>CM077147.1:147256276-148727530 GCA_039583875.1 Platanthera guangdongensis | reverse complement strand
GGAGAAGTTTCACGAGTAATAAGAAGTGATCAGCAGAACTCCTTGTAAACCCTACGGCCGCCACAATCCCGCTAAACTTGTCAAACCAAGCGCGAGGACTTTATTTTTAGGCCATAGATAGCCTTCTTGAGCCGACAAACCTATGTCTCCCCCTGAGCAATATACCCTGGAGGTTGCTCCATGGAGACATCTTCCTGAAGATCCTCATAAAGAAAGGCATTCTTGACATCTAGATGTGAAATGGGTCAATCCCTATTGACAGCCACAGAGAGAAGGACCCTAATAGTGCTGAGGCGAGCAACTAGAGAGAAAGTATCAAAGTAATCAACGCCATAAGTCTGGGTAAAGCCCTTGGCAACAAGCCGAGCCTTGTAATGATCCACACTGTCATCGGGGAGGAACTTCACCACAAAGACCCAGCGACAGCCAACAACATCTGTGCCGAAAGGAGGAGGAACCAGAGTCTAGGTACCTCGTTCAGTGAGAGTAGCAATCTCTTCATCCATGGCAGCCTTCCAATATGGAAGGGTAAGGGCCTCCTGATAGGAACGGGTGGTGGAAGTGGAAGAGATAACCAGTGCAAACTTCCTGTGAGCAGGGGTTAGACGATCATAGAAAACAACAGCAGCAAGAAGATGATTGGTACATGCCCGAACCCCTTTGCGAAGGGCAATGGGGGTCCAGGTCAGCAGGTTCCTCAGTATCCGGAGCATCCATGGAGGAGAGAGCTAGCTCGAGAGGAGAGAGGGACGGCGGCGAAGAGGAGGGAGATTGCGGAGGTGAAGAGGGAGGAGAAGATGATGGAGACGGTGGAAGAGGAAATACCACGGTAGGAGGGGATGGGCTGGAGGGAAGAGGAAATACCTCGGTTGAGGACTGGATGCCACAGTGAGAGGAGAGGAGTCGTTAGATAAATATGGAGCATTCTCGAAGAAGGTAACATTTGCGGAGACGAACTGCTTGTGAAAAATGGGGTCAAAATAATAATAGCCTCTCTGAGTAATAGAGTAGCCTAGAAAGACACATTTGGTGGAGCGAGGGGAGAGTTTGTCGCGGGTGGCGGAGGGAGCATGCATAAAGGCGTACACCCAAAGATACATAGAGGGATAGGAAAGGGATCCTTTCCTGGATAGAGAATGGAGAAAGGGGTTTGACCGCATAGAACGGTAGAGGGAATGTGATTGATGAGATAGCAAGAAATGAGAACATCATAGCCCAGTAGGAGCGAGGGACATGCATTTGCGTTAGCAGGGTGCGAGCGACATCAAGGAGGTGACGGTTTTTGCGATCCGCCACTCCATTTTGTTGTGAGGTGTAAACGTAACTTGTTTGATGAACAATCACATGTTCCATACAAAAAGAGGAAAAAGGTTGACTAACGTACTCTTTGGCATTATCAGAGCATAAGACTTTAATGGAAACATCAAACTGATTTTTAATTAAATGATAAAAAGATTTCCATACATCAAAAAGTTCAGAGCATTCTTGTAAGAGATACACCCAAGTACATCGAGAGAAATCATCAGTGAAAGTAACAAAATAAGAACTACCCCGACTAACGGTGAGGGTAGGAGCAGGACCCCAGATGTTGGAGTGAACAAGATCAAATGAACGGGTAGAACCGCGATCATGGTTCAGCGGGAAGGAGGAACGGTGATGCTTGTCAAGCTAACAGGCATCGCAGTTGAGAGGAGAACTGTGCGGAGGGAGGTGACGCAGAAGCTGATGAAGAAGTCGTGGAGGAGGATGCCTAAGGTGGAGATGTCATTGTAGGAGATCTGTAGAGGAGGAGGAGAAGGCTGACAGAGCAGAAACGTTGTCGAGGAAGTAGAGGTCGCCGATCTCAGTCCCAGTAGCAATCATCCGTTGGGAGCTCGGATCCTGAAAAGAGCAAGAAGTTGGAGTAAATATGACAGAGCATTGAAGTTGGTTGCACAAAGATGTAACCGACAATAAATTGCATGGAAACTTGGGCACATAGAGAGTGTCGGCCAGGCAAAGAGATGGAGTGACATGAACCACTCCCGTCCCATGAACCGGGGAGGGAGAGTCGTCTGCAACAAGTACTGGGGGCAACCGATCATGTGTTTCAAGGAGAGAAAAGAATTGCGGATTGCCCGTCATGTGATTAGTTGCACCAGAGTCAATGAGCCATTTACCTTGAGTAACCACATGAGCACTACCTGAGGAAGTGACCATCGAAGCGGACAGCTTAGAAGAGGAGGTGGAAGAGTCACCAGAAGGGCAAAGATATGGATGTTTCATATAGCATCGATCCACAAGATGCCCGGTGTGGCCATACTGAGAGTAGAGGAAGCGCGAAGAACTTTGACCTTCAGAATGGTGGTTGTAACTACCAGAGCCACACCGTTGAGTCTGGTGAGCATATTGTTCTGGAGGAGGAGAAGACAGAAGCGGACACTGAAGGAGAGATGTAACTGCGGTAATGCGTACAGCAGTTGTATCCAAGTTGGGAGAGTCCGCTTCATCCAAGATTTGTTGGCGGATCAACTCGTAGGAATCAGGAAGCCGTAGGAGATAGCACACAACAAGAAGTTCTTGGAAGTGCTTGTGTTGTTCGGCTAGATCCGCAGAGAAGTGGCGATGTTGAAGAATCTAAGCCCCAAGAGCTTGGACCTGTTGATATGCGGCAGCAAGAGACATAGAAGGACATACAAAGAGGTCCGCATACAAAGTATAGATGCGAGATGTCTGAGCCCCCTTCGACTACAGAGCAGCAAGATGAAGCCATGCCTTCTTGACCGTCTCATCATGACGGATGACAGGAAGACACTCATAGAAAAGATTGTTAGCGAGCCAAGTGCGGACAAGCACATCGCTAGCATCCCAGTCGTCAAACTCAACGGAAGTGGGAGGAGGAGGGTCATCGGTGAGGTGGTGGCGTTTGTGTTGTGAGCGAAGGAGGAATGTGAAAGAGACGCTCCAATACGGGTAGTTGAAACCAACAACCTTGGAGACGGTGCTAAGATTCCCGGAAGGAATGGGAGGAGGAGGCGGAGTTGCCATAGGATTAGCGGTGGTGGTAGAAGAGCCGGAAAAAGCCATAGAAGTAGTCGCGCGGGTAGAGAGAAGAGAAAGGCCGCGCGGGAAGAAAGAAGACGAGGCGAATAAAAGCAGCAGACTCAAGGAAAGAAGTCACGCGGGTAGAGAGAAGAACACAGCAGACTCAAGGAAAGGATTTTCAACAGTTTAGAACAAGAAACCGCAGTGGACAAGAGAGGAAACCGCGGTGGACACAGGTAAAGAAGTCGTGCGGGAAGAGAGCAGGCCGTGCGAACAGGAGATCGAGAAGCCGCAAAAGCAGGCCGCGGAGAAAGAGCGAAAGGGATGCCATGCAAACAAAGATCAGTAACAAAGGAGGGAAAGGAGGAGAGACCGCGCAAACAAGCGGCAAGAAGGAGATCAAGTCGCGCGGACAGAGGAAGGCACCGAATCAGGCAGACAAGATCACAAGCTCTGATACCATGTGCGAACAGAAAAAAGAGAGTCCGAAAATTGGAAAAACTGAAATTTTTACATTCCAAAAAAGGTGTGTATTACATGGTATAGCCTCCCTTTTACAAAATGGAGGAGATGGGAGAGATTACAAATAAACAATGTGGGACTAAAAAATAAAATGTACAAGCAGTTTAACCTAAATACAAGCCGACCAAGCCGCGTAGTTTGACGAATGGGCAAACCGCCCAGCAACCACCAATGGGAGACACCAAGCTGCCACTATAGCCTGCCAGGTCGCCCGGTCTCCAAGTCGCTAGGGACAGATTGACAGATTGTCGGAGCACCAACAACAACAGACCTGCAACCAAACCGCTAGAGAGAAACCGACAGACCGCCCGGACTGCAATCCTCCAGAGTCAGACCGCCAGACCGCCCAGTCTCTATTCTTCAACACTATATAAGGTCTTCTCGAGAAAAATCTTTTGCTTCTCGAGAAAAAGACTTAGTAAAAATGTAAAGGTGGAACTTAGGTATCTCGAGAAAGAGAAGAAGTACTCTAGAAAAATGAACTTCTGTTCTCGCGAAAATTATTCTGTTACTCGAAAGGAATAATGCATCTCGAGAAAATAAACTTGTTACTTTAGAAGAGAATTTGCTACTCGAGAAATGACTTCTGGTTCTCGAGAAGTAATACTGACATTCTTGAGAAATAACATGTGGCTTCTCGAGAAAAGGTCTTAGAAAAATATTTTGACTGGAAATGAGGTAACTCGAGAAGGAGAGTCATGGAGTACTTAAGTACAAATGGCTTTCTCGAGAACAACACTAAGATTTCTCGAGAATAGCTGTTGTAACTCGAGTACATGGCTGATCTCACTCGAGTATAAACTTAAGTTCTACTCGAGTACAAAAGATCCTACTCGAGAAAAACACTTAGCAATTTTTTTGAAAGTCTGAAAACTTATTTTCTTCAATAAATTCAGCAACCAACTTTTCTCTCATGGCTTTAGTGCTTGAAAAAGAAGTGTGTCTCAATAGAGAGGCTACACATGAGTCAACATCATGGATCACATAATGGGGGATTACATTGTGTGGTCCTATGTTTGGTGAATTATTGTAGACTAACATTGGTCTGCACTTGACAAATATATCCTGCAAACACTCAACTAGAAAGGACATCAAATACAAACTTAATTCAACTTAGTTCAAGGGTGACTTCATACAAATCTGGGTTATTGTGGATGAAATACCCAATATTATTGTTTGCCACCGTGCGGTGGAATGTTTCATACAGGTACAGCCGAGCCAACCGGGAAATAGCGGGCTGGAGACCAGGATTGCTAAGCTGGCCCTTGAAGGCAAAAGTGAATTACCCGTTTACTATATTATTCATGTGTGGTCGGCCTGCGTGCCGATGTATGCAAGATATTTTAATTTGAGTTGAACATTGTAAGGCCTTAAGGCCAATACTAATTGTGTATTTGATTTATCATATCTACTTTTATGTTACTGGACATTCAATTGGTTGGTTTCTGTTAACCTTTAAATTCTTCTGCTAGAATGCACTCTGTGTTATGATGTGTGCACATATATTATGGTTTCAATTAGTAACTCCTTTGATTGTTCATAGTATATGGCATCAGGCTCCGACCAGACCTTCTGTTATATACTATGTGACAGACAAGGATATCGCGGGCATGGTGTGATCGGCCTTGGTCTCTTAGGGCTTCCTTAGGCCTTCGACTTGATGTCACTACTTTGAACCAATTTCTTTGGGAGGTGGGTGAGTTAACTGAGAGGTTGTGGTGCTTTTATAGACTGAGGAGGGAGATGCCATTTTCACTTTTGTCTCTCTACTTGGCTGACCATGCTTCTACCTTCATGCCTCCCTTCCCCTTCATCCTTGCTCCTAATGGTTTCAGAGGACCTATCTTGCTCTCGTACGATAGGATCAAGCATGTTATATTCTTAATTTGTTTTGTAAATGGCAACTCATGCTTGGTCCATTTTCATCTAAGCTTGGTTTGACTTTTGTTAAAAACGAACAGAAAACAAACCGGAAGTGGTTTAACATAAACTTTATTATCCCAAAAAGGTATCTATTACAAAGGTATGACCTCCCTTATATAGAATGGAGGAGAGAAGAGAGAATACAAATATGAGATGTGGGACTAAAATTTACAGGTACAAGCAGACTATACAGACACAAACCGCACAAGCCACGTGGTTAGACAGAAGGGCTAACCGCTCGGCTACTACCAGAGAGAGAGATCACCATGGGAGACCTCTAGATCGCCCGGTCTCCAAGTCGCCAGAGACAAACTTCTAGACCGCTTGGACCTCAGACAGCAACACACAGCAACCAAACCGCTGAATGGTAACTGCAAAACCGCGCGGTCATCAACCCACCAAGCCAGACCGCCAGATCGTCCGATCACCAACTTTAACACTCCCCCTCAAGCTGGAGCATATATATCTATCATGCCCAACTTGTCACAAATATGAAGAAACGAGGCGGATACATGCTTGGTGAAGATGTCAGCAGCTCTTTATCAGAAGTGACAAAAGGAGTGCAAATTTGTTCCTTCAAAATCTCTTCACGAATGAAATGACAGTCGACCTCAATGTGCTTGGTTCTTTCATGGAAGACCGGATTTTTGGAGATGTATATGGCAACCTTGTTGTCACAGAACATAGGTAGAGGATGGTTGTAGATCTCTCCTAAATCCAGCATGAGAGCCCGTAGCCATTTTAAATCACAAGTGGTCGATGCCATACTCTGATACTCTGCTTCAGCACTGGACCTAGAAACAACAGAATGCTTCTTGCTCTTCCAGCTTACCAGATTTCCCCCAACAAAGGTGCAGAAATCGGAGGTAGACTTGTGATCCCCTTTGTCATCAGCGTAACTCGCATCTGAGTATGCTTCAACCCTCAGATGACCATTCTTCTGAAAGAGTAATCCTTTCCCAGGCGCTACTTTGACATACTCCAAGATCCGCAAGGCGGACTGTAGATGGCACTCCCTAGGTGCTTGCATGAATTGACTCACCTTGCCCACAGCATAGGAAATGTCGGGCCTGGTCACTGTGAGATATATGAGCTTACCAACTAGACGCATATAACACGTAGTATCTGAAAGAAGAGTCGAATCATCTGTCCATGTTTTGTCTTCTCCAATTGTCATAGGGCATCGGGCAGGTTTGGCTCCAGTCAATCCTGCTTCTTTTAATAGATCAAGGGCATACTTACGCTGAGAGAGGACTAAGGAGTTGGGCTTCCGAGAGATTTCGATCCCCAAAAAGTACTTCGGAGAGCCCATATCTTTCGTGACCAGATGTTGACGAAGATGTCGCTTTGTCAAGGCTACCCCTTCCTGATCATCGCCAGTGAGAAGAATATCATCGACGTACACAGCAAGAACCACCAGTCCTGAGGAGGTTTTGCGAATAAATAGCGAGTGATCGGCAGAGCTGCGCACAAAACCAACAGTCGCCACGATGCCGCTGAACTTGTCAAACCAAGCTCGAGGGCTCTGCTTGAGGCCATAGATTGCCTTCTTCTGCCGGCATACACATGTCTCCCCCTGAGCAACATACCCAGGAGGTTGCTCCATGTAGGCGGCCTCCTGAAGATCACCATAAAGGAAGGCATTCTTTACATCCAGCTAGGAAATCGGCCAATCTCTATTGACCGCCACTGAGAGAAGGACCCGTATAGTGCTGAGACGAGCCACGGGAGAGAAAGTGTCAAAGTAATCGACCCCATAGGTCTGAGTAAAGCCCTTAGCAACAAGGCAAGACTTATAACGGTCCACCGTGCCGTCCGTGCCAAATTTGACCACAAAGACCCAGCGACACCCAACAACATCAGTACCGAAGGGAGGAGGAACAAGAGTCCAGGTACCTCGCTCTGTGAGGGTCGCCATTTCCTCATCCATGGCCATCTTCCAGTGAGGAATAATAAGGGCCTCCTGGTAGGAACGAGGTGTGACAGTGGCAGAGATATCCAGCGCAAAGGCCCTGCGAGAAGAGGTAAGACGATCATATAAAACAACAGCAGCAAGGGGGTGTAGGGTACACGTCTGCACCCCTTTGCGAAGAGCTACAGGAAGATCTAGGTCGGCGGGTCCCTTGGTATCTGGAGCATCCGTGGCAGAGAGAGCTGGCCCGGGAGGAGAGAGCGACGACGACGGAGATGAGGGAGACGGTGGCGGAGAAGGAGGAGAGAGAGGTGGAGATAGTGGAGGTGGTGGAGATGGTGGAGGTGGCGGAACAGTAGTAGGAGCAGAGGGAATGGTGGGGTTGTGGTGAGAGGTAGGATTAGCAGAAGTAGAGGAGGAAGAGAAGTAAGATGCATTTTCAAAGAAGGTGACATCCTCTGAGACAAATTGCTTGCGGGTAACGGGGTCAAAGCAACAATAACCTTTCTGAGTGGGAGAGTACCCCAGAAAGACACATTTAGTGGACCGCGGGGAGAGTTTGTCGCGGGTGGCAGAGGGAGCATGCACAAAGGCTGTGCAACCAAAGATACGTAGAGGAAGAGGAAAGGGTTCTTTGCCCGGATAGAGAATGGAGAAAGGCGTTTGACCATGGAGAACGGTGGAGGGAATGTGATTGATGAGATAGCAAGCGATGAGAACAGCATAGCCCCAGAAGGAGCGAGGGACATGCATTTGTGTGAGCAGAGTGCGAGCGACATCAAGGAGGTGACGGTTTTTGCGTTCCGCTACTCCATTTTGTTGGGAGGTGTAAACACAACTAATTTGATGAATAATCCCATGTTGCGTGAAAAAAGAGGAAAAAGCGTGACTGAGATATTCTTTTCATTATCCGAGCATAAGATTTTAATGGAGACATCAAACTGAGTTTGAATGTAATGGTAAAAGGATGTCTATACATGAAAAAGTTCAGAGCGGTCGCGTAAGAGATATATCCAAGTAGAGCGAGAAAAGTCATCAATGAAAGTAACAAAATAGAAACTACCCCGACCAACGGTAAGGGGAGGAGCAGGACCCCAGATGTCGGAGTGAACAAGATCAAACGGACGGGTAGAACCACGATCTTGCTTGGGAGGAAAGGAGGAGAGGTGATGCTTGCCAAGTTGACATGCGTCACAATTAAGATGAGGATGATGCGGAGGGAGGTGGGGCAGAAGCTGGCGAAGAAGCCGGGGAGGAGCATGACCAAGGCGAAGATGCCATTGGAGAAGATCTGTAGAGGAGGAGGAGAAGGCGGATAGAGTAGAGACGTTGTCGAGGAAGTAGAGGCCGCCGCTCTCAGTCACAGTAGCAATCGTTCGTTGGGAGGCCGGATCCTGAAAAGAACAAGAAGTAGGAGTGAAGGTGACGGAGCACTGTAGTTGCTTGCATAAAGAAGTAACTGATAATAAATTGCAAGGAAACTGGGGCACATAGAGGGTATCTGCCAGGCACAGAGAGGGAGTGACTTGAACCATGCCCGCCCCATTGACCGGGGAGGAAGAGCCATCAGCAACTATGACCGCGGGGAACCGATCATGTGTTTCTAGATGAGAGAAAAACTGAGGATTGCCTGTCATATGATTTGTAGCACCAGAGTCGATCAACCATCGTCCACGAGTAACAGCGTGGGCACAACCAGAAGAGGTGACCTCCAAGGCGGACAGCTTGGAGGTGGAATCCATTGAAGAGAGATGATGAGAGAACGGGAAGCAGCGGAGACAACAACAAGTCGCAAGCCGGGCGAACAGAAGCAGGCCGCGCGGCTAAGAAGGCCGCAGGCAGGAGAAAACAGGTCGGACGGCAAAAGAGAGGCCGCAACGACTAGTAAGCAGGATCGGCTAGAAGGAAATAGGTCGAGGAGAGGAGCGAAAACGGTTAGGAAAGGAGTAACAAGGTCGCGGCGACTACCAAATAGGTCGCGGCGACTAAGGGAAGAGCGGAGAGAATAGGTTGCTGCGAATTAAGGACAGGTCGGGCCAACAAAGGAAAGCAACTAGGGAAGAGGAGAAACAGGCCGCGCGAATAGGGCAGTGGTTAGAAGAGAAGGCAAGCCGCAAAGTCAGGTCGTGGAAAACAGAAACAAGCCGCGAGAATCAGAGAGCGCACACAATCAGGAGGAAAAGACCGTGTCCTCTGATACCATATTAAAAACGAAGAGAAAACAAACCGGAAGTGGTTTAACATAAACTTTATTATCCCAAAAAGGTATTTATTACAAAGGTATGACCTCCCTTATATAGAATGGAGGAGAGAAGAAAGAATACAAATATGAGATGTGGGACTAAAAATTTACAGGTACAAGCGGACTATACAGACACAAACTGCACAAGCCGCATGATTAGACAGAAGGGCTAACCGCTCTGCTACTACCATAGAGAGAGATCGCCATGGGAGACCGCTAGATCGCCCGGTATCCAAGTTGCCAGAGACAAACCGCTAGACCGCTTGGACCTCAGACAGCAACACACAGCAATCAAACCGCTGAAGGGTAACTGCAAAACCACGCGGTCATCAACCCGCCAAGCCAGACCGCTCGGTCACCAACTTTAACAACTTTAATTAGTCTAATTAATCCAATATGAGTCAAGGTCTAACTTTACTAGGTGGTTTGCTATGATGGGGTCATGGTTTGATTCATGAGCTTATTGGACTAAATATTGAATTAAGTTAGTTATGTTAGTGGTTTAGGATAAATTTAACCAAGGTTTGACCATAGTTAATCATGGTTGACCATGGTTGGCTAAAGTCAACTTTTGGCGGGATAACAAGCTAGCCTTAGCCAAGGGCAGGTCTTAATAAGGTCACTTGCAGTAGTGTAGGGAGTCAATTATGCTTTATTTAAGTCCAGGAGCACTTTTCACTATTTAGAAACTCCACCTCAACTCCAATGTGTGCTGAATGTGTAAGATTACCTATGTGATTCAACTCGTAGGAGTCTGGTAGGGTGATTAGTATATAGTCGTGACTCTCTAGGTCCAAGTGTGACGAGTGGTTTTAACTTAGATCGGTTTCGGGTCAAGATCCTCTAGATGGGAGGATTGATTGCCCCGATTGTTCAGGGTTTTAATTGAAGCCCTGGATGTGGGGTATATAAGGGATAAAAAAACCTCATCTATTTTTTATCATCCCGGTTCATCTCTTCCCCAACATCCAGAAGCCGAGCGGGTGCCAATCGCGAGTCGCGATTTAGGGTTTTCCCCGATTCCGTCGTCGCGCGTTACCATCCTGTCGGAGCTACATGCCAGCTTTCATCTCCAGCAAAGCAGTCTTCCGCCGTCGATCCACTCCACCGCATCGCTTCCCATCGATGGGTTAAACCTTCCAGATCCCGCTGCCATTCGCGAATCCGACTAGAGCTCGGCATCATCGGCATCTGGCAAGGCCACTATTGTCGGCCCTCTTGCAAGACTGCCACCGCCGTGTAGCAACAAACTGTTGTCGTATTCCAGCAAGGCGGCATCACCGGTTTCCAGATCCGGTCGGTTTCCAGCAAGTTTGCTCCCAGGCTTTGCCCTAATGACAGGAGGTATAATCCCTATATTTGATCTCTGTTTCTTTCACTGCGCCCTAGGCTTTGCCCTAGATCTAGTTGTATGCGTTCTTACATTTGGTATCAGAGCTACATATAGGGGTTTCACATCTGTTTTTTCACCAAAATCTGAGATGATTTCTTCCAAAATTATGATGTGTTTTTCAAAATCTGAGATGATTTCTTCCCAAAATTGTGATGTTTTTTTTTCTTCTTTTGAAAAATATATGTGGCGATTTTTTCCCAAACAACGTAATTTTCTTGTTTGGTTGCTCAACATTGTGGTTAGAGATTATGGTGGTTGTTCTTTGATAATTTTCTTTGATGGATGTAATATTTTTTCATGGCTATGTAATATTAATTCTACATTTGGAATATATTTTTTATGGTAACGAACAATCTCGCACTCTTGACCCAAATCCGATCACCATACTCGCCGACGTCATGTGCTTTTGGAAGCACTCTTGTGCTGAAGATTTGGCTTTGCCATGGCGATGGACGTGCAAAGATAAAGACTGGAGGGAACACTTCAACATCAAGTTTTGGATGTTGCAGAGTTACAGTTCATGGAGGCATTGTTTGGTGATTGGATTCGGGTTCTTTGGTTTTGAGCTTCCAATGTCTCCAGTGCACTAATTAGAATAATGTTTATCGAGTTTCTCAGGAGTAGCCAAAGCATCCTGATAAGCCCGATAAAGTGATTTACAAGGAACTCATCATGGGGTGTGTTTAAATCACTCGATCTAATTTTTGCACATTGCAATTATGTTCTTGTGTTACTTGTTACCTGGCCCTACAGGGAAGTAACAAATAACATTATAGAATTTTAATTGGTTTATAGTAGGAGGCATAGACCAAGATCAATCGATCTCTATGCCCACAGGTATGAGTTTCCATTAATCTTGGTATATTCTTTCCTAGCTATATATAAATAAAGTGAGATAAAATCCAATGTGATAGCAGTCTTTGCCCAAAGGGAGACTGGATTCTTATCATTAACAATTAACGTGAGTTAATTGTTAAATAAAGTCTTTCATAATGCCCATTGCCTTTTAGTTTTTTCGTTGCTTTAATAAGTAATTGTAAGCATGCGTCTTATGTTTTTCTTTGCAGTTTTTAACATTGTTATCGACCCAACTCAATTCATCCCCACTCTTTCCGGGGATAACTGTAAGATATGGAAAGATAAGGTGCTTTTAGCCTTAGGATGCATGGATTTAGATCTGGCTCTTCGTACTGAAGAGCCAGCTCTCCCCACGACGGAGAGCACACCAGTTGACCGTACCTTATACGAGCGATGGGAAAGATCCAATCATCTCAGTATAATGGTATTCTAGACCCACGTTAGTCAGAGCATAAGGGGATCTATCCCCGAATGTAGAACTGCTAAAGAACTGATGGGGGACATTGATGAACAGTTCATCAGCTCGGATAAAGCTCATGCCAACACCCTAATGGCAAAGCTCTGTTCCATGAAGCTTAAAGGAATAGAAAGCGTAAGAGGACACATTATGGAGATGAGAGACATAGTTGCTCAGGTGAAGGCTTTAGATATCGACTTCCAGAATCCTCTTTGGTCCACTTTATTCTGAATTCATTGCCCGCTGACTACACCGAATTTAAGGTGTCTTATATGACACATAAAGAAAAATGGTCGGTGAATGAGCTTTTGGACATGTGTGTTCAAGGGCAAGGCAGGCTGAAGCAGGAGAAATTGGAATCGGTGAATTTTGTGTCACACAAGAAAGGGCAGTCCTCAAAACCTACGGGTGACTCAAGGGATAAAGGCAAAGGGATAGCAGGTTCCATAAAGAAACCAGACAACCCACAGCTATCAACTTGTTTTTTCTACAAGAAGAAGGGTCACATGAAGAAGGACTGCCATAAGTACAAAGCATGGCTAACTAAAACTGGAGGTATGACATCTTTAGTGTGTTATGAATCAAATTTTGTAAATTCTCATAATTTTCATAACACGTGGTAGATTGATTCGGGTTCTACAATCCATATCTCTACTGTCATGTAGGGGTTTCAAAGCCTAAGGAAACTCAGTGAAGGAAAACTTTGTGTCTATTCGGGGAACAAGATGTAAGACCCCCCCCCCCCCTTTTTGAAACACCGGGGTCTTAGGCCCAAAATCGCCGCTTTGCGGTGACACCTTCGCGCCCGGGAAGGTCATCACTACAAAACGCCGATCCTGTCGGCCAAATCGATCACAGCTGTAGAAAAATAATAAAGGCAAGTCCACAAAAATCACATAAATAGTAAATAAACTCCACGATGGGAGTGTCCACAGATATAATGAAATACTAAAATCTTGGGCTCATGACCAGTACATCAATTCCTCACTACAAATCTCTCATCGCGGAAGCAAAACTAAAATAACTAGTAAAGAATAGGACTCACAGTCCCTGCCGTCTGAACTCCGGTACTAGACTGCCCCATCTCAAAGTGTGCCGACCTCCAGGGCTGCTCCTCCATACTGGGCTCCACGGTCCCCTAAAATGATGTGGTTCGAAAACCGTTAGTCTAAAAGACTAAGTCCTATCATCCCCCTCCCCTTTCCCCATGGCTCCTAGGCACCGAGCGGGGAGAAGGAAAGGAGAGGACATGAAGGTGGGAATTATAATTAAGCAGATGGCGGCGAAAATAAACTAGCAGTTCTATAGTATATAAGATAGAATGAAGGTAAAAAGACTGAACAAGAAAAGTAACCTTAACTTATATGAAAACACATAAGCCAAGGGATCTTTTGCAGGGCTCCTATCATATAAAAATTCTCATGCCAATTTATATGATAGGATGTCGATTTTCTAGCAATTCCGACATTTATATTTATTAAAATAAAACCTTAACTTATAAGCACGCTCGCGCGAACTTATAAACCAAGGGGTCGTTTTGCAGGGCCTATTGTATAAGCGTCCCATACCACTTATACAATAGGTGTCGGTTATGTGCAATGATTATGCTATGAAATGCAATTATGTCATGATGGGAACATGTAAGTGCAACTCACCCACTCGACTCTGTGTACACAGACCTTTAGTTTCCCCTTTCTGGAGCCGAACCTCCCAGGATACCTCTATAGTGGCAAACAAAAGCGGTGGGTTGGGCCTCTCCCACCTATAAACCGATAATTGCACTACCAGTCAGACCTATCGTACGCCTCAACTCTGGTGCACTAAGCGGAGCTCCTGCGTACTCTTGCCGGCTGGTGCACCGAACTTTATTTGGCCAAGTGTTAAACCACACTTGCTGAGTCAACTTATTGGCGTCGGTGCATCGACTCACCAATACTGAAGACCCACGACCTTATACTTTATGCACATGCAACCTTGATGTATAACCACCGAGCCAAAGCTCCCCAGACCATCCCGTCTGTCACAAACAACAACCGAGCCAAAGCTCGACGGGCCAACCTGCCCATCACAAACAGCCACCGAGCCAAAGCTTGTCGGGCCAACCTGCCCATCACCAAATCCACTGAGCCAACTGCCCGAGTGATCCAACCTATCACCCCGTGACATCGAGGTTAATGAAGGTGAAACCCTAGATTTACTAGTTACTCTTGCATTCCAGTTTTTACCTACAATTTAGGTTAGCCCATGACTGCCCAAGGTATTCCCCGTGAAGGGCTCTCAAGGGCACTAGGAACTATGATGGGATTACGCCCAAAGCTCCCTTTCGCAAGACACTTACTCTTGTTGATTAATACCCATCTCATAGTCTCTTAAATATTGTACTAGATCTAATCCTAGTGTATTTGACATTTCCTCTCGACGGGAAAGACGATCCTTCGTCGATCCCGAGCACCACCTATCACTAGTCAACCCAACACTCTATCTTCCAAAGATGAACTCATTTTTATTTATCCAAACCAGCAAACATCTAACCCCAACTCATGTGCCCAAATTCATATTCCAACATAACTTCTGCAGTTTTACTAAATGCAGACCAAGTTAAGCTATATGACGTGTACAATGGGAGGTACACTAAATATTCACCCAGTACCCCTACAATAATTACTGGAGGTCTATCATGAATTTTTTAGCTTAAATCCAGAAATTCATAATTTTCACAATTATCTGATAATTTATTTAATTATTCTAGCAAATCAGAAACCCAAGGTTGAACATGAAGTGCCCATTTGATACAAGCAAATACCCCACAAAATTTATGATAAATTCAAGATGATTACCTAACACAGAATCCAAAGTATCCCAATTTTCCATCAAGGTTAAAGCCTCTAAATATAATTTTGAATATAACCTATTTTAAACAATTTTAAGAGGCAAGTGCAATAAAAATACTTCTATAACTTCTAAGAAAATTCAGGGGTGATTATAAGGAAATATATATGCTATAGGTCAAGTTTCATAGTTTATCATCAAGTAATGAGCTCTAAACAAAATATTAAACAATTTTTCAAGATGATGAGCTTGTGAAGTAGGTATTACAAATATGTATTCAAAATACTAATAAAATTCATACATAAGCAATAAGGTCCAAAACTCCCTCTGCCTAATTTTCATAACCTTCCAATGGGCAGTGTGATCATAATGACCAAATGATTAATTAGGGGAATCCCATAATTTACTAAGGAAGTGCTAAGATTATTGATCCAAAATTCTCAATTAAATTACCAGAGGTTCAATCTATCCTTATGAACATACTACCCAAATTTAATTATTGTTTAAGGAGGTTTACTAACCTATTATAGCACTATAATGTTTGTGCCCTAAAATAGGGTTAGGTTTTGGGGGGCCTAGCCTTTCCCAAATCCCCTAAGATTTTTACCAGATGGCTTTAGCTACCCTATCACCCTCGCTCCCAAATTTGAAGTTCATTCAAGGTCTGTTGGCCTCATGCCCTTCACAAGGCACAAAATCCCTTCCTTAGGGTTTGGTCTTAGATCTTAGGGAAAATCTTTTCCAATCTACCCCATATTCAATGGGGAGGTGCTAAAAGTCATGCCAAGCCAGTGACCCCAATTTCAACCTCTGTTGAAGTGATTTGGCCACTCAAAACCCAATGTGCACGTTTTGACCAAAATACCCTTTTTAAGGCAAAGCTAGAGTTTGCATGCTTTCAATTCAACCCACCTCCAAATGAGATGCAATTTTTAACAAGAGCTTTATAATGACCCCAAGCACCACTCACCAAAATTTGGGTGAGTTTGGCGGTCATTTTGTCCCTAAATTAATTTACCCTAGAAAAATTAAATAATTCCAAAAACTATGGAAATATTGTCACCAAAAATCCTCATTTTTGGGCAGGACATACATATGGTCTAGGGTGACTCCTTGTCAAAATTTCAAGTCATTTGGACCAGAGATGAAGGGTGGGCATCCATTTTGATTTCTGTCTCGCCCTAGGTATAGACCCCACCAAAATGAGTGCCCTGGCCAAACCAGGCACCCAAATTGGTTCAAACCAATTTTGAATTAAAGTAGACGCACAGGGATACAATTTATGTGTTGACCATTTCCTCTGAATTAGCCTCTAGGTATTTTTAATAAATAAAAACCTTAAATACAAATTGTGTGACAGAATTTAAATAACATAAATTCATATCCTATAGTTTTATATCATTCCCAGCGGGAATCTTGACGCAGATTGGACGACATCCGGTTGTCTTCAACCTCCAGCCAATGGTCCCGATTCAACCCGCCTGGAGTCATTTCCAACCGTTGCCGCCGGCCATCCAGCCACCTCCCCGGCCGGCCACCGCCACCACCACCTTTGTTGAGGTGGTGGCTGTCGCCAGACGGCAGCACAGCCACTGGAGGGGCTTATTCTGGCGAACCAGACAAGTATTTTTTTGCGGAAAATCATGGAGATAAGCTCTCCCGATCGGGCTCAATTGAGCCCGAACCTTGGCCCTAAATATTGTTATGAACTGCCCATGGAAAAAGGAGTGGAGGGGGACCTGTGTGGGTGGCTGAAGCCTTGCTGATTGTCGGATTATCATGGTGGTGGTGGTGGTGGTCAGATTTCTGCAACTTCAGAGTGGACCTCCTTGGCTCCTTCAGGTAAAGTGTGGAACTGAATCCCTGGAGTCCAGTTAAGCTTTTAAGAAGGAGAGTTGGGGTGTTAGGTGGGTGTAGGCTGCATTGACATTAATGGCCCCTAGTCAAGATTTCAGCCATGGTGGGTGGGGGATGAAGCATGGCTCAAACCAGTCAAAGACCAGCTGGTTGAAATGGGACTGCACTCCCCTTGTCCTAGTGAATTGAATGGGGGGTTGGGGAAGGGGAAGGATAAGCCCCAAAGTCTTCCCTCATTACTCCCTTCACTTTCTCTCTCTTTCATTTGGGTCTTTTCCTCTCTCGTACTCACCAAGCTGAAATTTGACTTCTACCTAGCCTAATGGCAGCTCACAAGTTTATTTCATCCATTAATACAAGGTTAGCCCAAGTGAATTGGGTTTGAGCTTGAGTTAGCCCATTTGGGCTAACTTGACCTAAACCTTGACTAGGGTTGACCTTGGTCAATTTGGTCTTTGAGGTTACCCCTATTGGGTCCTTGGTGACCCATTGGCCTTCCCTAAGGTCTAGGTAGGGTTGACTTGGCCCTTTGGAGGTCACTTGACCCTTAATGAGGGTACTTTGACCACTTAAGGGCTAGAGTTGACTTGGGTCAACTTAGCCTTTTTGGTTGACCCCAATGGGTCCTTGGTGACCCATTGGCCTCTCTCTATGGTTAGGAAGGTATGTGTGGGGTCCACTTGGCATAGGGAAATTCAATTGGCCCTATGTAGGTCAGTTTGACCCAATTAGGATTAGGGTTGACTTGGGTCAACTTAGCCTCTTGGGTGGACCCCAATGGGTCCTAGGTGACCCATTAACATCACTATAGAGTTAGGAGGGCATGGGTTGGGTCCACTTGGCTAGGGGATGGTCAATTGACCCTAAGTAGGCTAGTTTGACCCATTTAGGGTTAGAGTTGACTTGGGTCAACTTAACCACTTTGACTGCCCTCCATGGATCCTTAGTGACCCATTGACCCCACTTTAGGTCTAGGAAGACCCTAGTATGGTTAGTGGGGCTCTACTAGGGCACACTGTCCTTAGTTAGGGCACTTTGCCCAATTTAGGCCTAGAGTGGTTCTAGGTCAACTTGGCTACCCTGGGTCTACTTCAATGGACCCTTAGGGCTCTAATGGACCTTATAATGGGTTGATGAGACCATGGTGGGTTCTTGAAGTCTTTGTTGAATCCCCATGGTCATCTTAAACTAAGGTTCAAAAATTTACTATTTGCAGACCATAGTGGTCTCACCTACATTCCTAGGTTCACTTGGCCTTCTTGGGCTTCCTAGGTTTTTATCATGACCTAGTCATGACAAAACCACTCCTAGGGGTCTAGTTGTTTGAGGTATGTTACACAAGATGTCGTCTTCGGTTGAAGGTGTTGGGACATACAGGCTCGTCCTAAAGACCAGATACATTTTGGATCTAGAGAAGACTTTTTACATTCCGAGTTTTCCTAAACACTTATTATCTATATCCAGACTAGTGCCTACGGGCTTTGATTTTCAGTTTAAAGACATTTCTTTTATGATCATTAAAGATTCAGTAACTATTGGCTCTGGTATATTGACAGATGGGTTATATAGTTTAGATCTAGATTTAAACTATTTACAATCATTCACTACAATGCATGACAATAGCAGTTATATCAATGTGAAAAACAATAATTCATCTAGCTTATGGCATAGGAGGTTGGGGCACATCTTTATAGAGCGCCTTAAAAGGTTAGTGAAGGAAGGTGTCATCTAGACGCTTGATTTCACTGATTTTGGAACTTGCAGGACATGCATAAGGGGAAAGTATACTACCAAGTCCTGTAAAGGAGCTAGAAGAAGCGATTCAAAACTAATGATAATTCACACTGAGATCTGTGGACCATTTACGACTCCTTGAATGAATGATCAAAAGTATTTCATTACTTTCATTGGCGATTTTACAAGATACATGTATCTATACCTCCTGAATGACAAATCTGAAGCACTCGATGCTTTCAAGGTCTATAAGGTAGAGGTAGAGAAACAGTCTGGCTTGAGTATCAAAATCATGAGATCTGACAGGGGTGGTGAATATTATGGTAGGTTCATAGAAGGATGTCAAAGACCTGGTCCATTCGCTAAATTCCTTCAGGAACATGGAATGATAGCTCAATATACGACGCCTGGCATAGCACAACAAAATGGTGTAGCCGAAAGAAGGAATCGTAATTTGATGGATATGGTAAAGATCATGACAAGTGTCTCATCTCTCCCTCCTCACATGTGGAGTGAAGCCTTGAAAACGGCTGTGTACGTCTTAAACATAGTTCCATCCAAGTCGGTTCCTAAAACACCTTTTGAGATATGGAATGGATGGAAGCCCAGTTTGAATCATGTGCACATATGGGGCTATCAAGTAGAGGTTAGGGTGTACAACCCACATGAAAAGAAATTAGACCCTCAGTGGTTTCTTTATTGGCTATGCAGAAAAATCCAAGGGTTTTAGATTTTATTGTCTCTCTCACACGCTTAAAGTAGTAGAAGCCAGGAATGCCAGATTTCTTGAGGAATCTAATCCTGATGAGAGATGTACTCATAATGTTGGGATAGAAGAGGTGCAGGAGACTGTACCTTCAGGTAGTGGCGTTGAACCTGGTGGGCTCATACCTGTTGTAGCTCAACACCTACCTATTCAGATCTCAATTTATGAAGAAGTGATCAATGATCCTCCTATCCAGAGCTCTCATGAAGATGTGGCTAGTGAACCAGTCATTCAGGAACCACCACCAGTGGAGACTTCACCACAACCACTAGATCAATCAGATCTTCGGATATCTTCAAGAGTCAAAAAGTCAGCTATTCCAACTGATTACGTTATATATTTACAAGAGACCGACTACATGTCTGGACTCAATCAAGACCCCATCACCTTTTCAGAGGCCGTAAACCGCACAGATTCTGAAAAATGGTATGAAGCTATGAAGGATGAATTAAACTCAATGACAAACAATCAAGTATGGGATCTAGTAGAATTACTAGAAGGTTTTCGGGTTGTAGGTTCCAAATGGTTCTACAAGACAAAAGTTGATACCTCTGGTAACATCGAACGATATATGGCAAGACTTATTGCCAAAGAGTTCCTTCAAAAGGAGGGCATAGATTACCATGACACCTTCTCTCCGGTATCAAAGAAGGACTCACTAAGGATTATCATGGCCCTCGTAGCACATTTTGACCTAGAGCTACATCAAATGGATGTCAAAACGACATTTTTAAATGGGGAACTTGAAGAGGAAGTATACATGAGTCAGCCTGAAGGTTTCATTTCAGAGAACGTCCTTAACCTTGTATGCAAACTAAAGAAATCAATATATGGACTTAAACAAGCCTCACGATAGTGGTATATAAGGTTCCACAAAGTTATTACCTCATTTGGATTCAAGGAAAATATTGTGGATCAACGCATATACATTAAGGTCAGTGGGAGAAGATTCATGTTTTTAGTCCTATATGTTGATGATATTTTGCTAGCAAGTAACCATTCGGGAATGATATGGGAGACTAAATAATTTCTCTCTCAGAATTTTGATATGAAAGATTTATGGGAGGTTTCCTATGTTATAGGAATTGAGATACATAGAGATAGATCCAGAAGTATCTTGGGGTTATCTCAGAAGGCCTATATCAATAAAATTCTGGAAAGATTCAATATGAGAAATTGTTCTAGCTCAATAGCTCCTTTTGTGAAGGGTGACAAATTTAGTTTGTCACAATGTCCCAAAAACTCTTTGGAATTGGAATCCTTGAAAAACATTCCATATGCTTCAGCAGTCGGCAGTTTCGTCTATTTAGAGATTTGCACTAGACCAGACATTGCTTTCGTCATGGGGATGTTGGAAAGATATCAAAGTAATCCTGGGATAGAGCACTGGACAGCTGCCAAGAAAGTTATGTGATATCTCTAGGGTACGAAATATTACATGCTTACATATAGAGACTCCGACCATCTGGACTTGGTCGGATACACAGATGCAGACTTTGCAGGCTGCCAAGATTCGAGGAAATCAACTTCTGGCTACATTTTTATGTTGGCTAGTGGTGCAGAGGCTTGGAAGAGTACCAAGAAAACTCTTATTACATCCTTGACCATGGAGGAAGAATTTATTGCATGTTATGAAGCAACTAAGCAAGCGTTATGGCTGAAGAATTTTTCTTCAAGGCTTAGGGTGATGGATAGAGTTCCTAAGCCAATGAAGCTTCTATGTGACAATGCTGCAGCAGTGTTCTTTGCTAAGAAAACTAAAAGTGGGAGTCGCAGCAAGCACATTGATATAAAGTTTTTGGTGGTTAGAGAGAACGTGAGGGAGAGCAAAATCATCATTGAGCATATAGGCACACTACTCATGATAGCAGATCCCATGACCAAGGGTCTCCCACCTAAGTTGTTTAAAGGTCATGTGGAAAGAATGGGGCTTGTGGACTCATTTAATGGTTGAGTAGTCATGACTTTTCATTGTATCTCTCCTTTTGATTAATGCAGTATCTTCAGTTTTCCTTTTATCTCATGTGCACACTAAAGTAATGATAGAGATATTATATTGCATTAAAGAGTGGGAATATCCACTCATAAGGATTGACACCACATAAAGCACTTGGTAGGGTTTTATGATTACACTGTGATTGTGGAAGGGAAATATCTGCCATTTAGATACAACCGCCACAGTTCATGTAATTGTAACGCCCTATACAAGTATAAAGACGTCACATAAGGTTTGGGTCAGTAGTCACCGTTATTTTATGTTAGTTTGTATGGTCATACGTTTTTTTCTTTTTGTTCACTATCACCTTTTGAGTCTAGTTATTTTATTATTATAAAACCTATAAATTATTTTCTAAATGATAAGAGGAACTCTCATCTGTTGAATCAAGTGGGAGAATGTAAGATTACCTATGTGATTCAACTCGTAGGAGTCTAGTAGGGTGATTAGTATATAGTCGTGACTCTCTAGGTCCAAGTGTGACGAGTGGTTTTAACTTAGATCGGTTTCGGGCCAAGATCCTCTAGATGGGAGGATTGATGGTAGCGATCGTTCAAGGTTTTAATTGAAGCCCTGGATGTGGGGTATATAAGGGATAAAAAAACCCTCATCTATTTTTTATCATCCCGGTTCATCTCTTCCCCAACATCCAGAAGTCGAGCGGGTGCCAGTCGCGAGTCGCGATTTAGGGTTTTCCCTGATTCCATCGTCGTGCATTACCATCCTGTCGGAGCTACACACCAGATTTCATCTCCGACAAAGCAGTCTTCCGTCGTCGAGCCACTCCACCGCATCGGTTCCCATCGACGAGTTAAACCTTCCAGATCCCGAAGCCATTCGTGAATTCGACCGGAGCTCGGCATCGTCGGCCTCTGGCAAGGCCACTACTGTCGACCCTCTAGCAAGACCAACACCGTCGTGCAGCAGCAAACTGGTACCATATTCCATCAAGGAGGCGTCACCGGTTTCTAGATCTGGTCGGTTTCCAGCAAGTTTGCTCCCAGGCTTTGCCCTAATGACAGGAGGTATAATCCCTATATCTGATCTCTGTTTCTCGTGTTGCGCCCTAGGCTTTGCCCTAAATCTAGTTGTATGTGATAGGGTAGAGCCGCTCAAAGTATTTTACGATACCACATCTATGTATGGAATGGGTATTTATAGTACTTCCAGCGTAGAGCATGTAACGCCTCGAAACTCAAAGGAGCAAAAGGGGGACGTTTTGGGCCAGTTTGGGTTCTGGCTGCAGGCACACGGCCTGGGACACGGGCGTGTCCCAGGGCGTGTCAAGCCTGTGTCGACACTGAGACGGAAAGTCGACACTTTGGTCTCGACATTATGTCGAGACTGGGCACACGGCCTGCGACACGGGCGTGTCGCAGGGCGTGTCGACCCGTGTCGACACTTAGCCGCGAAGTCGACACTCTGCGTTCGACGAAGTGTCGAGACATGGCACACGGCCTGCGACACGGGAGTGTCACAGGGCGTGTCAACCCGTGTCGACACTCGTCCCGGAAAGTCGACACCTTGGTCTTGACATTGTGTCGCAACAAGGCACACGGCCTAGGACACGGGCGTGTCCAAGGCCGTGTCAGTAGGTCGACGATCTTCGCTCGACGAAGTGTCGAGTGTCGAGACCGTGTACACGGCCGGGGGTCCAGGCGTGTTGAGGTGACACGGGTAAGGACACGGGCGTGTCCTAGAACCCGTGCAGTGCTCGGGTTGATTTTGGGGAAAAATGATAGGGGTACAAGGCTGGCCACACGGCCGTGTCACATGGAACACGGGCGTGTCAGCTCGAACACGGGCGTGTTAGATACCCGTGTGAGGTTCCAAGCGAGCCGATTTTGACATCGAATGAGGCAGATGGCCCTGGACACGGGCGTGTGCCAGGCCGTGTTCGGTCCAGATTGGGCATTTCAGTCCCGAATCAAAGCCGTTCGTTTCCTTATTTTGAGATCCAACGGCTGGGGGTTGTTCCTGAAGGGATATACCCGGGATTGGACTTAGAAACCCTCACTTTTTCTTAAGTGTTATCTTTCTAAATCCTTAGAGAGAGAGGAGAGCCAAGGGAGGAAGAAGGAGCTAGATCCCGCCATTGGAGGAGCTTCGAAGCTCTGAATCGCGAGCCGACTCCGGATCCACGGAGGCAAAGCTAGTGCGGTGCTTTTCATCCGATTACTTTTCAATGGCGCCAAAGAGGAACGCTAGGGTAACGATCCTCATCTTGAGCATGAGTAGCTCTCTTTCTTTGCATAGGAAGCCCGCTCTCGCGAGTTTGCGGAGAGTTGGAGGCGTTCCTTCGGGTAGATATGTGAAGTCCCAGTTGTTTAGAGTCCGTAAGCGAGAACGGACATAGGTATGATGTGTGAATCCTACCCGGACATGTTGGTCTGGATCGGTGATTTTGCATTGCATAATGCCGGAGAAGACTCCGTGCTATTGGTTGTTTTTCGGGTTTTCTACGCGGTAGATTGTAGCAGGGAGCCTTGGGGACTAACCCAAAGGTGCACCCAGAAAACTGGGCGGATACGAGATCTTGCCAACTTGGTGGCCTGAGAGCCAACTTGAACATAACCGGGTTATGTGACTTGTGATGGAAATGGGACTCGGTGGAAGTTTGACCCGCGCAAATGGCTTAAATTGTCATTGCGATATGAGCACGGGTTAGATGGAACCGTACCCGTTCTATGTTGTTCGGTTAAAGAGACCTAAAGGCACGTGGCACTTGCCGTTGGCATAGATTAGGGTCTTTGGCGGTCGATGACTTAAATTGTCGTGACCCAGACCAAGAAGACAAATTACTCAGAGGTTTGGCCATCCAAGTGGCGGTGGTGAGTCCGAAATGTCTATGGCTTTAATTGATGTGACATCGACCGGTTCACAGAGAATGTGCCCTGAGAGCACGGGGCGTGTGGCCGTGAGAGCCAACGTCTGTGATGAAATGGCTAATTATTTATTGCTCGCTTATGCTAATGAAATGCAGAGAAGGAGCATCGCCGCCCCGAGTTGGGGGCGGGATCGTTATAATTTGGTCAGCATTGCTGACCGTTGCCTTGTTTTGCCACCGTGCGGTGGTATGTTGCTTGCAGGTGCAGCTGGACCAAGCGGTCAATAGCGGGCTAAAGCCCGAATGCGAATCCGGCCCTTGAAGGCCTAATTGGAAGTGTTTACTGCTTTATTCATGTGTGACCGGCCTGCGTGCCGTGGTTTGTAAAACATGTAATTTGAAGTGAAACATTTTGTAAGGCCTTAAGGCTTATTTTTGGGTATTTTGTATAACATTCCTATTTTGGTATTAGTGGACATTCATGCTTTAATGCTGGGTTCTTTGTTACAACTTTTATAAACTGCTTCCGCTAGAATGCTCTGTGTAGGGCGTTGAGATTGGTTGGATGGTTTCCATAAGTAACCACCCGGTCTGTCTGTGGCATACGGCGTCGGGCCCCGGCCGGACCTACTGTTATATACTATGTGACGGATAGGGGTGTTACAATTTGGTATCAGACTACTGGTTTTGGTCGGGCTTAAAGTGAATTCGTGGGCGAATTCTTTTTAAGGGGTGGTGAGCACATTGTGTGTGTCATCGTTATAACAGTAAAAGAACCCATGAATGTCCACTTAGGAATGAAAATACTTGTGTTTGAGGAACCTGCGTGTTCCTATAATTGCTGTTTGCAATTTATTTGGTCGCTTAACGGTGTTTTGTACCACTATAGGTGACCAGAAGTGGTGTTGGGCCGTCAGAACGCCGAGTTTCTGAGGCTAGTAGTGCACCGGATGTTGCTCCTGCAACACCTCTGTCGGCTGAGAATATTCGATTGGTGGCTGAAGCGGTGTTGGCCGTGATAAATGCGCAGCCTGCAAGGCAAATGCAGCAGCCCGCTCCTGTGATGGAGCAGGAACCTCTTCGCGAGGCTGAGCCGAGGAGAGTGGAGCAAGTGGTTGTGGAACCGGTGGTGCCAAGGAGGGCAACTGAGAGGTAGCTTAAGCATGTAATGAGCTTTAACCCTCCGTTATTCTCGGGGTTGGGAACCCCATCTCAGGCTGAAGACTGGCTCTCCAGGGTGAAGAGAGTCATGACAGCAACGGAGACGGAGGAGTGGCAAATGACAACCATCGCTATGTTACTTTTGGACGGTGAAGCGAGAATGTGGTGGGAAGGATTGGAGCTGCACTTATTGAGAGGTAGGCAACTTGGTGATGTCTCGATGGAAGAGTTCTCGAGATTATTCTTGGCTAGATACCTCCCTTCGACGCAGAAGATAGCGTTGGAAAATGAATTTCTGAAGTTGGTTCAGGGAGAGAAGAGCGTGGATGAATATCTCCATGAGTTCACTCGTTTGAGTCGTTATGCTAGCTCCACCATCGTGGATGAGGAGCGCAAGACTAATCGCTTATATGAAGGCTTGAGTGATGAGTTGAGACTACTACTTTCGGGGTCGATGACGCAGAGTTTCTTAACCTTGGTCAATACTGCCCGGTCCTTGGAGAAGGACATGAAGAATGTACAAGCAAAGGAAAGCTTGTGTGAGAAGAAATCTGAATTTAAAGTGCCGACTACTTCAAAGACCGGCTATCGGAGATCTTTCAAGAAGCATAGGACTTCGGGTCCAGCTCCTTCTGGTGCTTCTGGGGCGACTACGAGTCGGACCCCGAGCGCATGTTTTACTTGTGGAAAGACGGGGCACTTTGCCCGTGACTGTTGGAGCGGACGTCCTAAGTCCGAGAGGAAGCCGGGAGCTACTTATGAAGAGAAGGGAAAGGCGGTGGAGTCGACTGCATCCCATTATGCTCCGGCCCAACCAAGGGTCTACAATCTTGGCCAACAGGAGGCCATCAAACAGGCTGATGTGGTGACAGGTACGGTTTAATTTATAGCAAGTCAATTTCTTTAAATACTTGTTATGCACATGTTACCTTACCACTGCTTGTTTAGGATTTGTATTGATTTGCGAAAATCCGGCACGAGCACTCTTTGATACGGAGCTTCACACTCCTTCTTGTCCGAAGGATTTATATCACGCATCGGAGTCCCTTCTTCGATGGCGAAGGATAAGTTGGATGTGTTGTTGCCCAATGGGTGTTCGATGCGAGCGGATAGGATCTGCGATGTTAAGATTCGTATTGGGGAGCAGGAGTTTGACCTCCGGGCGTATTTACTTCCGTTGGTGGAGTTCGACGTCATATTTGGCATGGACTGGCTCTCGGAGCAGCAGGCCTATATAGATTGCGGTAGCAAGGAAGTCAAGCTGGGAGCAAGTCGTGAGACGACTTTTACGGGCTTAAAGGGGTCGAGCAAGACATTGATGTCTGCTCTTCAGGTGGTGAAGGCGGTTCGTGCCAGAGCAGAACTGTTCTTTACACTAGTGGAGGTTGCAAAGCCGAAGCCCGTGTTGGATTGTATTTCAGTGGTATCGGAATACCCTGATGTGTTCCCCGCAGATCTTCCTAGAGCCCCGCCTCAGTGGGAGATAGATTTTACTATTGAGCTAGTGCCAGGTGCAAAGCCTGTGTCACGATCTCCTTATCGGCTAGCGCCTAAGGAAATGGCGGAGCTGAAAGTTCAACTGCAAGAGTTGTTGGAGCAAGGGTATGTGCACCCGAGTTCTTCGCCTTGGAGCACACCGGTCCTCTTTGTTAAGAAGAAGGATGGAAGCTTGAGGCTATATATTGATTATAGGGAGCTCAACAAGCTGACGGAGAAGAACAAGTACTCGATCCCCCGGATTGATGATCTTTTTGATCAGTTAGTCGGGTCGACGGTGTACTCGAAGTTAGATCTCAAGGCTGGGTACTATCAGCTGTAAATAAGGGAGAGTGATATCCCAAAGACAGCATTTAGTACGAGATACGGGCATTATGAGTTTACGGTCATGCCGTTTGGGCTGACTAATGCACCGTCAGTGTTCATGGATTTGATGAACAGGACTTTCAGGGAGTACTTGGACCATTTCGTGATCGTCTTCATCGACGATATTTTGGTGTACTCGCAAAGTGAGGAAGATCACTTCAAGCATCTTCATTTGATGTTGGAGACGCTAAGGAGAAATTAGTTGAATGTCAAGTTCTCGAAGTGCGAGTTTTGGCTATCCTCAGTGGCGTTCCTCGGGCATATAGTAAGTGGAGAGGGTATTGTTGTGGATCCGGCGAAGATTGTTGCGATACGGGAGTGGCCTGAGCTCACTACTGTAGCGGAAGTCCGGAGTTTTCTGGGGCTTGCCGGCTATTATAGGCGCTTCGTAGAGAACTTCTCGCGGATAGCGTTACCTCTCACTACATTGACGAGGTAAGGAGCATAAGTTCGTTTGGATGCCGGAGTGCGCACGAGCTTTTGAGGAGTTGAATTGTCGGTTGACCACGGCGCCTGTGCTGAGTTCGCTATGTGGGACCGAAGGCTATGAGATTTATAGCGATGCTTCAGGAGGCAGTTTGGGTTGCGTGCTACTGCAACATGGAAGTGTAATAGCTTATGGCTCGAGACAGCTAAAAGTGCATGAGAGGAACTATCCGGTCCATGACTTGGAGTTAGCGGCCGTGATTTTTGCCTTGAAGCTGTGGAGACACTACTTGTACGGTGTGAAGATTGATATCTACACCGATCACAAGAGCCTGAAATATCTTATTGATCAGAAGGATCTAAATATGCGGCAGCGTAGATGGATGGAGTTCCTGGGGTACTATACGTTCAAGATCCACTACGTGCCTGGCAAAGGGAATGCGGTTGCGGACGCGTTGAGTCGCCGAGCCCCAGCTCAAGCCAATTGGCTATCGGTGCATGATGAGCGGTTGGTGCGGGAGTTGGAGGCGTTGGAGATTATTTGTGTGGACAGGCAATCAAGTGCTGAAGCAGTTCTGAATTGGACTGAAGTCCAATATGACCTGCCTGATCGTATTCGGCAGGCTTTGGATATGGATGCTCATATGAAGCAGTTCATGGTAGAGGCTCTGGATGGGTCAAATTCCCAATTCGTCGTGGAGGACGGATTGCTTTGGAAAGACGGTCGTCTGTGCGTCCCAAGTGTGGGCAATTTACGGGTGGAGTTGTTGTACGAGTCGCACCATACCAAGTACTCGATTCACCCTGGGAGCACGAAGATGTACCGTGATGTGAAGAAACTGTTTTAGTGGCCGGGTTTGAAAAAGGATGTGACGCTCTACGTAGCGAAGTGCCAAACTTGCGCCTTGGTAAAGGCGGAGTGCCAAAAGCCGGGAGGATTTCTTAAGTCCTTGCCTATTCCGGAGTGGAAATTTGACGACATCTCTATGGACTTTGTGCACGGTTTTCCAAGGTCGCAAAAGGGAAACGATGCCATTTGGGTGGTTGTTGATCGATTAACGAAGGTGTCGCATTTTATTCCGCATAGGAAGGATGATCCGGTGGAGAAATTGGCAAAGCTTTATGTGGATAACATAGTACGGCTTCATGGTGTGCCCCGCAGCATCGTGAGTGACCGAGATGGGCGGTTCACGTCCAATGATTGGAGGCTTGTGCAGCAAATGTTGGGAACAAAGCTTAAATTCAGCACAGCCTTCCATCCGCAAACGGATGGGCAGACCGAGAGGGTCAATAGAACCATGGAAGACATGCTTCGCATGTGTGTCTTGGATTTTGGAAAGCAATGGGAAGACCACCTTTATTTGGTGGAGTTCGCATACAACAATAGCTACCAAGCGAGTATTCAGATGGCGCCTTTCGAGGCCCTATATGGTAGAAAATGTCGCACGCCGTTGTCTTGGTTAGAAACGGGTGAGTCAAAGTTGTATAAGCGATCATAAGTGGAAGATGCTACTTCTTTGGTGAGAACCATTCGGGAGAGGTTGCTTATCGCTCAGGACCGGCAAGCAAAGTACTATAATGCCAAGCACAGGAACGTGGAGTTCGCTGTGGGCGATTATGTATACTTAAAGATCAAGCCGTTCAAGGGTGTCTCGCGGGTGCGGCGATTGAAAAAACTAAGCCCGAGGTACCTTGGACCGTTTGAGGTTCTGGAGCGAGTTGGTGAAGCGGCCTATCGGTTGAAGCTTTCAGTGGAGCTTAGTGGTTTACATGATGTATTCCACATTTCGGTGCTTCGGAAGGCGGTGCAAGAGCCTACGCAAGTGATCGCGGTTGATCAAGTGCCGGTTGATAGTGGGCTAACGACAAAGGTCAAGCCCGTGCGGATTGAGGACTCGGAGGTCAAGCGGCTACGCAATAAAGAGATCAGGATGGTCAAGGTCCGGTGGGACAATTGCGGTCGTGAGGAGCTCTCTTGGGAGCGAGAGCAGACTATGCTTGACGAGTATCTGGAGTTGTTCCGCTCAGGTACAAATTTTGGTTTTGTACATGTCTTCCCTTTATATAATTTCGTGGACGAAATTCTTTTAAGAGGAGGAGAGTTGTAATGCCCCGAAACTCAAAGGAGCAAAAGGGGGACGTTTTGGGCCAGTTTGGGTTCTGGCTGCAGGCACACGGCCTGGGACACGGGCGTGTCCCAGGGCGTGTCAAGCCTGTGTCGACACTGAGACGGAAAGTCGACACTTTGGTCTCGACATTGTGTCGAGACTGGGCACACGACCTGCGACACGGGCGTGTCGCAGGGCGTGTCGACCCGTGTCGACACTTAGCCGCGAAGTCGACACTCTGCGTTCGACGAAGTGTCGAGACATGGCACACGGCCTGCGACACGGGCGTGTCGCAGGGCGTGTCAACCCGTATCGACACTCGTCCCGGAAAGTCGACACCTTGGTCTCGACATTGTGTCGAGACAAGGCACACGGCCTAGGACACGGGCGTGTCCAAAAAGATCATGATCATCTTTTTGATGTTGTCTTGCAAGCACCAGCCATGACGGTTCTTCTATTGCCGAATGACTTTGCGGATCATATTTGCCCACCACAAATTTATCCAAATAGTCCTTGAACACCCTGGTCATCATATCCATGAAGGCTGATGGCGCGTTGGTCAAACCAAACGACATCACCAGAAATTCAAAATGACCATGTCGTGAGCGAAATGCAGTTCGCGGAATTTCCGACTCCCGGACCTTGAGCTGATGAGAGCCCGAGCGGAGATCAATCTTCGAAAATACAGAACTGCCACGCAGTTGCTCAAACAAATCATCGATTCTTGGCAGTGGGTACTTATTTTTAATTGTCACCTTGTTCAACTCCCGGTAATCGATGCAAAGGCGCATCGACCCATCTTTCTTCTTCACAAATAACACCGGTGCACCCCAAGGTGATGAACTCGGCCGGATAAACCCTTTTGCCAATAAGTCATCCAACTGTGTACGCAACTCTGCTAGCTCACGCGGGGCCATCCTGTACGGCGCTTTCGCAATCGGTCGCGTACCCGGCTCCAAATCAATAACAAACTCGACATCACGATTAGGGGGTAGACCAGGAAGGTCAGTAGGAAAAACATCTGGAAATTCACGCACAACAGGAATCTCCTCTAAACGCGGCAAAACAGCACTAGTCCCCACAACGGAGACAAAACAGGCAAAACAGTCGGAAACAAACAACGTCCGAACACATACCGCCGAAAGCCCTGGAGAATCCTGACAAGAATCACCATACACACTTCCTGGCTGACCATCATCCTTAATGAAATCCAAGCGCTTTCCTCTGCACTGGATGACGGCATCATAACGGGCTAACCAGTCCATGCTCAGAATGACGTCAAAATCGTCCAAATCGATCACCTTGCAATCAACTCTTGCTATGAAATCCCCCAACAAAATGGGACAATCAAAAAGACCCCAGTCAGCCACCACAGAAGCGCCGGAAGGAAATTTCACCAAAAACGCATTCCCCACTCACTCTGGTGTCAAATGATATCGATCCAGAAAGGTTCGAGCCACAAATGAATGGGTCGCGCCAGAATCAAAGAGAACACGCGCCCAACGGTTCTTTACCTTAAAGTTTCCTATAAGGTATATATGCTATGCTAAGAACTACACATAAGAGGCATACACAAAACGAGAACCAGAGGACTAAATCGAACCTGAGATAACCTGCGGTGACATCTGCGCTTCCTCTGAAGTGACCACATTCAACTTCCCTTTGCCTTTGTCCAAGCGCGGAGGCGGAGGCAAAGCCTGGAGTGGTGCGGGTTCCAACACAGCTTGCACCTGTGGGCACCTTGCGCGAAGATGTCCTGGTCTGCCACACTGGAAGCATACCTTGTCTTTGGCCCAGCAGCGGCTCACATCATGACCTCTTCTCCCACAAAATGTACACTCCAAGTCTCTGGTTGGCGCACCCTGAATGGCGTGCACCTGCTCCTTCTTTTGCATTCCCAACCTCTTGAAACGTTTTTCAAACGGGTGACCGGCTCGGCCACAGAAGCTACATAATTCCTTCTTCTTCTTTACGTCTGACTCGTGGGATATTTTCACTCCCACCAGCTGTCTCTTTGTAACACCCCAGTTTTTGCAAGGGGTTCAGTATGCAGATCTGAGAATTTTTGGGTTCTGGCAGGAGGCACACGGCCTGCGACACGGGCGTGTCACAGGGCGTGTCGAGGCCGTGTCGACACTCGGCCCAAGTGTCGACACTTTGTGCTCGACAGAGTGTCGAGAGTGAGGCACACGGCCTGCGACACGGGCGTGTCGCAGGGCGTGTCGAGGCCGTGTCGACACTCGGCCCAAGTGTCGACACTTTGTGCTCGACAGAGTGTCGAGAGTGTGGCACACGGCCTGCGACACGGGCGTGTCGCAGGGCGTGTCTAGGCCGTGTCGACACTTGGCCCAAGTGTCGACACATTCGCTCGACAAAGTGTCGAGACTGGGGCACACGGCCTGTGACACGGGCGTGTCACAGGGCGTGTCCTGCTTGGTCGACGATCTTCGCTCGACGTTTTTCCGCGGTGTCGACACAAAGCCTGTCGACGGGTGTCGAGACTTGGCACACGGCTTGGGACACGGGCGTGTCCCAGGCCGTGTCACCTCTCGGGTTGGTGTTGGGGCCGTGTCGTTGGAGACACACGGCTGGCCACACGGCCGTGTCGCTGGGGACACGGGCGTGTCGAATTGAACACGGGCGTGTCAGATGCCCGTGTGCGATTCCAGGCGCGTCGATTTGAGACGGCGAATGGGGCACACGGCCCTGGACACGGGCGTGTGCCAGGCCGTGTTCGGCCCAGATCTTCTGTTTTCCAGGCGAATCGCGGCCTTTCTTTTTCTGGTTTTGAGATCTGACGGTTCAGGCCATCTCCTGGGGAGTTAAGGCCGAATTCAGGGTTGGAAACCCTCATTATTTTTCCAAGTCCTCTCTTTCTAAGATCTTGAGAAAAGCTAGAGCAAGGAGGAAGAAGAAGAAGGGTTTGGGCTGTAGGAAGGGTTTCGGAGCTCCAAATCGCGAACCGAGTCCGGATCCGTGAAGCTTAGACCGCTGCGAAGATTTCCAACCGGCCATTTTTGCCATGGCAAGAAAGAGGAGTCGGAAGGTAACGACATCTCTCCTCTTGGTCTTTAGGATGCACGCTTTAGCATCATCTAGATTTCTTTTCTCTAATTTTTGGGCACCAAACTCTCAAATGAGAGGGGTTTTGGCTTGCCAAGTTTCAAGAGAAACTTCCGGGTTGATTGAGTCCGTCCCCGGCATTTTTGCATTAGAGATCCGCTTTCGTTGGTGGATTAGGCATGGTGGGTGAAGCCGTAGTCGCGACCGTTAGTCCGACTCGGTGATGTTGCATACGAACTTAGGGATTCGTAGAGTTTTCCGTCGCGGCAAGATGTCGTTTGTGTTGTGGTGGTGAATGTCCCGTTTGCTTGAAAGGTACGTGTAGTCGGACCCGGACAAGGTTAGCTCCTCGTGGCGGTAGATGGTTTCCTTGAGAGATAAGGTTAGCTCCGCACGAGTTGGAGATGGTTTCCTTGGTGCGTGGGAACGCTGCAGTACATTGAGGGATTGTGATGTATTTAGTCTTGGTTTGTGTTGTGCCAAGGCGTGGCTAGGTCTCCGTGGTCGGCTGGCTATCCCGTGACATGTGCGTCATGTGTGGAGAGTGTCCCGGCGAGACTAGTCCCCTTCTGTGAGACTGACGAGAATGCCAAGCTTGGGGCAAGCCCGGGCAAAGAGGCCATGAGCGGGTGGGGTCCAGCAAGGCTTCTTAGAATCGGTCGGTCTGTGTTTGTTGGAATCCTGACATGAGACGTCAGAGTTTGCAGGCAAGCCCGGGGCTAAGCCCACGAGCGGGTGGGGCCTTGGCAAGAATTCCTTGTGGCGGCCTGTGCGCCGTTTAAGGGAGAGGTGACTCCCTTAGTGTTTGCGGCTTTATGCCAATTGGGGAAATGTGAGTACCCAAATGATGTGATGTTGTGCTATATGCATACGCTGTAGGGTACCTTGGGTGAAGCCCGGGTGTTGCATTCATGTTGCATAGTAGGCCCTTTCTTTATATGCTCAACCAATAGAGAACATGTTTGATGATTGAGACATCCAAGCCTGTTTTATTGTCTTTCCATTATAGATGTTTATTTGCATACGAAGTGCTGACTTGCAGGTTGGAGGGTTCCCCGGGGTCCGTTAGGGGCGGCCGGGAGGAGATGTGTTGTTACACAGTTTGAGGTCAGCCTTTGCTGACCCACGTTACTAATAATTTTTACAGGGCAAGGATCGCACGCAGGAGCTAGCACGCCGGCCAAAAAGGCCTAAGCCCATGAAGTGTTTTTCTCTTTTGTAGCACTACTTTGATGATGTATGTTTGAGACTATTTTGTCCGGCTTGCATGCCGAGGTAGACTAGGAGTGCTATGCACATTCATGATTGTTGTACTATTTGCTTTTGGACATTTGTTGTAAGGCCTTAAGGCCATTTGTTTACTCTTGTGGTTAGTGGATAACTTCTAGTTGTGCTTGGTTTTCCGCTGTGTTGTGCAAGTGTTTTGAGTTTGGGTAGCCATATCAACTTATAATACTAAAGCTGTGGCGTTCGTATGTTGTGGGGCCCCGGCCGGACCCATATTATACGTCCACTACAGGGGAGGTGTTACACTCTTGCCCTGCCTCATCTGCTGCCCTCTTTGTTTGGCATTTTCGATAGCTTCTACCTTCAACACCGCCTCAACCACCATCGTGTAACTTGTCGCTCCATAAGCACTTGCGAACTGCTAAACGTCGCTACGGAGTCCGCCAAGAAATCTCTTTACTCGGTCAGCTTCTATCTTCACCAAGCTCAGAGCGAACCGACTTAACTTGCTAAACTCGATTTCATACTCACTCACTGTGAGTTTCCTCTGCTTCAAGTACAAGAAGTCATTCATCAGGCGGTCCCGTTCCACTGCCGGTAGAAACTTGCGCCGTACCAGTTCCTTAAACACTTCCCACAAACAGCCCGCCCCTAGGCCTTCCTTTTCTCGTAACCACCAACCTTTCGCCAACCCTTTAAGTTGATAGGCAGCAAGCATCACCTTCTAGTCCTCAGTCACACCAGCATACACAAACATTTCTTCCAACGTAATCACCCAATCATCCAAAATCACGAAGTCTGCTTTTCCATCATACGTCGGTGGTCCAAGTCGCTGAAACTGCGAGATGAAAGTCATCGCAGGAGGAACTACAACTGGGGGTGTCGCTGCCACTGAAGGAGTCGAACTAGTGGGGCCTCTAATCGTCTCTTGACCAACTAGTGCCAGCCCAGACATCGCAGATGACATAGCTTGGAGCTGGGACTGTACCTCCTGTACCTGCCTCGTCAAAGCCTCATTACTTTGGCGAAGACTATCCATCAGCGCATTATTCTGCGCGCCCGAAGACTCGCCCTCGGATTGGGGAGTTTGCCTTGTCACTGGACGCTTCGACATCCTATAACACGTTCACTCTTATCAAGCTCAAACCCAACAAAACACACAACGGCTATGTACAGACCATACATAAAGAAATATGAACATCAACTGCTAACTTGCTTTGGGAGTTTGAGAATGATGGTATGCCTAACCTAAAGATGACTCACTGTCATCCCACTAACTTGTGCCTAAACCATGAATGCATGACTTTCTTTGACCCAAAACTATGTGTGTACAGGTGTCATCATGTACGTCTTAGCTTGGCACGTTGTGCTCATGCAATGTTATGTTATGCGTGTTGTGCTATGCAATCTAAAAACAAAGCCTTAATGCATGCCATGAGCGGTCGTACGCATCACAATGCTATGCATCCCATACTACATAGCATTGCATGCAACGAATCAAAGAAAACGTGCTAGTCGCATCCATGTGGTGAGGTTATGCATCCCATACTACATAACCCTCACATGTTGCCCCTATGGTGGATCCATATACAACCACATATTATGCATCTCATACTACATAATATGCCCCGTATACTTCTGTTCATGCCATGAGTGTAGTGTACGTGCTTCGGCCAAGACATACTGATGGCACCTCGGTGTGTGTATGAGATGATGCTTCCAACCAAAACAGAAAGTTTGCCTGACCAATTGTCAAGCAAACCTCCCTCTGATACCAACTGTCACAACCCGCATTTCCTCAACGAGCATATCGTATCAGAGCAAGAGGAACTACGGGTTATGATGCCACGTCGTGCAGGGGATAACTGCACACGCTCAGGCAACTCTTGACGCTGACTTTACAAGTTGAAAGTCAATAGTTACATGCAGGAAAACGTTTGGATTAAATGACCGTATCCCTCGGCCTTAGATAGTAAAATTGTCTTTGTACGCGGCGGAAATACTTTGTTTATTTATAATGAGCTCCTATATGCAGTCTAGAGTGATACTACTATAAGAACTCCTCTTTGTTTACGTCATTTGAAAAGTATGTGTTCGTTAAACAAAACATGTATGCATGATATACAATAGTACATATCATTAGTCACAATAGCTAATGCAACCTACTAGAAAACCATCCCAAAAGCAGGTACATATCGTCCATCCAAATGAGTTACATTAGCAGTCTAGTTCATAGTTACACAAAAGAAAACCACCAATGGGCGCCAACAAGCTGACACGAACCCATTGGGGCACATGTATGTCTGTACAACAAAAAGAAGAACTACCTCGCTATGAATGCTCGGCTAGTTCCCAGGAAACGCCACCAACCAACCTAGCCGCTCAACCGGCTACAACCTGCACCTGAGGCATTCAAGAAAGAATACCTCAGCAATCATCCAAACTATACAAAAGAGAGCATAAAGTTCATAATGGATCAAGAAGGGGCTTACCGACCCCACAGAGATGTTTCATCAAGTAACATGAGTGAACAAAACAAGTGGAAAACGCACCACAATCCATGCCAAACGCACCAAGTGCGTACAAGTTCATCATGTCCTGCTCAAACCGCAGGAGCAAAAGGCAAAACACATGCCCATTCCATCATTCATAAGCCAAGAAATTACGATACTAGTGAAGCATAAGCAGCGGTTAAGTTCAATTTCGCAAGGGTCTTACCGGTGGCGGCCCTAAAGTGGAACACACCAAACAAAACCAGCCCAAATCGGGGCCAAAGTGGTCTCTCTAACCACAAAAAACAAAACTCGGTGGCCACAGGCTGAAACCACACCACCCCTTGCAAAATTCTCACACAAACGCTCCTGCCATGGTTCACAAATTCGCCTCGCAAAACGCCCCATAACCCAAGGTAACACGTTCCTTTCATCGTCCTCACACATGACGGCCAATTGCCAACGTATAGTATGATGAACTTAATCACATAACACGCTTTGTATCAAAATAGAATCACATGATAGGATTTGATTAACATGAGTACCTAATCCATTTGGAACACAATCATATGATTTTGAAAGGAAAAATCACCTCTCTTGATCGGTTACATGAATATGACAAAGTAGCTACATGAATTAAGCTAGCATAGGGCAAATTGAAAATAGCATAAGGAATTTTAGCATAGTGAAGTAGCTAATTCGAATTTAGCCTAGAGAATTTAGCATAGAACAAACAAGAGGATGCATCATACTTTGAATCAAGAAGAACAAACGAAGCATAGGAAATTAGCATAACACAAGAATATTGATCATGGGAAAACAAGAGTATTGATCATAATTTGAAGCAAGAAGAACAAACTAAGGGGAATTGAAAGACTAAGGCTAATAAAGAAAAATTCAACACAAGATCTCAAGCTAGAAAAATGGAAAATTGAATCAAGTACGAAGATTGGCAAGGGTGGAGAACACCGCTTGCCTGAACCGAGACGATGCCACGACGGCTGCTCTCCTCTTCCCTTGCCTTGCTTGCTCCCTTGCTCTCTTGATTTCCCTTTGGGAATGAAGAAGAAGATGAAGAGAAGAACATGAGAAATCCAATTAGCTGTTTCGGACTTATGCCATCCAGAACAGAGCTGAACCGTTCGATGCAGGATCAAGGAAACGAACGGCACAAAAAACTGGAAAAAGTCGATTTTCGGGCCGGTCACGCCCTGTGTCACGCCCGTGACATAGGGCGTGTACCATAAGCGGCGCCGAAAGGCGGCAATTCCACGTTTATCCACACGGTACACGGCCGGGTACACGCCCGTGACGGGTCGGTCACGCCCGTGACCTAGGGCGTGTAACCCGTGTCTCGACACCTCGTCGACAAAAAGTGTCGACACTCGACCCAGCCTGACACGCCCTGTGACACGCCCGTGTCACAGGCCGTGTCCCCTCTCTCGACGACTCGACACTCGATACTCGACGATCGACACTCGACACTCGACGAAGCGGGACACGGCCCGTGACACGCCCGTGTCACGGGGGCGTGTACCCCAGTCGTCGAGCTCAACTCGACGCAAGAAAAATCGTCGAGTCAAGGAGGTCACACCCAGGTCACGGCCTGGGTCACGCCCGTGTCAAGGGGCGTGTCTAGCACAAAAACGACCATTTTTCCCTTTTGTGAAAAATGTTTCTGAGACGTCCTAGACCATTTTTGCCTCAAGCACTTTTTACCTTTTTTTTGTTTCCTGAACCAGCAACTTATTTTGAGCTACATTACCCGGGCGCGAAAAAGTGCAAGCATTCCATAAGAGGCCTCACCGAGTCCCTCATATGGACTCCGGTTTGCTGGGGAAACGTGCAACTCGGCAAACAAAAACAGCCACTCGCAAGCCCGCGGGAAAAACCATGCTCAAACTACAGTCAAAGCCAACGTAACGCCCATCATGCGTACGTAATCAAAAATCCGGGGCGTTACACCGTGTCAGTAGGTCGACGATCTTCGCTCGACGAAGTGTCGAGTGTCGAGACCGTGTACACGGCCTGGGGTCCAGGCGTGTTGAGGTGACACGAGTAAGGACACGGGTGTGTCCTAGAACCCGTGTAGTGCTCGGGTTGATTTTGGGGAAAAATGATAGGGGTACACGGCTGGCCACACGGCCGTGTCACATGGAACACGGGCGTGTCAGCTCGAACACGGGTGTGTTCGATACCCGTGTGAGGTTCCAGGCGAGCCGATTTTGATGGCGAATGAGGCACACGGCCCTGGACACGGGCGTGTGTCAGGCCGTGTTCGGTCCAGATTGGGCATTTCAGTCCCGAATCAAAGTCGTTCGTTTCCTTATTTTGAGATCCAACGGCTGGGGGTTGTTCCTGAAGGGATATACCCGGGATTGGACTTAGAAACCCTCACTTTTTCTTAAGTGTTATCTTTCTAAATCCTTAGAGAGAGAGGAGAGCCAAGGGAGGAAGAAGGAGCTAGATCCCGCCATTGGAGGAGCTTCGAAACTCCGAATCGCGAGCCGACTCCGGATCCACGGAGGCAAAGCTAGTGCGGTGCTTTTCATCCGATTACTTTTCAATGGCACCAAAGAGGAACGCTAGGGTAACGATCCTCATCTTGAGCATGAGTAGCTCTCTTTCTTTGCATAGGAAGCCCGCTCTCGCGAGTTTGCGGAGAGTTGGAGGCGTTCCTTCGGGTAGATATGTGAAGCCCCCGTTGTTTAGAGTCCGTAAGCGAGAACGGACATAGGCATGATGTGTGAAGCCTACCCGGACATGTTGGTCTGGATCGGTGATGTTGCATTGCATAATGCCGGAGAAGACTCCGTGCTATTGGTTGTTTTTCGGGTTTTCTACGCGGTAGATTGCAGCAGGGAGCCTTGGGGACTAACCCAAAGGTGCACCCGGAAAACTGGGCGGATACGAGATCTTGCCAACTTGGTGGCCTGAGAGCCAACTTGAACATAACCGGGTTATGTGACTTGTGATGGAAATGGGACTCGGTGGAAGTTTGACCCGCGCAAATGGCTTAAATTGTCGTTGCGATGTGAGCACGGGTTAGATGGAACCGTACCCGTTCTATGTCGTTCGGTTAAAGAGACCTAAAGGCACGTGGCACTTGCCGTTGGCATAGATTAGGGTCTTTGGCGGTCGATGACTTAAATTGTCGTGACCCAGGCCAAGAAGACAAATTGCTCATAGGTTTGGCCGTCCAAGTGGCGGTGGTGAGTCCGGAATGTCTATGGCTTTAATTGACGTGACATCGACCGGTTCACCGAGAATGTGCCCTGAGAACACGGGGCGTGTGGCCGTGAGAGCCAACGTCTGTGATGAAATGGCTAATTATTTATTGCTCTCTTATGCTAATGAAATGCAGGGAAGGAGCATCGCCGCCCCGAGTTGGGGGCGGGATCGTTATAATTTGGTTAGCATTGCTGACCGTTGCCTTGTTTTGCCACCGTGCGGTGGTATGTTGCTTGCAGGTGCAGCTGGACCAAGCGGTCAATAGCGGGTTAAAGCCCGAATGCGAAGCCGGCCCTTGAAGGCCTACTTGGAAGTGTTTACTGCTTTATTCATGTGTGACCGGCCTGCGTGTCGTGGTTTGTAAACATGTAATTTGAAGTGAAACATTTTGTAAGGCCTTAAGGCTTATTTTTGGGTATTTTGTATAACATTCCTATTTTGGTATTAGTGGACATTCATGCTTTAATGCTGGGTTCTTTGTTACAACTTTTATAAACTGCTTCCGCTAGAATGCTCTGTGTAGGACGTTGAGATTGGTTGGATGGTTTCCATAAGTAACCACTCGGTCTGTCTGTGGCATACGGCGTCGGGCCCCGGCCGGACCTACTGCTATATGCTCTGTGACGGATAGGGGTGTTACAGAGCATGACCCTAGTATGACACGAACCCATTAACCTATTCCGAGTCGGCCTCAATACGTGCGGACATATTATTGAATAAACCTAACAATCTCCTCTTATGTCCGTCGTGAACCCAGACTTCGGATAGAGGGTAGTTTGTGCAAAGTCCAACTAACTGTGAATCATACACAACCGTGTCCAGCACCTATTTCAAACAAAATTAGACTTAAGCACAGAATAGTATGCACGCATAAGTAAAATGAAACTCAGCTGTAATATAGAAAAGTCTCAGGTACAACAAGACACAGACCCAAAACGCCTGGTGTCCCAAACAAACAGAGAGCTAATAGTCCAATCAAACAGTGCAAAAAAGAAGAGCTAAAAATAATGCTCTGAACAGAATTAACAAAAGATAAACTAAAACACTCTAAAACTCATCATCCAAAAGATCATCCTGATCTGTATCCCAGTCAACCAGTGCTCCTATCCTAGCAATCCCTGCAATTTCAACAGAGAATTTCATTTCAGAATGAATTATATCCTTTGCAAATTTGCAAATATCTAGTTCTACAAAAAGAACTTAGTATTAATCTTTTTTAATCTGGTTGGGAGGACACGTTCACAGAGTATTATAGCTTTACCTCAGAACCAGATATCTGTTTCAACTAAAATAATTTCAAACCTCTGGACACCACAGCTATATCTGTGATCCTATATGGAATGTCACGGTTACTGCCCTTGTAAAGTTATTTGGAACTCATCAAGTTTGGAATGGAACCAATCTCTAGAAGAAGAGACAAGACCAAGTCAGATTGTGTTATCAAGTTTGGAATAACACTCTCCTCCAAGGCAAAAGCCGAATCTAGGTGAAGTTGTTAGCATCAAGTTTGGAATGAAACAACTAACTAGATCCGAGCTCAGCAACCAAGAGCATCAACGGAACACATCATGCTTGCTTGACAAAGGAAATCAGAATAATCAAAACTTTTGGACAAAGGCTGAACTGAATCACCTATTGCTGAACTAAGGCCGAACTAAATCGCCTTTAGTCCCATTTCCCCCACAGTTTTGATTAGACGGTCTTTTGGCATTCCTTTCGTCAATGGATCAGCCAGGTTTTCCTTTGAACATACATCGATCAAAGTGATAATTCCTTGTTCTTTCAGATAATTCAACAAGGCATGTCTCAGTCGTACATGTCTCCTCTTAGTATTATAGAGGGTATTCTTAACGACTTGAACTGCTGCTTGATTATCACAATACAAGCTCAACGAGTTGACTTGTAACTTAGACAAGGGAATGTCTAGAATCAAGTTCTTGATCTAATCTGCCTCTTCACCGGCCAAGGCTAAGGCAAACAACTCGGCTTCCATAGACGACAATGCTATACAGGTCTGTCTTTTGGATTTCCAAGTGATAGCAGCTCCACCCAAAGTGAATATATATCCACTTGTGGACTTGTTGTTCCCTACTTCTGAACACCATGACGCATCAGAATGTCCCTCCACAGAAGGTGGGTAACCAGTGTAGAACAGAGCATGATCTTTAGTACCTTTCATGTATCTCAACAGCCAATCTAGGGCTTCCCAATGCTCTTTGCCTGGATTACTGGTAAAACGACTCAGCATGCTAACCAAAAAAGCAATGTTTGGTCTAGTATAACTTGTGGCATACATGAGACTACCAATTATTTTAGAATATTTGACTTGATCAATGCTGGTCTCTACGTTAGGACTCAACTTAACATTATGATCAAATGGCATCTCAATCGGCCTACAGTTATCATATCCCCACGTAGAAAGAAGTTGCTCAATATAATGAGCCTGACTAAGAGTAACTCGACCCTTGTCAACTCTAATCTTCATACCTAACAGGGTATCCACAGGACCAAGGTCATTCATGTCAAAAACTTCTGCCATAGTGGATTTAATATCCCTAACTACAATAAGATTAGACCTCAAAATCAACATGTCATCCACATATAAGCATATGATGAATGTCTGATTCAACGATGAGCGATGATAAAGGTATTTGTCTGAGAGACTGGACTGAAATCCGAGGCTCTTTACCACCTGGTCAAATTTCATGTGCCATATCTTAGGCGCTTGTTTAAGCCCATAGATTGATTTATCCAATTTGCATACTTTATCTTTTAGATCTTTCTGCACATAACCTTCAGGTTGTGCCATGTAGATCTCTTCATCAAGCTCTCCATTTAAGAAGGCTGTTTTCACATCTATCTGATGAACTACAATGAACTATAAAGTTCTCGATAGACGCTAAGGCCAGAAGAATCCTGATAGTCGACAGGTGACACATAGGTGAATAAACATCAAAGTAGTCTATTCCCCCCTGTTGTTTATAACCTTTAGCTATAATACGTGCTTTATACCTGGCTATAGACCCATCATTATGTAGTTTCTTCTTCAACACCCACTTGCATCTTAGGACTTTAGCGTCTTTCGACAAGTCAACTAGATGTCAAGTATTGTTATGTAACAGCGAGTCCATCTCATCATCAATGGCTTCTGCCCATATCAACGAATCTCTAGATCTCATTGCCTCCTGGTAGGAGAATGGATCATCCTCTAAGTGGTAGGTGACGAAATTCTCACTAAAGTTCTTAGGGATTCTCTCTCTTGTAGATGCTCTAAGTGGAACAGTTTCCACCTCTAGAGGTTGGGGAGCAGTGCCAGAAGGGGAAGCTACATATTCTACGATAGATTCTGAAATCATATCATTAGACCCAAAAATAGACAAATCATGATCCTTGACAAATTTATCTTCAATGAATATGACATCTCTAGACTCTATCACGATATTTGTGGATAGATCGAGAAATCTGTCAGCTGCACTATCTTCTGCACTACCTAGATAGACGCATATTATCGTCTTATGTCCCACCTTAGGCCTCTTAAGGTCTTGTATTCGCACATAGGCAATACAACCCCAAGTGTTTAGAGTATCGTATCTACAAGGATGATCGTGTCACAGCTCATACGGGGTAGCAGTGAGCTGAGAATGATGCACTCTATTCAGAATATGATTTGCAGCACGAACTACTTCTCCCCAAAAGGAATTAGGCATGCCAGCTGTTAGGAGCATAGAGTTCAACATTTTTGTCAAAGTTCTATTCTTACACTCGGCAACACCATTTGACCGGGGTGAGTAAGGAGCTGTGGTTTCAAGAATTATTCCCTCAGAGGCACAGAATTTCTTGAACTCAGTAATAGTGTATTCTCCTCCTCGATCACTTCTAAATCTCTTAATTTTCAGGTTTAACTGATTTTCTACACGAGACTTAAAGGTCTTAAATGTCTCAAAGGCTTCGTATTTCGATTTTAACAGATACACATGACAATATCTTGAAATATTGTCTATGAATGTAATCAGATACTTCCTTCCACCTCTAGTGACGTGGCTACGAAAATCACAGAGGTCTGAATGTATCAACTCAAGAAGTTTCGTGCTCCTAGAAACCGATTTGAATGGCTTTCTAGTGATTTTGGTTTGAGCACACACCTCGCACTTGTCAAATCGAATCGACAGATCTAAGGGAATATTATGACTCTTCGCTAGATCTAGCATTTTCCTATAGTTCACGTGCCCAAGTATGTTATGTAACAACTTAGGATCAATAAGGTTCACGTGTCCAAGTATGTTAATGTTATCGTTGTTTATGCTAAGTCTATACATTCTGTTGATCAGGTACACACACCCAAAATAATGTGAATTTACTGTTAAGGCCATTCTACCGTTTTGAGTTATGAAGGACATCCAAGCCTTATCTAACAGACTCATTGAAATCAGATTTTTAGTTAAAGATGACACTACTTTAACATTATTCAGAAAAAGAGTTTTACCTGATGAGAGGACTAGCTCGGCTGTCCTAGCATGGGTCACCTCGGTGTCTCCTCCATTGCAGTTCTCCACCTTCTCCTGGACCGCCTTGACCTCAGCAAGTAACCCTCTGTCATTCGTCACATGACGGCAGCACTGCTATCAAGCCACCACTCAGAGGACGAATTGCGGTGACTGCTCCCGATCATAGCCACGAAGGACTTGGATCTGAGGCATCAGCCAGCATGTTCGCAACATTTTGCGGGGCATCCTCCTTTTTCTTTTTAGGAGCCTTGCAATCAGCCGCCCAGTGTCCCCACTTGCCGCAGTTGTGGCACTTGCCCCTCTTCCTTTTAAAAGAGGGCTTTTTAGGCGCCAACTGTGCAGAGGCTTCACCTTTGGGTGGTGGTGGCTTCCTTCGATGCTTGCTGGGTCGAGAAGCGAAGTTAACAGCCTGTGAGGACTGACTAGCTTGTTCCAAGCTCTTACCAGCGATATTTTGATCCTTGATATGAATGAACCTTTTGAGTTCATCCAATGTAATCTTTTCCTTCAGTCTGTGCATTTCAGTCTTGAAGGCCAACCACTCAGGAGGTAGCTTGCTAAGTATCATACACACAAAGAGATTATTAGAGATATCAGACTTATCGTTCGCCAACCTGAGACGCAGAATCTCCAGTTCAATTATTTGAGAGGTGATTGATGAGTTCAAATTAAATTTAGAAGTGAAGAGTCTCTCCCCAAGGAGAGTCCTCGACAACCCCTCTTCTTTCTGAAAGTGCGCATTTAAGCGATCCCAAATCTCCTTTGTAGTCTTATGACTGTTGTAGGTCAGGGCTAGTTTAGGGTTCAGTGAATTTAAGAGGTAGTTCCTGCAGAAGTCTTTGTCTTTTCTCCAATGATGTTCGTTCACGTCCTCTTCGATAGTGGCAATTGGCAAAGTCACCCAGGACCGTGTAGAAAATCTCACGTTCCTTCATACCAAGTTGGATGTGCAGCTTCCAAGCGTGGAAGTCAGAGAGATCGAATGACTATAGCTTGACGATGCCGTAGGAGGAAACCTTTGACATCTCGCTAAAGCTAGAACAGTAAAAACCAGAAAGAAGTCACCTGATCCGCATGGAGACGTGGCACGGGTCTTCGGATCCAATCCAGAAAAAAAAATTTGTTTGCTCCTTCTCTCCGGCTGAGAGCACCCACCGAAGGCTAGATCCAAGATATTGACCTGATGTGGATTTGATCCTCTGGATCATATCAATATCAACCAGATCTCCAAATAATATGATTTTTCAGATCTGGTGAGGTCCAAGAAATCTCCTTTTTGTTGTTTTAATCAACTAGTACTGCTGATCCCTTCCAAGGATTTGCACATCCTTCGATTCTGCTCTTGCTTCCAGATCAATATTGACCAAGGAAACTGGATCGAGCAACCCTGAAGAAGTCGACTGCAGCAAGCAGGAAACTTTCCCAAGAAACCCACTGTTCTCCAGCAAACGGCAGATCTGATGAGCGACGGAGAAGATCTGCAGATGTGGATCTACAAGAAGAAATCAGCACCCTCTTGCACTGACACTTGTTTCTCCTCTACCAGCAATAAAGCACGAACGATAGCCAACAGGAAAGTTTCCTCTTCAGGCGATTTCTGGAACTTCGCAGACGATAACCAATAATATCCCGATCTGCAACTTCGCGAACGACGGTGGATCTACACAACGACGATCTGTTGATCCTGGCAGAGCTCTCTCAAGATCCGCGAACGGGACGCAAAACGGCGGATTCGATCTCTCTGCGATCCTTTAGCGGCGGAACAAAATCCCTTTAGCGGCGGATTCGCGAAATCGTTCTGGAGCATGGTGCGGCGGATTTGCGAACAACGCAGAGCGGAAAACGGCGGATCGCGACGAGAAGAAATCGTTGGATCCAGACGGGAAGAGCGGCGGATTCGTGAAAATCGCAGAACGGAGCGGCAGAAACCCTAGCAGCGGTTACTTTGAGAATGATAGGGTAGATCCGCTCAAAGTATTCTACGAATACCACATATATGTATAGAATGGGTATTTATAGTACTTCTAGTGTAGAGCATGACCCTAGTATGACATGAACCCGTTAACCTATTCCGAGTCAGCCTCGACACGTGCGGACATATTATTGAATAAACCTAACAGTATGCGTTCTTACAGAATGTACATTTGGGGTGAGACTAGAGTTCTAGCGTCCCAATGGGAGGTGGGATGTTACAACCTTTGACTTGGATCATGCCATTGCCAATTGCAAGGACTTTGAAGTGTGGAAAATATGCATGCATGTGTTCTCTCGAATGATTCCTTTAGCATCTGATGCAATATTTCAAGGAAGAACACTATCTAGCAATGTCTACAAAACATACTTTTGAGAAGTTTTCTAATAAAGAGGAGTACTGTTGCAGCATAGGGGAGTCTTGACAAAAGACATGAGAAGTTGTTCAAGGAGGAAGGTAGCCTAGTTCTCTCTTAATAGTTTGGTTGAAGATGTATACATGCATGTGATTGGACCACCATATACTTTCGTGGAAGAGATTGTTATTCACTTCATGCAAAAGGCTTGAACACGTGAGCGGCGTGACCATTCAAATAGTGAGAAAATACATTATTATTTTTCTTTAACAAATAAATAATTAATGTAATATTATTAAATAATAAGATATATGCACTTAAATGATTTAAATATTTGTTATCACGAGTGGCAGGCATGAGGCTCTGCCCCTACGATCAATCGCGACAGTACCCAGATCGATGTAGTCCGTGGATCGGGCCCTCAATGCCCCACACAAAAGTACTTTGACCATGAAATTGCCCCGGCGTCACGACACTCCCACCCCTCACAAACACCCGAATACTATACTCCGTCTCACTCGTTTTTTTCTTGCGCATGGGAGTTTGTGTGCGACAGTGAGAGTATATTTTTTATTGTATGTAAAATATTTCATTTGTATGAAAGCACACATTTTAAAATTTAGAAAATACATAAATTAATGATTGAAACTTTTATAATAAAGATGGAAAAAGTTAAAAATCATTAATGTTTACCAAAGGTATTTTCCCTCTCTGTTTTTTAGCATAGACAATAATATTAATAATGTCACAATTTCTCAATTTATATCCTCTGGCTAATATTTTAAATCTGAAACACAAAGGAGTGGAACTTGAGCATCTTCTCCTGCTCTAAAGCTATCCAGACATTAATCCCGCCTTCCCTGTCCTTTCCGGCGCCACTGCCGTCGGAGAGCAGCAGCACAAACTCCTCCTTGCCGCCGATCAGTACTGGACCTCCATACACAGGCTTCCCGTACCCAAAATCAAGCTCATGAAATGGAAGCTTCCACCAAGCGGAAACGAAGAAGTTTCCATCCAGGACAGACGGCACGCCCTTGTGCACCTCAGCCAGTCGATAACCGAGCGCACATACTCATTGTCTACCCTCTCTATCGCCCCCCTCACCAAACCCACCCCGAAAGAGAAACCCCTTTCGCTCAATTCGTCTGCCCGAGCACTCGCGGTTGCCGTGATCACGGCGTTCCCGATGAACCCACGAGGCAATGGCGGCGACATCTTGTTTCTTATGTCGACGGCGAACAGGACAGACGCCGTCTTCGCGCGATCCTCGAAGACCGCCTTCGTCCTCGCAATCCATATATGAGCCACCATCGCTTCGAAACTGGAGCAGTTCATCCGGATTTCTCCTTGAGGCGTTTGATCATGTCGGGATCGAAGCAGAAGAGATTGAAGTTTGAGATCCTTGAAAGTCGGGCTGTCGGCGAGGAGACGACGGGAGAGGTGAAGGAGGTGGTGGAGAACTCTGGGTGATCGGAGTACTCTGTGTGCTGAAATTTGATCTGCGGCGGATTTCTTGCCCTGATGCACGATCTGTCGGGGTCGAGATCGCCGGCGATCTTCATGCCTTCGCCTCTGCAGATCGAAGCAATGTTCAGCATCATCTCTGCCGCTGATCTACCGTCGAGTATACTGTGATTTATCACAAATCCGATTGAAAATCCTCCGCATCTGAATCTCGTAACCTGAAAATTTTGGACGACCGTATCATGTATCGGCATGATTTCTAAAAGGAATTGTTAAGGCAAATTCAATTTGAATATACTCAAATTAAAATTTAAAAATTAGGTCTTTTTTTCTGCTGATTTTTTTATGTACAAATCAATTTGGATATACACAAATTAAATTCACTGCTGCTCCCGCTGCATCTTTCGGCCTCTCTGTCGTTGCCTCTTCCGTTGCCCATTCCGCCGCCTTTATCGCCGCAACTCCCGCTGCATTTCCCTGTCTCTCTATCTCTGCCTCTCCCGTCGCCGGTAGGTTGAGAGGTTTCTAGTGAGCGGTTCGACGTAGAACAGCCATACGATTTTGAAGGTGCGCCTGTTGGTCCTTTGTTTTCGTTGTCTCTCCCGTCGCGGGCAGCAGTTTTTTTCGTTGATTTTGAAGGTGCGTCGCCGCTTCTCTTCATTTTTGTTTGATTTTGCATTTGGATTCTTTAGTACAGATTTTCTTTTTTCATGTTTAGCATATTGAGAAGCTAATTTTTCGTTTTGAATTGTGCATATGAATTCTACACGTTGACTTTTTTGTTCTTCATTTTTGTTTTTATTTTCGTGCTGTAAATAGATAATAGTGCTGGATGGTTGATTTCTAGCCTTTTATGCTCTATTGTAGTTTATGAAAAATGGGAAAACATAAGCGCATTATTTGTTGTAACAAATGAAGTTGATTCTTGTTATTCATACTTTTATTTGTCTTACAAAAATTGTTATCAATTTTTTCATTACCAAATTCCTATGTTTTTTTCTAATTTCAGATACTGGAATAAAGCTCAGAAACTTCTAAAGATTTTCATTGTATACATGCATGTTTCACGGTTGACCTCTAAAATTTAAATTAATCAGGTTTATAAATTTTGTATGTGTTGTTTGATAATAAAAGTCTTTAAATTTTTACAGGTTTTAGTTGAATTAGACGTGACAATTACTAAATATTAAATGTCATAAATTTGATGTTTATATGTTATAAACATGTTATTTTGTCAAACTGTTTTGTTGGACTTCTCATGAAATGATCTTTTTGTCTAAAATATTTGATTATATAATTTGTATTGTTGGTTTGTTGTAAAGAATTTATTTTGTACATAGTATTTTTCAAAATATATAGTTTGTCATTAACAATGGTTTCCGTATATCCAAATTTGATTTGCGTATATCAAAATTTGGTTTGTCTTTAACAATTTCCTTTCTAAATTCCAAAATATTTCTGTTAGATCCCTATTCCCTATACTTCCGATTCAAAATTTAGGGTCTGTTTGGGAGGGCTTTTTATCTGCTTTTCGTTTTCTAAAAATACTACCACACCTAAAAAATCGTTTGGATTGTCTATCGGTGGGAAAAGATATCGCGAAAAACTTCATTTTTCTCATCTTTTGGAAAATTCATTCGTCACATACTTTTCAAGTTTTTCGAAAACCATTTTCTCATTCCAAAACGCTAATCTCCTTAAAAAAAATCTACAACTTGATTTTTTTGTCTAGACGCGAATTTTATCCCGGGCGGGATGCTTCCGCCCGGGCGCGATTCTTTCGCTCGGACGCAATTCTTTTGCCCGGACGCGAATCTTTCGCCCCGACGCGAATCTTTCGCCCCGACGCGAAACTTTCGCCCCGACGCGAATCTTTCGCCCCGACGCGAATCTTTCGCCTGAGCAAGAATTTTTCACCCCGACGCGAATTTTTCGCGCGACATGACTTTTTTTCGCCGCGGCTCGGGGTTTTTTGCCCGGGTGCGCTTTTTTCGCCTGAGTGTGGTTTTTTCGCCCGTGCACGATTTTTTCCCTCGAGCGTGTTTTTTTTCGTCCGGACTGATTTTTTCATCCGAGCGCGATTTGTTTGCCCAGGTACGTTTTTTTTTATCTGGGTGCGATTTTTTTTCTCTATGCACGAATTTTTTTTGCAGGGAAGCAATTTTTTCGCTCTGACGCGTTTTTTTCGCCCGAGCTGATTTTTTTTGTCCGGGCATGATTTTTTCTCCGTGACACGAATTTTTCGCTCGGGCACAATTTTTCGTCCGAGCCGATTTTTCCCCCGTGCGCGGGGTTTTTCTCCTGGGTGCATTTTTTTCGCCCGAGTGCGGTTTTTTATGTGCCTGATTTTTTTCGCACGGGTGCGTTTTTTTTCGCTCGGGCCGATTTTTTCGTCCAGGCGTGATTTTTTTTTCGTCCGGGCGCGATTTTTTCGCCGACGTGATTTTTTCGCTCGAGAGCGAATTTTTCGCCGTGCTCGAATTTTTCACCCAAGCGAGATATTTTTCATTAGAGTTTGTTTTTTTCGCAGGAGAGTGGTTTTTTCGCCCGGGCGCAATTTTTTTGCCGGAGCGCTGTTTTTTGCCTAGGAGCGAATTTTTGGCCCGTGCACAGTTTTTTTCGCCCGGTCGCGAATTTTTTGTCAGTGAGTTATATTTTTTTCGCTCGGCGCGTATTTTTGGTCGTGCGCGAATTTTTCGCCTATGCGCCTGGGAGAGAATTTTTCGCTCAGACGCGAATTTTTTGTCTTTACGTGATTTTTTCGATAGTTCATGATTTTTTTGTCCGACAGCGTATTGTTTTCGCCCGGATGCTATTTTTTCGCTCAAATGCATATTTCACTTTCGGGCGAAAATATCTCATCCATGAGAAAATATCTTATCCGAGCGAAAAATTCACGCCCGTGCAAAAAATTCGCGCCCGACTGAAAAATTCGCTCCCAGGCCAAAAATTCGCGTCCGAGCGAAAAATTGGCGCCCGACCAAAAAAATCGCGCCCGGCCGAAAAATTTTCACTTGACCGAAAATTCGTGCCCGGCTGAAAAATTGGTGTTCGGGCAAAAATATCGCGCCCGCCCGAAAAATTTGAGCCTGGGCGGAAAATATCGCATCCGGGAGAAATTTGTAACGTCCCGAATCGCACTAGGCCCCTCGTGCGTGTTTTTGAGTCAGGAGAGCTGACTTGGGTTCAGGGGGAGTGCTGACAACTGGGCAGCACATGTGAAGAGGAGGAGAAATCGGTCAAGCATAGGACACGGGTAGAGACACGGCCGTGTCCCTACCTGTGTGGGAGTGGCCATCTCTCGAGTTGAAGACTCGAGTATGTCCAGAGAAGGACACGTGTAGTGACACGGGCGTGTCACTACCGGTGTGCAGTGACACCGGTAGAGACACGGGTGTGTCCCTACCCGTGTGCGTGTGCGTCGAGTTGAACTCGACGAGGCGTGTCGAGATCGACGAGGTGTGTCGACATCGTTTGACACGGGTAGCGATACGGGCGTGTCCCTACCCGTGTGTGTCGAGTTACACTCGACAGAGCATGTCAAGATCGATGAACTACGTGTCGAGATCGACGAATTGTATGACACGGGTAGCGACACGGGCGTGTCCCTACCCGTGTGTGTCGAGTTACACTCGACAGAGCGTGTCGAGACCGACGAACTACGTTTCGAGATCGACGAATTGTATGACACGGGTAGCAACACGGGAGTGTCCCTACCATTGTGTCGTTGTGTCGAGTTGAGTTCGTCGAAATGTATCCAGAGAAGGACACGACCAGGGAACATGACCGTGTCACGTGGACATGGGTCGGGACACTGGCGTGTCCCTACCCGTGTCGAGTGTTGAACCGACGCTGAAACCGTCCTTGACGCTTCTCCCGAAGCAGGACACGGGTAAGGACACTGGCGTGTCCCTATCTGTGTCAATTTTCATATATAAGGGGAAGTGAAAACCCTAGCCGTTTCCATGCTCATTTCATCCCCTATTTCCTAAGAGAAACTTCTGTAGAGAGGGAAACTGCTGGAGAAAGTTTTGAAGGAGAAGATCTGCCGCCGCCGTGAAGGAGAAAATGCCACCAAGAAGTGTTACACGATCCATGACCGGAAATAGTGGAAAAGCCGGAAATGAGGTGAGCTTCCTCCCCTCTCCCTTGGTTCTAGATCTGTAGATAGTTAGGTGAGATGTCGACTCAAAAGAGTCTAGACTAGTGAGATGGTGATTTCTCTAGGAAGAGGTCGTTCTAGGGCTTGTGCCCTAAGGCTAGTTGTGTCTTCAACCTCTCAAACCTTCTAGAAGATAGGGGATGGTTTCGTGAAGAATCATGGCCTCATGAGGGTGAATAAGGGAGGAGGAACTTCTGGAGTGATTTTGGAAGACCGACTTGAGGAGGAAGATGAACCGATGTCGTTCATTCCGCTTTAAGATGCGTGCAGAATCTGTGTTCTGCGCGCAGCAATATGCTTGGCCATTTTCAGATGTGATATTGCCAGATCTGGGCTTTCGCCTTAACACAAAAGTTGAAGCTCTTGAAAATACCTTTCCAACGAGAGGTTGCACGTTTTCATGCGATGTCTGTAGCCACGGGAAAGTCTGAACAAACATGACCGTATGATAAATCCTGCATGCAGAAATTGTGTTCTGTACGTAGCAGAATTCATGGCTGATTTCAAGTTTGATACTATTGAATATGGGTTGTGGTCTGAACTTAAAAGTTGTAGACCGTGGAAAGAAATTTTCATCGAGGGGTTACACATCTTCACCGGTTTCCTGTAGCTTCGGGAATCTCCGATTGAAGTTGCTGTCCAGATTTATTTTGCACTTAAATTTCTGGGTTTTTATAAAATATGAATTTGGATTCGGTGGAATTAATGTTGCAAATTTGACTCGAGATTTTGGTGAACTATTTTATGTTAACCACCGTAGTGCTATGAATGATGAAGATTACTAATTGGATTTCATATAACTGAATTATGAAGCAAGCTTATTTGAACAAAGTGACTTGTTAGAAATTGGTAGACTATTATTTATGCGCATTATGTTATATTATGTTGAAATCATTTGGAATGACATTTAGAAAGGTAAACTATGGCCATGAGTATATTTGAGGGTTGGAATGAAATTTAGTTATCCAATACTTAGAGCGTAGTATCCCTACGGGTAGTATTGTGGAGGGATGTAATTGCGGTGTTGACCGTCACTAGTTGGGTTCGAGTTGAGATGAGGTATAGATGGATGGTTGGGCTGTGTCCTTGTGCTTACTTCCGAGGCCCCTTCCATACCACGGTGATGTGGAATTTGCATGCGGTGTGAGTCGACACGCGGTGTCGTAATCCTGGGTTAAGGATAGTGTGACAGGTCTACGGGCTCGCCGATCGTCACACCGATGGGAGTTGACAGTTAGACTTTGGGCGGTTGGTCTATGTCCTCGGTGTTCACGTCCCAAGGCCCCTTCTGTGCCAAGTGAACGGTTGGGATGTGTCCTCGTGCTTTCTTTTGAGGCCCCTTCCGGGTCACACCAGGCCAGTTCGGGCTGTGTTCTCGCTGCACATCTACCCGAGACCCCGCTGGGCCATAGTACGCATGGGCTCCGTTGTTGTGTTCTTAGCATTGAGGCGTACGGAGGCCAAGGTGAAGTAGTGCGGATACCCGCTTAATAGTAGAGATGCCCGCTTTACTATCACCGCCTGGCCACGGCGGTTGATGCCTGAGAGGTTAGCTACCTGCTCGAATAGTGAGAACTATAGTCTGTGTCGACATTGCAATTGCATGTGTGTGATCATGGGTGACTCATTGCATAACATACATACCGTTACATAGCATTGCACAAACAAGATCCTCATCTTATAAGTTTGTATGGGCACTCTTATGCGATGAGTTACTTTTATGTAACCCGTTCCTTAACTTATAAGCTTGTATGGACATCCTTATAAGTTAAGTTACTTTCCTGCTGTAGACCGATGTACTTGATAGTTTGTTATTGTTTATATAGAACTGCTAGAATAAAATGATATTAATCTTATTGTACCATTACCACATGTTTGTACCTGTTACACTATTTATTATACTTGTACCCTTGCCCTTTTCTCCGCCCGGTGCCAAGGAGTCGCCGGGGGAGCGGATGTGAAGCCACTTAGTCTTTTCGACTAACAGTTGCTACGTCTTCCTTTTTAGGAGGTCACCCCGCAGGTAGAGCAGCCGCAGACATTGCAGCAGGACATCCAGGCTAGGACGACAGGGCCTGAAGTGACGGTACCTTTGCTACCGTCGGTTACGGATGTGAGTATTGAGTCACTCTGATGTACCACGTTTGGGCAATTATTATAGCTGTACTCTGATATTGTAGACGCATGTTTTAGCTTCTCTTATTTGATGTATTTGGACATATATGCTTAGTGTGGATTTGACTTCTCTCTCTCTTTTATATTATGGTTGAGTTGGCATGTATATATTGATATTGGTTGTAGCCGGCGGAATAGACGTCTTGTGGTATAGGTTAGCTCGAGTGCTAATGCTACCGCAAGGCGGCTGTTCCGGGCAGGAGACCCCCTTCGTGCCGTGTTTTGGGATCCGGGAGGGGGGGTCTTACAAATGGTATCAGTATGCCATGATCCTCAACCAAAGAAGTCATTCCACAATGGTACCACCCCTGTTCGATTAGTCAGTTTGCAGACAAACTGACTTAGCGGAAGCAGTGGTGTGCCCATATGTAATTCGCACTAAGTTGTCCAACTTTGACCTTAGGATTAGCCAATTTGACCATACGTTTGTGTTTTACGGGTAGATTCCAGTACACGCTAAGCCGATGGGGTTCTGCCCCTTCCATACCCACTCAGTTTCAACAATCCGAGTTGGGGCATACGCTCACCGCCATCCTAGCCTTTAGGGCGCAGCAGTCTCCGGTTCAATAACAGGCTTCGGGATATAACTGGCTGAGCACCTTTCGGGCTCTCTCCCCTCCCGCCTACCTCGGGACAGAGTCGGCCGTACGCACGGAGGAATGGCTTGACACGGTCCAAGAGCTAATGGCGAGGATCCGTTGCCCGACCAACATGGCTGTATCGTTGGCGGTGTCCTTCTTGGATCTACATGCTAAGAGGTGGTGGAAGTCACTCATGGGCTCCACGTTCCAAGGACGAGTGTATACCGAGATAAGTTGGAGCGAGTTCTCGGGTGTCTTCTTGGAGCACTTCATTCCTACATCGGCTCGAGATGAGCTCGAGCTGAGGTTTCTACTACTGAAGCAGGGATCAAAATTGGTTACGGAATAACAGTGAGAGTTCCAGCATCTCGCAAGGTTCGCTGACTCATATAACCTGGATGATAGAGGATACGCCAAGCATTTCTACAAAGGGCTGCGAGATCCCCTGAGGCAGGCCCTTTTGTTTATAGCGGATGCTAGCTTGGCGGAGATTATCGACATGACGAAGAGATTGTAGGCGGATCACTTGAGTAGTTGTAAGAGGCCTGCGGAAGACGTGATGGAAGCTGGCCCAAGCAATAGAAGAAGGCAGGACTTTAAGAGAGGAGGGGGACATCAAAGAGGTGGAGGACATTTTCACCGAGATTTTAGAGTGGAGCATCCGGTTCCGCAGCCGCCTGCGTTGCCTCCACCGCCTCAACCTCAAAAATTTCAGCAACATGAAGAGCGTCGTGGGCCGGTGTGTTTTGAATACAACCAGCTGGGCCACATTCGACGTTTCTGCCCGCGGTTGTATGGGAATGTCCCTCCTACTGTCCCTCCGGCAGCTCCACGGGGGCGGGGTTACATGCGTGGTCGAGGACGAGGACCGTGAGGAGGGAACACCGGCCCTGCTCGGGATCAAGTGTACGCACTGGACATGGCGCAAGAATGGAATTCCCAAGATGTGATTGTAGGTATGATTCAAATGATTATCATGTTTTCATTGTCTAACTTAAAGTTGCTTGAGACATACTAGACACCTAGCAATAAGTTTTGGTTATTGGTACTTAGGCACCATGATAGTTGGCGGGAAGACGACCTATGCACTGTTCGATACCGGTGCCTCACAGTCCTTTGTGTCTAAGGAGTTCATTAAGGACATGGAGGGCGTACAATACTTTACTGGTATAGCCCGATGAGTGCGCCTACCAGACGGCTCCGAGATGATTGCAACCGCTAAGTGCAAGTTCGAGATATTTATTGAAGGAAAGACCTTTGATACACCTGCCACGGTCTTGAGAATGATGGAATTTGACATCATTTTGGGCATGACGTGGTTGGACTGGCACTTTGCGAGGATTGACTGTGCAGAGAAACGAATCTACTTGAGACATGGAGACACCGACGTCATCTTCCAAGGTATTAGCTTCGCACCTCGTATGTTGTTATCTTCAGTTCAGGCAGTAAAAGCCCATATGAAGGGGAATGACATCTTCATGATCTGGTTCGAGTTGAAGGAGTTAACATTGGATATAAAAGACGTACGGGTAGTGCGGGACTTCCCCGAGGTATTTCCTGAGAAATTTCCATGATTACCCCCACATAGAGAGGTTGAGTTCCAGATTAATCTAGTACCAGGTGCCAAGCCGGTATCCAAGGCCCCTTACCGAATGGCGCCGAAGGAACTCGCGGAGTTTAGAGTTCAACTGCAAGAACTGGTGGATTCAAGGTTCGTTCACCCCAGTTCGTCACCCTGGGGAGCCCCTGTATTATTTGTGAAGAATAAGGATGGGACCCTGCATTTGTGCATAGACAATCAGGAACTCAATCGGCTGACGGTGCGGAACACTTATCTGCTACCTCAGATCGACGAGTTGTTCGATCAACTAGTGGGAGCACATTGGTTTTCTAAGCTAGACTTGCGCTCAGGGTATTATCAGTTGAGAATACAAGAAGGTGACATCCAGAAAACGGCCTTTAGTTCAAGATATGGACTGTACGAGTTCACTATAATGTCGTTTGGGCTCACAAATGCCCCTTCGGCCTTCATGAGCCTGATGAACAAGGTGTTTGAACCTTATTTGGATATCTTCGTCATTGTTTTCATCGGCGACATCTTGGTCTACCCAAAGACGGAGGAGGAGCATGTTTAGCACTTGACCTTTGTATTGAAGAAATTAAAAGAGCACGCCTTGTTCGCCAGTTTCAGCAAGTGCGAATTCTGGCTTAAAGAGGTTGCTTTCTTGGGGCATGTGATCAGTGGAGCAGGACTAGCAGTGGATCCGACCAAGGCGCGTGTCGTGAAGGAGTGGTCGCCTTTGAAGTCGGCGGCCAATATGAGGAGTTTCCTTGGACTTGCCGGGTACTACCGCAATTTCGTAAAAGGATTTTAAAAGATTGCTCTTCCACTTACTTCATTGATGAAGAAAGGTGTGCCATTTGAGTGGACACCCCAATGTGAAGCGGCGTTCCAGGAGCTGAAGGAAAGACTTACCTCCGCCCTCATCCTTGCACTTCCATCTGGGAAGGAAGGATTTCAAGTTTACACTGACGCATCATATCAAGGGATGGGAGCGGTGTTGATGCAGCACGAACACGTGATTGCCTATGCTTCAAGACATTTGAAGAAGCATGAAATCAATTACCCGGTTCATGATTTGGAATTGGGAAGCAGTGATGTTCGCCTTGAAGGTTTGGAGGCGTTATCTATACGGCGTCCACTGCGAGATCTTTTCAGATCACAAAAACTTGAAGTACATTCACACTCAGAAGGATTTGAACTAGAGACAATGACGGTGGTTAGAATTTCTATGCGACTATGAGTTCACCATGAACTATCACCCCAGAAAGGCGAACTTGGTGGTCGATGCATTGAGTAGAAAGGTACCAGGTTCTAGTCCAGAGTCTCGGTTGATGAGTATGGAGTTGGCTCGGATGATTGAGGAGATGGATATTATATTGATATTTAAGGCTCCTTGGGCAGAGTATACGAAGTACTTGGCAAGCATGAGCATAGTTTGTGATATCCGGGACCGAATCAGATTGGAGCAAGGAATGGATGCGGATCTGGCCCCAGCAATCAAGTCAATCGAAGATGGGACTACAGATGAGTATACGCTAAAAGACGGCCTCGTTTATTTTCGTTGTCGGTTCTACATTCCCAAAGGCGGAAAAATTCGGGAGGATATCTTGAGAGAGGCTCATTGCTCTCAATATTCAGTGCACCCGGACATTGCTAAGATGTACGCCGGCCTACGGAAGACTATGTGTTGGCCGGAAATGAAAAAGAATGTCCAATATTTTGTTACACATTACGAAGCTTGTCAAAGGGTGAAGGCAGAATGCAAGAGTCCTGGTGGTTTGCTACAATCATTGTCCATCCCCGAGTGGAAGTTTGAGGATATCTCCATGGACTTTGTCCATGGGTTACCTCGCTCACGCTCAGGAAATGATTCGGTGTGGGTGATAGTTTATCGCCTGACGAAAGTAGCTCGGTTTATCCCAATGAAGAAAGAATCTCATGTGGATGTATTAGTACGCCTCTTTGTGGAGCAATTCGTACGGTATCATGGCGTGCCTAAGACGATCGTGTCTGATCGTGATGGTCGGTTTACCTCCAAGGAGTGGAAAGCGGTACAGGCGTATTTGGGCTCGCTCCTTACCTTCAACATCTCGTTTCATCCTCAGACGGACGAGAAATCTGGAAGGACCATCCGGACATTGGAAGATTTGTTGAGATTATGTGTGTTGGATAGAGGAGAGCCGTGGGAAAGGATCTTACCGTTGGTAGAATTCTCCTACAACAACAGCCACCAGGCTAGTATCGGCATGGCTCCTCATGAAGCTCTTTATGGAAGAAGGTGTAGAAACCCCTTGTCTTGGGTGCAAGATGAAGACCCGAAGGCTTTGGGTGTTGAATATAATGATGATATCGATGCGGCGGTTAGACTGATACGGGATCGCATGTTGGAGGCTCAAAGTCGGCATGCTAAGTATTATAATACAAGACACCGGATGGTGGAGTTTCAAGTCGGTGATAAGGTGTTCCTGAAAATCCGACCAATGCATGGAGTGTCACGTGTGCGTGGTGTGAAAAAGCTCAACCCAAGGTATGTTGGGCCATATACTATATTGGAAAGGATTGGGCCGTTGGCCTATCGGTTGGAGTTACCGTCCGAGCTAGAGAACCTCCACGACTTGTTCCATATGTCGTCGCTTCGGAAGGCACTGTTGCAGCACGATCAATACATCCCCACAACTGATGGTGCTGTGGCGTCGGATAGGTCTGTGTGACTAGAACCAGTGCGGATCGTAGATAACGAGACAAAAATGTTGCGCCGCAAAAGTGTTCCCTTGGTGAAGGTGGTATGGACTAATCATGGGAAGGAAGAATATACATGGGAGCCGATGGATTTGATGCAAAAACACTAATCAGAGTTGTTTGCTCAAGGTAATTTTATTTAAAAGCATATTGTATTTTCTGTTATGCTTTTCTCCACATAGCCTAAGCCTGATTTCAGGAAAGAAATCTTTTATTTTGTTTATAGAATTTGTAACGTCCCGAATCACACTAGGCGCCTCGTACGTGTTTTTGAGTCAGGAGAGCTCACTTGGGTTCAGGATGAGTGCTGACAACTGGGTAGCACATGTGAAGAGGAGGATAAATCAGTCAAGCATAGGACACGGGTAGAGACACGGGCGTGTCCCTACCCGTGTGGGAGTGGCTAGCTCATGAATCGAAGACTCGAGTATGTCCAGAGAAGGACACGGGTAGTGACACGGGCGTGTCACTACCCGTGTGCAGTGACATGGGTAGAGACACGGGCAAGTCCATACCCGTGTGCGTGTGCATCGAGTTGAACACGACGAGGCATTTCGAGATCGACGAGGTGTGTCGACATCGTTTGACACGGGTAGCGACACGGGCGTGTCCCTACCCGTGTGTGTCGAGTTACACTCGACAGAGAGTGTCGAGATCGACGAACTACATGTCGAGATCGACGAATTGTATGGCACGGGTAGCGACACGAGCGTGTCCCTACCCATGTGTGTCGAGTTACACTCGATAGAGCATGTCGAGATCGACGAACTACGTATCAAGATCGACGAATTGTATGACACGGGTAGTGACACGGGAATGTCCCTAACCGTGTGTCGTTGTGTCGAGTTGAGTTCGTCGAAATGTATCCCGAGAAGGACACGGTCAGGGAACACGATCGTGTCATGTGGACACGGGTCAGGACACGGGCGTGTCCCTACCCGTCTCGAGTGTTGAACCGACGCTGAAATCGTCCTTGACGCTTCGCCGGAAGCAGGACACGGGTAGGGACACAGGCATGTCCCTACCCGTATCTATTTTCATATATAAGGGGAAGTGAAAACCCTAGCCGTTTCCGTGCTCATTTCATCCCCTATTTCCTGAGAGAAACTTCTGTAGAGAGGGAAACTGCTGGAGAAAGTTTTGGAGGAGAAGATCCGTCGCCGCCGTGAAGGAGAAGATACCACCGAGAAGAGTTACACGATCCATGGCCGGAAATAGTGGAAATCTAGGAAATGAGGTGAGCTTCCTCACCTCTCCCTTGGTGCTAGATCTGTAGATATTTAGGTGAGATGTCAACGCAAAAAAGTCTAGACTAGTGAGATTGTGATTTCTTTAGGAAGAGGTCGTTCTAGGGCTTGTGCCCTAAGACTAGTTGTGTCATCAACTTCTCCAACCTTCTATGTGAAGATAGGGGATGATTTCGTGAAGAATCATGGCCTCATGAGGGTGAATAAGGGAGGAGGAACTTCTGGAGTGATTTTGGAAGAACGACTTGAGGAGGAAGATGAACCGATGCCGTTCATTCCTCTTTAAGATGCGTGCAGAATCTGTGTTCTGCGCGCAGCAATATTATTGGCCATTTTCAGATGTGATATGGCCATATATGGGCTTTTGACTAAACACTAAAGTTGAAGCCTTGAAAATACCTTTCCAACGAGTGGTTTCACGTCTTCATGCGAAGTCTGTATCCATGGCAAAGTCTGAACGAACATGATGTCTGATAAATTCTGCATGCAGAAATTGTGTTCTGTACACAGCAGACTTCAAGGCAGATTTCATGTTTGATACCATTGAATCTGGGTTGTGGTCTGAACTTAAATGTTGTAGCCCATGGAAAGACCTTTCCATCGGGTGGTTTTACATCTTCACCGGTTTCCTGTAGCTTCGGGAATCTTCGATTGAATTTGCTGTCCATATTTATTCTACACATAAATTCTGGGTTTTTATATAATATGAATTTGGATTCGGTGGAATTAATGTTGCAAATTTGACTCGAGATTTTGGTGAACTATTTTATGTTAACCACCGTAGTGCTATGAATGATGAAGATTACTAATTGGATTTCATATAACTGAATTTTGAAGCAAGCTTATTTGAACAAAGTGACTTGTTAGAGATTGGTAGACTATTATTTATGCGCATTATGTTATATTATGTTGAAATCATTTGGAATGATATTTAGAAAGATAAACTATGGCCATGAGTATATTTGAGGGTTGGAATGAAATTTAGTTGTCCAATACTTAGAGCGTAGTCTCCCTACGGGTAGTATTGTGGAGGGATGTAAGTGCAGTGTTGACCGTCACTAGTTGGGTTTGAGTTGAGATGAGGTATAGATGGATGGTTGGGCTGTGTCCTCATGCTTACTTCCGAGGCCCCTTCCATACCACGGTGATGTGGAATTTGCATGTAGTGTGAGTCGACACACGGTGCCGTAATCATGGGTTAAGGATAGTGTGGCAGGTCTTCGGGCTCGCCGATCGTCACACTAACGGGAGTTGACAATTAGACTTTGGTCGGTTGGGCTGTGTCCTCGGTGTTCACGTCCCGAGGCCACTTCCGTGCCAAGTGAACGGTTGGGCTGTGTCCTCGTGCTTTCTTCCGAGGCCCCTTCTGGGTCACACTAGGCCAGTTCGGGCTGTGTTCTCGGTGCACATCTACCCGAGACCCCGCTGGGCCATAGTACGCATGGGCTCCGCTGTTGTGTTCTTAGCGTTGAGGCGTACAGAGGCCTAGGTGAAGTAGTGTGGATACCCACCTAGTAGTAGAGATGCCCGCTCTACTGTCACCGCCTGGCCACAACGGTTGATGCATGAGAGGTTAGCTACCTGCTCAAATAGTGGGAACTACAGTCTGTGTCGACATGGCAATTGCATGTGTGTGATCATGGGTGAGTCCTTGCATAGCATACATACCATTACATAACATTGAACAAATAAGATCCTCATCGTATAAGTTTGTATGGGCACTCTAATGCGACGAGTTACTTTTATGTAACCCGATCCTTAACTTATAAGCTTGTATGAGCATCCTTATAAGTTAAGTTACTTTCCTGCTGTAGACACATGCACTTGATAGTTTGTTATTGTTTATGTAGAACTGCTAGAATAAAATGCTATTAATCTTATTGTACCATTACCACATGTTTGTAACTGTTACACTATTTATTATACTTGTACCCTTGCTCTTTTCTCCGCCCGGTGCCGAGGAGTCGCCGGGGGAGCGGATGTGAAGCCACTTAGTCTTTTCGACTAACGGTTGCTACGTCTTCCTTTTTAGGAGGTCATCCCGCAGGTAGAGCAGCTGCAGACTTTGCAGCAGTACAACCAGGCCAGGACGACAGGACCTGAAGTGATGGTACCATCGCTACCGTCGGTTACGGATGTGAGTGTTGAGCAATTCTGATGTAGCCCATTTGGGCAATTATTATAGTTGTACTCTGATACTGTAGAAGCATGTTTTAGCTTCTCTTATTTGATGTATTTGAACATATATGCTTAGTGTGGATTTAACTTCTCTCTCTCTTTTATATTATGTTTGGGTTGACATGTATATATTGATATTGGTTGTAGCCGGCGGAATAGGCGTCTTGTGGTACAGGTTAGCACGAGTGCTAATGCTACCGTAAGACGGCTGTTCCGGCCATAAGACCCCCTTCGTGCCGTGTTTTGGGATCCGGGAGGGGGGGTTACAAATGGTATTAGTTTGCCACGATCCTCAACTAAAGAAGTCATTCAACAATGGTACCACTCCCGTTCGATTAGTCAGTTTGCGGACAAACTGACTTAGCGGAAGCATTGGTGTGCCCATATGTAATTCACACTAAGTTGTCCAACTTTGACCTTATGATTAGCCAATCTGACCATATATTTGTGTTTTATGTGTAGATATCAGTACACGCTGAGCCGATGGGGGGCACTCCTGCCCCTTCCATACACACTCAGTTTCAACAATCCGAGTTAGGGCAGACGCTCACCGCAATCCTGGATGCCTTTAGGGCGCAGCAGTCTCCAGTTCAACAACAGGCTCCGGGCTCTAACTGGCTGAGCACCTTTTGGGCTCTCACCCTATAACACCCCGAAGTCAATTGGGTCAATTTGAGCTATTTTGGATTCAGGCATGGGTGGCACGGCCTGGGACACGGGCATGTCCCAGGGCGTGTCATGCCTGGGTTTTGTCGAGTCGTGCGTTCGACGAATTTTGCTCGACGATCGTCGAGTGTCGAGTGTCGAGTGAGGACACGGCCTGTGACACTGGCATGTCACAGGGCGTGTCAGTGGTCAACGAACTCAGCTCGATGTCTTGAGCCAGGGCGTGTTTGCAGGACACGAGTGTGTCCAGGTGCACACGGCCTGGAACACGGGCGTGTCCCACGGCCGTGTGAGTCTCGGGTGAAGTGGAGATTTGGCTGTGTGTCTGATACGGCAAGCGACACGGGTGTGTCGGAAGGCGTGTCAGGTGACACGGCCAGCGACGCGGGTGTGTCGGAAGGCGTGTCAAGCGACACAGCCTGTAACACGGGCGTGTCCCATGACCGTGTACTGTTGGTTTTGAGTCGGTTGACTGCCGCTTAGGGGGACATGGCCTGTGACACGGGCATGTCACAGGGCGTGTCAGGCCATGTTCAAGCTTTTCGGGCAAAATCTGAATCGTTTGATTCCCTCTTCCTGGATCCAGTGGCTGGGCTCTGTCCAGGTGTGTAGAAGGCCGAGAAAAAGGGGATATAACCATTCTTTCATCTTCTTCTTCTTCATCTTATGTCAAGAAAGAGAGAGAGGAAGAAAGGCCTAAGGCAAGAGGGAAGGGAGGAGACTACCAGCTACTGGAGGAGCGGCGGAGTGCGGAGCTAAGATCCGAGAGCGGATTCGTGAAGGCAGAGCCGAGGCGGTGATTTCCATCCGGCTACTTCATGGCACCGAAGCGATCTTCAAGGGTAACGATCTCCTTCTTGGACATCGAAGTCCTTTCTTTATGCATGTGCTTGGAATCCTCCACCAAGAGGTGGATCGCGGAAGTGATTCCTTTGTTGAGTCGGCATCTAGAGCCGGAAATATGAAGTACGGCAGGCTAACATAAAAATGCTGCGCTAGAATGAATGAGTTAAGGATACGCGTAGATTTTGATTTCCACAAGTAATTCCTTCGCTTGTCTGTGATATATGGCGTGGGGCCCTGGCCGGACCCACCGTTATATGCCATGTGACGGGTGGGGGCGTTACACACCCCTCCCGCCTACCTCGGGACGGTGTCGGCCGTACGCATGGAGGAATGGGTTGACACGGTCCAAGAGCTATTGGAGAGGATCCGTTGCCCGGCCAACATGGCTGTATCGTTGGCGGTGTCCATCTTGGATCTACATGCTAAGAGGTGGTGGAAGTCACTCATGGGCTCCACGTTCCAAGGATGAGTGTATACCAAGGTAAGTTGGAGAGAGTTCTCGGGTGTCTTCTTGGTGCACTTCATTCCGACATCGGCTCAACATTAGCTCGAGCAGAGGTTTCTACTACTGAAGCAGGGATCAAAATTGGTTACAGAATACCAGCGAGAGTTCCAGCATCTCGCAAGGTTAGCAGACTCATATGACATGGATGATAGAGGATACGCCAAGCGTTTCTACAAAGGACTGCGAGATCCCCTAAGGCAGGCCCTTTTGTTTATAGCGGACGCTAGCTTAGCGGAGATTATCGACATAGCGAAGAGATTGGAGGCGGATCACTTTAGTAGTGGTAAGAGGCCTACGGAAGACGTGATGGAAGCTGGCCCAAGCAATAGAAGAAGGCAGGACTTTAGGAGAGGAAGGGGACATAAAAGAGGTGGTGGACGTTTCCACCGAGATTTTAGAGTGGAGCATCCGGTTCTGCAGCCACCTGCGTTGCCTCCACCGCCTCAGCCTCAACAATTTCAGCAACATGAAGGGCGTCGTGGGCTGGTGTGTTTTGAATGCAACCAGCCGGGTCACATTCGACGTTTCTGCCCGTGGTTGTATGGGAATGTCCCTCCTGCTCTCCCTCCAGCAGCTCCACGGGTGCAGGGTTACATGCGTGGTCGAGGACGAGGACCGCGAGGAGGGAACCCCGGCCCTGCTCGGGATCAAGTGTACGCACTAGACATGGCGCAGGAACGGAATCCCCAAGATGTGATTGCAGGTATGATTCAAATGATTATCACGTTTTCATTGTCTAACTTAAAGTTGCTTGAGACATACTAGACACCTAGCAATAAGTTTTGGTTATTGGTACTTAGGCACCGTGATAGTTGGCGGGAAGACAACCTATGCATTGTTCGATACCGGTGCCTCACACTCCTTTGTGTCTGAGGACTTCATTAAGGACATGGAGGGCGTATAATTCTTTATTGGTATAGCCCGACGAGTGCGACTACCGGACGACTCGGAGATGATTACAACCGCTAAGTACGAGTTCGAGATATTTATTGAAGGAAAGACCTTTGATACACCTACCACGGTCTTGAGAATGCCGGAGTTTGACATCATTTTGGACATGACATGGTTGGACGGGCACTTTGCGAGCATTGACTGTGCAGAGAAACGAATGTACTTGAGACATGGAGACACCGACGTCATCTTCCAAGGTATTAGCTTTGCACCTCGTATGTTGTTATCTTCAGTTCAGGCAGTAAAAGCCCATATGAAGGGGGATGACGTCTTCATGATCTGGTTCGAGTTGAACGAGTTAACATTGGATATAAAAGACATACGGGTAGTGTGGGACTTACCCGAGGTATTGACTGAGAAACTGCCAGGATTACCTCCGCATAGAGAGGTTGAATTCCAGTTTAATCTAGTACCGGGTGCCAAGCCGGTATCCAAGGCCCCTTACCGAATGGCCCGGAAGGAACTCACGGATTTTAGAGTTCAAATGCAAGAACTGGTGGAGTCAGGGTTCGTTCACCCTAGTTCGACACCCTGGGGAGCCCCTGTATTGTTTGTGAAGAAGAAGGATGGTACCCTGCGTTTATGCATAGACTATCGGGAAGTCAATCGGCTGACGGTGCGGAACACTTATCTGCTACCTTGGATCGACGAGTTGTTCGATCGACTAGTGGGAGGGCATTGGTTTTCTAAGCTGGACTTGCGCTTAGGGTATTATCAATTGAGAATACAAGAAGGTGACATCCAGAAAATGACCTTTAGTTCAAGATATGGACAGTACGAGTTCACTGTAATGCCATTTGGGCTCACAAATGCCCCTTCGGCCTTCATGAGCCTGATGAACAAGGTGTTTGAACCTTATTTGGATATCTTCGTCATTGTTTTCATCGACGACATCTTGGTCTACTCAAAGATGGAGGAGGAGCATGTTGAGCACTTGACCTTGGTATTGAAGAAATTAAAAGAGCACGCCTTGTTCGCTAAGTTCAGCAAGTGCGAATTTTGGTTTAAAGAGGTTGCTTTCTTGGGGATGTGATCAGTGGAGCAGGACTAGCAGTGGATCTGGCCAAGGTGCGTGCCGTGAAGGAGTAGTCGCCTTTGAAGTCGGCGGCCGATGTGAGGAGTTTCCTTGGACTTGCCTGGTACTACCGCAAGTTCGTAAAAGGATTTTTAAAGATTGCTCTTCCTCTTACTTCATTGACGAAGAAAGGTGTGCCATTTGAATGGACACCCCAATGTGAAGCGGCGTTCTAAGAGCTAAAGGAAAGACTTACCTCCGCACCCATCCTTGCACTCCCATCTGGGAAGGAAGGATTTCAAGTTTACACTGACGCATCATATCAAGGGATGGGAGTGGTGTTGATACAGCACGGACACGTGATTGCCTATGCTTCAAGACAGTTGAAGAAGCATGAAATCAATTACCCAGTTCATGATTTGGAATTGGGAGAAGTGGTGTTCGCCTTGAATATTTGGAGGCATTATCTATACGACGTCCACTGCGAGATCTTTTCAGATCACAAAAACTTGACGTATGTTCATACTCAGAAGGAGTTGAACTTGAGACAACGACGGTGGTTAAAATTTCTATGCGACTATGACTTCACCATGAACTTCCACCCCAGAAAGGCGAATTCGGTGGCCAATGCATTGAGTAGAAAGGTACCAGGTTCTAGTCCAGAGTCTCGGTTGATGAGTATGGAGTTAGCTCGGATGATTGAGGAGATGGATATTACATTGATATTTAAGGCTCCTTCGGCAAAGTATACAGAGTACTTGGCAAGCATGAGCATAGTTTATGATATCCGGGACCGAATCAGAGTGGATCAAGGAATGGATGCGGCTCTGGCCCCGGTAATCAAGTCAATCGAAGATGGGACTACAGATGAGTATGCGCTAGAAGACGGCCTCGTTTATTTTCGTTGTCGGTTCTACATTCCCAAAGGCGGAAAATTCGGGAGGATATCTTGAGAGAGGCTCATTGCTCTCAATATTCAGTGCACACGGGCATTGCTAAGATGTACGTAGGCCTACGAAAGACTATGTGTTGGCCGGGAATGAAAAAGGATGTCCGATATTTTGTTACACATTGCGAAGCTTGTCAAAGGTGAAGGCGGAATGCAGGAGTCCCGGTGGTTTGCTACAATCATTGCCCATCCCCGAGTGGAAGTTTGAGGATATATCCATGGACTTTGTCCATGGGTTACCTCATTCACGCTCAAGAAATGATTCAGTGTGGGTGATAGTTGATCGCCTCGCGAAAGTAGCCCGGTTTATCCCAATGAATAAAGAAGCTCATGTGGATGTCTTAGTACGCCTCTTTGTGGAGCAATTCATACGGTATCATGGCGTGCCTAAGACGACCGTGTCTGATCGTGATGGCCGGTTTACCTCCAAGGAGTGGAAAGCGGTACAGGCATATTTGGGCTCGCGCCTTACCTTCAGCACCGCGTTTCATCCTCAGACGGAGGGGCAATCTGAAAGGACCATCCGGACATTGGAAGATTTGTTGAGATTATGTGTGTTGGATAGAGAAGAGCAGTGGGAAAGGCTCTTACCGTTGGTAGAATTATCCTACAACAACAGCCACCAGGCTAGTAACGGCATGGCTCCTCATGAGGCTCTTTATGGATGAAGGTGTAGAACCCTCTAGTCTTGGGTGCAAGATGAAGACCCGAAGGCTTTGGTTGTTGAATATATTGATGATACTGATGCGGCGGTTATACTGATACAAGGTCGCATGTTGGAGGCTCAAAGTCGGCAGGCGAAGTATTATAATGCAAGGCACCGGATGGTGGAGTTTCAAGTGGGTGATAAGGTGTTCCTGAAAATCCGACCGATGCATGGAGTGTCACGCGTGCATGGTGTGAAAAAGCTCAGCCCAAGGTATGTTGGGCCATATACTATATTGCAAATGATTAGCCCGTTGGCCTATCGGTTGGAGTTGTCGTCCGAGCTAGAGAACCTCCACGATGTGTTCCATGTGTCATCACTTCGGAAGGCGTTGTTGCAGCCTAATCAATACATCCCCACAACTGATGGTGCTGTGGCGTCGGATAGGTCTGTGCGACTAGAACCTGTGCAGATCGTAGATAACGAGATAAGCATGTTGCGCTGCAAAAGTGTTCCTTGGTGAAGGTGCTATGGACTAATCATGGGAAGGAAGAATATACATGGGAGCCGATGGATTTGATGCAAAAATACTACCCGGAGTTGTTTGCTCAAGGTAATTTTATTTAAAAGCATATTGTATTTTCTCTTATGCTTCTCTCCCCATAGCCTAAGCCTGATTTCGGGGACGAAATCTTTTATTTTGTTTATAGGATTTGTAACGTCCCGAATCGCACTAGGCCCTCGTGCGTGTTTTTGAGTCAGGAGAGCTGACTTGGGTTCAGGGGGAGTGCTGACAATTGGGCAACACATGTGAAGAGGAGGAGAAATCAGTCAAGCATAGGATACGGGTAGGGACATGGGCGTGTCACTACCCGTGTGGGAGTGGCCAGCTCTCGAGTCGAAGACTCGAGTATGTCCAAAGAAGGACACGGGTAGGGACACGGGCATGTCACTACCCGTGTGCAGTGACACGGGTAGAGACACGGGCGTGTCCCTACCCGTGTGCGTGTGCGTCGAGTTGAACTCGATGAGGCATGTCAAGATCGACGAGGTGTGTCGACATCATTTGACACGGGTAGCGACACGGGCGTGTCCCTACCCGTGTGTGTCGAGTTACACTCGACAGAGCATGTCGAGATCGACGAACTACTTGTCGAGATCGATGAATTGTATGACTCAGGTAGAGACACGGGCGTGTCCCTACCCATGTGTGTCGAGTTACACTCGACAGAGCGTGTCGAGATCGACGAACTACGTGTCGAGATCGACGAATTGTATGACACGGGTAGCGACACGGGTGTGTCCCTACCTGTGTGCCGTTGTGTCGAGTTGAGTTCGTCGAAATGTATCCAGAGAAGGACACAGCCAGTGAACACGGCCGTGCAATGTGGACACAGGTCGGAACACGGGTGTGTCCCTACCCGTGTCGAGTGTTGAACCGACGCTGAAACTGTCCTTGACGCTTCGCCCGAAACAGGACACGGGTAAGGACACTAGCGTGTCCCTACCCGTGTCAATTTTCATGTATAAGGGGAAGTGAAAACCCTAGCCGTTTACATGCTCATTTCATCCCCTATTTCCTGAGAGAAACTTCTATAGAGAGGGAAACTGTTGGAGAAATTTTTGGCGGAGAAGATCTGCCGCCGCCGTGAAGGAGAAGATGCCACCGAGAAGAGTTACACGATCCATGGCCGAAAATAGTGGAAACGTCGGAAATGAGGTGAGCTTCCTCCCCTCTCCCTTGGTGCTAGATCTATAGATATTTAGGTGAGATGTCGACTCAAAAGAGTCTAGACTAGTGAGATGGTGATTTCTCTAGGAAGAGGTCGTTCTAGGGCTTGTGCCCTAAGGCTAGTTGTGTCTTCAACCTCTCCAACCTTCTATGTGAAAATATGGGATGGTTTCGTGAAGAACCATGACCTCATGATGGTGAATAAGGGAGGAGGAACTTCTGGAGTGATTTTGGAAGACCGACTTGAGGAGGAAGATGAACCGATGTCGTGCATTTCTCTTTAAGATGCGTGCAGAATCTGTGTTCTGCGCGCAACAATATTCTTGGCCATTGTCAGATGTGATATGTCCGGATCTAAGCTTTAGACTAAACACTAAAGTTTAAGCACTTGAAAATACCTTTCGAACGAGTGGTTGCACGTCTTCATGCGAAGTCTGTAACCACGGGAAAGTCTGAACGAACATGACGTCCGATAAATCCTGCATGCAGAAATTGTGTTCTGTACGCAGCAGACTTCAAGGCTGATTTCAAGTTTGCTACTTTTGAATCCGGGTTGTGGTCTAAACTTAAACATTGTAGCCCATGGAAAGGTCTTTCCATCGAGGGGTTACACGTCTTCACCGGTTTCCTGTAACGTCGGGAATCTTCGATTGAAGTTGCTGTCCAGATTTATTCTACACTTAAATTCTGGGTTTTTATATAATATGAATTTGGATTCGGTGGAATTAATGTTGCAAATTTGACTCGAGATTTTGGTGAACTATCTTATGTTAACCACCGTAGTGCTATGAATGATGAAGATTACTAATTGGATTTCATATAACTGAATTTTGAAGCAAGCTTATTTGAACAAAGTGACTTGTTAGAAATTGGTAGACTATTATTTATGCGCATTATGTTATATTATGTTGAAATCATTTGGAATGACATTTAGAAAGATAAACTATGGCCATGAGTATATTTGAGGGTTGGAATGAAATTTAGTAGTCCAATACTTAGAGCGTAGTATCCCTACGGGTAGTATTGTGCAGGGATGTAAGTGCGGTGTTGACCGTCACTAGTTGTGTTCGAGTTGAGATGAGGTATAGATGGATGGTTGGGTCGTGTCCTCGTGCTTACTTCTGAGGCCCCTTCCATACCACGATGATGTGGAATTTGCATGCGGTGTGAGTCGACACGCGGTGTCGTAATCCTGGGTTAAGGATAATGTGACAGGTCTACGGGCTCGCCGATCGTCACATCGACAGGAGTTGACAGTTAGACTTTGGGAGGTTGGGCTGTGTCCTCAATGTTCACGTCCCGAGGCCCCTTCCGTGCCAAGTGAACGGTTGGGCTGTGTCCTCGTGCTTTCTTCCGAGGCCCCTTCCGGGTCACACCATGTAACAACCTCATCCGTTCATATAATATATACTAGAAGGTCCGGCCGGGGCCCCACAACATATACCATAAAACAGACGATGAAGCTACGGAGTGGTACTAGAGTAGCGCAGCGCACCTACACAATTCATTCTAGCGGAAGCCTAATCTAAGACTCACACGGCCTGTGACACGCCCGTGTCCCAGGCCGTGTGCCCACACACGGCACGAAGACACGCCCTGTCAAAACTTTTCGTCGGGCTGAGTTAGTCGAGCCGAGGGGCACGCCCTGTGAAACGCCTGTGTCACAGGCCGTGTGTACCCAATTCTCGACACTCGACGACCAGATCTCGACACTCGACGATCGTCGAGCCAAATTCGTCGAGCACACGACACGGCCTGGGACACGCCCGTGTCCTTGGCCATGTGCCTTCTCTCAACACACCGTCGAGCGAAAAACGTCGACTCCCAGGCCGATCGTCGACACGGCCTCGACACGCCCTGAGGTACGCCCGTGTCTCAGGCTGTGTTTGCTGTTCGACGAGCGTCGACTCCAAATTTCGTCGACCTCACGTCCAAATCGTCGACTCTCACTTGACACGCCCTGGGACACGCCCGTGTCCTAGGCCGTGTCATCCGAGAATCACCTGTTTGAGAAATTTGGTCTGTTACACACCAGGCCAGTTCGTGTTGTGTTCTCGGTGCACATCTACCCGAGACCCCACTGGGCCATAGTACGCATGGGCTCCACTGTTGTGTTCTTAGCGTTGAGGCGTGCAGAGGCTTGGGTGAAGTAGTGTGGATACCCGCCTAGTATTAGAGATGCCTGCTCTACTGTCACCGCCTGTCTACGGCGGTTGATGCCTGATAGGTTAGCTACCTGCTCGAATAGTGAGAACTATAGTCTGTGTCGACATGGCAATTGCATGTGTGTGATCATGGGTGAGTCATTGCATAACATACATACCATTACATAGCATTGCACAAACAAGATCCTCATCGTATAGGTTTGTATGGGCACTCTTATGCGATGAGTTACTTTTATGTAACCCGATCCTTAACTTATAAGCTTGTATGAGCATCCTTATAAGTTAAGTTACTTTCCTACTGTAGACACATGTACTTGATAGTTTGTTATTGTTTATGTAGAACTGCTAGAATAAAATGCTATTAATTTTATTGTACCATTACCATCAGATTGTACCTGTTACACTATTTATTATACTTGTACCCTTGCTCTTTTCTCCGCCCGGTGCCGAGGAGTCGCCGGGGGAGCGGATGTGAAGCCGCTTAGTTTTTTCGACTAACGGTTGCTACGTCTTCCTTTTTAGGAGGTCACCCCGCAGGTAGAGCAGCCGCAGACTTTGCAGTAGGACAACCAGGCCAGGACGACAGGGCCTGAAGTGACGGTACCGTCGCTACCGTCGGTTACGGATGTGGGTGTTGAGCGACTTTGATGTAGCCCGTTTGTGCAATTATTATAGCGGTACTCTGATATTGTAAAAGCATGTTTTAGCTTCTCTTATTTGATGTATTTAGACATATATGCTTAGTGTGGATTTGACTTCTCTCTCTCTTTTATATTATGGTTGGTTTGACATGTATATATTGATATTGGTTGTAGCGGGCGCAATAGGCGTCTTGTGGTACAGGTTAGCGCGAGTGCTAATGCTACCGCAAGGCGGCTGTTCCGGGCGTAAGACACCCTTCGTGCCGTGTTTTGGGATCCAGGAGGGGGGGGGGTCATACCAAATTTGCGGTCGGGAGCAAAATTTGCGGTCGGGTAAAAAAACCGTGTCCGGGTGAAGAGATCGCGTCCGGGCCAAAAAATCGCGTTCGGACGAAAAAAACTTGCCCGGTTGAAAAAACAGCACCCGGTCGAAAAAACCGCGCCTGAGCGAAACATTCGCGCCTGGACGAAAAAAACTTGCCCGGCGAAAAAATGGCGTCTTCCCCCCTCGACGCGCATTTTGATCGTATGTGCATTTAACTTCTGGAAGCGCATTTTTCGCTTGTACATGCATTTTTTGCCCGTGTCACATTTTTCCTCGGATGCACATTTTTAATAAAAAAAGTTACCGCAACGAATATTTGTCAAACAATTTATAAAGTGATTCTTTTTTCTGAAAATCTATAAAAAATAAGTTTACTCAAACAAAACTTTTTTTCCAATATACATTTTCAAAAAGCTCATTTTCTTACCAATATACATTTTCAAAAAACTCATTTTCTTACCTTACTTTTATCACCACTCGTCCTTTCTAAAAAGTCATCCCAAACAGAGCCTAATTGATATCCAGGGAGTAGATATCTATATTAAAATGTGAACGATTATGGCCCTATTTGGGAAGAAATAAGTAGGTGCATCAGGCGTACCCTCCTTTTTATCTTGAAGGACATCCGCTCATTATCTTTTAAATCCAACCATCCAAAATAAGTTGGTAGTTTGAAATATGTCCGTGCATTTGTCAATATTTGTGCAAAAAGTAGATGGGCGGACTGGATTTATCCAGGTCACAACTATGTGTGTCGAAAAAAAGTTCGCTATGGGGGCTTTCGAATTCTCTATTTTTTGTGACCAAATGAATACCATCTATTTCATAGTGAAGTTCTATTCATAGAAATCAAACATGTTAAATAATCTCATTCTTTTTTTAATTTTTATATAAAAAACTAAATGATTTTCAAAAACGTTTTTATATTTTTTCTTGAAAAAACAACTTTTTAATAATAGTTGTGTTGTGGACCCCTCAAGAATTCTGGTAGACCGTACTAAATTAAACTGTCATGGCCCATAAGCGATCGAGCGTACAATCAGTCACAAAATATATAAAGCTGGAAAATTAATTTTTTAAACATAAAAAATCCTTCAACTCCGTGAAAAATCACGTGTGTGGATCTGTGTCAGCCAAACCTCCACTATCGGTTGGTTGTTGTACATGGATTTTTTGAAGAGTTAGATGACGACATGTCGCCTCTCGTTGTAACGCCCCGAAACTCAAAAGGGCGACGGGGGACGTTTTGGGCCAGTTTTGGGTTCTGGCAGGAGGCACACGGCCTGGGACACGGGCGTGTCCCAGGGCGTGTCAGGCTTGTGTCGACACTCAGCCGGCGAAGTCGACATTTTGCTCTCGGCATTGTGTCGGGACTGGGCACATGGCCTGCGACACGGGCGTGTCGTGTAACATCCCCTGTTACTTCTGGACCCCTCAACTTAGATTGAGTTAGGTATGAGTGAGATTTAAGGAAGACCAACTATGTTTGACCCTAGGTAGTGGGTGGTAACCATGTGGGGCCCACTATAAGACCATAGTCAAACTAGGTCAAACTAGCCTAAGTGGGGACCCTAGCCACTCCATGACCCCACCACATTGCCCTAACCCTAAAAACAATCCAAGTGCACCTAGGGCATGCCATTTGGTCAATATTTTGACCCAAGTTGACCAAAGTCAACCTTGGGCTTAAATTGGTCAAACCCACACTCATAAGCCCAATTAGCCTAAGTAGGGCACCCCCTTGACCCAACCCAAGTTGGGTGGTGCCACTAGACCCATTACCACCAAATAGGGTCAGCCCACCCACCATGGTTGACCAAGTCAACCCTAAAAGTCAATTTGGTCAATATAAGGCCTAAAGAGAGAAAATGAGTGTCAAGCTCATTTCCAATGGGCTAAGCCCATGAACCAAGACCCATGAACATCCTTAATGGTTAATGACAGCCCCTACCCTCCTGAAATTGGAGAGAGATTGCATGCAAGGGGGTAGTTTTGGAAATTGGGGGAAAAAGAGGAGAGAGAAGAGAGGGAAAATGGGGATGAAGGCCATGTGGCCCTCCTCCTCTCTTCCCAAGCACAGATCTGAACCCACACATCAATTACCATCCTTTCCAACCCAATTTCATGCCACTTGGAGCCAAGGAGGAGAAACCAAAGCTCATGGCCGAAATTCCCATCATGGCATCTCTGTATACAAGCCATATCAGCCAAAACCAACCATCCCATTAGCTTCAGAAGGTCCAAAGGAGTGGAATTCGATACCTGGATCGAAGCTTTTGGTGGAGAATCGGGTTCGGGAGCAAGCTCGCCGGAGAGGAAAATTTCCATGGCCAACCGCCGCCAAACACGCCGCCAAGCCCCAATCCAGGTCCGTTTCACCTCACCTCTACCCGTACTAGTTTCCTAGATCTATTAGGCGAGACATCGGGCTCAAATGAGCCAGATCCAAGGTGAGCTTTTTCATGAATTTCGGATTTTTGATGGAGTGTAAGTTCGCCGGAAACCGCCGCCTCCGGCGGCCAAGTCACCGCCGAACGTTAGCCCTCACCTCAACGGAGGTGTTGGTGGTGGTGCCCGGCCAGGGAAGTGGCTGGATGGCCGGGAAATGGCCCTAAAGTGAGCTCCAGGTCGGGCAAATCTCGGCCATTGGCTGGAGGAGGAAGATGAACAGATGCCCTCCATCCTGCTTTAAGATTCGTGCTACATCAAAATTTAATTTTCTGTCCCTGTTTTTGCTGTCACTTGCATGTTAATAGTAGGCCTCTTAGAGGCATTTTCAGAATTAGTATCTTAATGAAAATTGTAGCTGATGGTCTTATCTTTAATTTGCCAGCTTAAACATGTGATGTGGTGTAGTGGACAGTCCTGTAGGACATTTCTCCTAGGACTGGCCTAGGGAAGGGCAGAAATTAAATTGGATGTCCAGGTCAAACCATTAGTCACCATGGCTCCAAATTTTGGGCAAATGCATGATTAGGACATACGTAGCCCCTGCCAAAATTTAGGAATTTTTAGAGAACATTTTCCTATAGTGTTGCCAAAATAGCAAAATACAAATAAATGAAATATAAGGAGTTCTACACCTCCCCATGGTCCCAAATCTTGGTGGTAGGTCAGTGGGGACATCCTTGGTGCATGATAAAATTTTCAGCACCTTGGGATCACTGCATGTTGGAGAATCCACTTGCATGTGTTAGCTTATGTTATGCCTTGGTGTGCAATTAGCAAAAATGCAAATATAGTGTATTTAGCCCAATGGTGACATGCAAAGGTCTTGGAATTATTTACAGTGGTTCATTGGGGTAAATGTCATCCCTCAAATTAATCATGGAATTTTTGTAATCAAAAATTCCATTTATTGGAATTTATTTTAAATATAGCTATTTTGGAAATAAAATTGGAAAATAGGTTTTCCTCAAGTACAAATCCTAAAATTTTTCCAAGGCATAGATAATGTCACATTTGACTTAGGAAAAATATGATCCCTCTATTGTGAGGAACGTTTGGAGTAGATATCTTAAATTGCCCATTTTACCCTTATCTTATTAATTCTTGAAATGATGGATATATACCTCTGAAAAAATTTGGAATTTATTCTACTGCTATAAAATGGTATTATTAGTTTTGCGTAAATTTCTCAGAATTAATGGATGCATTGTTAGTTGTTAGATTAATACAATGACATTTTTGGTAAATATGTTATAATGGAATTTTATAGGCCATTACACAATAAATGCTGATGATACTCTGCCAATAGTCATAAATTAGTGCGCTAAAAGTTCTGTAATTTTCCTGGAATTTGTGATTTCATAATGCCTATACTTCATTTGGAAAAATAGAATTTGTGTGAAATTGATATTAAATAGGAAATGAGAATAAATAATTTAAGAAAAATTATGAAACTCTGTAGGCAGCAATATTTTATCAATATACATCTCAGGAAAAATTCCCTAGGTCAGTGAATATTTAATCATACTACTTCATGTGTAAAATGACCTAGCGTTTAAATTAAAAGATTTAATTAAAGGACTATTTGACCAAGAAAAATTATGAGAATTCATAGGGTAGTTCCCTTAGTCCATACCACCCTAGGATAAATATTTAGAGGCAAGATGCCTTAAGGTTTGGAAAATCGCATTTTTAGGGTAACCATAGGACATGATCTGCATATAACATAAATAGGATTTACCTTAGGGGTTACCAGGGGATTGATTATCGGCAGAAATAAGAGAGTTCAACATGAACAACCCTGGTGGGTAGAGTTGTCTTAGTGAGGGATCAGAAGTGCAAGTCTTAGTTAGCAACTGGAGTGGGGGTCGGCGGAAGACCGTCGGTTTCCCGGTAACACCTTAAGTCACTAGGGTTGTACTAGAGCAATAAGGAGAGCTGGGGAGATACATGGGTAGCCATCAACTAAAATAAATATCCTTGCGAAAGGGAACGCTGGGCGTAATCCCAACACAGTTCCTAGTGCCCCTTGAGAGCCCTTCACAGGGAATACCGGGGGCAGTCATGGGATTAACCTTAAATCTCTAAGTATAATAACCCGTAGACAAGAGTAGTTTAATAGGTTAGGACATTGTTGTACCTTCTCGCCCGTGTAGGGTTGGAGAGATTCATGGTATATGCTCACCCGTATGGGGTTTGAGGGAGTTGGTATAAAGGCACTAATGTGCGATCTCACCCGTTTTGGGGTTTGAGGGAGTTGGTATAAAGGCACTAATGTGCGATCTCACCCGTTTTGGGGTTTGAGGGAGTTGGTATAAAGGCACTAATGTGCGTTCTCACCCGGGTTTGGGTTTGAGGGATTCAGGACGAGTTTGGTCCTGCAAGCGGGAGGCTCGGTATGAATTACTTGCATGAGCATAAATATCGTGGCGGGGCATGCGGTACTGGCCGTTCGTCACACCGATGGCAGTACGGTGCACCAGGCGGTTGTGAGAGTTAGAGGGGCCAGTGGGTTGTTTTACACTGCGGTCTGGAGGACGATCCCCGATAACACACATCCGACCAAACAAGACTGACGGGTTTGTCAGCAAAGTACGTACGCGAGACTCTAGAGTGCACCTTGGACGTGTACAGAGGTGTATGAGAGGGGTCTAAGGCTTGGTAGTATGCATACCGGTCTAGAAGCGGAGACGCCCGCTCCGCTGCTACCGTAGCCACAGCGGTGGTACCCGAGAGTGATGCTAGCTCTCAAAAAGTGGGAACTAAAGGTCTGTGATCACAGAGTCGTTGTGTGTGAGTTGCACTTGCCTGCGCATAAAATTGCATCATATCATTCATTCATATTAGGTCATACGCTTCATAGATCCTTATCATATAAATTAGTATGGGCTCTTTTATATGATAAGTTAAATTTCCTGGAAACCCTAACTTATATATTTGTATGGGCATTTATATAAGTTAGGGTACGTTTGTGATGATAGCATAGTGGTAGTTTAGTTTATTTACTTGTTCATATTACTGTTCTTTACTCTCCTTTACTGCACTGCTCTTACTTATTACTTGTACCGTACTTAGAATTGCTAGCGTAGAACTACTTTACTTATTACAACTCTAGTTAGATACTGTCACCTGCTTCCACTTTGCTACCCCTTTTGTTGTCGTCCGCTTCGTCCTCCCGCTCGGTGCCTAGGAGCTGCGGGGCGAGGTGCGGAGGAAACGACTTAGTCTTTTTGACTAATGGTTGGTGACCAACTATTTTTAGGAGCCCGTGGAGATGGAGCACCAGCACGTCGAGGAGGCAGGACATGAGGAGCAGATACCGCTTCAGCAGGCTACTACCACTACTGTGCGTCCTCAGGTGGGGCGAGATCTGATGTTCTAGTGTAGCTTCCACATTATTATTTTGTGAGAGAGTGATTTTGATGTACTGTGCGTTCTCACCCGGGTTTGGGTTTGAGGGATTCAGGACGAGTTTGGTCCTGCAAGCGGGAGGCTCGGTATGAATTACTTGCATGAGCATAAATATCGTGGCGGGGCATGCGGTACTGGCCGTTCGTCACACCGATGGCAGTACGGTGCACCAGGCGGTTGTGAGAGTTAGAGGGGCCAGTGGGTTGTTTTACACTGCGGTCTGGAGGACGATCCCCGATAACACACATCCGACCCAACAAGACTGACGGGTTTGTCAGCAAAGTACGTACGCGAGACTCTAGAGTGCACCTTGGACGTGTACAGAGGTGTATGAGAGGGGTCTAAGGCTTGGTAGTATGCATACCGATGTAGAAGCGGAGACGCCCGCTCCGCTGCTACCGTAGCCACAGCGGTGGTACCCGAGAGTGATGCTAACTCTCAAAAAGTGGGAACTAAATGTCTGTGATCACAGATTCGTTGTGTGTGAGTTGCACTTGCCTGCGCATAAAATTGCATCATATCATTCATTCATATTAGGTCATACGCTTCATAGATCCTTATCATATAAATTAGTATGGGCTCTTTTATATGATAAGTTAAATTTCCTGGAAACCCTAACTTATATATTTGTATGGGCATTTATATAAGTTAGGGTACGTTTGTGATGATAGCATAGTGGTAGTTTAGTTTATTTACTTGTTCATATTACTGTTCTTTACTCTCCTTTACTGCACTGCTCTTACTTATTACTTGTACCGTACTTAGAACTGCTAGCGTAGAACTACTTTACTTATTACAACTCTAGTTAGATACTGTCACCTGCTTCCACTTTGCTACCCCTTTTGTTGTCGTCCGCTTCGTCCTCCCGCTCGGTGCCTAGGAGCTGCGGGGCGAGGTGCAGAGGAAACGACTTAGTCTCTTTGACTAATGGTCGGTGACCAACTATTTTTAGGAGCCCGTGGAGATGGAGCACCAGCACGTCGAGGAGGCAGGACATGAGGAGCAGATACCGCTTCAGCAGGCTACTAGCACTACTGTGCATCCTCAGGTGGGACGAGATCTGATGTTCTAGTGTAGCTTCCACATTATTATTTTGTGAGAGAGTGATTTTGATGTACTGTGCGTTCTCACCCGGGTTTGGGTTTGAGGGATTCAGGACGAGTTTGGTCCTGCAAGCGGGAGGCTCGGTATGAATTACTTGCATGAGCATAAATATCGTGGCGGGGCATGCAGTACTGGCCGTTCGTCACACCGATGGCAGTACGGTGCACCAGGCGGTTGTGAGAGTTAGAGGGGCCAGTGGGTTGTTTTACACTGCGGTCTGGAGGACGATCCCCGATAACACACATCCGACCCAACAAGACTGACGGGTTTGTCAGCAAAGTACGTACGCGAGACTCTAGAGTGCACCTTGGACGTGTACAGAGGTGTATGAGATGGGTCTAAGGCTTGGTAGTATGCATACCGGTTTAGAAGCGGAGACGCCCGCTCCGCTGCTACCGTAGCCACAGCGGTGGTACCCGAGAGTGATGCTAGCTCTCAAAAAGTGGGAACTAAAGGTCTGTGATCACAGAGTCGTTGTGTGTGAGTTGCACTTGCCTGCGCATAAAATTGCATCATATCATTCATTCATATTAGGTCATACGCTTCATAGATCCTTATCATATAAATTAGTATGGGCTCTTTTATATGATAAGTTAAATTTCCTGGAAACCCTAACTTATATATTTGTATGGGCATTTATATAAGTTAGGGTACGTTTGTGATGATAGCATAGTGGTAGTTTAGTTTATTTACTTGTTCATATTACTGTTCTTTACTCTCTTTTACTGCACTGCTCTTACTTATTACTTGTACCGTACTTAGAACTGCTAGCGTAGAACTACTTTACTTATTACAACTCTAGTTAGATACTGTCACCTGCTTCCACTTTGCTACCCCTTTTGTTGTCGTCCGCTTCGTCCTCCCGCTCGGTGCCTAGGAGCTGCGGGGCGAGGTGCGGAGGAAACGACTTAGTCTTTTTGACTAATGGTCGGTGACCAACTATTTTTAGGAGCCCGTGGAGATGGAGCACCAGCACGTCGAGGAGGCAGGACATGAGGAGCAGATACCGCTTCAGCAGGCTACTACCACTACTGTGCGTCCTCAGGTGGGACGAGATCTGATGTTCTAGTGTAGCTTCCACATTATTATTTTGTGAGAGAGTGATTTTGATGTACTGGGCATAAGCCCTTTTTACTCTTTCATTTGTACTCTTCTGTGGACTATTGTGATGTACTTTTCATTTCATTTACATGATTGTACTATGTGGCTTGTGGACTGATGGTTTTATATATACAGTTTTACTTCTTTCTTCTCATATTAGCCTACATGTTAAATGATCCTACTAGCCGGTAGAATCGGCGTGTTGCGGTGTCAACTAACCCGTGAGTTAGTGCCACCGTAAGACGGCGGTTCTGGGCATAAGATCCGGTAGCCCTCCTTGGTAAGGGGGAGGGGGGTCTTACAAACTGGTATCACTTGAACAACGATCATATGAGAAAGAAGTCCACAACATTGGACCACCCCCGCCCGAGCATTAGTTTGCGGACAAACTATGCAGCGGAAGCAGTGGTGTGCCCATGTGTAAAGTCACATAAATAGTCCACAAAGTACAATGAGTTAAGCCAGTTTTGTTTTAACCTTACCTTTATGCAACCTCCACAGGTCGTTGCGCCACAAAATGTGGCTCCTCCCCCTCCAGCTGCCACTCCATTCCTACATACGGAGATGGGGCAGACCTTGACGGCGATTCTGGATGCCTTCAGAGCCCAGCAAGTCCCGGCTCCACAGCCAAATCCGGGGTCGAGCTGGCTGAGTGCATTCAAGAGCCTGTCCCCACCGACGTACCGTGGGACAGAGGATGCGGTGAAGACGGAAGAATGGCTGGAGGCCATACACGAGATCTTAGCAGGCATCAGCTGCCCAGTCGGTGAGGCAGTACCTCTAGCCACCTCTGTGCTAGAGGCTCATGCAAAGAGATGGTGGAAATCAGTCCGGGAGTCTACTTATGCGGACTTTGAGCTGTCAGAGATATCATGGGAGGAGTTTGGCGATGTGTTTCTGGAGCACTTCGACTCTGCCACGGACAGAGATGCCTTGGAGGAGAGGTTTTTGAACCTCAAACAGGGGACTAGATCGGTGATAGAGTATCAGAGAGAGTTCTCTCATTTGGCCAGGTTCGTAGGGATTCAGGATACCGATGATAGGAGGTATGCCAAGAGATTTTACCGGGCCTCAGGGACGATTTGAGGCAGGCCTTGTTGTTTATTTCTCATGGCACATCTAGGCAGATCATTGAGATGGCAAAGAAGCTGGAGGCTGACCAGCTGATGGTGCGAGCCGGAGGGAAGAGACCATTTGATGGGTCGACATCAGGAGAGAGCAGTAGGGGCTCTCAAAGAGGCAGGACCATCAGATACAGGAAGGGTGGGGGACGTCGTCGTCCCAACTTCAGGCAGGAGCAGGGGCTTCCTCCAGCATTGGCTCCCCCGCCTCTACAGATGCATGATCCGAGGAGACAGGATGACCAAGGCCACCGACAAGTGGTTTGTTACGGATGCCGCCAGCCCGGGCACATCAGGTCGGAGTGCCCGCACCGATTCCAGCCCCCTCCTCCTCCTCCACCTCCAGTGGCCCCAGTACAGCAGGGCCGAGGACGAGGCCGAGGACGAGGCCGAGGTCGGGGATATCACGACAGGAGACGCGAGCAGGAGCAGATATACGCCTTGGACCTCACAGAGCCGAGGAATCCCGAGGAGGTTATCACAGGTACTTAAAGTTAATTATGGATTTTCTTGGATTTTCAATGATATATATATAGTACCTGCAACTATAGGATAATAATTAACTTTCACATAAACAAACCTCAGGCATAGTTATGATCAGCGGCAAGCCCGCTCATACTCTCTTCGACACGGGTGCTTCACACTCGTTCGTATCCGAGGCCTTCATCGACGGACTCGAAGGCGTGGAGAGGTTTCCTGGACTAGAGATGAGGGTGCGTCTACCCGATGGGTCGGAGCTGCGGACCACTGCACATTGTGATATGGAGGCCGAGATTGGCGGCAAGGCATTTGAGGCGCCGACAACTATTCTGAAGCTGCAGGACTTTGACTTGATTTTGGGCATGGCCTGGTTGCATCAGGACCATGCTCAGATAGATTGTCTGTCCCGGAGGATCACGCTAAGGCATGGCGACTCTCAGGTTATCGTTGAAGGTATCCAGCCTATCTGCCACCTACTGTTATCTTCTGTACAGGCTGTGAAGGCCCATGAGCAGGGCGAAGAAGTTTATCTTGTCTGCTTCGAGATGGTGGGAGCAGAGACGACTATCTCAGATATTCCGGTGGTCCGGGATTTCTCCGACGTATTCCCGGAGAAATTGCCCGGGCTACCACCTGCTAGAGACTTGGATTTCAGGATTCAGCTAGTACCGGGAGCGAGGCCGGTGTCCCGGGCACCCTACAGGATGGCTCCCAGGGAGTTAGCAGAGTTCAGGACTCAACTACAGGAGCTAGTCGAGTCAGGATTTGTGCGGCCCAGTTCATCGCCATGGGGAGCGCCAGTTCTCTTTGTGAAGAAGAAAGACGGATCACTGCGATTATGTATAGATTACCGGGAGCTGAACCGGTTAACGGTCCGCAACACCTATCCTCTGCCTCGGATAGATGAGTTATTTGACCAGCTACAGGGAGCCTTCTGGTTCTCCAAGCTAGATTTGCGATCCGGCTACTACCAGCTCCGTATCAGGGAAGAGGACATACCGAAGACGACATTCAGTTCACGCTATGGATTATACGAGTTCACGGTGATGCCTTTTTTGCTCACGAATGCTCCTGCCGCATTCATGAGTCTAATGAACCGTGTATTCGAGCCTTTCTTAGACCGCTTCGTGATTGTATTCATCGATGACATCCTTATATATTCTCGGACTCAGGAGGAGCATACAGAGCACTTGGCACAGGTCTTGCAGAGGCTGAAGGAGACCCAGATGTACGCAAAATTTTCAAAGTGCCAGTTCTGGTTGCAGGAGGTGGCTTTCCTGGGGCACACGATCAGTGGGGCTGGGTTACCAGCGGACCCAGCCAAGATAGAGACAGTGAGGGATTGGCCACGGCCGAAGACCGCATCTGACATCCGCAGTTTCTTGGGACTAGCAGGGTATTACCGCAAGTTCGTGGAGGGGTTCTCGAGGATAGCACTCCCCCTCACGTCCTTGACGAAGAAGGACACAGATTTTGTTTGGTCAGAGCGGTGTGAGACGGCTTTTCAGGAGCTGAAGGACCGACTCATCTCATCCCCCATTCTTGCGCTTCCATCCGGGAGCGAAGGATTTCAGATCTACACGGACGCCTCTTATCAGGGGATGGGTGCAGTCCTGATGCAGCATGGACATGTTATTGCTTATGCTTCGAGACAGTTGAAGAAGCATGAGCATAACTATCCAGTACATGACCTAGAGCTCGGGGCTGTGGTTTTCGCCCTAAAGATATGGAGGCATTACTTATACGGGATTCATTGTGACATCTTTTCAGATCACAAGAATCTCAAGTATATCGATACGCAGAAGGACCTAAACCTGAGACAGAGGAGGTGGCTGGAGTTCCTCTGTGATTATGATTACAAGATCCACTATCACCCGGGGAAAGCGAACACGGTTGCGGATGCTTTGAGCAGGAGGGCCGGCACTTCTGGACCGGAGCCCCGATTGATGTCTATAGAGCTGCTACAGATGATGAGGACATGCACATTACCATGGTGTCCGAGACCGAGCCAGTCGTATATAGAGAGTATTTGAGCTCAGTGATCAGTGGCGATGATATACAGGAGCGCATCCGAGCACATCAGAGGCTGGATGCTGCGTTACAGCCGATTTTCAGTGCCCTAGAGAGGGGCAAGGTCGAGGACTACACGCTACAGGATGATCTTCTTCGGTTCCGTAGGCGCATCTACATACCAGCAGGAGGCAGTATCCGGGATGACATACTCAGAGAGGCACATTGCTCGAGATATTCGGTGCACCCCGGCATCACCAAGATGTGGGCAGATTTGCAGAGGTCTATGTATTGGCCCGGGATGAAGAGGGAGATCACGAATTTTGTGACCCATTGCGAGACCTGCCAGCGTGTGAAGGCAGAATGCAAGAGCCCGGGAGGTTTACTACAGCCGCTACCAGTTCCAGAATGGAAGTTCGAGGACATTGCTATGGACTTTGTACACGGATTGCCTCGCTCCCACTCTGGGCATGATCCTATATGGGTTATAGTGGATAGATTGACCAAGGTAGCGCGGTTTATTCCAGTTCGAAAGGATGCCCCAGTTGCAGTTCTGGTGAGATTATTTGTGGAGCAGTACGTCAGATATCATGGCATCCCAGGACTATTGTTTCGGACCGTGATGGTCGGTTCACTTCGAGCGAGTGGAGGGCCGTGCATGCTTACTTGGGATCTCGGCTTACCTTTAGTACCGCCTTCCACCCGCAGACCGACGGACAGACCGAGCGGACCATCCGGACCATGGAGGACCTGCTCAGGCTATACATATTGGATACGGGGAAGCCTTGGGAGAGGCTGCTGCCATTGATTGAGTTCTCGTATAATAACAGCCACCAGGCTAGCATCAGGATGGCTCCATACGAGGCACTTTATTGGAGGAGATGCCGGACACCGCTATCATGGGTTCAGGATGTGGATACCAGGGCTCTTGGATCTGATTATATAAAGGATACTGAGGCTCAGATTCGATTGATCAGAGATCGGCTACTAGAGGCCCAGAGCAGGCAGACAAAGTATTATGATGCTCGGCACCGGAAGGTGGAGTTCCAGGTTGGAGACAGGGTATTCTTGAAGATACGTCCAGTACACGGTGTTCCTCGGGTGCGGAGGCACAAGAAGCTCAGTCCACGATACATGGGGCCATACCTGATCCTGGAGCGGATCGGCCCCTTGGCTTACCGACTGCAGCTGCCACCAGAGTTGGGTGCATTACATGACGTCTTCCATGACTCTTCCTTGCGATGAGCTCTCCTTCGGCCGGAGCAGCACATTACTACTACAGCCGGACTGGTAGAGCCTGACAGATCAGTGAGATTGGAGCCGATCCGGATTGACGATACAGCCATCCGAGTGTTGCAGAAGAAGAAGGTCCCTCTTGTGAAGGTGCTGTTGTCCAACCATGGACGGGAGGAGCACACTTGGGAGCCGAGGGATCTGATGCTGGAACAACACCCGGAGCTATTTGCATCAGGTACTTTTAAGTTATGTCTTTAAATTTCTTGATGATTCTTGCAAATAGAACCCCGTAGACCCGAACTTAAATTTCGGGGAAGAAATTATTTTCTTGTTTATTGGAATTTGTAACATCTCATGTTACTTCTGGACCCCTCAAATTAGATTGAGTTAGGTATGGGTGAGATTTAAGGAAGACCAACTATGTTTGACCCTAGGTAGTGGGTGGTAACCATGTGGGGCCCACTATAAGACCATAGTCAAACTAGGTCAAACTAGCCTAAGTGGGGACCCTAGCCACTCCATGACCCCACCACATTGCCCTAACCCTAAAAACAATCCAAGTGCACCTAGGGCATGCCATTTGGTCAATATTTTGACCCAAGTTGACCAAAGTCAACCTTGGGCTTAAATTGGTCAAACCCACACTCATAAGCCCAATTAGCCTAAGTAGGGCACCCCTTGACCCAACCCAAGTTGGGTGGTGCCACTAGACCCATTACCACCAAATAGGGTCAGCCCACCCACCATGGTTGACCAAGTCAACCCTAAAAGTCAATTTGGTCAATATAAGGCCTAAAGAGAGAAAATGAGTGTCAAGCTCATTTCCAATGGGCTAAGCCCATGAACCAAGACCCATAAACATCCTTAATGGTTAATGACAGCCCCTACCCTCCTGAAATTGGAGAGAGATTGCATGCAAGGGGGTAGTTTTGGAAATTGGGGGAAAAAGAGGAGAGAGAAGAGAGGGAAAATGGGGATGAAGGCCATGTGGCCCTCCTCCTCTCTTCCCAAGCACAGATCTGAACCCACACATCAATTACCATCCTTTCCAACCCAATTTCATGCCACTTGGAGCCAAGGAGGAGAAACCAAAGCTCATGGCCGAAATTCCCATCATGGCATCTCTGTATACAAGCCATATCAGCCAAAACCAACCATCCCATTAGCTTCAGAAGGTCCAAAGGAGTGGAATTCGATACCTGGATCGAAGCTTTTGGTGGAGAATCGGGTTCGGGAGCAAGCTCGCCGGAGAGGAAAATTTCCATGGCCAACCGCCGCCAAACATGCCGCCAAGCCCCAATCCAGGTCCGTTTCACCTCACCTCTACCCGTACTAGTTTCCTAGATCTATTAGGCGAGACATCGGGCTCAAATGAGCCAGATCCAAGGTGAGCTTTTTCATGAATTTCGGATTTTTGATGGAGTGTAAGTTCGCCGGAAACCGCCGCCTCCGGCGGCCAAGTCACCGCCGAACGTTAGCCCTCACCTCAACGGAGGTGTTGGTGGTGGTGCCCGGCCAGGGAAGTGGCTGGATGGCCGGGAAATGGCCCTAAAGTGAGCTCCAGGTCGGGCAAATCTCGGCCATTGGCTGGAGGAGGAAGATGAACAGATGCCCTCCATCCTGCTTTAAGATTCGTGCTACATCAAAATTTAATTTTCTGTCCCTGTTTTTGCTGTCACTTTCATGTTAATTGTAGGCCTCTTAGAGGCATTTTCAGAATTAGTATCTTAATGAAAATTGTAGCTGATGGTCTTATCTTTAATTTGCCAGCTTAAACATGTGATGTGGTGTAGTGGACAGTCCTGTAGGACATTTCTCCTAGGACTGGCCTAGGGTAGGGCAGAAATTAAATTGGATGCCCAGGTCAAACCATTAGTCACCATGGCCCCAAATTTTGGGCAAATGCATGATTAGGGCATACGTAGCCCCTGCCAAAATTTAGGAATTTTTAGAGAACATTTTCCTATAGTTGTTGCCAAAATAGCAAAATACAAATAAATGAAATATAAGGAGTTCTACACCTCCCCATGGTCCCAAATATTGGTGGTAGGTCAGTGGGGATATCCTTGGTGCATGATAAAATTTTCAGCACCTTGGGTTCACTGCATGTTGGAGAATCCACTTGCATGTGTTAGCTTATGTTATGCCTTGGTGTGCAATTAGCAAAATATAAATATAGTGTATTTAGCCCAATGGTGACATGCAAAGGTCTTGGAATTATTTACAGTGGTTCATTGGGGTAAATTTCATCCCTCAAATTAATCATGGAATTTTTGGAATCAAAAATTCCATTTATTGGAATTTATTTTAAATATAGCTATTTTGGAAATAAAATTGGAAAATAGGTTTTCCTCAAGTACAAATCCTAAAATTTTGCCAAGGCATATATAATGTCACATTTGACTTAGGAAAAATATGATCCCTCTGTTTTGAGGAACTTTTGGAGTAGATATCTTAAATTGCCCATTTTACCCTTATCTTATTAATTCTTGAAATGATGGATATATACCTCTGAAAAATTTGGAATTTATTCTACTGCTATAAAATGGTATTATTAGTTTTGCATAAAATTCTCAGAATTAATGGATGCATTGTTAGTTGTTAGATTAATACAATGGCATTTTTGGTAAATATGTTATAATGGAATTTTATAGGCCATTACACAATAAATGCTGATGATACTCTGCCAATAGTCATAAATTAGTGCTCTAAAAGTTCTGTAATTTTCCTGGAAGTTTTGATTTCATAATGCCTATACTTCATTTGGAAAAATGGAATTTGTGTGAAATTGATATTAAATAGGAAATGAGAATAAATAATTTAAGGAAAATTATGAAACTCTGTAGGCAGCAATATTTTATCAATATACATCTCAGAAAAATTCCCTAGGTCAGTGGATATTTAATCATACTACTTCATGTGTAAAATGACCTAGCGTTTAAATTAAAAGATTTAATTAAAGGACTATTTGACCAAGAAAATTTATGAGAATTCATAGGGTAGTTCCCTTAGTCCATACCACCCTAGGATAAATATTTAGAGGCAAGATGCCTTAAGGTTTGGAAGATCGCATTTTTAGGGTAACCATAGGACATGGTCTGCATATAACACAAATAGGTCTTGCCTTAGGGGTTACCAGGGGATTGATTATCGGCAGAAATAAGAGAGTTCAACATGAACAAACCTGGTGGGTAGAGTTGTCTTAGTGAGGGATCAGAAGTGCAAGTCTTAGTTAGCAACTGGAGTGGGGGTCGGCGGAAGACCGTCGGTTTCCCGGTAACACCTTAAGTCACTAGGGTTGTACTAGAGCAATAAGGAGAGCTGGGGAGATACATGAGTAGCCATCAACTAAAATAAATATCCTTGCGAAAGGGAACGCTAGGCGTAATCCCAACACAGTTCCTAGTGCCCCTTGAGAGCCCTTCACACGGAATACCGGGGACAGTCCTGGGATTAACCTTAAATCTCTAAGTATAATAACCCGTAGACAAGAGTAGTTTAATAGGTTAGGACATTATTGTACCTTCTCGCCCGTGTAGGGTTGGAGAGATTCATGGTATATGCTCACCCGTATGGGGTTTGAGGGAGTTGGTATAAAGGCACTAATGTGCGATCTCACCCGTTTTGGGGTTTGAGGGAGTTGGTATAAAGGCACTAATGTGCGATCTCACCCGTTTTGGGGTTTGAGGGAGTTGGTATAAAGGCACTAATGTGCGTTCTCACCCGGGTTTGGGTTTGAGGGATTCAGGACGAGTTTGGTCCTGCAAGCGGGAGGCTCGGTATGAATTACTTGCATGAGCATAAATATCGTGGCGGGGCATGCGATACTGGCCGTTCGTCACACCGATGGCAGTACGGTGCACCAGGCGGTTGTGAGAGTTAGAGGGGCCAGTGGGTTGTTTTACACTGCGGTCTGGAGGACAATCCCCGATAACACACATCCGACCTAACAAGACTGACGGGTTTGTCAGCAAAGTACTTACGCGAGACTCTAGAGTGCACCTTGGACGTGTACAGAGGCGTATGAGAGGGGTCTAAGGCTTGGTAGTGTGCATACCGGTTTAGAAGCGGAGACGCCCGCTCCGCTGCTGCCGTAGCCACAGCGGTGGTACCCGAGAGTGATGATAGCTCTCAAAAAGTGGGAACTAAAGGTCTGTGATCACAGAGTTGTTGTGTGTGAGTTGCACTTGCCTGCGCATAAAATTGCATCATATCATTCATTCATATTAGGTCATACGCTTCATAGATCCTTATCATATAAATTAGTATGGGCTCTTTTATATGATAAGTTAAATTTCCTGGAAACCCTAACTTATATATTTGTATGTGCATTTATATAAGTTAGGGTACGTTTGTGATGATAGCATAGTGGTAGTTTAGTTTATTTACTTGTTCATATTACTGTTCTTTCTCTCCTTTACTGCACTGCTCTTACTTATTACTTGTACCGTACTTAGAACTGCTAGCATAGAACTACTTTACTTATTATAACTCTAGTTAGATATTGTCACCTGCTTCCACTTTGCTACCCCTTTTGTTGTCCTCCGCTTCGTCCTCCCGCTCGGTGCCTAGGAGCTGCGGGGCGAGGTGCGGAGGAAACGACTTAGTCTTTTTGACTAATGGTCGGTGACCAACTATTTTTAGGAGCCCGTGGAGATGGAGCACCAGCACGTCGAGGAGGCAGGACATGAGGAGCAGATACCGCTTCAGCAGGCTACTACCACTACTGTGCGTCCTCAGGTGGGACGAGATCTGATGTTCTAGTGTAGCTTCCGCATTATTATTTTGTGAGAGAGTGATTTTGATGTAGTGGGCATAAGCCCTTTTTACTCTTTCATTTGTACTCTTCTGTGGACTATTGTGATGTACTTTTCATTTCATTTACATGATTGTACTATGTGGCTTGTGGACTGATGGTTTTATATATACAGTTTTACTTCTTTCTTCTCATATTGGCCTACAGGTTAAATGATCCTACTAGCCGACAGAATCGACGTGTTGCGGTGTCAACTAACCAGTGAGTTAGTGCCACCGTAAGACGGCGGTTCTTGGCATAAGATCCGGTAGCCCTCCTTGGTAAGGGGGATGGGGGTCTTACATGTCGCAGGGCGTGTAGACCTGTGTCGACACTCAGCCCGTGAAGTCGACACTTTGCTCGCGACAAAGTGTCGAGACATGACACACGACCTGCGACACGGGCGTGTCGCAGGGCGTGTCGACCCGTGTCGACACTCATCCCGGGAGTCGACGAATTTTGCTCGACGATGTGTCGATACAAGGCACACGGCCTAGGACACGGCCGTGTCCAAGGCCGTGTCGTTAGGTCGATGATCTTCGCTCGATGAAGTGTCGAGTGTCGAGACCGTGTACACGGCTTGGAGCCCAGGCGTGTTGAGGTAGACACGGGCAAGGACACGGGCGTGTCCTAGAACCTGTGCAGTGCTCGGGTTGTTTTCGGGTTAAATCAATGGGGGTACACGGCCGCCACACGGCCGTGTCAGGTGGAACATGGGCGTGTCAGATCGAACACGGGCGTGTTTGATACCCGTGTGTTGTTCCAGGCGAGTTGATTTTGACGGCGAATGAGGCACACGACCCTGGATACGGGCGTGTGCCAGGCCGTGTTCGGTCCAGATTGGACATTTCAGTCCCGAATCAAAGCTGTTCGGTTCTTTAATTAGTGATCCAACGGCTGGGGGTTGTTCCTGATGGGATATGCCCGGGATTGGGCCTTAGAAACCCTCACTTTTCATGAGTTGTTGTCTTTCTAAAGCTTAGAGAGAGAGGAGAGCCAAGGAAGGAAGAAGAAGCTAGATCCGGCCATTAGAGGAGATTCGAAGCTCCAAATCGCGAGCCGACTCCGGATCCACGGAGGCAAAGCTAGTGCGGTGCTTTTCATCCGCTTACTTTTCCATGGCGCCAAAGAAGAACACAAGGGTAACGATCCTCATCTTGAGCATGTGTAGCTCTCCTTCTTTGCATAGGAAGCCCTCTCTCGCGAGTTTGCGGTGAGTTGGAGGCGTTCCTTCGGGTAGATATGTGAAGTACCCGTTGTTTAGAGTCCGTAAGCGAGAACAGACATAGGCATGATGTGTGAAGCCTACCCGGACATGTTGGTCTGGATCGGTGATGTTGCATTGCATAAATGCCGGAGAAGACTCCGTGCGATTGATTATTTTTCGGGTTTTCTACACGGTAGATTGCAACAGGGAGCCTTGGGGATTAACCCAAAGGTGCACCCGGAAAACTGGGCAGATACGTGATCTTGCCAACTTGGAGGCCTGAGAGCCAACTTGAACATAACCGAGTTATGTGAAATTGTGTGACGAAAATAGGACTCGGGAGAAGTTTGACCTGCGCATATGACTTAAATTGTCGTTGCGACGTGAGCACGGGTTAGATGGAACCATACTCATATCTATGTCGTTAGGGTTAAAGAGACCTAAGGTTACGTGGCACTTGCCGTTGGCATAGATGAGGTCTTCGGCGGTCTATGGCTTAAATTGTCGTGACCCATGCCGGGAAGACAAATTGCTCATATGTTTGGCCGTCAAAGTGGCGGTGGTGGGCCCGGAATGTCTATGGCTTTAACTGACGTGACATCGACCGGTTCACCGAGAAGGTGCCCTGAGTGCACGGGATGTGTGGCTGTGTGAGCCTACGCCTGTGATGAAATGAATATTAGTATATTGCTCGCTTGTGCTAATAAAATTGCAGGGAAGGAGCATCGCTGCCCCGAGTTGGGGGCGGGATCGTTATAATTTGGTCAGCATTGCTGACTGTTGCCTTGTTTTGCCACCGTGCGGTGGTTTGTTGCTTGCAGGTGCTGCTAGACAAAGCGGTGAATAGCGGGCTAAAACACATTTTGCGAAGCCGGCCCTCGAAGGCCTAATTGGAGTGTTTACTGCTTTATTCATGAATGACCAGCCTGCGTGCCGTGGTTTGTAAAACATGTAATATGAATTGAACAATTTTGTAAGGCCTTAAGGCTTGTACTGGTGTATTTATAACATTCCTATTTGGTATTAGTGGACATTCATGCTTTAGTTCTGGGTTCTTTGTTGCAACTCTTATTAAACTACTTCCGCTAGAATGCTCTGTGTAGGACGTTATGATTGGTTGGATGGTTTCCATGAGTAACCACCCGTTCTGTCTGTAGTATATGGCGTCGGGCCCCGGCCGGACCTACTGCTATATGCTATGCAACGGATATGGGGTGTTACAATTTGGTATCAGACTACTGGTTTTGGTCGGCTTAAAATGAATTCATGGACGAATTCTTTTTAAGGGGTGGTGAGCCACATGTGTGTGCGTCATCGTTATAACAGTAAAAGAACCCATGAATGTCCACTTAGGAATGAAAATACACGTGTTTGAGGAAACTGCATGTTCCTATAATTGCTATTTGCAATTTTATTTGGTCGCTTAACTGTGTCTTGTACAACTATAGGTGACCAGAAGCGGTGCTGGACCGCCAGATTGTCCGGTTTCTGAGGAGTATAGTGCGCCCGTTGAGGTGTTTGAGACTCCTCCTTCGTATGAAACCGTTAGAAGGATCGTTGAAGCGGTGTTCGCTGTGACGGGTGCACAGCTTGGAGGAAATGTATAACCCTGCGCCCCTATTGTGGCTTCAACGCCGGTTGGCGTGATGGAGCATATGACCTTTGGTAGACCATCGGGGCAGCAGCTGAATATGCATTTAATGCAGGGAGCGCACACAGTTGAGGAATACTTGCAAGCATTTCTTATGATAATATGCTACCCATGCTTCAAGTTGGATAATGAGCAAGCTACAGTCGATAGGTTTTATAATGGCCTGTGCGCCGAGTTACGAGTTCTACTGCTAGGACCAAAGTTATTGGGATTCCGAGCCTTGGTGGAATCAGCTAGATCTTTGGAGGCAGATTTGAGGAAGACCCTCCCGATGCCAGCGACCATGGTATCGAACTATGCAAGCCCCATAAGAGTTGCATCTGTTGGAATGCTGGAGAAAGGGGCTAAGGCATCGACTAGCAAAGCTACTTACACATGTTTTACTTGTGGAAAGAAAGGCCACTTTGCCCGAGACTGTTGGAAAGGTGCTCAGAAGGCCAAGAAAGCTATGTCAGGAGCAGTCAAGGACTTTAGTGCAAAGGAGACGGCATTCAAAGTGTCGAACACCTCAAAGTCTGGATATCAAAAATGGTATAAGAAGCATAGGACTTCGGGTCAAGCTCCTTCTGGTGATTCTGGGGTGACTACGGGTCGAACCCCGAGCGCATGTTTCACTTGTGGAAAACCGGGGCACTTTGCCCGAGACTGCTGGAGCGGACGTCCCAAGTCCGAGAAGAAGCATGCTGTCGTGACGACAGGTATGGTTTAAAGTTATAACAGTTTAGCCTTGAATACTTGTCGCCCTTGTGTATGTTAGCTTAGAACTACTTGTGCTAAGATTTGTTCTGATTTTGTTTATTCGGCGAGAGCACCGTTCGTGTGAACGAAGCTTCGCATTCCTTTATTAGGAATTGTTTTTACGCGTCGGAGTATCTCCTTCGATGGTAAGAGACATATTGGATGCGTTATGGTCCAATGGCGCTCAATGCGCGCGGGTAGTATCTGTTGCGCTTAGTTTTGGATTGGGAATCAGGAGTACGATCTGCAAGTGTCATTACTTCCATTGGTGGAGTTCGACGTTATATTTGGCATGGACTGGCTCTCGGAGCAGCAAGCCTATATAGATTGCGATAGCAAGGAAGTCAAGGTGGGAGCAAGTCGTGAGACGACCTTTACGGGCTCGAAGAGGTCGAGCAAGACGTTGGTGTCTGCTCTTCAGGTGGTGATGGCGGTTCGTGCTGGTGCAGAGCTGTTCTGTACACTAGTGGAGGTTGCAAAGCCGAAGCCCGCGTTGGTTAATATTTCAGTGGTATCGGAGTACCCTGTTGTGTTCCCTAGAGATCTTCCTGAAGCCCCGCCTCAACGGAGATAGATTTCATGATTGAGCTAGTACCGGGTGCAAAGCCTGTGTCACGCTCTCCATATCGGCTAGCGCCTAAGGAAATGGCGGAGTTGAAGGTGCAACTTCTAAAAGTTGTTGGAGTAAGGGTATGTGCGTCCAAGTCCTTCGCCTTGGAGCGCACCGACCCTCTTTATTAAGAAGAAGGACGGGAGCTTGAGGCTATGTATTGATTATCGGGAGCTCAACAAGTTGACGGAAAAGAACAAGTACCCGATCCCCCGGATTGATGATCTTTTTGATCAGTTGGTCGGGTCAATGACGTACTTTAAATTAGATAAGGGAGAGTGATATCCCTAAGATAACGTTCAGTACAGGATACAGGCGTTACGAGTTTACGGTCATACCGTTTGGGCTGATTAATGCGCCGTCAGTGTTCATAGATTTGATGAACAGGACCATCCGGGAGTACTTATACCATTTTGTGATCGTCTTCGTCGACGATATTCTGGTGTACTCGCAGAGTAAGGAAGATCACTTCAAGCATATTCTTTTGGTTTTGGAGACGCTAAGGAGGAATCAGTTGTATGCCAAGTTCTCGAAGTGCGAGTTTTGGTCATCCTCAGTGGCGTCCTCGGTCTTATAGTGAGTGAGGAAGGCATTGCAGTGGATCCGACGAAGATTGTTGCGATGCGGGAGTAGCCTGAGCTTTCTACGGTAGCGGTAGTCCAGAGCTTTCTGAGGCTTGCGGGCTGGGCTTGCCGGCTATTACAGGCATTTCGTGGAGAACTTCTCGCGGATAGCGTTACCCCTCACTACTTTGACGAGGAAGGAGCAGAAGTTCTTTTGGACGCCGGAGTGCGCACGAGCTTTTGAGGAGTTGAAATGTCGGTTGACCACGACGCCTGTGCTGACTTCACCGAGTGGGACCGAAGGATATGAGATTTAATAGCGATGCTTCAGGTAGTGGTTTGGGTTGCGTGCTACTGCAACACGGAAGTGTAATAGCTTATGGCGCGAGACAGCCAAAAGTGCACGAGAGGAACTATCCGGTCCATGACTTGTTGTTTGCTGCCGTGAGTTTTGCCTTGAAGCTGTGAAGGCATAATTTTGTACGGTGTGAAGATGGATATCTATGCCGGTCACAAGAGCGTGAAGTATCTTATTGATCAGAAGGATCTGAATACGCGGTAGCGTAGATGGATGGAGCTCTTGGGAGACTATACATTCAAGATCCACTACGTGCCTGATAAAGGGAATGTGGTTGCGGACGCGTTGAGTCGCCGAGCCCGAGCTCAAGCCAATTGGCTATTGGTGCATGATGAGCGGTTGGTGCGGGAGTTGGAGGCGCTGGAGATTGTTTGTGTGGATAGGCAATCAAGTGCTGAAGCAGTACTGCATTGGACTGAAGTCCAATATGACCTGGCTGATCGGATTCGGCAGGCTTTGGATATGGATGTCCATATGAAGCAGTTCATGGTAGAGGCTCTGGATGGGTCAAATTCCCAATTCGTTATGGAGGACGGATTGCTTTGGAAAGACGGTCGTCTGTGCGTCCCAAGTGTGGGTAGTTTGCGGGTGGAATTGTTGTATGAGGCGCACCATACCAAGTACTCAATTCACCAGGGGAGCACGAAGATGTACCGCGATGTCAAGAAACTATTTTGGTGGCCGGGTTTGAAGAAAGATGTGGCGCTCTACGTAGCGAAGTGCCAAACTTGCGCCTTGGTGAAGGCGGAGTGCTAAAAGCCGGGAGGATTTCTGAAGTCCTTGCCTATTCCGGAGTGGAAATTTGACGACATCTCTATGGACTTTGTGCACAGTTTGCCAAGGTCAAAAAAGGGGGAACGACACCATTTGGGTGGTCGTGGATCGGTTAATGAAGGTGTCGCATTTCATTCCGCATAGGAAGGATGATCCGGTGGATAAGTTGGCAAAATTATATGTGAATAATATAGTACGGCTTCACGGTGTGCCCCGTAGCATCTTGAGTGACCGAGAAGGGCGGTTCACGTCCAGTGATAGGAGGCTTGTGCAGCAAATGTTGGGGACAAAGTTAAAATTCAGCACAGCCTTTCATCCGCAAACAGATGGGCAGACCGAGAGGGTCAATAGAACTACGGAAAGCATGCTCCGCATGTGTGTCTTGGACTTTGAAAAGCAATGGGAAGACCATCTTTATATGGTAGAAGATGTCACACGCCGTTGTCCTGGCTGGAAATGGGTGAGTCAAGTTGTATAAGTGATTAGAAGTGGAGGATGCTACTTCTTTGGTGAGAACCATTCGGGAGAGGTTGCTTATCGCTCAGGACCGGCAAGCGAAGTACTATAATGCCAAGCACAGGAACGTGGAGTTCGCTGTGGACGACTATGTGTACTTAAAGATCAAGCCGTTCAAGGGTGTCTCGCGGGTGCGGTGATTGAAAAAGCAAATCCGAGGTACCTTGGGCCGTTTGAGGTTCTGGAGCGAGTTGGTGAAGCGGCCTATCGATTGAAGCTTTCAGTGGAGCTTGGTGGATTACATGATGTATTCCATATTTCGGTGTTTCGGAAGGCGGTACAAGAGCCTACGCAAGTGATCGTGGTTGATCAAGTGCCGGTGGTTAGTGGGTTGACGACAATGGTCAAACCCGTGCGGATTGAGAACTCGGAGGTCAAGCGGCTACGCAATAAAGAGATCAGGATGGTCAAAGTCCGATGGGACAATTGCGGTCGTGAGGAGCTCTCTTGGGAGCGAGAACAGACTATGCTTGACGAGTATCCGGAGTTGTTCCGCTTAGGTACAAATTTTGGTTTTGTACATGTCTTTCCTTTATATAATTTCGTGGACGAAATTCTTTTAAGAGGGGGAGAGTTGTAACGCCCCGAAACTCAAAAGAGCGACGGGGGACGTTTTGGGCCAGTTTTGGGTTCTGGCAGGAGGCACACGGCCTGGGACACGGGCGTGTCCCAGGTCGTGTCAGGCTTGTGTCGACACTCAGCCGGCGAAGTCGACATTTTGCTCTCGACATTGTGTCGAGACTGGGCACACGGACTGCGACACGGGCGTGTTGCAGGGCGTGTCGACCCGTGTCAACACTCAGCCCGCGAAGTCGACACTTTGCGCGCGACGAAGTGTCGAGACATGGCACAGGGCCTGCGACACGGGCGTGTCGCAGGGCGTGTCTGTAACTGTAACGCCCCCACCTGTCACATGACATATAACGGTGGGTCCGGCCGGGGCCCCACGCCATATAGCACAGACAAGCGAAGGAATCACGTGTGGAAATCAAATCTATGCGTGTCCTTAACTCATTCCATTCTAGCGCAGCATTTTTTTCTTGTTAACATGAACTCAAACCAGAATGTCCACCCATATATAAATACCACATTTATATAAAAACACCAGGAATGTATACAACTCACACACCCTGGCCTTATGGCCTTACAAGTTCCTCTTTCACATCAATGGTTTCGTACATCGGCACGCAGGCCGGCCACACATGAAATCCAACCACGATTCTTCACATAGCCTTCAAGGACTACGAACACCAGACTAGCCAATCCACTTATTCTGTCCAAACCGCAGCACCTGCAAGTCATCATCCAAGCCAACACAGAAAACAAAGTAACGGTCAGCATTGCTGACCCATTATAACGACCCTACCCCTACCCGGGGCAGTGGTTCCTTCCCTGTATACAGTGCTTCCTTTTTCATCAAGCATCAGCAAACATCACCAAATCATATCATAGGATCATTCTCTTTATGCCACTATCTAACAAACACACCACATCACAAACGCTGGAGTCCACCAACGCTCTGTGCACTCAGGGCACCTTCTTGGCGTACCGGAATCCACCGTCGTACACCGCTGTCTCTCGAGGTTTTAACTTGTTGGTTGACCGGCCCTAGTCCACCAGCTCGCAGGCTGGCTACATCCCGCCCAAGCCACTCAGAGGTCCATCCTCACAGCATCACAAACAGAGCAGACCGACCCACACTCCGTGGTGTAGCAAGCCGGGTTTATCTAAGCTCCCCAGGCATTGTCTACCCATCGGTCCCCCTCCTAATCCGATCGACCCACACCATGTGGTGCAGTAACCCGGGTTTAACTCGGCTCCCCTAGCATTGCCGCCCATCGATCTCTTCCTTAACTAGATCAACCCACCCTAGTGGTGTAACAGGCCGGGTTTATCACGAGCTCCCCAGGCGTGTTACCAATTGATCATCTCATATCCAGGAGCTTCACCAAAGCCTCCTCACAATCATCACATCCATACATTCATCACAACAGAAATCCGTTTTGCACAGCATCAAAGCCACGGAGTCTTCTCCGGTTTACCCATGAACATCACCAATCCAGACTACCGGTCCAGATGGGCTTCACACAGCATGCCTACGCCGTACTTCATAATTCCGGCTCTAGATGCAGACTCAACAAAGGAATCACTTCCGCGATCCACCTCTTGGTGGAGGATTCCAAGCACATGTATAGAGAAAGGACTTCGATGTCCAAGAAGGAGATCGTTACCCTTGAAGATCGCTTCGGCGCCATGAAGTAGCCGGATGGAAATCACCGCCTCGGCTCTACCTTCACGAATCCGCTCTCGGATCTTCGATCCGCACTCCGCAGCTCCTACAGCAGCTGGAAGACTCCTCCCTTCTCTCTCCCTTAGGCCTTTCTTCTTTCTCCCTTGGAATGGAAATGAAGAAGAAGAAGGAGAAGAAGATAAGAGCATTTATCTTCAAATTCTCGGCCTTCCCAACACCTGGACAAAGCCCAGCCACTGGATCCAGGAAGAGGGAAACAAACGGCTCAGATCTGGCCAGAAAATCGAAAACACGGCCTGACACGCCCTGTGACACGCCCGTGTCACAGGCCGTGTCCCCCTAAGCGGCAGACAACCGACTCAATCCAACCAGTACACGCCCGTGTGACACGCCCGTGTCACGGCCGTGTACCTGACACGCCCTCAGACACGCCCGTGTCTGAGGCCGTGTACCTCAACAGAAATAATCCCAAATCAACCCGAGACTTCACACGGCCTGGCACACGGCTTGGCACACGCCCGTGTTCATGGCCGTGTGCACCAGGACACGCCCGTGTCCCGCAAACACGCCCCAACCCGAGACATCGAGCTGAGTTCGACGCCCACTGACACGCCCTGTGACACGCCCGTGTCACAGGCCGTGTCCTCACGGGAAACTCGATACTCGACGATCGTCGACTAACACTCGTCGAGCATTCGACACGGCATCCGACACGGCCGTGTCCTGGGCCGTGTGCCCCTCTCGACGATGTCGAGCGAAACTCGTCGACACCAAGTTCAATCGTCGACACAACCTCGACACGCCCTGCGACACGCCCGTGTCGCAGGCCGTGTCAACTGACACGCCCTGGGACACGCCCGTGTCCCAGGCCGTGTCACCCATGCCTGAACCCGATTTTGCTCAAAATGATCCTCTTGACTTCGGGGTGTTACAATCCTCCCCCCCTTCAAATAATTTCGTCCTCGAAATTTGACTCCACACAGCCAATTAGTCACAACATTCTCAAAGCTTACCCCGCAAGCCTCCGCACACACTAACAAACAGACAACACAACAAACATCCCTAGCTTCCACTTGTGCACATTCAACCACATAAGACCTCAAACAAAACGACAGAATTGATTGATTTCGGCACAATCACAAGTATCAACATCATTTACATCAGCCAAAAGTGCTGTACATCAGCTATGATTCATCAAAACATAGTTTACAAAACATGCATAACATCGACATGCTTCACATCAGTTCACTTCCTCTCAGCCTCCCGATTTTGAAATTCGCGATTTAAAGATAAATGAACCGCTCGAGGCTGAATTTCACCAACTGAGCTTTGCGGCTCTTGCACTTCCATAGCATGTAAGCGAGGTTGCGTCCGGGGTGCAGATGATTCGGCCACTGCTTTCCCTTTTTCTTCATATGACGCACCTGTCTTTTTCTCACTCCCTGGAGGGACATTCCAACAGAATTTTGCTATGTGTCCTTGCTGCCCACATTTATAACATATACGTGTATCCACACGTCCTGGTCCATACGTCGGGGGCGACGAAACAGTCAACGGCGCTGATTCCACCGGTCTAAATCTTTTCTTCTCTTGTCGTCGAAACTCCGATTCTTTCAACTCAGACTTTTCCCTTGCCAGTTTCTTATTCTCCTGTACTCGCTTCATATCTTTCTCCAAGGCACGAGCTGTATCAACCAACGCCTGAAAGCCTTGGCTCACGGAACTCGGAAGTGCCAACCTCAATTCATCCCGCAATCCGCCATAAAACCGATTTGTCTTTCGCGCTTCCTCCGCAAAGGTCGATCCCGCATATCTCCCCAATCTTGTAAATTCATGCAGGTAGGTATCAATATCTCGCTCACCCTGCACCAAGCGGAGAAACTCATTTTCCATCGCAATCCTCTGCGACACTGACACATACTTGGCTAAAAATATTTGGGAGAATTCCTCCATTGAAATCTCTGTTAAACCTCGACCTGCCAAGTGGTGCACTTCAATCTCATCCCACCATAATCTCGCATCTCCTTCCAACAGAAAAGTGGCCAACATCACTTTCTGTTCTTCGACCGTCCTGATTGCAGTTAAGATCCGTTTTACTCTTGCCAACCAATCTTCTGCCTGCGTTGGTGAAAGCGCTCCACCAAACGTAGGTGGGTGAAAGTGCATAAAACGTGACAAGGCATCGTCACTTGCTTGCGCTTCCACCACCTCGGCAGCATGCTCTTGCCTTCCACCAGATCTTGCCTGTCCCGTTGGGTGTGCTTGTAACACTGCAAGCACTGTCTCCGCGACCACCCGTATGGCCTCTGCCGAGGGAGGCATCGGCGCTTCCACGGGTGCTGCACTTTCATCCGACCGCTGGGGCTCAGACGGCCCAGCTCCATCCCTCGCCACCTATCAATGTACAGAACACCATTAAATTCTTCCAAATCATAACGGTACGGGTACATTGGCTACACACGCACGCACATCATGTGCATGACATACATTCCTAGTGGACATTCATGAGTTCATTTATGTTCTCTCCTCCCAAACAATCTAAACCTGGCTCTGATACCACTTTGTAACGCCCCCACCTGTCACATGACATATAACGGTGGGTCCGGCCGGGGCCCCACGCCATATAGCACAGACAAGCGAAGGAATCACGTGTGGAAATCAAATCTATGCGTGTCCTTAACTCATTCCATTCTAGCGCAGCATTTTTTTCTTGTTAACATGAACTCAAACCAGAATGTCCACCCATATATAAATACCACATTTATATAAAAACACCAGGAATGTATACAACTCACACACCCTGGCCTTATGGCCTTACAAGTTCCTCTTTCACATCAATGGTTTCGTACATCGGCACGCAGGCCGGCCACACATGAAATCCAACCACGATTCTTCACATAGCCTTCAAGGACTACGAACACCAGACTAGCCAATCCACTTATTCTGTCCAAACCGCAGCACCTGCAAGTCATCATCCAAGCCAACACAGAAAACAAAGTAACGGTCAGCATTGCTGACCCATTATAACGACCCTACCCCCTACCCGGGGCAGTGGTTCCTTCCCTGTATACAGTGCTTCCTTTTTCATCAAGCATCAGCAAACATCACCAAATCATATCATAGGATCATTCTCTTTATGCCACTATCTAACAAACACACCACATCACAAACGCTGGAGTCCACCAACGCTCCGTGCACTCAGGGCACCTTCTTGGCGTACCGGAATCCACCGTCGTACACCGCTGTCTCTCGAGGTTTTAACTTGTTGGTTGACCGGCCCTAGTCCACCAGCTCGCAGGCTGGCTACATCCTGCCCAAGCCACTCAGAGGTCCATCCTCACAGCATCACAAACAGAGCAGACCGACCCACACTCCGTGGTGTAGCAAGCCGGGTTTATCTAAGCTCCCCAGGCATTGTCTACCCATCGGTCCCCCTCCTAATCCGATCGACCCACACCATGTGGTGCAGCAACCCGGGTTTAACTCGGCTCCCCTAGCATTGCCGCCCATCGATCTCTTCCTTAACTCGATCAACCCACCCTAGTGGTGTAACAGGCCGGGTTTATCACGAGCTCCCCAGGCGTGTTACCAATTGATCATCTCATATCCAGGAGCTTCACCAAAGCCTCCTCACAATCATCACATCCATACATTCATCACAACAGAAATCCGTTTTGCACAGCATCAAAGCCACGGAGTCTTCTCCGGTTTACCCATGAACATCACCAATCCAGACTACCGGTCCAGATGGGCTTCACACAGCATGCCTACGCCGTACTTCATAATTCCGGCTCTAGATGCAGACTCAACAAAGGAATCACTTCCGGATCCACCTCTTGGTGGAGGATTCCAAGCACATGTATAGAGAAAGGACTTCGATGTCCAAGAAGGAGATCGTTACCCTTGAAGATCGCTTCGGCGCCATGAAGTAGCCGGATGGAAATCACCGCCTCGGCTCTACCTTCACGAATCCGCTCTCGGATCTTCGATCCGCACTCCGCAGCTCCTACAGCAGCTGGAAGACTCCTCCCTTCTCTCTCCCTTAGGCCTTTCTTCTTTCTCCCTTGGAATGGAAATGAAGAAGAAGAAGGAGAAGAAGATAAGAGCATTTATCTTCAAATTCTCGGCCTTCCCAACACCTGGACAAAGCCCAGCCACTGGATCCAGGAAGAGGGAAACAAACGGCTCAGATCTGGCCAGAAAATCGAAAACACGGCCTGACACGCCCTGTGACACGCCCGTGTCACAGGCCGTGTCCCCCTAAGCGGCAGACAACCGACTCAATCCAACCAGTACACGCCCGTGTGACACGCCCGTGTCACGGCCGTGTACCTGACACGCCCTCAGACACGCCCGTGTCTGAGGCCGTGTACCTCAACAGAAATAATCCCAAATCAACCCGAGACTTCACACGGCCTGGCACACGGCTTGGCACACGCCCGTGTTCATGGCCGTGTGCACCAGGACACGCCCGTGTCCCGCAAACACGCCCCAACCCGAGACATCGAGCTGAGTTCGACGCCCACTGACACGCCCTGTGACACGCCCGTGTCACAGGTCGTGTCCTCACGGGAAACTCGATACTCGACGATCGTCGACTAACACTCGTCGAGCATTCGACACGGCATCCGACACGGCCGTGTCCTGGGCCGTGTGCCCCTCTCGACGATGTCGAGCGAAACTCGTCGACACCAAGTTCAATCGTCGACACAACCTCGACACGCCCTGCGACACGCCCGTGTCGCAGGCCGTGTCAATTGACACGCCCTGGGACACGCCCGTGTCCCAGGCCGTGTCACCCATGCCTGAACCCGATTTTGCTCAAAATGATCCTCTTGACTTCGGGGTGTTACAGTAACGACCCTGGCCCATTTAGACCAGGCCTCGCCGGCCTACCAGCAGCCCGGGTTTAGAGCTCAGAGGCCCGTAGGCGTGTCTCGCCCCACGGCACCACTGGTAGTAAGCCTAAACATCAAGGCCTGCAGGCCCAATGTACCCCAACCAAATCTCCGCGCCTGTTTTTCAGCAGCGGTAGGTTATTGCCAAGGGGTTTCGAACCCAAGACCTTGATAAGACTCTCTTTCAACAGAGCTCATCACCAACTGAGCTGCAGCTCAGCTGGTGATGAGCTCTGTTGAAAGAGAGTCTTATCAAGGTCTTGGGTTCGAAACCCCTTGGCAATAACCTACCGCTGCTGAAAAACAGGCGCAGAGATTTGGTTGGGGTGCATTGGGCCTGCAGGCCTTGATGTTTAGGCTTACTACCAGTGGTGCCGTGGGGCGAGACACGCCTGCGGGCCTCTGAGCTCTAAACCCGGGCTGCTGGTAGGCCGGCGAGGCCTGGTCTAAATGGGCCAGGGTCGTTACAAAAAAGTGCACTTTTTATGTAGCGGCCAAGCCTAGGCCCTTTAGACCACCCGTGACATCGCTACAGGGCGGCAGCCCAATACACCCCAACGCCTCTCCCGCCTGTTTCTCAGCAAGGCGCGTTGTTGGCGCTAGGTATCGAACCCGCAACCCTTGATAAGCCAACCATCCAATGTCCTCATCACCAGCTGAGCTGCAGCTCAGTTGGTGATGAGCTCTGTTGAAAGAGAGTGTTATCAAGGGTTGCGGGTTCGATACCTAGCGCCAACAACGCGCCTTGCTGAAAAAAAGGCGGGAGAGGCGTTGGGGTGTATTGGGCTGCAGCCCTGTAGCGATGTCACGGGTGGTCTAAAGGGCCTAGGCTGGGCCGCTACATAAAAAGTGCACTTTTTATGTAACGTCCCGGTTATGGGCTCAGAGGCCCGCATGCTTGTCCCGCCCCGTGGTACCGTTACAGGGCTGCAGCCCAATACACCCCAACGCCTCTCCCGCCTGTTTCTCAGCAAGGCGCGTTGTTGGCGCTAGGTATCGAACCCGCAACCCTTGATAACACTCTCTTTCAACAGAGCTCATCACCAGCTGAGCTGCAGCTCAGTTGGTGATGAGCTCTGTTGAAAGAGAGTGTTATCAAGGGTTGCGGGTTCGATACCTAGCGCCAACAACGCGCCTTGCTGAGAAACAGGCGGGAGAGGCGTTGGGGTGTATTGGGCTGCAGCCCTGTAACGGGACCACGGGGCGGGACAAGCCTGCGGGCCTCTGAGCCCATAACCGGGACGTTACAGTGTCGACCCGTGTCGACACTCGTCCCGAGAGTCGACGAATTTTGCTCGACGATGTGTCGATACAAGGCACACGGCCTAGGACACGGGCGTGTCCAAGGCCGTGTCGTTAGGTTCGACGATCTTTGCTCGATGAAGTGTCGAGTGTCGAGACCGTGTACACGGCCTGGAGCCCAGGCATGTTGAGGTAGACACGGGCAAGGACACGGGCGCGTCCTAGAACCCGTGCAGTGCTCGGGTTATTTTCGGGTTAAATCGATGGGGGTACACGGCCGGCCACACGACCGTGTCAGGTGGAACACGAGCGTGTCAGGTCAAACACGGGCGTGTTCGATGCCCGTGTGTTGTTCCAGGCGAGTCGATTTTGACGGCGAATGAGGCACACGGCCCTGGACACGGGCGTGTGCCAGGCCGTGTTCGGTCCAGATTGGACATTTCAGTCCCGAATCAAAGTCGTTCGTTTCTTTAATTGGTGATCCAACGGCTGGGGGTTGTTCCTGATGGGATATACCCGGGATTGGGCCTTAGAAACCCTCACTTTTCATGATTTGTTATCTTTCTAAAGCTTAGAGAGAGAGAGAGGAGAGCCAAGGAAGGAAGAAGAAGCTAGATCCGGCCATTGGAGGAGATTCGAAGCTCCAAATCGCGAGCCGACTACGGATCCACGGAGGCAAAGCTAGTGCGGTGCTTTTCATCCGCTTACTTTTCCATGGCGCCAAAGAAGAATGCAAGGGTAACGATCCTCATCTTGAGCATGTGTAGCTCTCCTTCTTTGCATAGGAAGCCCGCTCTCGCGAGTTTGCGGTGAGTTGGAGGCGTTCCTTCGGGTAGATATGTGAAGTCCCCGTTGTCTAGAGTCCGTAAGCGAGAACGGACATAGGCGTGATGTGTGAAGCCTACCCGGACATGTTGGTCTGGATCGGTGATGTTGCATTGCATAAATGCCGGAGAAGACTCCGTGCGATTGATGGTTTTTCGGGTTTTCTACACGGTAGATTGCAACAGGGAGCCTTGGTGATTAACCCAAAGGTGCACCCGGAAAACTGGGCGGATACGTGATCTTGCCAACTTGGAGGCCTGAGAGCCAACTTGAACATAACCGAGTTATGTGAAATTGTGTGACGAAAATGGGATTCGGGAGAAGTTTGACCTGCGCATATGGCTTAAATTGTCGTTGCGACGTGAGCACGGGTTAGATGGAACCGTACCCATATCTATGTCGTTTGGGTTAAAGAGACCTAAGGTTACGTGGCACTTGTCGTTGGCATAGATGAGGGTCTTCGGCGGTCTATGGCTTAAATTGTCGTGACCCATGCCGGGAAGACAAATTGCTCATATGTTTGGCCGTCAAAGTGGCGGTGGTGGGCCCGGAATGTCTATGGCTTTAACTGACGTGACATCGACCGGTTCACCGAGAAGGTGCCCCGAGTGCATGGGGTGTGTGGCTGTGTGAGCCTACGCCTGTAATGAAATGAATATTAGTATATTGCTCGCTTGTGCTAATAAAATTGCAGGGAAGGAGAATCGCCGCCCCGAGTTGGGGGCGGGATCGTTATAATTTGGTCAGCATTGCTGACCGTTGCCTTGTTTTGCCACAGTGCGGTGGTTTGTTGCTTGCAGGTGCTGCTGGACCAAGCGGTCAATAGCGGGCTAAAGCCCATTTTGCGAAGCCGGCCCTCGAAAGGCTAATTGGAGTGTTTACTGCTTTATTCATGTATGACCGGCCTGCGTGCCGTGGTTTGTAAAACATGTAATATGAAGTGAACAATTTTGTAAGGCCTTAAGGCTTGTACTGGTGCATTTATAACATTCCTATTTGGTATTAGTGGACATTCATGCTTTAGTTCTGGGTTCTTTGTTTCAACTCTTATTAAACTACTTCCGCTAGAATGCTCTGTGTAGGACGTTATGATTGGTTGGATGGTTTCCATGAGTAACCACCCGTTCTGTCTGTAGTATATGGCGTCGGGCCCCGGCCGGACCTACTGCTATATGCTATGCGACGGATAGGGGGTGTTACACTCGTTATAATTATTTAGGAAGAAAAATGGAGAAGAACTCGGAGGGTGATAGGTCATCACTCAAATAGTTAATTCTTTTTCTTGCTAAAATGTGGATTTTCTCACTCTGGATGTTTTAGAGTATTTGACGGTTTCTTGGAGGCGGGAGCAGCTTGTTTTACACGTTCTTGTGGCTGGGGTTGTGCGCTCATGTGGTGCGATCCGCGCGCCTTATCCTCTATGGTTTATCTCTTGTAGTGCTTAGAAGAGTCAGGAATGGCTGACTTGTCATCGTCTGATGAGCTCGTTGCTGAGTTGATGGGTCTGGACATACTGGGCACGTCTAAATGTAGCTGAGTAGTCCTTGGTGGGTTCTAACGATGGACTTGCTGACTGCTGGCGGTTGGAGGTTTGATTATGGCAGTCTGGTTGTTTGGCGGACTGACGGTCTAGTTTGGCGGTCTGTCGTGTGGTTCTAGTGGACTAGTAGTTTGGCGAACTAGCGATTTGGTCTGGCGGACTGGTCTGACTGTCTAGTTGGCTTGAGGGTCATTGAGTTCGCCTCCTTAATAGAACAAGGGATGCTTGGAGTTCTATCTATTGTTGCGGGTTGGCGGTCAGGAGGCTAAGTCCGCGACAGATAGAGGAAGCATGGTGATCTAACCGTTGTTGTGGTTTGGCGGTCAGGAGGCTGAGGTCGCTGCAGTCTGGTGGTTATAGACGATTGACCCCTTCTGGTGCTTCTGGTGGTTAGCGACAATCTGAGGAGAAGAGACCGGCAGACTCTTGTTAAGGAGGGGATATCCAATCTAACCGCTCAGCTCTATGCGGTCTGTAAATGACAATTCGCCTAGTCGGCATGTTATATTTTAGTCTCATATCATCTATTGTATTATCTTTCTGTCTCCTCTCCCCTATAAATGGGGGTCATACCCATATAATATAACATTTTGTGAAATAAAAATCCTGTTATTTAGATATTCTCACATGACATCAAAAAAACCTGATCCTTGCAGAGTGCGATTTTCTTACCGCCCGCTGAGCTCTTCTGCGGACTCCGATTTTCTAACCGCCCACTAAGCACTTTTGTGGCCTCTGTAGACTCTGGTTATCTAACTGACCAATGAGCACTTTGCTTCGTTATCTCTGTGCTTGCTAATAGTTTGTTTGATGAGTTTTTACCCATCATTCAACATGATTAGACGGTCAAAGCTGCTTACACTCATCTTGCTGCTCTGTACTCTAATGACGCTCAGACTTTGTGCATATGCACATTATATGCTGATCTGTTTGCCCGTCCTACCTTGACTCTTGCAACTGCTTACCAGGAGGTGCAAGACCTTGGCACTGAAATACTTTAGTATCGCCCCTTCTCCGCTGATCTTGTTGAACAACACAAACATTTCCAGGAACTTCTGATTGTGTGTTATCTTCTTCGCCTTCCTGAGTCTTATGACATGATTAGACAACAAATTCTCGGCGAAGCTGTCTCACCCACTCTTGATTCTACTGCTGCTTCTATTGCCATTGTTACTATTCCTCTTCAGTACCCTCTTCTTGGCTTCCCACCACATCCCGACACCTTTTCTCATCCAGTTCATTCTGGAAATTCTAATGGTCGTGGAGCTCACTATGGTGAGCGTACTTTGTCTTACCATCTCTGCTCTCATTATGGCAAGACAGGACATCTGCTCATCTTCACCCATTCGCAGGTGACACCATAAGAAAATCCACATCCCTTGCCTCTTCTTCTGGGAGTGTTAATGTAGTTACTCAAGGTAAGTGGCTTATTGATTCGGGAGCTACTAATCACATGACAAGCAATCCTCGTTTGTTCTCTTGTTTGAACAAGCATAACCAGTCTTCTCCAGTTTTTGTTGTAGATGGTACTCTGTATCCTGTGTGTGGTACTGGGACAGTCCACGTCACTCCGTCTTTGCGGCATGAGGACACGCTCTATCTATCATCTTTTCTATGAAATTTACTTTTTGTTCGTACTTTTTGCAAATAACTAAACTACATGGTTACCTATACATCCAATACTTATTTTTTTCAGTATCCTCACTCTAAGGAGACAATTACTACAAGGACTAAAAGTAATTGGCTCCTCTTCATTGACAATATCACTGCTTTCTCTTCTTTTCTTCTCCAATGCTATATTCGCCTTGGTCATCCTACTCCTCGCCTCATCTACCAACTCCTATTGGATTTACCTCCAAAGGACTCATCTCTAAATTGTGAATCTTGTCAACTGGGCAAGCACCATCGCACCTCCTATCCAGCAATACAAGGACTTAGTTCTTCTCGTCCCTTTGATTTTGTTCATTTAGATATTTGGGGTCCTTCTCCTACTAGGTCTGTTGGTAGAGGAGGTCTGTATTTTGTTACTTTTGTTGATGATTTCTTTTGATGTACTTGGTTGTATCTTTTAAAAGAACGTTCTGAACTTTTTTTTTATGTTCACTATGTTTTACAACGAGATACATATGTAATTTGATGTATCTATTAAGGTACTTCATACTGATAATGATAGAGAATATCTTAGTCAACAATTTTCGAGGTTTTGTATCCATCATCACATAATTCATCAAACCACTTGTCCATACACTTCTCATCAAAATGGTATTATTGAACACAAAAATGGTCATCTCCTGAATGTTACTCGCACCCTTCTCACACAAATGAATGTTCCTCGGTCATATTAGGATCATGTTGTGCTTCTCTCTTGTTATCTCACCAACTGTATTCCCTCATCGGTTATTCAAGGCAAAACCTCATTCTGCATCATACATCCAGGAGCCCAACCATTTCTTTTACCTCTCTCTGTCTTTGGTTGTATAACGTTTGTCCACTCTCCTTCTCCTCGTCGTGACAAGATTTCTTCTCGCTCAATAAAGTGCATCTTTTTGGGCTGCTCTCTAACCCAAACGGGGTATCAGTGCTTTGATCCCCTTCTCAGGAAATAGTATGTTACTGCTGATGTCATATTCTTTGAAGACATGTCTTATTTTTCTCGAGCTCCTAATCTCTCACCACTTGATGATTCTCCTTCTATATTCATTATTTCGGCACCTCCACTTGATCCTACTCCTTCCCCTACATCACTTTATCCTCTTTCAATATCAGTTCCTCTATCTCCATCTCTGTCTTCTGATTCATCTTTGTCTTTGGAGTCGTTGCTGATAGTTTCTGGGCCAGTAATCTTTCTGATGGATGGATCTACTATAAAAGATAAGTCGGATCTTAACCTTCCTATAGCTCCACGAAAGGGGGTTAGAACGTGCACTAAACATTCAATTCATGATGTTATCTCCTATGCTTGTCATTTCCCAGCCAGAAGGAACTTTGCTCTTGCTCTCTCAGTCACTGTTCTCCAGGATACCTATCAAGAAGCTCTTGATATTCCATATTGAAAAGTTATCATGGACAAAGAAATGAAAAGCTTGATCGACTTGGACTCTTGTCCCTACTCCTCTAGGAGCAGATATTGTTGGTTGTCGGTGGGTCTTTGTCATTAAGTTTCATCCTGATGGAACTATTGATCGCTATATGGAGAGGCTGGTTGCCAAGAGTTTTACTCAAATATATGGTGTGGAGTTCTTTGACACCTTCTCTCTTGTTGGTCGCATTAGTATAATCTGTGTTCTTTTCTCTATGGCTGTTAACAGAGGTTAAGAGATGTCTTTGTTAGATGTAAAGATGCCTTCCTTTATGATGATCTACAAGAGATGGTATACATGGAGCAACCTCCTGGGCATGTTACCCAGGGGGAGTCTCATGTGTGCTGGTTACAGAAGGTAATTTATGGTCTAAAGCAAAGTCGATGGGCCTGGTTCGACAAGTTCAGCAAAGTTGTCTCTCTTGTTGGCTTTACTCAAAATTCTGCTGATCATTCTCTTTTCATATGCAAGACTACTAAAGGGCTTGTCATTCTTGATGTTTATGTTGATGACATCTTTCTTACTAGTGATGATAAGGAGAGAATTGATCTAATGAAGAGACAACTTCGACAACATTTTGTTACAGAGGATATAAGATCTCCTAAGTACTTTCTGGGAATTGAAGTCTCACGAAATCACAATTTTTAATGCTCTCACAATAGGAATACGTGTTGGATCTTCTGAAAGAAATTAGTCTTGTTGGGGGCAAGACTAGTCTGCTCTCTGATAGACATTGGTGATGATAAGAGTTAGAGTGAGGATTCGCCTCTTCTTCCAAATAATACTAAGTACAAACGACTGGTAGGAAAACTCATTTATCTGATTAACACCAGACTAGATATTTACTATGCAGTAGGAAAAGTCAGTTAGTTTATGAAAGCCCCCGGAGAGTGTCTTCGATCAAACATGAAATTCTGAAATATGTGAAAGGGTCTCCAGGAAAGGAGTTACTGTTTCAAAAGCATAACCATCTGAAGCTTGAAGCCTACTCTGATGTCAGCTATGGTGACAATAAAGAAGATAAAATCTACATCTGATTTTTGCACCTTTGTGGGAGGGAATCGTTTAGCTAGAAAAGCAAGAAATAGTCTGTTGTGTCTTGGTCAAGTGCTGAAGCTGAGTATAGAAGCATGACAACGACCATTTGCGAGTTGAAATGGTTGTATGCCCTTATGGTTGACTTAGGAGTGATATATGATTATCCCTTAATGATGTTTTGTTAAAAACAAAGCTTATATATCTATATTGAAAGTCCACCTAGTGTCAACTATGTTCACCTATGGGGGGGGGGGGAATATGTGACGTGCAGCGTTTTTGCGGAATCTAAACTTGTACCTGCACAATAAAAATAAACAGCACAACACACAGAATACACAGGCTATTTATAGTGGTTCCCCGACTTAGGTACATCCACTTTCCCCCTTCGACCTATCTCCCAACAAGGGACGACTCGGTCACTTCTCCAACAGGATTGAAATCCAATCCCTGCACTATCGGAAGGAACCCTTCCACACGTGGGAGTCAACACTCCCACAAAACGGGTTGCACCCAACCCTTACAACACGGAACCACCGTTCCTTTACAACAAAAATAAAATAGAATGTACAAGAGATACATACTACGTTTGGAGACAAGGGTGTCCCTCTTTGTTGACGACGTGTTCTTGAAGTCCACAAAGAGTTCACAACCCTAGATCTCTCTTGGAGTGGATCTCCCCGAAACCGGTGGCGGCAAGATGGGCAGTAGCTAGGTTCACGGGATCGGCGGCAACAACGATGTGCGGCTGCAGTTCTTTAGAGATCCAAACTTCGTAGCGAAGCTAGCTAGGTCTACCAACGGTCACACTAGGATCAATCGTCTCGATCGATTCGGATGGGGAAGATTTTCCCGATCTACAAATCGAGAGACAAGAGATCTCCGGTTAGACACGTGAGACGCTGAGCTTAGCTAGGCTTCTGTCGCAGGAGGATCTGGGCGAAACCACTATCAACCGGCGAACAACTTGACGCGAGCGGTGGCGGCGGAGGCGGAGCGGAAACGGCGATCTAGGTCACGTCGCGGCTCGCGTTTTTCTTTTCTTCTTCGCTGCTTTTACTGTTCAAAAATACCCGTGTATTTATACACTGTAGACACTTTCAATATGACCGTTGTGGGTCCCACAAGTAGAAACCCGAGATTCGGTTCAAAATAGTGCCAGCGGCAGAATCCGGTCCAGCAGCTTCCAGAGAAATCGCTAAGTAAAAATCGGCGAGAATCGCAGGTGATTCTCGACGAATCAACGAGAATCAGTTAGTGATTCTCGACGATTCGTCGAGAATCACTAGTGATTCTCGCCGAATCACTTGTTGATTCTCAACGAATATTACTTGGTATTCATGATCTGCTCAGCGATGGGTTCGGCGAGAATCACTAGTGATTCTCGCCGAATCTTACTTGGCACCGTTTTGAGGTAGCCGAAAAGAGTCGGCGAGAATCACTAATGATTCTCGACGATTCGGCGAGAATCACTAGTGATTCTCGCCGAATCGGCGAGAATCACTTGGTGATTCTCGTCGAATTATACTTAGACGAATTTTCGTCTTTCCACCCAAGAGCTGCTCCTTGACCCATCCTTGCTCCTTGTCTTCTCTTGCATAAACACGGCCCTGTACTTGAAAGTGAGTGCACTCCAATAGAGAGAGTACACGTAGGCCAACACACTGATCTGCTCAATGAGGGATTACGTCGTGCAGACCCGTGTATATTGACCTACTGCACCCTGACATTGGTGTGCACTTAGCGTGGAATAACTGCAAGCACAACTTAAGAGGTTTCATCAAATACATTGTGAATTCATCTTAGCTTGACAGGTGGCTTCCTCAAATCCAAGTAATTATGGATACAATACCCAACAATCTCCCCCTATTTGACGAAGCCAAAACCCTACTAGCTAAGATGAATAACACCAACCAGATAATATAAACAACATTCAGAATTTAAATATGCAGCACAAGAGAATATAGACAGACAAATCAAGACTTGAGTCATTCATAAATTCAAATGCATATATATATATATATATATGTATATATACATAATCTCAAGATTGTTCATATAATAACAATAACCATTAATTGTCCTTAAGAGAGAATGACAATCTATAAAGTTTTGACTATTTTTCCTTGGCTAAGTCATCCTTGAGTTTTTGCGCCAAATACTTCTTTCTTTGCCTCTCCATATACTCTTTGGGCTTCGGATAATATCTGGGAGGAGGAGCTTTATCTGCCGCAGTATTGGTTCTGAAAAAGATGTTCCTTTTGGCTTCATACGTCTTATGCATTTCCCACTCATACTGGCTGTATACTTCGTTTCGATTTATTTCTCCTTTTTCTTGTAGCCAGAAGGTGTCCAAGATGATATTCTTTGAAACTGGACTCCACTTTTCGTTTCTTACTTCCTCCTCACTCAGTCGAATTCTCTTTTCAGCTTGTGTCTCCTTGGAGGTCCCTTCTTGAGCTTTTCTCTTCCCCCTGGCTTTTGCTAGGGCCTCTTGGTCAAACATGCTCATTAGTTTTGCTTTAGAAATAGCCCCAACATCATCTTCACGCATGGGAACCTCTGCCGCACTTACTCCCTCAGCAGCACTTACTCCCACAGCAGCCGTAAAAGTCTCAGGAGCATGAATACCCGCAGGATTCAAATCGACGCCTAGCGCCTGTTGGAGCATCCATCAGCAGCTGTCATAGACATATTTGTTTGACTGGTCGAAGTTGTTGATCATGACTTCCCGAAGCTCAGCCATCTTAGCTATGTATTCCTTCTTCCCCTTTTTGGCTTCGACTGCGATGGAGTTTGCATAGGAGTGCAGTGAGTCATCAATATGCTTGGTAGTCCTGGAAAATTCAGTGACCAAGGCCTGCTGATTGGCGTTGAGAATTACCATATTACCGGTCCTCGCTTTTGAATGTTGTTTGCTACAACATGAGCATTCTGATTCACTACTGCAAGAGTATCGGTGTTCTTTTTCAATCCGGCCATGAGAAGAGTGACCGCTTGGCCGGCCGATGTATACTTTTCTTCAAATTTCTTGTCCATCATGTCAAGTTTATGATTGATCTCCACCATGTTCTTGAGCATGAGATTTTCAGACTTCTTAATCCTTTGCAGCATTTTATTCTGAGCTTTATCAAAGGAGGCTTTAAGCTCATTCACTATGCCCTGAATGATATTCACGGTATGAGTGGCTAGATTATCTCGTAGTGGAAGATTCGGAGGCACTTCTTGGCCTTGCACTTCATCAGATGCACCTGTAGAGCTGGACAGGAGCACAACCTCTAAGGGTGGAATACTGGCAGCATTTGTAGATTTCTCGGACCCCCCCTCCACTCGTGCACCAATGTTTTCAGGAACGATTTCAGGTGCGTGCTTGTCAGATGGAGGTTCAATGAGATCCTGAGTCTCCAATGCTTCTTGTCCCTCATTGCCATCTTCCTCTCCTTCATCATCCATGAGATCATCTTCATCAGCATCCTCTTCCAACTCTTGGTCAGCAGTCCCTTGTACATCAGCTTCGGCTCCTTGATCATTCCGGTTCAGGGCCTCCTCATTCTCCGGCACAGCTTCACTGTCTTCTTGTATATCTGCCACAGCATCTCTGGCCATTTGGGAGATGTCAGCTACGATATCGGCATGAGTGGGTAGAGGCTCCCCCTCAATTCCTGCAGTCAAAGTATCAGGAATTTCACTGGGGGTTACTGCTGGAGATACGTCCTGTTGTTCTTCCACGGGAGCCTGCCCAATTCGCCTCTCCCATCTGTCAAAAACACTCGAGTCCATTTTCTTGAGGTAATGTATAGGAATACCTTTACTCATGTCATATTTATCTCCATTCAGCTGATTGAGATACAAACTGATGATTCGTCCAAAGCTCGGAGATCTCAGGGTGTCCTTTATCTTCTCGAACAGCAATGCCCCCCAGTTGAACCTTTTACGGTAGACAATTGCCACCAGAACCTTGAACATGTCTGCAGAGATATGGTCATGAGAGCCTGGCTTGCAGATGAGTACTTTTCCGATTATATCTGACAGAAGCTTCCCTTCTTCATTCATATCCTTGCGCTTTATTGACCGAGTTCCTCGCGGGAGACCACAGAATAAAAGAGTCCTAGTTTTGTCTTCTTCCTCAAGATAGTCCTCGTGCTCCGAGCTAGAGAGCTGCAGGAAGCGGGTCAGCTTGCTGGCAGACGTCTTGATCTTTGCCCCAACCACCTTGCTTTTGATAAGAGAGTCGCCATTCTGGAGTTTTGCGGTAGCGAAGAACTCCAGCACCTCTTTGTCCAAGATTTTGCACGGGTGCTCCAGGACGAATGAGAGCCCAGCCTCTTCCAGCATCAGAATGATGTTTCTGAATTCGTTAGAGGCATGAGAGAACCCTGTTCGAACTAGCTCGCATCCAGTGACTAGCCCAGCGGTTGTCCTTGGAGCCATCGCACACCTAGGGAGAGAATCCCTATTCTACGCTTAATTAACAGTCAAAAGGGAAGCGACACTAGTGATAACGTCCAAGTACGGGTGAGGAAGAGGTTACCTAAAAGCGTAGACGGGAGTTAGTTGGTGAGCTTCCTGCGAGAATTCGTCCTTGAGCGTCCTGCGGGATGTCGACGGAAGCCTTCACGATTCGGCGAGATACCTTCGGGAAGACCTTGTAGACCTTCGGTGAGAAACTTCGGTGGGATTCTTGCAGTGAGAAACGATGGCGACCAGGGAAGACGATGGAGACCTATTCGGCGAGAATCTTGCGGGAGACGGAGTCGATTCGGCGAGCTTCCCTTGCTGCGAGTTTCCCCTGCAAAGAGAGTCGGCGAGATCGACGAGACTCTTCACGTGGTGTGGGATTCTTGCGGGATGCCGATGGAAGAGGAAGAGTCGGCGAGATTCCTTCAGCGTTTCGGCGAGTATTCTGCGGTAAGTTTCCCGTGGAAATGAAAGGTCGGCGGGATTTCTTTGCGTTAACGACAGGTTTTAACAAGGGTTTAACAGGTTTTAACGGGATTCCTTTGCTAAGAATCGGTGGGAATTTGTCTAAGTTGAAATCGAAGGGTTTCTTTAATAGGAATCTTCAGGTTAAGAGGCATGCAGCATTTTTGAAGTCTTCTGATGTCAAGTCAATTTAAAAATTATAAATATATATATATATCTTAAAGCCAATCTGTTTGGGTTTGAACAAGGCTTTTCCGAACACTTCTTGATGTCAATTGTGAGTTGTCGAGATTTACAATGACATATCTTCGTTAAATCTTTATTGATGTATCTAAGGTTTATATGTATCGTGTTAACCTATCCTTAGGTGTGCACACATACACTTATATATATATATATGTATATATATATGGAGATATATATATATATATGTAACTGTCGATGGAAAACGACTCAAGTCTTGGAGCAGATGAAAAATACCTGGGAACATGAGAGTGATCATTTCGTCTCTCTGACTATAACATACCAGGTGCTCGATGTGAGTATGCTTATATAGATATCACTTCTGTTAGTGCAGATGCATGTTCCAATTCAGTCTTGAAACACCTACTGTCTAGTTCCCATCATGGTTACGGGAACCTAGACTACCCTGCAAGAAAGAATTACCTTACCTTAGGAACCCAAATCATATTGGGTCCTAGGTTCCTGTTAGCATAAGCACTCGACTGCCTTCCTTCAGGAAACCTGTCAGGAAGACTACCTCTGCCCCGTGAATGTGGATAGGCCCTTGCCCTTGACACAGAGGGGTTGTGCCAACAGTCGATGGCAAAGTGTCCCACTTTGCCACAGCACCAACACGGGTGAATGTTGTATCGCCGTTTCTGACCTGATCTAGTGACTGAGGTAGTCACGGTCCTAGGTCTAAACGGGATAGGGTATGATCTTCTCACAAAATGTCCTCTTCCACCGTGATACGTGGAAGGGTGGAGGGAATGCGTGTTGCGAGCGTCATGAGGCCGGGGAGGTGGTGCCTTCCTTTCAGGCATCCCCCTTCCTGAGGCCCCATGAAAACTTACACCATGACTTCTAACCTCCCTGTCCTGTGTCCTCGGGTGATGAGAAGTGTTCTGAGAGCTGGGACGTGCAGAGTCACACCGAGTTGAGGCAGTGGCAGTGAATACAAAGGGCTCAGAATGAGCCTTAGGTATTCTCTCATGGGTGGCCACGACAGCCCTTGCACTACGGGTGTATCCACATGATGACAGATCACCCTTGCAGTGACCACGATTGTTCCTGTGGTCATACCTGAAGGCATGATGAGTTGCCTTCCTGCTTGGAGTGGGGGGTCGGAATACCGTTTCCCCAATTCTCCATGAATTGATAATCCGGGAGATCCACCCATTTTCTTGCTTTCTCTTTATAGCATCAACCTTAGAAAAGTTTGATACTATTCTTTTCTCATTCTCTAGACTACTCTCTAGAGCTGAGATTTTAGAGTCCTTGACCTTGTTGGATGCCAATTGGAGAACCAACAAGATCTTCAGTCGAGCAATCTCTTGAGCTTGCTCCTCAGCAAGTAGGTTGCTTGTCTGAAGGGCTCTCTTCAGGGAATCAGCATTTTCTGAAGGAAGGCAGTTCCTGTCTTCAGAAACTTCAAGAGATACGGGGCAGGATGAAGAAGTTACCTGCTCTTTAGTGATATTGTCATTAGAGCCAGTGACCATTGTGTCATCCTCATCAGAGCTGCTTTCCTCACTGGCCTCTTCAGTCTCTGACACGGACACTGGAGCTCTGATGCTGTCCGAGAGATCCTTGCCTTCATCTTCAGAAGTGAGGACCCCCACATAGGCTTCATCCTCTGATTGACAGCAGATTCCAGCTTTCTTTGACCCCCCCATCAGCTCCGAGATCATCACCCACATAGATTTAGTCGTCCTACATTTTTCCAATCTAGAGCGAGAAGTTACAGACCAGATATCCAAGATAATTTGACGAATCCTCTTGTCCAAGTTAAATAGTGACAGTTCCGTCTCTGACATCTCTGCAATGCACTTGGGCACTTCGATATTCTTTCCAGAGCAGGAGGTCTTCATAGGAATAAAAGGACCCTCTTCCAGGATGAAAGATGCTCGAGGATCGATGGCCTCCAAGTGATATGACACCCTCATCCTCCAGACGAGATAATACTCCTTTGTACATGAGGGAAGTCTTAGTGGAGATATCTCATAATCCAGCTCCATGCTTCTGACACCGGTGGCAGGATACTACTCAAGGTGTAAACCTTTTTGATGAGTAACCTGGCTCTAATACCACTTGAAAGTCCACCTAGTGTCAACTATGTTCACCTATGGGGGGGGGGGGAATAGGTGACGTGCAGCGTTTTTGCGGAATCTAAACTTGTACCTGCACAATAAAAATAAACAGCACAGCACACAGAATACACAAGCTATTTATAGTGGTTCCCCGACTTGGGTACATCCACTTTCCCCCTTCGACCTATCTCCCAACAAGGGACGACTCGGTCACTTCTTCAACAGGATTGAAATCCAATCCCTGCACTATCGGAAGGAACCCTTCCACACGTGGGAGTCAACACTCCCACAAAACGGGTTGCACCCAACCCTTACAACACGGAACCACCGTTCCTTTACAACAAAAATAAAATAGAATGTACAAGAGATACAAACTACGTTTGGATACAAGGGTGTCCCTCTTTGTTTACGACGTGTTCTTGAAGTCCACAAAGAGTTCACAACCCTAGATCTCTCTTGGAGTGGATCTCCCCGGAACCGGCGGCGGCAAGATGGGCGGCGGCTAGGTTCACGGGATCGGCGACAACAACTGAAAGTCCACCTAGTGTCAGCTATGTGCACCTATGGGGGGGGGGGAATAGGTGACGAGTAGTGCTTTTGCGGAATTTACGAGAGTACCTGCACAATAAAAGTAAAGAGCACAGCACACAAAAAACACAGCAAATTTATAGTGGTTCCCCGACTTGGGTACATCCACTTTCCCCCTTCGACCTATCTCCCCAACAAGGGATGACTCGGTCACTTCTCCAACGGGATTGAAATCCAATCCCTGCACTAACGGAAGGAGCCCTTCCACACGTGAGAGTCAACACTCCCACAAACCGGGTTGCACCCAACCCTTACAACACGGAACAAAAGTTCCTTTACAACGAAATTAAATATAGAGTGTACGCGTGATACAAACTTCTTTTGGAGACTACGATGTTCCTCTTGTTCGACGACGTGTTCTTGAAGTCGATGAAGAGTCTACAACCTTGGTCTCTCTTGGAGAGGATCTCCCGGAACCGGCGGCGGCAATCCGAGCGGCGGCTTGGTTCGGAATCGGCGGCAACGAAGGTGCACTGCTGCAGTACTTTGAGATCCAAACTTCGTTGCGAAGCAAGCTCGGTCTACCAACGGTCACACGAGGATCGGTCGTCTCGATCGATTCGGATGGGAGGTTTTTCCCGATCAACAAATCGAGAGACAAAGGATCTCTGGATAGACACGTGAGACACAAGCCTTGCTAAGCTTGTGTCGCCGGAGATCGGGAAGAAGAGCGATCAGCAGCGGCGACGGACTTGCGCGAGCGGCGACGGAGGCGGCGGAGAGATTTCGCGATATTAGGGTTTCCGCTCGCTCGGCTTCTTTCTGTGTAGGTATTCCGTTCAAAATACCTGTATATAAATACTGTAGAAGTTTTCCAATATGACCGTTTGTGGGTCCCACAATAGAAATCCCCAAATCCCGGTCCAGGAATTTAACAGCGGCAGAATCCGGTTCAGGAAATTCCAGAGAAAACGCCAAGGAAAAATCGGTGAGAATCGAAAGTGATTCTCGCCGAGTCGCCGAGAATCAAAGGTGATTCTCGCCGATTCGGCGAGAATCAAAGATGATTCTCGTCGAATTTGCCTTGGTTGCACGCACTGCTTTAGGCCAGGTCGAGACGGCGAGAATCAACCAGTGATTCTCGTCGATTCGACGAGAATCACTAGTGATTCTCGCCGAATCGGCGAGAATCACTAAGTGATTCTCGTCGATTCTTACTTAGACGCAGAGGTGCTTGCTTAGAAGTTACTGGATCGAGTTCGGCGAGAATCAACTTCTGATTCTCGATGAATCGACGAGAATCCCAAGTGATTCTCGCCGAATCGGCGAGAATCACTTGGTGATTCTCGTCGATTCTAACTTAGACGAATTTTCGTCTTTCCACATATGAGATGCTCCTTGACCCATCCTTGCTCCTTGTCTGCTCCTGCATATTTACAGCCCTGTGCTTGAAAATAAGTGCACTCCAATAGAGAGAGTACACGTAGGCCAACACACTGATCTGCTCAACGAGGGATTACGTCGTGCAGACCCGTGTATATTGACCTACTGCACCCTAACATTGGTGTGCACTTAGCGTGGAAAAACTGCAAGCACAACTAGAAGGATTTTATCAAATACATAGTCTATTGACCTTAGCTTGTCCAGGGGCTTCTTCAAATCAGGTACATTGTGGATACAATACCCAACAATCTCCCCCTATTTGAAGAAGCCTAAACCCTACAAGCTAAGGTGAATAGAGCAAATGGGAATGAAAACCATAAACGTAAAATTGAGTTGAGATAGTTATCCCTTACCAATACCAATTTCTTGGGAGCAAGCTTGGAGCCACCTTTGCCTTGGAGCCACCTTAGCCTTAGCCGAGAGGGTAATCTCCCCCTTTTCGGCTTCTACAAATCGGGGTCTGTAGCGTTTTACCCTTTGCTCCCCCTCAGTTCTTGCACGGGCCTGGAGCCTCTGTAGTCTTCATTCCTCATAATTGAGCATCCCCAATTCAATCTTGAAAAGATTGAACTTGGCCTCGTCTAGGGGCTTTGTGAATATATCATCAATCTGCTTGTCCGTGGGGACATAACAGAGAGAGATATCTTTGTTCTCCACGTGCTCCCGAATGAAGTGGTAGCGTACTTCGATATGCTTCGTTCTGCTGTGCGACACCAGATTGTTGGCAATGGCAATTGCACTTGAGGAGTCGCAGTACATGGGTACTTCCTTGAACTGAAGGTCGTAGTCGGCTAGCTGGTTTCTGATCCATAGAAGTTGTGTGCAACAGCTTCCTGCCGAGATATACTCTGACTCTGCTGTGGAGGTTGCAACACAATTCTGTTTCTTTCTGTTCCATGAGATAAGCCTCCTGCCGAGGAATTGACACGTCCCGGAGGTGCTTTTCCTGTCATCCCTGCTCCCTGCAAAATCAGCATCTGAAAAGTCTATTAGCTCGACATCATTGTTTCTCGGGTACCACAAGCCAAGATTAGGAGTACCTTTAAGGTATCTCAGAATTCGCTTTGCAGCGACATAGTGAGATTCCTTAGTGTTCACCTGATATCGGGCACAGACACATGTGGAGAACATAATATCCGGTCGACTGGCAGTAAGGTAGAGCAGGGATCCAATGATGCTTCTGTATTTGGTTTCATCGAAAGGTTTACCTTTCTCATCCTTATCCAGAGACATGGTGGATCCCATTGGAGTCCTCATAGAGGTTGCACTCTCCATTCCGAATTTCTTAAGGAGTTCATTTGTGAACTTCGTCTGAGAGATGAAGATTCCATCCTCAGACTGTTTCACTTGAAGTCCTAAGAAATACTTGAGCTCTCCCATACTGCTCATTTCAAACTTTCCTTGCATAAGTTTAGAAAACTTTTTGCAAAGATTGTTGTCCGTTGAGCCGAATATTATGTCATCGACATAGATTTGCACCAGCAAAATCTTGCCTTTGACTTCCCTGAGAAACAATGTTTTATCTATTTTACCTCTGGAGAACTTGTTCTCAAGAAGAAAACTAGATAAAGTCTCATACCAAGCTCGTGGAGCTTGTTTCAACCCATATAAGGCCTTATTAAGAAAATAAACGTGATTGGGATAAGTAGGATCGACAAAACCTGGGGTTGAGCGACGTATACTTCCTCTTTCAGGTCTCCATTCAGGAATGCCGATTTCACATCCATTTGATAGACTGTGAATCCTTTGTGTGAAGCATACGCCAGGAACAACCTGATTGCCTCGAGCCTTGCTACTGGTGCGAAGGTCTGGTCGAAGTCAATCCCTTCCTCCTGTCTGTAACCTTGAGCCACCAGCCTGGCCTTGTTCTTTACGATGACACCATGTTCATCCAGCTTGTTTCTGAAGATCCACTTCGTGCCAATCACATTCTGCTTGTATGGTCTGGGAACCAGCGTCCAAACCTTGCAACGTTCGAATTGATGTAGTTCCTCTTGCATGGCCAGAATCCATGCCGCATCCTTGTTCGCCTCGTCGAACTTCTTTGGCTCAACCTGTGACAGGAAGCTAAGATGCAATACTTCGTTAACTGTACCTCTTCGAGTTCTGACACCAACACGAGGATCCCCGATGATCTGATCTCTAGGATGATCTCTCACGTGCCGGAGCTCTAGAAGTCTGGCGTCTGGAGCTTCAACTACTTCTTGGGCATCCCTTTCTTCTAAGAGATTTGTTCCATCTTGATCTTCAACATTTTCAGATGACATGGAGGTGGAAACTTTGACGTACTTAGGAGCGTCATCTTTAGGGTCTCATCCAGACTCAGCTGTTCAAGTCTAGCACCTGCATCTTCAAGAATACTACTGGAAGAATTGCTGTTAAGCAAACTTCCTTCATCAAATACAACATTTATTGATTCTTCTACCACTAGGGTTTTCTTATTGAAGACCCTATATGCCCGACTATGGGAACTATAGCCCATGAATATGCCTTCGAAGCATTTTTCACCGAATTTAGTACGCGGGTACTTCCCATTATTCAGTACATAGCATCGGCAACCAAAAATCCTCAAGTAGGACATGGTTGGTTTCCTGCCTTTCAGTAGCTCGTAGGGCGTCTTACGATGATGCTTGTTGATCAGCGCTCGGTTTTGTACATGACATGCCGTATTGACACCCTCTGCCCAGAAGTATTTCGGGAGAGAAGCATCTTTCAACATTGTCGTGCAGGCTTCAATGAGAGTTCTATTTCTCCTCTCCGCAACTCCATTTTACTGAGGAGTGCGCGGGGAGGAAAACTCATGAAAGATACCTTGTTCTTCACAAAATTCTGTCATTGCACCAGATTCGAATTCTGTTCCATGGTCACTTCTGATTTTGACCACGGAGCAGTTAAATTCGTTCTGAACCTGCTTGACAAAATTAGTGAAGATGTCAAACGTATCTGACTTTCGTTTCAAAAAGAACACCCATGTAAACCGAGAATGATCATCAACTATCACTAGCGTATAGGACTTGCCTCCCAAGCTATGAACTTGCATTGGACCAAACAAGTCCATATGCAAAAGGTAAAGACATCGGGAGGAGCCTTTGTCAGCGATGCTCTTAAAGGTAGCCCGAGTCTGTTTGCCCATCTGGCATGCAGGACATGGGCTATCTTTGATGCACTTGATACTGGGAGCATCCCTTACCAAGTCCTTAGAAAATAACATACTAATTGTCTTGAAATTAATATGTGCCAATCTCTTGTGCCATTGTTCACAAAGAGATGCACTGCCTGTTGCCACAAGGCATACAAGGGTAGATGAATCTAAACTGAGAAAATCTAAACAAAAGATATTTCTGCTCCTAATGCCTGATAATACCGTTTCAGAAGAGGTACGTGAAATTATCAGACATTTATCCTTGTAGAACTTAACGTCATAACCTTTATCACATAACTGACTTACACTGATCAGGTTATGGTTTAACCCTTCAACATAAGCCACGTCGGTGATAGAGATTATACCGTTGGAAATCATACCATAACCTCTGGTGACTCCTCGATCTGACCCTCCAAAGATGACTTTGGGTCCATTCTCGACTGGAGTGTAATCACGCAGCAGGCTTCTTGTCCCGGTCATATGCCGGGAGCATCCACTGTCCAAATACCAGATCGGCGTTTTGGTGGCCTTTGGACATTCCTGCAAAACAAAATTAATTTGCCTTAGGAACCCAATCGAACTTGGGTCCTAGATTCCTGGTTAGCACACTCCCCCTCGGTTGGTTAACCCTACGAGTGGTCGGTCTCGCATTGCTAACATGGGGAGTCTCGTAGTTCCTTGGATTAAACCAACAATCCACGGCAAAGTGACCGACTTTGCCACAACACCAACAGTCAAATCTATTGTACCTCTTCCTAGGCTCCTGCCTTACCCTGGGAATGGTGGGTACTGCTGGGCCCTTGGATCTGGAGGTGGAGGCCTCATGGTGACAACAGTCGCATGACTTTGTCACCTTCTGTATAACAGGCTTGGCTTTTGGTGCCTGCTTTCCATTATGGCCGCTAGAGAACAGACCATAATTTCCTATGTAGATTTCCTCATAAGGTGCCTTGAAGGCAATCTCACCGAAGTTCCGGGGAAAGTTCCAACCGTCATACCGGCTCTTTGGCTTTGCAACCGAGGGCCGGAAATGATGCCCAAATGTTGACTCAAAGTCGTGTTGGTTGCAAGGAAAGCCAGGCTTTCTGAACGCAACAGGACTAAGAGGAGCCTTACCCTTTTCATCAGCAGAGGCCTTCTTGGCGGCCTTATTCTTCCTCTGATTCTTGTTTCTCCTAGATGAAGAACCAGATACCCCTTTATGCCCCAAGCCAGCTCCTTTGGCCTGAGCAGAGAAGGTATCAACGACTGGAAGAACTGTTTTTGGCATGGAGAAGCTCTTGACGATCTTCCTTTCTACCGCAAGTAGTTCTTCCAACTTGTCGACTTCCTCCTGCTTTAGATCAAGGAGCTTCAAAGACTCTGAATGCTTGGAAGTCAGGTCAAGGTGTTCCTGTCGGAGAGAAATCAGGCTAGTGACCTCTTCCCTTAGGGATATACACTCACCCTTAAGGAATTTTACTTCCTTCTTCTCAGCCTTCAGTCTCTTTCGGCACTCATCGAAAGTGTTGAGCAGAAGCTCATACTTCTCGAGGAGCTCAGCTTCACGGGCTGAAGGGCCATCCTCAGGTTCATCATCCTGAGACTCAGGATCAGAGTCGGAGTCGGAGAGAGGAGTGTGAGCTTTTACCTTCCCAGTAAATGGGGGACATTCTCCTTCCGAGTCGGAGCGACCCACCAGCCCGAAGTAGGCTTCCTCATCATCACTGGAGTCTGAGGAATCAGACTCACTTAGTGTCTTTGGACTTCTTGCGATGTAGCTCTGCTCCTTCTTCTTATCTCTGGAGGATTTGAGCTCCTCTCCTTTCCCTTTTTCTCTTTTGCTTTGATGGCAGTCGGCCACGACGTGTCCTGGCTTATTGCATCCAAAGCAAATAATATCAGAAGAACGATGTTTGTTAGGTTTAGATGCATACCTGTCAGAAGAATAATTTTTCTTCTGATGCCTGGAGGAGGAGCTGTCTTTCTTTCTTTGATTCCTCATCTTAAGGAACTTCTTGAACTCTCAGGTGATGAGGGAGAAATCCTCCTCCGACAGCTCTGAGCCGGAGGAGCATGGTTCAGAGTCCTCCTCCTCTTCCTTACTCCTCGCACGGTATGACATCGCACTCTTGCCCTTTCTGGAGTAACTGGCTTTTAGGGCCACAGTCTTTTCTTTTGCAGCAGCCTTCTCTGCTTCTTCCTCTGCCTTCCTGGTGTTCAGCTGAAGTTCATAGGACATCAGCTTCCCAAACAGGATTTGTGGATCAGTTTCTGCTAGTCTGCCAAATTCTCTGATGGCGCAGATCTTTGTGTCCCATTCCTTAGTAAGGGACCTAAGGAATTTGTCATTGAGTTCACCATTGGTGAACACTCTTCCGTAGCCCTTGAGGGCGTTGACAATCTTCAGGAAGTTCTCGTATGTGACTCCGATTTCTTCCTTAGGCCCTTGCCTGAAGGCCTCATATTTTTGGTTCAGGAGGGATCTCCGATCATCCCTCACTTCATTCGTGCCCTCCATTAGGATGATCAGGCACTGCTAGATCTCCTGAGCAGTCCTACAGTTGCTGAAATTTTGCATCATGGAATCATCAACTGCGCTCACCAGAATGTTTCTTGCCTTCTTGTCCAGTCCTACGAGCACCATCTCGTCTTTGTCCATTTCAGAAAGTGTCTTCGGCACCTTCTTGGTGGGATCGATGGTGGAGGCCTTGGTGGGGACATAAGGTCCCTCCTCCACGATCATGAAGAGTCGAGGATCGACTGCTTCCATGTAAAACCTGATTCTTTCCTTCCAGATCGGAAAGTTTAGCCTGGTGCATACTGGGATCTTGCCGGAGAACTTGAGCACGTCCATAGTAGATATTTGTCTTCTTCTTGACACTAGGGGCAGGATTCAACTCAAGGTGTTGACCTTTTTGATGAGTAACCTGGCTTTGATACCACTTGAAAGTCCACCTAGTGTCAGCTATGTGCACCTATGGGGGGGGGGGAATAGGTGACGAGTAGTGCTTTTGCGGAATTTACGAGAGTACCTGCACAATAAAAATAAAGAGCACAGCACACAGAAAACACAGCAAATTTATAGTGGTTCCCCGACTTGGGTACATCCACTTTCCCCCTTCGACCTATCTCCCCAACAAGGGACGACTCGGTCACTTCTCCAACGGGATTGAAATCCAATCCCTGCACTAACGGAAGGAGCCCTTCCACACGTGAGAGTCAACACTCCCACAAACCGGGTTGCACCCAACCCTTACAATACGGAACAAAAGTTCCTTTACAACGAAATTAAATATAGAGTGTACGCGTGATACAAACTTCTTTTGGAGACTATGGTGTTCCTCTTGTTCGACGACGTGTTCTTGAAGTCGATGAAGAGTCTACAACCTTGGTCTCTCTTGGAGAGGATCTCCCGGAACCGGCGGCGGCAATCCGAGCGGCGGCTTGGTTCGGAATCGGCGGCAACGAAGGTGCGCTGCTGCAGTACTTTGAGATCCAAACTTCGTTGCGAAGCAAGCTCGGTCTACCAACGGTCACACGAGGATCGGTCGTCTCGATCGATTCGGATGGGAGGTTTTTCCCGATCAACAAATCGAGAGACAAAGGATCTCTGGATAGACGCGTGAGACACAAGCCTTGCTAAGCTTCTGTCGCCGGAGATCGGGAAGAAGAGCGATCAGCAGCGGCGACGGACTTGCGCGAGCGGCGACGGAGGCGGCGGAGAGATTTCGCGATATTAGGGTTTCCGCTCGCTCGGCTTCTTTCTGTGTAGGTATTCCGTTCAAATTACCTATATATAAATACTGTAGAAGTTTTCCAATATGACCGTTTGTGGGTCCCACAATAGAAATCCCCAAATCCCGGTCCAGGAATTTAACAGCGGCAGAATCCGGTTCAGGAAATTCCAGAGAAAACGCCAAGGAAAAATCGGTGAGAATTGAAAGTGATTCTCGCCGAGTCGCCGAGAATCAAAGGTGATTCTCGCCGATTCGGCGAGAATCAAAGATGATTCTCGTCGAATTTGCCTTGGTTGCACGCACTGCTTTAGGCCAGGTCGAGACGGCGAGAATCAACCAGTGATTCTCGTCGATTCGACGAGAATCACTAGTGATTCTCGCCGAATCGGCGAGAATCACTAAGTGATTCTTGTCGATTCTTACTTAGACGCAGAGGTGCTTGCTTAGAAGTTGCTGGATCGAGTTCAGCGAGAATCAACTTCTGATTCTCGACGAATCGGCGAGAATCCCAAGTGATTCTCGCCGAATCGGCGAGAATCACTTGGTGATTCTCGTCGATTCTAACTTAGACGAATTTTCGTCTTTCCACATATGAGATGCTCCTTGACCCATCCTTGCTCCTTGTCTGCTCCTGCATATTTACAGCCCTGTGCTTGAAAATAAGTGCACTCCAATAGAGAGAGTACACGTAGGCCAACACACTGATCTGCTCAACGAGGGATTACGTCGTGCAGACCCGTGTATATTGACCTACTGCACCCTGACATTGGTGTGCACTTAGCGTGGAAAAACTGCAAGCACAACTAGAAGGATTTTATCAAATACATAGTCTATTGACCTTAGCTTGTCCAGGGGCTTCTTCAAATCAGGTACATTGTGGATACAATACCCAACAACAACGATGTGCGGCTGCAGTTCTTTAGAGATCCAAACTTCATAGCGAAGCTAGCTAGGTCTACCAACGGTCACACTAGGATCAATCGTCTCGATCGATTCGGATGGGGAAGATTTTCCCGATCTACAAATCGAGAGACAAGAGATCTCCGGTTAGACACGTGAGACGCTGAGCTTAGCTAGGCTTCTGTCGCAGGAGGATCTGGGCGAAACCACTATCAATCGGCGAACAACTTGACGCGAGCGGTGGCGGCGGCGGCGGAGCGGAAACGACGATCTAGGTCACGTCGCGGCTCGCCTTTTTCTTTTCTTCTTCGCTGCTTTTACTGTTCAAAAATACCCGTGTATTTATACACTGTAGACACTTTCAATATGACCGTTGTGGGTCCCACAAGTAGAAACCCGAGATCCGGTTCAAAATAGTGCCAGCGGCAGAATCCGGTCCAGCAGCTTCCAAAGAAATCGCTAAGTAAAAATCGGCGAGAATCGCAGGTGATTCTCGACGAATCAGTGAGAATCAGTTAGTGATTCTCGACGATTCGTCGAGAATCACTAGTGATTCTCGCCGAATCACTTGTTGATTCTCAACGAATATTACTTGGTATTCATGATCTGCTCAGCGATGGGTTCGGCGAGAATCACTAGTGATTCTCGCCGAATCTTACTTGGCACCGTTTTGAGGTAGCCGGAAAGAGTCGGCGAGAATCACTAGTGATTCTCGCCGAATCGGCGAGAATCACTTTCTCGTCGAATTATACTTAGACAAATTTTCGTCTTTCCACCCAAGAGCTGCTCCTTGACCCATCCTTGCTCCTTGTCTTCTCTTGCATAAACACGGCCCTGTACTTGAAAGTAAGTGCACTCCAATAGAGAGAGTACACGTAGGCCAACACACTGATCTGATCAACGAGGGATTACGTCGTGCAGACCCGTGTATATTGACCTACTGCACCCTGACATTGGTGTGCACTTAGCGTGGAATAACTGCAATCACAACTTAAGAGGTTTCATCTAATACATTGTGAATTCATCTTAGCTTGACAGGTGGCTTTCTCAAATCCAGGTAATTGTGGATACAATACCCATATATATATATATATATATATATATATATATATATATATATATATATATATATATATATATATATATCAAGAATTCAGTTTTTCATGAAAGGACAAAACACATTGAATTTGACAGTCATTTCATCAGAGAAGAAATATTGAAGAATCAAATATGTATTCTATTTGTCACTTTCAACAAAGAACTTGTAGATATCTTTACCAAACCAGTTTTTGCTTCTCTTTCAGATGCTTGTGACAAGATGAGCATGGTTGACATATATGCTCCAGCTTGAGAGGGAGTGTTGCAAGTTGTGATATTGGCGGTTTGGTTCTGGCAGTTTGGTTGCTTGGCGGACTAGCGGTCTGGTTTGGTGGTCTGCTGTGTTTTTCTGGTGGTGTGGTTGTTTGGCGGACTAACAGTCTGGTCTAGCGGTCTACCATGTGATCTGGCGGCCTAGCGGTGTAGCGGTTTGTCTTATGGTCTAGCGGTCTGGCGGTCTAGTGGTTTGGCAGTCTACCTTATGGTTTGAAGGTCTGATTGATGGTTGTTGCTAGATTGGTTCTGAAAGATTGGAAACTGCTGGAGCGGTCATGTCTTGGATTCATGGGGGTCTGCGTTTAGAGGACTGGTCTGACAGTCTAGCAGGCCTGATGGTCATTGAGACCACCTCCTTGATTGGAAAAGCTGGAGTTCTATCTAACTTTTTGGGTTGGCGGTCAAGAGGCTATGGCCGCTGTGGATAAAGGAAGCATAGTGATCTATCTACTTTGTAGCTTGACGGTCAGGAGGCTGAGGCTGATGTAGTCTTGCGGTTATAGACGACTGACCGCTACTGGTGCTTCTGGTGATCAGCAATGATCTAAGGAGAATAGACTGACAGACTCTTGTTAAGCATCAGATATCCTGTCTAATCGCTCAGCTCTATGCGGTCTTAAATGATGGTTCATATAGTCAGTATGTTGTATTTTGGCCCCACATCATTTGTTTTGTTATCTTTTTATCTTCTCTGCCCTATAAATAGGGGGGGGGGGGTCATACCCATGTAATTTAACTTTTTGCAAAATGAAAATCTTGTTATTTATATTTTCTCATGCAAATAAACTTCGGAACTCTTGTGGGCTTATTCTGTTGTCACTGGGAAGGTCTGTGGTTGGTTTGGTCGTTGCACGGACGGTTGATGCCAGAAGGCAATTATTAGTCCTCTTGTGATTTTTGGAGTGCTTGAAGTATCTTGCAGGCGGCTTCGGCGATCAAGACGGGATTTGACGGACTGGGTAGTCTTCGACTGTCTAGACTATGTGCTGGTAGGTGCGATCTAGAGAATGGGGTGCCCGACGACACACTTGGAACAATGTGCGTACTAAGGGATTCAGGTTAGGTGGAATGTGTATACTATAGAACATGAACACAGTGGGACGTGCACAAGGGGGAAGAGCACACATGGAGGAACTTGCACACAGATGGACATGCACAAGGGGGAACGTGCGTACAGGGGGTGTACGCCCGTTGGAAGAGGGACATGCACAAGGGGAGCACGCACATGGAGGAATGTGCACACAAACGGACGTGTGCACGAGGAAGGAGAGACACACACATGGGGGAGAGTGCATAAGGAGGAATGCGTGCATGAAAGGATGTGCAAACATTAGAGGAGAGATGTGGGAGAGGGTGGAGCATAGGATGAGGAGAGAGAAAACCCATAGGAGGAGGAGAGAGAAAAACCTAAGTGGATTTTCTGAGCGAAGAAGAGAATTAAAATGAAGAAGAATGAAGGTCTATTTATAGATTCTAAGAGAGAGGACCAGGTAATTTCCACCGATAACAACCAGACGGATGAATAGGAACGCTTTATTTAGAGCACGCAGATCACTAGTTTTACGAAAATGACCAGACCGTCCGCGAGCGATTTTGAGTTCATCGGAAAATATCGAGGAGGCCGCTCTACAGCGGAGGACGGGGAGGTCGGGAGGCTGCTTGGGGGGGGGGGGGGTGGACGAGTGACCTGAGAGGCTGCTAGGAGGCAGTAGGCCGAGCGGCTAGGGAGGCCGCTCGGTGGTGGAGGTCGAGCGGACGGCGAGGTTGATCGGCCGTGGAGGCCCCTCAGTTACAGTGATGGCGGTTTCAATGCAGTGGTGGTGATGGTGGTTGGCATAGCGACGATGACATTTGACACAACGGCGGTGATGACGGTTTTGGTGCTGTGGCAGCGATGGTGGTTGGTGCAATGATGATTGCAGTTGGTGCAGAGGCAGTGATGGCGGTTTTGGGCGGCGGCGGCGGCGATTGGATCATCGACGATGGCAGTTGGCATGGCGACGATGGAGGTTGGAGTGACGACAGTGATGGTGGTTGGCGTAGCGGCGATGGTAGATGGCACAGAGGCGATGATAGTTGTTGTGGTGATGGTGATGGTAGTTGCCACGTCGACGATGATGGAAATTTGCGGTGAAGGCAATGGCGTTTACACCTTGGGTGTTTCTTCGGGGGAGGTTCGGATATCCGCACTCCATGCATGTGGTGCGGCTACGCTTTTAAGGAGGCCCCATCATTTCCCCCCAAGTCCCCGCAGCTTAGAGACGAAGTGAATGGATGGCACAGACTTTTCCCTAAGTCGTGCGCATGATGTTATATAGGGGGTGTTGTGTGCATTCATTGCTTTATGCTTGTGGAGACACGAGCAATTCCTTGGTTTTCCATGTAATGAGACCTTGCTCGCAGGCGAGGCTGATGCATTGATGCTTCTCATCAAATTGTGGAGCGAGATGAGACGATATAAGACTCCTGCAAGGCTGCAGACGAAGATCTACATGGTGGTGTTGATGCATTATTGCGGCGTAGCTGAATCTAGTATGGGTGGTCTTTGATAGACACGAGGTCTCCGACGTTGATGCAGATTAGGTATAAGTTTTTCCTTCAATGCTCCTTTGTACATCTGCGCCATGTAGTGGCTTTGTAACGTAATTGCGGAGCCTTGATCGTCCCGTGTGCATTGCTTGATTTCTTGTTAGCTGCTTCAGTTTTGTTCATTTACTTGGGATGATAATCGAGCATCTGTAATGTTTGAATCATCATTTTATGCAAGTAAAGTGTTTCTGCTTCTTTGCCATTAACGATTGGAGGACAAGATTTAGACGATGCCCGAACTACTACCTGGGTGAATGGTAGATGGTATGCTGCAAGCGTGAGTGCGACGTTTTTGATCTTGGCTTTGGTTATCTTTTTGAGGATGAGTGTGTTGAGTTTGTCGTCGATGGTGGTTGGCACTTTTATTGTGTACTGGATTGCAAGCTTCTGCCTTTTTTGCAGTTTGTTGGTAGCATAATTATTTTTCTTGTAATATTCGTCTCTTTATTTCCTGTGATTTGTCTCCGGCAGATTCCTTTAGAGTGTGAGGTTGAGGCTTGACCCCCTTTTAGTTTTGTGACCTACTACCAAGTCTAAGGATGAACCATGTTAGCTGGGTGGCGAGATGTCATACTTTTTGAGTATAATGATGCTAATGTGATTGTCTTTGGCACATTTCTTCAGAGTTTGAGGTTGGTGCTTGACTCCCTTTTGGTTTTGTGACCTACTACTAAAGCTAAGGATGAACCCTGCTAGTCGAGTAGTGAGAGGTCAACCTTTCCAAGTCTTGGGATGCTGTTAAAGATCATGATGACGAGCCCTCTATTTAAACCTAGTAATCACGAGGGGCAGGCCCTGACGACTCAGCGACTTACTACGGCAGATCGCAGGGACATGGTCCCAAAGAAATGGCGAAGAATGGACACTTTGAGCTGCTAGAAAATGTGAGGGGGCAAGCCCTGACGACACCGCGACCTACTAAGACAGATAAGTGAGAAACCTTTGATCGATGGCAGTGAGATGTCGTTGGGGCTGGGAGCCCTAGGTGACATCAAAGATACAAATACTTTGAGCTGCTAGCAAACATGAGGGGGGCAGGACCAGACGATGTCGCATCCTACTGCGATAGATAAGGGCGAAACCTTTGATCAATGGCAATGAAAGGTCGCTATGAGTGCGCTACCCAATGACAGGTTTTATTCATTAGCGCGCAGCATGGAGGCAGGTGATGTTCGTTAGTGCGCCGCCTAGAAATAGGTGTTGTTCATTAGTGTGCCCCCTGAATACAGGTGTTGTTCATTAGCGCGCCACACAGAGGCAGATGTTGTTCATTAGTGCTCTGTCTGGAGGCAGGTGTTGTCCGTTAGCGCGCCACCCAAAGGCAGGAGCTGTTCATTAGTGCGCCACCCAAAGTCAGGTGCTGTTCATTAGCGCGCCGCCCAAAGTCAGGTGCTGTTCTTTAGCGCACCACCTAAAGGTAGGTGTTGTTCATGCAAACTGACGTCCATTTATTTGGGCGAGATGAGTATGTAGCCCTGAGAGCGCAAACGATGTTTTTCCTTGTACAGTTCTGAAATGTGCAAACTTTAAAAGCTATTAGAGTCACAATGATAATTTACATAAAGTGTAGAAAAATAAAGTTGGAAAAATATTGCGGTGGAGCAGGTAGAGCCCCGCTGATAGGTGCGAAGCTTTCTCCTGGGTTGATCCTCTTAGGTGTCCCTCCCTCCCCCCCCCCCCCCCCCCCCCCCCCCCGCCCCCCGCCCCATCCATCCTGGAGAGCTGGTAGCTGATCTCTTGTTGGCTGATTCAGTGTCTCGCTCCGTAGGAATTTCCCCGCCAGGCCTTGTTTGACGGGACGCTTGATTTTCTCCTTATGCTTGGATTAATTTTCCTTGTCGAGTCCTCATCGATGGTGGAACTTACAGTACTTCAGCTGGTCCCCATGTTTTTTTAGCGAGGGGTCTGAGATTGCGGAGCGCTTCATTGCCTTGGATTGCATAAAGTATATTTATTCTGGATGGATTGAGGGGAATGTATCCCTGGTGCTACCGAGGTTGTGGGTTGCCACGACGTTTATTGTTCTTCCCTAAAACTGATGAAGCCTCTTCCTCCCTCTGCCTTTTCATGCCTTTATCAAACTGTTATTGATGTGCTTCGATTGCTTCGTCGGAGACGATCTAGCCTTCGACACGTCATACTTGATCATGATAACTCGACATTGTTTCTTGCATTAATATTGACTATAAGTTGTCGGGTCGGAGTCCTCCTAGAAAGAAACCCCTTAAGAGCTCAAGGTTGACTCTTGGGATCTGTCGTGCCTCTATGGTGAAACAACTGAAGAAATCTCTAAGGCTCTGTTCGTTTCAACAACATTGATATTGAAGTATTGACTTTTAATCCAATATCAATACACATGGGAAACGACATTGAGTTTAAATTCAATTCCTTTGTTTTGTCGCATGATGACTTTCTGTCATATAAATTGACATTGATCACTTTTTAATGTTCGTTCGCAGAAAGACTTTCAGTCATAGGAATTGACATTGATCAATGTTTTTAATGATCACAATCGAAAATCACAAATCCGGTTTTTTCGCTTGACCACATTTTTTTCGCCCGACCATATTTTTTCGCTTGTATGCGATTTTTTTGGTGGGTCGTAATGTTTTCGTCAATGCATGACTTTTTTCGCCCGGACTTGATTTTTTCAGCCCGAACGCAAAATTTTTGACAACACGTGAAATTTTTGCCCAAACGTGATTTTTTTGCCATAACGCGATTTTTCCCTGAGGGAGAGATTTTTTCGCCCAAACTCGATTTTTTTAGACCGAGTGCGATGTTTTCCCCCTGATGTAATTTTTAAGCCTGAACGCAATTTTTTTGCATGAACGTGATATTTTTCGTACATATGCATTTTTTTATGGATGCGTCTATTTTGCCCGGACATAATTTTTTCACCCGGATGCGATATTTTCGTCCTAAAGCAATATTTTCGTACTGACGCGATATTTTCGCAAGCACTCAATTTTTTCTTCCCGAACATGAAATTTTCGCCAGGAAATGATTTTTCCGCCGTGCCGCGAATTGTTCTCCCGGACTCGATTTTTTCAGCCCGAATGCAAAATTTTTGCCGGGACATGAAATTTATGCCATGACGTAATTTTTTCGCCCGTTCGCCCGAATGTGATTTTTTCGCCTGAACGTATATTTTTTGTCCGAAAGAATTTATTTTTGCCCGAACGTGAATTTTTTGCCCGGGTGTGATTTTTTCGCCAGAACAAGCTTTTTTACTCGTGAAAGTGAAGGTTAGATCTGAAATACTATAGAGGGGGGGGGGAATAGAGTATTGTGGTCTCTTACAAAATCTTTATAACTTTTGTTGTAATCCTAGGTGAACAGGTTAGCAAGCAAAGTAATAAGCACAGCAACCTAACAAATCACAGAACACAGCCAAAAACAAAAGAAAAAGGGCAACCAGACGACACAAGAAATTATAGTGGTTCCCAAACCTGGGTACATCCACTCTTCTACCACCCTGGTAGGAATCCACTCAGGTTCTTGATCAGGTGCCCTGTCACCAATGAGCTTTTGATCAGGTGCTCAAAAACCAGGAATCACTTTTGAAGGGAGATGACAACCCTTTATACAAGAGGGGGAAGAGAGTGATGAAAGTCTTCTCTTTCTCAATTTACAACTGAGAAGACTATGTGGATTCAATGATGTTGTCAAAGCTCCCCCTGAGATTGAGAAGGGTTCAGATTGAGAAGCTTTGCACAGGGTGGTAGGCCTTCAGACTTTGAGCCTTGACCAGAGGAATCTTCAGGAGCTTCTGACTGATATGTTGTTTGTTATCCTTGAAGTTGTCCTGCAGTGATAAGGAAGAAGAAGACTCTTGATATTGTTAGATTGTTCTTCTTCTTCTTATAGCTGATCTGCTTCTTTCCTCTGGCTTCTACTTTGTGTCCAAATCCTGAGAGAGGACCAAGAGAATGTATGACGCAGACTATTTTTCTTTGATCGTCTGACTGTGTGTTCTTATTCTCTACAGTCATTTATCTCCTCTCTCTGTCTATTGTATTTGTTCTATCTTCTTCCCTTTATTTGAATTCCGTAGACTTGATGATGGAAGAAACATTCCGAGAGTGAAGATGCTTTGGAAATTGATCATCACTTAATTCTTCTGTAACTGTCCGTTTGAACAGCTATTTTTACTGGGAATGTTGGTTGTAATTAATCCTCAATAAATTCTGTCAACTGTTACCGATTGCACAGAAATCGTCGACCTGAACTTTCGTCGAGCTCATCGATCGTCGACCTAAGTTCGACATTCGTTGAACTCAGCTAGACTCGTCGAGCTGGATATTTTGTTTAAGATTTTCATTCGTCGACCGAAGCTTGAAGTTTGTCAAGCTCAACTTCTGTGTTCGTCGAGCAGATGTATGGATGACTTGTGTTCAGCGATCGTCGACCTGAGATTGCCGTTTGTCGAACTGCGTTCGACGATCGTCAAGCTGATTCTCTGACTTTGTTTTAACTGCATTTCTTTCAGCAAGTCTGGAGTTCTTCTGAAAGACCAGTCCTAGAAATAGTCCTATGACCCACGACTATACATGTTGGGTCAATCTAATATTCCTAATAGTGTTTCTTGCCGAAATCAGAACTAGGGTTCCAACAACCCGGACTCAATTTTTTCGCCCAAATATGATTTTTTCTCCCAAACGTGATTTTTTTCGCCCGGATGCTATTTTATCGCCCGGACCTGTTTTTTTTGCCCGAACACAATTATTTTTGCCCGGACGCGAATTTTTTGTCCGGGTGCAGTTTTTTCCCCGAACACGCTTTTCACTTAGATGCAATTTTTCGCTCAAACACATTTTTTTCACTCAGACTTGATTTTTTTGCTTAGACGACTTTTGTTCTCCCAGACGCAAAATTTTTGCCCGGACGCAAAATGTTTTCCTGGATGCAATATTTTTGCCCGTACGTGAAATTTCGACCAAATGCGAAGTTTTTTGCTCCGGCAAAAAAAGCGCGTCCGTGTGAAAAATATGCGTCCGGGCAAAAAGATCGCTTCTGGGGGAAATATTATGTCTGAGTTAAAAAATCGAGTTCGGGTGAATAAATCGCATCTGGGGAAAAATATTGCATCAGTGCAAAAAAATTACGAGTTCCCGACGAAAAAAATCACGTCCGGGCAGAAATTTTTTGTCCGGGCGAAAATTTCGTGTTCAGGCGAAAAAATCGCATCTGGGAGAAAAAATCGCGACCGGGCGAATAATTCGACCCTGGCAAAAAAATGCGTCCAAGCAAATAATTGAGTCAGGGTGAAAAATTCTCGTCGGCGCGTCCCGGCAAAAAAATGCGTCGTAGCGAAAAAAGTCACGCCTGGGTAGAAAAATCGCATTTGGACAAAATTATTCGTCTGGGCAAAAACAAATTCCAGGCGAAACAATTGTGCCCATGCGTATAAAAGACGTCCGGGAAAAACAAATTTGCGTCCCAGTGAAAAATTTTGTTCGGGCAAAAGAAACCACGTTCAGGCCAAAAAAATTGCTCTTCTTTTGAAAAACCGGAGCTGATGATCTCAATATCCGGCACTGAAGATAGACATTGGATATATGAGTTTTTAGGTTAGGATGAGTATCGACGACTTTCCATCAGAAAGCCAATTTCACTTTAAAATTATTGGTGCGAACATGTGAAATGACATTCTTATTCTCAAAGTCAATACATCAATATCAATGTCTGTGAAACGAACGGACCCTAAGGGTTTCCCCTTCATTTTAGTGGATCTCATACATGTGGGTGGGATCTTTTCCATCTGATGGCTGACGATAAATTGGTCAATGAATTATTGTGCTAGCTCCGTGAAATTCTTGATCTCTCCTTTCTGCAAGTAAAATAACTTGGTGTGAGCTTGTCCATTCAAAGTCGTCGGGAATGCTTGACACTGTAGTGGTTCTTGGGTATTGCAAAGTTGCATCATGATTGCAAAGTGTCTAACCTGCTCCGACGGATCTCTCGTTCCATCGTATGTCTCGATCTTTTAGATTTTGAAGACTGGGGATTGGATGTGCGTGGACCTTAGGTGCAAACGACGAGTAATGATGAAGAGGGAGGCAGACCAAAGCGGCATGTTGCTCGTTTCTTTCGCGCACTTCATAAATTTTTCATGAACATCTTCTTGTGCGATCCTTCAATTTACATGCTCGAGGCCTACTATTTTGGGGCGGATGCAGTGATACTGAGCTCGAGGTACTCTATCAGGATGGGCTCCACGACCTTGAATATCTGCGAGGGAAGAACTGGATCAACATGCCCCCCAGGATCCCCTATTTTGGTTGTGTGGGAGGTGTTTTCTGCCATGTTTTACAGTCTCGAGTATTGCTATGTTGAGGATAATATCTTCTAGGTCTTCTAGGAATGGTGGGAACCGTTTTACCACAGACAGCGCCAAACTATTGCAGAACACTCAAAGTGTACAACTCCGTACCCGGCCAAGTGGGACCCTCCCCAGATAGCGGGCTAGGAGCGTGCTATGAGCAATGAGTGCTCGCACACGCGTGTGGAGATTTTATATGTAAATGGCTTTAGGTGGTTTGGGCATATATATATATATATATATATATATATATATATATATATATATATATATATATATATATATATATATATATATATATATATATATATATATATATATATATATATTTATATATAAAGAGAGGTTTAATATTATAATGAGAGGGATATTCAGGATATATGTGGATATGAGAAGAGAGAGGAGGGGGCTCGGTACAGGAAAAAGGTGAAAAGAGAAATAGAAAAGGGAGGGGCTAGGGTACAGGAACAGAGGGAAAAAGGGAGAAAGAAGGGCAGGGGGAATCAGGTCCAGGAGAGGTCGGCCGGGAGCTCCTCTCCCGTCACCGCCTAGATCGGGATGTCTTCCCGCCTCCTGGAGTGAGGTCGCCCGGGAGCTCCTCTCCCTGCACCAGCTAGAGCAAGATCGACCACCGTCGCCGCCTAGAGTAAGATCCGGCTGGATACAGGGGCTGGCCGAGCCCTAACCTTCCTTCACCGCCACAACCGCCTGGAGCAAGGCTGGCCGGGATCTCCTTCCCCGTCGCCGCCTGGAGCAAGGCTGGCCGGGATCGCCTTCCCCACCGCCGCCTGCAGCAAGGCCGGCCAAGATCTCCTTCCACGTCGCCGCCCAAACTAGGTCGGCTAGGAGCTTCTCCCCCGACACCGTCTTCAGCAGGAACAGTCGGAGCCGCCTTCTCATCAGGTGGGATGGTCGGCCACTAGATGTGGAACGGGCAAAGATATCGCTGGAGCATGGGAAGAGTCTTGGGGCTCAAGTTTGGCCGACCAAGAGGAGGGAAGATCTTGAGTGTTCTTCTTGGTGCTCGAACCGTTGCGTCATCAATGCGTGGACAGCAGCAATGCTCGCTAGATGTCGAGCCCCTGGCGAGATGTTCGATTGCGGCTCCGCCAAACACGCGTCAAGGGTAACGAAGTTTCTTCTTGGGCAAGTGAAGCCCTCAATTATCATATTTGTATGGAATCTCCTCTCCACCGACGGGTGGGGGTAGGGGGCTCTCCGACGGGTCGATGTGTACATCCCCGCAGTTACTTGCATTTAGTATCCGGAAGCGTTAATACAGATTTAGGAATGGTGTGTGAAGCCCATCCGGACGTGTGAGCTGGATTGGTGATGTTCTGGGGTTCCCGGAGAAGACTCCGTGGAAGTTGTATATTATCCGTTTGTAGGGAATAAGCACCATAGCCCCGAAAGAGGGGTGAGCGCAATGTAATTGGTCTGCTTTCAGTCAAACAATGTTTAGCTTGCCACCGCTTATTGAGACGTCGAAGTACAATTGCTGTAGTACCAAGCGGGGAATAGCGGGCTTAAGCCCAAGTTTGTGCCGGCCCTCGAAGGCCTAATTTGCTTATGTTGTCGGCCTGCGTGCCGAAGTATGGAATTTATATTCCTGTAAATTAAAATGCATGTGCTGCTGTATATATGTTATTTATCGTTTTGTCTTAGGTAAGCGGTATTCTCGTGAACCGCGCGCCCCGTGGGGATCTCGAGGTAAAGTTACCGGGAAGCCCTTGAGGGTTTGATAGCCTTTCAGAGCAACGAATTTACTTTGTTGGCGGCTCAATTGGGGCTGCGTAATGAAAAATTGCTTGGCGATATTGCGCCATTGGTAGGGCGGGTGAGGAGCATTTTCCATAGACCCAAGGAGACACATCTGGATAGGATAGAGTTGGTCTTGAGATCCTCCTTAGATGTTCCGGTCGGCCAAGAGTGCCCTCCGAAGGTGTCTTAGTTCTAAGTCTTTGGCTTGGGAGGGGAAGAGTTTGTTAGTCTTCCGGGTATGCGGTGGGACCTCCACGCTGAGACCTTGGGTCTGTTCCTTGTGTTCCTAGTCTTGTGCCTAGATCATTCGCTTGAGGGTAGTAGGTGCGCGTTCACCCTCTTTTGGGACCCCGAACTCCAAAGAGGTCAAATTTTGGCTTCAACACTTTTGGTGCGGTGAGCGTGGAGAGTGACCAGCACAGAAGAACGCAGGCGAACGTCATGGCTATAGAAGAGGAACCAAGTGAAGATCAGGGTCATGCGCTGACATTTCATGTATAAGGTCCTCATACTTGAAGTCGTCCCATCCTATAGTTGTTGTTGGAATCCCATAGCCTTTGGAGTAGGATTTGCACTTGTTTGAGGAAATGAACGGTTCATCTAATCATGTCGCGCCTTAACTCGGGATCTTTTGTATTTGATGAATATTTCTCAAACCATGAACCGTCTTGAAACCAAGTTTAGCGTATGGATGTACGTTGTTAATATTCGGTTAAAGTTATACTTAAAGTTAAACCTATACTACAATGTTTTGCACAATTTTTGTTAGGATTACCTTTGGCCTACTCCTTTCCTTCTTGATTATTTAGCACTAAATTTATATGTGCATTTTATACTATTTGTTGTGCATGTCCCAACTCAATTTTCACTACTTTTTATTGAATAGGTCATTTCCCATTCATATTAATCTTTATGTTTTTGTTTGACACATTCAAAACTGTGCTTGTTGCATTTAAATAAAGTTCAAAAGTCTCAATAATTTTCTCTTATCATATGTACACTTCCAGACATTTTTAAATTTAAGTTATTTAGTTTAACTCTAAAAGTTAGGTCATTACCTAATGTCCCTAGTAAGAAACCTCTCTCTCTCTCTTTAAGAGATCCAATATTCTTATATTCAGACATCTTAATATCAATCGATAGTAGGCATTTAGTATGACACAAGCTGTGAGTAGTTTCTCCAATTTTGTATCCGTTTTCTTTCCTTAATAGTTGTCATCTTTGAGAAGCATATGCAGAGGTATTTTCCATTTTTCAATACTGGTAAATGTTGTTGTGCCCTTCTAATATAATGAAATTTCAGGTGGTTTATTCTATGGCATGAGAGTATAGCAGATGGATGAAAAGACACCGAGCAGACCTGCTGACCAGGCCCTCACCTAGCTGGCAGGGCTGTAGGCTCACTCGGTGGTTGGAGGATGTTTGGCGAGGAGACCCCGAGTAGACCCGATGACTCGGCTCTCGCCTAGCTAGTAGGGTTGTAGGCTCACTCGGTGGTTGGAGGATGTTCGGAGAGGAGACCCCGAGCGCTGCTCGGCCCCAGGTAGACCCGCTGCGTAGGCTCTCATTAGCTGCTGGCAGGTCCGAAGGCTCCCATATGGGGGAAGGATTGGTTCTTGGAGACTTGGTTCTTGTTCATTGAGAAGTTTGCAATACCCTGAGCCTGGCTCGGGCCCAGGTAGAACCCGCTGCGTATGCTCTCATTAGCTGGCAGGTCCGAAGGCTCGCCTGTGGGGTAGACCCCGAGCGCTGCTTGTCCCCAGGTAGACCCGTTGCGCAGGCTAACATTAGCTGGCAGGTCCGAAGGCTCACCTATGGGGGAAAGGATTGGTTCTTAGAGACTTGGTTCTTGGAGACTTTTGCACTACCCCGAGCCTGGCTCGGCCACAGGTAGACCCGCTGCTCAGTCTCTCATTATATGGTAGGTCTGAAGGCTCGCCTGTGGGGTAAGGGACCCCGAGCACTGCTCGCCCCAGGTAGACCCGCTGCGCCGGCTATCTCATTAGATGGCAGGTCTGAAGCCTCGCCTGTGCGAGAAAAGATTGGCTCTTGGAGACTTGGTTCTTAGTTTTTGGAGACTTTTGCACTACCCTGAGCATGGCTTGGCCACAGTTATACACGCTGCGCAGACTCACATTAGCTGGCAGGTCTGAAGGCTCGCCTATGGGGGTAAGGGGCCCCGTGCACTGCTCGGCCCCAGGTAGACCCACTGCGCAGGCTCTCATTAACTGGCAGGTCCAAAGGCTCGCCTATGGGGGAAAGAATTAGTTCTTGGAGACTTGGTTCTTGGTTCTTGGAGACGTTTGCACTACCCCGAGCCTGGCTCGTCCCCAGCTAGACCCGCTGCGTAGGCTCTCATTAGCTGGCAATTCCAAAGACTCGCCTGTGGGGGTAAGGGACACCGAGCGCAGCTCGGCACCAGGTAGACCTACTGCGCAGGCTCTCATTAGCTGGCAGGTCTGAAGGCTCACCTGTGGGGGAAAGGATTGGTTCTAGGAGACTTGGTTCTTGGTTCTTGGAGACTTTTGCACTACCCCGTGCCTAGCTCCGCCCTAGGTATACCCGCTGCACAGGCTCTCATTAGGTGGCAGGTTCGAAGGCTCGCCTGTGGGGGTAAGGGACCCCGAGCTCGGCTCGGCCCTAGGTAGAACTGCTGCGCAGGCTCTTATTAGCTCCCAAGTTCGAAGGCTCGCCTGTGGGGAATGGATTGGTTCCTGGAGACTTGGTTCTTGGTTCTTGGAGACTTTTGCATTACCCCGAGCCTGGCTTGGCCCCAGGTAGACCCGCTTCACAGGCTCTCATTAGCTGGCAGGACCGAAGGCTCGCCTGTGAGGGTAAGGGACCCCGAGCACTGCTCGGCCCCAGGTAGACCCGCTGTGCAGGCTCTCATTAGCTGGCAGGTCCGAAGGCTCACATGTGGGGTAAAGGATTGGTTCTTAGAGACTTGGTTCTTCGAGACTTTTGCACTACTCCGAGCCTGGCTCGGGCCCAAGTAGACCCGCTGCTCAGTCTCTCATTAGCTGACAGGTCTGAAGGCTCGCCTGTGGGGGTAAGGGACACCGAGCGTGGCTCGGCACCAGGTAGACCTACTGCGCAGGCTCTCATTAGCTGGCAGGTCCGAAGGCTCGCCTGTGGGGGAAAGGATTGGTTATTGGAGACTTGGTTCTTAGTTCTTGGAGACTTTTGCACTACCCCGAGCCTGGCTCGGCGCCATGTAGACCCGCTGCGCAGGCTATCATTAGCTGGCAGGTCCGAAGGCTCGCGTGTGGGGGTAAGGGACCCCGAGCACTGCTCGCCCCCAGGTAGACCCGCTGGGCAGGCTCTCATTAGCTGGCAGGTTCGAAAACTCGCCTATGGGGGAATGGATTGGTTCTTCGAGACTTGGTTCTTGGTTCTTGGAGACCTTTGCACTACCCCGAGCCTGGCTCGTCCCCAGGTAGACCCGCTACGTAGGCTCTCATTAGCTGGTAGGTCCGAAGGCTCGCCTGTGGGGGTAAGGGACCCCGAGCACTACTCGGCCCAGGTAGACCCGCTGCCCAGACTCTCATTAGCTGGCAGGTCCGAAGGCTCGCTTGTGGTGGAAAAGATTAGTTCTTGGAGACTTTGTTCTTGGTTCTTGGAGACTTTTACACTACCCCGAGCCATCCTCGGCCCCAGGTAGAACAGCTGCGCAGGATATCATTAGCTAGCATGTCCGAAGGCTCGCATGTGGGGGTAAGGGACCCCGGGCGCGGCTCGGCCCCAGGTAGACCCGCTGTGCAGGCTCTCATTAGCTGGCAGGTCCGAAGGCTCGCCTGTGGGGGAAAGGATTGGTTCTTGGAGACTTGGTAAAAGAATTGGATTCAAGAAGTCCTAAACACCTAGAGGGTCGGGGGTGAATAGGTTACAATTCTTTTTATTCAGGCAGATAATAATAATTACTTGTTAGACAGCCTTAGCAATATCTATCACAGCACAAATTATAGCAAACACAGACAACACAACATACACACAGATTTATAGTGGTTCCCCAAGTGATGGGTACATTTACTTTCCCACTTCGCCTATCTAGCTGTATACTAGATTCAACCTAACTCCCTTCTTCCTTCTCAGATTCTCAGATCTTACAACTCAGAACCCAGAATGGTTCCTACAACTCAGACTTCAGCAGGTCCTACAGCTCAGATCCTCTCAGAGAATCCTACCTCAGAGTGAGTCCACACTCCTAGAACTCAGGCACTCAAGCCCTACCTCAGCCTCTTTCACCAGACCTATAACTTAGAGAAATTAATCCCCTACCTCAGGCACTCAACTCTACCTCAGCCTTTATATATTTAGGTTTACAACTCAGAGAGATAACTCTCCTACACTCAGATCTATAAAAGATCCTACAAAGAAAATTGATTATAAAAAGAATAAATCCTTCACCCAGGTAGAGAGAGAATGGGTTGAAGGTTTCTTGATCAGTTCTTGATAGATCTGATAACTTTAGATTCAACCTGTCTTAGCTTCTTCAAAGCTTCTTGAATTTGAACAAAGTAAGGTTGATCTTCTTGTGAAGTTGGAGATGATCTTCAATCCAGTTTCCTTCTTCTATTCAGATGTGGCTCTGAATTCTTCTTGTAGACTTGTTCAGGATCTGCCAGAGACTTGCTGATTTCTGGATGAAGAGTTCTCTTCTTCTTAGTTGCTAGTTCTCTACTTTTTTTGATGATAGAACATGTCTTTATATAGACTCCATCCGAGGTTACCGGCTGATCCGGTTCCTAACGGCCTTCTGACAGCTCTGACAGATGCAACAACATTGTTAGTTATGACAGATGTCAAGTCTTCAGCCGTGACATCTGATACTTCATTGAACTTCAACTCACCAGCAAAGTGTCGAGACAATACTTCAAATGTGTCGACACAAATAGATCATGTGTCGACACAATGCTTGGTGATGTCGATACAGCTCACATAATGTCGACACAGCTCTTCTTTTTCTTCTTGACAAAGCTTCTGTGGAATATGTCGACATAAGTACTGTGTGTCGACACAATAACTCCTATTATCGACAAAGTTGATGTCAACAGAATTCTGGTGTATGTCGACACAAGTCCTGTGTGTCGACATAATTACTGTCAATAGAATTATGGAGTGTGTTGACACAAGTCCTGTGTGTCGACATAATTGTTGTCGACAGAATTTCTGTGTGTCGACACAAGTCCTGTGTGTCGACACAATCTGGCTTCTGGTGTCGACACAGCCTTTCCCAAGTGTCGACACAATTCTTCTTAAGTGTCGACACTTGTACTTAGAAACGTTTTCTGCATTTCCTTAACATGCACATAGAAACTCAACACAACATCAAATACATTTGATGAATATCATTGAGTTAGGTGAGGCTTCTCCAAATCAGGTACACATTTTCCAATGTACCCAACAATCTCCCCCTATTTGGAGAAGTCATAACCCTTAGTCAATGATATACATCACTTATAATAAATCAAAGATTATGATGTAAACAAGTATTTCAAAGACAAGAGTAACCATAAGCAGTCATAGCATGTATCAGTATTATCACAGAATGTGTTATAACATAATAAACATGCATCACAAAATTTTAAGTATCCAATATCAAATTAAAGACTAAACGAAGGAATTTTATTGATATATATTTAGAATAACAATGATTTAGTCCAAAATTTTACATTGACCTAAGCCTAGACCATCTAATTCTAGGATTGATCATGCTCCTTGATAACAATTCCTTTGCCAGACTGAATCCTAGCTTGTACATTAGCTTCAGTGTCATCAACGGTTTCTTTCCTTTAATATCCTTCTTCTTCAGCTCTTCAGCCTTGACCTTTTACCTTTCAAAATAATGATAAGGCTTTGGAAAGTATTTGCTTGGCTCCACAGAGTTAGCGGGTATTTTTCCAGCTTTGATATCTCTTCTGAATTGATAAATGACATCTTGCCACTTCTGATACTTGCTCCATTCTTGTTCAGAGTACCACTTGTCTCTATCATGCATGTTGTCTTTAACAGCTTGCCAGACAGTGAGAATAATGTTTTTTGGAGGTGGGACTCCATCTTTCAAAATCAGGCTTTAATTCAGCCTGCTCTCTAAATCTTTTCTTAGAAAGTTGAGCTTCTTTTTCTCTTTTTAAAGCAGCTTCAGGCATTTCAACCTTTTCAATAATGACATTGTGTACCTCCTGTGGAGGACTATACATCTGTTGAACAGCATATTGAATTCCTTCAAAATCAGCAGGGGGATAAATTATTTGAGTTACTTCCTGCTGAACCCCTTCATGTGAAGCCGGTTGAATGCCTAATTCAGCAGTGTTATCATCATCACACAGGGGTGGATAACCAAGAGTTGCTCTGATAGCATTAGTTATCCATTTAGCATGTTCAGAGCCTGCATTGACTAACACTCTCTCCCACTTTATGACTTCTCGTTCAACATGGTCTTTTAGACCATCCTTTTGAAATCTTATTTGATCAGCTAAATAATTTATGCCTTCTTTGTCGAATGATCTGAACTTCAGCAGCTGATCAGCAATTACCTTTTGAGAAGCTTGGATAGCAGTGCTAACATCAGTCAAATTTGCTTTGAGTTGTTTATCAAACTCAGACTTTTCTTTAACAAGGTGTTCAGTCAAAGCAGTGGCTTTATTCTGAAGTTCTGTTACAATAACATCGTGTGATTCTATCAGATTGTCATTCATTATGATTTGGTTTTCCAGAACATAGCCTTGTTTCACTGCTATGTCATCTATTTGAGTTTTGGCTTCCACTTGTTGCTTGGCTAAATAGACTACAACATTACCTCCCTTATGGAAGCAATCTGTCATTTCCTTTTTATGCAAATTCACGTCAAATCTGATAGATTTGATATCTTGGGCCAGCTGAAATTGCAATTCCTTGTTGCTCTCATCAACATATTTTTCAAGGGCATGTCTTTGTTCATCCATCTTTACTTGTAGTTGCACCAGAAGTGAACTGAAGTCTACCACTGGAGCTGGAGTTTGTGGAACAGCCTGCAAGGCTTTCTTATAGGTTGAGCTCCTTTTCCTGAGCTCCATAATTTTTCTCTTCTTTTCCCTGAAGGCTCTTTCATCTTCTGAGGAATCAGATGAATTTTCTATATCCACAGTGTCTTTTGGACTTGTGGCAATGATGAACATCTCTTTTTCTATTCTTGAGAGCTTCCACTCAGTCCTTGCTTCTAGTAAATCAGGAAACAATTCTTCTAATGTAACTTCTTAGTTTATTTGAATTGGAGGAATAGCTTGCTCTTTGTTAGCAGACCGTCCTCTTTCAAATTAAAAAGATTCTTTCCTGGTAATGTCATCCTCAGGGACATTGTCCTGGTTATTTGTATCAATAACAGTCATATGCACATCTAGTGCATCATTTGCATTGTCTATAGCAGTTTGATTTATATCTTGTATCACCTCAAGTATAGATGTAGTGGTTGATTCACTGTGCAATATAACTGTGTGGACAGGTGGCTCTTGCTCATGAGCTCCCCTTGAAGGTAATGCCTCTTGTTGAGCTGAAGCTGGAGAAAGCTCATTAGCTCCCCTTGATGAGGCTCTACCTGTACCTGATCCTCTGAGATGTTGGTGGCAGGAATATGCTCCCCATGCATCAGACTATCAGTTACAGTTTCTTGAGCAGGAGATTTGCTAGTCCTTTCTGCTCCTTCTTCATCAGAGCTGAAAACAACCACTTCTTCTGAATCACTAAAAGATTCAGTGGTCTTGGGGGCTGTTTGCTTCTTTTTCTGAATCTGCTTTGTTTGTTTCTGTGGAGTAGAAACATCTTTGGTCAGGACCCGATCCCATCTGGACAGTATTCTCAAATCCATTCTTCTCATATGATTTATCTTGGATCCTACAATCAGATTCATTACCTATGGGATATACACAACCAGATATAAACTCAGTATTCTGCCCAGATTTGTTATCTTTATGCTTTCTTTGATCTTTTCAAAGATCACAGCAGACCAGTTAGTGTTGACCCTGAATATAATCCTGATCATTAAATTGAACATATAGGCGGAAATCCTATCATGTCCTCCTGTTTTACACAGAATAACCTTTCCTATGATTTTTGACAGGAATTTGCCCTGGGAATTCATTCCATTCCTGTTCATTGAAGATCCAATCTTGGTAGTGGGATTCATTCCACACCATTGGAGAGCTTCTCTTATCATGGAAGATATTATTTCAGCATCTTCTTTAACCCTGGGAAGTTGAAATGTCTTACTCAAACTCTTCTGGGTGAGTTTGACCTTGGTTCCTTGAACTGATGACTTTATTTTCATGCCCTTTGAATCTAGTGATTCCTTTATATAGAATTCAAGAACTTCCTTCTTCCATATCTTGGTAGGTTCTGAGACTAAGTACTCCAATCCATTTTCTGTGATTAGGGTAATCACGGCTTTGATTTCTTGTGATGCACTTTCAAACGTATCGCGAACTAGTTCATAGCCCTTGTTGATGTTCTCTTCTAGCTTTAGCGCCATTTGGGATGAGAGAGTGAGGAGAAGAGAGATGAAGGTTTGTGGACACAAAGGTTTGGTCTCGAGAATTTTGAGAGTGTAGTCAACAGGGTTTTGCTTTGACCTATTTATATGTTTCTAAACAAAGAAGGTCAAAAGGCGGGTTGAAATAAGCTTATTGTGTCGACACTGTTGGGATTGTGTTGACACAAACTATGAAAGTCTCGACAGAGAATGTAAAGGTATTATAATGCTATGTGTCGACACCATCTGCGATGTGTCGACACAGATAATCTTAGGAGTCTACACTAATGTCTGTGTGTCGACACAGATGACTGTATGTGTCGACACCAATATCTAAGTGTCAGTAAAGCTATGTGTCAACACCAAATTCTAAGTGCCGACACAATCTTCTTGACGTGTCGACAGAATTTTCCTTTTGTGCTGACACCAACTACTAAGTGTCGACACAGATGTCCTTATGTGTCGACATAAATTTACTTAGTCAAATTTATCATTCTTATTCCAAGTTTAGCATGCCTAATTCAATTTTAAAATAATTGAATTTAGTTTCATCCAGTGGTTTGGTAAATATGTCAGCAATTTGAAAATTAGTATTGACAAATTCTAAACTTATGTCTTCCTTTTCAACATTATCTCTAAGGAAATGAAATCTTATTTCTATGTGCTTAGTTCTGCTATGAGAAACAAGATTTCTAGCAATAGAAATGGCACTAGTAGAATCATAAAATAATGGAGTTCTACTTACCTGGATGCCATAATCTTCAAGCTGATGTTGTATCCATAACAGCTGAGCACAATAACTATCTGCAGCTACATATTCAGACTCGGCAGTGGATATAGCCACACTTGTCTTCTTTTTGCTGCTCCATGACACCAATCTTCCACCTAGGAACTGATATGTGCCAGTTGTACTCTTCCTGTCTTCTTTGCATCCTGCAAAGTCTGCATCTGAATAACCAGTTAGTAGAAAATCTCTATTCTTAGGGTACAAAAGGCCAAGATTTGGTGTTCCCTTAAGATATCTCAAAATTCTTTTGACTACAGTATAATGAGATTCTTTTGGGCTTGCTTGATACCTAGCACAGACACATGTAGCATACACGATGTCTGGTCTACTAGCAGTTAAGTATAAAAAGGAGCCAATTATCCCTCTATACAAAGACTCATCTACAGGTTTCCCTGCATCATCTTTGCCTATAGGCATACTTGACCCCATTGGATTTCTCATGGTGGAGGCTGACTCCATACCATATTTCTTAATCAACTCCTTGGTGAACTTAGACTGGGATATGGACAAGCCATCATCAGTCTGTCTAACTTGGAGTCCCAAGAAGAATTTTAGCTCACCCATGCTGCTCATCTCAAACTTCCCTTGCATAAGTTTAGCAAACTTTCTACAAAGGTTATTTTCTGTTGATCCAAAGATAATGTCATCAACATATATCTGGACTAGAATGATCTTGCCTTTTGATTCCCTTAGGAATAGAGTTTTGTCTATTTTCCCCCTTGAGAATTTGTTCTCAATGAGGAATGTAGACAGAGTTTCATACCAAGCTCTAGGGGCTTGTTTCAAACCATATAGTGCTTTCTTAAGCCTATACACATAATTAGGATAGAGATGATCTACAAAACCTGAGGGTTGTTCAACATAAACTTCCTCTTTTAAGTCACCATTCAAAAATGCTGACTTTACATCCATCTGAAATACCTTGAACCCTTGATAAGCTGCAAAGGCAAGGAACAACATTATTGCTTCCAAACTTGCCACTAGGGCAAATGTCTGGTCAAAATCTATTCCTTCTTCCTGTCTGTAGCCCTGTGCCACCAGACTTGCTTTGTTCTTAACTATAATGCCATTTTCATCTAGCTTGTTCCTGTAGATCCACTTAGTCCCTATGAAATTGTGATTCTTTGGTTTAGGAACCAACTTCCAGACTTTGCATCTTCTAAATTGATTCAGCTCTTCCTGTATGACATCAATCCAATTTGGGTCTTGTATGGCTTCTTCAAATTTCTTGGGTTCCATCTGGGACAGGAAACTTGAGCAAAGGACTGTGTTCATGTTCTTGCTCCTTGTCTGAACACCATGACTTGGATCACCAATAATTTAGTGTGCTGGATGATCCTTTAGATGTCTTATTGTTGGAAGCAATCTATCTATACCTTGATTTTCTCCAATCACTTCACCATGTTGTACTTCATTGTCCTCTTCATCAGCTTGTGGGTCTTGTACTCCCCCTGAACAACATCCATCATTTTCTTCATCCTGCCTTGCAGGTTGGTCTTCACTAATGGTTAGCTTGTCCATCTTTTCCTTCAAACCTGTAGAGCTACAAGAAGTACTAGACAGCTCACAGTTGATTAGTTTAGTTTCATCAAAAACTACATGGACAGATTCTTCTACAACTTGAGTAGTCAAGTTGTAGACTCTATATGCCCTACTGCTGTTGATGTACCCAACAAATATCCCTTCTTGGGATTTGACAGCAAACTTAGTTAAATAGTGCTTGCCATTATTAAGAACATAACACTTGCTACCAAAGATTCTAAAATAGGCTAAATTTGGTTTTCTGCCTTTCATAATCTCATAGGGTGTCTTCTTGTGGCTTTTGGTGATGGATGCCCTATTGAGAACATGACATGCAGTGTTTACTACCTCAGCCCAGAAATATTCTGGGAGAGAAGTGTCACTTAGTAGGGTTCTACCAGCCTCAATAAGAGTCATATTCTTTCTTTCAGCAAGACCATTTTGCTGGGGAGTTCTAGGTGAGGAGAACTCTTGATGAATCCCTAGTTCTTCACAAAATCTTGTCATGCATTCAGACTGAAATTCAGTCCCATGGTTACTTCTGATTGTGTCCACTGAATTGTTAAGTTCATTCTGAATTTGCCTAACAAAATTGTGCAAGACAGTAGGGGTTTCAGATTTCTGCCTCAGGAGGAAAACCCATGTAAATCTAGAATAGTCATCCACAACCACAAGTGTATAGATTTTCCTACATAGATTATTAACTGGCATAGGACCAAATAGATCCATATGCAGGAGATACAAACACCTTACAGAATCTTTGATATCAAGAGTATGGAAGGAGGTTTTGGTCTGTTTGACTTTTTGACAAGCTGAACACACACCCTCCTGGATGCAATTGACCTGAGGACCATTCCTCACTAACTCCATACTATAGAGTTGGCCTATTGACTTGTAGTTCAGGTGAGCCAGCCTATTATGCCATTTGACACAATGAGAAGCTTTTTCATCTGCAACTAAACAAATAGGAGAGTTCTTATTCTCACAATCAAAGTTGAGACAGTAAACATTTCCTTTTCTATAACCTGACAAAATGACCTCTTGATCACCTGTCCTTCTAATCTGATAGCCATTCCTAATAAAAGAGGTGTCATAACCAAGATCACTCAGTTGGCTTATGCTTATTAAGTTATGTTTCAGACCTTTCACATAAGCCACCTGGGTGATGGTGATAGAATTATTGGAAATGTTACCAAACCCTTTGATGACCTCGTTTTCAGATCCACCAAAGATCACTTTGGTTCCATTCTCTATGGGAGAGTAGTCCTTTAGCATCCTTATTGTTCCAGTCATGTGCCTGGAACATCCACTGTCCAAGTACCATATTGGGGCATGACTACTTGGACTCACCTGCATCAAATAAAATTACTTAATCTTAGAACCCCAATAATTATTGAGTTCTAAGTTCAGGTTACACTGAAACTTCTCATACTTGCCTGCAGCCTTTCTGACAGGTAAGCTGGCATTCTTCCTGATAGTAGTGTTTTGCCAACAATCAATGGCATAATGACCCACTTTGCCACAACACCAGCACTCATATCTATTGTATCTTCTTTTAGGTACAATCTTAATAGCATTGTTTTTAGCAGACCTTAAAAATATAGGTATAATGGTCCTTCTCTTGAGTACTGGGGTTGATGCATCAAACATAGATGATTCCTGAAGATCATAATATGTTTTTACATGGGATGCCCTATTGGCATTTACACCCTTATCATTCAGATTACCAGGCTTACAGTGACCATGTGTAATGTCATGATCATACCTGTTAGTCGGCTGCATCAATTTCCTGTAAGAAATAGGGGGTTTGGAGGCTAGTGACTGAAGTGGGGCTTTGCCTTTTCTTTTGAAATTAGCTGCCCTAGTTCTTCCCTTTAATCCTAATCCTGTCTTACTCTTTTGGAGAGTGAAGTCATCAATCAAGGGTAAGAATAACTTTGGCTTTGAGAATTTAACCACAAGTTCCCTCTCTCTTTGAAGTCTGACTTCCAGACTCTTGATTTGATCATTTTTGAATGTAATTGTACCCATTTGAATAAAAATTATATTTTTCAGTGGGCAACTTCATTCAACTTCAAATCCAGCATTTTTGCTGAATCTGATGCAGCCAATTTAAGAGATGCAATTTCCCCAGCTTGGTTTTTGACAAGATTTCTGCTTCTCTTAAGCGCTTGCAACAGATCACCATACTCATCAATAAGTTGATGAACATCCCCTTCATATTCAGAACCATCCACATCTCTTGATGCAGATGCTTCTGATTCTGATCCAATATAATAATTTGAAACTGAAGAAATGTTGTTTACCTGACTGGGACCATCCTGATCCTAACACTAATATTCCTCAGTCAAAGCCATCATCCCTTTGCAATGATGATATTTAACCCCATTTATTGAGTCCAGTAGTTGTAAGAATTCTGTCTCTTCTGAATCTTCTTCAGTAGTGAACAATCCAATATATGCTTCAGCTTCAGCCTCAGCTTCAGAATCTGATGATGAGGAATCAGTCCAGCTTTTCTGCTTCTTTGCAACAAAGGATCTCTCCTTCTTGCCCTTATTTTGTTGCTTCTTTTTATCTTTAGATTCCTTTCTTTTATCAGGAATATCAGCTATGTCATGTCCTGGGCTGTTGCAATAATAACAAAATATTTTAGAAGAAGTTTGTTTACTGGGATTAGAGACATACCTATCATCCTTAGATGTTTTCTTCTTCTTGTAATAGTCATACTTGGAGAAGGATGAAGATGACTTTGTTCTCCATTTCTTCTTCTTCATGAACCTTTGAAACTGCCTTGTGAATGTAGCAAAATCTTCATCAGAGTTGTGACTGTCTGAAGTGTTGATGTCAGTATTTTTTGATTCAACTTCAGCCATTCCCTTGGGAGGAGAAGGTGACTTTCTCCTGCCCTTTCTTGTGGCTTTAACCTTGAATGCAACTGACTTCTCTCTGTATTCAGACCTATTGCTTTTCTCCTCCTCCTTTCTGGTAGTGAGCTGCATCTCATAGGATAATAGTTTTCCAAATAAGGTTGGTGGAGGTGTATCTGCAAGCCTGGCCACCTCTCTGATGACGCATATTTTAGTATCCCAGTCCTTGGTTAGTGATATGAGAAACTTGTCATTTAATTCATAAGTGATAAATACTCTTGTATAGGTCATTAGCTCATTTACAATTCTAAAGAATTTCTTATAGCATTCAGCTATGCTATCTGCCTTAGCTTGTCTAAAGCTTTCATATTCTTGATTTAACATAGATTTTCTATCATCTCTCACTTCTTCTGTTCCCTCCATGTAGACAATCAAGGTGTCCCACATCTCCTTGGAGGTTTTGCAATGGACTAGATTCTGGAATGTAGAGTCATCAATAACACTCACAATTATGTTCTACGCCCTCTTGTCTAAGGTTGCTAGGATGATCTCTTCCTTAGTCATTTCTGAATAACTTTTTGGAGTCTGAGGTTAGCATCAAGAACTGATATGTTCATAGGAATAAATGGCCCCTCTAGAACTGTGATATAAATTGTTGGATCAGATGATTCCATGAACAATCTGACCCTCTCCTTCCATATGCCAAAATTTTCTTTCCTACAGATAGGAAGTTTCATGGATCCAAGTTCCTTCTGATTCTCACCTGAACCCATTTTATCTAACTGATAACTGCCTTATAGATCAACTCAGACTGTTAAGTCTAATTTTGAGGAACCTGGCTCTGATACCACTTGAAATAATTGGATTTAAGAAGTCCTAAACACCTAGAGGGGTGGGGGGTGAATAGGTTCAATTCTTTTTATTCAGGCAGATAATGTAAATTACTTGTTATACAGCCTTAGCAATATCTATCACAGTACAGATTATAGCAAACACATGCAACACAACATACACATAAATTTATAGTGGTTCCCCAAGTGATGGGTATATCCACTTCCCCCTTCGCCTATCTAGCAGTATACTAGATTCGGCCTAACTCCCTTCTTCCTTCTCAGATCCTCAGATCTTACAACTCAGAACCTAGAATGGTTCCTATAACTCAGACTTCAGCAAGTCCTATAGCTTAGATCCTCTCAGAGAATCCTACCTCAGAGTGAGTCCACACTCCTACAACTCAGGCACTCAAGCCCTACCTCGACCTCTTTCACCAAGCCTACAACTCAGAGAAATTAATCCCCTACCTCAGGCACTCAGCCTTTATAAATTTAGGCTTACAACTCAGAGAGATAAATCTCCTACACTCAGATCTATAAAAGATTCTACAAAGAAAATTGATTATAAAAAGAATAAATCCTTCACCCAGGTAGAGAGAGAATGGGTTGAAGGTTTCTTGATCAGTTCTTGATAGATCTGATAACTTTAGATTCAACCCGTCTTAGCTTCTTCAAAGCTTCTTGAATTTGAACAAAGTAAGGTTGATCTTCTTGTGAAGTTGGAGATGATCTTCAATCCAGCTTCCTTATTCTATTCAGATGTGGCTCTGAATTCTTCTTACAGACTTATTCAGGATCTGCCAGAGACTTGTTGATTTCTGGATGAAGACTTCTCTTCTTCTTAGTTGTTAGTTCTCTACTTTTTTTTTGATGATAGAACATGTCTTTATATAGACTCCATCCGAGATTACCGACTGATCCGGTTCCTAACGGCCTTCTGACAGCTCTGACAGATGCAACAACAATGTTAGTTATGACAGTTGTCAAGTCTTCAGTCATGACATCTGATACTTCATTGAACTTCAACTCAGCAGTAAAGTGTCGAGACAATACTTCAAATGTGTCGACACAAATAGATCATGTGTCGACACAATCCTTGGTGATGTCGACACAACTCTTCTTTTTCTTCTTGACACAGCTTCTGTGAAATGTGTCGACACAAGTCCTGTGTGTCGACATAATAACTCGTAGTCTCGACAAAGTTGATGTCGATAGAATTCTGGTGTGTGTCGACACAAGTCCTATGTGTCGACACAATTGCTGTCGACAGAATTCTGGAGTGTGTCGACACAATTATTATCGACAAAATAACTGTGTGTCGACACAAGTCCTGTGTGTCTACACAATCTGGCTTCTGGTGTCGACACAGAGTTTCGCAAGTGTTGACACAATTCTTCTCAAGTGTCGACACTTGTATTTAGAAACGTTTTCTGCATTTCCTTAACATGTACATAGAAACTCAACACAACATCAAATACACATTGATGAATATCATTTAGTTAGGTGAGGCTTCTTCAAATCAGGTACACATTTTCCAATATACCCAACACTTGGTTCTTGGTTCTTGGAGATTTTTGCACTACCCCGAGCCTGGATCGGCCCCAGGTAGACCCGCTGCGCAGGCTCTCACTAGCTGGCAGGTCCGAAGGCTCGCCTGAGGGGTAAGGGATACCCCGAGTGCTGCTTGGCCCCAGGTAGACTCGTTGCTCAGGTTCTCATTAGCTGGGAAGGGCGATAGGCACACCTGGGGGGAAAGGATTAGCTCCGCATGTACAAGAGAATATAAAAAGGTATAGCTTTGATGTCTCACAATGTCATGAGGAATTATATACTGATTAGAAAGAATATTATCGAACCTTTATCACTCATTATAATGATCAAATCAATAATTCTATATTGGGTAAAATTTCTTATATGAGTAAACATTATTTACATGATCATGATGATGTTACTGGTACTACTTCTTCTATACTTTATCATAGAGCTATGTGTCTCAATCAAACAGTAGTTGGTGCTAAGATAAATCATCAATGTGAAATTGCTAAAACATTTGCGACATTATTAAACGTTTCTGCAAGGAAAAACTTATGTTATATTAGAGTTAATGGGCCTTTTGCTAGCATATCAATAATAAGAATGTCATCTACTCTTGATTCATTTACAACTTTATCATTAATTACGATATACCAATGTGATTTTATGGGGTCACTCAAATGCGCACGATCAGCACATTCGAATATTGATACTGTTATTCAATCAAAAGCACGTACTTTAAATAGAAATAGTGTAGCACATAATTTACGATGGTCTTACAATATACTTAGCTTAATCACTTGGGAAATGGAACATGCTCAAGATCAGGCTGTGCGTTTTTGATGGGAGACAATTAAATCAAATCATAGCCAATTCATGTTTGCATCTTACTGTTAATAGTGATCTGTTCGCACAAGTCGCAAAACAAATACGGTATTTTATTTACATCTATTATGGGATTAGGAGCAAGTCCCTTGGTAATTTGTGCAAAAATAGATTTTTTCCGTCCTGCTATATTATGAGAATTGCTATATATGTTCAGAATGCTAAAGTTATTTTTCTCAAACTTTTTTTGGTCGGCTCCCACTCGCCGGGTACTTGGAGTTGGACATTTCTTTCTAAGCTTGTGCCAACCTCGAAAAGAGCGGGGATTGTGTACAACCCCGTACCCGGCCAAGTGGGACCCTCCCCAGATAGCGGGCTAAGAGCGTGCTATGAGCAATGAGTGCTCGCACACGCGCGTGGACATTTTATATGTAAATGGCTTTAAGTGGTTTGGGACTATATATATATATAAATATATTTATGGTATATAAAGAGAGGTTTAATATTAAAATGAGAGGGATATTCAGGATATATGTGGATATGAGAAGAGAGAGGAGGGGGCTCGATACAGGAAAAAGGAGAAAAGAGAAATAGAAAAGGGAGGGGGCTCGGGTACAGGAAAGGAGGGAAAAAGGGAGAAAGAAGGGAAGGGGGAATCAGGTCCAGGAGAGGTCGGCCGGGAGCTTGATGAGTTGTAAATATACGTATTTTTATGTACTATAAATAAGTCGTTTTAGTTTCTTTTCGTTATTTTTACTTAATTTTGTTCAATAAAATGCTCCTATTTTATAAATATTATGCTAACTTTACTTTATTTTTGTTTCCTGAAATTTTCAGGAAAATTGACAAAAAACGCATAGTACACGCCCGTGTACATTGGGTCACGCCCGTGACTTGGGCGTGTACATTCATTCCCGTGAAATCAGTCGCAAAGTGAAGAAAAAACTGTGACACACCCAATGACACGCCCGTGTCATTTGACACACCCCGTGACCAAGCCCGTGTCAATCCAGCTCGACGAAATCGCACTCAAAGATCGTCGACCCGACCCAACACGCCCTTGTCAAGATGCCACACGGGCGTGTACTCCTCGAACTAGAACTACAAGACAGAGCGATGACTTTTTGACGCAACCCGCGCCTAGACCGACCTCCCTGACACGCTCAGCGTCACACTCGTGATCTAGGGCGTGACCTCCACGTTTCAGCCGCAAAGTCAAACCAACAGTCAAATCGCCGATCACCTCATGAATAGTACTGACATGCCCCCCCCCCCCGACACGCCCGTGTCAGAGGGCGTATCCCATAAAAGTTTTCCCTATAAATAGCCCTATTCTGTATGAACTCTTGTTCCCCTTTTTTGGAGCCATTTTGCTTAGGGGTTGGCTGTGAGATGCATTCTAAGGCTTTATAAGGAGATTTTCTCCCCCTCTCCTTTATGTTTGTTTGTTTTAGCTTTGTAATGAACTTTTCATCTTTATAAAATTAGTAGCTTTTCCTCCTTACGTTGTTATGGATTTCATCTTTGTGGCCACTCTCTAAGCGATCTTATTTTTATTTTGTTTTAACTTTGTTTTAACTTTATTTTCGTTCTTTTTAAAACGAGTGTGTGTGTGTGCATGAGATTAGTTTTCATGCTTTTATACTTAGGTAATTTTACTTAGTTTTGTTAAACTTACGAATTTATAGCTTTCTATTTCAGTCCTATAGATCTGTAAAAGCGTTTTGAAAGTTATTTTCAGTTTTTCCTAACTTAGATTTTCCTTTTTAGGTCGTAAAACTTTTCGTTCTTTTTACTTTATTTTCATTTTTTGGCACTTTTACGGAGTTATAGGAATGCATATATATAGCAGTTTTAATTTTTCGAGCATTTCGATTTTTGTTTTAAACTTTTGCTCGTTTAATTTTTCTGTCTTCATTTTATTCATTTCTACCGCATTCTAGCGGTAGAAATGTATTTGTTTTAATTTTTCGAGCACTTTAATTTTGCGTTTATTTGCAAACTTTTTTGCTCGTTTAATTTTTATTTTCTCTTTTTATGCATTTCTACCTCATTCTAGCAGTAGAAATGCCGTTGTTTTAATTTTTAGACTCTTTGTTTTTCTTAATTTTTCGCTTGTGTGCGTGCGTATATGAGTTAGTTTTTATAGCTTTCTTTCCTTTATGTAGAGTGCGTGAGTGAGTTTTTATTTCCTGTAGAGTGTGTGGGTGTGTTTTCAATTATGTCGTGTGTGTGCGTTTTCTTTCTGTTGAGTGAGTGTGTTTAATTTTCTGCAGTGTGTGTGCGTTTTTCTTTCTGTCGAGTGAGTGTGTTTAATTTTCTGCAGTGTGTGTGCGTTTTTCTTTCTGTCGAGTGAGTGAAAGTGTTTAGTTGCCTACCTAAATCACCTAGAGGGGGTGGGCGTGAATATGTGAGCTGTGCTTCTTTTGCGGAATAAAAACTTAAGAACTATGCACAGAACTATGTACCAATCAATCACAGACGAAGCAAGATTTATAGTGGTTCCCTAACCTTGGGTACATCCACTTTACCTCACCGATCTAGCAATAAACTAGACTCGGCTACTCCACTATCTCGGATTGAAACACTAACCTACGCCTCGGAACAAAGTTCTTACAAACTCGATCCACAGACGGATCTACACTCGGAAGGTAAAATTTCCTACAATCTCGGAGACAAAAGCTCATACACTCGGAAAAAAATCTCCTACAAGAATGAAATAGAACGAATGTAAAAATTACAAACAGTGAATCCTTTTTAGATCTGTAAACAATCAGCCTTGATCTTCCTCTTGTAGACTTTGCAGCTTTATCAGAGAGGTGAAGAAAATCTCGACAAAGCAGATCTTGACTTTCTTGGCTTCACACGATCGGATAGAAGATGATGAAATGAGCGACGATCTCGATCTGTAAACCTTCTTAATCTGAATCCTCTGAAATCGAAAACCCTAGCCGGACGAGAACGATGATGATCGGCGGCGGCGGCTTTCGCTTCTTGGAGAGATAAAGAGATTCAGAGAACTTAGAAAATAATCGGCTGCAAAACTTCTGATTCTTAGAGTTTGTCGGTTTGACAAGACCTTATATAGGATCTGCGATAACAGTCATAATTAGATCTTAATGAGGTACACGTGGACCAATCACATCACGGTTCATTAAGAAATCTGTCAATATGGATGGTGGCGACGACGGCCCCCAAGTTGACGACGGCCCCCAAGTTGACGACGGCCCCCAAGTTGACGACGACCCCCAAGTTGTTGATGACGGCACGCTAACGGAAGACCCTCCTTCATCTCCAACAAAGGACTCGCGTCGCCGAGGTGTTCGTGTGGAGCGGCGCTACAATTTCCGCCCTCGGCGCAAGACAAATATATAGTTAAATTTCTCTTTAAATTTCTCTTATTTTCAGTATGCTATTTTATTTGGGATATTGTATTGAGGGCTGCATGTAGCCATTTTGTGTGTTGTTTTTATTTTTATTTTGGGCTACATATAGCCAAGACTTAATTTTAAGCCTATATATAGGCATGTATGCTTTGTTTAAGTTAAGTTGAATGAGAAAAAAAAAACCCTAAGTCTTTCCTTTCTAAACCTTCTCTCCCTCTCTCTCTACATCTCTTAGCCGCCACCCCCACTCCCCCCTCTCTCTCTCTAAAAGTTCGGCCAGCACCTTTTCTTCCCCCTCTTCCACAAGCCGCCACCCTCCTCTCCCACTCTCCCTCTTGGAAATTCGGCCAGCCCTCTCATCTCCCTCATCCAAGCCACCACCACCTCACACCCTCATCAACCCGACCTCCACCCTCCATAGCCGGCCGGCCACCTACCTCCTCCACCGAGCAGCCCCTTTGAAGAGAACCCGGCAGCCCCCTCCACGTGAAGCTTGACCGGAAAGGCCTCCTTCTACGGCAAAAATCTGAACTTTGGTGTGAAGCGGCCAAGGCGGACGATCTATCTCTCCATCCGGCGCGACTCCGGTGGATCCGTGGAAGAGCGACCCTCCAAATGTAGTCGGAATCATCTATTCCGACTTGGGTAACGATCCTCTCCACTCACGTGTGATTCCCTCTTGATATTCTAGTGGTCGGAAAGATTTTTGCGTTGGGTTTGAATCGTTAGATTCTTCGTGGTTTTCCTTTTGGATTTGCATCAACCTTAATCGCGATATTTCCGAAAGGGTTTGGCGAACCCCGTATTTTTGTTGGGGGAGATCTACCATTTTTCGATCGCATTTTGGGTAGACCTCCTTTGGTACAACTTTCGCTCGGTCGGACCCAACATTGGTCCTTTTAGCTTGGGAGAACGTCGGCCTATAGCCGTTCATTTTACCTTCCCGCGGAGTGGCTACCGTACGTTTGCGAACTGTGGTAAAACGTTTGCGAGTGTGCTGCGGGTGAATCTAGTGCGTGAGAGATTGTGGATTGAGTGTGGCGTTCGTTTCATTCCCGTAACCCATTTAGTGTCCGCGGTAGAAGCCTACATCAATTTTGGTATCAAAGCGAGGTTCTGGTCAATTTTTTAATTGACACCCTCCCCTCTTTTAGCACGTTAACCTGCACTTGTGTTTGCGCGTTAGTTGTCACAAAAAAAATCTCAAAAAAAAAAATTATCTTTGGTCTGCCAATAGCGGCGTAGTTTGCTTATTAATTCCTCCTTTGGTCTGTCTGAATCTGTTGTCTTCCATTTGCATGCGTACTAGGCTCGGTACGGAATATCCTCCATCGTCGTCTAATATGGATGATGACCGGGGTGAGGGTCGTCCCCTCACGGAGATTGAGGAGCTCCGTCAGGATTTCACGGAGAAGTTGACGGCCATTAGGGAAGCACTTCACGGATTGGGGTTACCACACGGGGCACCCCGTAATCAACCCGCTCACCCACGGGTGGGAGAGCATCACAACCCTTACCCCCACCCTCCTAATGAGAACGCCCCACGAGCACCGTACGAGTTTGACGTTACTCGGGCCGTCCGAGTCAAGCCACCATCCTATGATGGTTTAGGAGATCCCCAAGTATTCCAGGACTGGATCATGGAGATCGAATGTTATTTCGAGTGGTATACCCTGAACGACGCGGATAAGGTGCGAGTAGCGAGAATGAAGTTGCTAGGGCGCGCTAAGATTTTTTGGCTGAATGAGGAGCGGCGTATGAGGGTAGAGAATGGAGCGTTGCCCATAGGCTGGGATGCAATGAAGGCTAGGCTAACGGAACAGTACGTCCCTACTTACCATCGAACACAAATGTTCGATGATTTAGCCACCCTTAAGCAAGGGACTAGGTCGGTGTCTGAGTATATGAGTTTGCTGAAGGACATGATGGTTAGGTGTGACGTGAAAGAGATGCCCGAGGTCACCCTCTCCAGGTTCCGTAAGGGACTAAACCCCGACATCCAAGGAAAGCTTCTGCGTTATGGTCACACCGATTTGCACACCACTTTCAACGCTGCCTTAGATATTGAGCAGCACAACGCGCTTAAGGGCAAGTCTCGCTCGTTCCAAAAGGGGAAGTCCATTTTAGGACCGCCTCCCACCGCCACCTATAAGGCTAAAGGAAAGTATCAGTCCCCCGACTCGACCTCCATAGTCGTAACGACTAGGAATGATAGAAACCCCTCTGGTGAGAGAGTCCCGGTGGGTCGGGTCAACAGAACGAATGTCACCTGTTACGCTTGCGGGGTCCAAGGGCACTATGCTAGTGATTGTCCTACTACACCCAGACCATTAGCCCTGTTAGATTCCGCCGGTGGGGCCGACGACATTACTTACGAGGCGGGCGAAGAGAGCGAGTCGGACGGAGTGCCTAGTGATATGGAGGATGACCCCCGTATGATGGTTATGAGGTGTATCCTGGCGACCCCTCGAGCGTTAGACGATTGGAATAGGACGAACATTTTCACGTTGAATTTTAAGAGTGGTGAAAATGGTGTAGGTTGATCATCGATAGCGGTAGTTGCATGAACGTAATTTCTGAAGCCACGGTGAGACGAATGTCTCTTGTTGCCGAGCCACACCCTCACCCTTATAAAGTGGCATGGGTAGACAAGTCGTCCCTCCCTGTGACGAAGTGATGCTTGGTACCCCTTACCATCAAAGCTTATTCTGAGCAGATTTGGTGTGACGTCATCCTTATGGATGCGTGCCACGTCTTGTTGGGTCGCCCTTGGTTGTACGATCATGACGTCACCCACTTTGGTCGGGCCAACACTTACGAGTTTAAATTTAATGCCAGAACCATACTCTTAAAACCCGCCCCGCCAAAAGATCCCTCGGCCCCCTCGAAGGATACGGTCGTCCCGGTCGAGAAGAAGACGTTGAGCCTGATAGGAAGGAAAGAATTGAAGCGTACTACCTTTGTAGATGGGGTCCTCTATGCCTTAGTGTGCCTACAAGTTAAGGAAGACGCAGCCCCTTTTGAGAACTTGCCGTCGGCGTTGAGAAAACTCCTAGAAGAGTTTGTGGACGTGTACCCGGAAGAGCTACCGGCTGAATTACCCCCGTTGCGGGAAATCCAACATGCCATTGATTTCATTACGGGCTCTTCATTGCCCAACCTCCCACATTATCGGCTAAACCCCTCCGCGCACTTAGAGTTGCAAACCCAGATCTCGGATTTATTGCAAAAGTGTTTTATCCGCCACAGCAAGAGCCCGTGTGCCGTGCCCGCCTTACTTGCCCCCAAGAAGGACGGCTCTTGGAGGATGTGTGTGGATAGTAGAGCCATTAATAAAATCTCTATTAAATATCGCTTTCCCATCCCTCGCTTGGATGATTTATTAGACATGTTAGCCGGTGCCACGATTTTTTCGAAATTGGATCTTAGGAGTGGCTACCATCAGATCCGAATTAGGGAAGGTGACGAGTGGAAAACCGCCTTTAAGTCTAAGGAAGGGCTCTACGAGTGGTTAGTTATGCCGTTTGGACTTTCCAATGCGCCGAGCACGTTTTCGAGGATGATGACCCACGTCTTCCAACCCTATATGGGAAAATTCATCGTGGTATATTTTGACGATATTTTGGTATTTAGCACCTCCACGATTGATCATGAATCACATTTAAGAACCATCCTTACCACGCTGAGATCGGAAAAATTATTCGTGAACATTAAGAAGTGTACCTTCCACGTGACATCGGTTGAGTTCCTCGGCTATATTGTGAGTTCGAAGGGGATCCACGTAGACCCCAAGAAAGTGCAAGCCATTAGAGATTGGCCCGAGCCCGCCAACATTCGGGATGTTAGGAGTTTTCACGGGCACGCTACATTTTATCGGCGATTTATTAAGGATTTTAGTAACATTATGACCCCTATTACCGAGTGCATGAAAAAAGGTGAATTTATATGGACGAACTCAGCCGCTGCGGCGTTCCAATTAATTAAATCGCGCATGTCGGAAGCCCCCCTTTTGCGACTACCGGATTTTACCAAGGTTTTCGAGTTGTCATGTGATGCGTCTGGAGTGGGAATTGGTGGAGTGTTGATTCAGGAAGGCCACCCTGTGGGGTATTTCAGTGAGAAACTAGCAGGTCCAAAATTAAATTATTCCAATTATGACTGGGAGTTTTACGCGGTCATTCGATGCCTCCAACATTGGCGGCATTATTTACTTCCTAAGGAGTTTGTCATCTTATCCGATCATGAAGCGCTAAGGTTTCTTAACTCTCAAACTAAGGTTAGTCCTAGACATGACAAATGGGTCTCCTATCTACAGGAGTACACTTTCATTATCAAACACCTCAAGGGGACTCTCAACCGCGTAGCCGACGCCCTTAGTCGTGTTTCGTTATTGCTCTCCACGCTAGAAGTAAAGGTGATTGGCTTCGATAGGATTAAGGACGAGTACGTCCACTGCCCAGATTTTAAGGATATCTATTTCTCCACCCAAGATGACTCGCCGACAACCATTACTTCTTTTTACATTCGGGACGGCTACTTATTTAACCATTTGAAGCTTTGCATCCCCCGTTCCTCCCTACACCACTTCATAGTGTGGGAATTGCATGGTGGAGGGTTAGGGGGACACTTTGGCTGTGACAAGACGATCACGTTAGTTGAAGACAAGTTTTATTGGCCTGGTCTTAAGGCCATGGTTAGTAAGAACGTGGGTAGTTGCCGAGCGTGCCAACTGGCTAAGGGGAACAAAACTAATGCGGGGCTTTATACCCCTCTTCCGATTCCGTCTATTCCTTGGGAAGACGTTAGCATGGACTTCATTCTCGGCCTCCCAATCACATTTCGACGTCACGACTCGATCTTAGTTGTTGTAGATCATTTCTCTAAAATGGCTTATTTTATCACGTGCAATAAAACCAACGACGCGTCACACGTCGTACAATTATATTTTAAAGAGGTGGTAGGCCATCGAGGAGTTCCGAAGTCTATAGTTACTGATAGGGATGTGAAATTTACAAGTTATTTTTGGAAGACCCTGTGGAGGATTATGGGCACCAAACTTCTATTCTCATCCGCGTACCATCCGCAGACGGATGGGCAAACAGACGTTGTGAACAGAAGTTTAGGTAGTTTGCTTCGATGCCTTGTGGGAGACCACAAGGGTACATGGGACCTTATCCTCCCTCATGCTCAGTTGGCATATAATAATTCCAAAAATAGGTCCACGGGTTTGTCCCCGAATGAGATCGTGCACGGTTATAAAGCTCTCGTTCCCCTTGACTTGCTTCCGTTACCGCCATCGTTTAAGTCAAGTCAATTTGCACAGGACTTTGCCTCTCACATCCTTGATCTTCACAAACGCATAAATGAAACGCTTACCACTCAATACGCGTCTTATCAAGTTCATGCCAACGCACATAAGAGAGTGTCTCCCTTGAAAGTGGGCGATTTAGTCATGGTACGTCTCATCCCTGAACGGTTGCCTACGGGCACCTTAAAAAAGTTAGCGGATCGGCGAGCTGGACCTTTTCGGATTTTAAAACGGTTGGGAGACAATGCTTTTCTTTTGGAATTGCCCACTAATTGGGGTATTTCCCCTGTTTTTAATGTTTCGGATTTAACGCCATATATTGCTCCGCCACTAGAACTATCTTCCTATCCGTTTAGTTCCACTACAGATTCTCATGGGCATGGGGTTGAGGGGGGTAAGGGCTCGCTCTCTCCGTCGGTCTCCAACGGAGGTACGCTACATGTTGATGATATAGATTTTCCCCCTTTGCTGCCTAATGCTTTTCCCAGGTTTGCCAGGACCGCATTTTTGCCCGACAGGATTCTCCAGGATGACGTGTTTCCCACTGCTGATGGCGATGTGCGCCGCTACTTGATCCGCTGGCGTGATCGCCCCGCCTCTGCTGACTCTTGGCTCCCGAAAGCGGAAGTGGCTCTCTTGGATGGTGTTCTTCTCCGACGGTATCTTCAAGACAACTCATCGGTGATGAGTCCTTTCAAGCGGGGGAGGATTGGTGGCGACGACGGCCCCCAAGTTGACGACGGCCCCCAAGTTGACGACGGCCCCCAAGTTGTTGATGACGGCACGCTAACGGAAGACCCTCCTTCGTCTCCAACAAAGGACTCGCGTCGCCGAGGTGTTCGTATGGAGCGGCGCTACAATTTCCGCCCTCGGCGCAAGACAAATATATAGTTAAATTTCTCTTTAAATTTATCTTATTTTCAGTATGCTATTTTATTTGGGATATTGTATTGAGGGCTGCATGTAGCCATTTTGTGTGTTGTTTTTATTTTTATTTTGGGCTACATATAGCCAAGACTTATTTTTAAGCCTATATATAGGCATGTATGCTTTGTTTAAGTTAAGTTGAATGAGAAAAAAAACCCTAAGTCTTTCCTTTCTAAACCTTCTCTCCCTCTCTCTCTCTACATCTCTTAGCCGCCACCCCCACTCCCCCTCTCTCTCTCTAAAAGTTCGGCCAGCACCTTTTCTTCCCCCTCTTCCACAAGCTGCCACCCTCCTCTCCCACTCTCCCTCTTGGAAATTCGGCCAGCCCTCTCAGCTCCCTCATCCAAGCCACCCCACCGCACACCCTCATCAACCCGACCTCCACCCTCCATAGCCGGCCGGCCACCTACCTCCTCCATCGAGCAGCCCCTTTGAAGAGAACCCGGCAGCCCCCTCCACGTGAAGCTTGATCGGAAAGGCCTCCTTCTACGGCGAAAATCTGAACTTTGGTGTGAAGCGGCCAAGGCGGACGATCTATCTCTCCATCCGGCGCGACTGCGGTGGATCTGTGGAAGAGCGACCCTTCAAAGGTAGTCGAAATCATCTATTCCGACTTGGGTAACGATCCTCTCCACTCACGTGTGATTCCCTCTTGATATTCTAGTGGTCGGAAAGATTTTTGCGTTGGGTTTGAATCGTTAGATTCTTCGTGGTTTTCCTTTTGGATTTGCATCAACCTTAATCGCGATATTTCCGAAAGGGTTTGGCGAACCCCGTATTTTTGTTAGGGGAGATCTACCATTTTTCGATCGCATTTTGGGTAGACCTCCTTTGGTACAACTTTCGCTCGGTCGGACCCAACATTGGTCCTTTTAGCTTGGGAGAACGTCGGCCTATAGCCGTTCGTTTGACCTTCCCGCGGAGTGGCTACCGTACGTTGGCGAACTGTGGTAAAGCGTTTGCGAGTGCGCTGCGGTTGAATCTAGTGCGTGAGAGATTGTGGATTGAGTGTGGCGTTCGTTTCATTCCCGTAACCCATTTAGTGTCCGCGGTAGAAGCCTACATCAATGGACTTAACGAAGTTTCAGAAAAATATAAAGCCGATATACTCGAGTGAAGAAGCAACTACACGAGTACTATATGTAACTACTCGAGTGAACAGAAGATAAGTACTCCAGTGAATACTTGGAGAGAATCTGGAAATGAAGAGCAGCTACTCGAGTACAAAGAGACATACTCAAGTGCTAAAACAGTTACACGAGAAATGGAGTTGGCTACTCGAGTACAATAAGTTTTACTCGAGTGAAAAGAAATTGACTACTCAAGAGGTAGAGAAACTACTCGAGTCAGGGACTTAGAATAATTTCTGCAATAGAATCATGGGTTACTCGAGTAGGTGAACTGAACTACTCGAGTGAATAAGAACTACTCGAGTATATGAAAATAGCTACTTGAGTAATAGACTTAGAAAAATTCTGAGGGAAGAAAACATAGTTAATCTAGTATAAAACATAGACTACTCGAGTAGTAGATGAACTACTCGAGTACATGACTTAGACTACTCGCGTGAGGAGAAATTACACGTGACCCAGATTTATGTAACTCGACATAAAATGTTCAAACTACTCGAGTACTTGTATGACTACTCGAGTAATTTACTTAGAAAATATCTAGAGAAGAAATCCTGTAAGCTCGAGAATGAGACGGAATCTATTCGAGTATTTAACTTAGCTACTCAAGAGCTATTACTTGACTACTCGAGTTCTAACTTCCTTACTCTAGTATAACGATTATTACTCGAGTATAAACTAAGCAATTCACTCGAGTAGGTATATATTTACTCGAATAAAATACTTAGTAAATTCTCTTAATAGAAATCTCTTCTTCTTTGGTGAAAACAGCATCAAGTCTTTTCCAATTAGTCATAGTGCTTGAGTATGAAGTGTATCCCAATAGAGAGGCTACACAAGAGTCAACACCTTGAACCACACAATGAGGGATTACATTATATGGTCCTGTATTTAGTGACCCATTGTATACTGACATTGGTCTACACTTGACATTAGAATCCTGCAAACACATAACTCAACCAAAGTATCAAATATAACTTAATTCATCTTAGTTCAAGGATGACTTCATCAAATCTGAGTTAATGTGGATACAATACCGAACAATCTCCCCCTATTTGTAGAAGTCAGAACCCTTTACACTAAGATGAATTACACACATAAAAAGTGCTAAATAGATAAATCAGTGAAAGCAAGCATAAGACTGTAAACAGGATTGTATGGCCAAAAGATAGAATTATATAAATGTGATTTTCCAAAGTATCATTTCTACAAAAATCATTTCCACATGCTCATGTATCCTTGTAGCTTAGACTTGGTGGTGCTACCTGTCTTGCTTCTCTTGATGTCTCCTCTGATAGCTATATGGCTTGGGGTAGTATTTAGGAGGTCTTGGAGGAACAGCAGGGTTATTCCTACCAAATTCTCTATCATACAGCCTCCTCTTAGTCATAGAATTCTCATATAATTCTCATTCATGGGAGCTGTAATGAATATTCCTGCTTTCACTGAAATCCATAACAAGTTTGAGAGTATCCAAAATGAGGGACTTAGAGGTAGGAGACCAGATTTCTGCAAATTTTGGAGCTTTTCTCTTTTCTAAATCTGGAATTGGGATAAACATGCTAGCAGAGGCACCATCACCATATTTTCTTTTCTTCTTAGAAGTCTGGATCTCAGGAGGAGCTTGGAGAAAGATATCTGTAGGGTCATCCTCCCAAAGTTGGGCATAAGATTCTGGAGGAGGGCCTTCTTGGCCTTCAGGTCTTGGAGAGAAGGTAGGTTGTTGAGAGGAGCAGGAGCAGCAGCAGCTAGAGGGTTGAGATGATGAGGAATGATATTTGGATCAACAGCAAACTTAGGAAGGATTTGATTATGCATCCAGACAGCAGTGTCGTATGTATGGAATTTGACACTCTGAATTTGTCCTAAGACATCATCATGGATCTCTTTCATTTTGGTTTCCCAAAGCTCTTGTTTGAGTGCATCTGATTTTTCTAAATATTCTTTCACCAAACTCTCCCCTTTCTGACTTCTACAGTCAGTGTTTTGATGGCATCATCTTTGAAGGTTCCAACCACTTCACAAATCTTCATCTTAGTAGGTTCAGCTCTTTTATCCAATTCAATCTGATTTCTTGCCAGAGTCACACCTTGTTCCATAACCTGACCAACACTAGTAATAGTGTGATCTAGAGCCTTTCCACCAATTTGGAAGAGGTGTCTTAGCTGATCAGTATTGTGCTGAATTTCAGCAAATCCCCTGCTCATTTTAGTCTCTAGAGCAGTGACTTTATAAATAACAGCCTTGAGTGAAGTATCAAAGTAGGTTCTTTGCTCTTGAAGCATAAGCACAAACAAATCCATCAAATCATTGGAGGAAGCAGTAGCAGCAGGAGGAGCACTAGTGGAGGGAACTGGAGGAGGAGGAGCAACCCATTGAGCAATTTCTGCAATGGAGACTGAGCTCTTTGCTCTAGTAGTGTGAATCATGGCATCACCATCATCAATGACTGTGGGTATGGAGAAGTCTAGTTTTCTCAAAGGGGCTTCTGCTGGTTCTGGAGATGGCTCATCAGTAATGAAAATGGTTTCAACCTGCTCTTGGTGTGTAGCAAGAGACTTTGCTAGTGGAGGAGTATGTATTGGATATTGTACAGGAGTGGATTCTTTTGGTATTTCAGTGGTGGTTTCCTTTGGAGAGGGAGGAGGAGGAGGAAGATCATCTGCAATCAACTCTTCAATCATTTCACTGATTGTAGCTCCTGTTGAGAGTATGGCTTCTTGAAGTTGTTGTTCAGAAGGAGTTTCTTTTGGAGTCTAAGGTGGAGGAGAAACTGCTAGAGGTGTAGGTATCCTTGCTGGGACAGAAGGATCAGGCTCCCCCTCAATAGATACACCAGAGGAGTTGGAAATCTGATGTGGAGAGGGAGATGGGGTCCTGTCCTATGTGGCTGGAATCTCTTGAACCTTGGCATCCTGAGTTGGATTCTGCAGTTTCACTTCCCATCTTTGAATGGAGGATATGGAAACTTTCTTCATGTGATGAAAAACAGTCCCATTTGAGAAGTTGAAAACTTATGGGTTGATTTCATGGAGGAGAAGAGAGATAATTCTGGCATAATTTGGGGCTTTAATGCTGTCTCTGATCTTATCCAAGATCATTATACCAATTGGAATATCTTCCTGCAGACTATGACTTGCATAATATCAAAGAATGAGAGAGATATATCTCTGATAGAATTAGATTTGCAGAGGAGGACTTTCCCTATAATACCCACAAGTAATTTTCCTTTAGGATTTAGCTGAGACCTTTTGATGTATTATTCATCTAGAGAAACGCCACAGAACATACATGTTCTGTCAGACTCATCCGGGCCTAGATGATCTTCTTCCTCTACAAGTGGCAATCGAAGAAGTTGAGAAACAGATGTCTTGGTGAGCTTGATTTTGATACCTCTGACTGTCGATTTGAGAACGGCACCATGTCGCTTAACCTTGACATTTATGAAGAACTTGACAACATCTGGAAAGAGGATTTTACAGGGTTCTTGGATAATGAAGGTAAGTCCGGCGGTGTCGAGAAGGATCATAAGATTGTGGAAATCATCTAAAAGTTCTACAATTCCGGCAGCAACCAGTTTGGAACCGATGCCAATTTTTGAAGAAGCGGCCATGAGTCAGAAGCTCTTGAAAAAAACGGCGGCGGGGAGGAGGAAGACGCGGCTTTGCAACTTCTTGACGGAAGATGAAACGGCATTCGACTTTACTCGAGTGAGGAAATGATTTCGTGTAGAGAGATTATGGAATTTCAGATTTATATAACCCTAGGTTTATGTCTAATTAGGAGATAAATGATAGAATCATACCTTAGAAGTGGCGGCATAGGCCTCGGGTTGCGAATAATAAAATTTAAATCAAGAAGAAAAGATGGCTGGCACATACTCGAGAGACTCAATATTAGTCGAGTGAAGTATTTGTGATACTCGAGTAGATAGGTTGGATGTACTCGAGTAGTTGGGGTGAAGTACTCGAGTAGTTGTACGAAGGTACTAGAGTGAAGTTTTACGACTTGAGTAGGTGATTTGATTACTCGAGTAAGCCATTCTGCTACTCGAGTAGGTTACTCGAGTGGCTTATAGGGTACTCGAGTAGGTCAATTTTACTACTCGAGTAGGTCATTTACTTACTTGTGTACTTTACTTCTTACTAGAGTCAAAAGGTTAGAAATTTGTAGAATTCTAACTTTTGATTGATTCTGGATCTCTGAGCCTTCTTGGGTGTCCACTTTCTCTACTCTTCCTTATTGGGCATTCCAAGTTCTGTTTTGAAGAAAGAGAACTTGGTCTCGTCCAGCGGCTTTGTGAAGATGTTTGCAATCTGCCTGTCTGTAGGACATATTGGAGATCTATGTCCCCATCATCCACATGCTCCGGATGAAGTGATACCTCAGCTCTATATGCTTTGTCCGACTGTGCGAGACTGGGTTGTTGGCTATTGCAATTGCGCTGGAAGAGTCGCAAAACAACGGAATGTTCTGGAACTTCATATTATAATCTTCAAATTGATTCTTTATCCATAGAAGCTGTGCACAGCAACTGCCTGCAGAGATGTACTCTGACTCAGCTGTTGAGATTGCTACACGGTTCTGCTTCTTGCTACTCCAGAAGATAAGCCTTCTTCCTAGGAATTGGCAAGTCCCGGAAGTGCTTTTCCTGTCGTCTTTGCTCCCTGCAAAATCTGGAGGTTGTTCCACATACACCTCTTCCTTTATGTCTCCATTAAGGAAGACAAACTTCACATCCATCTGATAGACGGTGAAGCCTTTGAGTGCAGCATATGCTAGGAATAACCTGATGGCCTCCAACCTTTCCACTGGAGCGTACGTCTGGTCGAAGTCGATTCCTTCTTCTTGACGATATCCTTTAGCGACGAGTCTGGCCTTATTCTTTATGATCGTTCCATCCTCGTCCATCTTGTTCCTGTAGACCCATTTTGTGCCGATGACATTCTTACCTTTGGGTCTTGGAACAAGTTTCTATACTTGGCAGTGCTTGAACTGATTTATTCCTTCTTCCATCGCTACTATCCACGATGCGTCTGAGTTCGCTTCCTCAAACTTCTTTGGTTCAACCTGTGAGAGAAAACTTTGATATAAATTTCGTTAGATGTACCTCTACGAGTTATGACACCATCCCGGGGATCTCCTATGATCTGGTCCATGGGGTGATCCTTCAGATGTCTGAGCTCTAGAGTCCTTGCATCTGGATTATCTTCAATCACCGGAGTGACTTCATCAAATTGCACAATTTCTTCATCTGGATCATCAACCTCTCCAATAGGGGTTGGAGTGGTGATCTTGATGAACTTTTCACCTTTATCTTCAGATTGTTCATCCAAGCTGAGTTCTTTTAGCTTTGTGCATGCATCTTCAGTAAACATACTAGAGGAGTTGCCTTGCAGCAAGCTCGTCTCATCCTGTATGCCTTACTCTGACTACTATATACTACGAAAATACCTTCAAAACTCTTTTCGCTAAACTTGGTAGTATGATACTTACCATTGTTAAGCACGAAGCATTTACAACCAAAAATTCTAAAATATGAGACAGTTGGTTTCCTGCCCTTTAGAAGTTTATAAGGTGTCTTATCGTGGTTTTTGTTTATGAGTGCTAGATTTTGCACGTGGCATGCAGTGTTGACGGCTTCAACCCAGAAGTATTCCGGTAGTGAGGCATCATTCAACATGGTCCTGCAGGCCTCTATGAGTGTTCTATTCCTTCTCTCGGCCACTCTGTTTTGTTGTGGAGTACGAGGAGAGGAAAACTCATGAAAGATACCTAAGCTTTCACAGAATTCTGTCATGGCCCCATACTTGAACTCTGTTCTATTGTCACTTCTGATTTTGATTATAGAGCAGTTGTATTCATTCTGGACTTATCTGACAAAGTTAGTAAAGATGTCAAAGGTATCTGACTTGTGTTTCAGAAAGAACACCTACGCAAAGCGCGAGTAATCATCAATAATTACTAACGTATAATCTTTATCTCCCAAACTCCTAATTTGCAGTGGACCAAACAAGTCCATATGAAGTAGATGAAGACATCTATTGGAATCCTTGCCAATAACGCTTTGAAAGGTAGTCCTTATTTGCATGCCTTTTATACATGCAAGACAAGGTATATCTTTGACGTACTTGACATTTGGAGCATCACGTACTAAGTTCATTGAAAATAATTTATTAATAGTTTTGGAATTAATATGTGCTAGTCTTTTGTGCCATTGGTCACCAAGAGATGCACTATCTTTTGCTAAAAAGCGCACTGGTGCAGAAGAGTCTATACAAATGAAATTCAAACAAAATATGTTTCTGCTTCGAGTGTCGGATAAAATCGTTTCCATATTGTCAACGGATTTTATCAAGCACTTATCAGCGTGAAACTCAACTATGTATCCTTTATCACAGAGTTGGCTTATACTTATAAGATTGTGTTTCAATCCTTCAACATAAGCTACATCTGAGAAAGATACACTACCGTTAGTGATCATATTATAGCCTTTAGTGATTCCTCGGTCTGAACCTCCAAAGATGACCTTTGGTCCGTTCAAGACAGGAGAGAAGTTCTGAAGTAGGCTTCTTGTCCCGGTCATATGCCGAGAGCATCCACTGTCCAAATACCGGATTGGCGTTTTGATGGCCTTTGGACATACCTGCAATCATAATCAATTTTCCTTAAGAACCCAAATATGTTTGGGTCCTTGGTCTCAGGTTAGAACACTCCCCCTACGAGTGTTAGCATTATGAGCGGTGTTTCTCATATTGTCAACATGAGGAGTTGCAACATTTCTAGGATTAAACCATCAATCGATGGCAAAATGACAAATTCTGCCACAGCACCAACAGTCAAATCTGTTGTATCTTTGCCTTATGTTCTCCTGCTTGGCCTTTTGAGGTTGTGGTGTAGCAGGGGCAGCATTTTTGGAGGAAGAATCTTCATGATGATGTCAATCACATGATTTCTTCTCCTTCTGTGGTTTTTCCACAGCGGGCTTTACCTTTGGTGCTTTCTTGAAGTTATGACCATGATTGAAAGGGCTATAGCTCTGAAGAATGACTTCTTCATAAGGTGCCTTAAAGACACTCTCACCAAAGTTTCTGGGGCGAGTCAATCCTTGGTAGCGAGACTTTGGATATACATAGGTAGGCCTGGTCAAGTGACCGTAGGATGAGTCAAGATCAAACTCGTTTGTTGGAAATATGACCTTTCTGAATGAGGTCTGATCTTGAGGGGCTTACCCCTTCTCTTTGGCTGAGGCCTTCTTGGCGGCCTTATTCTTTCTTTGAGCCTTGTTCCTCCTAGAAGATTTACTAGGAGCTTCTTCATGACCTAATACAGCACCCTTGGCCTTTGTTGAGAATTCAGCAACGATTGGAAGAACAGTCTTAGGCTTCGAGAAACTTTCAACAAGTTTCCTCTCAGCAACGAGTTGTTCTTCCAACTCTTTGATGATTTTCTCTTTTAGGTCAAGGTGCTCAAGAGCTGTGTTGTATTCTTCAATAGCATTATTGAAGTTCTCTTTGAGTGAGTCAGTCTTAGCAACTTCTTCTCTCAAGATGCTCTCTTCATCTTTTAGAGACTTTATCTCTTTAGCCTGAGTTTTCACGACTCGGTGAAATTTGTCACAAGCCATGATCAACTCCTTGTACTGGTCCATGAGTTCAAACTCATCGTCAGAAGAGCTCTCCTCATGATCATGCTCAGAAGCTTTAGATTCTGAAAGAGGAGTGTGAGAGTTTACCTTCCCAGTGAACTGGGGCTCTTGTTCGTCATCTGTCTGAGCCATAAGCCCAAAGTAGGCTTCTTCTTCTTCACTCGACTCAGATGAGTCGGAGTCACTAAGATTCTTTCCTTTTTGGCTATTAGGCTCTTCTCTGTCCTTTTCTTGTTGTATGAGGACTTCTTTTCCTCTCTTCTTCCACCCTTCTTCTTCTTATGGGGGCAGTCAACAATGACATATCCTGCCTTATTACAGTAGTAGCAAATGATGTCAGTAGAAATATATTTATTCTATTTAGGAGTATACCTGTCGAGGCTTCTTGAGTCTTTTCTTTGACGATCACCATCACGTCGTGATCTTCTATAAGAAGCATCCTTGCCTTTCCAGTGCTTTTTGTTCAAGAATTTCTTGAACTGACGTGAGAGTAGTGAGAACTCTCCTTCAGATAGCCCAGAGCCTGAGGTACTTGGCTCCGAAGTTTCTTCTTCACTCACTTCTTGTGCTGGAGCAAGAGGAACAACCTTTGAATTCTTTGAGGTTTCTTCCTTTAAAGCAACACACTTCTCTTTGAATGCAGACCTGCTCTTCTCTTCTTCAGCCTTTCTAGTGTTGAGTTGAAGCTCATATGACATAAGCTTCCGAAAGAGATTCTGTGGGTCTGTCTCGGCTAGTTTTCCAAACTCCCTGATGGCACAGACTTTGTTATCCCATTCCTTAGTTAGGGATCTCAAGAATTTATCATTTAATTCTCTGTTTGTGAGTACTCTGCCATAGACCCTTAGGCCATTTACTATCTTGAAGAAATTCTCAAATGTGTCAGCAATGGTGTCCTTGTTTCCTTGTCGGAAAGCTTCATACTTTTGATTTAGAAGGTATCTTCTATCATCCCTGATTTCTTCTGTACCTTCCATCAAGGTAACAAGAGACTGCCACATCTCCTTTACAGACTGGCAGTGGATCAGGTTTTGCAGCATGGAGTCATCGACTGCACTTGCTATTATATTTTTGGCCTTCTTATCCAAGGATACATGTGCAATCTCGTCTTTGTCTAGATCCATTCATTTCTTCGGAACTTTCTTAGTTGGATCTATTATGGAGATTGTCATGGGAATATAAGGACCTTCTTCAACTATCATGAATATCCTCGGATCCACAACTTCCATGAAAAGTTTGATTCTCTCTTTCCACATGGGAAAGTTGTTCATGGTGCACAAAGGAAGCTTGGCAAAAATTTTACCCTTGTCCATGCTTGGTAGATCTCAAAAGATAACTAATCAGATCTGATCAAGGTGTTAACCTTTTATTGATCAACCTGTCTCTGATACCAATTGAAAGTGTTTAGTTGCCTACCTAAATCACCTAGAGGGGGGGGGGGGGTGAATAGGTGAGCTATGCGTCTTTTGCGGAATAAAAATTTAAGAACTATGCACAAAACTATCTACAAATCAATCACAGACGAAGTAAGATTTATAGTGGTTCCCCAACCTTGGGTACATCCACTTTCCCACACTGATCTAGCAATAAACTAGACTCAGCTACTCCACTATCTCAGATTGAAACTCAATCCTACGCCTCAGAACAAAGTTACTACAAACTAAATCCACAAAACGGATCTACACTCGGAAGGTAAAACTTCCTATAATCTCAGAGACAAAAGCTCCTACACTCGGAGAAAATTCTCCTACAAGAATGAAATAGAACGAATGTAAAAATTACAAACAGTGAATCCTTTTTAGATCTACAAACAATCAGCCTTGGTCCTCCTCTTGTAGACTTTGCGGCTTTATCAGAGAGGTGAAGAAAATCTCGGCAAAGCAGATCTGGACTTTCTTGGCTTCACACGATCGGATAGAAGATTATGAAATGAGTGACGATCTCGATCTATTAACCTTCTTGATCTGAATCCTCTGAAATCAAAACCCCTAGCCGGATGAGAATGATGATGATCGGCGGCGGCGACTTTCGTTTCTTGGAGAGAGAAAGAGATTCAGAGAACTTAGAAAATAATCGGCAACAAAACTTCTGATTCTTAGGGTTTGTTGGTTTGACAAGACCTTATATAGGATCTGCGATAACAGTCATAATTAGATCTTAATGAGGTACACGTTGACCAATCACATCAAGGTTCATTAAGAAATCTGTCAATCTGGACTTAGCAAAATTTCAGAAAAATGTAAAGCCGATATACTCGAGTGAAGAAGCAACTACTCGAGTACTATATGTAACTACTCGAGTGAACAGAAGATAACTACACGAGTGAATACTTGGAGAAAATCTGGAAATGAAAGCAGCTACTCGAGTACAAAGAGACATACTCGAGTGATAAAACAGTTACACGAGAAGTGGAGTTGGACAACTCGAGTACAATAAGTTTTACTCGAGTGAAAATAAATTGACTACTCGAGAGGTAGATGAACTTTTCGAGTCAGGGACTTAAAATAACTTCTGGAATAGAATCCTGGGTTACTCGAGTAGGTGAACTGAACTACTCGAGTGAATAAGAACTACTCGAGTATATGTAAATAGCTACTCGAGTAATAGACTTAGAAAAATTCCGAGGGAAGAAAACATAGTTACTCGAGTATAAAACATAGACTACTCGAGTAGTAGATGAACTACTTGAGTACATGACTTAGACTTCTCGAGTGAGGAGAAATTACACGTGATCGAGATTTCTGTAACTCTACATAAAAGGTTCAAACTACTCGAGTACTTATATGACTACTCGAGTAATTTACTTAGAAAATATCCGGAGAAGAAATCCTGTAAACTCGAGAATGAGACGGAATCTACTCGAGTATTTAACTTAGCGACTCGAGAGCTATTACTTGACTACTCGAGTTCTAACTTCCTTACTCGAGTATAACGATTATTACTCGAGTATAAACTAAGCAATTCACTCGAGTAGGTATATATTTACTCGAGTAAAATACTTAGTAAATTCTCTTAATAGAAATCTCTTCTTCTTTGGTGAAACAAGCATCAAGTCTTTTCAAATTAGTCCTAGTGCTTGAGTATGAAGTGTATCCCAATAGAGAGGCTACACATGAGTCAACACCTTGGATCACACAATGAGGGATTACATTGTATGGTCCTGTGTTTAGTGACCCATTGTAGACTGACATTGGTCTACACTTGGCATTAGAATCCTGCAAACACATAACTCAACCAAAGCATCAAATACAACTTAATTCATCTTCGTTCAAGGGTGACTTCATCAAATATGGGTTAATGTGGATACAATAACCAACAGTGAGTGTGTTTAATTTTCTGCAGTGTGTTTGCATTTTCAATTCAGTAGAGTGTATACGTGAGTTTTATTTTATGTTGTGTGAGTGAGTTTTTATTCCAGTAGAGTGGGTGTATGAGTTTTCAATTTCAGTAGAGTGCGTGCGTGTGTGCATTTATTTTCTCCTACTCGTTTGAATAGGATTCGCTTTAATTTCAGTCCTACGCAGTTGAGTAGGACTTGTCTTTTACTACTTTCATTTCAGTCCTACTCGTTTGAGTAGGACTCGCAATTTACTGCTTTATTTCCTGCTTTCATTTTCTGCTTTATTTTATCGCTTTTCCAGCAAGCTTTCCCCATTCTGATGAGTGGCTAACCGTTCTTAGCCCTCAGTATCGAAGAGCATTGGGACAGATAAAATAGCTTTAAATAATTAAAGGTCCTGTTTTTCTACTTAATTAAAATTAACTTAAGGTTTGCCCCGGGTTTACGAAGCATAGTACCACATAATCGATGTGTGGGCTCTATTTCCATTGTCCATACGATAGCTAGCCGAGAGGCCATGCGTACGGACCGATCGCCCCTTGGTAGATGGAGTTCCGCACTAACCCTCAAGAGAGGAGGCGCGCAAACTCTACCGGATTGGGTTCCCCACCAAATAGCAGGGTTCTTAGCGTAATGCGGGCAATTAGCGGAATCCTTCATCGGACGAGAGTCCGGTCGAATAGTATAAATGTTCAGGTGAGCGATAGTCCTATAGATAGGTGAGCTCATTTTAGTGGAACCTCCACAGCCAAGTCTCCGCCTTAATTAATTTGAAATTTAGGATCTCTTTTTATTAAAAGTATATTTTAGTTCAAATTTTATTCGATGCGGTTGCGTTAAACTCTTCATCAGCTTCACCTTTTTAAAACGCTTTTATTTTTAATGCTTTTTGTTTATATATTAAGAAAATAACCTGACAAGTTAAATATCGGTAAAATAACAGTCCCCTCCAGGGAAGAGTAGAAATTATCAACCCGACCCCGAGAACAATACGACCTCGATATTTCTTACCGGAATATCCTGTACTACACGCTACAGGTGCACTTGCCTCCTCTCGTTAAAACTCGATTTCACCTGTTTTATATATAAATAATAAATCTGCACGCCCTATTTTCTAAATAAAACCATCCACCCGCTTTTCTAAATAAACCGCCCGGGGCGCCGCGTGCTCGAAATAATTTTTGGAGTTTTAACCATCAGAGCTACTCTCCCGTCGCCGCCTAGATCGAGATGTCTTCCCGCCGCCTGGAGTGAGGTCGGCCGGGAGATCCTCTCCCGGCACCGGCTAGAGCAAGATCGGCCACCGGCGTCGCCTAGAGTAAGATCCGGCCGGGTACACGGGTTGGCCGAGCCCTAACCGTACTTCACCGCCGCAGCCGCCAGGAGCAAGGCTGACCAGTATCTCCTTCCCTGTCATCGCCTGGAGCAAGGCTGGTCGGGATCTCCTTCCCCGCCGCCGCCTGCTGCAAGGCCAGCCGAGATCTCCTTCCCCGTCGCCACCCAGAACCACGTCAGCCAAGAGCTTCTCCCCTGGCACCGTCTTCAGCAGGAACAGTCGGAGCCGCCTTCTCATCCGGTGGGATAGTCGGCCACTAGATGTGGAACGAGCAAAGCTATTGCTGTAGCATGAGGAAGAGTCTTGGGGCTCAAGTTTGGCCGACCAAGAGGAGGGAGGATCTTGAGTGATCTTCTTGGTGCTCGAACCGCTGCGTCATCAATGCGTGGACAGCAGAAATGCTCCCTAAACGCCAAGCCCCTGGCGAGATGTTCGGTTGCAGCTTTGTCATACACGCGTCAAGGGTAACGAAGTTTCTTCTTGGGCAGGTGAAGCCATTAATTATCATATTTCTATGGAAGCTCCTCTCCACCGACGGGTGGTGGAAGGGGGCTCTCTGACGGGTCGATGTGTAGATCCCCGCAGTTGCATTAAGTATCCGGAAGCGTGAATACGGAGTTAGGCATGCTGTGTGAAGCCCATCCAGACGTGTGAGCCAGATTAGTGATGTTCTAGGGTTTCCGTAGAAGACTCCATGGAAGTTGTATATTATCCATTTGCAGGGAATAAGCACCATAGCCCCGAAATAGGGGTGCGCGCAATGTAATTGGTCTGCTTTTAGTCAACCAATGTTTAGCTTGCCGCCGCTTGTCGAGACGTCGACATACAGTTGCTGCAGTACCAAGCGGGGAATAACGGGCTTAAGCCCAAGTTTGTACTGGCCCTCGAAGGCCTAAGTTGCTTATGTTGCCAGCCAGCGTGCCAAAGTATGAAATTTATATTCCTGTAAATTAAAATGCATGTGCTGCCGTATATATGTTATTTATCTTTTTGTCTTAGGCGAGCGGTATTCTCGTGAACCGCTCGCCCCATGGGGATCTCAAGGTAAAGTTACCGGGAAGCCCTTGATGGCTTGATAACATTTCAGAGCAACAAAGTTACGTTGTTGGAGGCTCAATTGGGGTTGCGTAAAGAAAAATTGCTCGGCGATATTGCGCCATTGGTAGGGCGGGTGAGGAGCATTTTGCATAGACCCAAGGAGACACATCTTGATAGAGAGAGTTGGTCTTGAGATCCTCCTTAGATGTTCCGGTCGGCCAAGAGTGCCCTCCGAAGGTTTCTTAGCTCAGTCTTTGGCTTGGGAGGGGAAGAGTTTTTTAGTCTTCCGGGTATGCGGTGGGACCTCCACGCTAAGACCTTGGGTCTGTCCCTTGTGTTCCTAGTCTTGTGCCTAGATCGTTCTCTTGAGGGTAGTAGGTGTGCGGTCACCCCTCTTTTGGGACCTCGAACTCCACAGAGGTCAAATTTTGGCTTCAACACAAAGCTCCTGGTAGACTAAACTACATTGAATCGCCTTAGTCCGAGAGCGGTTGAGCGTGCAAACAATCATGAAAAGTAGAAAGATAAAGAAGGAATTTTTTAAACGCGGAAAACCTTTCAACTTGGTGAAAAAACACGTGGCCGGATCTGTGCCGGTCAAACCTCTACTATTGGGTTGTTGCTGTACAAGTTTTTTTATTGAACATGAGGGCAATAAGACTCCTCTCGTTACAATTGTTGATGGAGAGAAATAGAGAAGAACTCGGTGGGTGACGGGGCACCACCAATGAAGCTAATTCTTTTTCTTGCCATAATAGAGAGCTTCCCACTCTGGATACTTTAGAGTCTTTGACGATTGCTTGGAGGCTGGAGCATCTTGTTTTACTCGTCCTTTTTTCCTTTGTGGCTTGTCTCCTATTGCGCTTAGAAGAGTCATGAATGGCTGATTTGTCGTTGTTTGATGATCTCAATGATGAGTTGAGGGCTCTGTGGATACTGGGCACTTTGTGCGTATAAATGTAGTCGAGAGGTCTTTAGCTAGTTCTAACGCTGGTCTTGTTGACTGCTGGTAGTGTGAGGCACACAAACTTCTAAAACTCTGGTGGGCATGGTTTGCTATCACTGAGGAGGTCTGCGATTGGTTCAGTCATCGTACGGACGACTGATGGCAGAAGGCAATTATTGGTCCTCATGTGATCTTCGAAGTGCTTGATGTATCTGCAGGCAGCTTCAGCAATCAAGACAGGCTTCGACGAACTAGCTAGTCTTCGTTTCTCTAGACATGGCACAAGTAGGAGCGGTCTGGAGAATGGGGCGCATGACAACACACTTGGAATGGTGTGCATACTGATGGATTCATGCAAGGAGGAATGTGATCACAATGAAACGTGCACAGAGAGGGACATGGACAAAGGGTAAGCGCACACAAGGAGGGACTTGAACATAGATGGATGCATGCAAGGGGGAAAGTGCGCATAGGGAGACGTACACATGTTGAAAGAGAGACGCACACAAGGGGGAGCGCGAGCACAAAAGGACGTGTGCACGAAGAAGGAGAGGCTCGTGCAAGGGGGAGCACGTGTAAGGAGTAACGTGCACACGAAAGGACGTGGGCACGTTAGATGTGAGATGTTGGAGAAGGTGGAGCATAAGAGGAGAGAAAAATTCCGTAGGAGGAGAATAGAGAAAATCCTAAGAAGATTTTTCGAGCGGAGAAGAGAATGAAAATAAGAGAAATGAGAGAGTCTATTTATAGATTCTAAGATGGACAACCTAGTAATTTTCTCCGATAACTACTGAACGTACGAATAACAGCACTCTGTTTAGAGCACACAGATCACTAATTTTACAAAAAATGACGAGACCGCCCTCGAGTGGTTTGAGTACATCAGAAAAGTAATCACCCCTCCCGCGAGCGGAGGGGCGACCGATGAGACTGTTTGTGGCGGAGGCCGAGCGGCCGTGGATGCCGCTCGGTTGTAGAGGCCGACTGTCTAGGGAGGCCGCCCGACAGTGGTGATGGCGGTTTCGATGCGGTGGCGGTGATGATGGTTGGCACAACGACGATGGCGGTTGGAACAACGCCGATGATGGCGGTTTCGGTGCGGCGGCCGCGATGACGGTTGGTGCGATAACAATGGTGGTTGGTGCGGCGACGTTGGCTGTTGGCGTGGTGGAAATGGTGGTTGGCGCGGCGGCGATGGCGGTTGGTGCGGTGATGGAGGTTGGAGCGGAGACGATGATAGCGTTCGGCGTGGCGACGATGATGGAGGTTTGCGACGGCGGTGAGGCGGTTATACCTCCGGTACGTCGTGGGAGGTCGGATATCCACACCCCATGCGTGGGATGCGGCTAATGCCTCTAAGGAATCCCCATCATTTGTCCCTCATGTTCCGAGAACTAAGAGCCGAAGCGAATGATGGACAGAGACTTTTCCCTAAGTCAAGTGCGCGATGCTGTATAGGGGGGTTGTGTGCATTCATTGCTTTACGCTTGTAAAGACTTGAGCGATTCTCTGGTTTTCCATGTAACTAAATTTCTCTTGCACAAATCTGTTGGGTACATTGGTCAAATGTACCTGATTTGAAGAAGCCTCACCAAACTCAATGATATACATCATAATGTATTTGATGTATGTTTGAGTTACTTGTGCAGGTTAAGAAAGTACTGGACTGAAGCAAAAAGTTTCTAAGTCCATGTGTCGACACCCAGAGGGAAAGTGTCGACACTTAAGAAAGCTTGTGTCGACACCCAGACAAGCAGTGTCGACACTTGGAGTCATTGTGTCGACACCTGGGATGCACAGTCGACACCAGACAGAAAGTGTCGACACTTGGAGCTGTGTCGACACTCAGTGAAGAAAAGTGCAGACAGAAAGTGTCGACACAAGGAGCTGTGTCGACACCCAGTGAAGTTGTGACTACACCAGAAAGTGTCGACACTTGGAGCTGTGTCGACACTCAGCAAAAGTCTGCAGAGTCTAAGTACAAGTGTCGACACTCAACATAATGTGTCGACACTATGCAGAAGAGTCAGCACTTGGAGTAAGTGTCGACACTCAACACAATGTGTCGACACTCAACAGAAGAGTCAACACATGAAGTATGTGTCGACACCCAGAACAATGTGTCGACACACAGCTGAAGACTCAACACTAGAAGAAAGTGTCGACACATGGAGCTGTGTCGACACTTAGCAAAGAACAGAAAGAACAACAAATTATTCTAAGTACAAGTGTCGACACTATGGAAATGTGTCGACACTCAGCTGAAGTCTCAACAACAAGAAGGTGTGTCGACACAAGGAGCTGTGTCGACACTCAGCAAGATTCAACATAGAAGACTATGTGTCGACACCAAGAAGCAGTGTCGACACTTAACAGATTCAACACAAGAAGATGTGTCGACACAAAGGAGATGTGTCGACACATAGAAGAATTCAGCAAAAGCTAGAAGAACAAGTACTTGTGTCGACACTAAATTTCAGTGTCGACACATGCAGAAAAATCTGTGTCGAGACATACAAGGAGTTGTGTCGACACCTTGTAGACTTGTGTCGACACTTACACAACATGTGTCAACACTTGGACTATAAGTGTCGACACTTTAAGACAGAAAGTCTCGACACTTACTGACTGTTAGAGATTTTCAAGAAGTGACTGGATGACATGACAGCTGCCGTTCCAGCCGGTCTACAGCAACTGTCAGAGATGTCAGAAGTCAGTTATGAACCGGACCAGCCGGTTACCATGAAGAAGGCCTATAAATAGGCACCCACAGTTTACAGAAACTGTTGTTGAAAGGGTTGATCAAGTGATTAACAAGTGGTACAGATTATTCAAGTAATCAGAAAAGTGGTACACAGAGTATCAATACAAGAAGATCTTGCAGTCCAAGTGCAGATCTAAGAAGTTGGAGAGAGAGGGCTCCATCCAAGAAATCAGCCTTTGGAACTAGGCTGAGAAGAAGGATTCAGATTCAGTCTGGATCTTAAGTGGCAGAGGTCAAGGAACAACTGCAGAGGATTCAGCCTTATTCAGTTCTACTCAAGAAGCTTTGAAGAAAGCTAAGTTAGGGTGAATCCAGCTGAGTTCTTCCAAGAACTCATCAAGAATCTCTCAACTCCCCTCCTTTATTTCTGAGTTGTAGAGTTATTGTTTGTATTACATTTTTAACTTGTAGGATCCATTGGATCTGAGTGATTGTAAGCCTATATTTATAAAGGCTGAGGGTAAGGCTTGTTAGCCTGAGTGTAGGAGATAGAGATCTCTGAGTGTAGGCCTTGTTGGCTGAGTGTAGGCCTTGGTTGGCTGAGTGTAGGCCTTGATTGGCCGAGTGTAGGCTTTGGGATAAAGATGAGTTGTAAGGCTTTGGGCCTGAGGTAGGAACCAATTTGGGTTCTGAGACAGTGGAGAAGTTTGGCCGAATCTAGTACACTGCTAGATAGGCGAAGGGGGAAAGTGGATGTACCCATATCTTAGGGAACCACTACAAAACACTGTGTGATGTGCTGTGGATTAGCTGTGTATATTTTGTTATTGCTGTTTGCTGTGCAAAAGTAGTTTGAAATCTGTGATATAATTGTTTGGCTGCCAATAAAGTTAGAAAAGGATTAGGTCACCTATTCACCCCCCCTCTAGGTGTTTAGGTACCATATCTTTCAAGTGGTATCAGAGCCAGGTTCCTCAAAACAAGGACTAATAGTCTGAGGAGATCCTGTTTGGCAGATTCAGTGTAAGACATTACACAGTTTCAAAAAAATCAAGAAAACCAAGAAACATGGGTTCTTATGGGAATCACAAGGAATTGGGTTCGATGAAATTACCCATATGCAGGAAAGAGATCTTTGGGATCTGGAAAGAAAGGGTAAGGCTATTTATGGAAGCCTCTGACCCTAGAATCTACATCACAGTTAAGGAAGGGCCTTATGTGCCAATGAAGATTTCAGTATTGGATGCAAACCAGAGAACTCCAAAGGATTTCTCTGAGATGACTAAGGATGAAATTGTCCTGGCCACCATGGACAAGAGGGCACAAAACATAATAGTGAGTGTCATTGATGATGCAACTTTTCAGAACTTAATTCACTGTAAAACAGTAAAAGAAATGTGGGATACCCTCATTATCTATATGGAAGGTTCTGAAGAAGTTAGGCAAGATAGGAAGTCCTTGCTAAATCAGGAGTATGAAAGCTTTAGGCAAGGAAAGGGTGATAGCATCACTGAGTGCTATAAGAAATTTTACAGAATAGTTAATGAACTCATGTCTTATGGAAGAGAGTTCAGTAACTAAGAACTAAATGACAAGTTCTTAAGGTCCCTAACCAAAGATTAGGACACTAAGATCTGTGCCATAAGAGAAATGGCTAAGTTGGGGAAATTCCTCCTCCCACACTGTTTGGCAAGCTATTGTCTTATGAAATGCAGTTAACAGTGAGAAAAGAGGAGGAGAAATCAACAAGGACTGAGCACAAAGAAAGAACTGTTGCTTTCAAGACAGAAGTTCCCAGAAAGTGCAGGAATAAGTCTTCAACTCCACCTCCAGAGGTAGTTGAATCAGAATCTGATGAGTCTATCAGCACAAAGAGTGAGAGCAGTGAAAGTGATGAAGACTTTGCTGCCTTCACTAGACACTTTCAGAAATTCTTGAGGAAGAAACAGTGGAGGTCAAGACCTTCTTCTTCAAAGGGAAAGGAAGCCTTTCATCAGGAGAAAAGGCCTTCAAAAAAAGACAGGAAGAGGACAAAGTCAAGCAAGGCAACTGGATCTAAGATAGTGTGCTATTGCTGCAATAGACAGGGCCATGTTATTGCAGATTGTCCAGAGAAGAGAAAGGAATCTAGTGACAGGAAAAAGACTCACTACAAAGGCAAGAAGGAAAAGTCCTTAGTAGCCAAGAAGGAAAAGACTCTATCAGATATCTCCTCTTCAGAAACTGAGTCTGAGGCTGAAGCCTACATAGGGCTGTTTGCTGAAGAAGAAGAGGAAGAATTCATGCAGATCTTGGAGTCAATTTATGAACAAGAAGACAGTCATTGCCAAGGGCTAATGGCTTTGACATACAGTGCCAAAATCCTGGAGCAGCCAGGACCCAGTCAGGTACAAGGTTCATGTTCAAGTTCAGTTTCTTGTTCAAGTTCAGATTCAGATTCTTCTTCATCAAGTGATGAGAATGTATCTGAGTCTGAGGATGATATTCATCAGCTTATAGATGAATATAAGGTACTGTTGCAAGCCTACAAGAAAAGCAAGACCCTAGCCAAAAGTCAGGCAAAGGAAATTGTTGATCTTAAAGCTGCTGCAACAGATTTTGAGAAGCAATTTGATCAAAAACTGAATGAGGTAGCCAGGCTGAAACACATTACTGTGATTCAGATGGGAACTATCACTTTTAAGAATGATCAAATTAAGTGTCTGGAGAACAATATTCAGAAGGAGAAGGACTTGGTTGCTAGGTTTTCAAAACCTAAATCAGTGCTACCTTTAATTGATGAATTTGTTCATCATAAAGGCAAGGCTGGACTGGGTTTTGTTAGACCTGCAGGGACTGAGCAGTCCAAGTATAAGTCCAAGGGCAAAGCCCCAACATTCAACAAGCCTGCTGTAGTCAAGACAGCCAAGGCAGTACCTAAGCAAAGGTACAATAAATTTGAATGTTGGTGCTGTGGCAAAGTTGGCCATTTTACAGTTGACTGTTGGCACAATGTGAGTGCCAAAGTGAGTTCCAAACTACCTGTTGGAAAGCCAGTAGGTAGGTTTGTCAAATTGCAAACTAACAATCACCAAGGACCCAAGAATACTTTGGGTTCTAAGGTCCATTAATTTGTTTTGCAGGTGAATCCAAGTGGCCATACCCCTACATGGTACTTGGACAGTGGATGTTCCAGACATATGACTGGAACTAGGGGACTACTGAAGGACTACATTCCAATCAAAAATGGTCCTAAAGTGACCTTTGGTGGTTCTGAAAAAGGAATCATCAAAGGGTTTGGTAACATTTCTTCAAACTTAGTTACCATTACTCAAGTGGCTTATGTTAAAGGGTTGAAACACAACCTAATAAGTATAAGTCAATTAAGTGATGTAGGGTATGACATCTCATTTGTTAAAAATGGTTGTCATATCAAGAGGTCAAGTGATCAAGAGATCATCTTGACAGGATATAGGAAAAGGAATGTCTATTGCCTAGACATTATGATTGAGAACAATGATTCTCCAGTTTGTCTTGTAGCTGATGAGACTGTCTCTCATTGTGTCAAATGGCACAAGAGGCTAGCCCATCTTAACTAGAAGACAATTAGCAAACTCTTTAGCAAAGAGTTAGTGAGGAATGGTCCTCAAGTTAAGTGTGTTAAAGATGGCATTTGCTCAGCTTGTCAAAAGGGCAAGCAGACTAAATCCACCTTTAGAAGCATAGATAACAAAGATGCTGTGAGGTGTTTGTACCTCTTGCATTTGGATCTCTTTGGTCCAATGCCAGTTCACAGCTTAGGAAGGAAGGTCTATACCCTTGTAGTTGTAGATGACTACTCAAGGTTTTCCTGGGTGTTCTTCTTAAGACAGAAATCTGAAACACCTAGTGTCTTCTACAGCTTTGTCAAGCAAATTCAGAATGAACTAAATAATATTGTGGTCAAAATTAGAAGTGACCATGGTACTGAGTTTCAGTCTGAAAGCATGACAAAACTATGTGAAGACTTGGGATATTTCAAGAATTCTCTTCACCTAGAACACCTCAGCAAAATGGCATTGCTGAGAGGAAAAATAGGACCTTGATAGAGGCTGGTAGAACCCTATTGAGTGATACATTACTGCCAGAGTATTTCTGGGCTGAAGTAGTTAACACTGCATGCCATGTTATAAATAGGGCTACTATCACTAAAGGGCTAAACAAGACCCCTATGAAGTTGTGAAAGGCAAGAAACCAAACCTATCCTACTTCAGGATCTTTGGTTGCAAATGCTTCATACTTAACAATGAGAAGTCTTACATAACTAAGTTTGCTGCCAAGTCCCAAGAGGGAATTTTTGTTGGGTACAGCAACAATAGTAAGGCTTATAGAGTCTATAACTTGACTACACAAGTTGTAGAAGAATCAGTGCATGTAGTTTTTGATGAGACTAAACTTATTAATAATGAGTTGTCTAGCAATGTATGCAGCCCCACAGGTTTGACAAAGAAAATGGACAAGCTTTCTATAGAAGAAGTGCCTGCTGCAAGACAGCAAGGAGAAGAGAGTAGCTGCTGTCCAGGGGGAGAACTACATGTGCCAATAGCTGAAGAAATCCAAGGAATACAGCATGATGCAGATGCTGAAGTGGTTCAACCAGAGGTGAGGATGCCTCCAGCCCACATGCATCTTAGAGATCATCCAGTAGAGCTGATTATTGGAGATCCAAGACAAGGAGTTCAAACAAGGAGCAGATATCAGAATGCTGCAATCTATTCCAGCTTTTTGTCTCAAGTTGAACCTAAAAGATTTGAAGAAGCAATACAAGATCCACAATGGACTGAAGCAATGCAAGAAGAGCTTAATCAGTTCAAGAGGTGCAAGGTTTGGAACTAGTTCCTAAACCTAAAGACCACAATGTAATAGGAGTTAAGTGGATCTACAGGAATAAGATGGATGAACAAGGTGTCATCATTAAGAATAAAGCTAGACTGGTTGCTAAAGGATATAGGCAAGAAGAAGGTATTGATTTTGATCAAACCTTTGCTCCAGTAGCCAGACTGGAAGCCATAAGAATGTTCTTGGCCTATGCAACCTATCAAGGATTCAAGGCTATACCAAATGGATGTCAAGTCAGCATTCCTAAATGGTAATTTGAAAGAAGAAGTCTATGTGGAGCAGCCTTCAGGTTTTGTTGATCCAACTCTACCTCATTATGTCTATAGACTTAGGAAAGCTTTATATGGGTTAAAGCAAGCCCCTAGGGCTTGGTATGAAACCCTATCTAGTTTCCTCATTGAGAACAAATTCTCAAGGGGGAAAATAGATAAGACTCTATTCCTTAGGGAATCTAGAGGCAAAGTCATACTAGTCCAAATATATGTAGATGACATTATATTTGGGTCTACTGAAAGCAGCCTTTGCAAAAAGTTTGCAAAACTTATGCAAGGTCAGTTTGAAATGAGTAGTATGGGAGAGCTGAAGTTTTTCTTGGGTCTCCAAGTTAAACAGACTGAAAATGGTTTATCCATATGTCAGTCAAAGTTCACCCTAGAACTCATAAGGAAGTATGGTATGGATTCATCCAGTACCATGAAGACTCCTATGGGGTCAAGTATGTCTCTTAGCAAGGATGATGCAGGGAAACCTGTAGATGAAACCTTGTATAGATGGATAGTTGGCTCCCTATTATACTTGACTGCTAGTAGACCAGACATCATGTATGCTACATGTGTTTGTGCAAGGTATCAAGCCTGCCCTAAAGAGTCTCATTTGACTGCAGTCAAAAGAATATTGAGATATCTAAAGGGCACTCCCTATCTAGGCCTCTGGTACCCTAGGAATGGAGACTTTGATCTAACAGGTTATTCAGATGCAGACTTTGCAGGATGCAAAGAGGATAGAAAGAGCACTATTAGAACCTGTCAATTCCTAGGTGGGAGACTAATTTCATGGAGCAGCAAAAAGCAGACTAGTGTGGCTATCTCCACAGCTGAGTCAGAGTATGTGGCTGCAGGAAGTTGCTGTGCTCAACTTCTGTGGATTCAACATCAGCTAGAGGACTATGGATTTCAGGTAAGTAGAACTCCACTTTACTGTGATTCTACAAGTGCTATTTCAATAGCTAATAACCCTGTATCTCATAGTAGAACAAAACATATTGAGATTAAATATCACTTTCTTAGAGAACATGTAGAAAGAGAAGATATTTCACTTGAATATGTTAAAACAGATGAACAAGTAGCAGATATGTTTACTAAGTCACTAGAAGAAGCTAAGTTCAATAGATTCAAAATTGAACTAGGAATGATAAACTTAGACTAAGTTTACAGAATAGAAAATTGGCTAAGTAAAAAGGTGTCGACACATAGACAAGTCTATGTCGACATAGAATAGTGGTGTCGACACTTCAGGAAAAAGGTGTCGACACATCTAGGAATGTGGTGTCGACACTTCAGAATGTTAGTGTCGACACATGTCCTGTAGGTGTCGACACATCCAATGTGGTGTCGACACTTATGTTTTACTCAGAATTTTCTAAGTAAAGTCTCGACTATGTGTCGAGATATGTTGTGTCGACACATAACCAAGTGTCGACACATAATATCTGTTGACTAAACTTGTGTCGACACATATGTGTCGAGACATTATAAGTCAGTGTCGACACTTATTGCCAGTGTCGACACATGTTAAGCTAGCTGTCCCGCCTGTTCAACTTCAAAATCAGAAAGGTATAATATAGGGTTCTGTCTTTGTTTGTCGACACGCTTTCAAAGTTTCGAGACCAAAACTACTGTGTCGACACCTCTCTTTTTTAAAGACTAATTCTCCAAACCCTAATGGCTCCTAAGCTTGAGGAGAACGTTAACGAGGGCTATGAGCTAGTGCGCGGCGCGTTCGATGAAGCTGATCAAGAAATCCAGTCGGTGGTAACCCTAGTCACCAATTCTGGACTAGAATACTTGGTTTCAGAACCAACAAAGATTTGGAAGAAGGAAGTTCTTGAATTCCTTAATGGAGCTGTTGTAGATGACTCTGGATATAGAATCAAATCCAGAGTTCATGGATCTAAAGTCAAGATTTCACCAAAAAGTCTGAGGAAGGTACTCCAGCTACCTAAAACACAAGATGAAGAAGAAGTAACTGCATCCAAGACCAGGGAAGCCCTTACCTGGTGTGGACTTGATCCAAAGATGAAGATAGGATCTGTCTTTAACAGGAAAGACATGAACAGTCAAGGAAAATTCATGTCTGAGATTGTGGGCAAGGTTATTCTCAGTAAGCCTGGAGGGCATGACAGGGTGTCTGCCTCTATGTTTGGAATTATGACCAGAATCATATTCACTCTGAAAACAGACTGGTCAATAGTGGTTTTTGACAAGATCAAGGAGAGCTTGAAGAAGCCTAATCTGGGCAGAATTATAAGTCTCTACCAAGCTGGTACAATACCAGAGGTAATGAGCAATGCTGCTGGAAGTAAGATCAACCACATGAGGAAGATGGATCAAAGGATCTTTTCTAGATGGGACAGGGTGTTGTCCAAGGAACTGTCAACCCCTGAGAAGCCAGTATCTGAAAAGAAATTCCTCCAAAGAAGAAGAGAAAGACTGTACAAGTGGTACAAGAGTCCACTAGTGATTCTGATAGTGAAGAACAGGTTGTCTTCACTCCAGATGATCATGAGGGAGAGCCTGCTGACAAGACTCCTGCTCCTCCAGCTGATGCAGAGATCCAGGGGGAGCTGTCTCCAGCTAGCCCCATCCACAGGGATCAAAGCCAGGGGGAGCATCCAGTTGTAGAGGAACCATCTACACTGGACAGTGAGCAAGCCACCATCATTATCCAAGAGGTACTCACTGACCTAAAAACTTTAGAATATCTTATAGAAGATGCTGATTTGTCTGATGTTCCTCAGCAAATTCAGCTGCCTAGCCAAGAACCAGATGTTGTTATCAAAGACACATCTGCTATTCCAGTGGTTGAAGAGCACAGAATATCTCCAGCTCAATCACCTCAAGAGTTCACCATGGAAGATCTATTTCTAAATCTAGATCAAGAAGATTTTAACATGGACAAGGATGCTGCTGCTGAAGATAAGACTGCTGCTGCTGAGGGGGAGCTAGTACAAGATCTGGAAGAGCCTATTAGGCTAGAAACTGAGGAAGCACCTGATGTGCAAACTGAGAAGCCTCAAAGCCCTAAGGACAGGGTTGATATTGCCAGCACTTCTGCCTCTGAAGATGAGGAGAGTGCTAGGGCCAAAATGAAGAAACTCTATGTCTTCAAGAGGAGAAGCCAGAGTTATAAGAAGGCTTTGCAATCTATAGCCCCACAGCCTATAGTTCAGCAAGCTCCAACTGCTGATTATAGTGCTTTATTGATTGCACTGCAGATCAAAATGGATGAACAAAGAAAAGCCATAGAGGCTTATGTTGATGCAGGGCACAGATCCCTACAGTTTGATCTTGCACAAGATATAAAGTCTATAAGGTTTGAAATGAACCTTAACAAGAAAGAGATGACAGACTGCTTCCACAAGGGTGGCAATGCAGTGGTGTATCTGGCAACACACCAAGAGAAGATAAAGGCTCAGGTAAATGATATAGCCTTAAAGCAAGGATATGTGCTGGAAAACCAAATCAGAATGAATGACAATCTGACTGAGTCACATAATGCTCTACTCACAGAATTGAAGAATAAGACTGCTGAACCTTCTACATCTGCTGCTGCAGTTAAGGCTGACTTTGATAAAGTATTTCAAACTGAGATTACTGCTGTCAAGACTGCAATTCAAGATTCCCAGAAGGCCATCTCTGAACAGCACACTAAGCTCAGACCTTACTTTAAAGATGGAATCAGGTACTTGGATAGTCAAATCAGATTCCAGAAGGATGATGTAAGAGATCATGTTGCCCAAGTAGTCATAAAGGGGGAGAGAGTATTAGTCAAAGCTAGCTCTGACCATGCCAAATGGATATCTAACTCCATCAGAGCTACACTGGGCTATCCTCCACTATGTGATGATGATAATGTTGCTGAATCAGGGATTCAAAGTGCATATCTTGGAGGTGAGCAACCAGAGGTAGCTCAAGTGATTTATCCACCTCCAGATTTTGACATGGTTCATGCAGATGTAAGCACAATGTATAGCCCAACTGCAGGGAAGTCCAATGTTGTTCTGGAAAAGGTTGTTCAACCTATTTCTGCTGCTATGCAAGAGGCATTAGAGAAAGAAGAAGAGACAAGGCTGTCAAAGAAGAGGTTTAGGGAACAAGCAGAACAAAAGCCAGATTTTGAACAGTGGAGCCCTACCTCTAGGAATATAATTCTAACTGCCTGGAAAGCTGCCAAGGACAATGCTCATGAAAGGAACAAGTGGTTCTCTGAAGCAGAATGGAGGAAACATGAAATAAGACAGGAGGCCATTGTTCAGTATAGAAGGAAGGCTAAGATGGGAAAGCTACCTCCTACTGCAGTGGAGCCTAGCAAGTACTTCCCTAAGCCATATCATTATTTTGAGAGGCAAAAAATCAAAGCAGAAGAGCTGAAGAAGAAGGACTTAAAAGGCAAGAAGCCTGCTGATGCTGCAACTGCTGAAGCCACTGTCAAAGATCAAGTCCAATCTGGCAAAGGTATTGTTATCAAAGAACCAGACCAGAAATAGATTAGGAATTGACTTGAAGATTGTTGTAATCTTTTGAATGAAATACATTTTTGTAAATCATTGAAAATGTATTGGAAAAAATGTTAGAACAATATATGATAAATATATTTCATGATTGTTCTGAGAATATGTCTATTTCTTGTTTGTTCTGCAATGTTGAATGTGTATACATGTGTGAAATATTACATGTTTATATTTACCCTGCTGTTTATAATCTGCTGTACATCATTTTGTAATTTTAATTATGGATGGTGTATATCATTGACTAAGGGTTATGACTTCTCCAAATAGGGGGAGATTGTTGGGTACATTGGTCAAATGTACCTGATTTGAAGAAGCCTCACCCAACTCAATGATATACATCATAATGTATTTGATGTATGTTTAAGTTACTTGTGCAGGTTAAGAAAGTACTGGACTGAAGCAAAAAGTTTCTAAGTCCATGTGTCGACACCCAGAGGGAAAGTGTCGACACTTAAGAAAGCTTGTGTCGACACCCAGACAAGCAGTGTCGACACTTGGAGTCATTGTGTCGACACCTGGGATGCACAGTCGACACCAGACAGAAAGTGTCGACACTTGGAGCTGTGTCGACACTCAGTGAAGAAAAGTGCAGACAGAAAGTGTCGACACAAGGAGCTGTGTCGACACCCAGTGAAGCTGTGACTACACCAGAAAGTGTCGAAACTTGGAGCTGTGTCGACACTCAGCAAAAGTCTGCAGAGTCTAAGTACAAGTGTCGACACTCAACACAATGTGTCGACACTATGCAGAAGAGTCAGCACTTGGAGTAAGTGTCGACACTCAACACAATGTGTCGACACTCAACAGAAGAGTCAACACATGAAGTATGTGTCGACACCCAGAACAATGTGTCGACACACAGCTGAAGACTCAACACTGGAAGAAAGTGTCGACACATGGAGCTGTGTCGACACTTAGCAAATAACAGAAAGAACAACAAATTATTCTAATTACAAGTGTCGACACTATGGAAATGTGTCGACACTCAGCTGAAGTCTCAACAACAAGAAGGTGTGTCGACACAAGGAGCTGTGTCGACACTCAGCAAGATTCAACATAGAAGACTATGTGTCGACACCAAGAAGCAGTGTCGACACTTGACAGATTCAACACAAGAAGATGTGTCGACACAAAGGAGATGTGTCGACACATAGAAGAATTCAGCAAAAGCTAGAAGAACAAGTACTTGTGTCGACACTAAATTTCAGTGTTGACACATGCAGAAAAATCTGTGTCGAGACATACAAGGAGTTGTGTCGACACCTTGTAGACTTGTGTCGACACTTACACAACATGTGTCGACACTTGGACTATAAGTGTCGACACTTTAAGACAGAAAGTCTCGACACTTACTGACTGTTAGAGATTTTCAAGAAGTGACTGGATGACATGACAGCTGCCGTTCCAGCCGGTCTACAACAACTGTCAGAGATGTCAGAAGTCAGTTATGAACCGGACCAGCCGGTTACCATGAAGAAGGCCTATAAATAGGCACCCACAGTTTACAGAAACTGTTGTTGAAAGAGTTGATCAAGTGATTAACAAGTGGTACAGATTATTCAAGTAATCAGAAAAGTGGTACACAGAGTATCAATACAAGAAGATCTTGCAGTCCAAGTGCAGATCTAAGAAGTTGGATAGAGAGGGCTCCATCCAAGAAATCAGCCTTTGGAACTAGGCTGAGAAGAAGGATTCAGATTCAGTCTGGATCTTAAGTGGCAGAGGTCAAGGAACAACTACAGCGGATTCAGCCTTATTCAGTTCTACTCAAGAAGCTTTGAAGAAAGCTAAGTCAGGGTGAATCCAGCTGAGTTCTTCCAAGAACTCATCAAGAATCTCTCAACTCCCCTCCTTTATTTCTGAGTTGTAGAGTTATTGTTTGTATTATATTTTTAACTTGTAGGATCCATTGGATCTGAGTGATTGTAAGCCTATATTTATAAAGGCTGAGGGTAGGGCTTGTTAGCCTGAGTGTAGGAGATAGAGATCTCTGAGTGTAGGCCTTGTTGGCTGAGTGTAGGCCTTGGTTGGCTGAGTGTAGGCCTTGATTGGCTGAGTGTAGGCTTTGGGATAAAGCTGAGTTGTAAGGCTTTGGGCCTGAGGTAGGAACCAATTTGGGTTCTGAGACAGTGGAGAAGTTTGGCCGAATCTAGTACACTGCTAGATAGGCGAAGGGGGAAAGTGGATGTACCCATATCTTGGGGAACCACTATAAAACACTGTGTGCTGTGCTGTGATTGTGCTGTGGATTAGCTGTGTATATTTTGTTATTGCTGTTTGCTGTGCAAAAGTAGTTTGAAATCTGTGATATAACTGTTTGGCTGCCAACAAAGTTAGAAAAGGATTAGGTCACCTATTCACCCCCCCTCTAGGTGTTTAGGTACCATATCTTTCAAAATCTGAGAATTTTGGCCTGTTTGCATGCTTGATCGCTCAGCGGTATAGAACGGTTCAGGAGGCCGGTTCAACAGGATCTTCGAGCGTACCGCAACAAGTTGTTTCATTTTTTCATAATAAAAATATGTTTTATGTTAATCATTTATTAGCAAATTTGAATTTTGTCGAGATACTTTAGAAAAGAGGGGTTTTAGGTTGGGCAGGGTAAAGACGGAGCACTTGGAGCTTAAATTTAGCATTACAAGAAGGACGAATGACTTCATTTTTAAGTTGGGAGATCAAAATATTTCTCGTAATGATTGTTTTAAATATCTTGGATAGATAGTTCAAAAAGACAGAAGTATGAATGTAGATGTGACACATAGAATCCAAGAGGGTTGGTAGAAGTGGAGAGACGCATCACAGATATTATGTGATAGTAAAGTACCACTAAAACTTAAGGGCAAGTTTTACCGTACTGCAATTAGACCTGCGATGCTCTATGGTTCTGAGTGTTGGGCAGTGAATTGTGTACATGAGCAAAAAATGAGAGTTGCGGAGATGATAATGCTTAGGTGGATGTGTGGAAACACGAGACTGGATAATATTAGGAATGAATATATCTGGAATAAAACAGGACTAGCACCAATTGTGGAGAAGCTGCGAGAAGCTCGACTTAGATGTTTTGGACACGTACAAAGGAGATCATTAGAGGCACCTGTTAGGCATTGTGAGAGTCTTGTCACTAGCCATGTTAACGAGGGAGGGTTAGACCAATAAAAACATGGAATGAAACTAAAGGAAATACATGATGTACTTAGACATTAGTGAGATTATGACAACAAATAGGGCACAATGGTGACAAAGGATCCATATAGCCGACCCCGCTATGTCACAACCCGCATTTCCTCAACGAGTACATCGTATCAGAGTAAGAGGAACTACGTGTTATGATGACACGTCGTGCAGGGGATAACTGCACACGCTCAAGCAAAACCATGACGCTTGCTTTATTAGTTGAAATCCATCAGTTAAATGCAAGAAAACCGTTTAGTTTGTTGGCCGTATCCCTCGGCCTTATCGGTCAAAACGTGTATTTGTACGCGGCAGAAAATACGTTAGTTTACTTATGACGATTTTCTATATGCAATCTAGATTTACCATAATATAAGAAATCAATAATGTCGTCCTCGAAATTTGACTCCAATCAGCCAATCAGCCACAAAACAATTGATTACTCACATTTGCGAGCCAACGTAATGCCCATCAAGCCTATGCAATCATTCAACGAAAAAATCCGGAGCATTACAGTCACTCCCCCTAACAAAAAGTTTCACCTCGAAACTTGTCAATAATTCTTATATAATCAAAGGAGTAATCAAACAAAAACACCAATTCACATACCAGCTTACTTACAGGAACAAGTGAGGGTGAGCCGCCCTCATCGTTGACTCGAGCTCCCACGTCGTGCTTTCCACATTCTGATTTTTCTATAGCACCTTGACCATAGGAATCTTCTTTTTCCGCAACACGCGATCTTGGGAGTCCAAAATACGGATGAGCATCTCCACAAAAGAAAGGTTCGGCGCCAACTGCGGCACAATATCCAAAACTTGCTTATCATTCCGCACACACTTTCGAAGTTGGCTGACATGAAACACGTTCTGAACACCAGGAAAGTTCACGGGTAATTCTACTTTGTAAGCGGATGCACCAACCCGCGCAAGAATCTTGAAAGGACCCACAAATCTTGGGTCTAATTTGCGCTCTTTTCCAAACCTCTTGATTTCAACCATTGGGGAGACTTTCAGGAAGACGAAATCCCCTATAGCAAACTCTAACTCCGACCTTCGCCGGTTGGCGTACTTTTCATATCTCTCTTGGGCGATCCGAAGCTTCTCCCGAATAAGCCGTACGACAACTTCCATGTCCTCGAGCGCCTCTGGGCCCAACAAAGGTCGCTCGCCAATCTCAGCCCAAAATAAGGGAGTCCGACAACGTCGCCCATATAAAGCTTCGAATGGAGCCATTTGCAAGCTTTCTTGATAGATGTTATTATATGCGAATTCCATAAGCCGCAAACGCTCATCCCATGCTCCGCCATACTCAAGAATGTAGCATCGAATCATATCTTCCACAATTTGGTTTACCCGTTCCGTTTGACCATTCGTCTGAGGGTGGTAAGCAGTGAAATACCTCAAATCCGTTCCCAAACCCTCTTGTATACTCTTCCAGAAACGAGAAGTAAATCGGGAATCCCGGTCCGAAATGATATTAACTGGGACACCATGCAGTCGGATGATCTCGTTCAAATATAGCTCTGCTATTATCTTCATCGGGTAGTTGATCTTAAATGGTATAAAGTGAGCACACTTGGTCAACCTATCCACAATCACCCATACGGAGTCATGTCCTCGTGGAGATCTTGGTAAGCCTGTAATAAAATCCATTGAAATGCTTTCCCACTTACATGTTGGAATCTCAAAGGGCGTCAACTTGCCACCAGCCCTCCCATGATCATCTTTCACCCGCTTGCAGGTATGATATTCAGATACAAATTGCGCTATATCTCTTTTCATTCCATACCACCAGACAATTTGCTTCAAATCACGGTACATTTTTGTTGATCCTGGATGGTAGGCCATACTTGAGCCATGTGCTTCCCTGCACACCATATCTCGGATGTCTCCAATGGCAGGGATACAAAATCGACCGCGGTACTTTAACGTGCCCTCATCATCAATATCAAAATCCGGTAATTCACCCTTTTCAGTCCGAAGAAATAAATGTAAAAGATCAGGATCATCCTTTTGATGTCGTCTTGCAAGCACCATCCATGAAGGTTCTTCTACCGCCGAATGACTTTGCGGTTCATATCTTCCCACGGTAATATCCATCAATATAAATTCCTCCACTAGACGGTCGGCCGAAAGAATGAATAATGTACCTGTCTTCCGACTCAAAGCATCGGCCACAACATTCGCTTTCCCGGGATGATACTGAATTTCCACATCATAATCAGCTACATATTCAAGCCATCGCCGTTGGCGCAAATTGAGTTCCTTTTGCGTGAAGACGTACTTCAAAATTTTATGATCCGTAAAGATTTTACACTGCGCACCATAAAGTAAGTGTCTCCACAACTTCAATGTAAATATCACGTTCTTTTCATGACTTTTCAACTGCCTAGACCCATACGCAATCACCTTTTTATCTTGCATCAAAACACATCCAAGTCCAACGTGCGATGCATCCACAAAAACATCATAATCTATCCCTACTGTCGGCAAGATCAACACATGAGCGGTACATAACCTGTTCTTGAGTTCAAGGAATGATGCTTCACACTTATCATTCCAATCAAACGCCACATTTCTCTGGGTTAAGCGAGTCAAAGGTGCAGCAAACATAGCAAAACCTTCTACAAATCTGCGATAATAGCCGGCCAATCCCAAGAAGCTCTGAATCTCCTTGGGTGTCTCCGGTCTCCTCCACTCCATGACTGCAGCAATCTTTTCGGGATCCACTGTAATTCCATGTTGATTAATAACATGACCCAGAAATGCAACCTGATGCAACCAAAACTCGCATTTGCTTAGCTTGGCGAACAACTTTTGGTCTCGTAAAGTGGTCAACACCAATCTCAGATGTTGTTCATGCTCCCCAGCACTGCTGGAGTAGACGAGAACGTCGTCAATAAAAACCACCACAAACCTATCCAAGCAGTCCTTGAACACCCGGTTCATCATATCCATGAAGGTTGATGGTGTGTTGGTCAAAGCAAACAACATCACAAGAAATTCAAAATGGCCATGTCTCGATCGAAACGCAGTCGGCGGAATATCAGACTCCCGGACCTTTAGTTGATGATAGCCAGAACGAAGATCAATCTTCGAAAATACTGAACTGCCATGCAGTTGATCAAACAAATCGTCAATCCTTGGTAGTGGGTACTTGTTCTTAATCGTCACCTTGTTTAATTCTCGGTAATCGATGCAAAGCCGCATCGACCCATCTTTCTTCTTCAAAAACAACACAGGTGCACCCCAAGGTGATGAACTTGGTCTGATAAACCCCTTTGCCAATAAGTCATCCAGTTGGGTACACAACTCTGCCCGCTCACGCGGGGCCATTCTATACGGCGCTTTCGCAATAGGCCGCGTACCCGGCTCCAAATCAATGACAAACTCGACATCACGATCAGGTAGAAGACTAGGAAGATCAGTAGGAAAAAATCTGGAAATTCACACACAACAGGGATCTCCTCCAAACGCGGCAAAACAGCACTAGTCCCCACAACTGAGACTAGACAAGCAAAGCAGTCGGAAACAAACAACGTCCGAACACATACCGCTGAAATCCCTGGAGAGTCCAGGCATGAATCACCATAAACACTTCCCGGCTGGCCATTGTCCGTGATAAAGTCCAAGCGCTTGCCTTTGCACTGGATAACATCGTCATAGCGGGATAACCAATCCATGCCCAAGATAACGTCAAAATCTTCCAAATCGATCACCTTCAAATCAGCCTTCGCTAAGACGTCCCCCAACAAAATGGGACAATCAGGAAGACCCCAATCTGCAACCACAGAAGCACCAGAAGGAAACTTCACCAAAAGGCATTCCCCACTCGATCTGGTGTCAAATGATACCGATCCACAAAGGTTCGAGCCACAAATGAATGGGTCGCGCCAGAATCAAAGAGAACACGCGCCCACCGGTTCTTTACCTTAAATTTTCCTATAAAGGTACATATGTATCTAAGAACTACGCTTAAGAGTCATAAACAAAACGTGGACCAAAGGAAGGAATCGAACCTGAGATAACCTGAGGTGACATCTGAGCTTCCTCTGACGAGATCACATTCAACTTCCCCTTGCCTTTGTCCAAACACAGAGGCGGAGGCAAAGCCTAGAGTGGCATTGGCTACAACACGGGCTGGTTTTGTGGGCACCTTGCCTTGAGATGTCCCTGTTTGCCACACTGAAAGCACACCTTGTCTTTGACCCAACAGCGGCCCACATCATGACCTCTTCCCCCACAACTTATACACTCCAAGTCTCTGGTCGGCGCACCCTGAATTGCATGCACCTGCTCCTGCATTCCCAACCGCTTGAAACATTTCTCAACCGGGTGGCCTGACCGGCCACAGAAGCTACACGTCTCCTTATTCTTCTTCCTTACGTCTGATTCTTGGGAGCTTTTCCCTCCCACCAGCTTTCTCTTGTCCTTCCTCATCAGCTGCCCTCTTTGTTTTGCATTTTCTATAACTTCAATCTTCAAAGCAGCCTCAACCACACTGGTGTAACTCGTCGCTCCATAAGCGTTTGCGAACTGCTGAACATCGCTCCGGAGTCCGCCAAGAAATCTCTTCACTCGGTCAGCTTCCGTAGTCACCAAGCCCGGAGCGAACCGACTTAGCTTGCTAAACTCAATTTCATACTCACTAACTGTGAGTTTCCTCTGCTTCAGGTACAAGAAGTCATTCATCAGGCGGTCCCTTTCGACCGACGACAGAAATTTGCGTCGTAGCATTTCTTTGAAGACTTTCCATGAACATCCCGCCACTAAGCTTTCCTTTTCTCACAACCACAAACTTTTTGCCAGTCCTTTTAGTTGGTAGGCGGCAAGCATCACCTTCTGGTCCTCGGTAATGCCAGAATAGACAAACATCTCTTCCAACGTGATCACCCAATCATCCAAGATCACAAAGTCCGCTTTTCCATTATAGGTAGGTGGTCCAAGTCGCTGAAACTGCGAGATAAAAGTCATCGCAGGAGGAACCACAACTGGGGGTATCAACGCCACGGAAGGAGTAGAAACAGCTGGACCAATGACAGGCTCCTGCACTCTGGGTGCCATCCCAGACATCATTGATGACATAGCTTGGAGCTGGGACTGCACATCCTGCACCTGCCTAGTCAAAACCTCATTACTTTGTCGTAGGCTATCCATCAGGGCATTATTTTGTGCGCCCGAAGACTCGCCCTCTGATTGGGGAGTCTGCCTTGTCATTGGACGCTTCGACATCCTATAAACACGTTCACCCTCATCAAGCTCAAACCCAACAAAAACACACAACTACTATGTACAGACAATACATATATAAATATGAACATCAACTGCTAACTTGCTCTAGGAGTTTAAGAATGATATTATGCCTAGCCTAAGATGACTCACCGTCATCCCACTAACTTGTGCCTAAACTATGAATGCATGAATTTATTTGACCCAAAACCATATGTGTATAGGTGTCATCATGTAAATCTTTAGCTTGGCACGTTGTGCTCATGCAATGTTATGTTATGCGTGATGTGCTATGCATTCTAAAAAAGGCCTTAATGCATGCCATGAGCGGTCGTACGCATCACAATGCTATGCATCCCATACTACATAACATTGCATGCAATGAATAAAAGAAAACGTGCTAGTCGCATCCATGTGGTGAGGTTATGCATCCCATACTACATAACCCTCACATGTTGCCCCTATGGTGGATCCATATACAACCACATATTATGCATCCCATACTACATAATATGCCCCGTATACTTCTGTTCATGCCATGAGTGTAGTGTTCGTGCTTCGGCCAAGACGTACTGATGGCACCTCGGTGTGTGTATAATATGATGATGATTAATAATTTTTTACTAAAAGGAAAGTTTGCCCGACCAATTGTCAAGCAAACCTGGCTCTGATACCAACTGTCACAACCCGCATTTCCTCAACGAGTACATCGTATCAGAGTAAGAGGAACTACGTGTTATGATGCCACGTCGTGCAGGGGATAACTGCACACGCTCAGGCAAAACCTTGACGCTTACTTTATTAGTTGAAATCCATCAGTTAAATGCAAGAAAACCGTTTAGTTTGTTGGCCGTATCCCTCGGCCTTATAGGTCAAAACGTGTATTTGTACGCGGCGGAAAATACGTTAGTTTACTTATGACGATTTCATATATGCAATCTAGATTTACCATAATATAAAAAATCCTCTTTTTTTACATTGTTTGGAAAATACTTGATTAGTTGACTAAAACATGTTATGAATGATATACAATAATAGGGTTTTTTTAGCTTAAAACTACCTAATGCAACCTAGCATAAAACAGTCCCAATAGCAAGTAGATATCATTCCAATGATTCATAATAGTAGTCTATCATTCATATGCAGCCACTAAAGAAAACCACCAATGAGCATCAACAAGCTGACACGAACCCACTGGGGCGTCTGTAGGTCTGTACAACAAAGTAAAGAACTACCTCGCTAAGCAAGCTTGGCTAGCTCCAAGTAAACTCCACCAAATACCTAGCTGCTCAACCGGCTACAACCTGCACCTGAGGCATTCAAGAAAGAACACCTCAGCAATCATAAAAGCTACAACATAGGGCATTAAGTTCATAAAATATGACGAAGGGGCTTGTCGACCCCGTAGAAATTTTTCAGATAAAACGAGTGAAAAGAACAGGGTGGAAAACAAGTGTCAAACACTTCCAACCCAAAGTGTAAAACGCACCAAGTGCGTGAAATTCTCATCAAGTCCTGCTCAACCCGTAGGAGCAAAAAGGCAACATATATGCTCATTCCATCATCTTTATAACAAGAAACAACTATACTAATGAAACATAAACAGCGGTTAGGTTCGATTCCGCAAGGGTCTTTTGGTGGCGGCCCTAAAGTGGAACGCACCAATAAAAGCCAGCCCAAATCAGGGCCAAAACGGTGCTCTACACCCCAAAACAAAACCCGGTGGCCACCAAGGCTGAAACCACACCACCCCTTACAGAATCCTCACACAAACGCTCCTGCCATGGTTCACAATTCGCCTCGCAAAACTCACCATAATCCAAGCTAAACACGTTTCATTTCATTGTCCTCACTCATGACCACAAATTGCCCAAGTTATGTCAAACTTGATAGAGTTTGGGTCTCTACTTCACCATAAGCGAACCCCACAAGTAACAACGCCGACTAAACACAACAAAATCTCTAATCGTATGAACAAGAAAGGTAAAGAATAGAGAAATACAAGGTAAAACATGGCAAAATTAGATGAACAATAGGTAAGCATATAGATTGGGAAATTCTTGAAAGACAAGATTATTCATGGGTGCATAATAGACAAAAGGTGAGATTCAAGACAAGATGAACAAAGCTAGCATAGTAGACAAAGGTGCAATAGAAACAAGAAGAGTAAAACTAACAAACTTGAAAGGGGAAACTAGCTACACTTGCAAGAATCAACGAACAAAGACAAGATTGACAAACATCGCAAAAACATCAGCTAACAAAAGATAAGATGAGCAAGGGCGAAGAACACCGCTTTCCTGAACCGAGACGACACTGCGAAGGCTGCTCCTCTTTTTCCTTTTTCTTCCCTTGCCTTAGCTTTTCTCCCTTGCTTTCTCTTTGAAATGGGGAAGAAGATGAAGAAGGGAATAAGTGAGGAGGAAAACTCTTCTCTCGGCCTTATTTCCTCTAGTACAGAGCTGGACCGTTTGATCCAGAATCAGAGAAATGAACGGCACAAAAAAACTGAAAAAGTTGATTTTCGGCCCTGTCACGCCCTGTGTCACGCCCGTGTCACAGGCCGTGTCCCCTTAAGCTGCAGTCAACCGACTCAGTCCAGCCAAAACACGGTCGTGTGACACGCCCGTGTCACGTGCCGTGTCCACTAACACGCCCTCAGACACGCCCGTGTCTGAGGCCGTGTGCATCAGGCTGCACACTCGCAAAAGTACCCGAGACTCACACGGCCCTGAAACACGCCCGTGTTCCAGGCCGTGTGCACCTGGACACACCCATGTCCAGCAAACACGCCCTAGCTCAAAACGTCGAGCTGAGTTCGAGGACCACTGACACGCCTTGTGACACGCCCGTGTCACAGGCCGTGTCCTCACTCGACACTCGACACTCGACGATCGTCGAGCAAAATTCGTCGACCGCACGACTCGACACAACCCAGGCATGACACGCCGTGGGACACGCCCGTGTCCCAGGCCGTGTCACCCATGCCTTAACCCAAAATGACCCAAATTGATCCAATTGACTTCGGGGTGTTACAATGCTCCCCTCCTTCAAATAATGTCGTCCTCGAAATTTGACTCCAATCAGCCATAAAACAATTGATTACGCACATTTGCGAGCCAACGTAACGCCCATCAAGCGTATGCAATCATTCCACGAAAAAATCCGGGGCGTTACATGCTATAGTGAGATAAAGGTTTGCGTGTTGTTTTTGTATGCTAATCATTTATTGCATAGATAAATAAATATTATGCAAATTAAAAAAAACAAGTTACAATAGATTAGCGGCGAGAATCAAAGATTATGAACGTGTGAATAATTGCGAACGTGAGAAGAAAATATTTGGAGCAGTGAGAACAAAGAAATGCAGATCGTAAATGACCGGTCTTCACTTTCATAAACACTCAAATAATAATAAAAAAAGCAAAAGATGAAAACATAAAAAAACAAATTATACAAATCCACCAGACCGAAAAAAAAACTCTAAAACACCTCTCTTAAAACAATTCTTTTGAAAAAAAGCTCTTCATCCTAATAATATATACAAAGTTGACCATGCAAATAAAGTTTTTCCTGTGGCCATCACTATCTGAGGATCAGAAATGAGAGGATTTATTTCACGGACAGAATCTTTTACTTTTTGATCCAATGAAGTTCGATTTTTCCTAATCTTTTATATTTTTTTAATTCAAAAAAAACATGTTCACTAATTTTTTTTTAGACTAATCATATCTACTAAATATGAAATGGATCCCTCCATTTCATTTGAAATGGAGAGCATCCCGATCCCCATCACTGTCCCAAAGAGATACAGGATCCAAATTTAAAACACTTTGATTCTCATTCTTTTATAGTTTGTTTTTTGATCAAAAAAAATTCTCTATCATTAGATTTTTTTTCAACTTTCCTTATTTATTAGATGATGAATGACCTGAGAGGATCCGGATCCAAGAGATATCACGAGCATTTGTCCAACGGTAATTGCGCTGGGCACAGAATCGAATATGATTTCTATACACACTTGTGTATAACTTTTTCTATACACATCATTTTCGGATGCTGACATATGACGGATCCACTATAAATTCACCATATATATTTATAAAATGTATATCACCATATATATTTATAAGATGTATATATAAATGGGTGTGCATAATAAGGTTAGATCCCAACCGCTGAAAAGGATGTATTGTAGATCTCAACCGTCAAAAAAAGATGTGTATAACTTTTTCTATACACACCTGTGTATAGAATCGGCGTTCCACAGAATCCCTGCATAAAATTCAAGGAAAACGACGGATCACCTGAATACTGAGGACGGGAGAATTGGACAAATCCCCAGATTGCCTCCGCCGAAAGTATGAGATTCTGAAACGAAGGATTCGGAAACGAGAGGTTCCCCAGCTCGCTCAACCGCAGGCTCGCCGTCGCTCCCGCGAACAGAACTCCTTTATTGTTGCAGACCAATTCCAGCCTGTCGGAAAGCAGGTTAAACCTGAGCCTCCCGGCCATGAAGTAGTAAGGAACCAGCAGCACCTCCGACACCGCCCGCCGTACCCGCCGTACTATATCACTTGCGGCGGCCTTGAGAACTTCAGGGACCTCGTAGAAGAAGACTGTCTCCACGTTGAACGCCACGGTTTGATCTATGTTTGAAAGGTATAGTGTCTCCATGGGTGCCGGATTACTGGGAGAAAAGAGTGTTATTGGTTTACTCTTCTTTACATTCTGTTCAGTCAATAGAAGGGTCTCCATGGAAGAGGAGAGGATTAGGGACGGTTTGGTTTGGCGTTGGAGGGTTTGAAATCGCCGGCGAGTATTTATTGGAGAAATCGGGGAGAAAATTGTGATTTTTTAGGAAGGAATGGGAAAGGCGTGACAGAGGAAGTGGTATTCTAATATATATGAAGTAGCCGATTTTTGAAGTCACTTGTTTCCTTTTAAATAAAGAAGCTTGTTTGATGCGAGAGCATGATCAGAGATTACGAAGAGGTGTAGGGAAATGCGGGAAGATAAAAAGTGTGAACTTCAAAGTGGTTGCTTCATTTGTTGTGAATGACTTAAGCTCTGGCGGATTGAAAAGCTGCTTTCCGGATAGAGCTGTTTTAAAATAGATCTCTGGGGAGCAGTTTTGAAAAGCTGTAGAGTGTTTGAGTGTTCTGTGCAAAAGTGCGCTCGGAATCGCCGGAGGAAGGACGTCGGGGGCTCGGAATCGCCGGAGGAAGGCCGTCCGGCCTCTAACTGAAGCAACGATTAGATTTTCAAAACCTGTGAGAGAGAAAGATATTTTGCAGGAGCAGAAGCTGGGGGGGGGGGGGGAGATTTCTGAAAAGCTGCAAAACAGCTCCAGTTTTTCAAAAGCTCTTCGCAAGAGGCTGTCCCAAACACATATAAAGCAGCTCTGGCAGCTGGAATAGAAATTTTCCAGCCGCCAGAGCTGCGCCAAACAGACCCTTAGAGGAAGTATGAATGACTTAGAAATTGTTGGAAGCAAAAAATAGTGGACACAACACAAGAAAAAAGAGTAAATTATTTTCTTTAATATCAAACAAGAGATTATAAAAAAAACACAACGATAACTACTTTTCTTCACAATTACAACTCAACTTAAAGTCTTGTTTTCAAGCTTAGCTAAACACATAGAGGGGGAGGTGGGTGAATAGGTTTTAGTCTCTATTTAAATTTTCTTGCTTGTTTGCAGATTTCTGTGGTCGGTGATTATGTTAGTTTTCAGTTTTCAAGATCAATCACAGACGACATATCAATTTATAGTGTTTCCCCAATCTTGGTTACATTCACTGTACATCTGCGCCTACGTAACAATGTGTTAGATTCGGTTCTCCCTCCAGAATTCAGTCCCTTAAGAGCTTACAACACAGATTCCGCAGGACCACATAGGCACACAGACCTACAACTTAGGCACTAAGCCAAACCCACGTCACAAAGACCTTTCACCCGGCACAAAGTCAAACACAAGTCACAATGACCTTAGCCTTTATAAAACATGCTTACAACTTCAGACTCACTAAGAATCTTTATAGAAGAAGAAATAAAGAGTGAGATGATTAGACACCAGAGTAAGATCTTTGTGCTTACTTCTTCCTGTACTGAGCAGATATCAGTTCATGCTTTTGTTGTTGATGACAATGAAGTAGGCAATTGAAACTTTCTTCAAACAATTATCTTTTCTCTGCAGAACTTGTTGATCTGCTACCTCAGAATCTCTTCTGAATCTGCTGTTGCATATGGTGATTGATTCAGCTATCTCTTTCCTCAACTAGGTTTTCTATGCAGAACAACTTCTTCAGACTCGACGAAAATGGCGGGAAAGAAGATGAAGTTCGGTCGCACTTTTCGTTTTTGGAAAACCTAGACAAGGAATCGATTAATTGCACTGGCCGATTTGATTCTTTTTATTCTCTAAAGGTCAATTGAGAAGTGGGTCCCACCACCAGGATTGATGGCCGAGATTTTGCCAATCAGTCCATGCTTTCCATTAATTCCTGATTCAACAGCTCTTTGCTGTGTTTGGGCCGCAACACTTAATGATGAAATATTCCTTGAAAAATGCAGAAGATGATAACAGCTGGCCGCCAACGTCTCTGACAGAATTTTCGCAACATTTGAATTTTGGTTGACTTTTTGACTTTGCTGACGTCAGCATGACTCAACATCTGTAGACTTGATCTAAATTCAATCATTAGAACAAGAGGCATTGAGTGCGTAGGCGCCACTCAAATCCATAACACTTAGACAAAATTCTGTCTGTCTATTTATTGAGCTTGACGGATGCTGAGCTTCGTTCGACGAACGATAAACTCAGTTCGACGAAAGCGAAAATTCTGTTCGACGAATTTTAGACTAAGTTCGATGAAAGATTAAATTCCTTTCGACGAACTCCAGGCTCAGTTTGATGAAATCTAAGCTCAGTTCGATGAAGCTGTGCTTGACGAAAGCCAAGCTATCTACGCATTTTGACTTAGCCAAATTTTCTGTGTCATGGCTTTGAGAGCGTTGAGAGTGTCGAGAGCGCCGGGAGCGTCGAGAGCGTTGAGAGAGTTTGCCTCACTCAACGCTATTTGCCTTAGCCAGGTTTTCTGGACCTTGGCGTTGAGAGAGTAAGCTTCACTCAACGCCAAACTACTTAACAGAATTTTTCTATTATCTGGCGTTGAGTGAGTAAGCTACACTCAATGCTAGTGGACTTATTCAAATATTTGCCCAACTTTTCTGTGGAGCTGACAAGCAAAGCAACACTCAATGCTAAAAGGTGTATGGCGTTGAGTGAGTAGACCACACTCAATTCCTGTGGACTTAGCCATATTTTCAGCCAATTCCCTAGGCTTTGACTGAATCAGCCTGACTCACAGCCTTTTGGCTGTATGACGTTGAGTGAGTAGACTACACTCAACGCTTTTGTACTTAGCCATATTTTTGCCTATCTAACAGTTAGGCTGAGATAGATTCAACGCTATTTGTTATATGACATTAAGTGAGCTGTCCTCACTCAACGCCTGTGGACTCAGGCAAATTTCTACTAGATAATATTGAATCCATACCTCTGGCGTTAAGTGAGCTTGCTCCACTCAACGCCTGTGGACTTAGTCGATTTTTGCTATGTCTAGCAACCACGTATTGTGTCCACATGTCCCATCAATATGAAATGGACTAACCAGCACTCAAAACCTAAAATAGACATCAAATACATTTGATGTGTGTGACATTGATCTGTTTGACTTCTCACAAATCTGGGACATTGGGAACAATAAACCCAACAATCTCCCCTATTTGAAGAAGTCAAAACCCTTATCAAAATTTTTTAAAAAATGTTTTCTTTCCTTGGTCAATGACACACAACCTATACAGTAAAATAAATATTGAAATTCTGATACACTATAAGTAAGTGTACCTCATTTCCTGGTGAGCATCTCTTACTCCCAATTTTTGCTACAAGGTGTTTGTTCTTACTTCGGTGCCACATATCCTTCTCTGGATGACTGGATATGTCCTTCTTCGTTTCCATTTGCCATCTCTCTCCATTGCTAAGACCTTATATCTTCTCTCCCCCTTTTTGACTTCTGCAGAATAGGTAGATAGGAGCTGGCCCTTCCACTTGCTGACCTTCTCTCTTCTCTCTAAAGTAACTTACTCCCCCTAAGTAGAAGCATCAGTGAACTGATACCAATGTGGAGTCTTCATCTCCAACAAGAGGGACAATACCTGCACCACAAAATAAATAATGCAAAAGGGAGTTCCTCAAGCTAGGCCAAGTTCAGCATACCCAGCTCAAATTTGAGGGTGTTGAACTTTGCTTCATCTAATGGCTTAGTGAAGATATCAGCCACTTGCTTGTTTGTGGGGACAAACTCAAGACTGATGTCTTCCTTCTCCACATGCTCCCTAATAAAATGATATCTAATTTTTATATACTTAGTCCTGCTATGTGAGACATGATTCCTAGTAATAGAAATAATACTTATAGAATCACAGTAGAGAGGAGTTCTACTGACCTAAAGGTTGTAATCCTGGAGATGATGTTGGATCCACAACAGTTGAGCATAGCAGCTGCCTATTGTATATATTCTGACTCAGCAGTGGATATAGCCACACTACTTTGCTTCTTGCTACTCCAAGAAACTAGCCTTCTTCCTAAGAACTGACAGGTTTCAGTAGTGCCTTTCCTATCTTCTTTGCAGCCTGCAAAATCTGCATCTGAAAATCCTGTTAGATCAAAATCTCTATTTCTAGGGTACCATAGACCAAGATCTGGTGTGCCCTTAAGATACCTCAAGATTCTCTTTGCAGTAGAGTAATGAGATTCTTTAGGGCATGCCTAATACCTAACACAGACACATGTAACATACATGATGTCAGACCTACTAGCAGTCAGGTATTGAAGGGACCCAATTATCCCTCTATACAAAGACTCATCAACAGGTTTCTCTACCTTATCTTTGCCTATAGGCATACTTGACCCCATGGGAGTTCTCATGGTGGAGGCATTCTCCATACCATATTTTTTGATTAGCTCCCTGGTGAACTTGGACTGGAATATGGACATGCCATCATCAGTCTATCTTACTTGGAGTCCCAAGAAGAACTTGAGCTCACCCATGCTACTCATTTCAAACTTCACTTGCATAAGTTTTGCAAACTTCCTACAAAGGTTGTCATCAGTAGAGCCAAAGATAATATCATCGACATATATCTGGACTAGGATAAGCTTGCCCTTTGATTCCCTTATGAGTAGAGTCTTGTAAATCTTACCCCTTGAGAATTTGTTCTCAATGAGGAAGCTGGACAAGGTTTCAAAACAAGCCCCAGGAGCTTGCTTTAGCCCATATAAAGCTTTCCTAAACTTATAAACAAAATTATGAGAGTTAGGATCTACAAAACCTGGTGGCTGATCCACATATACTTCCTCTTTTAGGTCCTCATTCAGAAATGCTGACTTGACATCCATCTGGTAGACTCTGAATCGCTGATAGGCAGCAAATACAAGGAATATCCTTATTGCTTCCAATCTGGCTACTGGGGCAAAGGTCTGGTCAGAGTCTATGCCCTCTTCTTGTTTGTTGCCTTTAACCATCAGTCTAGCCTCATTCTTGACAATAATGCCATCGTGATCCAACTTTTTCCAGTAAATCCACTTAGTCCCTATGACATTTGTCCTTATGGTCTGGGGACCAACTTCCAGACCTTACATCTCTTAATTTTGTCCAGTTCTTCTTGTATTGCTCCAATGCTGAACTGGTCCTTGATTGCTTCTTCAAACTTCTTTGGCTCTTCTTGAGACAGGAAGCTTCAGTAAAGAACTGTATTCATGCTCCTGCTTCTAGTCTGGACTTCATGATTTGCATCACTAATGATTTGGTGTACTGGATGGTCCCTTAGATGCCTGGTAGCTGGAGGCAATCTAGCTACAGCTTGCTGATCTTCAGTGTTTTTCAGCTAGTTGGTCTTCACTTTCTTCAGGTATGTTTTCCCCTTCTCTTGGAATAGGCCGTCCATCATCATTTTTCTTGGACTGTAGGGGTAGCTTCCTTGATGGTCAGCTTGTCCATCATCTGCTCTGTACCTGCAATACTATAAGAGGAGGAGCTTGGTAGCTCATAGTTAACCATGTTGGATTCATTAAAAACAACATGAGTTGACTCTTCTACAACTTGGGTTGTTAAGTTGTAGATTCTATATGCCTTACTATGAGTGTTGTACCCAACAAAGATCCCTTCATGGGACTTGACAACAAACTTAGTTAAATGGACTTTTCCATTGTTGAGCACATAACACTTGCAACAAAAGATCATGAAATAGCTCAGGTTTGATTTTCTGCCATTCAAGATCTCATAGGGAGTATTCTTGTGGCCCTTGGTGATAGAAGCCCTATTAAGGACATAACATGCAGTGTTAACTGCCTCAACCCAAAAGTATTCTGGGAGGGATGAGTCACTTTGTAAGGTTCTACCAGCCTCTATGAGAGTCCTATTTTTCCTCTCAGCAATTTCATTTTGCTGGGATGTTCTAGGAGAGTAAAATTCTTGATGAATCCCTAGCTCTTCACAGAACCTTGTCATGCACTCAAACTGAAACTCAGTGTCATGGTCACTTCTTTATTTATTATAGTGCTGTTGAATTCATTCTGAATTTGCTTGACAAATGTCTGGAATACATCAGGGGTTTCATATTTCTTCCTTAGAAAGAACACCCAGGCAAATCTGGAAAAAAAATCAACAACCACAAGGGTGTAGTCTTTCCTACCTAGACTTTGAATTGTCATAGGACCAAACATATCCATATGCAAGAGGTATAAGCACCTCAATGAAGCTTTGGTGCCAAATGCTCTTGAAGGAGGTCTTAGTCTGTTTATCCTTTTGGCATGCAGAGCAGATACCCTCCTTAGTGCATATAGACTTAGGCCCATTCCTAACCAGCTCATTGCTGAATAGCTTGCCTATGGTCCTATAATTTAGATGGGCTAGCCTCTTGTGACACTGGACACAGGAAGAGGCTTTCTCATCTGCAACTAGGCATACAAGTGAGTCTTTGCTAGAGCATAGGAAATCTAAACAGTACACATTTTCCACTCCTAATGCATGTTAAGATGACCTCTTGGTCACTTAACCTCCTAATTTGGCACTCATCCTTGTAGAATACCATGTCATAGCCAAGATCACAGAGTTGGCTAACGATTATCCGGTTGTGTTGCAAGCCTTCCATATAGGCTACTCTAGTGATAGTGACTATACCATTAGAGATCTTACCATAACCTCTAGTCACCCCTTTTTCTGACCCACTAAAGATAACCTTTGGTCCATTCCTTACAAGAACATAATCCTTCAATATTCTCCTTGTTCCAGTCATGTGCCTGAAACATCCACTGTCTAAGTCCAAGTACCATATAGGGGTTTGGGTACTTGGACTAACCTGCAAGACACAAATCAGTTAACCTTAGGACCCTAATTTTTATTGGGTCCTTGGTGCATGTTAGATTGAAAATATTTCTGCCTGCCTGTAGCTTTTCTGACAGGAAAGCTAACATTTGCTCTCTACACACTATGATTGCGTCAGCAATCAACAACAAAGTGGCCTACCTTGACATAACACCAACACTCATGAATGTTGTACCTTCTTTTTGTAGCAGGTCTAGTGGCTGTGTTAACAACAACTCTTGGTCAAGAAGGAGTAGCAGCAGTCATGTTCTTTGGTTTCCCTGCCCCAGTCTGATAAGTGGTGGGTCTGGCAGTAGAAGTGCTTGGGATATCTTGATCCCTTCTAACAACATCTTTCTTTTCAGAAAGCCTACTTTTGATGGCCTCAGATATGCCTAGGTCTGGTCTACTGACAGCCTTGCCCTTTATCTTAGAGTGGGCTGGAGGAACTGGAGAACAGTCAGCAGTTTTTCCCTTGACTAAAGGGGCTGTTGCACCAAACACAAATGGTCCTTGATGGGCCATTTGTATTTTCTCATAGGCACTTGCACCTTTGTTGTATCTACCACCATATTATGGAACATCTTTGTTCACACAAGATGGTCTAGCATGATTTCAGTGACCATAAATACTCTCATGGTCATGGCTGTTAGAAGGAAATTGCACTTTATTAAATTTCACAGGAGGTTTAGAAGCTAGTGGCTCCACTTGAGCTTTGCCCTTTCCATTGGAATTAGAAGCTCTTGTCCTTCCCTTGAAACACAACCCTTTCTTTCCCTTTTGGGAGGAGAATGAGTCTATCAAGGGAAACACTGTGCTAGACTTGGCGTAGCTAGCCACTAGTTCCCTCTCCTTTTGGAGCCTTCCTTCAAGATTCCTGATATGGTTGGTCTTGAACGTCATGGTGCTCATCTGAAGGATTGTTACATTCTTCAGTTTGCTGACTTCTTGCATCTTCTGATCTAGCAATTTTGCTGATTCTGAAGCAGAAAGCTTTAAAGAAGCAATTTCCTGAGCATGTTATTTGACCAGGAGCTTGCTTTTCTTTAGAGCCTGTAGAAGTGCACCATAATTATCAATCTATTGATTGATGTCTCCTTAAGATTCTGAGCCATCATCATCACTTGATGCAGATGCACAAGAATCTGGAATTGATTCATAATCTGAACAAGAAGAGCTAGTAACAAAGTTTACCTTGCTTGGACCAGGCTGATCCTGGCTAACTTCTTCATCAGACCTAGCCATCAGCCTAAGACAGCAGCTGTCTTCTTTATAATCCACCTCTGAATCACCATCAGACTATGATAGAGGGGCTCTGTCTTCAATCCTGACAGCAGGATGAACCTTCTCAGCTTCTTCTTCTAAAGCAGCCAACCTTTTGATGCAGTCTGCTTCTACACCTCATTCTTCAGTAGAGTACAACCCAATGTAGGCTTATTCCTCTCCCTCTTCTGACTCTGATGAGGAGGAGTCAGTCCAACTTCTTTGCTTCTTAGCAATGAGGGATTTCTACTTCTTGCATTTTTGTTGGTGGTCTTTTTCTCACCATGTTCTCTTCTTTTAACAGGGCAGTCAGCTATTACATGCCCAGGTTTTTTGCAATGGTAACAAGTCATGTTAGATCAAACTTGTTTACTAGTTTTGGAACCATACCTGTCCTCCTTAGAGGATTTTCTCCTGCCCTTGTAGTAGTCATCCTTGGGATGTAAGGAGGAGGAAGGCCTGCCTCTCTAGTGCTTCTTCTTCAAGAACTTTTGAAATTGCCTGGTGAAGGCAGCAAAATCTTCATCAGACCTTTGGCAGTCTGATGTGCTTTTCTCTGATCTCCCAGAATCAGATTCAGCTTCTCTCCTTGGTGGAGATGGAGACTTTCTTCTACTTTTGATGGAGCCTTCAGCTTGGAATACAACAGACTTGTCTCTAGCCTGAGATTTGTTCTTGTTCTCCTCTTCTTTCCTTGCGGCGAACTGCATCTCATATGACAGCAGCTTCCCAAAGAGGGTGTGAGGAACAGTTTCACCCAACTTTGCCACTTCTCTGATGGCACAGATCTTTGTGTCCCACTCTCTGGAGAGAGACCTAAAGAACTTGTCATTTAGTTCATAGTGACTGAATACCCTTCCATAAGTCTTCAATTCATTCACAATCCTAAAGAACTTTTCATAATAGATGGTTATGTTGCCCCTTGGATTGCCTGAAATCCTCATACTCTTGGTTGAGCATGGACATCCTATCATATTTAACTTCATCTGTCCCTCCATGTAGATCACAAGTGTTTCCCACATTTCCTTTGCTGTTGTGAAATGGATTAGGTTCTGAAGTGTAGAGTCATCAACAATACTCATAATGATATTCTTTGCCCTCTTGTCTATTGAGGCCAGGGCCAACTCATCCTTAGTCATCTCATCATATGTATTGGGGGTCTTGACATTTACATCCAGTGCAGAGACCTTCATTGGGATGAAATGTCCCTCTTCAACTGTAATATACATCCTAGGGTCAGCAATTTCCATGAACTGCCTCACCCTTACTTTCCAAATACCAAAATCTTCCTTCCTATAGATTGTAAGTCTCACAGCACTCAGCACCTTATTGGTCATTCCTGAACCCATAGAGATAGACTTCTAGCTAACCTTAGAGATCTACTCAAACTGTTAAGCCTTTAAAGAATAACCTCCCTCTGATACCACTTGAAAGTCTTATTTTCAAGGCTAGCTAGACACCTAGAGTGGGGGGGGGGGTGAATAGGTTTTAGTGTCTATTTAAATTTTCTTGCTTGTTTGCAGATTTCTGTGGTTGGTGATTAGGTTTGTTTTCAGCTTTCAAGATCAATCATAGATGACACAACAATTTATAGTGGTTCCCCAATCTTAGGCATATCCACTGTCCCTCTGCGCCTATCTAACAGTGTGTTAGATTCGAGTCTCCCTCTAGAACTCAGCCCCTTAAGAGCTTACAACACAGATCCCGCGGGACCACACAGGTTACACAGGCCTACAACTTAGGCACTAAGCCAAATCCAGGTCACAAAGACCTTTCACCCGACACAAATCCATACACAGGTCACAAATACCTTAGCCTTTATAAAACAAGCTTACAACTTCAGACTCACGAAGAATCTTTACAGAAGAAGAAATAAAGAGTGAGATGATTTAGACACAAGAACAAGATCTTTGTGTCTACTTCTTCCCGTACTGTGCAGATATCAGTCCAAGCTTTTGCTGTTGAAGACAATGAAGTATGCAGTAGAAACTTTCTTCAAACAACTATCTTTTCTCTACAGAACTTGTTGATCTGCTCCCTCAGAATCTCTTCTGAACTTGTTGTTATAGATGGTGATTGATTCAGCTATCTATTTCCTCAGCTAGGTTTTCTGTGCAGAACAACTTCTTCAGGCTCGACAAAAATGTCGAGGAAGAAGATGAAGTTTGGCCGCACTTTTCATTTTCAAAAAACCTAGACAAGGAATTGATTAATTGCTCTGGCCGATTTGCTTCTTTTTATTCTCTGAAGGCCAATTGAGCTATGGGTCCCACCACCAAGGATTGATGGGCGAGATTTAGCCAATCAGCCCATGCTTTCCATTAATTCCTGATTCAACGGCTCTTTGCTGTGTGTGGGCCCCAACACTTAATGATGAAATATTTCTTGGAAAATGCAGAAGATGATAACAGTTGGCTGCCAACATCTCTGATAGAATTTCCGCAACATTTGAATTTTGGTTGACTTTTTGACTTTACTAACGTTAGCATGCCTCAGCATCTGTGGACTTGGACAAAATTCAAACATTAGAACTAAAGGCCTTGAGTGAGTAGGCATCACTCAACGCCACAACACTTAGACAAAATTCTATCTATCTAGGTATTGAGCTCGACGAATGCTGAGCTCCGTTCGACGAACAATAAGCTCAGTTCAACGAAAGTGAAAATTCTATTCGACGAATTTTAGACTAAGTTCGACGAAAGCTAAACTCAGTTCGATGAAAGAGTAAATTCCGTTCAACGAACTCCAGGCTCAGTTCGACGAAAGCTAAGCTCAGTTCAACGAAGTTGAGCTCGACGAAAGCCAAGCTATCCACGCATTTGGACTTATCCAAATATTCCGCGTCAAGGCGTTGAGAGCGTTGAGAGGCTTGAGAGCATTGAGAGAACTTGCCTCACTCAACGCTATTTGCCTTAGCCAGATTTTCTTGGCTTTAGCGTTGAGAGAGTAAGCTCCACTCAATGCCAAACTACTTAACATAATTTTTCTGTTATCTAGAGTTGAGTGAGTAAGCTACACTCAACGCCTATGTACTTAGTCAAATATTTGCTCAACTTTTCTGTGGAGCTGACATGCACAACAACACTCAACGCTAAAAGCTATATGGCGTTGTGAAAGTTAGGGTTAGATCTACAATACTCTAGAGGGGGGGGGGGGTGAATAGAGTATATTTAAAATTTGTTAGGTCCCAAAACTAAAAGTGCTGTTACAGCTTTTGATATAAACTGAAAGGTGCAGTGATAAAAAATTGTAAATCAGATAAAAATCTACCTAATCACAGCCACACAGCAAGAAACAAAAAGAAAAGGTAAGCAACCAGACGACCCAAGAAATTTATAGTGGTTCCCCCTCAACTGGGCACATCCAATCATCTTCCACCCTTGGTAGGAATCCACTCAAGTTTTTGATCAGGTGCCTGACACCAATGGGTTTTGATCAGGTCCCCAAAAACCAACTCAAGTCTTTTGGAAAGGAGACTTGCAACCAGGAATCACTTTTGAAGGGAGATGACAACCCTTTGTATAGGAGGGGGTGAGAGAGTGATTTTGTCTTCTCTGTCAACAATCAAAGAGAAGACTTATGTGGGATGATGTTAGCAAACAACTCCCCCAGAGATATAGAATGGTTCAGGGAAGATCTGGAGCTTTGCTGTAGGGTGATAGGTCTTCAATCAGAGTTCTGGACAAGCAGTGATGCATGATCTTCTTGACTGATTTGATATCTGTTGTCCTTGGGGAAGTCCTGGTGAAGAAGAAGACTCTTGATATAGTATAGTTGTTCTTCTTCTTCTGAATGAATATCACTACCTGTCACTGTAAGCTTCAGTATATGAGTTTTTGTGAGAAGCTTTTCTGGTGCTGTATGAGTTCTTGCAGTCAGTCTGTCTGCGTGTCTGTATTTTTCTGACTTAGTATATTCTTGTTCTCTGATTCTCTTTTCTAATTGTCGATATTCTTTTCTTCTATGTCAATTCGAAAATTTGAATCCTCTGTAATAAATGCTGACGCCTTGAGAATAATCGACATTTACTCATTTCCTCAACTGTCCCGTGGAAAATTAGCAAGTAATATTCCTGAAGAAGATTGCAATTAATGCTTCCTCTAATGGCTACAATCAGAGAATGTTTGAGTCATTAATCTGTCAGGAATTATTGCATTTGAATGAGGATTGAATGCCGGAAATTGCTAAGTCTGGAATCGTCGAACGAATAATAGAATTCGTCGAGCTGAGTTACTAGTTCGTCGAACTGAGATTTTGTATTCGTCGACCAGACAGCTTCTGTTCGTCGAGCTGAGTTCAAAGTTCGTCGAGCTGATAACAGAACTTGCATGCTTCAGAACTTTGCCTTTTCTGTCTGAAGTTCGTCGAGCTGATAATTGCATTCGTTGACTGGAGGTCAGCAACAATTCTGGACTTAATCAAATAGTTTGTGTTGACTGATATTCTGTATGTCGACATGAAAACTTCTGGTGTCGACACAGGTGGGTGTCGACTGATTAATCTTGGTGTCGACACAAATCTTCTGGTGTCGACATAAGTTTTCTGGTGTAGACATAAGTCGGTGTCGACACATGCCCTAAGTGTCGACAAAAATCTTCTAGTTCCAGAATTCGTCGACCAAAGAACACAGTTCGTCGTCCTGAGAATTCGTCGGCCTAAGAAGTTGACTTCGTCAAGCTGAGATCTTCTAACAGAAGGTTGTTGTGAACTCGAGGTCCAAATTCATCGAGCTCAGAATCTTGTTTGTCAACCAAAGCTTGAAGTTGGACTTAGAATAATCTGGAGTTACCCTGTCTTCAGTTTGTTGAAGTATCCAAGTTTTCGTCGACTAGAGAATGAAGATCGTCGAGCTCAGCTCAGAGAAATATCTCAAGATCGTCGAGCTGAGAACGCCTTTCGTCGAACTGAGTTCGACGAACGTCGAACTCATTTTACTTAGTCTTGAAATCTTCTAAGTCTTGAGTCTCTAATGGTCTTGTTGATAGCTGGTCCCTTCTGATATTGACTATAAGGATTTGGCCTAGACTCTAGGAAACAAATTTGACCCTGGCTATACGTGTTGGGTCACATCCTAAGTTAGTGAACCTAGCCCAAATCAACTAGGGATCCAACAATCTCCCCCTATTTGGGTGAGGTCACTAATAGACTCAAAACATAAACATAAAGATAAACAAAGCAGGAAAACGATATATCTGGCAGAGAATTACTAACACATGCATCAGATATATATGTATATAAGCTTTGTTTAAACAAATAACATAGTTTGAAAGTAAATGCAGAAAGAAATTAAAACAGAGTAAAGATTACTTCTTCTGCTTCTTCTCTATAGTCTTGTCCTCTTTAGGCTTTTCTCTTGGCTTGGTAAAGATAATTTCTCTCTTTGGATCCAAAGCCTGTGCCTGTGTCATTGTCATGTCAGCTGCCCCAATAATCTTCAGAGATGTAGTTCTGGGGACAACTGCTTCAGGATGGAGCTTCATGTAATCATCAACATTAAACAGTTTATTTGCTTTGTCAAATCTTTTAAGTTCTTCCTTCCTGTATTTGGACATGGTGGAGTATCCTGATGTATCTTTCCCTTCAACTTTTGCTTTATTTATCAAGGACAGACCAACAATTTCCTGAAATCTAGCCATTCTAGCAGTGTTTGCTGTCTCAGGATCCTCAAAAGGAACAGGAGGTGAATATGGTCTTTCAGGACTGTTAGCCTTCTGATCTGTAGGGATACTTTGCTGTTGCTACTGAGGTTGTTGATGTTGCTGTTGTTGATTTCCTGAAGAATGATGCCTTTGTTGACTGCTTCAGAGGGTCTCCCTTGATGTCTCTGATAAGTTTGCATAGGAGCAGATCTCTGAGAGCTAGATCAAGTGGCACCAGCTGCTAGAGGAGGTGGATCTCTTCTATATCTCTGAACTGGTGGAGGAGAATATTTCCTACTTCTTTTCCTCTCCTTTTGCTGATTCTTAGACAACCACATCCATGCTGGCATTCCTTTGTAAGGAGTAATATTTTGAAGGATGTAGAATGGGGTGTCATTCTTTGAGCTTGGTTTAGCAGTAGGAGGAGGAGGGGCTTTCCTTTTCTTTGACAACATTTTCTTCTTCTTCTTAGCAATGTCTTCATCTGAATCTTCATCATCATCATCTTCATCATCATCACTTGTAGAACCCTGAGGATTATCATATAGAGCATCCAATGCTTTCAAGGCTTTATCATAAATAACAGTCTTTTCTGGAACAGGAGCAGAAGTTTCAAAAGCTGGAGTTTCAGCAGTAGTTGAAGAAGAGACTATACAAGCATCAGAAGTAAATGGGACAGAGCTTTCAGCTGCTGCCTTATTTTCTTCTTCAATATTCAGGCAAGATCAACTCGTCTAGATCTGGCATAGGGGAGTCATCCATCACAAAGATTTGTGCTGAGATAGCTTTTGGAGAGGATGGAATGACTGCAGAGGTTGGTGCAGAAACTGGAATATCAAAATTGTCACATAGTTGCTAAGCAACTTCTAGACTGATAGGAGGAGTATAAGGAACAATAGCCAACTGTGGCTTAGTGAAATTTACTGGAGGAGGATGCATATATACAGTATCAAAAGTTCTCAGCAATTCTTGTAAATTTACTGTGGGATTGAGGATAAAATCACCAACAGTTGTGAGTCCTTCAGAATCTGACTCAAAATCCATGTCAGTATCAATAAAATCAATTAAATCTTTATCTATATAGTCTGTATATGCTGCTGTAGGGACTGAAATATCTACTGGTGCTATAGCTGAAGTATCTGAAGCTGTGGCTGCTGCTTCATCATCAGACATCTCCCCCTGCCTGGGTTCAGTGGGGACTGAGGCCAGGCCCCTGACTGAGGAGGGGGAAGCAGTGAGGGCAGATATTTGAGCAGATAAAGATTGAATGGTTGTAGCAAGAGGTGTAATGGCCTCTGCTATAAGGGATTTAAGAATGGGAGTGATGATGGTGATGATAGAGGATATGGTAGAGGGGTCCAGAGAGAAAGTGGTGGATGGTGTGGCAGTGGGTGTAGAAGAGGTGGCAACCAGTGATGGAATGGAGGGTGGAAGATCAGAGATGTGAAGATTTGATGGTGATGAGGATGGAGGGGTGGCATCTTGCATCATAGTGTCTGTGGGTAAGATGTAAGATGGTAGGGAAGATAAATGTGGGGGAAGTGGAGACTGTGGTGGTGTAGGAATTTAGGTGTCTTGAGGTGATTCAGGAGGTGTTGGTTGTGGATTTTCTTGAAGAGGGGTAGATGGAATGTCAGTGATGTCAAGTGGTGGAGATGGATGTGGAGTAGGAATATGAGTATGCTGTGGTGATTGGGGTGTTGAAGAAATAATTGGAGAGGAAGTGAGTTGTTTTGCTGGAAGGGGTGATGGAAGAGATGGTGGAGTGAGATGAATCTCTTCAGCGGGTGTGGGATTGGCTTTAACAGCCCTTGTGCCTTCAGAAGCTTGGGTGGAAGAGATAGAGGCCTTAGTGGGCTTAGTGATTGTCCTCTCCCACCTGCCAAATAAGGCACAGGTAAGCCTTTTACTGGCATTAATGAATATGGTCTGGGAGACCAGTGATTCAGCAGCCTTTTACTTGAGGAAGATCTCTAGGATCCTTCCAAAACATACTTCCTTCTTAATATTCTTCTTCTTAATCAAGTAAACAGAAGTTGTGCCCAATCTATTTGCTTTTGGTTTATTACTGCACACATGACCAAGAACTGATGTCTTGTGATGTAGTCATGGGCAGTATGCTTGTCAAGCAAGACCTTCCCAACAATGTCTGCCAGGAACTTGAATGCTGCAGACAAATGCCTCTTCAACAATTTATGTAGGTTGTCACCAGCACAACCCATCAGATTTAGCATCATATTAAATTCTTCAGAATCAATTTCTAATTCCTCTTCGCCATTTTTCAAGCCAAATATTTCAGTTAAAACCGCGGGGGTTAGGGAAACAGTGTTACCGGTGATTGATCCTGTCATAGTATTGTCTTCAAAAGTGGTTGAGGTATAGACCCATTCTCTGATTTCTGTTCCTACCAACGTTATCCGGGTGGTCATCAGGTTCTTCAGATTCTATTCTTTCAGAAGTTCCAGAATATATAGGAAGATTGGATCTGAGTGCTGGAATGATTCGAAGTCGACATCAAAGCCAGTGTCAAACTTCATAGCGGCTAGAGCTCATGCTGGAATCACCATTGAGATCACCTACAAGAAAGACAAAGAAAACATCGATCAAGTGCAAGGGAACAGAAAGCGCGAGATGGAGGTCGAAGAAAACCTAGATATAAGGTTTTCCAGAATATGAATCGACAATCTCTGTTCCACGAAAATGAAATTAATTATTCGAACTGAGGTCGATGAAATGAGTTAATAATAAATAATTCGTCGATCTCATTCAGAGGACTTGAAGACAATTTGTCGAACTCCAGTCGACGAATATCTTCTGAAGCAAAGTTCGTTAAGCTCCGGTCGACGAAAATTGTTTCACACAGAGAATTCGGCGAACTCCGTTCAACGAATATCTCTCAAACCTTCCCCGGTTCGTCGAACTCCGTTCGACGAACTTTGTAAAGTTCGTCGATTGCAGACAGAATTTAAGCTAAGTCTTCTCCATTGATCATTCCCAGCTGATTTAGAAAGAAAGCATGATTTTTCTCATCCAGAGGTTTGGTGAATATGTCAGCTTTCTGTAAATCAGTGTAGATATGGACAAGCTTAATCTTATTTTTGTCTACACACTCCCTAATGAAATGATGTCTTATATCAATATGCTTTGTCGTACTATGGTGAACTAGATTTTGTGCTATGGCTATAGCACTAGTATTATCACAGAATAGTGTTGAATTATTTAAGTTGAACCCATAATCTAGGAGCTGATTCTGTATCCAGAGCATCTATGAACAACAGATGCTTGCTGCAATATATTCTGCTTTAGTAGTTGAAGTTGACACTGATGTTTGCTTTTTACAGAACTGTGATACTAATCTCATACCCAGGAACTGACAAGTTCCTGAAGTACTTTTTCTATCTACCCTGCATCCAGCAAAATCAGCATCAGAGTATCCAGTTAACTCAAACTCTGATTCAGCAGGATACCATAGGCCTAGATAAGGACAACTCTTTATATATCTTAAAATCCTTTTAAAGAAAATTAGATGAGATTCTTTAGGGTTCACTTGAAACCTAGAACAAAGGCATGTAGCAAACATAATATTTGGCCTACTTGCTGCGAGGTATAATAGGGAACCAACAATGCCCCTATAAAGTTTCTGATCTACAGGTTTTCCTGGTATATCAGAGTCCACAACAACATTTGTGGCCATGGGAGTTTTCTTTGTTGAGGCATCAGCCATCCCAAACTTCTTTAGAAGTTCTTTAGCATATTTTGCTTGTGAGATGAAGATGCCATCAGGAAGTTGTTTCACTTGGAGACTAAGGAAATATGATAGCTCTCCCATGCTACTCATTTCAAATTTAGAATGCATGTGGTCAGAAAACCTCTTGCACAATTTTGAATCTGTAGAGCCAAATATGATGTCATCTACATAGATTTGTACTAACAAAATTTGGTCCTTATGATGTCTAGTGAAAAGGGTTTTATCTACAGTTTATCTTGTAAATTTATGCTCTAATAAAAAACTTGCCAAGGTCTCATACCAAGCTCTTGGAGCTTGCCTTAGACCATAAAGAGCCTTATTTAATCTAGAAACATAAGAGGGATATGTTGGAGAAACAAAACCTGGAGGTTGTTCTACATAAACCTCTTCTTGTAGCACTCCATTTAAGAAGGCACTCTTCACATCCATTTGAAAGACTTTGAACTTTTTGAATGCTGCATAGGCAAGGAAAATCCTTATAGCTTCCAACTTTGCCACTGGTGCAAAGGTCTGATTATAGTCAATTCCTTCCTCTTGCCTATATCCTTGAGCAACAAGCCTAGCCTTGTTTCTCACAATAACTCCTTGGGCATCAAGCTTATTCCTGAAAACCCATTTGGTTCCAATAACTGGATAGTTTTGGGGTCTTGGAACCAAATCCCAAACTCTACATCTCTCAAATTGATTTAGTTCCTCTTGCATTGCAAGGATCCAGTGGGGATCTTGCTCAGCATCATGAATGGTTAGAGGTTCAACCTGAGAGAGAAAACATGCATGTATCAAGTCTTGGTTGAGTTGATGCCTTGTCTGTACACCTGCTGAAATGTCTCCAATTACTTGAGATCTGAGGTGATCCCTAAGTGTGACAAAATCAGTGGGTGGAGTTGGTTGTGCAACAACATTTTGAATAATTTCCTCTTGTGGAATTATATTTGTTGTTGGTTGAGGCTCATGTTCTTCAGCTTCATCTTCTTCACTATCTTCAATGACCTGTGGAGATGGATGAGTGGGAACCTCTTCGGTGAGGTTTAGTCCATCCAATGTCTCACACAAGTGTGGTACCTGCAAGTTGCTAATGGTAGAAACTTCTTTCTCCTTGCAGTACATGTTAGTCTCATCAAATGATACATGAATAGACTCTTCAACTCTTAAGGTTGATTTATTGAATACCCTATAAGCCTTGCTTACTTGGGAGTATCCTAGAAAAACTCCCACTTCAGCCTTAGCTTCAAACTTTCAAATGTATTTCTTGTTGTTATTGTGTATATAGCATGTACAACCAAATACTTTAAAATAGTTAATTTTAGGTTTCTTCCCTTTGAGCAATTCATAGGGAGTCCTATTCTTTAGTTTGTGAATTAAACTCCTATTCAGGACATAGTTTGCTGTGCTTACAGCCTCTGCCCAAAAGGTTAGTGACATGTATGCATCAGTAAGTAATTTACCTGCAGCTTCAATGAGTGTTCTATTTTTCCTTTCAGCTACCCCATTTTGTTGGGGAGTTCTAGGAGCTGAGAAGCAATGCCTGATACCTTCCTTCTCACAGAACTCATGCATAAGAAGAGACTCAAACTCTGTGCCATGATCACTTCTGATCAATGCAACATGAGTAGAGAACTCAATCTATATGGTCCTTGAGAAAATCTGTAAGAACCTTGAATGTATCTGACTTTGTTCTCAGAAAGAATACCCAACTGAACCTAGAGAACTCATCCACAATAACCAAGGTCTAGGATTTCCCTCCTAGGCTTTGTACTGCAATGAGTCCAAAAAGATTCAAGTGTAGCAAGTACAAAATCCTAGGTGAATCACTCTTATTAATTGATTTGAAGCTAGTTTTAGTTTGCTTGCCTAATTGACAAGCCTTGCAGAGACCTTCCTTCTTATAGGAAACAGAAGGTAGACCTCTAACAAGGTTGTGCTTAGATAACCTAGCTATATTTTTCAGATTTACATGTCCTAGTCTTTTGTGCCATAAATCATTCTGATTACTAGTTAAATTCAGTAAGCAGATATCAGTTATGGCAGAAGAAAAATTTACTAGATAAATATTGCCTTGTCTACTTCCAGTTAAAACAATTTGGTTGTTTTTATCAATGATAGAGCAAGTAGAAGGGTTAAAGTATACCTGATAACCATCATCACATAATTGACTTATGGAGATGAGGTTATGCTTCGGTCCACTTACATATGTCACTTTTCTGAATGTGACAGCTCCTATTTTTACTTCTCCAACTCCTTCTGACTGACCACATTTTGTCACCAAAACCTTTGGCCCTAATTTGGACTTGTAGTTGAATAGGATGTCCTTGCTGCCAGTCATATGCTTGGAGAAGCCACTGTCCAGGTACCAAGTTTCATTTACCCCTGGACACTTTTTCACCTGCAATATAAACAGTTAGTGATTTTTGACCCAGGTTACCTTGGGCCCTTTGTATGGCTGATAGGAGAAACTAGAAATAACAGAAAATTCTGGCTGAGATTTATATCCTAGGGGATGGTATCTCCTAGGTGGAATGGTCCAGTCAGCTAGGGGATTGAATGATTTCCTAGAAGTATTTAAGTTTCTGTTACAGTTATAGTTTTGGTTAAGTCTTCCTGGGTTCGATGAATTTATGTAAGTTCGTCGACCAGAGTTCGACGAATGCCTAGAGGATAAACATGTTCATTCTCTGCGCCCCACGTTCGTCGATCTCTGCGCGACGAACCATACAAAGTTCGTCGATCGCAGTTAGACGAATAATTATAACTATAGTTGGCATTCAGAGTTCGTCGATCTGGGTTCGACGAACTGGCCCCTTTTCGTCGATCCTGAGGTCGACGAAAATTGCTGAACTTTGTCTTTATTTGGTGTTTTTTATTTTTCCATTTTGTCCTTAGTTTTAATTTGTTCAAGAATTTTATTTACTTTATATACTTGCTTAGTATTCTTCTTTCTTTTCTCAGAAATAAAATTGATGGATTGTAACATGTGGTTTTTCTGAATAACAGGTGGTTCACTAGATGATGCACCTAATCCTAACCTACTTCCATTAAACCTAGCATTAGATGTGTTAGTGATTTCTGCTAGTTCTTTACTTCTTCCATTTAGTGACTCTTCTAGCTGTTTTGCCTTATTTAATTTATCTTTTCAGAAGGGTGATTTGTTCACTAAACATATCTATTTCATTTTTCAATTTGGTGTTTTCTAATACTAAGCTATCATAGTTAACTTGTTTATCTCTGAGAAGTTTGATTTCCTTCTCAGAGTTGATTAAATCTAAACACATGATTTTAAAATCTGATTTGAAAGATTCTGAATTATAATCAAACAATGATAATACCTGATCAGCTTCTGATTCAGAAGCTTCCTCATTGTCTGACTCTCCTTCTTCTGAGTTGCTTCTTGAGGCATCAATTGTCATGAGGCAAACCACTTTTGCTCTTTCTTCTTCTTCATATTCACTGGAGCTTGAAGATGTTGTCTCCTCTTCAGTCTCACTCCAAGTCTCAGCTACAAACCCCTTTTCCTTCCTCTTGTGTTTGCTGGAAGAGGGTTTGCTGGTGAAATGTTTTCTGGAATCCTTTTCCTTTTGTCTTCTCTTCTCCTTCTTCTGATTCTCTGGACACTCAGAGAGGAAGTGCCCAGGCTTTCTGCATCCATAACACACCACTTCCTTTGTTGGTGCTTGTCATACTTTGACCTGTCATCCTTTCTTGCTGACTTCCTCCTGAAGTCTTTTCTAGCCATCTTGAAAAATCTCTTAGCCAAGAGACTTATAAGTTCTTCATTTGATGTTGAAGACTCTGATTCTTCTGAGGCTTTGAATGCTATGTTCTGATCTCTTCTAGCTGCAGGAGGTGTTCTTTGTTAAGCAGCCTCCCTTGTCTTAATTAACTGCTCATAAGATTTTCAGTTTGCCCAATAGAGATTCAGTTGATATCTCATTCAGGCATCTAGCCTCCTTGATAGGCCAGATTCTTGTGTCCCATGAGCTTGGGAAGCACATCAGAATTTTGTCATTCACTTCAGTGAGAGTGATGACCTTGTCCAGAGTTTTTAGCTCATTAATGATTGAGCTTAGTCTATTATACATCTCTGAGACTGTTTCAGCTTCCTGCTTCTTGAAATTCTCATATTGGGATATGAGATTTGATCTCCTGTCCTTCCTTTCATCAGCTGATCCATCAACCATTTGGTTCAGGGAATCCCAAATGGCCTTTGCTGATGTGCACTCAGCAACCTTCTGGAAAATATCATCAGACATTGTCTGTGCCAATATGTTCATGGCTTTTGCATCAGCCATCTTGGCTTTTCTGTAAGCATCATTATAGTCTGGAGGAGGTACTGCAGTCATATTTGTGGAAGTGCTTGGAGGAGCTGCAGGTACTGGAGGTACTCCTGTTAAAATGGAAGTAAAGATATCTTCATCAATAGAATTCATATACACCTTGATTCTTGCCTTCCAGATTCCAAAATTTTGCAAGTTACAAACTGGAGGTCTGGTGCTTGCATAATCTTTGTTCTGTGCCATGGCTATGGTTCTACTTTAAAATATGAACAAAGTGAAATGTAGATCTAACACAGGATCTTTGGTTCAAGGATTAACTTGTGCAACTAAAGGAACCTTGCTCTGATACCAATTGAAAGTTAGGGTTAGATCTACAATACTCTAGAGGGGGGGGGGGGGGTGAATAGAGTATATTTAAAATTTGTTAGGTCCCAAAACTAAAAGTGCTGTTACAGCTTTTGCTGTAAACTGAAAGGTATAGTGATAAAAAATTGTAAATCAGATAAAAATCTACCTAATCACAGCCACACAGCAAGAAACAAAAAGAAAAGATAAGCAACCAGACGACACAAGAAATTTATAGTGGTTCCCACTCAACTGGGTACATCCACTCTTCTACAACCCTTGGTAGGAATCCACTCGGGTTTTTGATCAGGTGCCTGACACCAATGGGTTTTGATCAGGTCCCCAAAAACCAACTCAAGTCTTTTGGTAAGGAGACTTGCAACCAGAAATCACTTTTGAAGGGAGATAACAACCCTTTGTACAGGAGGGGGTGAGAGAGTGATTTTGTCTTCTCTGTCAACAATCAGAGAGAAGACTTATGTGGAATGATGTTAGCAAACAGCTCCCCCTGAGATATAGAATGGTTCAGGGAAGATCTGGAGCTTTGCTGTAGGGTGATAGGTCTTCAATCAGAGTTATGGACAAGCATTGATGTAGGATCTTCTTGACTGATTTGATATCTGTTGTCCTTGGGGAAGTCCTGGAGAGAATGTTGAAGAAGAAGACTCTTGATATAGTATAGTTGTTCTTCTTCTTCTGAATGAATATCACTTCCTGTCACTGTAAGCTTCAGTATATGAGTTTTTATGAGAAGCTTTTCTGGTGCTGTATGAGTTCTTGTAGTCAGTCTGTCTGTGTGTCTGTATTTTTCTGACTTAGTATATTCTTGTTCTCTGATTCTCTTTTCTAATTGTCGATATTCTTTTCTGCTATGTCAATTTGAAAATTTGAATCCTGTGTAATAAATGCTGACGCCTTGTGAATAATCGACATTTACTCATTTCCTCAACTGTCCCGTGGAAAATCAGCAAGTAATATTCCTGAAGAAGACTGCAATTAATGCTTCCTCTAATGGATACAATCAGAGAATGTTTGAGTCATTAATCTGTCAGGAATTATTGCATTTGAATGATGATTGAATGCCAGAAATTGCTAAGTCTGGAATCATCGAATGAATAACAGAATTCGTCGAGCTGAGTTACTAGTTCGTCGAACTGAGATTTTGTATTCGTCGACCAGACATCTTCTGTTCGTCGAGCTGAGTTCTAAGTTCGTCGAGCTGATAATAGAACTTGCATGCTTCAGAACTTTGCCTTTTCTGTCTGAAGTTCATCGAGCTGACAATTGCATTCGTCGACTGGAGATCAGCAATAATTCTGGACTTAATCAAATAGTTTGTGTTGACTGATATTCTATGTGTCGACATGAAAGCTTCTGGTGTCGACACAGGTGAGTGTCGACTGATTAATCTTGGTGTCGACACAAATCTTCTGGTGTCGACATAAGTTTTCTGGTGTCGACATAAGTCGGTGTCGACACATGCCCTAAGTGTCGACAAAAATCTTCTGGTTCTAGAATTCGTCGACCAAAGAACACAGTTCGTCGTCTTGAGAATTCGTCGGCCTAAGAAGTTTACTTCGTCGACCTGAGATCTTCTAACAGAAGGTTATTGTGAACTCGAGGTCCAAATTCATCGAGCTCAGAATCTTGTTCGTCGACCAAAGCTTGAAGTTGGACTTAGAATAATCTGGAGTTACCCTGTCTTCAGTTTGTTGAAGTATCCCAGTTTTCGTCGACTAGAGAATGAAGATCGTCGAGCTCAGCTCAGAGAAATATCTCAAGATCGTCGAGCTGAGAACGCCTTTCGTCGAACTGAGTTCGACGAATGTCGAACTCATTTTACTTAGTCTTGAAATCTTCTAAGTCTTGAGTCTCTGATGGTCTTGTTGATAACTGGTCCATTCTGATATTGACTCTAAGGACTTGGCCTAGACTGTAGGACACAAATTTGACCCTGGCTATACATGTTGGGTCACATCCTAAGTTAGTGAACCTAGCCCAAATCAACTAGGGATCCAACACGTTGAGTGAGTAGATCACACTCAACGCCTGTGGACTTAGCCACATTTTCAGCCAATTTATCTAGGATTTGACTGACTCAGCCTGACTAAGCCTTTTAGCTGTATGGCGTTGAGTGAGTAGACTACACTCAATGCTTTTGTACTTAGCCATATTTTTGGCTATATAACAGTTAGGCTGAGATAGACTCAACGCTATTTGTTATATGACGTTGAGTGAGCTATCCTCACTCAACGCATGTGGACTTAGGCAAATTTCTACTAGATAATATTGAATCCATACCTCTGGGGTTGAGTGAGCTTGCTCCACTCAGTGCCTGTGGACTTTGTCGATTTTTGCTTTGTCCAGCAACCACTTATGAAATGGACTAACCTCCACTAAAAACCTCAAATACACATCAAATACATTTGATGTGTGTGACATTGACCTGTTTGACTTCTCACAAATCAGGGACATTGGGAACAATGAGCCCAACATCAACACCACAAGACTACTCACACTTTGGTATTACAACTTCACACTAGTACTTTAATAACAAAAGTCGTGCAGAACTGTTGTCTGCATTTTTTTTCCATTTGCGAGTGGCTGTCCGCAAGATTCAGTTCGCAAGTTTGTTGTCCGTCAATAGGATAACTCGCCTTCTGTAGACGCCGAGCTATATTTTCCTGTTCGCATAAAAATAAGCCGCCACCTTTGCATGCAGACATCTCGCCAATAGGAGTTTGCCCAAAACTCCGATTTCACACGCTCTAATGTTGCAGCCCATTTAGAGGTGGTTAGCAATAGGAGACCGCAACCTTCTTTATTGCTTCCCAGTCATGCTACCTTGGAAGGCTTCCGTTAATTTTTTTGTTCCGCATGCATTCATAGCAATTTATAAGATATGCCAACAAATCAAATCAAACCATGCATCTCCACTTGCTTACTCTTTCTCTCTCTTCTTTTATTTCACACCATCTTCCCTGGGACCCGGGGGAGGTAAAGTGCAAAAGTGCGCTTTATCGTGAAGTGCGGACATCCAATGGTCTGCGTTGGATGCCCACACACAGCTCAAAGCAAAATGTTACATACTCAATTTGAGATGTGTGCGGGCATCCATGCAAGACGTTGAATGTCCGCATTTTACTGTAAAGTACAGGGATGCACTTTTCTCCCCTCGGATCCTCTTTTTCCTGGTGTCATTTCACATTATTTATATTAGTATATATATATATACATTTATAAACTCTCATTGACACATGCATCATTTTTATCTTTGACTTCGGTCAAACTCCAAAAATTACGTCAACAATCCCCCCTCAAACACGACGGCACATGCCGAGTTTGTTCTTGCACTTCAGGAACGTCTTAGTCTTCAACGCCTTCGTAAAGATGTCTGGTATCTATTCTCCTATGAGGCAGTATACTAACTCCACCATCTTCTGCTGCACCTGTTCTCGAAGAAAATGAAAATTTGTCTCTATATGTTTGTCGCGCTCATCCAACACTGGGTTCTTCGCTAGCTGATTCACAGACATGCTATCAACATATAAAGTCACATGAGCCCTTGTGGATGATGCAACTCTTGCAAGAGATTTCTCAGCCAAATCACGTGACACGTATAGGCTACCGCTGCAATGTACTCAGCTTAATAAGTAGATTATGCAATCATGTTCTGCTTCTTTGAAATCCATATGAACACAGCTGTTCCCACATGAAAAGTGTATCCATAAGTGCCCTTCCAATCATTAACATTTCCTCCGTAATCACTATCGGAGTACCCTACCAAGTTAAAATCTTATGCAGTAGAGTACATCAGACCATGATCTCTCGTATCATTGACATACCTTAAGATCCTCTTCATTGCTGTGAAGCGATCTTGCTTTGGCTCCTCCATATATCTAATAACAACTCCAACCGCATACATGATATCAGATCGAGTGAAAGTCAGGTAGCGTAGACTTCCCACCAGACTCTTAAACAACGCAGAGTCAACTGCTTCTTCCTTAGAATCCTTCCTCAGCTTCATTCCAAAATCTATAGCAGTTGAGATAGCCTTGCTATTCTCTATCCGGAACTTCTTCAAAATCTTCTCCGCATACTTCTTCTGAGAAATAGAGATCTTATCTTCACTCTGTTGTACCTCAATGCCCAAGAAGTAAGTGAGTTCCCCCAGATCAGTTATCTCGAACTCCTTCATCATCTTCTTGAACTCTACAAACATAAGAGGTTTGTTGCCAGTGAATATCATGCCATAAACATACAAGCACACGAGCATAATATCTCCATTGTTGGGTCCATTGATCACAATATACTGGATTTGAAGAAGGCCTACAAGTCAATGGTATACATATGAATGTTTTTGATGCATGCTCTAAGTTCAATATATGCAGGTTGCTTTCTATTGCACTGATTTGACAGGTAGTCTGAGTTACAATGATAGTTGGGCTCAAGCTAGGATACTGACAAAGCAAAAATCTGGCTAAGTCTAGAAGCGTTGAGTGAAGGCAGTTCTCTCAACGCCAAAAAGCCTAAAAACATTGACAGAACTACATGCAGTCAAAGCCAGAGTATTTTTGTCAAGAAATCTGTCTAAGGACAAAAGCGTTGAGTGAAGGCAATTCACTCAACGCCTACTGAACAAGGATTCTATCAAAGTATAGAAGCATTGAGTGAAGACAGGCCACTCAACGCCTCATCAAGAAGCCAGGCAAAGACAGAAAGCATTGAGTGAAGAAGCCACACTCAACACCTTCATAAAAAGAAAATTACACCAAGTCTAGAAGCATTGAGGGATGAAGGCTCACTCAACGCCTATACAGTTAGACTATAAATGTCTATATGCGTTGAGTGATGAAGCATCAATCAACACATAGAGATGCAGAATTCTGCTAAGTGTTTTTGCATTGAGTGACAAGGCTTTACTCAATGCCGATACAAATTTTCTGAAATTTGCTAAGTCCACAAACATTGAGTCATGTTGATGTTAGCAGAAATTAAAATATCTCAGGTTTTGCATACTAGAAGACAAAAGGCGCCTAGAAATTTAAATATCCGAGAAATTAAAAGAGGGCTTTTTAACTTTTGGAGAAAAAGATTTCTGGATCATCTTCTTCCCAAAAAACGAAGCAAAAGAGCTCTGCAACTGGTGTTTAACAACAAGTCTAAAGACTTCAGACTAGGTTGGCTAATTGAAGAAATAAAGCACAACAATATTATTTTGTCTTCATCAGCTAGTTTAGAAGCTCTAGTTTTTAAGATTCTACCCAGCCCGCCTGAACCAACCTAATGATCTACTTCCTTGGTGTTATGAAGAAATTGGGCTGAGCTCACTCAGTCCAGAGAGAAGGCTCAGAGAACACTTTCTACGGAGCAAGTCATCAATAACAAACTTACTCTTTCTGTATGATCATTCTTGATCTGAGTTGTAAGCCTAAAATGTAAAGGCTCAGTTGTAGGATCCTTCTGTGGATCTGAGGTAGGGCTTGTGTGCCTAAGGTAGGAGATTTATTCCTTTAGGTAAGATCCAGCGGTGGTCTATCCTCCTAGCTTGAGTGTAGGACTTTGGATTAAGTCTAAGATAAGTGATCAGAAGTATCACTGAGCTGTAGGTGATTTTATCTCTGAGTGTAGGGCCTTGGCCCTGAGGTAGGACATGGAGCAGTCTGAGAGTTCCCGAGAGATCTGTGTTGTAAGCTCATTGAACCGAGTCTTGGTGGATATTTCCTTGTCTAACACACTATTAGAAAGGTGGGAGGGAAAGTGGATGTACCCATACCTTGGAGAACCACTATAAATACTAGTGTACTGGTGTCAATTCTTTAAAGCTAACTTAATGTAAATCACTTAACTCACCAAACCAAAAGATAGTCATAAAAGACTTAAAAGCCTATTCATTCCCACTCTAGGTGATTTGCTACTCTTGAAACAAAGACTTTCAAGTGGTATTAGAAGGAAGTTGTTCAAAAAGGAGTTAATAGTCTGAAAAGATCTCCAAGAGTAGCTGAAGATTTGCTCTATGGGTTCAAGTGAGAACCACAAGGAGTTGAGCTCCATGAAGCTCCTTATCTGCAAAAAAGAGAATTTTGGGAATTGGAAAGAGAGAGTCAGACAATTCATGGAAGCTTTTGACCCTATGATCTTCATTCTAGTTCAAGAAGGACCTTTTATTCCCATGAAGATTTCTATCCTAGATGACAGTGTCCAAACCCCAAAGAAAAACTCTGATATGACCAAGGATGAGGTCATCCTAACAACCATGGACAAGAGGGCACATAATATCATTGTCAGTTCCATAGATGACTCCACCTTCCAGAACCTTGTCCACTTCAATACAACACAGGAAATGAGGGACTCTCTCATTGTCTACATGGTGGGGACAGGGGAGGTAAGGGATCACAGAAAATCCCTCCTGAATCAAAAGTATGAAGCATTCAATCATGGGAAGAAAGACTCCATAGCTAAATGCTATGAGAAGGTCTTCATTATAGTGAATAGTCTGATCAAGTATAACAAACAATTCACTTATTATGAGCTGAATGTCAAGTTCTTGAGATCCCTAAACAAGGAATGAGATATCAAGATCTGTGCCATTAAAAAGTTGGTAACCTGGCCAACACACTGCCTTAGAACTTGTTTGGGAAGCTGTTATCCCATGAGATGCAGCTGAACTCCAAGAAGGCTGAAGAGGATGCCGCCAGATCTCTCAGCAAAGAGAAGACAATGGCCTTCAGAGCTGAAGGCACAAGAAGAAGCAGAGAAAAGACTCCTTCACCTCCAAGGAGAGTTGCTGAGTCAAAATGCTCAGAACCTAGCTGATCTGGGAATGAATTATCAGATGGAGAACTAGCAATGTTCTCCAGATAGTTTAAGAAGTTCCTGAGCATGAGGATACAATGGAAGAGCAAAGGATCTTTTAGCTCCACCTCAAAAAAGCCGTACTCCAGCAAGGAAAAATCTAGAAATGATCTATCTGAGGAAAGGTATGACTCCAAACAGAACAAATATGTTAAGAATAATATTGTTTGTTACTATTGCAATAGGAGTGGACATGCCATTGTTGATTGTCCAGTTAAGAGGAAGGAGCAGATGAAGTCTGATGGAAAAAACTACCACAAGGTCAAGAGGGCTGAAAAGAGCTTCTTGGCCAAGAAGAATGTCAGCCTATCAGACAATGATTCTAAATCTTCTGAATCAGAAGAAGAGGAGGCCCACATTGGCCTCATGTCCATTGAAGAAGATGCTGAACTTTCTGCTTCCCCATCTAGCATCAGGGTCCCACTATCCTTAGTTGATAGTGAATGTGAAGAGGATGAGGAGTGCAGTCTCTTGGCCATATCAGAAGACAATCAGGATATTTTTATTCCTGATGAGGTACACTCTATCCCAAGCTCTCCTTTTATTTATGAGTCTGGCTTAAACTATGATACATCCACTTCCTCAAGTGGGAAAGAGGGATCAGATTCTAAAGATGTCAATCAATTGATTGACAAGTATGATGCAATTCTGGATGCTTTGAAGAAGAGAAAAGGCTTGCTAAGAGACAAGCTGAGGAGATTGTATCCCTACAGTATGCTACTTCCCTACAGTCCGAGTCAACCCCGTGCTAGCTCATATGAGGATGGAAATTAGCCAGCTGAGGACAATTTTAATTATCTAAATTATGACCATAAGCTAGAAGAACAAGATCATCTTGGATCTTGAAGATAAGCTCCTTAAGGAGAGAAAGATTGTGACTGAATTCTCAAAGCCCAAGATAGTATTGACACTGATTGACTCCTTTACCTCTCAAAAGGACAAGAGTGGTTTGGGGTTTAAGTGAAACTCTAGAGCTGCCCATTCCAAAAGGAAAGGCAAAGCACCTATAGAGCCTCAGACCACCTTTCACAGGGTAATTCTCTCCTCTAACAAGTGTGACAGAGATAGCATGTATGGTCACTAAAAGAATGATAACTCTTGTTGTAAGAATACAAAGGTATCTTACAATGGAGGGAAGAAGGGCATGAGGTTGAGTGCACTGAAGGATCCCCATGAGGAAATACAAATGGCCCATTATGGACCATTTGTGTTTGGTGCTCTAGCCCTCACACTCAAGAATAAGGCAGTGGCCTATTCTCAGGTTCCTCCAGCAAACACCCTGACTAAGGGTAAGTCAGTCAGTAAGCCATATCTGGCAGTTTTTAATGCCATCAACTCCATGTCAGTTGCAAAGACGACATCTTTTGGTGCAACTTAGAATATTCCATGTGCATCCACTGACAAACTATCTTTCAATCAGATTCTTGCTGAAAGAAATAAGAAAAAGGCCAATTTTCTCACCTCTGGACAGACAACTATTGATAGCTTGTATTCTAAGACTTTCTAGAAGAGGAGATACAACATTCATGAATGTTGGTGCTGTAGTAATGTGGGTCACTTTGCTATAGATTGTTGACACAACCCTAGTATGCCAAGGGCAAGGGTGAGTCTTCCTGTTAGAAGTGCTATAGGTAGAAATATGCATTTTCCAGCTAATAAGAACCTAGGAACCAATCCTTTTTGGGTTCCTAAGGTAAACTAATCTGTGTTTGCAGGATAGTACAAGTACCAATATAATGCAAATATGGTACTTGGACAGTGGATGTTTGAGGCATATATCTGGAATAAGAAGCCATTCTAAGGCATTATATTTGTTGAAACAAGCCCCTAGGGTATGGTATGATACCATGTCTAGCTTTTTCATTGAGAACAAATTCTTAAGGATAAAGATAGACAAGATATTATTCCCTAGGAAAGTCAAGGATAAGATCACCCTAGTTCAAATCTATGTAGATGAAATAATTTTTGGGTCTACTAATGATGTCCTCTGCAAAAAGTTTGCAAAACTTATGCAAGAGAAATTTGAGATGAGCAGTATGGGTGAACTCAAGTACTTCTTGGGCCTCCAAGTAAGACAATAAGAGGATGGTCTATCCATCTACCAGGCTAAGTTCACTAGGGAGTTGATTAAAAATTTTGGAATGGAGAGTTCCTCCATAATGAAAACTCCTATGAGATGAAATGTGTCATTAGACAAGGATGAGTCAGGGAAATCAATTGATGAAACATTATATAGAGGCATAATTGGCTCCTTCCTCTAATTAACTGCTAGTAGGCCAGACATTATGTATGTTACATGTGTTTGTGCGAGGTACTAGGGTATCCCTAAGGAATCTCATTATTCTGCAACAAAAAGAATTTTGAGATATCAAGGGCACACCTGATCTTGGTTTGTGGTAACTTAGGAATAATGACATTGAATTAATTGGGTATTTAGATACTGAATTCGTAGGTTGTGGATAAGATAGGAAAATCACCTCAGGCTCCTATCAATTTCTAAGAAGAATGCTTGTATCTTGGAGCAGCAAGAAGCAAATAAGTATTGTAATATCAACAGCTGAATTAGAATACATCTCAACTGCTAGTTGCTATGCACAACTACTATGGATCTAACATCATCTCCAGGACTACATTCTGAAGCTAAGTAGAATTTGTATGTTTTGTGATTCTACTAATACAATCTCTATTGCTAGGAATCCTGTCTCCCATAGCAGGACTAAGCACTTAGTGATTATGTATCATTTTATTAGAGAGTATATAGAATGTGAGACATCAGCCTTGAGTTTTTCTCCACTAACAAGCAAGTGACTGATTTCTTCACCAAGCCACTAGATGAAGCCAAGTTCAATATCTTCAAATTTGAATTGGGTATGATGAACTTAGTATAGCTTCAGTAGATCTTCCTGCATTTTTTGTTGCAGGTAGTATTAATTCTTATAGGATAACAAAGATGAAATGGACTAAGTGTCCAAGCATCGAATGGGTTGAGTCAAAGTACCCAGTAGTCGAATGCGTCGAGTGCATCGAGTCCACTCAACGTATACTGCCTGGGATTTCTATTTACGGCTAACTAACGGGATTAATCTCAGCCGTTGATATCCTCGTGATCATCATAACAGGCACACACCTCTTCACGATATCAAATAAGAGGATAGTATAAATAGAAGGGTGTGTGCTTAGAACAAAATACACTATTCCTAGCCCTTGCGGCTTTCTACCCCCTGTGATGAAAGCTTGAAAAATCTATGGAATTTCAGAGAAGTAATGGCAACAAGAGGATTTGATTTCCTATTCGAGGGCTCAGAGTTAGTGAGAAATGGGTTCAAGGACGCACCCGAGGAGGTATAACTCATTCTCCATCAGCTATAGGTCGCTGACCTAGAACACGTTCTTTCATAGCCAAGTCTGCTTTGGAAGAGAGAAGTACTTGAGTTTTAATCGAATGCCACGGTCGACTCTTCCTCTACTAAAATAAAGTCATCCATCAGCGGACATAAGATCAAGATTATCGCCAAAATATTGAGCAAGGCTTTGCATCTACCCAAGTTCAGGCCGTTAGATGAACAAGAGGAACAATTTCAAACTGATGCCAAATTTGCCCTGAAGTCGCATGGGCTTTCAAAGCACACGACTGGTTCAATTTTGAGGAAAGAGATGAATCTAAAAGGAAAATTTCTAGTAGATATAATTGGAAAGGCTCTACTTTGCAAGACTGGATCTCATGATAAGATATACAAAAGATGTTCGAGCTGATGATAAGGATAATCCTATCTAAGAAGACAGATTGGGGGATAATGCTATTTCACAGAATAGTTGTGTGTATCCTAGAGCCAAACTTGGGAACGATAATGTATTTGTTCTTGCACACCACTTTTCTAGAGATCTTCAATTTGAGGCTAGGGACAAAGATTCACCACATGAGGAAAACGGACTCCAAGATATTTGATAGGTGGGATAGAGTTCTATTACCACATCAATAGACTGTTGAGAAGAAGAAAAAGAAAGGAGTCCAGGTAACTGAGGACAACACATATAGCAGTTCTTCTGAAAATATTGAGTAAGAACCATATAATCCTCAGCTGAAAAAATCCTCTGAAGAACTAAGGAAAGACATGAGTGCCCAGGTTTCAAATTCCTCTGAACCTGCAACAAGGAATCAATTTGGTGGATCATAGTCTATAGAGTTCCAACTAATTCCTTAGAGAGATAGAGTGGACATGTAGTAGAAAATATCAGTACAAATATTGAGGGGGAGACTTCCCAGATGGTTGCAGATATAGAGGGGGAGACATCCCAGATGGCTGCACATGTTGAGGGGGAGCAAGTTCTTGTTGAATTCTGTGAAGTGAAAGTGGTTGAATGGAAGGCTTGGGAAACCTATCCGCGCGGACTACGCGGACTGGGTTGGCGGACTGCTAGGTCGGCAGGGATGTTGCAGGCGGTTTGCTCTGTGGCGGCCTGGGCGGTCTGTTCGCGCGGACTGCGCGGACAGCAGCGGCGGTCTGACAGGCCAGTGTATGCTCAGCAGGCGGTCTACTCCCAGGAAGTAACCGGGCGGATAGGAAAGTTATCCGCGGAGTCCGGCTTGAAGCGGACTGAAGAACTGGAGCTCGGCAGACCGGTTTGGCAGTTGCCTTGGTCTTGCTCTAGTGAAGCGGCAAGTGGAAGCCGCGGAGACCGCCGGTCAGCGCGGACAGGAACTGGAGGTCGCCCGGTATGGCGGGCTAGATCCAGTGTCCGCCAGTAAGTGCGGACTGGCCCTTGCGGCCAGTGGGCTGGACTTGGTGGGAATTGAACCAAGTCCAGGTGGCTCAGTCCGGGGAGATCGCGCAGTGGAGCGCGGGCTGGTTTCTCAGTCCGCCAAGCGTAGTAGAAGTGCTTTGCCTTGTTTGCTAGCTTGGGGATATGCGGACTGGAGGATTGCCCGTGCAGGAGCGTGCGGACTGGAGCTGGAGTCCGCTGAGTCCGGAGATTCCTTGTGATGAGGCAATGGACTCAGGAGTTGCGGACTAGAGTCTGCTGTTAGCGGACTGGATTGGCGTGTCCGCTAAGTCCGGAGGTGCCTTGGCAATGAGGTAATGGGCTTGGGATATGCGGACGATAGCCGGGTATCCGCTGAGTCCGGCAGGTGCCTTGATGGCGCGGTTGCGGGCTCGGGTTTTGCGGGCTGATGCCTTGTCCGCAGAATGGCGGATACGGCTTTTGTGGAGTCCGGCTGTGGTGGTCCTGGCTTGGTCTCTGGCGGCAAGGCGGACTGGATATTGGAGTCCGGCCTTGGAGAAGCTGGGGTGGACTGGCTATCTGCACAGGGCGGCGAACTGGCATGTGTGTCCGCGGGCTGGCGGACACATAAGTTCTTGCTGCGGGTTGTGGCGGTGATCCTATCGGGAAGGGCGGTGACCATACTCATCGTCGTGCCTATAAATAGGACCCATGTCACATCAGAAAATAGAGGAACCTAGACCGAAGTAAGTGAACAGTATTTGAGCTCGCGTAAGTTGCTGCGGCCTGGACTTTGTGTCCGCGCGGATAGAGTTGACCCGGTTGTGCTGTGCAGGTTGTGCGGATAGCGCTGGAAAGCCAGGACTTGGCTCTGATTGCGGTCAGGGACAGTGCGGACTCTGCGGTTAAGCAACAGGCGGTAAACAGCAGGTCGCGGATAGCGGCCAGGCGGTCTTCTCTTTGGCGACTTGGTTCGGGGTTCAGGAAGTCGCCGGTTTCTGGCGGACTGTTCCATTCGGTGGCGCAGCTTGTGCGGGCTGGCGGCGTGCAGACCGGCGGTGAAGAGCTAAGCATTGGAGTAAGGGTGAGTCCGCGCGGATAGGTTGCGGTCTGGCGACCTGGCGGACTGAGCGGACTCCACAGCAGTAGGTCGGCGGCTTGTTGATTGAGTCCGCGCGGCTTGTTTTTTGTTCTTGTCTTTGTAACTGTCTCTGCTCTCCCGGTGTTGGGTTTTGGTGAAGCATGTCTTGCCATGTTTGTCTCGCCTTGTAAAGAAGTTTGCTCTTGATCAATAAAGAAGCTTGTGCTGCATGTGTTGCTGGTTGTTACTGCTTTGTTGAGATAACCACTGTTAAACTCCACGATCCGGGAAAACTTTCAACATATAAGTGGGCGTATTCTCCTTCGGTTTGTTGAGTTTTCAGCAGGGTATCCAAGGGGGCGTCTGCGGTTTGTTGAATTTTAACATGGTATCAGAGGGAGGTTGTTGGAGTGGTCAAGCAGTGCTCAATGGAAGTAGTTGCTCGTCTGTCGAGGAAACCAGTGGTAGAACCATGGCAGTGGAGGATGCAAGTTGTCTTGGTATTGATCGTCTTACAGAGACGAACTGTGAACGGTGGAAGTCCTGTATGAAGAGCTTTCTTCTTGGCGAGGACCTTTGGGAGGTTGTATGCGGAGCAGGAAGACAAGAGGATACTGCTGGCAATGCTGAGGCGATGAGAGCTTGGAAGGAGGCAAATGCGAAAGCGGAGTCTATTCTCAAGCAGGTGATCTCATCGGAGCTCTTGGACCACATCAGTGGATGTCGGTCAGCTGCGGAGGTTTGGACTTCCCTTGATGGGCTGTTCAGGAAGAAGGTGAAGGAGGTTGCTGCTGATGATGGTCCCTCTACTTCATATCAGGAAGAAAGGAGTGTTACTCCTAGGCGTGATAGGAAGAGGAAGGAAGGACCACGGTGCTATAAATGCAAGCAGCAAGGTCATCTTCGGAAGGAGTGCAAGGTTGTCTTGCTCTCGGCGAACGTTGCTCAGGTAGGGAGGAAGGAGAAGAACGTAGTTGGGACTTCAACTAGTTCTGGATCTGATCGGCTGGATGCCAATGATAGTGCAGCTATCTGGCATGAAAGACTGGGGCATGTAGGGATGGACAAGCTGAAAGCAATGGCAGAAAGAAGACTTGTAAGAGGCTTGCCTAGATTGTCATCCTATGGCGATGGTCGGGGGTGTGCGGGATGTCAGGAAAGTGGAGCCTATCGCTTCATGGTCGACAAAGCACAAGCCAGGAGTAATGCACCATTGGCGGTTGTCCATTGTGCTCTGGTGGGACCGACCGTCACGGCCAGTCTTGGAGGCAGCAGGTTCATGCTGATATTGGTTGATGACTATTCTGGGTATACTTGGGTATACTTTATGAAGACGAAGTCCAGCATGGTACGCTTGTTTGTGGAGTTCAAGAAGCTTGTCGAAGGCCAGCTTGGCCGGAGGATCAAGGTGTTGAGGACAGGTTTCGGTGGTGAGTTTGACTCAACCGAGTTCTCACGCTTTTGCAGGAAGCAAGGGATCCGGATGGAGCTTTCTTGTGGACATACTTCACAACAGGGTAGTGTTGCAGCTCGGATGATCCGTTGGTTAACGGAGACCTGCAAGTGTTGGCTTCAGAGTAAAGGCGTTCTGAAGGCTCTTTGGGCGGAAGGAATGGCCTGTGCTGCTCATGTTATCAACCGGATGCCTCTTAATCCGATCATAGTAAAGACTCCTTATGAGCTAATGTTCGGAGTGAAGCCCTCAGTGAAGCACCTTCGGGTGTTTGGATCTACCTGCTATATACACTCTCCGGGTGCTCTCAAAACAAAGCTAGTCTTTGTTGGGTATGATGAGCAGAAAAGAAGATGGAGGTGTATGGATCCTGCGACGAAGAAACTCATAGTGTCGAGAGACATTGTTTTCGATGAGTTGATGCCGTATTGGGGTAGCTCTTATGTGGAGCTAGAGATAAGCAGGTTAGATGGTGGGCTGAAGGAGGCAGCTGCTAAGGAAGTGGAGTTGCCTGAGTCACCAGGTGCTCCAGGTTGTTCTAGCTCCGGGGCAAAGGCGTCTGAGTCGGTAAGAAGGGGGAGCGATGCTCCAGGACCTTCTGGCTCAAAGGCGGAGGCTTCCTGTTCAGGAAGCAAGGGGAGCGATGTTCCAGGCAGTTCATGTTCAAGAGGGAAGTCTTCTGGTTCAGGTAGCAGGGGGAGCGTTGCTCCAGGTGCTCTTGGTTCCAGTAAGGAGGCGTCTTGTTCAGGGAACAAAGGGAGCATTGTTCCGGGTTTGCCCGGGAACGGAGCTGGTTCAAAAGCAGCAGAGGTGGTTAGCCATGATCAGGTTCTTCGGAGATCGAAGAGGATCAGTAAGCCACCAGCTCGATATAGTGAAGGGAACACGGCGGACTTGGTCCCGTGTTTCCTTGTTAGCCCTCAGGTCGAGCAAGGGACTTCTGGCTGTGATGACCCCACTAGAATCAAGGAGGTGGTTGACACCAAGTCTGATGAGGTGACTTCTCTCAGAGGCAACGAGGCTTGGGCTTCTGGATCCAAGGAAGTTGGTGATTCTCCTATGATGCATGAGTGGAGGTTGAAGCTAAAGAAGGCAGAGGGAAGCATGGCTCCTTTTGGGAGATGCTGGAGGGCTCCCTCATGGTCCATGATATGCGGGGCGAGGACTATGTCTTGGACATTTCTTCGTAGATGCTATCGGAAGGACCAGGTGCAAGGTTACGGGAGCTGCTGGAGTTATTCACCACTTCTCACTTCAAGGGGGAGTGTTGAATTCTGTGAAGTGAAAGTGGTTGAATGGAAGGCTTGGGAAACCTATCCGCGCGGACTACGCAGACTGGGTTGGCGGACTGCTAGGTCGGCAGGGATGTTGCAGGCGGTTTGCTCTGTGGCGGCCTGGGCGGTCTGTTCGCGCGGACTGCGCGGACAGCAGCGGCGGTCTGACAGGCCAGTGTATGCTCAGCAGGCGGTCTACTCCCAGGAAGTAACCGGGCGGATAGGAAAGTTATCCGCGGAGTCCGGCTTGAAGCGGACTGAAGAACTGGAGCTCGGCAGACCGGTTTGGCAGTTGCCTTGGTCTTGCTCTAGTGAAGCGGCAAGTGGAAGCCGCGGAGACCGCCGGTCAGCGCGGACAGGAACTGGAGGTCGCCCGGTATGGCGGGCTAGATCCAGTGTCCGCCAGTAAGTGCGGACTGGCCCTTGCGGCCAGTGGGCTGGACTTGGTGGGAATTGAACCAAGTCCAGGTGGCTCAGTCCGGGGAGATCGCGCAGTGGAGCGCGGGCTGGTTTCTCAGTCCGCCAAGCGTAGTAGAAGTGCTTTGCCTTGTTTGCTAGCTTGGGGATATGCGGACTGGAGGATTGCCCGTGCAGGAGCGTGCGGACTGGAGCTGGAGTCCGCTGAGTCCGGAGATGCCTTGTGATGAGGCAATGGACTCAGGAGTTGCGGACTAGAGTCTGCTGTTAGCGGACTGGATTGGCGTGTCCGCTAAGTCCGGAGGTGCCTTGGCAATGAGGTAATGGGCTTGGGATATGCGGACGATAGCCGGGTATCCGCTGAGTCCGGCAGGTGCCTTGATGGCGCGGTTGCGGGCTCGGGTTTTGCGGGCTGATGCCTTGTCCGCAGAATGGCGGATACGGCTTTTGTGGAGTCCGGCTGTGGTGGTCCTGGCTTGGTCTCTGGCGGCAAGGCGGACTGGATATTGGAGTCCGGCCTTGGAGAAGCTGGGGTGGACTGGCTATCTGCACAGGGCGGCGAACTGGCATGTGTGTCCGCGGGCTGGCGGACACATAAGTTCTTGCTGCGGGTTGTGGCGGTGATCCTATCGGGAAGGGCGGTGACCATACTCATCGTCGTGCCTATAAATAGGACCCATGTCACATCAGAAAATAGAGGAACCTAGACCGAAGTAAGTGAACAGTATTTGAGCTCGCGTAAGTTGCTGCGGCCTGGACTTTGTGTCCGCGCGGATAGAGTTGACCCGGTTGTGCTGTGCAGGTTGTGCGGATAGCGCTGGAAAGCCAGGACTTGGCTCTGATTGCGGTCAGGGACAGTGCGGACTCTGCGGTTAAGCAACAGGCGGTAAACAGCAGGTCGCGGATAGCGGCCAGGCGGTCTTCTCTTTGGCGACTTGGTTCGGGGTTCAGGAAGTCGCCGGTTTCTGGCGGACTGTTCCATTCGGTGGCGCAGCTTGTGCGGGCTGGCGGCGTGCAGACCGGCGGTGAAGAGCTAAGCATTGGAGTAAGGGTGAGTCCGCGCGGATAGGTTGCGGTCTGGCGACCTGGCGGACTGAGCGGACTCCACAGCAGTAGGTCGGCGGCTTGTTGATTGAGTCCGCGCGGCTTGTTTTTTGTTCTTGTCTTTGTAACTGTCTCTGCTCTCCCGGTGTTGGGTTTTGGTGAAGCATGTCTTGCCATGTTTGTCTCGCCTTGTAAAGAAGTTTGCTCTTGATCAATAAAGAAGCTTGTGCTGCATGTATTGCTGGTTGTTACTGCTTTGTTGAGATAACCACTGTTAAACTCCACGATCCGGGAAAACTTTCAACATATAAGTGGGCGTATTCTCCTTCGGTTTGTTGAGTTTTCAGCAGGGTATCCAAGGGGGCGTCTGCGGTTTGTTGAATTTTAACAGTTCTATCTATGCAGGACAAGCTTGACTCCTTCCTAGAAATTCTTCAGAAAAGAATAAATCAGATTCATGATTAGCAATTTCCCATGCCAATGGAAGAAGATATTGTGAACATTACTGCAGAAGACCATGATGTCCCTAAGGACAGTGCTGAGGTTGAGGGGGAAATTCACTCTAAAATCCCTACTCCAAAAACATTGTATACCATAGAATCCTCTACTACTGACAAGGGTAATGCTACTACTACTGATGCCCATGCTGATGCTCATTCATCTGAGTATATGATTGTTGACTCAGAAGAAAGAACAGTTTCCAGGGAAAGATATGTGGATGGCTGTGATCAAGGTGCATCTAACAAAGCTGAACCAATGTCTTCAACATTCTTTGCTCAATTGAAGGGTCTACTTGATGATCAAAGAAGATAGTTGGAGCACTAGATTGATAATTCCATCAAGGAAGTAAGAAGGGATCTTTCCATTGAAATTAAGTTCATCAAGTTTGAAGTCAACCCGCTGAATGCTAACACAGTAGCATTCTTCATGAGGGCTGCTCCTGCTGTAACCCTTCCTGAAGGAAAGCTGGCAGAAATTAACATAACTCAGCAGGATATTCTGGTGAATCAGAACATAACCTCCAACAACATGGAAATGGTTCATAATGTGCAAAAAAAATCTGATTGAAGCCCACAAGACAACTCTGGAAAGGAGAATGAATGCATGCACTTAAATTCTTTGATCATATGTTAGAGGTCAAGAATCATATATATCACTGTTGGGTTTTGCTATACGTCACAGCACTTGTGCACAACAGAAATAGGGAATAAGAAAATCCAAAATAGTTTGGATCTAGCAATGAACATTGATCAAGAAGTAAATGCGGTGAAATAAAATTACCTTTGAGGGATTGAGTAAACATTCAACCGAGGTGATCCGAATGATTCCAACAAATGACAATGGCTGGAGTTCCGAGCGTAGAATAGTGTCCATGCCTCTACGGATATCCACATGACCACGAAGAACCTTGGACTCTTGTCGCACAAAATCTAGGTCGGAACTACGTTTGCCCTCAACATCTCCACAAACTACTAGATCCGTTCAAAGAGATGTGGAAGTGATGAATCTGACGCACATGAAACTTTTTCTGGCAAAGGCATCAGGTCAGCGACAATGAGCGGGTTTCAAGACTTAGCGGAACAATTCCGTCATCAGTAAGAGAAGGTGTAACACCCCGAAACTCAAAAGAGCGACGGGTAACGTTTTGGGCCAGTTTTGGGTTCTGGCAGGAGGCACACGGCCTGGGACACGGGCATGTCCCAGTGCGTGTCAGGCTTGTGTCATCGAGTTGGTCGAGAGGTCGACGAATTTCGCTCGACGTTGTGTCGAGACAGGGCACACGGCCTGTGACACGGGCGTGTCGCAGGGCGTGTCGACCCGTGTCGACACTCAGCCCGCGAAGTCGACATTTTTGCGCTCGATGAAGGGTCGAGACATGGCATACGGCCTGCGACACGGGTGTGTCGCAGGGCATGTCGACCTGTGTCGACACTCGTCCCAGGGAGTCGACGAATTTTGCTCGACGATGTGTCGAGACAAGGCACACGGCCTAGGACACGGGCGTGTCCAAGGCCATGTCGTGAGGTCGACGAACTTCGCTCGACGAAGTGTCGAGTGTCGAGACCGTGTACACGGCCTGGAGCCCAGGCATGTTCGAGTGGATACGGGTTAGGACACGGGCGTATCCTAGAACCCGTGTAGTTCTCGGGATATTTTCGGGATAAATCGATGGGGGTACACAGCCGGCCACACGGCCGTGTCAGGTGGAACACGGGCGTGTCAGGTCGAACACGAGCATGTTCGATGCCTGTGTGTTGTTCCAGGCGGGTCGATTTTGACGGCGAATGAGACACACGGCCCTGTACACGAGCGTGTGCCAGGTCGTGTTCGGTCCAGATTGTACATTTCAGGCACTAATCAAAGCTGTTCGTTTCTTTAATTGGTGATCCAATGGCTGGGAGTTGTTCCTGAAGGGATATAAACGGGATTGGACCTTTAAAACCCTCACTTTTACTTGAGTGGTTATCTTTCTAAAGTATAGAGAGAGAGGAGAGCCAAGGGAGGAAGAAGAAGCTAGATCCAGCCATTGGAGGAGCTTCGAAGCTCCAAATCACGAGCCGACTTCGGATCCACGGAGGCGAAGAGAGTGCGGTGCTTTTCATCCGCTTACCTTTCCATGGCGCAAAAGAGAAGCACTAGGGTAATGATTCTCTTCTTGAGCATGTGAAGCTCTCCTTCTTTGCATAGGAAGCCCGCTCTCGCGAGTTTGCGGTGAGTTGGAGGCGTTCCTTCGGGTAGATATGTAAAGTCCCCGTTGTGTAGAGTCCGTAAGCGAGAACGGACAAAGGCATGATGTGTGAAGCCTATCCGGACATGTTGGTCTGGATCGGTGATGTTGCATTGCATAAATGCCGGAGAAGACTCCATGCGATTGATTGTTTTTCGGGTTTTTTACGTGGTAGATTGCAACAGGGAACCTTGGGGATTAACCCAAAGGTGCACCCGGAAAACTGGGCGGATGCGTAATCTTGCCAACATGGAGGCCTGAGAGCCAACTTGAACATAACCGAGTTATGTAAAATGTGTGACGAAATGGAACTCGGGAGAAGTTTGACCCGCGCATATGGCTTAAACTGTCGTTGCGATGTGAGCACGGGTTAGATGGAACCGTACCCATTTCTATGTCGTTCGGTTAGAGCCGTTGGCATAGATGAGGGTCTTCGGCGGTCTATGGCTTAAATTGTCGTGACCCATGCCGGTAATACAAAATGCTCATAGGTTTTGCCGTCAAAGTGGCGGTGGTGAGTCCGGAATGTCTATGGCTTTAATTGATGTGACATCGACCGGTTCACCGAGAATGTGCCCTGAGAGCATGAGGCGTGTGGCCGTGCGAGCCAACGTCTGTGATGAAATGAATATTGTTAAATTGCTCGCTTATGCTAATGAAATGCAGGGAAGGAGCATCGCTGCCCCGAGTTGGGGGCGGGATCGTTATAATTTGGTCAGCATTGCTGACCGTTGCCTTGTTTTGCCACCGTGCGATAGTTTGTTACTTGCAGGTGCTGCTCGACCAAGCGGTCAATAGCGGGCTAAAGCCCAATTTGCGAAGCCGGCCCTCGAAGGCCTAATTGGAGTGTTTACTGCTTTTATTCATGTATGACCGGCCTGCGTGCCGTGGTTTGTAAAACATGTAATTTGAAGTGAACAATTTTGTAAGGCCTTAAGGCCTGTACTTGTGTATGTACAACATTCCTATTTGGTATTAGTGGACATTCATGCTTTTGAGCTGGGTTCTTTATTGAAACTTATAAAACTGCTTCCGCTAGAATGCTCTGTGTAGGACGTTAGGATTGGTTGGAGGGTTTCCATGAGTAACCACCCGGTCTGTCTGTGGTATATGGCGTCGGGCCCCGGCCGGACCTACTACTATATGCTATGCGATGGATAGGGGGTGTTACAATTTGCTATCAGGCTACTGGTTTTGGTCGGGCTTAAAATGAATTCGTGGACGAATTCTTTTTAAGGGGTGGTGAGCCCATGTGTGTGCGTCATCATTATAACAGTAAAAGAACCCATGAATGTCCACTTAAGAATGAAAATACACGTGTTTGAGGAACCTGCGTGTTCCTATAATTGCAGTTTGCAATTTTATTTGGTCGCTTAACGGTGTTTTGTACCACTATAGTTGACCAGACGTGGTGTTGGGCCGTCAGAACATCAAGTTTCTGAGGCTGGCAGTGCACCTAATGAAGCTCCTGCAACACCTCTATCGGCTGAGACCATACGATTGGTGGCCGAAGCAGTGTTGACCATTATTAATGCGCAACCTGCAAGGCAAACGCAGTTGCCCACTACTGCGATGGAGCAGGAACCTCTTCCAGAGGTTGAGCTGAGGAGAGTGGAACAGGTGGTAGTGGAGCCGGTGGTGCCAAGGAGGGCAACCGAGAGACAGCTCAAGCATGTCATGAGCTTTAGTCCTCCGGTATTCTCGGGGTTGGGAACCCCATATCAAGCTGAAGACTGGCTCTCCAGGGTGAAGAGAGTCATGACAGCAATGGAGACGGACGAGTGGCAAATGACCACCATCGCTACGTTCCTTCTGGACGGTAAAGCGAGAATATGGTGGGAAGGATTGGAGCTGCACCTATTGAGAGGTAGGCAACTTGTTGATGTCTCGATGGAGGAGTTCTCGAGATTGTTCTTGGCTAGATACCTCCCTTCGGCGGAGAAGATAGCGTTGGATAACGAGTTCCTGAAGTTGGTTCAGGGTGAGAAGAGCGTGGATGAATATCTCCACGAGTTTACTCATTTAAGTCAATATGATAGCTCCACCATCGCGGATGAGGAGCGCAAGACAAATCGATTCTATGAAGGCTTGAGAGATGAGTTGAGGTTACTACTCTCGGGGCCGATGACGCAGGGTTTCTTGACCTTGGTCAACACGGCCCGGTCGTTGGAGAAGGACATGAAGAATGTACAAGCAAAGAAAAGCTTGGGTGATAAGAAGTCTGAATTCAAAGTGCCGACTACTCAAAGTCCGGCTATCGAAGATTCTTTAAGAAGCATAAGACTTCGGGTCCAGCTTCTTCTGGTGCTTCTAGGGCGACTACGAGTCGGACCCCAGGCACATGTTTTACTTGTGGAAAGTCGGGGCACTTTGCCCGCGATTGTTGGAGCGGATGCCCCAAGTCCGAGAGAAGGCCGGGAGCGACATATGAAGAGAAGGGCAAGGCGGTGGAGTCGACCGCATCCCACTATGCTCCGAAACAACTAAGGGTGTATATTCTTGGCCAACAGGAGGCCATCAAACAGGCTGATGTGGTGACAGGTACGGTTTAATTTATAGCAAGTCAATTTCTTTAAAAACTTGTTATGCACATGTTACCTTACCACTGCTTGTTTATGATTTGTTTTGATTTGTGAAAATCCGGCCAGAGCACTCTTCGATACGGGAGCTTCACACTCCTTCTTGTCCGAGGGATTTATATCATGTATCGGAGTCCCTTCTTCGATGGCGAAGGATAAGTTGGATGTGTTGTTGTCCAATGGGTGTTCGATGCGCGCGGATAGGATCTGCGATGTTAAGATTGGTATTGGGAATCAGGAGTTCGATCTGTAAGCGTCGTTACTTCCATTGGTGGAGTTCGACGTTATATTTTGCATGGATTGGCTCTCGGAGCAGCAAGCCTATATCGATTGCGGTCGCAAGGAAGTGAAATTGGGAGCAAGTCGTGAGACGACTTTTACGGGTTTAAAGGGGTCGAGCAAGACGTTGATGTCTGCTCTTCAGGTGGTGAAGGCGGTTCGTGCCGGTGCAGAACTGTTCTTTACAGTAGTGGAGGTTGCAAAGTCGAAGCCCGCATTGGATAGTATTTCAGTGGTATCGGAATACCCTGACGTGTTCCCCGCAGATCTTCCTAGAGCCCCGCCTCAACGGGAGATAGATTTCACGATTGAGCTAGTGCCAGGTGGAAAGCCTGTGTCATGATCTCCATATCGGCTAGCGCCTAAGGAAATGGCGGAGCTGAAAGTTCAACTGCAAGAGTTGTTGGAGCAAGGGTATGTCCGCCCGAGTTCTTCGCCTTGGAGCGCGCCGGTCCTCTTTGTTAAGAAGAAGGACGGAAGCTTGAGGACATGTATTGATTATCGTGAGCTCAACAAGTTGACGGAGAAGAACAAGTACCTGATCCCCCGGATCGATGATATTTTTGATCAGTTGGTCGGGTCAACGGTGTACTCGAAGTTGGATCTCAAGGCTGGGTACTATCAGCTGCGAATAAGGGAGAGTGATATCCCGAAGACAACATTTAGTACGAGATACGGGCATTATGAGTTTACGGTCATGCCGTTTGGGCTGACTAATGCGCCGTCAGTGTTCATGGATTTGATGAACATGACTTTTAGGGAGTACTTGGACTATTTTGTGATCGTCTTCATCGACGATATTTTGGTGTACTCGCAAAGTGAGGAAGATCACTTCAAGCAGGTTTTGGAGATGCTAAGGAGGAATCAACTGTATGCCAAGTTCTCGAAGTGCGAGTTTTGGTTATCCTCAGTGGCGTTCCTCGGCCATATAGTGAGTGGAGAGGGTATTGCTGTGGATCCAGCGAAGATTGTTGCGATACGGGAGTGTAATAGCTTATGACTCGAGACAGCTAAACGTGCATGAAAGGAACTATCCGGTCCATGACTTGGAGTTAGCGGCCGTGATTTTTGCCTTGAAGCTGTGGAGACACTATTTGTACGGTGTGAAGATTTATATCTACACCGATCATAAGAGCCTGAAGTATCTGATTGATCAGAAGGATCTGAATATGCGGCAGCGTAGATGGATGGAGTTCCTTAGGGAGTATACATTCAAGATCCACTACGTGCCGGGTAAAGGTAATGCGGTTGCGGACGCATTGAGTCGCCGAGCCCCAGCTCAAGCCAATTGGCTATCAGTGCATGATGAGCGGTTGGTGCGGGAGTTGGAGGCGTTGGAGATTGTTTGTGTGGATAGGCAATCAAGTGCTGAAGCAGTTCTGAATTGGACTGAAGTCCAATATTACCTGGCTGATCGGATTCGGCAGGTTTTGGATATGGATGTCCATATGAAGCAGTTCATGGTAGAGGCTCTGGATGGATAAAATTCCCAATTCGTTGTGGAGGACGGATTGCTTTGGAAAGACGGTCGTCTGTGCGTCCCAAGTGTGGGCAAGTTGCGGGTGGAATTGTTGTACTAGGCATACTATACCAAGTACTCGATTCACCCGGGGAGCACGAAGATGTACCGCGATGTGAAGAAACTGTTTTGGTGGCCGGGTTTGAAGAAAGATGTGGCGCTCTACGTAGCGAAGTGCCAAACTTGTGCCTTGGTGAAGGCGGAATGCCAAAAGCCGGGAGGATTTCTTAAGTCCTTGCCTATTCCGGTGTGGAAATTCGACGACATCTCTATAGACTTTGTGCATGGTTTGCCAAGGTCACAAAAGGGGAACGACGCCATTTGGGTGGTCGTAGATCAGTTAATGAAGGTGTCGCATTTCATTCCGCATAGGAATGATGATCCAATGGAGAAGTTGGCAAAACTATATGTGGATAATATAATATTGCTTCACGGTGTGCCCCGCAGCATCGTGAGTGACCGAGATGGGCGGTTCACGTCCAATGATTGGAGGCTAGTGCAACAAATGTTGGGGACAAAGCTAAAATTCAGCACAGCCTTCCATCCGCAAACGGATGGGCAGACCGAGAGGGTCAATAGAACTATGGAAGACATGCTTCGCATGTGTGTCTTGGATTTTGGAAAGCAATGGGAAGACCATCTTTACTTGGTGGAGTTCGCATATAACAATAGCTACCAAGCGAGTATTCAAATGGAGCCCTTCGAGGCCCTATATGGTAGAAAATGTCGCACGCCGTTGTCTTGGCTAGAAACGGGCTAGTCAAAGTTGTATAAGCGATTAGAAGTGGAGGGTGCTACTTCTTTGGTGAAAACCATTCGGGAGAGGTTGCTTATCGCTCAGGACCGACAAGCGAAGTTCTATAATGCCAAGCACATGAACGTGGTGTTCGCTGTGGGCGACTATGTGTACTTAAAGATCAAGCCGCTCAAGGGTGTCTCACGGGTGCGGCGATTGAAAAAGCTAAGCCCGAGGTACCTTGGGCCGTTTGAGGTTCTGGAGCGAGTTGGTGAAGCAGCCTATCGGTTGAAGCTTTCAGTGAAGCTTGGTGGATTACATGATGTATTCCATATTTCGGTGCTTCGGAAGGCGGTGCAAGAGCCTACGCAAGTGATCACGGTTGATCAAGTGCCGGTGGATAGTGGGCTGACGAAAAACGTCAAGCCCGTGCGGATTGAGGACTCGGAGGTCAAGCGGCTACGCAGCAAAGAGATCAGGATGGTCAAGGTCCGATGGGACAATTTCGGTCGTGAGGAGCTCTCTTGGGAATGAGAGCAGACTATGCTTGACAAGTATCCGAAGTTGTTCCGCTCAGCTACAAATTTTGGTTTTGTACATGTCTTTCCTTTATATAATTTCGTGGACGAAATTCTTTTAAGAGGGGGAGAGTTGTAACACCCCGAAACTCAAAAGAGCGACGGGTGATGTTTTGGGCCAGTTTTGGGTTCTGGCAGGAGGCACACGGCCTAGGACACGGGCGTGTCCCAGGGCGTGTCAGGCTTGTGTCGTCGAGTTGGTCGAGAGGTCGACGAATTTCGCTCGACGTTGTGTCGAGATCAGGCACATGGCCTGCGACACGCGCATGTCGTAGGGCATGTCGACCCGTGTCGACACTCAGCCCGCGAAGTCGACATTTTTGCGCTCGACGAAGTGTCGAGACATGGCACACGGCGTGCGACACGGGCGTGTCGCAGGGCGTGTTGACCCGTATTGACACTCGTCCCGGGGAGTCAACGAATTTTGCTCGATGATGTGTCGAGACAAGGCACACGGCCTAGGACACGAGCATGTCCAAGGCCGTATCGTGAGGTCGACGAACTTCGCTCGACGAAGTGTCTAGTGTCGAGACCGTATACACGGCCTGGAGCCCAGGCGTGTTCGAGTGGACACGGGTTAGGATACGGGCGTGTCCTAGAACCCGTATAGTTCTCGGGTTGTTTTCAGGATAAATCGATGGGGGTACACGGCCGGCCACACGGGCGTGTCAGGTGGAACACGGGCGTGTCAGGTCGAACACGGGCATGTTCGATGCCCGTGTGTTGTTCCAGGCCCGTCGATTTTGACGGCGAATGAGGCACATGGCCCGGGTCACAGGCGTGTGCCAGGCCGTGTTCGGTCCAGATTGTACATTTCAGGACCGAATCAAAGCCGTTCGTTTCTTTAATTGGTGATCCAATGGCTGGGGGTTGTTCCTGATGGGATATACACGGGATTGGACCTTTGAAACCCTCACTTTTACTTGAGTGGTTATCTTTCTAAAGTATAGAGAGAGAGGAGAGCCAAGGGAGGAAGAAGAAGCTAGATCCGGACATTGGAGGAGCTTCGAAGCTCCAAATCGCGAGCCGACTTTGGATCCACGGAGGCAAAGAGAGTGCAGTGCTTTTCATCCGCTTACTTTTTCATGATGCCAAAGAGAAGCGCTAGGGTAATGATTCTCTTCTTGAGCATGTGAAGCTCTCCTTCTTTGCATAGGAAGCCCGCTCTCGCGAGTTTGCGGTGAGTTGGAGGCGTTCCTTCGGGTAGATATATAAAGTCCCCGTTGTGTAGAGTCCGTAAGCGAGAACGGACATAGGCATGATGTGTGAAGCCTATCCGGACATTTTGATCTGGATCAGTGATGTTGAATTGCATAAATGTCGGAGAAGACTCCGTGCGATTGATTGTTTTTCGGGTTTTCTACGTGGTAGATTGCAACAGGGAACCTTGGGGATTAACCCAAAGGTGCACCCGGAAAACTGGGTGGATGCGTGATCTTGACAACTTGGAGGCCTGAGAGTCAACTTGAACATAACCGAGTTATGTGAAATGTGTGACGAAATGGTACTCGGGAGAAGTTTGACCCGCGCATATGGCTTAAACTGTCGTTGCAATGTGAGCACGAGTTAGACGGAACCGTACCCATTTCTATATTATTCGGTTAGAGCCGTTGGCATAGATGAGGGTCTTCGGCGGTCTATGGCTTAAATTGTCGTGACCTATGCCGGTAAGACAAAATGCTCATAGGTTTGGCCGTCAAAGTGGCGGTGGTGAGTCCGAAATGTCTATGGCTTTAATTGACGTGACATCGACCGGTTCACCGAGAATATGCCCTGAGAGCACGGGGCGTGTGGCCGTGCGAGCCAACGTCTGTGATGAAATGAATATTGTTAAATTGCTTGCTTATGCTAATGAAATGCAGGGAAGGAGCATCGCCGCCCCGAGTTGGGGCCGGGATCGTTATAATTTGGTCAGCATTGCTGACCGTTGCCTTGTTTTGCCACCATGCGGTGGTTTGTTGCTTGCAGGTGCTGCTGGACCAAGCGGTCAATAGCGGGCTAAAACCCAATTTGCGAAGCCGGCCCTCGAAGGCCTAATTGGAGTGTTTACTGCTTTTATTCATGTATGACCGGCCTGCGTGTCGTGGTTTGTAAAACATGTAATATGAAGTGAACAATTTTGTAAGGCCTTAAGGCCTGTACTTGTGTATGTACAACAATCCTATTTGGTATTAGTGGACATTCATGCTTTTGAGCTGGGTTCTTTATTGCAACTTACTAAACTGCTTCCGCTAGAATGCTCTGTGTAGGACGTTATGATTGGTTGGATGGTTTCCATGAGTAACCACCCGGTCTGTATGTGGTATATGGCGTCGGGCCCCGGCCGGACCTACTGCTATATGCTATGCGACGGATAGGGGGTGTTACAGAAGGTCATCGCTCTATTAGGTTAGAAGAAAATGAACAGTTACGCCCCTCTCAGTTTACTGTAGAAATCCCATTTATATAGTCTACCGAACCAAGCCATAAACCGCAGACCACCCAAACCGGACTTAAAGGAAATACACCGGACGAAACAGAATTCGTTGAGTATCATGTCGATATTCGACGAATCAAAGATATTTGTCGAGATAACGTGGATATACTCGACGAATCGATACAGGGCAAATCATCCACGTATCAAGAGGATATTCTAAGAGTCGTGATACTCGACGAATCACGATACTCGATGAATGAGCATGATTCACCAAAATTGTTATGACGATATTCGACGAATCCAAGATTGAAGTGTTGAGATGTCACGACGATACTTGACAAATTCTAACCACTCGTCGAAACCTCTCAGCTATACTCGATGAATTTCCCTTAAAATATTTTGACCACTTACTAGATGACCCATATTCATAATACAGGTCACGGAATGAAATTCCTCCATATCCAAAATATCATAGGCTTGGTCCTTCACTCATATCACATATGAGCAAGGCCAAAGCAAACCTTTCCAACTTCTCAAGAGCTTTTATGTGCAACCCTATAGGCTTATATTGCGTTGGTAGTGAGGCCACATGTTTGATGACTTCCAGATCACCATGATAATACCAACAGTCTCCTACTTGATCTTGAAAGTATCAAACAAAAGCTTCACAAACATGAGCGACATTTAGTAATGCATCATTGCTCCCCAAGCAATAAGACTTTAAAACTAGAAAGCCATTGTGACCAATGTATCAGTGTTGTCATGTCCCTTCGTCCCTTACATCCCGATAGAACTTGAGGTATAGACCGTGTCACCCTAAAAATTGTTCAATCTTAGTTTCCTGATCTAGAATGGACTTCCAAAAATTGGTGAGCACAATATCATATATTGACTCAACAAAGCATGGCCATGCATTTCTCAGTCCTATTCCATCAAGGGGCCTGTGGATGCAACTCTTGTCATATAGGAGGGCAAATCTGATCTCTGCTCACACACAAATACCCAAATGATTCGTAACATACCCAATAACCTCCTTTATCATCCAACTTTCTCAAGACTGGACTTTTGATAGCATTAAAGCACGCTCTTCCTCACTCGATGAATGGTGTGACTTCAGGTCAAAGGACCACAAACACCATTGCCACTTGAGACATACTTGTGACATGCTCATATAATAATCCACAAAGTATTCTTATGGTGGGTCTGTCCAATACAACTTATTCACTAAAAAGTACCCACATGATGACTTGATATTACAATATGATGACCTGTGAGAATCGGTCATCAATCAATGCACATGCTAGTCTTAATATGTCATCATCGCCCTTAGCTTCTAAGATGACACTCGACCAAGGACCATTTAAGAATGAAGCTTCTAAAACATAAGCTCTCACATTAAAGTCACCACTTGATTCCTATGGAAGCAAACATCCTAAGGACATTTATTATGTTAAATTACTCTATCACAATAGAAATAAATTTACAAAATAAAAGAACTTGCCAAAATATATAAATGAAATGTATACAATACTCTATTCATCAAATGAATTATTACAGCCAACAAACATACAATCCACAAGACTACCACTAGGGTTTGATCATTAAGGTATCATATACTCCTAGATCTAACATGAACATCATGTTTTCTCTGCACTAGAGGCTTTGTCAGTAGATCCATAATATTTTCTTCAGTCGGCACTCTGTTAATGCTCACATCTCCTTGATCGACAATCTCTCTATTGGGTACATTGCCCACAATGTTCCCTTAATTAGATATGTAGTGGCATCATCATCAACAATAGGAGCATAGTTGTAGTTGATGTGTACTTAAGTTCAAGCATGCAGGTTGTCCTTGAAATATTGATAGGACAGGTGTTCCAAGTAATTGGATAGATGGACACAAAGATAGATGCAGGACAGGCAAGAATTTGCCTAAGTCCATAGGCATTAAGTGAAGCTTACTCAATCAACGCCATATGCAAGGGAAGATGCTGGACAGGTTGGAAATCGTCTAATCCACAGGCATTGAGTGTAGTCTACTCACTTAATGCCAGGTGAGTAAAATCATTAAAAATAGCTTGGACAGTCAAAGCCAAACATTTGGCAGGCTGAAAATGTGGCTAAGTCCACAGGCATTGAGTGAAGTGTACTCACTCAACGCCATACAGCTAAAGGCCGTGAGATAGGCAAAACCTAAGAAGAAATTACAAGAATGTGGCTAAGTCCACAGACGTTGAGTGAAGTCCACTCACTTAATGCAATATCAACAAATCGTTGAGTATTGCTCAGTCAGTCAAAGCCACGAAAAATCTATGTAGTTACTTTGACTAAGTCCACAGGAGTTGAGTGAAACTTACTCACTCAATGCCATGTGATAAAAAATGTTGACTGAACCTTAGTTAGTTAGATAGTGTTTCCAACACAGGATTTTGGCTTAGGACAAAAGCGTTGAGTGGAGGATGCTCACTCAACACCTAATCAACTGAGAATCTGTCTAAGGATAGAGGCGTTGAGTGAAGTCTACTCACTCAACACCATGTCAATATAATTGACAGATGCTGAAAGCGTTGAGTGAAGAAGCAACACTCAACGCTTCCCAAGCAAAAAATGGATAAGTCCAAAAGCATTGAGTGAAGGTTACTCACTCAACGCCAAGTGACTAGAATCATTTTTAAGTGATATGGCATTGAGTGAAGCTTACTCACTCAATGCCAAGAGACAGAAAGTTGGTTAAGGCAAAAAGTGTTGAGTGATGAAGACACACTCAACGCTCTCAGCGCCTAGCAACAGAAAGTGGCTAAGGCAAAATGCATTGAGTGGACTCAATGCTCTCAATGCCAGAGAAGCAAGAATATTGGCTAAGGCAAAAAACATTGAGTGGACTCAACACTCTCAATGCCTAGAGACAGATAGCATTGAGTGAACTCAATGCTCTCAATGCCTATAGTCAGGGTTCATGTTTTGGCGTTGAGTGAAGGTTGCTCACTCATCACCCAGTAATAGAATGTTTGGCAAAGGCTAAATGTGTTGAGTGAAGGTTGTTCACTCAATGCCTGAGAAAGATAGAAATCTATCTAAGTGTTTTGGCGTTGAGTGATGCTTACTCACTCAATGCTTATACTATTGATGCTTGATTTTGGCTAAGTCCACACATGGTGATGTCAGTAAAGTCAAAAAAGTTAACTTTATTCAAAATGTGGAGGGATAGATACGGTACGCGACAAACCACGCCGCAGACCTATAGTACGACTTTTGGCTACTAAAGCAAAGTTGTAGCTGTCAATTCCAGTAGGGCCCACGGGTCAAAATAGTCGTTGATCGGCAAAATAGAAAAGGCGACATTGACGAAGGAGAAATTAGGTTTCTGGAATTATAGCTGGCAATCGTCTTCTTCCTCGCAATTGCTGTAGAGGCTTAAGAACGCAGTTCAACTCAGCTGGTCTAAAAGCTCAACACAATTAGATGTTGTCATCCTCATTGACATCAACAAGAACAAAGATGTTCTCTGAAGAAAAGGAGGCAGGCAGCGTCTAACCCTAGCTGCCAGATCTGGGATCTGAAGCAAGATAGCTGGTGCCATACTCACCTGCACCAGCAAGCAAGTTCAGAGTATTTCTCTGAGGAAAAAGGAAGCAGTAAGGACAAACCCTTGCTACAAGTTCTCCACAGTTCCAGCCAATCCATTCTGAAGAAATTAATTTCTGGAAGCTGTGGTGAAGGAGTTAGGGATGAATCTTCTCAGTCCAGGAAAGGAAGAAGAGGCAGAGCTATCTTGGTCTGTAGTCAAAAATGTAGGGCTGAGATTTTCTTAGCTCAGGAAGCAACAAGGTAAGCTGTATAATTCTACAAGTTACTTTCAGCTGAAGCAGATATACTCTTGTTGCTGTGGATTAGTTAGGTCTAAGTGTTTCTTAGTCCAGAAAGTAGACTCAGGAAACATATTCCTGGAGTCAAAGTTGGGCTAAGTTTATCTCAATCCAAGTAGATCACCACATAGAAATTTCTTTTATATCCAATCAACTCACCAACCTATTTCCACCTTGTAGGATCCTTCTAGATCTGAGTGGTTGGAACTAATTTGCTCTGAGGTAAAATCCAAGTTTGGATCTGAGTTGTAGGGTATATTTTCCCGAGGTAGGATTCTATTGATAATCTAAAAGTAGGGCTTTGGCCAGAATTGTAGGATTCACTTGCGAATTTGAGGTAGGATCCTGCTTGGATCTGAGGTAGGTGATCTTTTGATCACTGTGTTGCAGGGCTCAACAGCCTAAGGTAGGTGAGTCATTCTTACTGAGTTGTAGGGAACTTGTCCTTGAGCTGTAGGATCCTCTGGATCTGAGTTATAGGGCTTAACAGCCTGAGGTAGAAGAGTCATTCTCTCTGAGGTAGGACCCCTTGTGGATTTGAGGTAGGGCTGTCCTCCCAGCTTGAGTTGTAGGGCTTAATAGCTTGAGGTAGGTGATATGTTGATCACTGAGTTGTAGGGCCTTGTGCTTGAGATGTAGGTCTTAGAGGAGACCGAGTGGTCCTACAGGATCGTGTTGTAAGCTCTTTGAGCTGATATTGGAGAAGTGCCTTGTCTAACTATAAGTTAGAAATGTGGGAGGGAAAGTGGACATACCCATAATATGAGGAACCACTATATATCTTGTGTGTGCTTCTTTGTGTTGTTTCTTTGCTGCAGGTGTGTGTCTTGAAAGTTGTGAATTACTCAGCAACATAACACTTATAGAAATAGAATTAAAGATAACCACAAGTAATTAAGAAACTTATTCACCCCCCTCTAGGTGATTTAGCTATCCTTGAAAACAAAGACTTTCACTCTCGAATAAGATGGAACCGTCGAAGTATGTGCTTGGAGTTCTGACGAGATCTAGGTTCCAAAGCAAGTGCAATTGTACCGTTGTTGTCATTATAGAGATCTATGGGACGAACAACACTAGGAACTATATCTAACTCACCAATGAATTTCCTAATCCATACAGCCTCCTTCGCTGCATTTGCAGCTGCGATATACTCGGCCTTAGTTATAGAATCAGTAACTGTCTCCTACTTGGAACTTTTCTTGCTAACAGCGCCTCCATTTAGGCAAAATATGAACCCTGACTGAGACTTTGAGTCATCCCTATCAGTCTAGAAGCTAGCATCCGTGTAACCTCTTACAAAGTGCTCTTCCTCTCCACCAAACACCAAGAATGTATCCTTAGTCCTTCACAAGTACTTTAGGATGTTCTTGACAGTAATTCAGTGACTTTCACTGGGATCAGACTGATATCTGCTGGTCATGATTAAGGCATAAGAGACATCGGGTCGAGTACATATCATTGAATACATGATTGACCCAATTGCCGAAGCATATGAAATCAACTTCATGTGATCCTTATCTTTACAAGACTTGGACACTGGTCCTTAAAGAAACTCACACTATGAGACATGGGTAATAATCCTTTCTTGGACTCAAGCATGTTGAATTGTTTCAACAACTTATCAATATATGTACTTTGGGTCAAACCCAACAACTTCTTCGATCTATCTCTATAGATCTTAATACCAAGTATATAAGTCACTTCACCTAAGTCCTTCATAGAAAAGCAGTTCCCTAGGTTGTTCTTAACAACTTGTAGGGTCGGTTTGTCATTCCCGATCAGCTGTATGTCAACTACATACAATATCAGAAAGATAATGATGCTCCTACTAATCCTCTTATAAACACATGGTTCATCCTCATTCTTGATAAAACTAAACTCTTTGATCTTTTCATTGAAATGAAGATTCCAACTTCAAAAAGCTTGTTTTAATCCATAAATGGATCTCTGCAACTTGCATATTTTAGTGGCTTCACCTGGAGATACAAAACACTCGGGTTGTGTCATATACACTTACTCAAGGAGGTTTCCATTTAGGAAAGCCATTTTGACATCCATCTGCCACATCTTGTAGTCATAATATGCAGCAATAACAAGTAGAATTATGATTGACTTAACCATGACAACATGGGAAAAGGTGTCATCATAGTCATTACCATGAATTTGCATGAAACCCTTAGCCACTAGTCACCCTTTGAATGTTTGTACATTCCTATCCATGTCGGTCTTCTTCTTGAAGACCCACTTGTACCCTATGGGTTTTACCACTTCCGGTGGTTCCACAAAGGTCCAAGCATGGTTTTCATACATGGAGTCCATTTCAGAATTCATGGCCTCAAGCTACTTCTCGGAGTCCGGTCCACTCATAGTCTCTTGGTAGGTTGCAGGCTCATCATTATGATCCATTAGTAACACATTACCTATTTGAGACACGAGATATCCATATCTCTCAGGCTCAAACCTTGGTTTACAAGATCTACATGGAACTTGGGTTTCCTGAGCAGGCTCTCTAACTACAACAACTTGTAGTCCTAGCTAAGGTTCCAATTCCGGTTCATTCACTTTTGTTGTTCTTGAACTTCTTTAAGTTCTACCACGATAGTCTTTCTACTTAAGAACTCTTTTTCAAGAAAGACACCAGTCCTTGCGACAAACACTTTTCCTTCGGATGCTAGGTAGATGTAGTACCCATTATTTTTCTTAGGATACCCCAAAAGATAACACTTATCTGATTTGGGTTCCAGCTTGTCAGGCATTTGACGTCGTACATATGCCTCATAACCCCAAACCTTAATAAATGACATACTAGGACGCTTCTCATTCCATATCTCATATGATGTCTTTAGAACCACTTTTGTTGAAGCACGATTTAGTGTAAAAGTAGACGTTTCTAGAGCAAAACCCAAAAAGGAAACAACAAATTTGTATGAATTATCATCGACCGTACCATGTCTAACAGAGTACGATTACTCCCCTCAGACACACCATTATGTTGCGGTGTTCTAGGTGGAGTGAGCTCTGATATAATACCACACTCTTTCAAATGATCACGAAACTCATGACTCAGGTTTTCGCCACCTCGATCAGATTAGAGTGCTTTAACCTTCTTACCCATCTAGTTCTCTTCTTCGTTCTTAAACTCTTTGAACTTTTCAAAGGTTTTGGATTTGCACTTCATAAGATACACATATCCATATCTACTGAAATCATCATTAAATGTAATAAAGTAGAAATACCCACCTCTAGCCATAGAACTCTTGGGTCTACATACATCACTATTTACTATACCTAATAGATCACCAGCCCTCTCATTGAAACCAGGGAAAGGAGCCTTAGTCATCTCGCCTAACAAACAAGATTCGCATCACTCAAATGATTCATAATTAAATGAGTCTAGTAGTCCATCTCTATGGAGCTTGGATATATGTTTCTTATTTATATGGCCTAAACGTCAATGTCAAAGGTACGTAGGGTTTGAGTCATTCATTCTTAGTCTTTTAGTATTTTTTATATTATAGATCTGATGGTCTAAGTTCAAAACATATAAACCATTAAACATTTGAGCTATACCATAACAAACATCATTCTTAAATATCGAACAACAATTGTTCTTAAAAATAAAAGAAAATCCAATCATGTTATAGTTCAAGACGAACTGATCATAACTGTCTGACAACGATTGTAGAATCAGGTCTGTGACTAATTCTTGACCCAAAGGGAAGCCTAGTCTCTCAAGGTTCTCTATATAGCCAATAATCTTGAGTATGTGAGTCCCTACTAGGTCCCGAGCTCCCATCTTACACTGAAACAATGCCTTAGTGGCGTCAAATCTCTCCTAACAAGCATGCCCTTGAAACATTTTCTTGAGATGCTTGCCAATTTCCTTACAACCTATGTTCTCATGTTGCTTTTGGAGCTCAGAGTTCATGGTTGCCAACATGAGACATTCGATATTTAAGGAGTCATTAAGATAATTCTTATAAGCATCCTTATCAGCATGGGCACATTCCCGACAGGCTCTTCACGGGATTCCTCTTACAAAACATAGAGCTTTCACTTTTGCCTGAGAACAATTCTCAAGCTCCTATACCAGTCCAAATAATTTGTACCACTCAGCTTCTCCTTCTCAAGGATGGCTTTGAGGGACAGGGTGGAGTGTGAACCACTTGCCATGGAAATTCTACAAGGATCAAAAAAAGTAAAATCAGTACCACATTTCAAAATACATTTTATAATTTCAATAAGGACTTTAATCAAAATAACTCCCACTATTTTTATCAAACTAATAACCCTCGATATCAATTCAGAGAGTATATGAGATTTACTCTCTCAGTGGACAAGATCTATATTTCACGAACACTATGAGTCAGCTTTGGCTTTCTTACACAATGTAGCTATTTAGGTAGGCAACGCTTGCCAATTGCATCACAATGCAATTCTTGTATGGCTGATGAATAACTCTTTATTCCCATCCATCATATGGTGCATGCCAACCCTATGCCTCTGGGCACTAAACCTTTGAGGTCACCTAGTTAAGTTTGACCCGATGTCGATAGTGAGATATCACAATTATCCGCTCGCACCCTTAACAAGATATATTAATACACCTTGCTTTGGCAAGCCCACACTTCATGGATCAAGGCAGGAAGAGTGTCCTCCATTAGAAGGCAACTGAATACTTAATATTGCTTAAGGGATTTTATATAGTTAATTAACATTTAATTATTGTTAATAATTAACCAATTTGCACGTCCTCATACTAAAATTCAACAACATCCATAATCCTAATGCATCCCATATGTGCACAATAAAATCATCAACACTTGATGAGCTTGGCTAATTCTGAACACCTAGAACCCTTCTAAATCCTCAGATTTACATGCACTGGACATGAGCAACACCAACTCCACTTACACAACATACATGCTCGTCTCTCTATGTGAGATTCAAAATCTAACACGTACTTGGTTGCACGAACCAACAAGAGTGAAAGCTACTATTAAGGAGTAAAAAGATATCACAACAAAATCACATGCGCTCCTAGCGGCATTCCAATGGGGCAGCGTTCATGGCGGTGGTGCGGGGCAGCGCCCTGACCAATTTGGAAAAACAACCACCGATTCCACACAAAATCCATCAACATTTGATGTTCCAGGAATAGATCTAGGCATCTTAGAACACTTCTAAAATTTTTAGATCAACACGCAATGGAATTAGCAACTTCTGAAATAATGATCATTGCATCAACCTGCATCTGATACAACTGTTGGGTTTTACTATACGTCATAAGACTTGTGTATAGCGGATATAGAGAACAAGAAAACCCAAAATAGTTCGGATCTAACGATGAACATTATCAAGTAGTAAATGCAATGAAATAAAATTACCTTTGAAGGATTGAGTCAACACTCAACCGAGGTGCTCTGAATGATTCCAATGAACGTTAACGACTGGAGTTCTGAGCGTAGAATTGTGTCCACGCCTCTATAGCTATCCACACAGGAATGAAGAAACCTAGACTCTTATCGCACAAGATCTAAGTTGGAACTAGGTTTGCCCTCAACGTCTCCACGGACTACTAGATCCATTCAAGGAGAGGTGGCGGTGACGAATCCGACGCAAAGGAAACTTTTTCCGATGACAGCAGCAGGTCGGCGATAGGAGCGGGTTTCGTAACTTAGCGGAATAGTACTGTCGTCAGGAAGAGAAGGTCGTCGCTCGATTAGGTTAGAAGAAAATGAACAGTCACGCCCCTCTTGGTTTATTGTAGAAATCCCATTTATACAGTCTACCGAACCAAGCCATAAACAACAGACCAGCCGAACCAGACTTAAATGAAATAAACCGGAAGAAACAGAATTCGTCGAGTATCACGTCGATATTCGACGAATCAAAGATATTTGTTGAGATAACACAGATATTCTCGACGAATCAATATGGGGCAAATCATCCATGTATCAAGAGGATATTCGACGAATCACGATACTCAACGAATCGTGATACTCGACGAATGAGCCTAATTCGTTGAAATTGTCATGACTATATTCGACGAATCCAATATGGAAGCATTGAGATGTCACGACGAAACTTGATGAATTCAAACCATTCATCAAAACCTCTTAGCCATACTCGACAAATTTCCCTTAAAATATTTCGACCACTTATCAGATGACCCATATTCATAATACAGGTCCCGGAATGAAAATCCTCCATATCCAAAATGTCATAGGCTTGGTCCTTCACTCATATCATATATGGGCAAGGCCAAAATAAACCTTTCCAACTTCTCAAGAGCTCTTATGTGCGACCCCATAGGCTCATATTGCATTGGCAGTGAGGCCACATGTTTGATCACTTCTAGATCACCATGGTAATACCAACAGTCACTAAGGGTGTAAATTTTATGGATGAAAGACTCTCCATAGCCAAGAACTCCCTGACTGCAGCTTTATTTGAAGAAGTCATAAAGGGGGAGAAGACAATAATCAAGGCTAACACTGAGAATGTTGTTTGGGTAACCAATGTAATGAGAGGTTCATTTGTCTTTAAATAACATACATATGAAAACATTCCTGCTATACCTGGAACCATTCAAGAAGCACTGTGTGAATAGTTTGGTGATCAGAGGGGAGATTAAGATGTTGATCAAGTTGGTGCTCAGTGGACTGAACTCTCTATTACTGCTGAAATTTCCATATTTAGTCCTACTGCTGACCAGATAGCCAGAGCCAGAGGCAAGTCAGTTGCTGAAGAAGAGGAAAAAATCAAGCTTAGCAAGAAAAGGTATAGAGAGTAGATGGAAACTAGGCCAAATTTTGAGAAGTGGAGTCCTCAATCTAGGACTATTATCTTATATGCCTGGGATCAGGTCAAAGAGAAGAAAACTGAGAGGGGAAAGCTTTGTAGCTCCCTAGAATGGGCCAAGCTATAAATAAATGAAGAGGCCAGAAGAAAGTTCAAAAGAGATAAAAAGTCAGGTGTTGTGCCACCAGATGTTGTGGAGCCTATTAAGTACTTTCCTAAGCCCTACAACTATTTTGAGAGACAAAAGGAGAAGAAGAATGAAGATAAGGAAAAGGCTGCCAAGAAACCTAGCCGGGGGATTGTGATCAAGGAACCAGAAACATGACTTATTTTTAGTTTTCCTTAAGGGTGGTAGGAATGTGATCATTTTGCTTTATGCACACTGTCTATTTATGATTTTTTCCTTTAAATGAAAGTCATATTTTTGTGTGTGTATAAATTATTGCTCTTATCTACTGTGATGATTTATCTGCTGAATATGGTAGTGTATATCATTGACTAGGGTTTAGACTTTTTCAAATAGGGGGAGATTGTTAGGTCCATTGATCACAATATCTTGGATTTGAAGAAGGCCCACAAGTCAATGGTATACACATGAATATATTTGATGTATGCTCTAAGTTCAATGTATGGGGTTGTTTCTATTGCACTGATTTGATAGGTAGTCTGAGTCATAATGACAGTTGGACTCAAGACAGGATACTGACAAAGAAGAAATCTGGATAAGTACAAAAGCATTGAGTGAAGGCAGTTCACTCTACACCAAGAAGTATAAAAGCATTGAAAGAACTAAATGCAGTCAAAGCTGTAGTGTTGTTGTTAAGAAATTGTTAAGGATAGAAGAGTTGAGTGAAGGCAGTTCACTCAACGCCTACTTAATAAGGATTCTGTCCAAGTACTGAAACGTTGAGTGAAGATAGGCCACTCAATGCCTCATCAAGAAGCTAGACAAAGACATAAAGAATTGAGTGAAGAAGCTGCACTCAACGCCTTCATACAGAGAAATTTTAACCAAGTCTGGAAGCATTGAGTGATGAAGGCTCACTCAATGCCTATACTGTTAGACTATAAGTGTCTATATGCGTTTAGTGAAGAAGGCTCACTCAATGCCTGGAGATGCAGAATTCTGCAAAGTGTTTTTGCGTTGAGTGACAAGGCTTCACTCAATGCCTATACAAATTGTCTGAAATTGGCTAAGTCCATAGTCATTGTCTCATGCTGACGTCAACAGAAATTCAAATATCCAGGGTTTTTCATGCTAGAAGACAAAAGGCGCCACTTGCCTTTAGTACCACCGTTTATGCAAAAGTTGTGCTGTAGTTGCCCATTCTAGGGGTCCACACAACGCATATAGCCGTTGGGTTTACGAGGAATAAAGGAGAGTTCTGAGAAATTAAAAGAGGGTTTTTTAACTTTTGGAGAAAAAGATTTTTGGATCATCTTCTTCCAGAAAAATGAAGCAGAAGAGCTATGCAATTGTTGTTCAACAACAAGTCTGAAGACTTCTGAGTAGGTTGGCTGATTGACTAAATAAAGCACATCAATATCATTTTGTCTTCATCAGCTAGTTCAAAAGCTCCAGTTTCTGAGATTCTTCCCAGCACAAGATGAACCAACCCGAAGATCTACTTCCTTGGTGCTGTGAAGAAGTTGGGCTGAGCTCACTCAGTCTGGAGATTAGCCTTAGAGAACACTTTCTATTGAGCAAGTCATCAACAACAAACTCAATCTTTCTATAGGATCATTCTTGATTTGTGTTGTAAGCCTGAATATAAATGCAGAGTTGTAGGATCCTTCTATGGATCTGAGGTAGGGCCTGTGTGCCCGAGGTAAGATCCTATGGCGAATCTGAGTGTAGGGCTATCCTCCTAGCCTGTGTGTAGGACTTTGAATTAAGTTCGAGGTAGGTGATCAGAAGGATCACTAAGTAGTAAGAGATTTTATCTCTGAGTGCAGGGCCTTGTGCATGAGGTAGGATTTGGAGGAGTCTGAGAGATCATGAGGGATCTGTGTTGTATGCTCATTAAGTCGAGTCTTGGTGGAGACTGTCTTGTCTAACACACTGTTAGAAATGTAGGAAGCAAAGTGGATGTACCCAAAACATAGGGAACCAATATAAATACTGGTGTTCTGGTGTCAATTCTTGAAATCTAACTTAAAGTAAATCACTCAACTCACCAAACCAAAAGATAGTCATAAAAGGCTTAAAAACCTATTCACCCCTACTAGGTGTTTGACTAATCTTGAAAGAGAGACTTTCATCCATTCTTATCCACCTTCATGTAGAGTGCATACTCATACAGACTCTTCATGTACCCATTATTCTGAAAGTATGCATGTATTCTTTCATTCCACACATGAGACGCTTGCTTCAACCCATACAATACCTTCTTTAGTTTGTAAACCTTCTTCTTTTAACCTTTCACTTCATATCCAGGTGGTTGCTGGATATACACATCCTCTTCCAAGTATCCATTCATAAAAGTAGATTTTACATTCATCTGGCACATCTTCCACTTATACTGAGTTGCTAGTGTGATGATCAGCCTGATGATATCAATCTGAGCTACTTGAGCAAAGTCCTCATTGTAGTCCACACCTTGGACTTGTAGGTAGCCTTTCACAACGAGTCTTTCTTTGTGCTTCTCCACTTCTCCATCCTTGTTTGTCTTCACTCTATACACCCATTTCACACCAATGGGCTTGTGATCTGCCGGCAGAGTGACTAACTCCAAAGTATCATTTTCTTGATTGATGAATTCTCTTCATCCATTGCCTTCCTCTGTGTCTTCTCTTGAGCAGCTTCATTATATGAGTATGGCTCACAATCGGCTAAAAGACAATATAAAGAAAAATTAGCAAGAATCACCTCCATCTCCTCGTAGATCTCTTCCAACCTTCTTATCCTAGGTTGAGTACATTCAGATCTTCTCCTACTATTGCTTGCTCCATCAGAATTGCTTCTGTTGGTGCTTACTAAACGCGAGTAAGGATTAGAAGCTCCCCTGAGACTCTGCTCGGTGGTGACAGTAATTTAGCTCCACCATCCGTAGCTTCAGCTTCATGACCATCTTCATCATCATCATCATCATCATAGTGCATTCCCTTAACAGTTCTCTCCTTCTCATCCAAGCTCTAATAGATATCTTCTTCAAATAGTACATCTCTAGAAATTATTGCCTTCTTTGTCACAGGATTGTATAACTTGTAATCTTTACTCATCGGAGACTACACATATACACTTCTCATGCTTGTCATCAAGCTTCTTCCTCTTCTGATCAGGGATGTGAGCATAAGCTACACACCCAAACACTCTCAAGTGTTGCACACTTGTCTTTCATCCACTCCATGCCTCATATAGAGTCTTGAACTTTACACTCTTCATCGGACATCTGTTCAGCAAGTACACTGCATATTGTACTGCTTCAGCCCAGAACATCTCTGACAAATTTTTGCACTTCATTATACTCCTTGCCATGTTCTAAATCGTCAATTTCTTTCTCCCAGCAACTCCATTGTGTTGAGATGAGTAAGCTGCATTCAACTGATGAGTAATCCAATGCTCTTTGCAGAAAGTATCAAATAACTTTGAGGTGTACTCCTAACCTCGACCAGTTCTGACTACCTTCAGATACTGTCCACTCTTCTTCTCATCCCGATGTCTCTTGGTGTAAGGGACGAAGGGACATGACAACACTGATATATTGGTCACGATGGATTTTGAGTTCTAAACTATTATTGCTTGGGGAGCAATGATGAATTACTAGATGCCGCTCATTGTTTGTAAAGCTTTTATTTGATACTTTCAAGATCAAGTGGGAGACTGTTGGTGTTACCATTGTGATCTAGAAGTGATCAAGTATGTAGCCTCACTGCTAACGCAGTTTGAGCCTATCAGGGTCGCATATAAGAATGTTTGGAGAAATTGGGAGATTGGTGTTGATGCGCGGAAACGGCACACCGACAGATAATAGTGTTCGAATTCTCTAGGATGATGGAGGAGGTTGATCAGGAACTATCGAGCAGCCGATTACTTTAACGGTTAGGGATTTGCGATAGAGGTTGATGCCGAGAGAATAGGGTAGAAGAGAAGAAGAGGGGGCGCTTACAGCAGCAACAACAGACTTCGCCTGCCACGACTTAAATGCCACTCTTGCGACATGCTTTAATTTGATTATAATTCAGTGTTACAGCTTGAGTTGAGTCCTTTACATTAGAATATAAAGGGTACAAGGGGAAGCTGGAGGCTAGAGGAATGAAGATGCCAGAGGCCACGAGGTTTGACCAAAGAGTCCTGCAGAGCGCACAGACAGCTGATCCTGTAGCTCACTACACTTGGTCAAGCAGACTGCACGTGTAACACCCCCTATCCGTCACATAGCATATAGCAGTAGGTCCGGCCGGGGGCCGACGTCATTTACCACAGACAGACCAGGCGGTTACTCAATGGAAACCATCCAACTAATACCCAACGTCCTACACAGAGTCATTTTAGCAGAAGTAATTTACAGGTTGCAAAACAAAGAACCCAGCACAAGCATGAATGTTCACTACTCAAACCAATAGGAATGAAGTGCAATACACAAGTACAACGGCCTTATGGCCTTACAATTGTTTACTCAAATAGTTTTCCAAACCCCGGCACGCAGGCCGGTCATACATGGGAATAAAAGAAAACACTCAAAATTAGGCCTTCGAGGGCCGGCTCAGCAACTTGTGCTTTTGCCTGCTATTTACCACTCGGCTCCGCAACACGTGCAAGAAACAATCCACCGTAACGATGGCAAACAAAACAACGGTCAGTTATGCTGACCAAATTATAACGATCCCGCCCCCAAACTTGGGGCGGCGATGCTCCTTTCCCTGCACTTTGTTAGCATAACCAAGGAGTATAGTGTATACACTTCATCACAGGCGTGGGCATGCACAGACACACACCCCGTGCTCTCAGGGCACATTCTTGGTGAACCGGTCAATGTCACGTAAATTTAAGCCATAGACACTTCGGTATCACCACTGCCACTTGGACGACCAATCTTGCAAGCATTTTTGTCTTTCCGGCATATGTCACATCATTTTAAGCCATAGATCACCTAAGACCATCATCTATGCCAACGGCTCCCACCGAACGACATAGAACGGGTATGGTTCCACTTGACCTGTTGCTCACATCGCAACGTCAATTTAAGCTATATGCGCGGGTCAAACCTCCCCGAGTACCGTTTCCATCACACACTTCACATAACCTAGTTATGTTCAAGTTGGCTCCCAGGCCACCATGTTGGTAGAATCACGCATCTGCCCAGTTTTTCGGGTGTACCTTGGAGTTAGTCCCCAAGGATCCCTGTTGCAATCTACCGTGTAGAAAAACCCGAAAAACAACCATATGCACGGAGTCTTCTCCGGCCATTCATGCAATGTAACATCACCGATCCAGACCAACTTGTCCGGGTAGGCTTCACACATCATGCCTATGTTCGTTTCTCGCTTACAGATTCTTCATGTACACAACGGGGACTATTCATGTCTACCCAAAGGAACGCCTCAAACTCACCGCAAACTCGCGAGTGCGGGCTTCCTATGCAAATGAAAAGAGGACTTCACATGTCCTAGGATGAGAATCGTTGCCCTAGCATTTTCCCTTGATGCCATGGAAATCTATGCGGATGAAAAGCACTGCAATCTCCTTGCCTCCGTAGATCCGAAGTCGGCTCGCAATTTGGAGCTCCGAAGCTCCACTGGTGGCCGAATCTGGCCTCCTTTCTTCTTCCATGCTCTCCCCTCTCTCTAAACTTTAGAAAGAGAATAACCCTAGTGAAATGGGTTTTCAAAGCCCTAAACCCGGGTATATCTCAGCAGGAACAACCCCCAGCCGTCGGATCCCAAAATAAGGAAACAGACGTCCACGATTCAGGCTTGAAATGCAAAATCTGGGCCGAACATGGCTTGTGACACACCCGTGTCCAGGGTCGTGTTCCCCATTCGCCGTCTGAACTGATGCATCCCGAAAAGAACACGGGTTCTCGACACGCCCGTGTCCGGATTGACATGCCCGTATCATCCAATACACGGCTATGTAGTGGGCCGTGTTCCTCCATCGACACAGGATCAACACCAACTCGTGAAGGACACGGGTATTGGACATGCCCGTGTCCCAAATGACACGCCCGTGTCATACCCGAACATGCCTGGGCTCCAGGACGTATTCCTCACCCAACTCAACTCGGCCAAACACCCGAGAAGGACACGACCTGGGACACGCCCGTGTCTCAGGCTATGTTCGCTGCTCGAAGATCGTCGACTCCAAATTTGTCGACCACATGGCCAGATCGTCGACCCGAGCATGACACGCCCCTGGGACACGCCCGTGTCCCAGGCCGTGTGCCCCCTTCCAAGTTCCAAACATGGCCCAAAATGCCTCCCGTCGCTCTTTTGATTTTCGGGGCGTTACAACACGATCAGGCGGAGAAGACCATGTAGGTCACTGAAGCCAATGCCGGGAAACAAGGCCGGAATGAGTTGACCACGCAGACATGCGATCAGTCCACGAGCAGCACCGGCAGTCAGAAAAACTGAGGCTGCAGGGTTTGCGGTGCTGGTTGGTCCTCGACCCTCGTGTGTACTATCCTCCCCCAAAATGAGAGGCATGAGGGGCTATTTATAGGCCTGAGGATGTGACTGTCTTGGTAACGGTACCGCCGACATGTCAGTGAGTTGTGCGAGTAGACAAGGAATCCACCGAGTCTGCGCCATTATGTTTGGATAGGAACTTGTCTACAACTGATCTGCTATTGGCGGACTGGGACGAGTCCACCTCTGCTGCACAAAGTGATCCCGCACCAAGCTATGCAAGCTGAGGAGTAGTTTGCCTACTGCAAGTAAGCTAGAGTACTCTTGGCGGACTGCATAATGAGTCCTCCTAGCTCGCGACGGACAAGTTGAGTAGGTCGCCTCCAGCTGGAGGCTTGTCCCCCTTGCTGGGCGACAAGAGCTTGGCAACCTGCAACCTCGCAGACTGAATAGAGAAGGTCGCACATGTTGTTGGATGAAGAGAGTCCGCCTCCTCCTTGCACGCTAGAGTTAAATCTGCATTGTGTTGTGTGGTCTGGTTAAGATTTGTAGGTGCTGCTGCCAAACCCTTCCTCAGGCAGGCTGAGACCGAGTCCGCCTATTACAGGCAGACAGAAGGGTTGGTCGCCGATGGGGTACCTAGTGGACTGAAGGAGCAGGTCGCCCATGTTGTTCAAGTCTTTCTTCTGTTGTACGAACAAGCCTACCGCCCCTGCTGGGCGGCCTGATGCTTTTTGTTTGGGCGACCTGAGGAGTTGCCGACCCTACCGAGCGACCTGAAGCACATGGCCCTTTGTTGGGCGACCTGGAAGTAGGTTGCCTACTTCTTGGCACACTGGGATGTAGCAAAGAGCTGTCTGCACCTGTAGAAAGGGTGGTGTCCAGATGATAACGTAGCCTTGCTAGCCGGGCGACCTTTATGAACAGGATAAAGAGCAGACCGCGTCTCCTGCTGAGCATGTTGTTATCGAGTGGTCTGGGCGGATATAAAAGCCAGTCCGCCACTTAGTTGGGTAGTCCGTGTAACACCTCGAAAATCATAATCTAACCGGTCGCATCCTAAGGAATTTTTGGTGCCTTAATAGGGGTACACGGCCTGGGAGACGAGCATGTCCAAGGCCGTGTATTTCTCTGTGTTGGCCGGCTGTGTCCAGAAAAGGACACAGCAGGAAACACGACAACGACACGAGCGTGTCAAGTGTGACACGGGTGTGTGCATACCCATGTCACCACCCGTGTTACCAAGAGACGTGTCGGTTGGCGTGGCAGTTATCTGTGACATGCCCCTAAGACATAGGCATGTCAGGACACGACACATGCGTGTCAGGTTGAGACACGGGCGTGTATTGACCCGTGTGTTTTTCTGTGCTCGACGATCATGCCTGGATTGGGGCACACGGCCTGGGTCACGGCCGTGTGCAAGGCCGTGTTCGTCCCAGGATTGCGGAATTTTGGGCGTATCTGAGCCGTTCATTTTCTTTAAAAAAGATCTGACGGCCCAGTTGTGTTCCTGCTCTGTTAAGGCCGGGAATTGAGGATTAATTCCTCATTTTCTCTTAACATTTCTCTTTCTAAGGAGTTAGAGAGAGGAGAGAGCAAGGAGGAAGGAAGAGGAGGATTCCGACCGCCGGTGGAGCATCAGAGCACCGAATCGAGAACTAAGACCGGATCCGTGGAGGAAATTCCCTTGCGAAGCTTTCCATCCAGATAGATTCCCATGGCGCAAAAGCGAACTACAAGGGTAATGATTCTCTACTTGAGCATGTGAAGCTCTCCTTCTTTTGCATAAGGAAACCCGCTCCCGCGAGTGTGCGGTGAGTGTGCGGTGTTCCTTGGGGTTGACGTGAATAGCACCCCTTATGTTGTATATAGAGTCCGGAACCGACGCACGAACATAGGCATTGTGTGTGAAGCCTACCCGGGCTTGTTGTTCTCGATCGGTGATGTTGCATATTGTATGGTTTGCCGGAGAAGACTCCGTGCTTTGTGTTTTCAGGTTTCTACATGGTAGATTGCAGCAGGGATCCTTGGGGATTAACTCCAAGGCGCACCCGGAAAGCTGAGCGGAAACATAGTTCTGCTAACTTGGCGGCCAGAGAGCCAGCCTTGAACATAACTGGGTTATGTGATGTTTGGAAATGTTTTGGGATCCGAGAGAAGCTTGGCCCGTGCATACGTCTTAAAGTGACCATGCGGTGTGAGCAACGAGAAAGTGGAATCAGACCTGGGCTATGTGGTTTGGTGCTAGATACCCATTGAGGGACTGGCCGTTGGCATAGTCGGGAGTCTTAGACTGTGGTCAGAAATAATAAAATGCTCACGATGTTGCCATGCAGAGGATGGTGGTGAAGCCACGGAATTGACCGGATTCACCGATAATGTGCCATGAGTGCACGGGGTGTTTGGCCGTGCGAGCCTACACCTGTGGCGAAGTATGTTTGGACTTTATTGTTTAGCTAGGCTAATGAAATGCAGGGAAGGAGCACCGCTGTCCCGAGTAAGGGGCGGGGTCGTTATAATTTGGTCGGCTTTGGCTGACCATTACTTTATTTGCCACCGTGCGGTGGAATGTTACTTGCAGGTGCTGCGGAGCCAAGTACCAAATAGCTGGCTGAAGCCCATGTTGCTGAGGTGGCCCTCGAAGGCCAAAGCGAGTTGTTGTTTTTATTTTTGTCATGTGTGGTCGGCCTGCGAGCTGATGTATGTAAAACACTAATTTGTTAAGTAAACTCTTGTAAGGTCATAAGGACAAGTACTTTCAGTGTATTTGTTATTTCATTCCTATGGTAGTATGTGGACATTCATGATAGTTTTTATTCAATTATGGGTTCTTTCCAACTGTTTAAAAGCTTCCGCTAGAATGTTCTGCGTTAGGGCGAGTAGTTATTGTTGGATTTTTGATATTCTTATATAACCCTTCCGATTGTCCGAGGTATATGACGTCGGGTTCTAGTTGGACCTTCTGTTATATTCCATTCGACAAATGAGGGTGTTACAATTTGGTATCAGAGACCAGGTGTCGGCCTTCTTTATTTGAATTCATGGGCAAATTCTTTTAAGGGGTGGTGAGCACATGTATGTGCGTCATCGTTATAACATAAAAGAACCCATGAATGTCCACTTAGGAATGAAAAATACACTTGTTTTGAGGAACTTGAGTTTTCCAATGATTGCTTTTAGCAATTTGTTTGTCACATAATCAAGGGTTTATGTTATTATAGGCCGCTAGGAGCGGTGCTGGGCAATAAGAACGTCTGCGATCGGCAGAAAGTAGTGCACCGAATGACATGCCTACAACACCTCCTTCAGTAGGAACCATCAGATTGGTGGCTGAAGCAGTCTATGCTATGATAAATGCCCAACCTGCAGGGCAAATGCACCATGCACCACCTGTTAATGAGCAAGAATCGATTAGGGTGGTAGAGCCGGGAGGGGTAGAATGCATGGCAGTTGATCAAGTAGCACCAAGGAGGGCTTCAGAGAAGCAGCTCAAGAATGTAATGAGCTTTAATCCTCCGATGTTCGACGGTATTGGAACGCCAACTCAAGCTGAGGATTGGCTCTCTATGATAAAAAGAGTCTTGATGGCCACGTTAACTGAGGAGTGGCAGAAGACCACCATAGCGACCTTCCGATTAGCTGGTGAGGTGAGGCTGTGGTTGGACGAGTTGGAGGTTCACCTCTTAGTGGGAAGGCAACTTGCAGATGTGCCTATGGAGGAATTCTCAAGGTTATTCTTTGCCAGACATCTATCCTCTGCTCAGAAGCTTGCTACAACTGTGGAAAGATGGGGCATTTTGCTCGTGAATGTTGGAGCAGACGTGTAATGTCCCAGAGGAAGCTTGGAGCAACATATGAAGAAAAATGGAAGACAGTGGAGTCAACCGCGTCCCACCATGCTCTAGCCCAGCATAGAGTATATAATCTTGGTCTGCAAGAGGCCATAAAACAAGTTGACGTGGTGACATGTGTGAGTTAAGTTATAACAGTTTAACTTTATGTAGTTGTTACCTTTTTATATGTTAGCTTATAAATGTTGGTGCTAGGCTTTGTGTTGATTTTCGATTGTCCGGCGAGAGCCCTATTTGATATGGGAGCTTCGCATTCCTTCTTGTCCGAAAGATTCGTATCGCGCATCGGAGTCCCTTCCTCGATGATAAAAGGCAAGTTGGATGTGTTGTTGTCCAATGGGTGCTCAATGCACGAGGATAGAATCTGTGTGGTAAAGATACGGATTGGGGACCAAGAGTTTGACTTGCAAGCGTCGGTACTGCCGTTGGTGGAGTTCGACGTAATCTTTGGTATGGACTGGTTCTCAGAGCAGCGAGCATGCATTGATTGCAACTGAAAGGAGGTTAAGTTGGGACTGAATACTGATCGGGAGACTACTTTTGTGGGCATGAATGGGTCAAGTAAGATTTTGATGTCAGCCCTTCAGGTGATCAAGGCAGTTCGGTCTGGGGCAGAGCTGTTTGTCACATTAATGCAGACTTTAACGCCTAAGCCAAGTTTGGGAAGTATTACTATTGTGTCCAAGTATCCTGATGTGTTCCCAAATGATCTCCTAGGAGCCCCTCCTCACCGGGAGATTGATTTTTCTGTTGAGCTGGTGTCGGGTTCCAAACTGGTGTCACGCTCTCCATATCGAATAACACCAAGAGAAATGGCGGAGCTAAAGGTCCAACTATAAGAGTGGTTGGAACAAGGGTATGTGCATCCAAGTTTGCCGCCTTGGAGCACACCGGTCCTCTTCATTAAGAAGAAGGATGGGAGCTTGCGACTGTATCGACTATCAGGAGTTGAACAAGCTTACGAAAAAGAATAAGTATCTAATCCCAAGGATTGACGATCTATTTGATCAGTTGGTCGGGTCAACAGTATATTCGAAGTTAGATCTGAAATCCGGCTACTACCAATTAAGGATGAGGGAAAGTGACATCCCAAAAACAGCGTTCAGCACACAGTTTGGGCATTACGAGTTCATGGTCATGCCATTTGGGTTGACCAATGCGCCATCCATGTTTATGGATCTGATGAACAGGACGTTCAGAGAGTACCTGGACCGTTTCATGATAGTATTTATCGATGATATCTTGGTGTACTCGCAGTGTGAGGATGATCACTACAAGAATCTGCATATGGTGTTGGAGATGTTGAGAAGGAATCAATTGTATGCTAAGTTCTCCAAGTGTGAGTTCTGGTTATCCTCGGTAGCGTTCCTTGGTCATATTATTAGTGGAGAAGGGATAGCGGTGGATCCGGCGAAGATAGTGGCGATACAAGAGTGGCCTGTGTTGTCTATAGTGGCGGAAGTCCGGAGCTTTCTGGGGCTTTCCGGCTACTACAGGCGCTTCATAGAGAACTTCTCACGGATTGCTCTACCACTCACGACGTTGACAAGGAAGGATCAAAAGTTCGTGTGGTCGCTGGAGTGCGAGCAGGCTTTTGAAGAATTGAAGAGGAGGTTGACCACGACACCTATTTTATGTTCGTCGAGTGGGACCGAAGGGTTTGAAATCTATAGTGATGCTTCGAGCAGTGGTTTGGGCTGTGTTCTGCTACAACATGGGAGTGTGATAACCTATGGTTCATGACAATTGAAGGTTCATGAGAGGAATTATCCAGGTCACGACTTAGAGTTAGCGGCCATGATATTTGCTCTAAAGCTGTGGAGGCACTACTTGTACAATGTGAAGGTCGATATCTACACCGATCATAAGAGCCTGAAGTACTTGTTAGATCAGAAGGACATGAACATGACGCAGCGGAGGTGGATGGAGTTCCTGGGGTACTACACCTTCGAGATACATTGTGTGCCTGGAAAAGGAAATGCAGTGTCAAATACATTGAGTCGCAGGGCACCTGCACAGGCCAGCTGGTTGTTGGTACATGATGAGAGTTTGGTCCGTGATTTGGAGGCATTAGATATCTCTTGTGTCGACAAGCAGATTAGTACCGAGGTGAAATTGTATTGGACAGAGGTGCAGTATGACCTAGCTGATAGGGTTTGGTGGGCTTTGATTCAGGATAGCAACATAAAGCAGATCTTAGATGAATCTTTGGGTGGGTCAAATTCCCAATTTGCTGTTGAGGATGGACTGCTATGGAGGAACGGTCGCCTATGCGTCCCTAGTGCGGATAATCTTCGTGAGGAGTTGATGTACGAGGCTCATCATACCAAGTTCTCAATCCACCCGGGGAGCACGAAGATGTATAAAGACATGAGAAAGTTGTTTTAGTGGCCATGATTAAAGAAATATGTAGCATTTTATGTAGCCAAGTGCCAAAATGTGCCTTGTTGAAGGCAGAGTGCCAAAAGCCAGGAGGATTCTTGAAGTCCTTACGTATTCCGGAGTGGAAGTTCGACGACATTTCTATGGATTTTGTGCATGGTTTGCCAAAGTCATAGAGGGGAAACGACGCCATCTGGGTGGTCGTAGATAGATTGACAAAAGTGTTGCACTTTATCCCGAATAGGAAGGAAGATCCGGTGGAAACGTTAGCCAAACTCTATGTGGATAATATTGTTCGATTGCACGGTGTGCCCCGCAGTATTGTTAGTGACCAAGATGGACGCTTCACGTCGAGTAACTGGAGGCTGGTGCATAGTTTGTTGGGAACTAAGTTGAGTTTCAGCACAGCCTTTCATCCACAGACGGATGGTTAGACTGAGAGGGTCAATAAGACGATGGAGGACAAGCTTCGCATGTGTGTCCTGGATTTCGGAAAGTAGTGGCAAGATCACATGTACATGGTGGAGTTTGCATATAACAATAACTATTAAGCGAGTATTGGAATGGCGCCTTTCGAGGCCTTGTATGGGAGAAAGTATCGCACGTCGTTGTCTTGGTTGGAGATAGGCGAGTCGAAGTTATTCAAATGTCAAGCTGTGGAAGACGCCACTTTAATGATACGTACAATTCAGGAACAGTTGAAGATCACTCAGGACAGGCATGCAAAATACTATAATGCCACGCATAGGAACGTGGAGTTCAGTGTTGGAGACTGGGTGTATTTTAAAATCAAGCCATTCAAGGGTGTCTCGCGGGTTTGACGCTCGAAGAAGCTGAGTCTGAGATACCTTGGACCATTTGAAATCGTGGAGCGGGTTGGCAAAGCAGCATATCGATTGAAGTTGTCAGTGGAGTTGAGTGGGCTACACTATGTGTTCCACATATCAGTGTTGCAGAAGGCATTGCAACAGCCTTCGTAGGTCATTGCGGTCGATCAAGTGCCGGTTGATTACAGGTTGACAGCAAAGGTCAAACCGGTGCGCATTGAAGATTTTGAAGTCAAACGACTCCGCAACAAGGAAATCTTAATGGTTAAAATCCGTTGGGATAACTGCGGACGTGAGGAGCTTTCATGGGAGAGAGAGCAGACTATGTTGGAGGAATACCCCGAGTTATTCCACTCAAGTAACATTTAAATTTTGTATAGCTTTACATTATTTCGGGACAAAATTCTTTAAGGGGGGGGGAGATTTGTAACACCGCAAAAATCGTAATCGAACCGGTTGCGTCATAAAGAATTTTTGGTGCCTTAAACACGGTCTGGGACACGGGCGTGTCCAAGGCCGTGTCTTTCTCTGTGTTGGTCGGCTGTGTCCAGAAAAGGTCACGACAGGAAATACGGCAGCGACACGATCGTGTTAAGCGTAACACGGGCGTGTGCATACCCGTGTCACCACCCGTGTTCCCAAGAGACGTGTCAGTTGGCGTGGCGGTTATCTGTGACATGCACCTAGGACACAGGCGTGTCAGGACACGACACGACCATGTCAGGTTGAGACACGGGTGTGTCTTGACTCGTGTCCTTTTCTGTTCTCGACGATCGTGCCTGGGTCGGTGTTGGATCCCTAGTTGGATTTGGGCCAGGTTCACTAAACTAGTATGTTTGACCCAACATGTATAGCTAGGGTCATGTTTGTGTCCTAGAGTCTAGGCCATGTCCTTAGAATTAACCTTGTATGGACCAGCCATCAATAGACTGCAGAATACTCAAGACTTAGAGAAATTTCAAAGACTCAGAAAATGAGTTCGACGTTCGTCAAACTCAGGTCGACGAAAGTCATGCTCAGCTCGACGAACTCAGAGAAAATTCTCTGAGCTGAGCTCGACGAACTTGGTTCTCAGGTTGACAATCTCTAGACACTATACTTCAACATTACAAGTCCAGAATTCCTTTCTCTAAACCCCAGTCGACGAAGTCAAAATATCAGCTCGACGAATTTGGTTCTCAGGTTGACGATTTCTGGGTATTCTACTTCAACATTTTATTCCAGAAACATCTAAATATTCGAAGTCCAGAATCATACTACAGTCGACGAATTCAGCTTCTCAGCTCGACGAACTTAGACCACATTCCTGGCAAGCTTTATCAAGTAGCAGTTAGAAGTTCTCAGCTCGACGAAACTAGTTCTCAGGTCGATGAACCTAGTTCTCAGGTCGACGATTTTTGGACAATCTACTTCAGCATTCTAAAAGTCCAAGAAACATTTCACTGAATTCCAGTCGATGAACTTAGATTCTCAGCTCGACGATCTTGATGTACAGAATTGGCAAGGTTCTAGAGAAGGCAGTTATCTGTTCTTAGTTTGATGATCTTGGATCTCAGGTCGACGAACAACTATTATCTGGTTGACGAATATATCTTCTAAGCTCGACGAACTCTGGACCCAGGTCGACGAATTTTGTTCTCTGCTTGACGATTTCTGCGCAGTTCCAGACTTGGAAATTTCCCTCCATCTGTCCTCATTTTATTGCAATAACTCATGAGTAATCAATGCTTAAATATTCTCTGAATATTACCGTTAGAAGCAAACATTTATTATGGTCTTCATCAGGATTATTACTTGCCGCTTTTCAATGAGACAGTTGGGAAAATCAATCAATACAGATATTCTCCAGGCCGTCAGCAATGAATGCAGAAAGGGATTCAAAATTCAGAAGGAAGATTACATGGAAAATATAAAAAGAATTTTTCATTTTTCTTCTATACAGAAGATACAACATTTTCTTCCTGCTAAGAAGTACAAGAATATACACGACATAAAAGAAAGCAATCACACAGTAACACAAAAGGAAGAAGCCCTAGACCAGAGAAATCAAAAAAGCTGAAGAAGAAGAAGAACATCCATCCAAAAATCAAGAGTCTTCTTCCTTCTTCATCCCAGGATTCTTCAAAGGACAACAAATACTCTAACAGTCAAAGAAGTTCCTGGATACATTCTGGTCATGGCTGAAACATAGAAGACCTACTCACCCTGCAACATAGCTCAAGACTTCCTGATTTTCTTATCTCAGAGGGAGCTTTGTTAAAATCAAGCTCCACTAAAGTCTTCTCAGTTGTATCTTGAGAAAGAGAAGACATCATCACTCTCTCATCCCCCACTATAAAAAGGGTTCTTTAGCTCCCTTCAAAAGTTATTCTTGGTTGCAAGTCTCCTGATCAAAAGACATGGGTTGGTTTTTGAGCACTTGATCAAAATCTCATTGGTGGTAGTCACCTGATCAAAAACCTGAGTGGATTCCTACCCGGGTGGTAGAAGAGTGGATGTACCCAGATTGGGGAACCATTATAAAATTCTTGTGTTGTCTGGTTGCACTTTTTCTTTTGTTCTTGCTGTGGTTGTGATAGTTAGGTTTTGTTGTGCGTGTGATAGTGTTAGATTAATTTATCTTAGGTCTGTTTTTTATTTACAGCAAATTTTTTTTTAAGTTTTCAAGATACACTATTCACCCCCCTCTAGAATATTTCAGATCTAACCCTTACTTTCAATTGGTATCAGAGCAAGGTTCCTTTGGTTGTATAAGCTAACCCTTGAACCAAAAGATCTCGTGTTAGATCTGATTTTTATTTCTATTAGGAATATATTAACATCGTCTAACGACTCCATCCTTTCACATCGCATATACTAGAAGGTCCGGCCGATCCCCACAACATATACCACAAAACAGGTGTGGACATCACGGAATGATACCAGAGTTGTGCATCCTAACTCATTGCATGCTAGCGGAAGCCTATAACACAAAGCTAAACTCACACACATGAATGTCCACCATATAAAAGCTCCACATTTATATAAAGCAGGAATGTCCAAATACAAAGTCAGTTGGCCTTAAGGCCTTACATGGCTTTACACAACAGTGGCCTCACATATTGGCTCACAGGCCGACCACGTATAAACATGCATATCATTTGCAGTTTAGCCTTCAAGGGCTAGTGGCGACAGCGGCAACATCAGCAACAAGGATTTCAGCCTTTATGTGTCCCACCTGATTCTCCAACACCCGTGCAAGGACATTCACCCAACAGTGGAAAAAAGACAACCGTCAACATTCAGCTGACCAATTTTATAACGAACCTACCACTTTCCCGGGGCAGCGATATTTCTTCCCTGTAGGCATAGCATTTCACAGGTAGATATATATATGCATACATTATGCTCTCACGCACATACATTCCATCACAACCATCAGCCATGCGGTCTAACAGTCCTTGTACTCAGGGCACATTCTTGGTGTACCGGCGAACCAGTTGCCCACCACCGTATCAGGGTCGTAACCCAACAGTAAAACATTGAGCATTTTCTCCATGGCGTGCAGCCAGAGATTATAGTCTTAGTGAACCAGGATTGGCCCATAGCCCCCCATTGTATCACAGCGCGCATGCCTAAGACTCTCGCTATGCGCTCCAATAGACCGCACTTTCAGGTCTCACCTCGGACGGACATAACGTAGGTCGGTTCATCCACTCCCCGTTGCTCAAATCGCCTTGCCATCACCGAGCACAGCGTACTCGTGGCTAAATAAAAGGCGTAGGTCGGTTTTACCTTACCTGTTTGGCATAAAGCCTGGGTGTTTTCCTGGGCACACCAGTACTTGTTGTTATACCCATACGTATCACAACATCAGAGGGTCTTTCCTTGGCACACCAGTACTTCCCGCTACTCCCTTTCACAGGTACAACCCTGCAAATATCACAAATGTCCAGTGTAGTTTCCTGGCTTACCACGCCAGTACTTCCTGCTACTCCCCTTCACAGGTACCACCCATGAACATCAAGCATTACAAAGGGTACTTCCTGGACTTCCAATCCAGTACTTCCTGCTACTCCCTTTCACAGGTATAACCCAATAGCACAAGCATCACAAGGGTATTTTCCTGGACTACCACTCCAGTACTTCATGCTACTTCCTTTCACAGGTGTAGCCCATCGACTCCTAACTACATGTTTATCATATAGTCTTCTCCGGTCCGTATATATAACATCACCAATCTAGACCAACCTATCCAGATGGATTCACACAGCATGCCTACTCCGTACTCCATTTTCGGATCTATATGCCAAATGATTGGGGGTTCCATGAATCAACCCAAGAGACTCCCGTAACAAGCCACCCTCTAGTGGGGGAATCTTATGTATATGCCAAAAAGGAAGCCTTCACATGGCTAGGAAGAAAAGTCATTACCCTTGAAGATCGCTTCGGGGCCATGGATTCCTTGCTGGCTGGAAAGAACCGTAACAGATTTTCCTCCACAACGCTTGTCTCAGATCTCTTGCCGGAACTCCACAGCACCACCGGTGGTCGGCTCTCCTTCCTCCTCTTCCTTTTGCCTCTCTCTTTCTCTCTCTAACTTGTAGAAAGATAAAGGCCAAAACTATTGAACTCTTGAAAGTCCACTTAGGAATGCATGCAAATACACCTGTTTGGGGGAACTTGTGCGTTCCTGGTGTTGCTTTTGGCAATATGTTTGTTGCTTACTTGTATATTTTACGACTGTAGGCGATGAGTGCGACGGCGTGGCAGCAGGAACCCCACTATTCGATGGGAAGCATGACATCAACTGTGGTACCAACATCTCCTCCATCGATCGAGATGGCTCGACTGATTGATGATGTGGTTTTTGCAATGCTCAAGGCTTACCATGAGGGACAGGTGCAACCCTCTAACACGTTCATGCGTTCCATGCCGGTCAGTGTAAGTGAGCAGATGGCCAGGGGAAACACTTCAGCTTCGTCGTTAAACATGTGCTTGAGCCAAGGAGAGGACACGGTTGAGGATTATTGTCACGCATTTGTTGCAATGAGACAACAACCAGAGTTTGTGTTTGAAACCGAGGAGACAAAGATCAATCGGTTTTACAATGGGCTACGTCAGGAGCTCTGTTTCTTGTTGATGGGTCCTAAGTTACTGGGATTCCAAGCATTGGTGGAGTCAGCTAGATTATTGGAAATGGACTTGACAAGAGCCCAGCAAATGCCTGCAAGAGCCCAACAAATGTCTGCGATCAGGAAGTGAGAGCTCTAAGGGTTGGAAGGTCTGCTCACCGCAAGAGGCAGATACACGAGACTCGTACTTGTTATACTTGTGGCAAGGAAGGACATATTGCTCGAGACTGTTGGGGTGGTGCTCAGCAGCCAAAGAATTAATACAAGTGTTACTTGTGTGGTGAAGCAGGACATAAAGCCCGAGATTGTCGCGGTGGCTCATAGATGGCAATAAATAAGAAGGCAATGTCGCCTTGATGTAAAAAAATAACTGTGTTACTCATGTACTTGTGGACTAGGCATGTGTTGTATGTACAATAATCAGTGTTGCATGACAGTTTTCACTGCTACGTGTGTGCTATATGCATACAGTACATGTATGTGTGGAATAAATGTGTTTGTACGGTAGTCGTGAATATGAATAGACAGTTGATTTTCTATTACACAGGGACAATTTCGCCCATCATTATTAGGAGTGGTTGACAAATGGTTGAGCAAAATATAGGAGCGTCTTATGTGGAAACGGGAAAAGCAGTGGTGAAGTCCTCTGCATCCCAGGCGCAATCCTACGCCTTTACTCCTGGCCATTAAGAATAGTGAAGTTGTCACAAGTGCGCGATAACATCTTTGCTTGCTCTTCTGATTGCATACTGTGTATGTAGCTTTTGTGTGTGATGTGTGCGCCATAGGCCTTGATAGGAATTGGAATACACTGGTGAGAGCACTGTTGATCATGGATGGATGTTCTTACCGAACAAATGGTTTGCAGCTGACAGATAGAGGTTGCACTATGGCGGTGCAACTTGGAAATCGGGAATTGTGTTTGGATGCATCTGCGCTGTCGATATGGGAGGTTGCAGATGTGTTGTGTTTCCTTCGGATCTTCCTAGGCTACCACCCCAGCGAGAGATCAATTTTTGTTCTATCGGTCCCAGGTACGAAACCTGTGGCCCACTCGCTGTATTACATCAAGCCGAAGGAATGGCTGAGTTGAAAATCTAATTGCAAGGGTTGCTGGCACAGGGATGTATACGCCCAAGTATGTTACCTTGGAGCGCACCTATTCTTCTTGTGAAAAGGAAAAACGGTGATTTGCGATGATCTATTGATTATCTTGAATTGACTACGCTTGCAGAAACGAGTAAGCAGCCGATTCCCCGAATTGGTCGATTAGCTGGTGGGATCAACCGTCTACTCCAAGTTGGATGAGAAATTTAAGTAGTACCAGTCAAGGAGTCAAGAAGACGATAGTCTCAAGAGCGCATTTGGCACACGCTATAGTCATCATGAGTTCACGGTAATGTCGTTTGGGTTGTGCAATGTGCCATTGGTGTTTATGGACCTGATGCACCGAACATTCCGAGAATACCTGGATCTGTTCGTGATTGTGTTCATTGATGATATTCTGGTGTACTCGCAATCGGAAGGCGATCATGAGAAGCACTTGCGGTTACTGTTGCAGACGTTGAGGAAGAATAAGCTGTATGATAAGTTCTCGAAGTGCGAGTGTTGGCTATCGTCGGTGGCTTTTATGGGCCATGTGGTAAGCAGTGGATCCATCAAAGATAATGGCCATACAGGATTGGCCAGTGTTGTCTTTGTTGGCTGAAGTCAGGAGCTTCCTTGGCCTGGCCGGCTACTATCGATGGTTTGTGGAAAACTTCTCGCGGATCGCTTTACCTCTAACCACACTGATGAGAAAGGACCAGAAGTTCGTTTGGACGCCAGAGTGCGCGTGAGATTTTGAAGAGCGAAGTGTCGGTTGACCATTGCGCCTGGGTTGACGTCGCCAAGTGGTACTGATGGCTTTGAAAAGCTACAGTGATGCTTCAGGGAGCAGCTTAGGTTGCGTTCTTCTGCAAGATGGGAAAGTGATTGTGTATGGCTCACGCCAGCTGAAGGTGCACGAGCGAAATTATCCCGTTTACCACTGTGAGTTGGAGGCGGTGATCTTTGCACTAAAGCTGTGGCGGCATTATCTGTATGGCATGAAAGTGGAAATCTATACCGACCACAAGAGCTTAAAGTAGTTGTTGGAGCAGAAGGACTTGAACATGCGACAATGAAGGTGGCTGGAGTTCCTTGGGGACTACACCTTTGAGATTCATTATATTCCCGGCTAGGGAAATGTAGTCGCTGATGCCTTGAGTCGGAGAGTGCCGACAAGATAAAGCTGGTTACAGAGGCATTAGGAACGTCTCATCCAGGAGTTGGAAGCGTTAGAGATTCTTGTGTTGACAAGAATTCCACAGCCGATGCATGTTTGAACTGGACAGGGGTGCAGTGTGACCTTGCGGACAGAGTTCGATGGGCAATAGAGCTTGATGGGAGTCTCCAATGCTATGCTAAGGATGGGCCTGAGGGCAAATTCTCCTGGGATGACGGGCTTTTGCGGAAAGAGGGCCGGTTGTGCGTCCCAAGTTTGGGTAAGTTGAGGGAAGAGTTGATGTATAAGGCACACTATACGAAGTACTCAATTCACCCTGGGAGCATAAAGATGTTCAGGGACATGAAGAAACTGTTCTGGTGACTAGGGCTAAAGAAAGATGTGGCTCATTATATGGCCAAATGCCAAACCAGTACTTTGGTGAAGGCGGAATGCCAAAAGTCTGACGGTTTCTTGAAGTCGTTGCCGATTCCGGAATGGAAGTTCGACGATCTTTCCATGAATTTCATGCACGGGTTGCCAAGATCTCAGCACGGAAATGATTCAATCCTGGTGATTGTCGACCGACTGACGAAAGTGGCGCACTTCCTTCCAAACAAGCGGGACGATTCGGTAGAAAGTTTGGCAAAACTTTATGTTGAGCAACTTGTACGGCTGCACGGTGTTCCTCGGAGCATCGTAAGTGATCGAGATGGGCGGTTCACATCAAATGATTGGAGACTTGTTCATCAGCTGTTGGGCACGAAATTGGCATTCAGTACGGCTTTTCATTCCCAACCAGATGGCCAAACTGAGAGGACCAACAGAACGATGGAAGACATGCTCTAAATGTGCGCCCTGGACTTTGGGAAGAAATGGGAAGAACATCTCTATTTGGTGGAGTTTGCCTACAATAATAGTTACAAAGCGAGCATGGGTATGACACCATTTGAAGCCTTGTATGATCGGAAGTGCCATACACCGTTGGCTTGTACAGAAGCAGTAGAATCTAAAGTGTATTGGCGTAACGAAGTCGAGGAAGCGAACTCGACAATACGCACAATTCAAGAGAGGCTACTGCTAGCCAGGATCGTCACGTGCAATACTATAATGCTAAGCACCGAAACATAGAGTTCGCGGTAGACAATTGGGTCTATTTGAAGATTAAACCCTTCAAAGGTGTGTCCAGGATTCAACGACTGAAAAAGTTGAGCCCACGGTGTCTTGGTCCGTTTGAAGTGGTGGAGCAAATCGAGGAGGATGCATATTGGCTAGCACTTGCGGCAGACTTGGGTGGATTACATGATGTGTTTCACATCTCTGTGCTTCAGAAGGCCGTGAAAGATCCAGCTCAGGTGATCAAGAATGATCGTGTGCCGGTGGAGTATGGGCTAACGACGAAGGTTAGACCCATTCGGATTGAAGATCATGCCAAGAAACAGTTGTGGAACAAGACTGTCGCGATGTTCAAAGTCCGGTGGGACAATTGCGGCCATGAAGAACTCACATGGGAGCGCGAACATACCATGCAAGCTGAATTTCCCTAGCTCTTTGTGTAACTGTTGTACACTGCGTGTCACGTTGTATTGAACAATCGTGGAATGAAACCTCTTCTGTTGAATTCCTTACTTTGTGCAAATTTTGGGGATGAAATTTTTGTAAGGAGGGGAGGGTTGTAACGCCCTAAATTCCAGAGATGGGAAAATTGGGTGATACGGCCTGGGACACGGGTATGTCCCAGGGCGTGTCCTGCTTGGGTGAGCAGTTGGTGACTGTTTGACGATTTTTCGTTCGACGAAAAATGAGGGAACACGCCATCTGACACCGGCGTGTTAGAGGCCGTGTCCTCCTCTGGTCGACGAACTTCAGCTCGACGAAATTGAGCTGGGGCGTGTCTAGTTCCATGTATGGGCACACGGCCTGGGACATGGGCGTGTCACAGGACGTGTCCTTTTCGGGATGTGCCATGGCATTTGAGGCCTGATGAACACGAGCATGACATGGGTATGTCTTGGGGTACACGGACTGTGACACGGGTGTGTCACTGGCTGTGTCCCGTTCGGGTTGATCTCGATTTTTGTGCAGCCTGAAGTACACGGCCACAAACACGGGCATGTCTGAAGGCATGTCAGTTGGCCTTAAGGCCTTACAGGGCTTTACACAACAGTGGCCTCGCATATTGGCGCGCAGGCCGGCCATGTATAAACAAGCATATCATTTGCGGTTTAGCCTTCAAGGGCTAGCGGCGACAGCGGCAACAACAACAGCAAGGACTTCAGCCTTTATGTGTCCCACTTGGTTCTCCAACACCTGTGCAAGGACATTCTCCCGACGGTGGAAAACAAGACAACGGTCAGCATTCAGCTGACCAATTTTATAATGACCCTACCCCTTTCCCGGGGCAGCGATATTTCTTCCCTGCTGGCGTAGCATTTCACAGGCAGATATATATATACATACATTATGCTCTCACGCACATAAATTCCATCACAACCGTCAGCCACGCAGCCCGATAGTCCGTGCACTCAGGGCACATTCTTAATATACCGGCAAACTAGTTGCCCACCACCGTATCAGGGTCGCAAACTAACGGTAAAACATTGAGCATTTTCTCCATGGCGTGCAGCAAGAGATTATAGTCTTAGTGAACCGGGATTGGCTCGTAGCCCCCCATTGTATCACGACGCGTAGGCCTAAGACTCTCGCTATGCACTCCAACAGACCACACTTTCAAGTCTCACGTCGGACAGACATAACGTAGGTCGGATAATCCACACCCATTGCTCAAATCGCCTTGCCATCACCGAGCACAGCGTACTCACTGCTAAATAAAAGGCGCGGGTCGGTTTCACCTTACCTGTTTGGCATAAAACCTGGGTGTTTTCCTGGGCACACCAGTACTTGCTGTTACACCCATACGTATCACAACATCAGAGTGTCTTTCCTGGGCACACCAGTACTTCCTGCTACTCCCTTTCACAGGTACAACCCTGCAAATATCACAAATGTCCAGGGTAGTTTCCTGGCTTACCATGCCAGTACTTCCTGGTACTCCCCTTCACAGGTACCACCCATGAACATCAAGCATTACAAAGGATATTTCCTGCACTTCCAATGCAGTACTTCCTGCTACTCCCTTTCACAGGTATAACCCAATAGCACAAGCATCACAAGGGTATTTTCCTGGACTACCACTCCAGTACTTCCTGCTACTTCCTTTCACAGGTGTAACCCATCGACTCCTAACTACACGTTTATCATGGAGTCTTCTCTGGTGCGTATATGCAACATCACCAATCCAGACCAACTTGTCCAGATGGGCTTCACACAGCATGCCTACTCTGTACTCCATTTTTGGATCTATATGCCAAATGATTGGGGGTTCCATGAATCAACCCAAAAGGCTCCCGTAACAAGCCACCATCTGGTGGGGGAATCTTATTCATATGCTAAAAAGGAAGCCTTCACATGGCTAGGAAGAAAAGTCATTACCCTTGAAGATCCCTTCGGGGTCATGGATTCCTAGCTGGTTGGAAAGAACCGCAATAGCCTTTCCTCCACGACGCTGGCCTCGGATCTCTTGCCGAAACTCCACAGCACCACAGGTGGCCGACTCTCCTTCCTCCTCCTTATTTTGCCTCTCTCTTTCTCTCTATAACTTGTATAAAGATAAAGGACAAAACTCAAATGATAATTTCCTTCTCATCCACGGCCTTAAGGAAGCAGGGAGGCACCTCAGCTATTAGATCCCAGCTGAAGATTTGGACAGCCATGATTTTGCCAAAAAAGCATATGTTTTTGCCTGACACGGCCTGTGACACGCCCGTGTCCAAGGCCGTGTACCTCAAGCGGTGCTCAACCGACTTATCCAGTCCAGTATACGCCCATGTGACACGCCTGTGTCATGGGCCGTGTCACCTGACACGCCTTCAGATACACCCGTGTTTGTGGCCGGGTATTTCAGGCTGCACAAAATCAAGATCAACCCGAATGGGACACGGCCAGTGACACGCTCGTGTCACAGGCCGTGTACCCCAAGACACACCCGTGTAATGCCCGTGTTCATCAGGCCTTAAATGCCCTAGCACATCCCAAAACGGACACGGCCTGTGACACGCCCGTGTCCCAGGCCGTGTGCCCATACACGACACTAGACATGCCCCGACTCAATTTCGTCGAGCTGAAGTTCATCGACCAAAGGAGGACATGGCCTCTGACACGCCCATGTTAGATGGCGTGTTCTCTAATTTTTCGTCGAACAAAAATTCGTCAAACACTCACCAGCTGCTCACCCGAGCAGGACACACCCTGGGACACGCCCGTGTCCCAGGCTGTGTTACCCAATTTTCCCATCTCTGGAATTTAGGGTGTTACACAGCATGGCACAGAACAAAGACTATGCAAGCACCAGACCTCCAGTGTGCAACCTAAATAAGTTTACCATCTGGAAGGCAAGAATAAAGTTATATATGAATTCTATTGATGAAGACATCTACAACTCCATTTTGACAGGCCCTCCTCAAGCAACTGCCTCTACATCTACAACAACATTAAGCACTCATGCAGTTCCACCACCTGAGTGGACTGAAGCTCAGAAGAAAGCCAGAGTTGCTGATGCTAAAGCCATGAACATTCTGGCCCAAACAATATCTCATGACATTTTCCAGAAAGTGGCTGAATGCACTTCCAGAAAGTGGCTCAAATCAAAAAACACTCTTCCCCAGTTCAGCTGCTTCTTGTCCACCAAGGAACCCATCAAACATAGCTGATACCTAGGATGGTATCATGAGCAGAGTGTTTTGCCAACAACACTTTCCCAACTACATCAACAAGAAATCTGTACTCAATTGACAGATTCTTCTTAAGCAATTTATTAGGGTTAGCTGCTGAATGGCCCATCCTCTCAAGCATAATTGAAAATTCTTCTCCAGAAAGCTCAATAGAATCTTCACCAGAATTTAATTGAAATACCTCTGTCAAAACAACAAGTGTTAAAGGTACCTGAGTTCCTGAGATGGTTCCGATCACAGTGTTCTGATCCAGATTGTGTGCATTATACACCCATTCCTTTATTTCATCTGCGGCCAATTTGATACTTGTAGACATTATGTTAACTAACTGTTGGTCCTTGAAGAGTTCTAGAATGTCCTTGAATATTTGATCGCTGTTATCGAAAGAATCCATGTCTATATCAAAGCCAGTATCAAATTTCATGGCTGCCAAGATTGCGACTGAAACTGCCATTGATTCCTGCAAAAAAATGAACAAACACAAGAGCAAGTGCAGAAAGGTTTGGAGGGAGAGAGAAATTCTGCAGAGAGTATGAAAGCGCAAAGGCAGAACGACGGCCGAAAAATGAGTTTTATATAAGGGTTCGACGCAGATAAGGAAAGATCGTTGAACTCCGTTCGACGATCTGTGCTTCTAAAGGAAACTGAAAGGTCATCAACATCGTCGATCTCCGTTCGATGATATTGGAGAGCGTCGAGCTCCGTTCGACAATCGCTGACTGTAAGAAGATAGCTTAGCACTATTTGAGAAGCATTGAACTCTGGTCGACAATTTCTGGAATCGTCGATCTCCGTTCGACGATCTTGGGGAAAATCGTCTAGCGTAGTTCAGAGACCAGAAAGATACTCTATACACTAGAAAAAAAACATTTTGATTTGCCTAGTCTTGGTCATTTTTTGATTTTTAAAATCTTGGATTTTATTTTAAACTTCCTCCATCTAACATTCCTAACTGATTCAGGAAGAATGTATGTTTCTTTTCATCTAAGGGTTTGGTGAAAATATCTCCCCTTTGCAAATTAGTTGGGATATATTGAAGTTCAATTTTGTTTTTCTCAACATTATCCCTTAGAAAGTGATGTCTAATTTCTATGTGTTTTGTCCTACTATGGAGGACTGGATTTTGTGCAATGGAAATATCACTGGTATTATCACAAAATATTTTAGACTTCTCTAAGTTGTAGTCATAGTCTAGGAGTTGGTTTTGAATCCACAAGATTTGTGAACAACAACTACCTGCAGCCATATATTCAGCTTCAGCAGTTGAAGTTGACAAAGATGTTTATTTCTTGCAAAACCAGGAGGCAAGTCTGTCACCAAGAAACTGACAAGTTTCACTGGTGCTTTTCCTATCTATTATGCATCCAGCATAATCAGCATCTGAAAATCCAGTTAAGTCAAATGCTAAATCTTTTGGATAACAGAGACCTAGATTTGGACAACTTTTCACATACCTATGAATCCTTTTTACTAAGGTTAAGTGTGACTCTCTAGGGCTCACTTGGAATCTAGCACATATGCATGTAGCAAATATTATGTCAGGTCTACTAGCTGCAAGGTACAATAAAGAGCCAATCATTGCTCTATATGTTGTCTGATCAACAGATTTCCCATGTTCATCAGCATCTAATACAGCATTAGTAGGCATAGGTGTTTTCATACATGATGCTTCAGACATACCAAATTTCTTAACCAATTCCTTTGCATACTTGGTTTGAGAAATAAATATGCCGTCAGCATGTTGTTTGATTTGCAATCCTAGAAAGAAGGATAACTCACCTATACTACTCATTTCAAATTTAGAATGCATTAGGTTAGAAAACCTTCTGCATAAATTTGAATCAGTAGAACCAAATATAATATCATCTACATAGATTTGTACTAGTAGGGTATGGGACTTATGGGTTCTAATAAAAAGAGTTTGGTCTACTCTACCCCTTATAAAATCATTTTTCAGAAGAAAGCATGCTAGGGTCTCATACCATGCTCTAGGAGCTTGCTTTAGACCATATAATGCTTTATGCAATTTGAAAACATGATCAGGATGAGTTGAAGAGATAAAACATGGGGGTTGTCTGACATAGACTTCTTCTTTGATATCTATATTGAGAAAAATACTCTTTACATCCATCTGGTATACTTTGAATCCTTTGTGTGCTGCATAGGCTAAGAAGATTCTTATGACCTCTAAACTTGCAACTGGTGCAAAGGTCTGGTCATAGTCTATCCCTTCTTCTTGAGAGTACCCTTGAGCAACTAGACTTGCCTTGTTCCTTACAATGACTCCTTGATCATCCAATTTATTTCTAAACACCCATTTTGTTCCAACAATGGAGTGATCCTTTGGCCTTGGCACTAGTTCCCAAACTTTGTTCCTTTCAAATTGATGCAACTCCTCCTGCATTGCAATGATCAAGTGTGGATCTTGCTCTGCATCTTGAATGGATTGAGGTTCAATTTGAGAAAGAAAGCAAGTGTGCATCAGGTTTTGGTTGACCTAATTTCTGGTTTGCACACCAGCTGAGATGTCTCCAATCACTTGAGAGATTGGATGGTCTCTTGATGTTACTAAATCAATAGGAGATGTTGATTGTTCACCAACCTGTGTTGTTGTTTCCTCTTGTGGTACAAAAACTGGCTCTTCAAGAAGATTCTCTTCAAGATGTTGAATGACTTCTTCATCTTCACTGCTTTCATCTATTTGAATAATTTGTAACCTATCCAAGTCTTCAGCAAGAGAGTGTACCTGCAAAGGTTCTATGGTATAAGTATTCTTCTCCTTGAAAGACATGTTAGATTCATCAAAAGATATATGAACAGATTCTTCAATTTTGAGAGTAGATTTATTATATACCCTATAAGCTTTACTAATCATGGAGTATCCCAGAAACACTCCTTCATCAGCTTTAGCTTGAAATTTTACTAAGTATTTATTATTATTATTATTAATGTAGCAAATACAACCAAAGATTTTGAAGTAATCTACTTTAGGTTTCTTCCCTTTGAGTAATTCATAGGGAGTCTTGCCCTTCAGTTTATGTATTAAACTTCTATTCAACACATAGTTGGAGGTGTTCACTGCCTCTGCCCAAAAGGATAGAGGAAGATGAGCATCTGACAACAATGTAGTAGCAGATTCAATAAGGGTTCTATTTTTCCTTTCAGCTACCCCAGTTTATTTAGGAGTTTTAGGAGCTGAGAAAGTGTGTCTGATCCCTTCACTCTGACAGAACTCTTGCATAAGAAGAGAATCAAACTCTGTCCCATGATCACTTCTGATCAGGGCAATGTGAGTATTGAACTCACTCTGTATGTATTTGAGAAACTCTGTCAAACACTTAAAATTATCAGACTTCTTCCTCAGAAAGAACACGCATGTGAATCTAGAGAAGTCATCTACAACCAATAAAGTATAGGATTTCCATCCTAAGCTTTGTACTGTAATGGGTCCAAAAAGATCCATATGTAACAGATACAAAATCCTAGGTGAATCACTCTTATTAAGTGACTTGAAGCTATTTTTGGTTTGCTTGCCTAATTGACAAGCCCTGCAAAGTCCTTCCTTCTTGTAGGGGCTAGAAGGTAGTCCTCTGACAAGGTTGTCCTTGGATAGCCTAGCAATGGTTCTAAGGTTTATATGTACTAATCTTTTATGCCATAGTTCATTAGGTCTACAAATGAAATTGAACAAGCATATATCTACCTTTGTTGAAAGAAAATCCACAAGATAAATGTTACCTTTCCTTTTACCTGTCAACACAGTTGGTTGTCCTCTGATTTGATTTTGCATGAGGATTTGTTGAAAGTCACTTTATAGCCTTCATCACACAGTTGACTGATACTGATTAAGTTGTGCTTCAGTCCTTCCACATAAGCTACTTTCTTGAAAGTGACTGTGCCAATCTGGACTTCACCATATCCTTTTGTTAGTCCAAAGTTTGAATCACCAAATATTACTTTGGGTCCAAGCTTGGCTTTGAAGGATGTGAAATTGTCCTTGTTTCCTGTCATGTGCTTTGAGCACCCACTATCCAGATACCATTGCTGGTTTGATGTTGGATAGGGCTTCTCCTGCACATAAAACAATTTATTTATTTTTGACCCAGTTTACCATGGGCCTAGGTTGATAACCTTTAAATTCTGAAATAAAAGACATCTCTGGTTGACTCTTATAGCCTTCAGGATGATATCTCCTAGGAGGTATTATCCATTCAGTATAAGGGTTAAACCTCTGAGATGTAGGACCTCTGGGATTGAAGTTTGATTTGCCTTTGAAAGATTTTTCAAAACTCTGAGCTCTATTCGACGATCTCTGAGCTGAGTTCGATGATCTTGGGTCAGATCGTCGAGCTCCGTTCGAAGATCGACTATGCCAAAGTTCAGGGTTCAGAAATTGTCGACCTGAGTTCGACGATTCAGCCTGAGATCGTTGAGCTCCATTCGGCGATCATCGAGCTTCGTTTGACATTTTCTGTTGAACTTTTGTTTTCTTAAGTAAATCAGAATTCTTCCTAGCCACCTCTACAACTCCCTTACCTTTATCTGAGATAAACTTGATTGGGGTTGTTAACACTATAGGTTGGCTGGATGAAGCACCCAAGCCCAGTATACTATTGAATCTTGAGTTCACTGTGCTTGTGATGTACATTAGTTTGATACTTCTCCCATTAAGGGATTCTTCAAACTTTTTGGCCTCTGATAGCTCACTTTTTAATGAAGCTATCTGCTCCCTATAGCATTCCAACTCCTCAAGGAGTTTGAGGTTTTCTGATTTTAAAGTGTTGTGTTCAGATAGCTGATTTCTGAGAGAAATGATTTCCTTCTCAGATTTTAATAAATCTAAACACAGTGCTTTAAACTCACACTTGAAGTCCTCAGAATTAAAATCAAAAGAATTTATTACCTGGTCCTCTTCAGATTGAGTCTCTGATTCTGACTCTAACTCTTCTGCATCAGAATTTTGTTGTGAGGCATTGATAGCCCTCATGCAGAATTCTTTTTCATAGCATCATCTTCATCATCACTAGAGCTGGATGAAGCTTCAGATTCTTCTTCTGTCTCACTCCAAGTTTCAGCAACAAACCCCTTCCTTGTATTTTTGTTCTTGCTGGAGGAGGGTTTGTCATTGCTATTTTTCTTGAAGTCCTTTTCTTTTCTCCTTTCTTTCCTGTCCTTCTTGTCCTTGTTTTTATTTTCTGGACAGTCAGGCACAATGTGGCCTGGTTTCCTGCATCCAAAACAAATAATCTCTTTGTTATTTGATTTGTCATACCTTGGCTTGTCATGCCCTCTGTATGATCTTTTCCTGAAATCCTTCCTGACCATTTTATAAAATCTTCTGGCCAGTAAGCTTAGAAGATCTTCATTGCCTGTGACCTTATCTTCAGGCTGATCTTCAATAGCTTTGAATGCTATTGATTTCTCTTTTCTGACTGCTGGTGAAGCAGCCTTCTACTCTTCTTCTCTATTCTTGATGAGCAGCTCATAAGACTTGAGCTTGCCCAAGAGAGCTTCAGTTGTGATCTCATTTAGGCTTCCGACATCCTTGATTGGCAAGATCCTTGAGTCCCAAGTGCTTGGGAAGAACATTAGGATTTTATCATTGAGCTCAGTCAATGAGATCTCTTTGTCCAATGTTTTCAGCTCATTGACTATGAGACTGAGTATGTTATACATATCAGCAACTGACTCACTTTCTCCTTTCTTGAAGTTCTCATACTGAGTTATGAGATGGGATCTTCTATCTTTTTTCTCATCAGCAGATCCTGAGACTATCTCATATAACTTGTCCCAGATGTCCTTTGCTGAGTTACATTCAGCTACTTTTTGAAATATTTCATCAGACATAGTCTGGGATAAAATATTCATTGCCTTAGCATCTGCCACTTTCCATTTCTTGATTTCTGCATCTGTTCCTGAAGGAGGTGGAACAACACTTGTACTTGTATTTTTTGGTGGTCTTGGACACACTGTCAAAACAGAATTAAAAATATCTTCATCAATAGAATTCATGTACAATCTTATCCTTATCTTCCAAAGTGCAAACTTAGATAGATTGCACACTGGAGGTCTGGTGTTAGCATAATCTTTGCTCTATGCCATTGTTTTATGTAAGGATAAATATAATACAAATAATAAAAATAAAAACCCTCTATGAAAGATTGATCTTATCAGAGATCTTTGGGTTCAGGTGTTAGCCTGTGCAACCACAATCAAAACACAAAGAAGCAACCAGATGACACAAGGAGCTATAGTGGTTCCCCAATCAATCTGGGTATATCCACTCATCTACCCACCTAGGTAGGAATCCACTGTAGGATGAGTTGATCAGGTGTCTTGGGCACCAATGAGCTTTTGACAAGTTGCTCAAAAACCAAACTAGATTTTTTATCAAGTGTCTTGCCACCACTGAGTTTTTACAAGGTCTCAGAAACCAACACAAACTTTTGAAGGGAGTTTTATAAACCCTTTACAGCAGAGAGAGAGAGAGAGAGAGAGAGAGAGAGAGAGATGAGATGAGATGATCTTCTCTGTCAACAATCAGAGAGAAGATAGTCGATGTTGTCAAAGCTCCCCCTGAGATCTTGAGTTGTTCAGGAAGTGAAGCTTTGCTATAGGGTGATAGGCCTTCAGAAGATTAGATCTCCAGCAAAAGATGATTCCAGCAGCAGCTAAAATGTGTGGTGTTTGGAGTCTTTAATGATAAGGCCTTTGAACACTGGAATCAAAAGGGATCTAGAAATTTCAGTATATTGATCTCCTTCAGTGATGTGTGTTCCTGTATGAATTCTATGACTGTGAATATCTGCAACTTTTTTCTCCTTCTTGTTGTTGTTATTAACCAGCAGAATGAATAATCTTTTATTCCTTAGATCTGAATAGAATAATTCTCTGTCCAAGATAGCCGTTATCCTGTCATAAATGACTTCCTTAAATGCATTTTGTCTTCTGGAGGAAAGTCCAATAAAATATTTCTTTAAAATCTCCTTGAAACTTGCTCCAGATTAATTGAAACGGCTACAAGATTCTTAAAATAAATGCTGGGAATAAATAGAAGGGAATACAAAACTGACTGAATTTGAATCTTGAAAAACATCGATCTCTCCAGAAAAACGTCGACCTGAGCTCAATTATCGTTGAACTGAGCTCAGCGACTGGACTTAGACTAAATCAGAAATCGTCAATCTGAGCTCAACTATCGTCGAACTGAGCTCAGAGATAGGGAAACAAACTAGAGACAGGAACGTCGATCTGAGCTCGAAGATCGCCGAACGGAGTTCGACGACTCGTTGAAGTGAGCTCAGTGATCGTCGAATGGAGTTCGACGATTCGTTGAAGTGAGCTCAGAGATCGTCGAATGGAGTTCGACGATTCGTCGACCTGAGCTCGACGAAATGACTTAGTCTTCTGAATTGAAATATCTGGTCTTGAGGGTCTTGGAGGCAGCTTTCAAACCTAAATACTAACCCTTAGACTCAATCTAATTGACCTTTAGATCTATACAAGGAGGTCAAAACAAATTTCCTAAAGGACATTGTGATCCTTGCCCAAATCAGTAATAGGGTGTTCCAACAGGGTCTACTGATTCTAAACTATGTAAGAGGTTTTCTGACCTCATGCATTCTAAGTTTGAAATAAGTAGCATGTGTGAGCTCTCCTACTTCCTTAGTCTCCAAGTGAAGCAGCTACCTGATGGCATCTTCATCTCCCAGGCTAAATATGCTAAAGAGCTTATTAAAAAGTTTGGGATGGGTGCTGACTCAGCAAAGAAAATACCTATGGCCACTAATGCTGTAATAGACACTAATGAACATGGGAAACCAGTTGATCAGAAATTATATAGGGGCATTATTTGGTCCCTATTATATCTTACAGCTAGAAGACCTGATATAATATTTGCCACATGTCTTTGTGCTAGGTTCCAAGTGAACCCTAAAGAATCTCACCTAGTGTTTCTAAAAAGAATTTTGAGATATATAAAGAGTTGTCCTAGTCTAGGCCTTTGGTATCCTACTGAGTCAGAATTTGATTTAACTGGATATTCAGATGCTGACTTTGCTGGATACAGGGTAGACAGGAGAAGTACCTCAGAAACCTGCCAGTTCCTAGGTATGAGATTAATGTCTTGGTTCTGCAAGAAACAATCATTTTTGTCTACATCAACAGCTGAAGCAAAATATATAGCAGCTGGCAGTTGCTGTTCACAGATGTTATGGAATCAGAATCAACTCCTGGACTATGGTTACAACTTAAATAATTCAACTCAATTATGTGATAACATAAGTCCTATATCCAAAACACAGAATCCCATCCATCACAGTAGGACTAAGAATATAAACATTAGACATCATTTCATTAGAGAGTGTGTAGACAAAAACAAAATCAAACTTGTCTATATCTACACTGATCTACAAAGAGCAGATATTTTCACCAAACCCTTGGATGAAAGAAATCACTTGTTCTTTATAAATCAGTTGGGCATGATCAATGGAGAAGCTTTGATTTAATTTCTGTCTGCGCTCGACGAATTTTTCAAAGTTCGTCGAACGGAGTTCGACGAATTGGGAAAAGTTCTTGAGATATTCGTCGAACGACGATCGACGAAATCTCTGTGAGTGAAGTCATTTTTATCGAACGGAGATCGACGAATCTGCTTCAGAAAACTTTCGTCGAACAGAGCTCGATGAAATGTTTTCAAATCTTCAGACTGAGCTCGACGAATTATTTAACTACAAACTATTTTGTCGACCTGAGATCGAAGAATTATGTTATTTTTCGTGGAACAGAGTTTGTCGGTTCATATTCTGAAAATCCTATATCTAGGTTTTTCTTCGACCTCCGTCCCGCGGTTTCAGTTCCTTTGCACTTGATCATCATTTTCTCTCTTGAAGGTGCATCATGGCGATTCCGGCTACTGCTTCCTCTACAATGAAATTCGACATGGGATTTGACATTGATTTTGATTCCTTCCAGTTTTTCGATCAAAGTTTTGTGGTAATATTGAAGTTATTTGAAGAGCAACAACTGAAATAGTTCATGACGGCCAGAATTAAGATTGCCATGACAGAGGTTAAAGAATGGGTTTTCACTTCGACCACAACAGACGATTCAATGACAGGAACGATTTCTGGTACCTCCGTTTCTCTCCCCCCAAATATACTAACCGACATTTTCGGTCTGCTAAATGGTGAGGAAGACATCGAACTGGATACTGAAGAATATAATGATATGTTGAATAAATTGGGTCACTGTGGTAATAACCCTAACAAACTACTTAAGAAGAACTTATCGGCAGAATACAAGTTCCTAGCTGATGTGGTCGACAAAGTGCTGTTCGGCAAACACACAGCACATGATTATATAACAAGGCATCAGTTCTTATTAGTGGCTGCATTAGTATAAAAGAAACGAATTAACTGGGGCCAGTTACTGTTTGATTTGATTAAGAAGAAAAATAACAAGAATGAAGTTTGTTTCAGCCGGATACTGGGCATTTTTCTACAGAAAAAGGCCTCCGTGTTGAAGCCAAAATTTGACTCCGACAAGCGTTCACAAATTGGGGCGTAGCCGGCACCTACTTGGCCTAAGCTCCGACCTCCAAATGGTCGTGAAGGACTAAGGAAAAACTGGCCCAAAGCCGCAGCAGGGAGGTCCCACCGCTTACCCGGAAGGTCACAGAGAGCTTCCCCTCCAAAGCCAAAAACTGGGCTTGGAGTTCCTCAGAAGACTGTGCCAATGAATCCTCTTCCTCCAGTCTGAAAAAAGTCCCTTCTGAAGAACCCCTATGGGCTTATTTATAGATTTCAGAATCTGAACTGCCAATAACAAAACTGTACCGGTCTGAAATTACCGGGGTACCCTTGGCTTGGTCTTCCAACAGCCAAACTCCGCTGTTCCGAGGAGCTATATGCAGTCCACTAAGGGTAAGAGGGTAAAAATACCCGGGGTAGAAGAGTAAAAACCCCTATCTGACAGGGAAATATAAAAAAGGCCTCTTCTCCCCCTGGCGAGTGGAAAAGCGCCTGCCGGCGAGAGGGACCCCACTGCCCGTCTCGCCGGCGCCTCTCGCCCTTTGCTGCGAGATCTCCTTGCTGCTGGAGACTCTCTCGCCCAAGGAGGCCCTCTCGCCTCTGGATGGGGGTATCTTGCCCATTGGAGAGTCCGTCATCTCGCCTCTGGCGAGTGGTCCCCCTGGTCCCATTCGCCCATCTCAACCTATTTGCTTCTCGGGGGCTCTTTGTGAGCCCGAGGTTGTACACAATCCCCGCTCTTTTTGAGATTACTATAAGCTCAAAAAGAATGTTCAACCGAGGCTCGTTATTCAAGGTGCATTAAAAAACGTATTTATGAGGAATCTTCTGAGGGCTCCACCGGGGCCTATAAATATATGACTCCTGCCCCGCACACCTGGCGCCTCACTCTGCATATTCTTCTTCCCTATTCTTGAGTCTTTTGGAATGACGCATAGTAAAAGCTTTCGCGAACGTCTCGCATTGGTGCGAGAGCAACATAAGTCCAACGTGGCTTCTTTTACCTCTTCTTTGGTTCGCCCTCTTGCCCCGTCGTCTCTCCTGAAAAAGACGAAGGCTGGGGGCCCATCACCTGCCGCAAGAGATTTGTCTCGCGTCGCTTTGGAAACCATCCCCACTCCCCATGTGCCCTCCATGGAAAAAGAGGTGGGTACTCGCTTTTACCACTATTATCTCCGCGACCGGGTGATCTCTTTTGTTGACTAATGCTTTTTCAGGGGGCTCTTGTGGTTCCGCAGCCCACGAAGAGTCCGCGAGATGGTTCTGCTGCCCGCTGTGAGGAGTTCGATTCGCAGCCCTCATCTACTCCCCCAACTACTCCCAGCGGGAGGAGGGACGACCCCTCCCCGGCCGCCGATACCTCTCGCCATCCTGGTAAGGGACCTTCCCTCGCCCTTTTGAATCCCCCTCGCTACTCGCACTCCCTTCTGCGAGTGCCTCTTCCACCTTGCCTCTGCACCCCTTGTGCAGATTCGCGGGCCAACTCTCCTATTGAGGAGCAGCCAAAGCGACTCTTCGTCTCGCCTCCTCCTGCAGACGGGATTGAGGACTATCTGGGTGACCCTTCAAATCTAGTGGAGATGAAGCGGAAGACGGCTGAGCTCTTCCGGAAGCACGCGCGCTTCATCCACTCCTTGACTCTGGACAAGCAGGCCGCGGAGAAGCGCATCGAGTCGCTGGAGGGCGAGTGCGCTCGTCTATCTTCTGGAGCTAATGCCGAGCGAGATGTCGACGGCACCGACCCTGAGGCCATCATCAATGAGACCGATATGCAGCTCCGTCTCACGCGCCGTGGTCTTCAGTCCATCCGCTCCTTCCACTCGCGAAGTAGACCTCCTCGCGGGGGAGCTCGCGGTGGCCGCTGGGAATGGCACCCGTACTGAAGAATGTCCGTCTCGCTATTCTTCTTTTTCTTCTTCTCGCAAAAGTTGTAATAATGGTAGTCTCGCCAAAGTATGTAGAGAGCTTGGTCCCCTGCGGGACGATTTCTGGACATATATTTTTATGGCTTAATTTTTCATTCCCTTTTTAATCCTCTTTTTAATTTATGCTAAATATTTATATATTATTTCCTGATTGTGATGGGTCGCGCCGATCGAGGTGTAGGAGAGAGAAAAGACATCGACTCTTCCCCTCCCCCCATATTTTCCCGCCCATTTAATCATTGGCTATGTATCAGTTATAAATATGCCTAGTCCGGGATTAGATGTTGCACTTTACGCTTCTGCCGTTACCCGGGTTCTTGGCCTTCTGACCTTTCCATCTCGCCGGACCCTTCTCGCCTTCCTCTCTTAGATCTCTTGCCTATTTCTTCCTTCATCTCGCCGAGGACTATTTCGCCAAAGAAGATGGGTAAGAAGAAGGTGGAGGAGGGTGAGGGGCGCAGCCGCTGCGGGAAGAGGTTTACTGACCATGACTTCCCGCTCGGCCGGCTCCCTCGAGAAGACCATGATAAGTTTGCCCGCGAGTATCTGGGGGAAGGGGTCGAGTCGCGTCCCCCCAAGGTCGGCGAGTGCATCAACACATATTACCCGGGGGAACTCGCCTTCCCCGTCTCGCATTTCGAGGCGGGGTTGCGACTGCCCCTTTGGCCTGAGGTGAAGCAGACCTTCAAATACTTTGGTGTCGTCCCGACACAGTTCAACCCTAACGCCATCTCGGTGTTGATTGTGTTCGCCTGCTATATGCGCCGGGAGCGCATCGAGTTCATCTTGACGGCTTTCCGCAAGCTTTTCATCTACCACGCCAACGCCGATGGCGTCTCGTATTTTACTGGGCAGGGGCTCAAGGTATGCGAAACGCCTAACAAGAACCATCACTGGCTCACCCGATTCGTCTTCATCCGGGGAGACCGTGCTGACTTCGGCGGCATCCCTCTCGCGTCGGTCTCTCCGCTAGAGAGCTCTACGCCACCCCCCAAGTCAGCGGTCCAGAGAAGCTGCTGTGCGAGTACTTAGTCGGCAAGAATTTCGAGGTCAACTTCTTGCGGCGAGGTCTTGACTCGCTTCTTCCAGTGCCCCCTGGCGAAGGTATCCTTATCCTTTCGTTCCTCTCTTCTCGCTATTTGCCGTCTCGCCTCTTCCTAACCCCTGCTCGTTTTTAGGTGAGCGAATTATTCAAGCGTCCCCTCCTTACAAGAGCAATATTCACCCCGCCAAGGGTCTTGATCTCACCAATGCAGCAGCAGAGGCGGCGAGAGAGTCCCTGGCTGTCATCTCGCCGAAGCGTACCAGAGACGACACAGTCCCCCCTCGCTCCAGCCCTCCAAAAAAGAAGATGAAGAAGGCTGTAGTTATTTCCAAGGAAAGGAGGAAATCTCCTCAAGGGAGCCCTATTTCTGTAGGGGAAACTCCGCCGCCCCTCTCGCCTAATCACCAAGCCGTCTCGCCTACTCGCGGGACGGTACTCTCTGCTCAACCTGTTGTTGCCTCCAACCTGCCCGGCGCGGCTTCCAACCCGCGAGCGGCTGCTTCTGAACAGGTGGCTGCCACCTCCTCTCGCGAGGGCGACTCCTCTGGCCGTCCCGCTCCCGCCTCTCACATGAATTACAATCTGGGTCCCGTGGTTCATGATGCCGTTGGCGACCCAGTTCTGCTGTGGGGGCGGGACGCCAACCGCGTGTCCATCTCCACCCTCCTTCCATCTTGGAAGGAGCAAGAGGTCCCTACCAGCCACGCCTTCGCCATAGGGTACGACCTCTATGGCAGCCTTGACGCCGTTCCGCCTGAGAGCGAGTCTACCAAGGACCTCATGCTGAAAACTTGCCATCACCAAATGCGGGCCTTGGAGTTCTCGCACCGTTCCTCTCGCCACCTCATTTATATTAATTCAAAGTGGAAAGCCAGCGAGGAAAATCTGGAGGCGGAGCGGGAGAAGTCCACTGGTCTAGCGAGAAGGTTATCAGATGCCGAGTCCCTCCTCGCGAAGGCCCAAGGCGGCGTGGTAAGCCATAACTTTCTTTTCCCTTGGGTCTTTCCTTTCCCGTCATTCTTGGCTAATTGCTAGGTCATCCCGCAGGATGCCGAGACGGCGGGACAACTGCGTTCGCGCGTGGCGGCTTTGGAGGAGGAGGTACGGGTATTGACAGCTGAGAACGCGCGCCTTCAGGCTGATGCTGTGTCGTCGTCTCGCCGCGAGCCCTTCCGGACACCTCCGCCACACTACTCTTACGAGGAAGTTGAGGAGCGGTGCCGAGACGCTGGTGTCCGTGCGGCAGAGCTGGTGCTGCAAATGATGAAAGACCTGGGGGTTGTGAAGGACGAATCCGAGACTGTGACTGCGCGCGACTTGGTTCCTGAGCTTTATAGCGAGGAGAGCGATGATTATTCATCTGGCGAGGAGGACTGATGCGCCGCCTCCAAGATTTAGAATCACTCTCTCCTCCTTTTGATGTTGTAAAGACTTTAAACCATATTTCTGTGGCATCTTTCCAGTGACGAGCGAGTGCTCAATTTTGTTGTCTTCTATTTTTGTTTTCTATTTTGTGAAGTTAATCTCCGGTTTGTTTTTACCTGCGGGACGGTGCTACCACTTAGTCTCGACGCGTAACCTTTCTGTATATATATATATTTTTTGTTTTATGTCCTACGCGAGACGGCTTCTCGACGCGCTTAACGACCGCGAGTTGGCGCAATGGCTTGCCTCGCGAATGCCCTTTCGCAATCGGCGAGACGATCCTCAAAAGCCATCCGCTGCGAGTGCTGCCGCTTGCCCTACTCCACACCCTTTTTCCCTTAGTTTATTTTTATACCTTAGGACTAAGTTGAGATACTAAGGTGTAATGTCGCTTAAGGGGACTTTTCACCCTATTCCGCCAAAGTGAATTCTCTGTCCTGTCAGTTTGATGTTGATGTAGGTTGCCTGACCCAACCCTATCCCCCGCAGGCGAGCCTTCGGACCTGCCAGCTAGGTGGGAGCCTGCGCAGCGGGTCTACCTGGGGCCGAGCCAAGCTCGGGGTGCCGATGAAGATCTCAACTCAAAACCTATCCCCCACAGGCGAGCCTTCGGACCTGCCAGCTAGATGAGAGCCTGCGCAGCGGGTCTACCTGGGGCCGAGCCGAGCTCGGGGTGCCGATGAAGATCTCAAACCAAAACCTATCCCCCACAGGCGAGCCTACGGACCTGCCAGCTATATGAGAGCCTGCGCAGCGGGTCTACCTGGGGCCGAGCCGAGCTCGGGGTGCTGATGACGATCTCAAACCAAAACCGATCCCCCACAGGCGAGCCTACGGACCTGCCAGCTAGATGACAGCCTGCGCAGCGGGTCTACCTGGGGCCGAGCCGAGCTCGGGGTGCCGATGAAGATCTCAAACCAAACCCTATCCCCCACAGGCAAGCCTTCGGACCTGCCAGCTAGATGAGAGCCTGCGCAGCGGGTCTACCTGGGGCTGAGCCGAGCTCGGGGTGCCGATGAAGATCTCAAACCAAACCCTATCCCCCACAGGCGAGCCTTCGGACCTGCCAGCTAGATGGGAGCCTGCGCAGCGGGTCTACCTGGGGCCGAGCCGAGCTCGGGGTGGAGATGAAGATCTCAACTCAAAACCTATCCCCCACAGGCGAGCCTTCGGACCTGCCAGCTAGATGAGAGCCTGCGCAACGGGTCTACCTGGGGCCAAGCCGAGCTCGGGGTGCCGATGAAGATCTCAAACCAAAACCTATCCCCCACAGGCGAGCCTACGGACCTGCCAGCTAGATGAGAGCCTGCGCAGCGGGTCTACCTGGGGCCGAGCCGAGCTCGGGGTGCTGATGACGATCTCAAACCAAAACCGATCCCCCACAGGCGAGCCTACGGACCTGCCAGCTAGATGAGAGCCTGCGCAGCGGGTCTACCTGGGGCCGAGCCGAGCTCGGGGTGCCGATGAAGATCTCAAACCAAACCCTATCCCCCACAGGCGAGCCTTCGGACCTGCCAGCTAGATGAGAGCCTGCGCAGCAGGTCTACCTGGGGCCGAGCCGAGCTCGGGGTGCCGATGAAGATCTCAAACCAAACCCTATCCCCCACAGGCGAGCCTTTGGACCTGCCAGCTAGATTGGAACGTGCGCAGCGGGTCTACCTGGGGCCGAGCCGAGCTCGGGGTGATGATGAAGATCTCAACTCAAAACCTATCCCCCACAGGCGAGCCTTCGGACCTGCCAACTAGATGGGAGCCTGCGCAGCGGGTCTACCTGGGGCCGAGCCGAGCTCGGGGTGCCGATGAAGATCTCAACTCAAAACCTATCCCCCACAGGCGAGCCTTCGGACCTGCCAGCTAGATGGGAGCCTGCGCAGCGGGTCTACCTGGGGCCGAGCCGAGCTCGGGGTGCCGATGAAGATCTCAACTCAAAACCTATCCCCCTCAGGCGAGCCTTCGGACCTGCCAGCTAGATGGGAGCCTGCGCAGCGGGTCTACCTGGGGCCGAGCCGAGTTCGGGGTGCCGATGAAGATCTCAAACCAAAACCTATCCCCTACAGGCGAGCCTACGGACCTGCCAGCTAGAAGAGAGTCTGCGCAGCGGGTCTACCTGGGGCCGAGCCGAGCTCGGGGTGCCGATGAAGATCTCAACTCAAGACCTATCACCCACAGGCGAGCCTTCGGACCTGCCAGCTAGATGGGAGCCTGCACAGCGGGTCTACCTGGGGCCGAGCCGAGCTCGGGGTGCCGATGAAGATCTCAACTCAAAGCCTATCCCCCTCAGGCGAGCCTTCGGACCTGCCAGCTAGATGGGAGCCTGCGCAGCGGGTCTACCTGGTGCCGAGCCGAGCTCGGGGTGTCGATGAAGATACCTCTTCCTGTCATTAGGACTTCACAAGAAATAATGAATGAGAAATAATTTGAGAAGTACCTTATATTAATTATGCTTTGAGTACATATCTTCTGCTCTCCCCTCTTATGGGTAGAAGCGTTTTAAGTCATCCCCACTCCAGGAATGGTTCAAGGTCCTACCCTCCACATCTTGGAGGTAGTAACCCCCCGCTTTCAACGCTCTCTCTACAATATAAGGTCCCTCCCAATTTGGATTGAGCTTTCCCACCGGGGCGGACCTCCCTGCCGCATCAACCTTCTTTAGTACTAGGTCTCCTTCCGCGAATTGCTTTATCCTGATATGTTTGTCAAAGTTCCTTGCCATTCGACGCTTGATCTCTTCTTGTCTGATGGCTGCTACGTCTCGCAGCTCCTCTGCAAGGTCTAGTGAGAGGCGCAGACCTTCTTCATTTTCCATCCTCCATGCCTCGTCCCCATCACCTGCAGCCGCGACTCGTGGGGATCGGACCTCGAACTCCACTGGTAGTACCGCCTCACAACCATGGGAAAGCTTGAAAGGGGTCTCACCAGTGGCCGTGTTCGGGGTTGTTCTCAGAGCCCACAGGACCGAGGGGAGCTGCTCTACCCAATTCCCTCTCAGATTCTCCACCTTCTTCTTTAGCAAGTTAACGATAATCTTGTTTGCTGTCTCCACCTGACTGTTTATCCTGGGGTGGTGGACGGAGGCAAACCTGAGGTCGATGCCCAGCTGAGCGCAGAAGCTGATGAACTCTTCGCTAGCAAACTGGGGGGAGTTATCCGTGACGATGGCTTGGGGCAGCCCGTGCCTGCAGATGATCTCCCCCCAGACGAAGTTCCTGATGACTTGGGAGGTCACCTTTGCTAGCGCCTTAACCTCCAGCCACTTGGAGAAGTAATCTATCATAACCAGGAGGAATCTTCTTTGTCCACTAGCTGGAGGAAAAGGCCCAACTAGATCCATCCCCCAAATGGCGAAAGGCCATGGTGCTGTAATGCTTCGGAGCCTTTGAGCCGGCAGGAGCTGGAGGGGGGCGTAGAGCTGGTATTTCTGGCATTTCCTCGCAAACTCTGTTGCGTCCTTCCTCAGGGTGGGCCAGAAGTACCCCTGCCTGACCACCCTTGCTTCCAACGTACTCCCTCCGGAATGACTACCACATTCCCCGGAGTGCACCTCCTCCAGAATGTGCCTGGTCTCCTCCTCCGTTACGCATCGAGCTAGGAGACCCGAAAGCATCCTTCGGTGTAGTCCTCCTTCATGCATGAGATAATGAGCCACCTTATGGCGAACGTTTCTTGCCACCTTGGCCCCCTCAGGGAGGGTTCCTGTCAGAAAGAAGGTAACGAAAGGATCTACCCACGAGGGCCGCCGATCCACTTCCATTAGCTCCCCCTCTTCAATCGCCGGATGGAATAAATCAGTCAGGGCACCCCCTTCCCAAGGTCCGAATTTGGCCAATTGATCGGCAACAGTGTTCTCTTCTCTGGGGACATGCTGGATGGAGAACGTCCGGAACCCCCCTATGATCGTCCTCACCTTGGATAAATATTTCACAAGGGTGGGCTCCCGAGCCTCGAACTCTCCACGTATCTGAGATGCTACCACCAATGAATCTTTGAAAACCTCAACGTCCTTAATCTCGAGCTCCTTAGCCAAGCGAAGGCCGGCTATCACTCCCTCGTACTCTGCTTGGTTGTTGGTTGTGGGGAAATGCAAGGAGACCGCTTGTTTTATGGTCACTCCCTGAGGACTTGTTAGTACCACCCCTGCTCTAAGGGAGTGCTTTCCCGAGGCCCCGTCGACCATTATCTTCCAAGCTTCTGGTGGCCGCGGCTCCTCGGCCCCGACCTCCGCGACGTAGTCTGCCAAGAAGTCGGCCACCACCTGTGCTTTAATGGAGAGCCTTGGTACGAACGAAATGTTGAATTCACTCAACTCGATAGACCACTTGGCCAGCCTACCCGAGTGCTCTACTCCTTCAAAAATCTTTCGGAGAGGATGGTCCGTCACCACTCTAATCAAATGTGCTTGGAAATATGGCCGGAGCTTCCTGGCTGAAACAATCAAGGCGTATGCCAGCTTTTCTAGGATAGGGTAACGAAGTTTCGCCTTCCTTAGGATCCTACTAACATAATAAATGGGCAGCTGCTTCTTTCCCTCTTCTCTGACTAGGACGGAGCTCACCGCCTCTGCTCCCACTCCTAGGTACAAGGTCAGATCTTCCCCCTCTTTAGGGCTTTGAAGTAGAGGAGCTCGGGAGAGTTGCTCCTTCAGCTTTTGAAAAGCTTCTTCGCATTCCGTGGTCCACTCAAACCTTTGATTTCCCCGTAGCACCTTAAAGAAAGGTGAGCACTTCTCCCCTGACCTGGAGAGAAATCTGCTAAGGCCGGCCAGCTTTCCGGTTAAGCGCTGCACCTCCTTAGCGTTTCGTGGTGATTCTAGCTCTAGAATGGCTTTTACTTTATCTGGATTAGGTTCTACCCCTGCCGGGGTCAGAAGGTGCCCAAGGAATTTCCCACGACTTGCCCCGAAAACACATTTTAAGGGGTTCAACCTCATTTTGAACTTCCTCAAGGTGGCGAATGTCTCCCCCAGATCCTGGAGATGCGAGTTCACTCCCCTGCTCTTTAACATGAGATCATCAACGTAGACTTCTAGGTTCCGGCCCCTCTGACCCTGGAAAACTCGATCCATCATCCGTTGGTACGTTGCTCCCGCGTTTTTTAACCCAAAGGGCATCATGTTATAACTAAAGCACCCTTCCCTTGTGATGAAGGAGACGTCCTTGACATCAGGAGGGTGCATCCGGATCTGATGGTAACCTGAAAAAGCATCCAGAAAACTCATAACATAAAAAACCAATGGCTGAATCAACCAGCGCGTTGATTCGAGGCAGGGGGTAGCAATCCTTAGGGTATGATTTATTTAATAACGAAAAGTCAATACACATTCTCCATTTTCCTCCCTCCTTCTTCACCATTACTACATTGGAGATCCAGCCTGGATACTGGATCTCTAAGATGAAGCCCGCCTCTAGGAGCTTCTTGACCTCCTCGCGAATGGGCTCCTCCAGCTTGGTGGCGATGGCTCTCATCTTCTGACGTATGGGGCGCGTCCGAGGGTCCAGATTCAGGCGGTGGCAGGCCACGTCCGCATCAATGCTCGGCATGTCCGCAGCGCTCCAAGCGAAGACGTCGACGTTGCTCTGAATGCAGGCCCGCATCCTCTCCCGGTCTTCGGGGCTCAAGCCCCTGCTGATCCGCACCCTTCGTACCTGCCCCTGACTGGTGTGTACCTCCACCTCCACCACTTCCTCGGCCACCTCCAGCCGTGACTGCTCCCAGCCGTCCCCTGCTTCTTCTTCCTGCTCCGGCTCTTCTTCCCCTCCTGCTCCCTCAACTTCCTTCACCTCGTCCTGCCGCATCTCCATTTCCATGCCCCCTCGGGCTTCCTCCTCAGCCCCTTCTCCTCCTGCTTTCTCCTGCATTCTTTCCCGCGGCTCCAACTCCCCGCTCCTCCGGACTTCCTGCACATCTCCTCCCCTCTGCTCCTCCTCGATCTCCATTGCCCCCTTCGGGCTCTCCCGTTGCTGCTCGACCTCAACACCCCCCTGAGCCTCCTGCACACCTCCTCGCTGCTTCTCAGTCTCCTCTCCCCCGACTTCCTTTTTGGTTCCTCCTCTCGTTTCCTCTGGGCTCACTTCTTCTTCCCTGGTAGCTTCTTCTTGCGCCGCCATCTCCTTCTCCAACTCCTCTGCCTCTACCATCGAAGATATGGTGTTAACCGCTGTAACGTAGCACTGCCTTGCCACTTTTGGATCCCCCCTAACCCTGACCTGCACCCCTCCATTGTTGAACTTGAGACATTGATGAAAAGAGGAGGGGACACAGCGAAAGGCGCTGATGAGGGGACGCCCAAAGATGGCGCTGTAGCTGCTCGGGGCGTCCACAATCACGAACCGGCAGTTCCGTGTTACGCCCCCCAACCTCACGTGCAGCCCTACTCCCCCTTCTACTTCCTTTCTCTCCCCGGAGAATCCAAACAACGGTCCGTCTGAGGCCAAGATCCTTTTGGTTTCCACCTGCATCTCATCGAAGGCCCTCTTAAAAATCACATTCACGGAGCTCCCGTTATCTACCAGGATCTTGGAGACCGTAAAGTTCTCTACCGCTGTCTGGATTACCAAGGCATCGCAGAACAGGTCCTCATACTCCGGCATATCCTCTGAAGAGAAGGTAATTTTTTCTAGCGGGGGTGGAGTTTGGGAGGTCGAGGCTACCCCCTTTCGGAACATGGTCCGGAGGCTCCCCTTTCGGGTGGCCTCGATCCCAATCCCTTCATGGATTGCCCCGATTCCTCCCCGGGTTCCCACATCCACCCGGTCATCGCACCTATCCTCCGTCTCCCCTTGTTGCACTTCCACGATCCTTACTGGCGGATCCTGCCTCCTCAATCCTCTGGCCTCTCTCATCTCCAAGAACTCTGGGCAGGTGGCCATTGCGTGACCTCCCTCCTGATGGAAGTCATAGAAAGGCAACGCCACCCCACCCCTTCTCCCTTCTCCTCTTCCTCTTCTTCCTCCTCGAGCTCCTCTCCCTCGACCGATCCCCATCGCCTCTTGCTGATGCTGAAAACGATCCATCGCTCCCTGTCTCCATGCCGGTTGATCGAACCTCCTTGGCTCCCGGAAGTTATCTCTCCCCTGGAAGCCTCCTCCTAACTCCTGGGGGCGACCCTCATAAGGCCTCCAACCTATCCGGTTGTTCGGCTCTCGGGCCCCCCGGTGATTCTGTCCTTGGTGTCCCTGGCCTCGGGGTTCCTCCCTCCTTCTTTCTTCCCTCTGCTCCCTCTGCTCCTTTTGTTTTCCCGCTCCTGTTTCCTTTGCATCGTCCTCTGCCAATCTGGCTAACCTCCTTGCAAATGCCGGATTGGCCCTCTCAAAATCCGTCTCCTTTGCCTCCCTCTCCATAAGCTCCTCAAAAGAGAGGGGGGCACCCTTTTCAACTCCATGCTAAAGAAGCCTGGCCTCAGTCCCAGGGTGAATGCAAGCATCAGCGTATACCCAGGGACCTCCTGGACCTGGAGGATCTCCTCCTGAAACCGATCTACGTAGTGTCCCAACGTTTCATCCTGGCTCTGCCTTACCGAGAACAAGCACTCCGCCTCCTTCTTACGCTTCTTCGATGTTGAAAACCTCAATAAGAAACCCCTCCGCAGATCCTCGAAACAATAAATCGACCTTGCCGGTAACTGGTGGAACCAATCTCGCGCCTTCTCCTTCAAGGTGATGGCAAACAGACGACACTTAAACGCATCTGTCATCTGTCTTATCGAAACCACATCTTCAAACCACTGCACATGCTGCACAGGATCGTCCTTCCCCGAGTAGTAGGACATGTCGGGCTCCCGGAACCCCTCCGGCACCGGAGCCGAGATGAAGAGTTCACTGAACGGGCTCTCACCGACTGCTTGCCGAGAGGGCACGTCTCGCGGCCTCGGCTGGCTGGCCCGATCTGCGAGACCGTGCTCAGGGAAGAGCTCTCGCACATCTGCCTCCTTCTCGCCGCCTTCTGCAGGGATCTCCTTCCCGGGACGCTGGCCTGGGAAGAGCTCTCGCGCCTCCACGTCCCTCTCGCCAGCCTCCGCGGGGACCTCCTTCCCCGGGCGCTGACCAGGGGCGTTCTCGCCTAAGAGCGGGACCACCTCGATCGGGACCTGGGGCGTCGCCCACTCGCTCCTTGCCGAGAAGGCCAGGCTTATGGTTTGCATGACCTCTCGCCTGAAGTCCTCCAGCATTTTCCTCGTTGCCTCTTCTACCGGGAGGGGGAACCTCCAGAACCAGATCCTTCTCCTTCACCTCCTGCCATAGGACCAAACTCAAACTTTTCCTGAACCGGCTACTTCCACGCTCACCGCACCAGAACTGTTGAAGACAAAATTTGACTCCGACAAGCGTTCACAAATTGGGGCGTACCCGACACCTACTTGGCCTAAGCTCCGACCTCCGACTGGTCGTGAAGGACTAAGGAAAAACTGGCCCAAAGCCGCAGCAGGGAGGTCCCACCGCTTACCCGGAAGGTCACATAGAGCTTCCCCTCCAAAGCCAAAAACTGGGCTTGGAGTTCCTCAGAAGACTATGCCAATGAATCCTCTTCCTCGAGTCTGAAAAAAAGTCCCTTCTAAAGAACCCCTATGGGCTTATTTATAGATTTCAGAATCTGAACTGCCAATAACAAAACTGTACCGGTCTGAAATTACCGGGGTACCCTAGGCTAGGTCTGCCAACAGCCAAACTCCGCTGTTCCGAGGAGCTATATGCAGTCCACTAAGGGTAAGAGGGTAAAAATACCCGGGGTAGAAGAGTAAAAACCCATGTCTGACAGGGAAATATAAAAAAGGCCTCTTCTCCCCCTGGCGAGTGGAAAAGCGCCTGCCGGCGAGAGGGACCCCACTGCCCGTCTCGCCGGCGCCTCTCGCCCTTTGCTGCGAGATCTCCTTGCTGCTGGAGACTCTCTCGCCCAAGGAGGCCCTCTCGCCTCTGGATGGGGTTATCTTGCCCATTGGAGAGTCCGTCATCTCGCCTCTGGCGAGTGGTCCCCCTGGTCCCATTCGCCCATCTCAACCTATTTGCTTCTCGGGGGCTCTTTGCGAGCCCGAGGTTGTACACTCCGAACACTTGGTCTCAACAACAGTGTTCATTAATGCCTCCAAAAGGCTCACCTCTGCTCTCTTTGGCAGATGGGAAAGGAGGATCACCATGCCCACCAAAGCTGCCTCCTCATCCAGGCCTTCTGAAAGCACTAGGGCTGTCACAGCCGCTCCTCTCACCCCAGCAGAAGCCCCCTCTACCTCCACAATTCCTTCTTCTCCTCAACACCACCAACAACAACCACTCCATATTGTTACACCTCCCTCCTCTCCTGCACACTCTCCACCTCCATCCTCTCCTCAAATAAATATCACTGAAATCCAATCCCTTCACATCCCATCTTCCCCCACTCAGGACTACATGCACCACTCTCCTTCACAATCATCACAACAATCCCCACATCAATCCCCTCTTCCCCCACATTTAACTACCACAGATCCTGACACCTTTATCTCCTCCCACACATTCAATCTTGTGATTCCCCCATTATCCCCACATCAAGAATACATCCCCACAAATGCAATTCAATCTTCTGCACCTGACCACACACACCAAGATATGTCCAGTGCATTCTCTGTTTGTTCCAACTGTGGTCACCACAATCCCTACTCCTCCACTGCTCCAGAATCTTTTTATTTAAATTTCTCTGATATTGCTAAGGACTTGCTTGCTTACATCTCTCCGACTCTTCAAAATTTTCTCCCTACTGCTCTAGCACCACTCACTGCTTCCATTAAAAATCTCTCTGCCACAGTTGCTGCTCTATCCCCTATCCCTTCTTCTTCTGGGGGACTGGCTCCAGGCCCTTCTACAGCCAGTCAGAGGGAGATGCTTCATGATGAAGAAGTTCTAGTGAATACAACAGCAGAAACATCAGCAGTAGCAGAAGTAGCAGCAGTAGCAGAAAATGCAGCAGTAGAAGCAGCAGCAGCAGAAAACGCAGCAGTAGAAGCAGCAGTAGCAGAACTTGATTCCTTCATGACTGATTCTTCAGAAGATGCAGATCCTTCTGACATCATAGATTTAATAGAATCAGATACTAATATGGATGAGCCTGTTATGGCTGAGGTAGACACTGTTGGTGATTATATTATAAATCCCATAGTTGATCTTTTGACATTGTGGAGCATGTTTGATACCATCTCATTTGAACTTTCTGCCAGCAGACAGCATTAAGCTATCTTTGGCTATAGTCCCTTATACATCTCCCACAAGCCCCAAGGTTGCCAAGCAAATAAAGACCAGTTCTGCTATAATAGAGATTCCAGCCATTCCATCTCCACCAAAAGATGCTCCCCTCATTACTTCATCTCCACCCAGAGCTGATCCCCTCACTGTTGCATCCCCTCCTGCTCTAACTTTTGTCATGGATGATTCCCCAATTCCTGGTCTAGATGAACTGATCATGGCTGACATAGAAGAAGAAAATAAATCAGTTGCTGAAAGCACTGATATGCAGAGCTCTCCTGCTCTAGTTCTAGCTCCTCCTCCAGTTCTTTCTCTAGCTCCTACTCAGGCTGAAAAGCCCATTGATAAATCTGTACTAAAAGCTATTGATGCTTTGTATGATGCTTCTCAAGACTCTGATGATGAGGATGATGATGAAGAGGACTCTGATGATGAGCCTAAGAAAAAGAAAGTCTCCAAGAAAAGAAAGGCTCCTCCACCTTCTGCCCCAAAACCAAATCCAGCAAATGACACTCCATTTTATGACACCTTATAAGGGCATGCCAGCATGGATGTGGCTGTCCAAGAACCAGCAAAAAGTGAGAAAGAAAAGCAGGAAGTACTCACCTCCTCCTTAGAGATATAGAAAGGACCCTCCTCCTCCTCCTCCACCTACTGCTGGTGCTTCAAGTTCTTCAACTCAGAGGACTACCCAGTATCAAACATATCCGAGATATCAGGGTAGGTCCTCCTCTTATTCAGGAAGTAGCCAGTAGAGGCATTACTCATCAGACAAACAACAACATCAACAATAGTATCAACAACATAACATCAACAAATCTCTGAACATAAAGAAGCTGAAAGCCCAAAAATATCTGCCTCCCCACCTGTACCCTTTGAAGATCTAGAGATAGCTATAACTACAAGGATGGACAAGTTCCAGGAACTGGTTGGCCTATCCATGATTAATAAAGCAAAAGCTGAAGGGAAGGATCCCTCTTAATACTCAACCATGTCCAAATACAGGAAGGAAGAACTTAACAGGTTTGCTAAGTCTAATAAATTCTTTAATGTTGATGATTATATGAAACTGCATCCTGAAGCTGTAGTGTCGAAGGCTACCTCCCTTAATATCATTGGAGCTGCTGACATGAGAATGACAAAGACACAAGCAGCTAATCCAAACAGGCAGATCAAGTTTACTCAGCCAAGTGAAAAAGCTAAAGAGGAGAAGCATAATGAGCAAAAGAAGAAGAAATAAATTGTGAACTATTTTTTAGTCTTTCTATTATTCTAAAACTGCTTATTTATGTCTTGATACAAAGCTCTCTGTATATATATATCTGCTGCATTTGTTAAAAGTTTCCTGCCAGATATATGTTTTATTGCTTTGTATATTTTGTATGTATGTAATTAGTGACCTCACTCAAATAGGGGGAGATTGTTGGATCCCTAGTTGGATTTGGGCTAGGTTCACTAAACTAGGATATTTGACTGAACATGTAAAGCTAGGGTCATGTTTGTATCCTAGAGTCTAGACCATGTCCTTAGAATCAACCTTGCATGGACCAGCCATCAACAGACTGCAGAAGACTCAAGACTTAGAGAAATTTCAAAGACTCAGAAAATGAGCTCAACGTTCGTTGAACTCAGGTAGATGAAAGTCATGCTCAGCTCGACGAACTCAGAGAAAATTCTCTAAGCTGAGCTCGACAAACTTGGTTCTCAGGTCAACGATCTCTGGACACTATGCTTCAACATTCCAAGTCCAGAATTCCTTTCTCTGAACCCCAGTCGACGAAATCAAAATATCAGCACGACGAATTTGGTTCTCAGGTCGACGATTTTTGGGTATTCTACATCAATATTTTATTCCAGAAACATCTAAATATTCTAAGTCCAGAATCATACTCCAGTCGACGAATTCATCTTCTCAGCTCGACGAACTTAGACCACATTCCTAGCAAGCTTTATCAAGTAGCAGTTAGAAGTTCTCAGCTCGACGAAACTAGTTCTCAGGTCGACGAACCTAGTTCTCAGGTCGACGATTTCTGGACAATCTACTTCAGCATTCTAAAAGTCCAAGAAACATTTCACTGAACTCCAGTCGACGAACTTAGATTCTCAGCTCGACGATCTTGATGCACAGAATTGGCAAGGTTCCAAAGAAAGCAGTTATCTGTTATTAGTTCGACAATCTTGGATCTCAGGTCGACGAACAACTATTATCTGGTCGATAAATATATCTTCTAAGCTCGATGAACTCTGGACCCAGGTCGATGAATTCTGTTCTCTACTCCACGATTTCTATGCAGTTCCAGACTTGGAAATTTCCCTCCCTCTGTCCTCATTTTATTGCAATAACTCCTGAGTAATCAATGCTTAAATATTCTCTGAATATTACCGAAGCAAGCATTGATTACAGTCTTCATCAGGATTTTTACTTGCCGCTTTTCAATGTGACAGTTGCGGAAATATATCAAGCAGATATTCTCCAGGCCGTCAGCAATGAATGCAGAAAGGGATTCAAAATTCAGAAGGAAGATTACATGAAAAATATAAAAAGGATTTTTCTTTTTTCTTCTATACAGGAGATACAACATTTCTCTTCCTGCTAAGAAGTACAAGAATATACATGACGCAAAAGAAAGCAATCATATAGTAACATAAAATGAAGAAGCCCTAGACTAGAGAAATCAAACAAGCTGAAGAAGAAGAACATCCATCCAAAAATCAAGAGTCTTCTTCCTTCTTCATCCCAGGATTCTTCAGAGGACAAAAAATACTCTAACAGTCAAAGAAGTTCTTGGATACATTCTGGTCAAGGCTGAAACATTGAAGACCTACTCACCCTGCAACAAAGCTCAAGACTTCCTGATTTCCTTATCTCAGGGGGAGCTTTGTTAAAATCAAGATCCACTAAAGTCTTCTCAGTTGTATCTTGAGAAAGAGAAGACATCATCACTCTCTCATCCCCCACTGTAAAAAGGGTTCTTTAACTCCCTTCAAAAGTTATTCTTGGTTGCAAGTCTCCTGATCAAAAGACTTGGGTTGGTTTTTGAGCACCTGATCAAAACCTCATTAATGGCAGTCACCCGATCAAAAACCTGAGTGGATTCCTACCAGGGTGGTAGAAGAGTGGATGTACCCAGATTGGGGAACCACTATAAAATTCTTGTGTTGTCTGGTTGCACTTTTTCTTTTGTTCTTGCTGTGGCTGTGATAGTTAGGTTTTGCTGTGCATGTGATAGTGCTAGATTAATTTATCTTAGGTCTGTTTTTTATTTACAGCAAAAAGTTTTTAAGTTTTCAAGATACTCTATTCACCCCCTCTAGAGTATTTCAGATCTAACCCTTAACTTCAGTCGGGGTACAAAGCCTGGGTCACGGCCGTGTGCAAGACCGTGTTTGGCCCTAGATTGAGGAATTTTGGGCGGATCTGAGCCGTTCGTTTTCTTTAAATAAGATCTGACGACCCATGTGTGTTCCTGCTCTGTTAAGGCCAGGAATTGAGGATTAATTCCTCATTTTCTCTTAAGATTTCACTTTCTAAGGAGTTAGAGAGAGGAGAGAGCAAGGAGGAAGGAAGAGGAGGATTTCGGCCGCCTGCAGAGCATCGGAGGACCAAATCGAGAACCGAGACCTGATCTGCGGAGGAAATTCCCTTGCAAAGCTTTCCATCCAGATAGATTCCCATGGCGCAAAAGCGAACTACAAGGGTAACGATTCTCTACTTGAGCATGTGAAGCTCTCCTTCTTTTGCACAAGGAAACCCGCTTCTGCGAGTGTACGATGAGTGTGCGGTGTTCCTTGGGGTTGACGTGAATAGTCCCCCTTGTATTGCATATAGAGTCTGGAACTGAAGTACGGACATAGGCATTATGTGTGAAGCCTACCCGGACGTATTGGTCTGGATCGGTGATGTTGCATATTCTATGGTTTGCCGGAGAAGACTCCGTACTTTGTGTTTTCGGGTTTCTACACGGTAGATTACAGCAAGGATCCTTGGGGATTAACTCCAAGGCACACCAAGAAAACTGAGCGAAAATGTAGTTCTGCTAACTTGGCGGTCGGGGAGCCAGTCTTGAACATAACTGGGTTATGTGATGTTTGGAAATGTTTTGGGATCCGAGAGAATCTTGGCCCGTGTGTACGTCTTAAAGTGACTATGCGGTGTGAGCAACGGGAAAGTGGAATCGGACCTGGGCTATGTAGTTCGGTGCTAGAGACCCATAGAGGGACTGGCCGTTGGCATAGTCGGGAGTCTTAGACTGTGGTCAGAAAGACTAAAATGCTCACGATGTTACCATCCCGGAGATGGTGGTGAAGCCACAGAATTGACCGGATTCACCGATAATGTGCCCTGAGTGCACGAGGTGTTTGGCCGCATGAGCCTACACCTGTGGCGAAATATGTTTGTACTTTATTGTTTAGCTGGGCTAATGAAATGCAGGGAAGGAGCACCGCCGTCCCGAGTAAGGGGCGGGGGTCGTTATAATTTGGTCGGCTTTGGCTGACCGTTACTTTGTTTGCGACTGTGCGGTGGAATGTTGCTTGCAGGTGCTGCGGAACCAAGTACCAAATGGCGGGCTGAAGCCCATGTTGCTGAGCTGGCCCTCGAAGGCCAAAGCGAGTTGTTGTTTTTATTTTTGTTATGTGTGGCCGGCCTGCGAGCCGATGTATGTAAAATACTAATTTGTTAAGTAAAATCTTGTAAGGCCATAAGGCCAAGTACTTTCAGTGTATTTGTTATTTCATTCCTATGGTTGTATGTGGACATTCGTGATAGTTGTTATTCAATTATGGGTTCTTTCCATCTGTTTAAAAGCTTCCGCTAGAATGCTCTGTGTTAGGGCGAGTAGTTATTGTTGGATTTTTGATATTCTTATATAACCCTTCCGACTGTCCGTGGTATATGGCGTCGGGTTCCAGCTGGACCTTCTGTTATATGCCATTCGATAGATGGGGGGGTTACAGTCCACACCTATTAGAGTAGAGCAAACTATTGTATGGTTAGCCGCCCTAATCACGCAACCTACTGGGGCAGTCTGTGAAAGCAGTCCACAACCCCTGCAGAACAGGGCTGCTGCGCGAACTGGGCGGTTAGACCTGGGAGACCGCCCTAGCCACATGGCCTGTGCGGATAGAGGAGTCTATCCGCCAGACCCAAAGTGGGATGAGACAGGCCACGACCTCCATGGGGAACCTGGAGAAGGCCACGACTTGCAAGATGGAAACCTTGGAAGGGATCGCCGATTTCTGGGTTAACATAATCTCCGCTCTTTTTTAAGTCCTGAAGGGAACTTCGAAAAAGTTGGAGACCCACGAAAATCGTGATCCTTCCTCAGAAAAATAAGTGGCAGGGAGAGATAGATCCTAATGTCTCTCATCAGAAAAGGTTTGTCAATGCCTATTTTTTCCTGCAAAGGAAAAGTTAATGTCAGTGAAAAGAGACACATCTTGTGTTTACCTAAATTGCTTTTGCCAAAAAAAGAAGACTTGAATGTCTTCCATTGAGTCTCTGCAAAACAAAGATAAGAGGAAATATAGAAGGAAAATAACTTGCAAGTACCTGAAGTAAACTCATAATCACTTGTTAACCTCTGCAAAAGGAAGATTAAGCAGCATATGTTAAAGAAAAAGTAAGCTGCAAATATCTTAAGGGAACTTGCAAATATCTGCTAATTTCTGAAAGAAAAGAGTAAGCGGCAGATAAGAAAGAAAACTAAGTTGCAAGTACCTGAAAGTAACTTGCAAATATCTGCTAATCTTTGCAAAAAGGAAGAGTGAGCAACATATATGAAAGACAAGTAAGTTGCAAGTACCTGAAAGGGACTTGCAAATACCTGCTAATCTCTGCAAAAAAAGAGTAAGCGACAAATATGAAAGAAAACTAAATTGCAAGTACCTGAGGGGAACTTGCAAATATCTGCTAATATTTACAAAAAGGAAGTGTGAGTAGTATGTATGAAAGAAAAGTAAGCTGCAAGTACCTGAAGGGGATTTGCAAATATCTTCTAATCTTTCCAAGAAAATACTAAGCGGCAGGTATGAAAGAAAACTAAATTATAAGTAGCTGAGGGGAACTTTCAAATATTTACCAATCTCTTCAAAAGGAAGAGTGAGCAGCAGATATGAAAGGATAATAATTCGCAAGTACTTAAAGAGAACTTGCTAATATCTACTAATCTCTGCATGAAAGGAAAATAATTTGCAAGTATTGATGGTTAAAACTCCAAAATTATTTGCGGTCACGCGGCGACCCGGCGGTTTTATTTGAGAAAAAGGCAGAAGTGATTTTATTTAAGAAAACGGGTCGCGCATATTTATTTATTTTGGATATAAAAAGGTTTAGATCGAGTTTTAACGAAAGGAGGCAAGTGCACCTATCGTGAGTAGTACAGGATATTCCGGGTGGAATATTGAGGTCGTATTGTTCTCGGGTCTGGTTCGATTATTTCTACTCTTCCCTTGTTGGGTACATTGGTCAAATGTACCTGATTTGAAGAAGCCTCACCTAACTCAATGATATGCATCATAGTGTATTTGATGTTTGTTTGAGTTACTTGTGCAGGTTAGGAATACACTGGACTGAAGCTAAAAATTCTAAGTCCATGTGTCGACACCCAGAGGGAAAGTGTCGACACTTGAGAAAGCTTGTGTCGACACCCAGACAAGCAGTGTCGACACTTGGAGTCATTGTGTCGACACCTGGGAAGAAGAGTCGACACCAGTCAGAAAGTGTCGACACTTGGAGCTGTGTCGACACTCAGTGTAGAAGAATGCAGAAAAACTGTGTCGACACTTAGCAGAAGTGTCGACACCTAGAAGAGCTGAGTCAACACCAGAAAGTGTCGACACTTGAAGTAAGTATCGACACTCAGCAAAAGTCTGCAGAATCTAAGTACAAGTGTCGACACTCAACACAATGTGTCGACACTATGCAGAAGAGTCAGCACTTGAAGAAAGTGTCGACACCCAGCACAATGTGTCGACACTTAGCTAAAGACTCAGTATTTGAAGTAAGTGTCGACACTCAGTACAATGTGTCGACACACAACCAGAGGAGTCAACACTTGAAGGAAGTGTCGACACTCAGCACAATGTGTCGACACTTAGTTAAAGACTCTACACTTGAAGAAAGTGTCGACACAAGGAGCTGTGTCGACACTTAGCAAAGATCAGAAAAGTTACAAAATATTCTAAGTACAAGTGTCGACACTAAAGGAATGTGTCGACACTCAGCTGAAGAAACAAAAGTGAAGACCTGTGTCGACACCAAGAAGCAGTGTCGACACTTGACAGTTTCAACACATAAAGTTGTGTCGACACAAAGGAGTTGTGTCGACACTTAGAAGAATACAGTTGCAGAATGAAGTACAAGTACTTGTGTCGACACTCAATTTCAGTGTCGACACATGCAGAAGAAACTGTGTCGAGACATACAAGGAATTGTGTCGACACCTTGTAGACTTGTGTCGACACTTACACAACATGTGTCGACACTTGGCCTATAAGTGTCGACACTTAAGAACAGAAAGTCTCGACACTATCTGACAGTTAGAGGAATTTCAAGAAGTGACTGGTTGACAAGACAGCTGCCGATCCAGCCGGTCTACATCAACTGTCAGTGATATCAAAAGTCTGTTATGAACCGGACCAGCCGGTTACCATGAAGGAAGCCTATAAATAGGCACCCATAGTTTACAGATGAAGATTGATTGTTGAGATTATATAGAAGTGGTTGAAAAAGTTTTTACAGAGAGAGTTCAGATCTTTGTAAAAGTTGTATATTGAGTATCAACACAAGAAGATCTTGCTGTGCATCAGCAGATCTAAGAAGTTGGAGAGAGAGAGCTCCAACCAAGAATTCAGTCTTTGGAACTAAGGCTGAGAAGAAGAATTCAGAGTCATCTGGATTTCAAGAAGCAGAGGTCAAGGAACAACTGCAGAAGATTCAGACTAATTCAGTTCTAATCAAGAAGCTTTGAAGGAAGCTAAGTCAGTTTGGATCTAACTGAGTTCTTCCAAGAACTCTTCAAGAATCTCTCAACTCCTCTCCTATTTTCTGAGTTGTAGAGTTAACTATTGTACTTTCTATTTTAACTTGTAGGATCCATTGGATCTGAGAGAATTGTAAGCCTATTTTATAAAGGCTGAGGGTAGGGCTTGGTTGCCTGAGTGTAGGAGTTGAAGAACTCTGAGTGTAGGCCTTAATTGGCTGAGTGTAGGCCTGGGTGGCTGAGTGTAGGCCTTTTGGCTGAGTGTAAGGCTTTGGGCCTGAGGTAGGAACCTAGTTTGGTTCTGAGTTAGTGGAGAAGTTTGGCCGAATCTAGTACACTGCTAGATAGGCGAAGGGGGAAAGTGGATGTACCCAAAGATTGGGGAACCACTATAAATTAGTGTGTCTGCTGTGGTGTGCTGTGCTGTGCTGTGGATTAATTGTTTGATTTCTGTAATTGCTGTTAGCTGTAGTAATCTGTGAAATAATTGTTGTGCTGCCAACAAAGTCTTAAACAAGGTTTAGGTCACCTATTCACCCCCCCCCCCCCCTCTAGGTGTTTAGGTACCATATCTTTCATCCCTGGAGGGGACTATTATTTTACCGATAATTATCTTGTCGAGATATTTTATATATAATAAAAAGCAGAAAATGGCAGAAAGAAAAATGAAAGCATGAAGGTGGTGCCGATGAAGAGCTTAGCTCGATGGCACCGAAAAAACAATTGAACTAAAATAGACTTTAAATAAAAAGAGCTCCTAAATTTCTAATTAATTAAGGCGGAGACTTGGCCGTGGAGGTTCCACTAAAATGAGCTCACCTAGCTATAGGGCTATCGCTCACCTGAACGCTAAGACTATTCGACCGGGCTCTCATCCGACGAAGGATTCCTCTTAACGCCCGCATTACGCTAAGAACCCCGCTATTGGGTGGGGAACCCAATCCGGTAGAGTTGGCGCGCCTCCTCTCTCGAGGGTTAGTGCGGAACTCTCTTTGCCAAGGGGTGATCTGTCCATACGCACGGCCTCTTGGCGAGCGTATGGAAAACGGAAATAGGGCCCACACATCGATATGTGGTCCTACGCGTCGTTAATCCCGGGCAAACCTTAAGTACTTTTAATCAATTAAAAAATTAGACCTTTAGTTATTTTAAGCTATTTTATCTGTCCCAATGCTCTTCGATGCCGAGGGCTAAGAACGATTAACCACTCATCGGAATGGGGACGGCTTGCGAGAAAAGCAGAAAATAAAGCGATAAAGGAAAACAGTAAATGAAAGCGATAAAATGAAAGCAGTAAAATAAAGCAGTAAATTGTAAGTCCTACCCAAACGAGTAGGACTGAAGAAAGCAGTAAATTGCGAGTCCCGGCGCAACTGCGTGGGCGGGAGAAAGAAAGCAGTAAAACGCACATACGCAAGTCCTACTCAAATGAGTAGGAGAAAATAAATACGGGTCCTACTCAAACGAGTAGGACAAAATAAATGCAACGCACGCACACACTCGACATAAAGTAAAACTCACGCACACGCTCTCTCGACATAAATGAAAACACACGCACTCTACTGAAATGAAATAAAAGCATTGCGCCATTTAACTCTTAACGAGTAGGCGGAAATAAATGCGCAAGTACAAAAAATGTAAAAAAACTAAGTTATCTAAAATTGAAAACAACTGCATTTCTACCGCTAAAATGCGGTAGAAATGCATAAAAAGAGAAAATAAAAATTAAACGGGAAGAAAGGTTTGCAAATAAACGCAAAAATGCAAGTGATCGAAAAATGAAAACGGATACATTTCTACCGCTAGAATGCGGTAGAAATGCATAAAAAGAGAACGAAAAAATTAAATAAGGAAAAAGATTTGAAAATAAAGGAAAAATACAAGCGTTTGGAAAAGCAAAATAACAACATATCCCCTCTTATAATGCTATAAAAAAACTCCTAAAAAGTGGAAGAAAATATAAAAGGATGAAAAGTTCTACAAAACTAAAAAGTCTAAGTGAAATGAAAATGACAAAACCACTTTAAAATCATTTTTATAGTTTCATAAGGACGGGTTTTAGAACAAAAACTAAATAACTATTATGAAGAGGAAGACATCTACTTAACAATAAAAAAGAAGAAATGATATTTTACTCTCATACACACACACACGTATAAAAAAGAACGAAAAAAACTAAGTTAAAACAAGGAATAAATAAGATTGCATAAAAGTAGCCACATAGTTGAAGTCCAAATCCATAAAAAGAGAGAAAATCTACAATTTTATTAAGCTAAAAACGAAGATTACAAAGCTATGAAAATAAAGGAGAGGGGGAGAAATTTCCCTTACATAGCATTTGGACTCATCCGAGCAGCACAACATCTATACAAAATGGTTCAAAAAAAGGAACAGAAATCCAGAGCAGAACCTCTGAATTTATAGAAAAAATTTACATGGGTCACGCCCTTGGTCACGGGCGTGACAGGGGGCGTGACAGTACTATTTGCGAAGGCGGCCGGCGATTTGACGGGAAAGTTGACTTTGGCTGGACACGTGTCGGTCTCGCAGAGGTCACGCCCTTGGTCACGGGCGTGACATGGGGCGTAACAGGCAGGTGGATCTGGGAGCGGTGCGTGCCGAAAGTCTTCGGGCAGGTCTTGTCGGGCTAGCTGGAAATGTCACGCCCCAGGTCACGGGCGTGACTCTGGGCGTGTCGGCTGGTGTCGACACTCGACGAATGTCGAGCTGAAAGTGTCGAGTTGAAAATCGTCGAGCGGAAAGAGGTGTCACGCCCTAGGTCACGGGCGTGACTCTAGGCGTGACTGCTAGTGTCGACACTCGACGATCGTCGAGATGAATTCGTCGAGTGGAGTGAACACGGGCTTGGGTCACGCCCCGTGTCGGGTGACACGGGCGTGACCCCGGGCGTGTCAGGCTTTTCTTCCCGAAAATTGCAGATTTCTTGGTTTTTGACGTGTCACGCCCAGGTCACGGGCGTGACCAACATGTCACGGGCGTGACATGTCAATTTTTGGCAAATTTTGATTTTTTCCTGAAAAATAAAATAAAATAAGTTAGCAAAATTATTTACAAAAAATGAGTAATTTATTAACCAAAAATATATAAAAAAGACGAAAAGAAATGAAAATGACTAAATTAATGTACAGAAAAATAGGTATATTTACAATTCATCAAATACCCCCATACTTAAGCTTTTGTTATTCCAGAGCAAAAGTTGGAGATGAACTTATAAGGAATAAAAGAAATCCTAAGTTTAGCTACCGCTTGAATCAATTAAAAGTAAGATCAAAATAAACATCCGGGGTTAAAGAATTAAATCCTAATTTATGAAATGTTATGAATAGAGGAAGAGTTTCAAAAAGACTTCTACATAAAATAAAATAGAAAGCAAAAATTCATTTTTGTTAGTTTAACAAAGATGGATTGGATTTATATAAAAAACTTTAGCTTAAAAGAAGTTAAAGGAAATAATGCAATTTAAAAGTTATGCTCTCAAAAAAAATTTTAAATTAATTCTAGAATCATTGAAATAAGATAAGTGGTTTGGTGGTTTATGAAGAAGGCTTGAATATTGAGGTGAGGTAATTTTTTCTCGAACCTCCAATTTTTTTTTCTTGGATAGTTAGGAAAACGAAATCTTATTTTCCTAACACATAATAATTTTTTTTCTTTCTTCATAAGAATAAAATTAACCCAATGTATATTTGTAGGAGTAATGAATTTTATCCTCTTACTCCATATATAATCTTTTTAAATTATTGGGTGCCTATGTTTACGGAACGAAATCTTATTCCCATTGACATAGGGTCTTTTAAGGGATAGGGGGGGAATCATGTCAAAGTAAGACATGAAAAAAAAGGAAGTGGGTTTATTTTTTCAAAAAGAAAACTAGATTTTAATAAAAAAGTTTTGAAATCAACCTTTTTAAAATGAACGTTCCAATGTTTCTAAAAGCATGAAGTAGAAATAATTGAAATCCATGGATGTTATTTTCTAACATAAAAAACGAGCTTCTATTTATAAAATTAGAAGTGGTGGTGAAAAACAAGTTCCCTATTATAAGGAAAAGACATAAAAAAATATTTAAATCTTAACCCCAGACACTTAAATCTATCGAACTTTAATTAATAAACGAATAGTAAGCAAAGAATAACTAAAATTCGCATATAAATTAACTCGAAACTAGATTGTTGGAAAGCAAAAAAAAGTTAAGAAATGGTATATTCGAATTATTTTGTTACATAATTTAACAAAACATTTTTTTTTTGGATTTTTTAGAGTTTTATCATTTTTTTGTGTTTTAATTATTATCTTTTTAGGATTTTTAGATTTTTATCTTTTTAGGGTTTTTTTGGTTTTTCTAAAAAGTTTTTTTTGTATTTTTAGTTTTTGTGGAGTTATTTACAAGAAAGAGGAGAGAAAGAAGTGTTATTTTTAAAGAAGATAGGGGGGAAAGAGAGATTTTAATAAAAAAAGGCAAAGTAAAAACTCGATTGCGGCCCCGCGAACAGACTCTTATTTGAATGGTTGGTTCGATGAGTCGAACGTCGCGGGCAGGCAAGACGCAAGTTTTTACAAAAAAGAAGATGGGGGGGAAAGAGAAATTTTTTTTTTTGAAGTTTTATGAAAATAAATACAAGGGAAAATTTTTTAGGTTTTATGTTTTGCAAATTTTTTTTTTGTATTTTTGATGAGTACAGAATAAAAAATGCAGTATAGGAAAACAGAAGATGGGGGGAAAGAGAATTTTTTTTTTTTTGGAGTTTTATGAAAATAAATACAAGGGAAAATTTTTTAGGTTTTATGTTTTGCAAATTTTTTTTTGTATTTTTGATGAGTACAGAATAAAAAATGCAGTATAGGAAAACACCCCCATACTTAAACCCAACATTGTCCCCAATGTTGCAATCTAAGTATGCGGAACAGATAATATACAAAATAAAATAAGTACAAAAAGAAAAAGGGAGGGAAGGAGCTTCCCTTAGACGAGTCCGGGAAGGCGCAGGTTGAAACCCTGCATTATTTAGAAGAAAAAGCAAAAAGATAACAGAAAAAACAAAAAAAGGATAAACTTGGCCTAAAGTGTGCGGGCGGTAGGGGGCATGTGCGTGGGTGACTCGGAAGGTAGCTAAGGCCGTAGCGACCATTGCGTGATAAATATGTGATCCCCTAGCGCGCACAATAACGGAAGCGTGCCGAAGCAAAATGAAACGAAAATAAAACAAAGTAAAATAAAGAAGTTAAAGAAAATATATATAGATTTATTAATATCACATTATATATTTTTTTTGTGTTTTTAAGTAGATTTTTTTTTTATTTTGTAGTTGGTTTTTAGTTTTTAGTTTTTTTTTTGAGTTTTTTAAGTATTAAGTTTTTCTCTCTTTTTTTATGTTTGTGTTTTTTTTTTCATTTTTGAAGTTGTTAGATTTTTTTAGGTTTTTGGTTTTAGAGTTTTTTTTTGTGTTTGTTCGTTTTTAGATTTTTTAGATTTTTTAGATTTTTAGGATTTGTAGGTTTTTTAGAGTTTTTAGATTTTTTTTTTTTTAGTTTTAAACTTTTTCAAGTTTTTTTTTAGAGTTTTTTTGGTTTTTAAATTAGTTTTTTTTTGTGTTGTTTTGTTTTGGTAGTAGAAAATGACGTCATTTCAAAAAAATATTTTATAAATAATAATAATAATAATAATAATAAATATATATATTTTTTAAGTTAGTTTTTTTTTTGTTTTTAAGTAGTTTATGATTATTATTATTATATATAGGTTTTTATAATAAGGTAAAATTGATAGATTTCCAGGGTTCAAAATAACGAAACGACAATTCCCCGGCAACGGCGCCAAAAACTTGATGGTTAAAACTCCAAAATTATTTGCGGTCACGCGGCGACCCGGCGGTTTTATTTGAGAAAAAGGCAGAAGTGATTTTATTTAAGAAAACGGGTCGCGCGTATTTATTTATTTTGGATATAAAAAGGTTTAGATCGAGTTTTAACGAAAGGAGGCAAGTGCACCTATCGTGAGTAGTACAGGATATTCCGGGTGGAATATCGAGGTCGTATTGTTCTCGGGTCTGGTTCGATTATTTCTACTCTTCCCTGGAGGGGACTATTATTTTACCGATAATTATCTTGTCGAGATATTTTATATATAATAAAAAGCAGAAAATGGCAGAAAGAAAAATGAAAGCATGAAGGTGGTGCCGATGAAGAGCTTAGCTCGATGACACCGAAAAAACAATTGAACTAAAATAGACTTTAAAAAAAAAGAGCTCCTAAATTTCTAATTAATTAAGGCGGAGACTTGGCCGTGGAGGTTCCACTAAAATGAGCTCACCTAGCTATAGGGCTATCGCTCACCTGAACGCTAAGACTATTCGACCGGGCTCTCGTCCGACGAAGGATTCCTCTTAACGCCCGCATTACGCTAAGAACCCCGCTATTGGGTGGGGAACCCAATCCGGTAGAGTTGGCGCGCCTCCTCTCTCGAGGGTTAGTGCGGAACTCTCTTTGCCAAGGGGTGATCTGTCCATACGCACGGCCTCTTGGCGAGCGTATGGAAAACGGAAATAGGGCCCACACATCGATATGTGGTCCTACGCGTCGTTAATCCCGGGCAAACCTTAAGTACTTTTAATCAATTAGAAAAATTAGACCTTTAGTTATTTTAAGCTATTTTATCTGTCCCAATGCTCTTCGATGCCGAGGGCTAAGAACGATTAGCCACTCATCGGAATGGGGACGGCTTGCGAGAAAAGCAGAAAATAAAGCGATAAAGGAAAGCAGTAAATGAAAGCGATAAAATGAAAGCAGTAAAATAAAGCAGTAAATTGCAAGTCCTACCCAAACGAGTAGGACTGAAGAAAGCAGTAAATTGCGAGTCCCGGCGCAACTGCGTGGGCGGGAGAAAGAAAGCAGTAAAACGCACATACGCAAGTCCTACTCAAATGAGTAGGAGAAAATAAATACGGGTCCTACTCAAACGAGTAGGACAAAATAAATGCAACGCACGCACACACTCGACATAAAGTAAAACTCACGCACACGCTCTCTCGACATAAATGAAAACACACGCACTCTACTGAAATGAAATAAAAGCATTGCGCCATTTAACTCTTAACGAGTAGGCGGAAATAAATGCGCAAGTACAAAAAATGTAAAAAAACTAAGTTATCTAAAATTGAAAACAACTGCATTTCTACAGCTAAAATGCGGTAGAAATGCATAAAAAGAGAAAATAAAAATTAAACGGGAAGAAAGGTTTGCAAATAAACGCAAAAATGCAAGTGATCGAAAAATGAAAACGGATACATTTCTACCGCTAGAATGCGGTAGAAATGCATAAAAAGAGAACGAAAAAATTAAATAAGGAAAAAGATTTGAAAATAAAGGAAAAATACAAGCGTTTGAAAAAGCAAAATAACAACATATCCCCTCTTATAATGCTATAAAAAAACTCCTAAAAAGTGGAAGAAAATATAAAAGGATGAAAAGTTCTACAAAACTAAAAAGTCTAAGTGAAATGAAAATGACAAAACCACTTTAAAATCGTTTTTATAGTTTCATAAGGACGGGTTTTAGAACAAAAACTAAATAACTATTATGAAGAGGAAGACATCTACTTAACAATAAAAAAGCAGAAATGACATTTTACTCTCATACACACACACACGTATAAAAAAGAACGAAAAAAACTAAGTTAAAACAAGGAATAAATAAGATTGCATAAAAGTAGCCACATAGTTGAAGTCCAAATCCATAAAAAGAGAGAAAATCTACAATTTTATTAAGCTAAAAACGAAGATTACAAAGCTATGAAAATAAAGGAGAGGGGGAGAAATTTCCCTTACATAGCATTTGGACTCATCCGAGCAGCACAACATCTATACAAAATGGTTCAAAAAAAGGAACAGAAATCCAGAGCAGAACCTCTGAATTTATAGAAAAAATTTACATGGGTCACGCCCTTGGTCACGGGCGTGACAGGGGGCGTGACAGTACTATTTGCGAAGGCGGCCGGCGATTTGACGGGAAAGTTGACTTTGGCTGGACACGTGTCGGTCTCGCAGAGGTCACGCCCTTGGTCACGGGCGTGACATGGGGCGTGACAGGCAGGTGGATCTGGGCGCGGTGCGTGCCGAAAGTCTTCGGGCAGGTCTTGTCGGGCTAGCTGGAAAGGTCACGCCCCAGGTCACGGGCGTGACTCTGGGCATGTCGGCTGGTGTCGACACTCGACGAATGTCGAGCTGAAAGTGTCGAGTTGAAAATCGTCGAGCGGAAAGAGGTGTCACGCCCTAGGTCACGGGCGTGACTCTAGGCGTGACTGCTAGTGTCGACACTCGACGATCGTCGAGATGAATTCATTGAGTGGAGTGAACACGGGCTTGGGTCACGCCCCGTGTCGGGTGACACGGGCGTGACCCCGGGCGTGTCAGGCTATTCTTCCCGAAAATTGCAGATTTCTTGGTTTTTGACGTGTCACGCCCAGGTCACGGGCATGACCAACATGTCACGGGCGTGACATGTCAATTTTTGGCAGATTTTGATTTTTTCCTGAAAAATAAAATAAAATAAGTTAGCAAAATTATTTACAAAAAAGGAGTAATTTATTAACCAAAAATATATAAAAAAGACGAAAAGAAATGAAAATGACTAAATTAATGTACAGAAAAATAGGTATATTTACAATTCATCAAGTACCTAAAGAGAACTTGCTAATATCTGCTAATCTCTGCAAAAAGAAGAGTGAGAAACAGATATGAAAGGGAAGTAATTCACAAGTACCTGAAGAGAATTTGCTAATATTTGCTAATCTCTGCAAAAAGAAGAATGAGAAGTAGATATGAAAGGAAAGTAACCTAAAAGTAGCTGAAGAGAACTTGCGAATGTTAACTGTTGATACGATAAGGAAGATATAATTGGATAACAGAGGAAATGTCTGACAAACTGTGCTATTAACCAAATAAAGATCAAACCATGACAATGACCTTTTCGCGTGATCAGAAATGATATCTTTAATATGAAATCCAGATCAGCCAAATGAAACCATCTTGATTAGACTTCAATAAAATGGCTTGTTGATAAATAGAACCAGATTCCTTGATTGAATAATAGATGCCAAGAATAAGCACAGTCAATCATCGACGGATAGAGCTTCATGGAAGCCGAGTATATAAAGTGAGTATAAGCAAGAAGCATAATGCCAAAAATCCTTCGGAGAGGTTGAATTTAAACTGCTAACCTGTAAGAAGGCAGTTTTGCACAAAAGCGGAGTAACTATGCTCCCTTGGAAGGGTACAAAAAAGGAAAAAATACGAATGAACCACTCACCCTTGGAAGGGCTCAAAAAGAAACAGCAGAATCCAAATAAGGAACGATGGAAACACTGCTCTCATGCCTCGGGTTACAAACAGTGCTGATCAGTTAAACTAGGTGAGCCAAGTGGTCTATAACATTACTTGTCTTTGGAAAGATCAGCAACATTGTGGGCCCCGCGAAAGCACGGATAGAGAGTACCATAGAGTATTCAACTACTATCATCATGAGATGATCAAAGAGACAAGGCTACCCTTGATCGTCATTGCTTGTCATGCATAGATCAACGTAACTGTAATGTATCACTAGAGGAGCACAGTAGAGCTAACACATGGGACCTCCCTTGATACACAATTTGTGTTAGATACCGTCCAGGATCCGAAGCCCTGAAGTCCACCTGCATAGACTGGACGACAACCACTACACATATGCGAACCCTCCCCGCATATGTGGTCATGGTTGTCTTATGCCAGGGAATAATCTATGGAGGGAACAAAAGCACTCAGCGATATCAAAGTGGTTCAGCGATCCCTTTGGCAAAGAGAAAATAGAGGAGGCACTCCAAAAAGGGAAATGTGTCAGTACAGAATCTCTGATGTAAAAATTTATTGAAATGAATGAAGGCGAACTTTGAAATGTTTAGATAAAACATAAGAGGAATGTTCAATATGGATAACAAAACTGATCAGGCATGATTGCGAAGAGCTTTTGGAGCTTTGTGGTGTCCCATTTCATCTCAAAATATATCTCCTAAAGCGTCTTCATCGTCGACATCAATGCTTTCGATTCCAAGACTAAAGTTTACGTTGCTGATTTGGTTTCCTTCTTTTGGGTTGAGAGGAATGCTCACTGCTTTGCTTTTCGAAGTGGACGAGTTAGAGTGGTCATTTTCTTGGAGTAAATGTTGAAATTTACCCTGCTTCAGTATTTTCTCCACTAGTTGTTGAAGAGTTCTGCAATCTTCTGTTGAATGATCCTTTCCTTTATGATATTGGTAGTATTAGTCAGAGTCTTTGACCTTCTGATCTATGCGCTGAGGAGGACCCTTATCACTTGGTTTGCTCTTCATGACCTAAGTTGCCCCATCCAATATGCTATCATTCCTAGATTCTTTGCTTGGGAAGAAGTGTAGATGACGCTGGCCAATTCTTCCCTTCCTTACTCGTGGTTGAAAATTCTTCTGAGGAGTCCTCGGGGGTTGCTTGTAAGAAAAAGAAGAATCTCCCATTGTTACAAGCCTGGAGATGTAGTTGTGATTACTCTTTTCAATGTGAATATATTCATTGGCGAGACTAATCATCTCCTTATATGTCTTTTGTTGTCGGATGCAGGTTTCGAATTTGAGTGGTCCTACTTGCAAACCAACCATCAAAGCGACTATGCAAAATTTTGGATCAATGTTCTCAACTTCCGAGATCTTTTCTTGGAAGCCGTTAACGAAGTGGGCCAAGGACTCGTTCTCTTGCTGCTTGATCTGGAATAAAGTTGATGGATGTCTTTTTATCTTAGTGGAAGGTTTAAGCGTCCCTCCCCGGTGATTGGCAGGGTAAGCGATGGTTTGGGGACTGAGTTTGTAGAAACACTCGCTTTGTCCAGCAACTAGAGACCGCAAAGGGATTGTGACCTGCCTAGGTGGGTAACCTTCCAGATAGGTATGAGGATGGACTGACCGAAAAGTTGGCGGGTAAGAATGCGGATTATCCACTGCTTGGTTGACTTCAGTAATCGGCGCTGCTGCAGGCTGCGAGTCTAGTCACTGAATTATAGCGACTAGGGTGTCTTTAATCAATGAAATTTGCTGGGTAGTTTCCCGACGTGTCAGCATGAGGGCTTCCCAAGAGCATCTTTGCTGGTATGAGGAATGTTTTGAGGGGGTTGACAGTCTGACATGAGTAACCGTTGAATTTCACCGTCTGTTGAGATCTGAAAGTCGCATGTTAATTGTTGATGCGCGGAAATGGCGCACCATCAGATAACGGTGTTCGAACTCACTAGGATAATGGAGGAGTTTGATTAGGAACTGTCGAGTAGTAAGTTACTTTAACGGTTAGGGATTTGCGGTAGAGGTTGATGCTGAGAGAGTAGGGAAGAAGAGAAGAAGAGGGGCGCTTGTAGTTGCAACAGCAGACTTCGCCCGCCGTGGCTTAAATGCCACTCTTGCGACAGGCTTTTCTTTGATTATAATTCAGTGTTACAACTTGAGTTGAGTTCTTTACATAAGAATATAAAGGGTACAAAAGGAAGCTGGTGGTTAGAGGAAAGAAGATGTCAGAGGCCACGCGCTTTGACCAAAGAGGCCGGCAGACCGCGCGGACAGCTGATCCCGCAGCTCGCTACACTAGGCCGAGGAGACTGCATGATCAGGCAAAGAAGACAACGTAGGTCACTGAAGCCAAGGCCAAAATGAGTTGACCGCACAGACAGGCGATTAGTCCGCGGGCAGCACTAGGGGCAGAAAACTGAGGCCAAGGGTTTACTGTGTTGGTTGGTCCTCGAACCTCGTGTGTACTATCCTCCCCCAAAATTAGAGACATGGAGGTTTATTTATAGGCCCGAGGAGGTGACGGTCTTGGTAATGTTACCCCCAGTATGTCTGCGAGTTGTGCGACTAGACAAGGAATCCGTCGAGTCTGCGCCATATTGTGTGGATAGGAACTTATCTAGAACTGATCTGATGTTGGCGGACTGAGACGAGTCCACCTCTGCTGCACAAAGAGAGCACATGCCAAGCTATGTAAGATGAGGAGTAGTTAGCCTGCTGCTGGGAAGCTGGAGTGCTCTTGGAGGACTGCATAATGATTCCGCCTTGCTCGCGGCGGACAGGTTGAGTAGGTCGCCTCCTATTGGAGGCTTGTCCCCCTTGCTGGGAGACAAGAGCTTGCCGGCCTGTGACCTGGCGGACTAAATAGAGCAGGTTTCACATGTTGTTGGATGAAGTGAGTCTACCTCCTACTTGTAGGCTGGAGTTGAATCTGCGTTGTGTTGTGAGGTCTGGTGAAGAGTTGTCGGTTCTACTGCTAAACCCTACCTCAGGAGGGCTGAGACCGAGTCCACCTACTACAGGTGGATAGAAAGGTTGGTCGCCGATGGGGCGACCTTGTGGACTGAAGGAGTAGGTCTCCCCCGCTACTGAAGTATTTCTCGTGTTGGATGGACAGGCCTGCCGCCCCTGTTGGGTAGCCTAACGCTTGTCGTTTGGGCAACCTAAGGAGTTGTCGCCCTTGCTGAGCGACCTGAAGCTCGTGGCCCTCTGTTGCGCGACCTGGATGTAGGTAGCCTACATCTTGGTAGACTAGGATGTAGCAGAGAGCTTTCCGCACCTATAAAATGGGTGGTCTCCTGATGATAACATAACCTTCCTAGCCGGGCGACCTGCAGGAGCAGGCTGAATAGCAGACCGCGCCTCCTACTAAGCATGTTGTTACCGAGCGGTCTGGGAGGATATAAATACGAGTCCACCACTTAGTTGGGTAGTCCGCACCAGTTAGAGTAGAGCAAACTATTGCACGGTTAGCCGACCTAATCGCGCAGCCTACAGGGGCGGACTGTGGAAGCAGTCCACAGCCCCTGCAGAATAGGGATGCTTTGCGACCTAGGCAGTTATACTGGGGAGCCATCCTAGCTACGCGGCCTGCGCGGATAGAGGAGTCTATCTGCCAAACCCAAAGTGGTCATAGATAGGATGCAACCTCTAGGTGGAACCTGGAGCAGGCCGCGACTTGTTAGCTGTCTACATTGGAAGGGATCACCGATTTTCGTGTTAACAATTAGCTTAGTATGTTTTGCTCATATGATGTGTGAAAAATACTTAGCATAACTAGGCCTTGGAAAGCGTGGAGTGCGTTGAGTAAACTCAACGTTTTCGTCGAGTCAAGTGTTGACTCGATGAATGATGGTGTTGAGTGTGTTGAGTTTACTCAACTATTCGTCGAGTCAAAGAGTTGTTTTGTCAAGTATGACACTTAAGCATTGAGTTCACTCAATGATTTGTTGAGTTAAGGTGTTGATTCGATGAGTTTGAGTCTCATACATTGAGTGCGTTGAGTTCACTCAATGCCTTCATCAAGTTAAAGGTTGACTGAAAGTTGTTTACTTAAGGTTAGCTAATCACCTAGAGGGGGGGGGGGTGAATAGGTGTTTGAGGTTTTCTTAGTTCTTTTGCTAATTTTTAAGATGATATATCTAGACCTTGTCCTTAGTACCTGCAATAAATCAGAAAAAAAGCACACAACAAACACACAAGGATTTATAGAGGTTCCCAAATTGGGTACATCCACTTTCCCTCCCACCTATCCAACTGATTTGTTGGACTAGGCACAAACTCCACCAATATGCTCCTTAGAGCTTACACCTCAGGCACTCAGCCTATAACATAGATTCATCACAAAATCCAAACTCAGAACCACAAGGGTCCTACCTCAGAGCCCTGCAGGGCTCCTACAGCTTAATGATCTACTGATCACCTACCTCAGCCTTATTTCAAATGTCTACGACTCAGGCTCTTCAGCCCTACAGCTTCAGGCACACAACCCTACTCTTAGAGTGCTGAAGCATTCCTACAACTCAGTACCCTTCCAAGTACCTACAACTCAGCCTCCTTTAAGGCCTATAACTCAGTGACACACTTGTCACCTACAGCTCAGTGACTCTCTAGACACCTACCTAAGGGACAAGGCCCTACACTCAGGCTGGGAGGACAGCCCTACCTCAGATCCACACTTGGATCCTAACTCAGAGAGCAGCACTCTCCAACCTCAGGAAATTAACCCTATAGCTTAGATCCACACTTGGATCCTATCTTAGTACCCCAATAGGGCACCTACCTTAGTGACTAATTAGTCACCTACCTCAGGCACAAAGTGCCCTACACTCAGATTCAGATAAATTGAAACCTACAGGAAGAGAATATAGAATAATTAAGAAAAATAAACAACTGACTCAAAGATAAATCTCTGAGTCTACCTTGCTGGACTGAGCAGATATCACTCCAGCACACTTGTTGTAGAAGGAATTAGTCCTCTTCTACAGCTAACTCTTCTCTACTGCACAGATGAACATCTACCAGCTTGCTGAATGGATGAATCAGCTTCTCTGTTCTGGAAAGAACTATCTTGCTGAGCTTGAAGATCTTTAGCAAACTTCCTTTGCCTTTCAGGCTATCTCTGCTGGACTTGAGCTTTCAAGCTTGATGGAAAAAAAGATGTCCAACTGCCTCATGATTTTTTTTTGTGTTTGTTCCTTTTTTCGTTCGATCTATTTCTTTGCCCTAATCCCTTTTCTTTTTCCATTTTATATGCGTTGATTTGAATCAACGACACACTTGTATGTTGGCCCAGCCAAGGATTGGTGAGCCCCACCTTCTTTAGAAAAGGATAAGGTAGCTTTTGGTGCCACTACAGCTTTCCCGCAACGGCTACATGTAGGTTGACTTTGATGACATCAGCAATGGTCATCACCATCTGGACTTAGAAAATATTCCAGAAATCCATAAAGCGTTGAGTGATGTTAAGTCACTCAATCCATCTGTCTTAGCTCTCAACGCTTTTGGACTTATGAATTTTCTCTGGATTTGTCTCGGCAGTTCTGTCTCAGCGGCCTTAGCGGTTTATTCTTAACAGCTGTGACAGGCCTTTGTCTCAATGCTTTCTTCTTATCAGCTAAGACAAGTTTCTGTCTCAGTGGAATCTTCACAGCGGTCTCAGGGGTTTTTGCTTCACAGCTGAGACTATATTCTATCTTAGCAGTTTTCCTCTTAACTATCTCAGCGCTTCTTTCTTTATTAGAAGCGTTGAGTGAGCCAGCTTCACTCAACGCTTTTGGTCTTAGAGAAATCCAACTAGTTTTGTCTCAGCGGTTAAGTTGACACTTTCTTCTCAGTTGTCTCAGCTATCTCGGCGGTCTCAACGCCTTCTTCTCAACTATCTCAGCTATCTCAGCTATCTCAGCGCTTTTTGCAAAAGTCAGTTTTTTTGGCTTTAGCTGCAATCTATGATCTGTGGGCTGAGTTCGACGAACTCTGATCTTCTCAGCGGTCTCAGCTCTTTTTGCCTTAGTTAATTTTTCGGGCTGTAGCTAGACAAGTGTTGAGTTGAGCTCGATGATTTGTAAGCTGAGCAAGACGAACTGTAAACTGAGCTCGACTAACTTCAAGCTGAGCTCGACGAACTTTGAATCATGAGCTCTTGAGTTTATCCCAAGGAATGTTGAGCTGAGCTCGACGACCAGCGAGCTGAGCTCGACGAACTGTTTGTTGAGCTCGACGAATTTTTAGTTTACCACCAAACTCATTTTCTTCACCTATCCAACCATAGACTACCTGCATGCAAGAACTAGAGCACACATCAAATACATTATGCTCCTTAGCATGATTGGTGATTCCTCTTCAAATCCTGAGGAACATTATATGACACAATTTCTAACATTGACTCGATGAATATAGCAATTAGGCATTGAGTGCGTTGATTCCACTTAACACCTTCGTCGAGTCAAATGCTGATTCGAAGGGTTTGGCGCTGAGAGCGTTGAGAGCATTGAGTTCACTCAACGCCATTCGTCGAATATCTTATGGATTCTCGACAATTCATTGAGTATAATTTATATACTCAACGATTCATCGAATATGTCATTGATACTCGATGATTCGTCGAGACAAGGATTTTCTGGTCGAAAATGCTGGATTCTAAGTCCTGGGTCTGCAAATAGCGACGAGGTATTCTGTTTATTTCTTTGGGTATAAATAGAAGATTTTAGGGTTTTTGTGATAACTGTTCATTCTGTCTAAGCACACGAGCCGCACTGTGGCAAAGACCCGAGACCTAAAGGACGACGAAAGTAGTTCTGCCTCCGCTGACCCCGTCATCGCTGCTTAGCCTGATTCCAGCAAGTGTCGCCACCGCTGCTTAGCATGATTCCAATGAGTGTCGCCGCCGCCTCTTCTATAATAGACCTAGCAGTCCGTAAAGATGCAGAGCTTTCACTCTCAACCTAGATATTGTGCGACACGATTATACAGGTTATCCCGTTTGTGTGGACTTCCGGTAGAGGTGCAGATAATATTTTGCGCTAGTAACTATAGCTGCAAATTGATCAGCTGATCTCCTGGAGCATCTAGGTTGAGTATAGACTCAATCCCGCAGAGGTAAAATTTAATTTACTGCTCTTTACTTCTTGATTAATGTTCATCGCTAGATCCAAACTCTTTTGGGTTTTCTTATTATTTATTTCTGTTGCGTGCACAAGTGTTGTGTCATCCTAGCAAAACCCAACTGTGGTATCAGATCTAGGTTTATGCGATGATCATTATTTCAGAAATTGCTAAATCCATTATGTGTAGATCTGGAAATTTTAGAAGTGTTCTAAGATGCCCAAATCTATTCCTAAAACAACAAATGTTGATGGATTTTGTGTGGAAATTTTAGAAGTTTTCTAAGATGCCCCTTGACACTGCTCGCTGATCGATCAGCATGACCACTGCCAAGGGTGCTGCCCCATGGACCCCATTAGGGGCTCTGTCCCCAAGACCCCACCAGGGGCGTAGCCTCTTGGAACCCCGCCAGGAGCGCATGTGATTTCATTGTGATATCTTTGTTACTCATTAACAGTAACCGTCCCGCTTGTTGGATTGTAAAACCAAGTGTGTTAAATTTTGAAGCTCACATAGAGAGACGAGCTTGTATGCTGTGTAAGTGGGGTCTATGTTGCTAATGTCCAGTGCATGTAAATTTGAATATTTTGAATGGTTCTAGAAGTTCAGATTTAGCCCAGTTCATCAAATGTTGATGATCTTTCTTGTAAACATCTGGGATGCACTTGGATTATGAATGCTATTATTTTATTTTGTGAAAAGTGCACATTGGTTAATTGTTGACTGTGATTAAATGTTAACCAAGTATCTAAAATCCCTTAAGAAATATTAAGTATTCTGATGAGTCCACTTTATATGCCTATTTTCAGACTCATCTGGGCTAGTTTTCACACGGTTGCACTTCACTTTTAGTTCATTATCATATATATTGCATCTTGTCTTTATTTCCATAGGAAGTGCACATTTTAGCCCGTGGTTGTGTATTGTTTAATTCTTTTAGTCTGTACTCCTTTTTGTTATTGTCTGGAATGTCTACACATATCAGTGATTGGTTTTCTTTCGGTACAGGGATCGTGTGCGTGTTCCGGGATGGTTGTGAAATAGGAATACTGCGCACGATCATGGGATCTAATGCGCACGACCACTGGTCGTGCGCCCCCAATCGTGCGTACTACTCTTCGTTTTCCAGAATCAGCCTGGGGTAAGCGCACGACCACTGGACATATTGCACACGGCCACCGGTCGTGCGCCACTGATCGTGTGCATTGATTCCTCATTTCTGGAGTCCTGTCTGGGTAATCGCACGACCATTGGACTTAGTGCGCACGACCACTGGTCGTGCGCCACTACTCGTGCGCAGTATCCCAGTTCTTCTTCCTGTTATTCCATGCTAGTGCGCACGAGCACAGGACATAGTGCGCACGACCACGGGTCATGCGCTTGTGATCGTGCGCATTGTTCAATTCTATTTTTGTATAAATACTGCAGTTTCTCGCCCGCCCCTAATCGGAAAACCGCACGAAGATCCGCAGATCGCTCGCCTAATCTGCCGTTTTCCGCTTTCTCCACCGTTCCCCTTAATCTTCCACCTAGGGAGGTGCTCCGGGCAATCTTTCACACCGCCAAATCCAAGCCGGAGCTTCTGAAAGGGGAAACTAGATCTGATATACTCTAAAGGGGGGTGAATAGAGTATATGGTGCTTTTTTAAAAACACAAACAAAACTTTTTGCAAAGCTTTACAACAATTGTTGTAATGAGTGTAAGCAGGGAAGCAGAAATAAAACTAAGCTATGCAGATATTAAGCACAAGAAAATCTAGGCCAGAAACAAACAGAAAACATGCAGAACCAGAGGACACAAGGAAATATAGTGGTTCCCCAACTTGGGTACATCCACTCTTCTACCACCCTAGGTAGGAATCCACTGCAGGATGAGTTGATCAGGTGTCCTGGGCACCAATGAGCTTTTGATAAGGTGCTCAAAAACCAAATCAGATTTTTTGATCAGGTGTCTTGCCACCAATGAGCTTTTGACAAGGTGCTCAAAAACCAGATTCAAACTTTTGAAGGGAGTTTGAAAAAACCCTTTACAGAATGGGGGTGAGAGAGTGATGGCAGTCTTCTCTTTCTCAAGCAACTGAGAAGACTATGTGGATTCAGTGATGTTGTCAAAGCTCCCCCTGAGTCCTTGAAATCTTCAGGAAAATGAGCTTTGCTGAGGGTGATAGGCCTTCAAAGATAGATCTCCAGCAAAAGATGATTTCAGCAAGCTGAAATGTTGAGTGTCTGGAGTCTTGAGATGATGTTGGCCTTGAACACTTGAGAGCTGAAGAGATCTGAAGAATGTTTGAAAGCTTGATCTCTTGATGAGTGTTCTTCTGAATTCTTGTTGACAGAAGATTGAGAGAGTCTCTGTGTATTGAGAGGTGTCCTCTACTTGTCTATCTCTATTCTCTTGTTCTTGTCTATCTTCTGTCTGATTCAAAAACATTCTGTCTTTTATTCTCTGAGTCTGAATAGAAAATTGCTCTGTCAAAGATAGCCGTTGGTCTGAATTAATTACAGCCTTAATTGCATAAAATGTTCTGAAGGAAAGTCCACTGAATTATTCCTTGAAAAAGTCCCTTGAAACTTGCTCCAGAAGTAAATGAAAATGGCTGGCAGATCTTCTGAATTAAATGCAGAATAACTTCTATCTGATTTGAATTTGAATTCTGAAGGATAACTGAAATCGTCGAACTGAGCTCTGCTATCGTCGAGCTGAGCTCAGCGAATTGGAAAATGCAAGCAGCAAAGAAATCGTCGATCTGAGCTCAAAGATCGTCGAACTGAGCTCAGAGATAAGGATCCAGTGCAGAGTCAAAATCGTCGACCTGAGCTCAGCGATCGTCGAAAGGAGTTCGACGATATTGAGAAGTTGAGCTCAGCGATCGTCGACCAGAGCTCGACGATATTATGAGGATTGAGCTCAGCGATCGTCGAATGGAGCTCGACGATCTGTCAATAGTTGAGCTAGACGATCGTCGACCGGAGTTCGACGAAACGTCGTGCTGAGCTCGACGATTTGGACTTAGTCTCCAGAAAAACTTGGGTCTTCAGGGCAGCTTCCAAACCTAGACTCCTGATCCCTTAGACTCAATTCTAATTGACCTATTATCTATACAGAAGGTCAAAGCATAAATTCCTAGAGACATAGTGATCCTGACCCAAATTAGTAATAGGGTGTTCCAACAATCTCCCCCTATTTGGGTTAGGAAAACTATTTACAGACTTTGAAAAACAAACAACATCATACAGTCAGAAAAAACATAAAAACAACAATAACAAGACACAGAGCAGAACCATCACAGAGATATATATATATGTGTGTTATCCAGATAGCAGTTAGAAGAACCAAAAGTTGTCACTTTACAGAGTTACTCCTTTTCTTTGCCTTTTACCATTTTAATTTCTCTGTTGGGATCTAAAGCTTGTTGTTTGGATCTGGTATCATCAGCTGCACCCAAATAAATTTGCTTTGAAGCCCTGGGAACCACTGCAGCTGGATGCAACTCCATGTATCTGTCTGCATCAAAAAATTTGCTGGAGGCATATCTCTCTAATTCCTTCTGTCTTTGTTCTGACATGGTAGATATGTTGGAAGTGTCTAGCCCTTGTTCTTTTGCTTTCTTGATCTGATCTAAGGAAGCCAGCTCTTTCATTCTTGCAGTCCAAGCCATAGGATTTTTCTCAGGATCCTCAAAAGGAACAGGTGGCTCATACCTGTTGGAAGTAGTTTCTTGAGGAGTCCTGGCAGTCACAGTATCTTTGAGCTTGTAGGGGAAAGGACCAGAAGATGTATCAGCAGAAACATGTCCTCCCCTAGAGTAAGGATGCTGCCTGGAGTGTCCTTTAGAGTAAACCTGAGTTTCTCTTTGGTTACCCCTATATCCTCCCCTTCTAGAGTAAGACCCCCTAGACTGGCTTTCCCTTTGATAAGTTCTTGCATGAGGTTGGTAGGGGGCCTGACTTCTAGCAGGGCCTGATCTTGCAGAGCTGCCACCTGCACCTGCATCAGGTGGAGGTGGTGGAGGAGGATGAGGGTGCTTGAACTGAGTGGAATCTTTTTCATATTTCCTCTTCTTTTTCATAGCCTTTAACTGATTCTTAGAGTATTGCATCCAATGCTCAGTGATTGGGCAATTGTGCAGAATATAGTAGGGGACATCATTATCATCTCTAACTTTGGCAGGAGGAACTCTCTTCAAGGCCTTACTTCTTGCTTTCCTTTTCTTAGCAATTGTGGCAGATGAGTCATCAGAAGCAGTATTATAATCCTCAGATTCAGAGCTTTGTGCATCATACAAGGCATCAAGTTGTTTCATCAAATCTTCTTTCAGTTTAACAGCAGCTGATGGAGCAACAGATACAGAAGCAGGAGGAGCAACAGAAGCAGCAGCAGATGAAACTATAGGTACTGGAGCAGCAGATGTTACAACAGAGATTACTTCAGGAATGAGGGCAGCAGCAGCAGCTTCAGAAACAACAACTTCTACAGCAGGCTCAAAATCAACAACCTCTATCATCAAAACATCCTGAGATGAGGGCTCAGCAGAAACAGTGACTTCAGCAGCAGATATAACTTCAGAGGTAGACACAGCATTGTCTTCAGCAGCAGCAGCAGCAGTAACATCAGAAGCAGCAGTCACTGACAGAATAAAATCAGAAATGATTCTGGGGTCACAGCAAGAGAAGGGCACTAGAGCCTTGGACAAATCTTCTGACTGGGCAGCAAGAACCTCTGGAGGCTGGACAGCATATGGCTCTGGGAGGCAGCAGAAGTAAGCAGTATCAAAAGTAGATAGCAAGGACCTTAGGTCTATTGCTAGTACTGGTGTAGCAGCAGCAGCAGAAACAGACACAGCAGCAGTAGCAGCAGAAACAACAGCAGGGGCAGCAACAGCTTCATAGGGCATCTCCCCCTGCCTGGATGCAGATACCTGTGCATCAAGGCACACTGCTGGGGGTGCTGCTAGAGGAGTAAGGAAGGAGGAAAGCCTGGCAGATAGAGCTGCCACTGATTGTTGTAGAGGAGCTAAAGAGGCCTCCATGAGAAGAGAGAGCCTAGGTGCAAGGAGCTCATACAACTGATCAGCAAGGGCTGGGAGATCTACATGCTCAATGAGAGGAGCAGAGGTAGAGGGTTGAGGGATGGCTGAGGATGCTGGAGGAGGAGGGCTGAAGGGTGGAATGAATGGCTCAGGAGAGGGGATGGTGGAGATGGAGGATAGAGGGATGGATATGGAGGGAGTGAAGGTGGGTTGATCAATGATTTGGTTGAGAAGGTCTTGGAAAGTTGTGGAGGAGGATGACAAATCTGGAGGAGAGGAGGGGGAATCATCCATGTAGGATTCATCCAGGAGAGTGAAAGTTGGAAGGGATGGGGATGAGGTTACATCTGGAGGGGGATAGGAGAAAAGGGGGTGGAAGTGGGCTGCTGGTGGAGAGGAAATTGTTGTTGGAGATGGAATAGAAGTTGGAGATGGGCTGGAGATGGTAATTGTGGAGGTGGCTGGAGAGGTGGATGGAGCTGGAGGTAGGGTTGAGCTTGGAGGAGGAGAAGCAGCAGCACTGGCAGCAGGCAGGTCTTCTGCAGGGGCAGAGACCTGGGGTGGAGTGACTCTTAGAGTCCTAGTGCCTGAAGGGCCAGAAGAAGAGGGCCTGCTGGGCTTGGAGATTTGCCTGTCCCATTTCCCAAAAAGGGCACAGGTGAGTCTCTTGGAGGCATTGATGTGCACTCCAGAGGAGACTAGCAGGGCAGGGCACTTAGCCTGGAGGAAGATTCCCAGTATTCTTCCAAAGTTCACAAATGTCTTGTTTATCTTTTTCTTCAGCAGATCAAAAAATACTTCTCCCCAGTTCAAGCTTTTTCTATCTACCAGAGCTCCCATAAGGCAGAGCTGATATCTGGAGATTGTGTCATGAGCAGAATGCTTGGCCAAGAGAACCTTGCCTACTACATTAGCCAGAAACCTGTATTCCACAGACAGGTTCCTCTTAAACAGCTTGCTAGGGTTCCCCTCAGGATGACCCATCCTGGCAAGAATATCAGAGAACTCATCTCCAGAGAGTTCAGCAGAATCTTCACCATTCCTTAAACCAAAAACCTCTGTGAGTACTGTTGGGGTCAGAGGTACCTGGGTGCCACCAATAGAACCAACTATGGTATTGTTGTCCAGGTTGTGGGCAGTATATACCCATTCTTTAATTTCATCAGATGCTAGTTTGATTCTGGTTGTCATCAGGGCAGATAATTGCTGATCCTTGAACAATCTGAGAATATCCTGGAAGATTTGATCGGTTGTGTTGAAGGAGTCGAGATCGATGTCAAATCCTGCATCAAATTTCATTGCAGAGAGTACAGCAACTGAAACGGCCATGGTACCTGCAAAAATCAACAGACAAAACGACCAAGGTAGAACTGTTTGGAGGGAAGAAAAGTTTGCAGAGAAATTGAAAGCGCAAGAGAGAACGACGGCGAAAAAAGAGTTTTATATTAGGGTTCGACGCAGAAAAGGAAAGATCGTTGAACTCAGTTCGACGATCGAGGCTTCTAAAGGAATCTGAAGAGACTCCAAAATCGTCGATCTCCGTTCGACGATCTGGAAAGGCGTCGAGCTCCGTTCGACGATCGTTCATGGAACAAAATCATCGAGCGCCGTTCGACGATCGTTGACCAGAAGAGATAATCTATACTACCAAAGGAGCGCTGAACTCAGTTCGACGATTCAGGAAATCGTCGAACTCCGTTCGACGATCTGTGGGGAAATCGTCGAGCGCAGTTCAGAGATCAGAGAAATCCTAGACACTAAGGAAAATCAGAATTTTGCCTAGTCTTGGTCCATTTTTAGCTTTCAAAATCTTGGGTATTATTTAAGACTTCCTCCATCTAACATTCCTAACTGATTTAGGAAGAAAGTATGTTTCTTTTCATCCAAAGGCTTGGTGAAAATATCTCCCCTTTGTAAATCAGTTGGGATATACTGCAATTCAATTTTGTTCTTTTCAACATTATCCCTTAAGAAATGATGCCTAATCTCTATATGTTTTGTCCTACTATGGAGGACTGGATTTTGAGCTATGGAGATAGCACTTGTATTGTCACAAAAGATTTTTGACTTCTCTAAGTTGTAACCATAGTCTAGGAGTTGATTTTGAATCCACAGTATTTGTGAACAACAACTGCCTGCAGCCATATATTCAGCTTCAGCAGTTGAAGTTGACACAGATGTTTGTTTCTTGCAAAACCAAGAGACAAGTCTATCACCAAGGAACTGACAAGTTCCACTGGTGCTTTTCCTGTCAATTCTGCATCCAGCATAATCAGCATCAGAGAATCCAGTTAACTCAAATGCTGAATCTTTTGGATACCAGAGACCTAGATTTGGACAACTTTTAACATACCTGAGAATCCTCTTTACTAATGTGAGGTGTGACTCTCTAGGGCTAACTTGGAATCTAGCACATATGCATGTAGCAAACATTATATCTGGTCTACTAGCTGTAAGATACAGTAAAGAGCCAATCATTGCTCTATATGTTGTCTGATCAACAGGTTTCCCATGTTCATCAGCATCCAGTACAGCATTGGTAGGCATGGGTGTTTTCATACAAGATGCCTCAGACATGCCAAATTTCTTAACCAGCTCATTAGCATATTTGGTTTGAGAAATAAAGATGCCTTCAGCATGTTGTTTGACTTGCAATCCTAGGAAGAAAGATAGCTCACCCATGCTACTCATCTCAAATTTAGAATGCATTAGGTTAGAAAACCTTCTGCACAATTTTGAGTCAGTAGAACCAAAAATGATATCGTCTACATAGATTTGTACTAGTAGGGTATGGGACTTATGGGTTCTAATGAAAAGAGTTTGGTCTACTCTACCCCTTATAAAACCATTTTCCAAAAGAAAGCATGCTAGGGTCTCATACCATGCTCTAGGAGCTTGCTTGAGACCATATAATGCTTTATTTAATCTAAAAACAAAATCAGGATGAGTTGGAGAGATAAAACCTGGAGGTTGTCTGACATAGACTTCCTCTTTGATGTCTCCATTTAAGAAGGCACTCTTGACATCCATCTGATAAACCTTGAAGCCTTTGTGAGCTGCATAAGCTAGAAAAATCCTGATGGCTTCCAATCTTGCAACTGGTGCAAAGGTCTGGTCGTAGTCAATTCCTTCTTCTTGAGAATATCCTTGGGCAACTAGCCTTGCCTTGTTCCTTATTATTATTCCTTGATCATCCAGTTTGTTTCTGAATACCCATTTTGTTCCAACAATGGAATGATCCTTAGGCTTGGGCACTAGTTCCCATACTTTGTTCCTCTCAAATTGATGCAACTCCTCTTGCATGGCAATGATCCAGTGTGGATCTTGCTCTGCATCTTGAATGGACTGAGGTTCAATTTGAGAAAGAAAGCAGGTGTGCAACAGGTTTTGGTTGACCTGATTTCTGGTTTGCACACCAGCTGAGATTTCTCCAATTATTTGGGTAATTGGATGGTCTCTTGATGTTACTAAATCAACAGGGGGTGTTGATTGTTCACCAACCTGTGTTGTTGTTTCCTCTTGTGGTACAACAACTGGCTCTTCAGGTTGTGCTTCAATGTGTTGAGCATTGATTTCATCTTCACTGCTTTCATCTTCTTGAGCAACCTGTAGCTTGTTCATATCTTCAACTAGAGAGTGTTCCTGCAAAGGTTCTATGGTAGAAGAGATCTTCTCCTTGAAAGACATGTTAGTTTCATCAAAAGAAACATGAACAGATTCCTCAATTTTTAATGATGATTTATTATAAATCCTATAGGCCTTGCTGATCATGGAGTATCCCAGAAACACTCCTTCATCAGCTTTGGCTTGAAATTTTGCTAGATGTTTCTTATCATTATTGTGAATATAACAAATGCAACCAAAAATTTTGAAATAGTCAACTTTAGGTTTCTTCCCTTTGAGTAATTCATAGGGAGTCTTTCCCTTCAGTTTATGTATCAGGCTTCTGTTCAGCACATAGTTGGAGGTGTTCACTGCCTCTGCCCAGAAGGATAGAGGTAGATGAGCATCTGACAACAATGTAGTGGCAGATTCAATAAGGGTTCTATTTTTCCTTTCAGCTACCCCATTTTGTTGAGGAGTTCTAGGAGCTGAGAAAGTATGTCTGATCCTTCACTCTGACAGAACTCTTGCATAAGAAGAGAATCAAACTCTGTCCCATGATCACTTCTGATCAGGGCAATGTGAGTATTGAACTCAATCTTTATACATTTGAGAAACTCTGTCAGACACTTAAAGTTATCAGACTTCTTCCTTAGAAAGAACACCCAAGTGAATCTAGAGAAGTCATCTACAACAACTAAAGTGTAGGATTTCCCTCCTAGGCTTTGTACTGTGATGGGTCCAAATAGATCCATGTGTAACAGATACAGTATCCTAGGTGAATCACTCTTATTAAGTGACTTAAAGCTGTTTTTAGTTTGCTTGCCTAAGTTGACAGGCCTTGCAGAGTCCTTCCTTCTTGTAGGGGCCAGAAGGTAGTCCTCTAACAAGGTTGTCCTTGGATAGCCTAGCAATAGTTCTAAGGTTTAGGTGTCCTAGTCTCTTATGCCATAAATACATTTGGTCTATAAACTGAATTGAATAAGCAGATATCTATAGAAGTTGAAAGAAAATCTACAAGGTAGATGTTACCTTTCCTTTTACCTGTCAACACAGTGGTGTTGTCCTCTGACTTGATCTTGCATAGGGTTTTGCTGAAGGTCACCTGGTAGCCTTCATCACATAGCTGACTGATACTGATTAGGTTGTGCTTCAGTCCTTCCACATATGCTACCTTCTTGAAGGTTACAGAACCAATCTGGACTGCTCCATATCCTTTAGTCTGTCCAAAGTTGGAGTCACCAAAGATAACTTTGGGTCCAAGCTTGGCTCTAAAGGAACTGAGGTTGTCCTTGTTCCCTGTCATGTGCTTAGAGCACCCACTATCCAAATACCATTGCTGGTTAGATGTTGGATAGGTCTTCACCTGCACATTAAGCAATTCACTTGTTTTTGACCCAGTTTACCTTGGGCCTAGGTTGATAACCTTTAAATTCAGAAATGAAAGACATCCCTGGCTGACTCTTATATCCTTCAGGATGATATCTCCTTGGAGGTAAAATCCATTCAGTATAAGGGTTAAATGTTTGGGATGAAGAACCCTCAGGATTCAATTTTGACTTGCCATTGAAAAAATTTCCAGAGCTCTGACCTCTGTTCGACGATCTTGGAGCTGAGTTCGACGATCTTGGGTCAGATCGTCGAGCTCCGTTCGACGGTCGACTATGGCTGAGGTCAGGTATATGGGATCGTCGACCAGCGTTCGACGATCTTGGCTTAGATCGTCGATCAGCGTTCGACGATTTGTCCTGAGATCGTCGAGCTGCGTTCGGCGATCGTCGATCTTCATTCGGCGATCGTCGATCTCCGTTCGACGATTTGTACTGGACTTTAGTTTTCTGAGGCAGATCAGAATTTTTCCTGGCAACCTCTACAACTCCCTTTCCCTTGTCAGAAATGAACTTGATAGGGGTTGTTAGAACAATAGGTTGGCTGGATGAGGCACCCAAGCCCAGTGTACTGTTGAATCTTGAGTTCACTGTGCTTGTGATGTCCATCAGCTTGATGCTTCTCCCATTGAGAGATTCTTCAAGCTTCTTGGCCTCAGAGAGTTCACTCTTCAGTGAAGCTATCTGTTCCCTATGGTTCTCCAACTCCTGAGAGAGCTTGAGGTTTTTTGATTTTAAAGCATTGTGTTCAGACAATTGATTTCTGAGAGAGATGATCTCTTTCTCAGACTTTAGCAGGTCTAAGACATAGTGCTTTAAATTCAAGTTTAAAATCTTCTGAAGTGAAATCAAAAGAGCTGATTACCTGATCTTCTTCAGGTTGAGTTTCTGAGTCTGACTCTGACTCCTCTTCCTCTGAGTTGTGTTGTGAGGCATTGATTGCCATCATGCAGAATTCTTTTTCCTCTGCATCATCCTCATCATCACTTGAGCTGGAAGAGGCCTGTGACTCCTCTTCAGTCTCACTCCAGGATTCAGCAACAAAACCTTTCCTTGTGTGCTTATTTCTGCTGGAGGAAGGTTTGCTATTTCCATTCCTTTTGGAGTCCTTCTCCTTTCTTCTTTCTTTTCTGTCCCTTCTGTCCTTGTTCTTGTTTTCTGGACAGTCAGGAACCATATGCCCTGGTTTCCTGCAACCAAAGCAAATTATGTCTTTGCTATTGCCAATGGACTTGTCATACCTTGGCTTGTCTTGCTCCTTGTATGATCTTCTTCTGAAGTCCTTTCTGGCCATCTTGTAGAATCTTTTGGCCAACAGGCTGAGAAGTTCATCATTGCCTGTACCTTTTTCTTCAGGCAGATCCTCAGCTGCCTTAAATGCTATAATCTTCTCCTTCCTTGTGGCTGGAGAAGCAGCCTTCTGTTCTTCCTCTCTGTTCTTGATGAGTAGCTCATAAGATTTGAGCTTACCCAACAAGGCTTCAGTTGTGATCTCATTCAGACTTCTGGCATCTTTAATTGGCCAGATTCTTGAATCCCAAGTGCTGGGGAAGCACATTAGGATCTTATCATTAAGTTCCTGTCAGTGAGATCTCTTTGTCTAATGTCCTCAGTTCACTGACAATTAGACTCAGTCTGTTGTACATGTCTCCCACTGACTCAGTTTCTCCCTTCTTGAAGTTCTCATATTGGGAGATGAGATGAGATCTTCTGTCCTTTCTCTCATCAGCTGAGCCAGAGACAATTTCTGAGAGCTTGTCCCAAATCTCCTTGGCTGAGTTGCATTCAGCTACTTTTTGAAAGATGTCATCTGACATTGTTTGAGCTAGAATGTTCATTGCCTTGGCATCAGCTACTTTCCACCTTTTGATGTCAGCATCTGTTCCTGATGGAGGTGGAACAGCATTTGTGCTGGTACTTTCTGGAGGTCTTGGACACACTGTCAAAACAGAATTAAAAATGTCCTCGTCAATAGAATTCATGTAGAGTTTAATCCTTGCTTTCCAAAGTGCAAACTTTGACAGATTGCACACTGGAGGTCTGGTGCTTGCATAATCTTTGTTTTGGGCCATGACTTGTGCAAGCTAAATCTAATAATAAAATATAAAAGAAGGATCTAGATTGGGATCTTGGGGTTCAGGTGTTAGCCTGTACAACCAACCAGATATGGTATGTTTAACCAACCTCCCTCTGATACCAATTGAAAGGGGAAACTAGATCTGATATACTCTAAAGGGGGGGTGAATAGAGTATATGGTGCTTTTTAAAAACACAAACAAAACTTTTTGCAAAGCTTTACAACAATTGTTGTAATGAGTGTAAGCAGGGAAGCAGAAATAAAACTAAGCTATGCAGATATTAAGCACAAGAAAATCTAGGCCAGAAACAAACAGAAAACATGCAGAACCAGAGGACACAAGGAAATATAGTGGTTCCCCAACTTGGGTACATCCACTCTTCTACCACCCTAGGTAGGAATCCACTGCAGGATGAGTTGATCAGGTGTCCTGGGCACCAATGAGCTTTTGATAAGGTGCTCAAAAACCAAATCAGATTTTTTGATCAGGTGTCTTGCCACCAATGAGCTTTTGACAAGGTGCTCAAAAACCAGATTCAAACTTTTGAAGGGAGTTTGAAAAACCCTTTACAGAATGGGGGTGAGAGAGTGATGGCAGTCTTCTCTTTCTCAAGCAACTGAGAAGACTATGTGGATTCAGTGATGTTGTCAAAGCTCCCCCTGAGTCCTTGAAATCTTCAGGAAAATGAGCTTTGCTGAGGGTGATAGGCCTTCAAAGATAGATCTCCAGCAAAAGATGATTTCAGCAAGCTGAAATGTTGAGTGTCTGGAGTCTTGAGATGATGTTGGCCTTGAACACTTGAGAGCTGAAGAGATCTGAAGAATGTTTGAAAGCTTGATCTCTTGATGAGTGTTCTTCTGAATTCTTGTTGACAGAAGATTGAGAGAGTCTCTGTGTATTGAGAGGTGTCCTCTACTTGTCTATCTCTATTCTCTTGTTCTTGTCTATCTTCTGTCTGATTCAAAAAACATTCTGTCTTTTATTCTCTGAGTCTGAATAGAAAATTGCTCTGTCAAAGATAGCCGTTGGTCTGAATTAATTACAGCCTTAATTGCATAAAATGTTCTGAAGGAAAGTCCACTGAATTATTCCTTGAAAAGTCCCTTGAAACTTGCTCCAGAAGTAAATGAAAATGGCTGGCAGATCTTCTGAATTAAATGCAGAATAACTTCTATCTGATTTGAATTTGAATTCTGAAGGATAACTGAAATCGTCGAACTGAGCTCTGCTATCGTCGAGCTGAGCTCAGCGAATTGGAAAATGCAAGCAGCAAAGAGATCGTCGATCTGAGCTCAAAGATCGTCGAACTGAGCTCAGAGATAAGGATCCAGTGCAGAGAAAAAAATCGTCGACCTGAGCTCAGCGATCGTCGAAAGGAGTTCGACGATATTGAGAAGTTGAGCTCAGCGATCGTCGACCAGAGCTCGACGATATTATGAGGATTGAGCTCAGCGATCGTCGAATGGAGCTCGACGATCTGTCAATAGTTGAGCTAGACGATCGTCGACCGGAGTTCGACGAAACGTCGTGCTGAGCTCGACGATTTGGACTTAGTCTCCAGAAAAACTTGGGTCTTCAGGGCAGCTTCCAAACCTAGACTCCTGATCCCTTAGACTCAATTCTAATTGACCTATTATCTATACAGAAGGTCAAAGCATAAATTCCTAGAGACATAGTGATCCTGACCCAAATTAGTAATAGGGTGTTCCAACAGCTTCCTCTCGGCCTTGTCCTTCATCCATGAGCTTCAAGTAGGGTTTGACGCCATAGCCATCAAGCAAAGGAAAGCTAGCAAACTTCATCCGCTATCGTGAGACGAAGAAGACGGGCCATTGGAAGGTGGTGACAGCCCTTCTCTATCCCGGAAGCAGTTGAGGACCGAGCTTGGACGCGGAATGACAACCCGACGATTCCAACCGTGAATCCTCAGCAAGACTTCGGATTCGGTCGATCTCTTGACTTGTACTTGCTTTATTGTTGAATATTGGTGTTTAACTTTATTTATATTGATGAAGTATGCTTAGTTTGTAAACGTTGTGTACAATTATGTCTATGTGATTGTATGTTTTCGTTATATTTACTTGAGTTGCGCCATATTCCATCCACCATCCATCCACCCTTGCCGCACTAGCAATTGCTAGTGGCGTGCGTTACGAAGAGGTGCTTTCGACCCTCATTCTGCCGTTCTAACCACCTCATTCGCGAGCCTACTCTTCCATCCGCCTAGCGATTCGGTGCATAGCAGCATGACTAGTCTTCCATCCCGCCTGGCGAAGCATCGCATAGCGGCGTTGCATAGGAGTAGTTGATAGCTTTTTATTTTTTGTTTCCGCATCATCAAAACACCCCCTTAGTTAGCTCCGACCTGAGGACTTCAATCTCAAGTCCTCTCGAAATTAACTCCACCTTACTGTGTTCCTTGTGAGATCGATACTTGGGAAAACACCCATTTTATATTACTTGTGCGACCGGTTCACTGCAGTGATCTTATTGCATCAAGTTTTTGGCGTCGTTGCCGGGGAACACAGTCGTGTGAGTTTTTGGAGAGGGAGATAATAGATTGAAGCCCTTTTCCATTTGTGCATATCATTTTTTTATTTGCTTTTGTTATTAGAATTTTTATTTTTTGCTTATTTCGTTTTCCCCTTTTCTGATTTTTGATTTAGATAGCAGATCCGTGCTATTTTCATTATAGCTGTGTAGCACTTTTTCAGCAATTATTTTTATTTGTGATGGATCCTGATGCTGAGTGCCGTATCCTTGACACTTTGCGCCAATCCATCGATGCCATTGCTGCTATGAATGCCGAGCATTGCATTCGGTGTTTGTTATGTCAAGGTGTGGGCCACATGTTGAAGGATTGCCCTCGTTTGTGCAAGCCTTCTCCCTCTGAGGGCGTGTGCACAACAACCTCCCGTCCGCGGAAGACTGTTGTGGACAGGCCTACCAAGGTGTTGTCTGGCCCATACACTAACATAACGCACTTTGCTCATTCCTTACCCGTTGAGATAACTGAAGAATCTCTGGCCGCATACAGCTCTTTCATGGGTCCCTCGATCCCTTTTTACGAGCTTTCCTTGAGTGATGATGATCACTCTGGTGTTAGCCAACAAAAAGTGGAGCAGGAACTCATGGACGCTCCTGTATGGGACGATGAGATTGTTCCGGTCGTCGACGGGTGGCATCAACGAATGATTTTGCGATGGGACCTGCTCATTCAGTGCTTGATTTTGAGAGCAGCCTTGCCCCTCCGCAATTTTTGCCGGATTGTGCTATTCCTCTTTTTTGTGAGTCGGTTGATGATGCCGTGATTGTGGATGATTCGGTGCCCGAGGTTGTGCCGAAGTGGGATGATGATTCCTCTATCTCCGACGGAGAAAGTGGATCTTCGGAACATTTTTACGCACCCCGATGGGATATGGAATACCCTCTTTCTGATGTGGAGGTTTGCACCTCCTTATTGGATGAGGCCGTTCCACTTACCACCGCGGACCTTGAGTTCTCGGATTCCCCTCGATACGACTCATATGACACCGACAGTGATCTATGCTTGGATCCTGCTGAGAGTGATACCGGGATCACTCTCCCTATTTCTGATTATTTTAGTTCTTCTTCTCTTTTATTACTTGATCCCCCTTCTTTATCTGAGCCTGTGCAGGATGAGTCTCCACAGGTACGTTGGGATGACGATGAGCTTTGTGCTCATGTCGTTGCCATCGCCTCCTGCGGGCCTGTGATAGACGATACCTTGCTAGGCAAGGATTTCTTTTGTGATAAGATGAGCGAGGACCAGTCCTCCTCCTCTTCTTATTTCTTATTTCCTCTACCTGTGTTGGGCAGGTATGATTATTTAGGTAGAGGGGTAACTGCTCTATCACCGTATCGGTACCCGTTACCGAAACGGATTTTAGGCCAGTTACCTGTGCACTTTTTATTTCATAGGCCCATTAGCTAGAACTGTTTAGAATGTCATAAGTCGTGCTGGGATGACAATAACCCCCGTACTTATCTTTTATTTCCTGCATTTTTATTTTCCTGTCTATTTTATTTTAGCATTTCTTTTTGTATATTTTTGTTTTGTTTTTGCGGAGCTCACCCCCTGCAGGTATTCTTGGAAAATTTCATTGGCAGGGTTCTGATTCTTCGTATGACGGGCCTGCTTTGGTTTCCACGCGTCTTCTGGTATGCTCACAAGCTGAGCATTGGGTAACCTCTTCCCTTAGCTTTTTATGATTTTCATTTCTCTATTATATGCTGTTTTGCACGTGCACATCTCATGTGCATACTAGAAGCTCTTATTGTTATATTTTGATTAGTTCATTGCACTACACACCACTGCACCCACATGAGCGCGTGCTTAGCTTTTTGCGTGCTGCGAGTTAAACTCATTTCTTCGTTAGATTTGGGAAAATTATGGTGCTGACATAGGATTGTGAGACGAGTAAAATGTTGGCCTTGTTGTGATCCTAGTCAACTGCTCTCGTCTCGTGTAGAAATTCGAGTAGATTTAATTTTTCTGTATGCTTATAGTTTTATATCTTTCTATTTGCGTAAAGACTTTTTATTCTACTCAAAAGTTGGTGAATCCGGTGTGAATCTGACGGTAGCTTAGGGATGTGTGTAGACGGCCGTTAGGTTCGTATTGCTCGAGTTGGGAGGATGGATAGTCTTTCTCGTTGGCTAAGAACTTGCCCCAAGCTATTCTTGAAGCATGGGTATAGGTTAGTCATGCATGAGTGTGATGTAGGCCATCATTTTGGCCCGATTGAGCTTTGTACCATTCCTAACGTCATATCCTCGCTAGCCCCATTGTGCCTACCCTTCTTTTGATTCAGCTCCACCTTCATTCACCAAAGCCTCATAGCCAATCCTAGTCGCACACCCAAGTTGAGCTTTAGTGTTCACATTTTAATGTTAGGATGTGATGTGGTGATTTTATTTGTGAAAATGTGGAAGTTCTCCTAAGTTTATATCTGCTGAATTGTGAAAATAAAAGGAAAAAGAAAAAAAAGGGAAAAGAAAAATTTTTTGTAAAGAAAAAGAAAAGAAAAAAAAAGTGAAAAGAAAAAGTTTAAATTGAAAATCTTTTTGGAAATGTGATTATATTTGGAGTAGGCGGTGCACACACCCATATGTTAAAAGTTTAGTTTGGGGGTGTGGTGTACCCGCATATCTTTTGGTTAGCTGATGGATTCCCTTCATACTAGCTCCTTTGGGTTAGGTGCATAGCCTTCTTGTTATCCTTGTTTACCTTACCAAACCCCAATCCCCATCTCTTCACCTAAAGTCCTACTGATTCGTGTGTGAACCAAACCAGTGCCGTGGAGAGAATGCGAAAGGGCAAGCATATGGTCACCGACATTGGTGGATTCCTTTGGAGGTTATCCGGAGCCCCGATCTTTGGTAATGCTCGCCTAGCGATTAGTCTACTTTCTCCCTACGCGTGACCGGATGATTCACCGTGATTCCATTTTTGAGTAATAATAAAATTTTGATACGCATTGTGAAAAGTATAAACTATTTTGTATACTTAGAAATTTCTTCTATTATATTTTTACGCACGCGAGCATGCGACTTCGCATGGTACTTTGTATAACAATTTCTTTTTTAACTAGTATTTTTCCCTATCTGCTTAGATTTTGTTTGCTCGGGACACGCAAACAGTTAAGTCTGGGGGTGTGATGAGTCCACTTTATATGCCTATTTTCGGACTCATCTGGGCTAGTTTTCACACGGTTGCACTTCACTTTTAGTTCATTATCATATATATTGCATCCTGTCTTTATTTCCATAGGAAGTGCACATTTTAGCCCGTGGTTGTGTATTGTGTAATTCTTTTAGTCTGTACTCCTTTTTGTTATTGTCTGGAATGTCTGCACATATCAGTGATTGGTTTTCCTTTCGGTACAGGGGTCGTGTGCGTGTTCCGGGATGGTTGTGAAACAGGAATACTGCGCACGATCATGGGATCTAATGCGCATGACCACTGGTCGTGCGCCCCCGATCGTGCGCACTACTCTTCGTTTTCCAGAATCAGGCTGGGGTAAGCGCACGACCACTGGACATATTGCGCACGACCACCGGTCGTGCGCCTACTGATCGTGTGCATTGATTCCTCATTTCTGGAGTCATATCTGGGTAATCACACGACCATTGGACTTAGTGCGCACGACCACTGGTCGTGCGCCACTACTCGTGCGCAGTATCCCAGTTCTTCTTCCTGTTATTCCATGCCAGTGGTCGTGCGCCTGTGATCGTGCGCATTGTTCAATTCTGTTTTTGTATAAATACTGCAGGTCTCGCCCTAATCGGAAATCCGCACGAAGATCCGCAGATCGCTCGCCTAATCCGTCGTTTTCCGCTTTCTCCACCATTCCCCTTCATCTTCCACCCTAGGGAGGTGCTCCGGGCAAGCTTTCACCGCCAAATCCAAGCCGGAGCTTCCTCTCGGCCTTCTCCTTCATCCATGAGCTTCAAGTAGGGTTTGACTCCATAGCCATCAAGCAAAGGAAAGCTAGCAAACTTCGTCCGCTATCGTGAGACAAAGAAGACGGGCCATTGGAAGGTGGTGACAGCCCTTCTCTATCCGGAAGCAGTTGAGGACCGAGCTTGGACGCGGAATGATAACCCGACGATTCCAACCGTGAATCCTCAGCAAGACTTCGGATTCGGTCGATCTCTTGACTTGTACTTGCTTTATTGTTGAATATTGGTGTTTAACTTTATTTATATTGATGAAGTATGCTTAGTTTGTAAACGTTGTGTACAATTATGTCTATGTGATTGTATGTTTTCGTTATATTTACTTGAGTTGCGCCATATTCCATCCACCATCCATCCACCCTTGCCGCACTAGCAATTGCTAGTGGCGTGCGTTGCGAAGAAGTGCTTTCGACCCTCATTCCGCCGTTCTAACCACCTCATCCGCGAGCCTATTCTTCTATCCGCCTAGCGATTCGGTGCATAGCAGCCCGACTAGTCTTCCATCCCGCCTGGCGAAGCATCGCATAGCGGCGTTGCATAGGAGTAGTTGATAGCTTTTTATTTTCTGTTTCCGCAACATCAAAACACCCCCTTAGTTAGCTCCGACCTGAGGACTTCAATCTCAAGTCCTCCTCGAAATTAACTCCACCTTACTGTGTTCCTTGTGAGATCGATACTTGGGAAAACCCCCATTTTATATTACTTGTGCGACCGGTTCACTGCCGTGATCTTATTGCATCATATTCAGATGCCTTCCGATGGATGACACTTTTCTTGCCTCAATCGATGAGGTGTGGGCTTGTCAAAGCAAGGTGCATTAATCTATCTTGGTAAGGGTGCGAGTGGATAATTGTGATATCCTACTGTCGACATTGGGTCAAACTTAACAAGGTGACCTTAAAGGTTGAGTGGCCAGAGGCATTGGTTTGACATGCACCATATGATGGATTCGAATAAAAAGTTATTCACCAGCCATATAGGAGTTGCATTGTGATGCAATTGGCAAGCGTTGCCTACCTAAATAGCTACATTGTGAGAGAAAAGCCAAAGTTGACTCATAGTTTTAGTGAAATATGGATCTTGTCCACGAAGAGAGTTACTCACATAAACTCTTCGAATTGATATCAAGGGTTACCCATTTGATAAAAATAGTGGGAGTTTTTTGATTAAAGTCTTAATTGATGTAAATAAGATGTATTTGGAAATGTAGTACTAATTTTCTCTGTTGTATCCGTGTAGAATTTCCATGGATAGTGGATCTCACTCCACCTTATCCCTTAGAGCCATCCTTGAGAAGGAGAAGCTGAGTGGGACGAGCTACTTAAACTGCTACAGGAGCTTGAGAATTGTTCTCGGGCGCAAGATCTATGTTTTGGAAGATGAATCCCCAAAAGAGCCTGCCGAGAATGCACCCAATTCTGATAAGGATGATTATAAGATGTATCTTGATGACTCCTTAGATGTCGAATGTCTCATGTTGGCAACCATGAACTCTGAGCTCCAAAAGCAACATGAGAACATGGGTTGCAAGGAAATTGATGAGAATCTCAAGAAAATATTTCAAGGGCAAGCTCGTCAAGAGAGGTTTGACGTCACTAAGGCGTTGATCCAGTGTAAGATGGGCGCTCGGGACCAAGTAGGGACTCACGTAATCAAGATGATTGGGTATATAAAGAACCTTGAGAGATTAGGTTTCCCTCTGGGCCAAGAGTTGTCAACAGACTTGATCCTACAATCATTGCTGGATATTTATGAGCAGTTCGTCTTGAACTATAAAATGAATGAAATAGGCAAGACAATGCCCGAGCTCCTAGGTATGTTGTGAACTGTCGAGATCGATATGAAGAAGGCCAAGCCTGCTAGCCCCATAATGATGGTGCATAAAGGCAAGGATAAGGCTAAGGGCTTCAATAAGATGAAGGTAGGACCTAAGTCTGCTCTAGAGCCCAAGTCTTCTGCACTGAAGAAGAAGGGCTTGGTGAAAGAAGGGAAATGCCACCACTATGGCAAGTCTGGTCATTGGAGGAGGAATTATCCTTCGTACATTGAGGGTCTGCACAAGATGAAGGTAGTTATGACTTCCGCTTCAAGTATCTATATTATAGAGATAAACCTTTCTACTCCTTCATCTTGGGTATTGGATACCAGATGTGTTTCTCACATTTGTATAAATGTGTAGGGACTGGGAAGGAGAAGATTGCTGAGTAAAAGGGAGGTGGACCTGCATGTTGGCAATGGAGCAAGAGTTTCTACTGTCATCGTAGAAGTTTACCATCTTTCTTTGTCGAGTGGGCTTGTAATTGAACTTGATAATTGTTATTATGTTCCTTTCATAACTAGAAACATTATATATATTTCATGCTTGGACATGATTAGATTTTCTTTTATTTTTAAGAACAATTGTTGTTCGATATTTAAGAATGATGTTTTATGGTATAACCCAAATGTTTAATGGTTTATATGTTTTGAACTTAGACCATCAGATTTATAATATAAAAAATACTAAAGGACTAAGAACGAATGACTCAAACCCTACGTACCTTTGGCATTGTCGTTTGGGCCATATAAATGACACATATATCTAAGCTCCATAGAGATGGACTACTAGACTCATTTGATTATGAATCATTTGAGTGATGTGAATCTTGTTTGTTAGGAAAGATGACTAAGGCCCCTTTCCCTGGTTTCAATGAGAGGGCTGGTGATCTATTGGGTATAGTACATAGTGATATATGTAGACCCATGAGTTCTATGGTTAGAGGTGAGTATTTCTACTTTGTTATATTTACTAATGTCTTCAGTAGATACATATACATGTATCTTTTGAAGTGCAAATCCGAAACTTTTGAAAAGTTCAAAGAGTTTAAGAACGAAGTAGAGAACCAATTGGGTAAGAAGGTTAAAGTACTCCGATCTGATCGAGATGGCAAATACCTAGTCATGAGTTTCGTGATCATCTGAAAGAGTATGGTATTGTATCACAGCTCACTCCACATAGAACACCGCAACATAATGGTGTGTCTGAGCAGAGGAATTGTACTCTGTTAGACATGGTACGGTCGATGATGAGTCATGCAAATCTGCTTGTTTCCTTTTGATGTTTTGCTCTAGAATTTGCTGCTTTTACACTAAATCGTGCACCAACGAAAGTAGTTCTAAAGACACCATTTGAGATATGGATTGGGAAGCATCCTAGTATGTCATTTATTAAGATTTTGGTCTGTGAGACATAAGTGCGATGTCAAATGCCTAACAAACTGGAACCAAAGTCAGATAAGTATTATCTTATGAGGTATCCTCAGGAAACTAAATGGAACTATTTCTACCAACCATCTGAGGGCAAAGTGTTTTTCGCAAGGACTGATATCTTTCTTGGGAAAGAGTTCTTAAGTAAAAAGACTACCAGGGTAGAACTTGAAGAAGTTCAAGAACTATAAACTGTGAATGAACCGAAATTAGAACTTGAGCCAGGACTACAAGTTGTTGTAGCTGGAGAGCCTGCTCAAGAAATAAAAGTTCCACGTAGATTTGGTAGACCAAGGTTTGAGCCTTAGAGATATGGATTTATCGTGTCTGAAAAAAGTAATGTCACTGATTTGCTGTCAAGAACATCCTAAAGTACTTGAGAAGGACTAAGGATACGTTCTTGGTGTTCGGTGGAGATGAAGAGCTCATTGTAAGAGGTAACAGAGATGCTAGCTTCCAAACTGATAGGGATGACTCAAAGTCTCAATAAGGGTTCATATTTTGCCTAAATGGAGGTGTAGTTAGCTACAAGATTTCAAAGCAGGATATAGTTACTGATTCTACATCTGAGGACGAGTATATCGCTGCAACAAATGCATTGAAGGAGGATGTACGGATTAGGAAATTCATCGGCGAGTTAATTGTAGTTCCTAGCATTGTTCATGCCCTAAATCTCTACTGTGAAAACATTGGTGAAATTGCACTTGCTTCGAAACTAGATCTCATCAGTACTCCAAGCACATACTTCGGAGATTCCATCTTATTTGAGAGATTGTTGATCGAGGAGATGTGAGCATTTGCAGAGTGCCGACTGAGAAGAATACTGCGGATCCACTGACAAAACCTCTCGCACAGAGAAAGCAAGATGGTCATGTTAGATCTATGGGTATACGATACCTTAATGATCAGCCCTAGTAGGATTCTTGTGGATTGTATGTTTGTTAGCTGTAATAATTCATCTGATGAAAAGAGTATGTATACAGTTCAATTATATATTTTGGTAAGTTCTTTTTTTTAATAAAATTATTTATATTATGATAGCATTAAAAGTGCCCTTAGAATGTTTGCTTCCATAGGAGTCAAGTGGTAACTTGAATGTGAGAGTCTATGTTTTAGAAGCTTCATTCTTAAATGGTCCCTAGTCGAGTGTCATCTTTGAAGTTAAGGGCAATGATGACACATTAAGACTAGCATGTGCATTGACCGATGGCCGGTTCTCACAGGTCATGTTATTAGGATATCAAGTCATCACATGGGTACTTGTTAGTGAATAAGTTATACTGGACAGACCCACCATGAGAATACTTTGTGGATTGTTATATGAACGTGACACAAGTATGGCTCAAGTGGCAATGGTGTTTGTGTTCCTTTGACCTGAAGTCACAACATTCATCGAGTGAGGAAGAGCGTGCTTTGATGCTATCAAAAGTCTAGTCTTGAGAAAGATGGATGATAAAGGTGGTTAGTGGGTACGTTACGAACCATTTGGGTGTTTGCGTGTGAGCATAGATGGGATTTGTCCTCCTAAATGACAGGAGTTGCATCAATGGGCCCCTTGATGGAATGTGGCTAAAAAATGCATGGTCATGCATGGTTGAGGTAATATATGATAATTGCTCACCAATTTCTGAAAGTCCGTTCTAGATCAGGAAACTATAATTGAACGATTATGAGGGTGACACGGTCTATACCTCTAGTTCTATCCAGATGTAAGGGACGAACGGACATGACAACACTAATACATTGGTCATGATGGCTTTTGAGTTCTAAACTCTTATAGCTTGGGGAGCAATGATGCATTGCTAGATGCCACTTATTGTTTGTGAAGCTTTTATTGATACTTTCTAGATCAAGTGAGCTACTGTTGGGGTTACCATTATGATCTGGAAGTGATCAAGTATGTAACCTCACTGCCAACGCAGTTTGATTCTATCAGGGTCACACAAAAGAATGTTTGGAAAAATTGGGAGATTGGCTTAGTATGATTTGCTCATATGATGAGCGAAAAAGACTTAGCACAACCAGGTCTTGGAAAGCGTCGAGTGTGTTGAGGTCACTTAATGTTTTCGTCAATTCAAGTGTTGACTCGTTGAATGATGGCGTTGAGTGTGTTGAGTTTACTAAACGATTCGACGAGTCAAAGAGTTAATTCATTAAGTATGACACTTAAGCATTGAGCACGTTAAGTTCACTCAATAATTTGTTGAGTCAAGATGTTGATTTGACAAGTCTGAGTCTCAGGCGTTGAGTGCGTTGAGTTCACTCATTGCCTTCATCAAGTTAAAGGTTGACTCTATGAATTTGGTACTTAGGCGTTGAGTGTGTTGAGTCCACTCAATGCCTTCATCGAGTTAAATGTTGATTCGATGGGTTTGGCGCTGAGAACGCTGAGAGCGTTGAGTTCACTCAACGCCATTCGTCGAATATCTTATGGATTCTCGATGATTTGTCGAGTATAGTTTATATACTCGACGATTTGTCGAATATGTTATTGATACTCGACGATTCGTCGAGATAAGGGTTGTCTGGTCGAAAATACTGGATTTTAAGTCATGGATTTGCAAATAGCGATGGGGTGTTCTGTTTATTTCTTTGGGTATAGATAGAAGATTTTAGGATTTTGTGATAACTATTCATTCTTTGTAAGCACACGAGCTGCACGGTGCGAAATACCCGAGACCTAAAGGAGGATGGAAGTAGTTCTGCCTCCGCCGATCCTGTCACCACTACTTAGCCTGATTCTAGCGAGTGTTCTCACCGCTTCTTCTGTAACAGGCCTAGCAGTCCGTGAAGATGCAGAGCTTTCTCTCCTGACCTAGATCTTGTGCGACAAGATTCTATGGGTTCTCCCATTCGTGTGGAATTCCTGTAGAGGTGTAAACAATATTCTGCACTAGGAACTGTAGCCGAAAAGTGATCGACTGATCTCCTAGAGCATCTAGGCTGAGTATAGAGTCAATCCCACAGAGGTCAAATTTTTTTTATTGCCCTTACTTCTTGATTAATGTTCATCGCTAGATTCGAACTCTTTTGAGTTTTCTTGTTCTTTATTTCTGCTACATGCACAAGTGTTGTGCCATCATAGCAAAACCCAATAGGTTAGTGAACAACTCCTTCTCACCATACATATGATTGCTTTCTCCTGTGTCCAAGTACAAGACTTCATTTCTACCACCTTCAGCACCTCTATAAGTCAAGAACATCATTGGATCACCACCAACATTGCTTGCTTCAGCAGAGTGGTTGGTCTTCTCTTTCCTACTCGGAAGTCTGCAGTCATAACTCATGTGACCAAATTGATTACATTTGTAACATTGGACTGGGGCCATTCCACCATGGCCTCTTCCACGACCTCTTCCTCTTCCTTCCTGCCCTCTTGCTTGAGGTTGCTCCTCTTTTTGGAATTTCTGATTTCTTCCCTGATCTCTTCCTCCTCTTCTTCCTTTACCTCTGCCTCGGTAGCCTAGGCCTCGCTGGCCACCTCCTCTTCTTGAACTCTCTCCAAAGTTCAGCTAAGTCTGTAGTGCTTTCTCTTAGCCACTTGACTCTTTATTTTGTAGCATGCAATATTCATTGGCTTGCAGAGAGCCTATGCGTTCATCAATATACATTTGAGTGAGGTCCTTTGACTCTTCTATCGCCACTACTACATAATTGAATTTCTTCGACATCGATCGCAGAAGTTTCTCCATAAAACTCACATCATCAATCATTTCTCCATTGCGCTTCATTTCATTTGCAAGTGTCTGCAGACGAGTCACATAGTCACCAACCTTCTCAGAGTTTTGCATCTTGATAACTTAATACTCTGATCGGAGATATTGTAACATCACAATCATTGCCTTGTCAACACCTTGCAAGGAGCATTACAAGGTCTCCTATGCTTCTTTATAAGTTTTAGCAACCGAGATCTTCTCAAAGGTTACCTCATCAACCCCTTGATATAATAAGAACAAAGCCTTCTTGTCTCTCTTCCTTGCCTCTCTCAGTGTCATCCTCTATAAGTTAGTCAAAGCTTCCTATGCTTCAGCAGTTTGCTCTTTATATCCATCTTCTACTATCTCCCATAGTTGCTTTGAGGCTAGGAGCACTCTCATCTGGATGCTCCAGTTCCCATAGTTAGTCTTCGTCAACTTGGGAACTTGACCCGACGTAGCATTTACCATCTCCAATGCTACTATATCTTTAACTTTTCTGAGTTACTTTCAAGGTTCACAACCTCCCTCTGATACCACTATTGGTAGCAAAACATTGTGGACACAACATAAGAAAAAGGAGCAAACTAATTCCTTTAATATCAAATAAGTGATTACAAAAAAGAACACAACGATAACAACTTGTCTTCACAATTACAACTCAATACCACAAGACTACCCACACTTGGGTATTACAACTTCACACTAGAACTTCTAATCACAAAAGTCACACAGAACTTCTAATCACAAAAGTCACACAGAACTACTATCTATAACTTTTTCCGTTTGCGAGGTGGCTGTCCGGAAGATTCAGTTCACAAGTTTGTTGTACGTCAATAGGAGAACTCGTCTTCTAATGACGCCTTGCTATATTTTCTAGTTTGCAGAAAAATAAGCAGCGAACTTTGCATGCAGACAGCTTACTAATAGGAGTGCGCCCAAAACTCTGATTTCACGTGCTCTAATGTTGCTGCAAACTTCAAGGTGGTTTGCAATAGGTGACCACAACCTTCTTTATTGCTTCCCAGCCATGCTACCTTGGAAGGCTTCCGTTAATTTCTTTGTTCTGCATGCATTCATAGTAATTTATAGGATTTGCCAACAAATCAAATCAAGCCATGTGTCTCCACTTTCTTACTCTTTCTCTCTCTTCTTTTATTTCACGCCAGAACAAATTGCAAAAATTACGTTAATAGAAATTGCCTAGAAAAAACAAGACACTAAGAAGATCATGACCATTCATTTTCATCTCATAATTTAATTTTAATTTTCTCAGATTTTTTTTCTAGAAAGAAACCCAATATCAGCCATATTGCAGGTCAATCGGTTTTTTCCAATTTAGAGAATCAGATCGACTTAGCTCAAGAGTGAGCTAGGTGCGTAAACGCCAAAGAAAAAAACAAGCAGCAATGACACGAAGTGTTTAGGGTGGAAAACTCAAAAAGGGTGAAAACCCATGTCTGGATCTGTGTCGGGCTGAAATCCATTAGTTCTGTTATTGTTACAAGAGTTTGAGTTCTCAGAAGGGTGACAGATCGCATCTCCATTTACAATCTTTGAAGGTAAGAAAAGAGGAAAATCCACAAAACTTCCTCAAGAGCCAACGTCTGCGAGAAAAATGCCTAAGTGTCATATCCTCGTAGAAAATCACAAAGTTCTCTTTTGTCTCACTGGTTGCTTATCATCAAATGAAGGCCCAGGAGGCTTTTTATAGCATTTTAATGGGATGCAATGCTAATTGTGCCCAACTTTATCTGGAGTTGGCGAATGACGCTGCTCGGTTCGAGTCACCTAGATCACTAATTTCCTAGAATGACGAACATACCTCCCTGGTGGTCCGGGCAAGTTGCCCGACGACAGTGACGACCAGAGACAACGACCAAAAGTGGTGGTCGCTGAAAGTGGCAAGGGTGATCGAGGGCACCAACATGCACGTGCACAAGGGAATACACATAGCCCAAGTCGCATAAGGAACGTTCTTGCGTACGGAGTAGGCCGTATGCGCAAGCATGCAGGTGCAGTAGGCCGCACTGCGGGTGCCCCTGTACGGCGAGGCCTGCCCGCAGACATGAAACCTGCACTCTTGGGGCAAGTGCGTCGGTACGTGTGTGCTTGGTCCTTTTGTGGAATATACATGCAATGTACCACTCATCCGCTCTAGGGTGTATTTAGGATTCGTCAAGCAAGCACAACTCATGTGTGCAATGTAACAGTCCAAAGTTCTGAAACAGGAATTTTTGGGTGACACGGCCTGGGACACAGGCGTGTCCCATGGCATGTCAGCGGACACGGCCTGCGACACGGGCGTGTCGCAGGGCGTGTCGAGGTTGTGTCGACGATCGGCCTTTGTGTCGACGATTTTTCACTCGACGCTGTGTCGAGAGGAGGCACACGGCCCAGGACACGGGCGTGTCCAAGGCCATGTCGTGTGCTCGACGTCTTTTGCTCGACGATCGTCGAGTGTCGAGTGTCGAGTGTTGAGTGTCGAGAGGTTGAACACGGCCTGTGACACGGGCGTGTCACAGGGCGTGTCAAATCGGGTCGACGAACTCAGCCCGACGAAGGATTTCGACAGGGCATGTCTTTGTGCCGTGTCAGGGCACACGGCCTGGGACACGGGCGTGTCACAGGCCGTGTGAAGTCTCGGGATGTTTTGGGATTTTTTTCGCCCAGGCACACGGCCACAAACACGGGCGTGTCTGAAGGCGTGTTGGTGACACAGCCCATGACACGGGCATGGTCCATGGGCGTGTCACTAGTTTGGATAGGTCGGTTGACCACCGCTTGAGGCACACGGCCTGGGACACGGCCATGTCACAGGCCTTGTCAGGTCAAATTTAGCTTTTCTGGCAGTTTTGTGGCCATCCATTCCTTCAGCCTGGATCCAAGGGCTGAAGCTTCTTTCCTCTTTTTCCTAAAGGCCGAAACTGAGAATTTATTCTCATTTTGCCTTAGCCTTAAGTTAAGAGAGAAAGAGAGAGAGAAAGGAGGAGGAAGAAGGAAAGGGGGCTGCTGCTGGTGGTGCTGCTGTTTACCGACGAGAAATCCGAAGCCGGCGTTGCGGAGGAAACGCTCTTGCGAGTATTTCAAGCAAGCTGTGAGGTCATGGCACCGAAGAGGTCGTCAAGGGTAACGACTTTTCTTCCTAGCCAGGTGAAGGCTTCTTTTTGGCATATCTTGTGAGTTCCCCCACCAAGAGGTGGCTGATTTTGGGAATCTTTGGGTGGATGCTTGAAATCCCCTTTGTTAGCATATAGATCCGGAAATGGAGTACGGAATAGGCATGCTGTGTGAAGCCCATCTGGACAGGTTGGTCTGGATTGGTGATGTTGCATACGAACCGGAGAAGACTCCGTGATAACGTGTAGTTTAAGAAGTCTACGGGTTATGCCTGCGACAAGGAATAGCAGGAAGTACTGGAGTGGTAGCCCATGAAAAATAGCCATGTGATGTTTTTGGGTCCAACCTGTAACTGAGGCACAGGAAGTACTGGTGTGACCAGGAAAGGCCTTTTGTGATGCGTGATGTCGTAGGGTGTCCACCTGTGAAGCGAGTAACAGGAAGTACTGGCATGATAGCTAGGAAAGACCCCTGACATTTGTGCTTGTGCGGTGTCCACCTGTGGAGAGAGTCACAGGAAGTACTGGGAGGCCCAGGAAAGACCCGTTGTTGTGCTAAGGAAATGGGTATCACGAAATACCCAGGCTTGAATGCCAAGAACAGGATTGGTGAGACCGACCCGTGCCTTTGATATAGCCATGAGTACGCTGTACTCGGAGAAGACAAGGCGATTTGAGCAACGGGGGGTGGAGGATCCGACCTGCGCGGTGTCCGTCCGACGTGAGACCAAAAGGTGCGGTCTGTTGGAGCGCATAGCACGAGTCTTCGGCCTGCGCGCCATGACACAATGGGGGGCTACGGGCCATCCCAGTGTAGGAAGACTAACTCCGGCTGCACGCCATGGAGTAAATGCTCAAGAGATTTACCGTTGGGTTGTGACCCTGATACGGTGGTGGGCAAGAGATTTGCCAGAACACCAAGAATGTGCCCTGAGTGCACGGACCGTTGGGCCGGGTGGCGAACGGTTGTGATGGCTTGTGTGCGTGAAAGCACATTGTGATGATATATTGCCATACTTGTGATTTGATATGCTTGCAGGGAAGAATACCGCTACCCCGAGAGAAGGGGTAGGGTCGTTATAATTTGGTCAGTTGAACGCTGACCGTTACTTTTGTTTGCCACCGTTGGGTGTATTGTCCCTATACAAGTGCTGGATAGCCGAACGGGGCGCATAGAGGTTGATGTTCCTGCTGGTGTCGCTGCTACTGTTGTTAGCCCTCGAAGGCTATGTTTTATGTTGTGTGTTTTCTTTGATTGTGGCCGGCCTGCGTGCCAATTTGTTTAGGCCACTGTTTGATAGCCATGTAAGGCCATAAGGCCAACTCTTTTCACTTGTTGTAAGACATTCCTATATGATATAAAATGTGGAGTTTTATGTTTGGACATTCATGAGGAGTTCAAGTTGTAGTGTAGGCTTCCGCTAGAATGCTGTGTGATAGGTGCGATGCGCTACTCTGGTATCATCCTGTAACTTCACCGCCTGTTTTGTGATATATCCTGTGGGGACCCGGCCGGACCTTCTAGAATATACCATATGAACGGATGGGGTTGTTACATTTTTGGTATCGGTTGTCTTGGTCTTTCCCTCTCTAAGTCGTGGCCGACTTCTTTTGTGGGGTGGCGCGCACGTGTTTGTGCAAACCAAAGTCTATGCATGAACTCCTGAATGTCCATGATAGGAATGCAAACTTGATGTGTTTGAGGAACCTGTGTGTTCCTATTTTGTGTTGTTTGCTTGGGTACGACCGCTAATATGTGTGTCTTGTCCACCTTTAGGTGACACGGAGTGGAGCTGGGCCGTCTGCGCCCCAGCGTTCTGATGAAAGTACGGCACCAGTCGCGGTGCCTACACCTCCACCGTCTGCGGAACATGTGCGTTTAGTTGCGGAGGCTTTATTGACCATGATCCAAGGCCAGCCCCTGAGGCAGGAACAAGCGGCTGTGAGGCCAGAACAGGTGGCGGCAAGGCCTGAACCTGTCGTGGATGTGGCTCCTCGAGCGGCTGAGAAGCAGCTAACGCGGTTTATGAGTTTCCATCCGCCTACGTTCTCGGGAGCGGGAACTCTGACGCAGGCTGAGGATTGGCTATCGCGCGTCAAGCGAGTGATGACGGCGATAGGAACGGCGGAGCACCAGAAAGTTACTTTAGTTACCTTTTTGCTTGAAGGAGAAGCTCGATTATGGTGGGATGAGATGGAGTTGCATCACTTGGCGGGTCGTCCGTTAACCCAAGTATCGATGGAAGAATTCTCCCGACTCTTCCTAGCGAAGCACCTTCCTGCGGCTCAACGGATAGCCATGGAAAATGAATTCCAAAGGTTAACACAAGGTGATGGCAGTGTTGACGCATACTTGCATGAATTTACTCGCTTGGGGCGGTATGCGGGTTCTATATTTGCTGATGAACAGAGGAAGACCAACAGGTTCTATGAAGGACTGAGGGACGAGCTGAGGTTCCTTGTGTCAAGTTCTATGAACCAAGGTTTCCAAGCATTGGTTGACACTGCGAGCGCGTTGAAAAAGGATATGAAGAGGGTGCAAGGGAAGAGTGCTTTGGCTGTGACCCAATCGGAGTGGAAGGCGCCCAGATTTGGGAAACCATATTATAAGAAGAGGTGGGGCAAGAAGTCCAAGCCTAATGGACAAGCTCCTTCATCAGGTGCAATGGGAGCAACGTCAGGGGTTACCTCCAAGCCAGATACTCGTATCTGCTTCAATTGTGGCCGAATGGGGCATATTGCGCGAGATTGTCGGCTGCCGCCAAAGAGTGAAAAGAAGGCGGGAGCATCTTATGCGGAAAAAGGAAAGGCGGTGGTGGATTCCTCTGCCTCGCAGGCGCAACCCCGGGTCTACAATCTTGGCCTGCAAGATGCCATCAAGAAGAGTGACGTGGTCACAGGTATGAGTTTAGTTTTGCATATGCTATTGTTTGTATGCTTTGCTTAGTACCCCTATGTTTGCGGTTTGTGTGTGTGACATGTTTGTCATAGGCTTTGTGATGATTCGGGACACGCTGGCGCGAGCACTGTTTGATACAGGTGCATCGCATTCTTTTCTGTCTAGTGAGTTTATTATGCGGCTTGGGATACCTAGTCGTGCAAAGACAGATAGCGTCAGAGTGGTGTTGCCGAATGGCTGTTGGATGCTTGCGGATCAAGATTGCGATGTGGCGGTTCAATTGGGAAGTCGGGATTTTCGTTTGACTGTATTTGTTTTGCCAATATCGGAATTCGATGTGATTTTTGGGATGGATTGGCTTGTGGAGCAGCATGCTATGATTGATTGCCAGTCCAAAGAAATCACGTTGGGCCAGAATACTGAACAGGAGACAAAGTTCGCGGGTATGCGAGGAATGGGCGGGACGTTGATGTCTGCACTCCAGGTAGTCAAGGCTGTTCGGAAGGGTGCGGAGTGTTACTTTGCACTAATTCAGGCTGTTGAGCCTAAGGCCAGTTTGTGCGAGGTTCCGATTGTGGCAGAATTTACAGATGTGTTTCCCACGGATCTCCCTGGGCTACCACCCCAGCGGGAGATTGACTTCACGATCGAGTTGGTGCCAAGTGCAAAACCTGTGGACCGCTCGCCATATCGCGTTGCGCCAAAAGAGATGGCTGAATTGAAGGTTCAAATACAAGAAATGTTGGAACAAGGTTATATACGCCCAAGTATGTCACCTTGGAGCGCGCCTGTGCTTTTTGTAAAGAAGAAAGATGGTGGGTTGCGGTTGTGTATTGACTATCGTGAACTAAATAAGCTGACCGAGAAGAATAAGTATCCGATATCCCGGATTGATGAGTTATTCGATCAGCTGGTGGGCTCGACCGTCTATTCGAAGTTGGACCTGAAGTCTGGTTATTACCAGTTGAGAATTCGGGAAGGTGACATTCCCAAAACTGCATTTGGAACACGTTATGGGCACTATGAGTTCACAGTCATGCCATTTGGACTGTGCAATGCGCCCTCGGTGTTTATGGATTTGATGCACCGTATTTTTCGTGAGTACCTGGATCTGTTTGTGATTGTGTTTATTGATGACATCCTGGTGTACTCAAAGTCGGAAGCTGAGCATGAGATTCACTTGTGGTTGGTGTTGAACACGTTGAGGCAAAATCTGCTCTATTCCAAGTTCTCGAAGTGCGAGTTTTGGCTATCGTCAGTGGCATTTTTGGGCCATGTGGTGAGTGGAGCGGACATTGCAGTGGATCCAGCGATGATAAGGGCCATACAGGAGTGGCCAATCTTGTCTTCCGTGGCCGAGGTCCGGAGTTTCCTTGGACTTGCGGGCTACTATAGAAGATTTGTGGAAAACTTCTCGCGGATCACTTTGCCGCTAACCACACTGACGCGAAAAGATCAGAAGTTCGTTTGGATGCCAGAGTGCACACGAGCTTTTGAAGAGCTGAAGAGTCGGTTGACCACGACGCCGGTGTTGTCTTCGCCATGTGGAACCGATGGATTTGTGATTTATAGTGATGCCTCAGGGAGCGGCTTAGGCTGCGTTCTTCTGCAAAATGGAAAGGTGATTGCTTATGGCTCACGCCAGCTGAAGGTGCACGAGCGAAATTATCCCGTCCATGATTTGGAACTAGTAGCGGTGATTTTTGCACTCAAGTTGTGGCGACACTACCTTTATGGAGTGAAGGTGGCGATCTATACTGATCATAAGAGCCTAAAGTATCTTTTGGAGCAGAAAGACTTGAACATGCGACAACGAAGGTTGTTGGAGTTCCTTGGGGACTACACTTTCGAGAGTCACTATACGCCCGGGAAGGGGAATGTTGTCGCGGATGCCTTGAGTCGGCGAGTTCCGGCTAGAGCAAATTGGTTACAAAGGCATGATGAACGTCTTATCCAGGAGTTGGAAGCATTAGAGATCTATTGTGTTGACAAGAGTTCCACTGCCACTGCATGTTTGAACTGGACCGAGGTGCAATGTGACCTTACAGACCGAGTTCGATGGGCAACGGAGTTGGATGACGATCTCTTACGCTATGTAAATGAAGGGCCCGAGGGCAAATTCACCTGGAATGACGGTCTTTTGCGAAAAGAGGGCCGTTTGTGCGTCCCGAATGTGGGGAAATTGAGGGAAGAACTGATGTATGAAGCGCATTATACAAAGTATTCCATTCACCCCGGGAGCACGAAGATGTTCAACGATATGAAGAAGCTTTTCTGGTGGCCAGGGCTCAAGAAAGATGTTGCCCTTTATGTAGCCAAATGTCAAACATGTGCGATGGTGAAGGCGGAATGCCAAAAGTCGGGCGGTTATTTGAAGTCACTGCCGATCCCAGAGTGGAAATTTGATGATATTTCCATGGATTTTGTGCATGGGTTGCCAAGATCGCAGCGAGGAAATGATTCCATTTGGGTCATTGTGGACCGGCTAACAAAAGTAGCACATTTTCTCCCGAATAGGCGGGATGATTCAGTTGAATGTTTGGCAAAGTTATATGTTGACCAGATTGTGCGGCTTCACGGTGTTCCTCGGAGCATCGTAAGTGATCGAGATGGGCGATTCACGTCAAATGATTGGAGGCTAGTTCACCGACTGTTGGGCACGAAGTTAACTTTCAGTACGACCTTTCATCCCCAAACGGATGGCCAAACTGAACGTACCAACAGAACAATGGAGGACATGCTCTGAATGTGCGTCCTTGACTTCGGAAAGAGATGGGAAGATCGTCTCTATATGGTAGAGTTTGTATATAATAACAGCTACCAGACGAGCATTGGGATGGCACCATATGAAGCGCTATATGGAAGGAAGTGTCGTACGCCCTTGGCTTGGGCAGAAGCGGGCGAAGCTCGAGTTCTGAAATCAAATGAGGTTGAGGAAGCAAACTCAACCATACGGACTATTCAAGAGAGATTGCTTATTGCTCAAGATCGACAAGCGAAGTACTACAACGCCAAGCACCGGAACGTGGAATTTGCGGTTGGCGATTGGGTCTACTTGAAGATCAAGCCTTTCAAAGGTGTCTCCAGGATTCGACGATTGAAAAAGTTAAGTCCAAGATATTTGGGTCCTTTTGAAGTGGTTGAGCGAGTTGGCGAAGCAGCTTATCGGCTAGCTCTGTCGGCAGACTTGGGTGGGTTGCATGTTGTCTTTCACATCTCGGTGCTTCGGAAGGCCGTGAAAGATCCAGCTCAAGTAATCGCGGAGAATCGTGTGCCGGTGGAGTATGGGCTAACAACGAGAGTTAGACCCATGCAGATCGAAGATCGAGGCGAGAAACAGTTGCAGAACAAGACGGTCGGCATGGTAAAAGTCCGCTGGGACAATTGCGGCCGTGAAGAACTGACATGGGAGCGAGAGCAAACCATGCGAGAAGAGTTCCCTGAGCTGTTTTTGTAATCTCTAGAGAGGATGTTGTAACATAAAATTTTGTATGTTGTAACATATTTCTTGTTGTTTACTGTTGCCTTCCTGTATCTGAATTTCGAGGACGAAATTTCCTGTAGGTGGGGAGGATTGTAACAGTCCAAAGTTCTGAAACAGGAATTTTTGGGTGACACGGCCTGGGACACGGGCGTGTCCCAGGGCGTGTCAGCGGACACGGCCTGCGACACGGGCATGTCGCAGGGCGTGTCGAGGTTGTGTCGACGATCGGCCTTCGTGTCGATGATTTTTCACTCGACGTTGTGTCGAGAGGAGGCACACGGCCCAGGACACGGGTGTGTCCAAGGCCGTGTCGTGTGCTCGATGTCTTTTGCTCGACGATCGTCGAGTGTCGAGTGTCGAGTGTTGAGTGTCGAGAGGTTGAACACGGCCTGTGACACGGGTGTGTCACAGGGCATGTCAAATCGGGTCGACGAACTCAGCCTGACGAAGGATTTCGACAGGGCGTGTCTTTGTGCCGTGTCAGGGCACACGGCCTGGGACACGGGCGTGTCATAGGCCGTGTGAAGTCTCGGGATGTTTTGGGATTTTTTTCGCCCAGGCACACGGCCACAGACACGGGCGTGTCTGAAGGAGTGTTGGTGACACGGCCTATGACACGGGCGTGGTCCATGGGCGTGTCACTGGTTTGGATAGGTTGGTTGACCACCGCTTGAGGCACACGGCCTGGGACACGGCCGTGTCACAGGCCGTGTCAGGTTAAATTTAGCTTTTCTGGCAGTTTTGTTGCCATCCATTCCTTCAGCCTGGATCCAAGGGCTGAAGCTTCTTTCCTCTTTTTCCTAAAGGCCGAAACTGAGAATTTATTCTCATTTATCCTTAGCCTTAAGTTAAGAGAGAAAGAGAGAGAGAAAGGAGGAGGAAGAAGGAAAGGGGGCTGCTGCTGGTGGTGCTGCTGTTTACCGACGAGAAATCCGAAGCCAGCGTTGCGGAGGAAACGCTCTTGCGAGTCTTTCAAGCAAGCTTTGAGGTCATGGCACCGAAGCGGTCGTCAAGGGTAACGACTTTTCTTCCTAGCCATGTGAAGGCTTATTTTTGGCATATCTTGTGAGTTCCCCCACCAAGAGGTGGCTGATTTTGGGAATCTTTGGGTGGATGCTTGAAATCCCCTATGTTAGCATATAGATCCGGAAATGGAGTACGAAATAGGCATGCTGTGTGAAGCCCATCTGGACAGGTTGGTCTGGATTGGTGATGTTGCATACGAACCGGAGAAGACTCCGTGATAACGTGTAGTTTAAGGAGTCTACGGGTTATGCCTGCGACAAGGAATAGCAGGAAGTACTGGAGTGGTAGCCCAGGAAAAATAGCCATGTGATGTTTTTGGGTCCAACCTGTGACTGAGGCACAGGAAGTACTGGTGTGACCAGGAAAGGCCTTTTGTGATGCGTGATGTCGTAGGGTGTCCACCTGTGAAGCGAGTAACAGGATGTACTGGCATGATAGCCAGAACTGACATTTGTGCTTGTGCGGTGTCCACCTATGGAGAGAGTCACAGGAAGTACTGGGAGGCCCAGGAAAGACCCGCTGTTGTGCTAAGGAAATGGGTATCGCGAAATACCCAGGCTTGAATGCCAAGAACAGGATTGGTGAGACCGACCCGCGCCTTTGATATATCCATGAGTACGCTGTACTCGGAGAAGGCAAGGAGATTTGAGCAACGGGGGGTGGAGGATCCGACCTGCGCTGTGTCCGTCCAACGTGAGACCAAAAGGTGCGGTCTGTTGGAGCGCATAGCACGAGTCTTCGGCCTGCGCGCCATGACACAATGGGGGGCTACGGGCCATCCCGGTGTAGGAAGACTAACTCCGGCTGCACGCCATGGAGTAAATGCTCAAGAGATTTACCGTTGGGTTGTGACCCTGATATGGTGGTGGGCAAGAGATTTGCCAGAACACCAAGAATGTGCCCTGAGTGCACGGACCGTTGGGCCGGGTGGAGAACGGTTGTGATGGCTTGTGTGCGTGAAAGCACATTGTGATGATATATTGCCATACTTGTGATTTGATATGCCTGCAGGGAAGAATACCGCTGCCCTGAGAGAAGGGGTAGGGTCATTATAATTTGGTCAGCTGAACGCTGACCGTTGCTTTTGTTTGCCACCGTTGGGTGGATTGTCCCTATACAGGTGCTGGAGAGCCGAGCGGGATGCATAGAGGTTGATGTTCCTGCTGGTGTCGCTGCTACTGCTGTTAGCCCTCGAAGGCTATGTTTTATGTTGTGTGTTTTCTTTGATTGTGGCCGGCCTGCGCGCCAATTTGTTTAGGACACTGTTTGATAGCCATGTAAGGCCATAAGGCCAACTCTTTTCACTTGTTGTAAGACATTCCTATATGATATAAAATGTGGAGTTTTATGTTTGGACATTCATGAGGAGTTCAAGTTGTAGTCTAGGCTTCCGCTAGAATGCTGTGTGATAGGTGCGATGCGCTACTCTGGTATCATCCTGTAACTTCACCGCCTGTTTTCTGATATATCCTGTGGGGCCCCGGCCGTACCTTCTAGAATATACCATATGAACGTATGGGGTTGTTACATGCAAGTCACTCGATCGAATTGACTTGCTTTAACACTTTGATCTGATTTGATTTAGAAGGCTTTAGTGGGAACCCCATCAGATGCCCCTAATTTTCCTAGATCGTAAATTATAAAGGGATGTGTCTGGAGATTTTTAGCAATGATTATGTCAACTTAGGGCCATGGACTTTGAATTATTACTTCGTATGCACATCACAATTTACATTTTGTTTGTGGAATGAAGTGTCCCTTTCATTTGACCTAGAGGTGTATGTTGATCACTTGGGCACCACTTTGTGTCAACCTTGGGAGATGAAGATCATGTAGTTGACATTAAGTGAGGGATCTTGGCAACCATTAACTTAAGCATTGCATTTGTGTTTGTAGAAGTAGGTGCGACTTGGCGCAATAATGTGTTTTTGCGTGTTTGGTGGCCCTTGAGACATTTTACGGAGACATCCTTATGTTTAAGCCCCATATATTATGACAGATTGAAACAGTTTTGTTTTCCTCCACATTCATTTTTTCACGGTGTTGGATCCCAAAGTTGATTTGGGCTAGGTTCAATAATCAGGATGTCTGACCCATAATGTATAGCCAGGGTCATGTCTTTGAGTCCTAGAAATTTAGGCTAAGTCAATAGGTTTAACCATACATGGACCAGCCAGCAGAATACCTTAGATGACTCAAGACTTAGAGAAAATCAAGTTCAGAAAATGAGTTCGACATTCGACGAACTCAGCTAGACGATAGTCGCGCTCCGCTCGATGAACTCAGAGTAAATTCTCTGAGTTGAGCTCGACGATATTCGAGCTCAGGTCGATGAAGTCTGGATTTCAACTTCAACACATTCTTTCCAGGATATTTTCTCTGAACTCAGCTCGACGAAGACAGAACCTGTGCTCGATGGACTTGGACCTCAGAATTTGCAAGTTATTCAAAGAATGCAGTTAGCTGAGATCAGGTTGACGAACTTGGTTCTCAGGTCGACGAACAAGCCTTCTCTGGTCGACAAACAGGATTTCTCTTGTCGATGAACTTGGATCTCAGGTCGACGAAATCTGTTCTATAATCCACGATTTCTGTGCAGATCCTGATTTAAAGTTTTCCTCATTCTTTGTCTATATTCCATATATTATTTAGCAATATTTTCCTGAATAATTAATGCATATATTCTCTGAATATAGCCGTTATTTGGCAGCATTGATTATGGTCTTCATCAAGATAATTACTTGCTTAATTAATTGGGACAGTTGGGGAAACTCATCAATGCAAATATTCTCCAACCGATTTTCATTCTCCAGACCTTCAATAATTAATGCAGAGAATTCAAAATTCAAAGGAGAGTTTGGACAGAGAATATAAAAAAGATTTTTCTCTCTTTAGTCGATACAAACAAGAGATAACAACATAGAAGTAATAAGCAATAGAGACATAGTGATACAGAATCAGAGAATACAGAAATTATACTCAAACATTCTCTGTGCAGAAAACACTTTGTTTTCACCTTGATCATTCTGAAGAAGAAGAAGAACAACAAACACAAAATCAAGAGTCTTCAACTTCAACTCCAGGAGATTTCAAGGACAACAATCACTATTAGACAGAAGTTCCTGGGTTACTACAAGTCAAGGCTGAAGACCTACTACACCATGTGCAAGGCTTCAAGTGATTTGTGGAGAAGCCTTGACAACAAGAATCCACTTGTCTTCTCAGTTGTTTGAGAAAGAGAAGACACCATCAATCTCTTTCCTCACTCCTGTATAAAGGGTTTATTAACTCCCTTCAAATGTTTATTTTGATTTTTGGGCACCTGATCAAAAGCTCAAAGGTGGCAGTCACCTGATCAAAACCTGCTAGTGCCAATATTCCAGAATGCAGTTTTGTATCCTTTAAAATAACTAAATGCATCCTAACATAAAGACTTTTATAAGCCACAAAGATTATGGGCGTCAACAACTGACACGAACCCATAGTAAAAATTGACAAGTCTAAACAAAGTCAACTACCTCAAAGCTTTGAGGTGGAAACAAACAGCCGCAGTAACCCGCAACACCAGAAGCACAACACGGTCAGCTAAACCTGCTACTGCTCTGATCCTGAGGCATTCAAAAGAAGAACACCTCAAAAATAATTTACAAATGGTGCAGAAAGTAGGGGAAGACCAAACAAACCTCAAACTGAATGAAATCTATAACACGACTGCAACAAAAGGTCAGCAACAGAGTAAAAGTGAGCAAACAGTAAATTTAGCCGAGCAAGAATGACTAATCACATCAACTGGATAGAACAGAGTACCAAACATCAGAAGTTCATACTTTCATCTTTCATTAATATTCGTGTTATTCATCAATAAAAATGAGACTGATCAGCTCAACAATAAAGAGTACTGTGCCGGGGAGAAGGGTCCACAACGCGCACAAACCCAACCAACTGGCACCATGTCGAGGGAGAAACCCCAACGCGTACATACCAAGCTAAGGTAATGTGTCGGTGATGAAAATCCACAACGCGCACAGACTCAATCATAAGGCACTATGCCGAGGGAGAAACCCCAACGCGCACAGACCATATGTGTTTCTTTAGTTAGGTAATTATGCATGCAGAGCTTCCTTTTATTCATCACAGACTCAAGGTTAACCAACGAAGTGGACTGCATAAGGACATTTCAAGGGTCAAACAAAGTGTAGTACAATCAAAACAATGAGACACACTAGGTGTCGCAATGATCTACATGACTCGATAATTAAAGTGGCAGGACAACCAAATTAGTTTACCAACTCTACAGAACACGAATTGGGCGTAAAAGTTCAATGAAATAACTTTGCAATTTAAAGACAAGTCACAATCCAAGAAAAATAACTTAGAATTTGACTGACAAGTTTTATCGAAATTTAGAGATAAGTTTCAATGAAATATAAACATTACAAACTCAACGAAAACTGACAAAATAAAGAGGAAGGGAGAAAGAGTGAGGGCAAGAACACCACTTGCCTCGATTTTACCAGAAAGATCCTCCGAACCACCCCTTGTCGCAGATCGGGTTAAAGAAGACGACGAAAGTCGAAATCTAACAAGAAATAGCTGAAATAGAGGTTAGGGCCGAAAACACTAGCGAAAAAATCTTAAGGAAAGGGGAAGATTTTACCACGATGGCGAAGCTCTCGAGATCTATGATCGGTTGGAAATTTCAAGCACCGGAGCTTTGTCGACGGCCACTGGAAGATTCACGAATGGGAGGGAGTCGCTGCTCTAGTTATGGTTCGGTCTATCGTCAGGAGGAAGATGAAGTTTTCTTTTCTAATTATCCTTAGGTATCAGAGTATAAACTTATATATATATACACACACACACACACACACACGTGTTTATAAATTATTTTGTCTAAACTGGAAGAAAAACGGAAGATTTAGGTGCGGAAGCATAGAAAACGAAAATAGATATTTACGATGGCTTCAAATCGAAACGTGCTCAACATGAAAGTTGTAGATCTCGTCGAGACGAACAAATTTCATGTTATTAAGTTTTTATAAGACACCATTTTGACCCTCAAAATGGCGCCCGAATGCAGACTGGAATGGAATACTCGGGAAGGACGACCAACTACTCGAGAACAAGATTAGAGGTACTCAAGAAGTAGATAACAGGTTACTCGAGTACTAAAATTCAGTACTCGAGAACAACATAAGCAATACTTGAGAACAAGAAGCCAGTACTCGTCACAAACAAGGCAGTACTCGAGAGGAAGAATGTACTACTCGAGAACCAGATCAGGCGGACTCGAGAACTAGGCAGACTCGAGAAGAAATTTGCAGCACTATGTTTTTTTGTCCTCATGAATAGTGATTTTTACAAATATATCCAAAATCAAACTATAGAGATGAATAGTAAAAGACATTTTTGAATAGTGTTTTAATATTAAAATAAGCATACTTATAATTTTTTAAACAAGGAAACATAAGTTCAAAATGGAGGTCCAAACGGACGCCAAATTAAACAAAACTCACACCATAGGCGAACACAGACGCTACGAATACAACAGCGAAATCAAAACCAAAATCCGACGAGCCGTTCCTGAGATATAAATTTTCAAAGTATACGGCGAACATAAAGTTCACAAAACTTCGAAAAATCGCCGAGGCCTGAATATCGCTCGGATCGCGACGAAACTTGACGAGCAAGTCCAAAATTATTTAACTTAATTTCCAAATGTCAAATTTTCCAATTATAACAAGAATTTGAGAATTTGGCCGACTCGACCGAACGGACGCGAAAATGCCTTAACGGCGTCGCGCCGTCAATTCGACATTAAAAGTAACGCCATGATGTCATAAATATGACGATATCAAATCAAATAAAATCATCAAAGAAAATCGGGGTGTTACACCGGCGGCCAAACCACCTCAGGCCAATAGCCCTCACCTCAACAGAGGTGGTGGTGGTTGGCCGAGGAGGTGGCCGGAGGGCTGGGAATTGGGGCTGGAGTTAGCTCCAGGTCGGGTGGATTTGGGCCATTGGCTGGAGGAAGAATAAAGCCAGGACCCGTCTGATCCTGCTTTAAGATCCGTGCAGATCTAAATATATTGAATTTGATTTATGTATATTTCTGTCACATAATTTCACCTGTTTTGGAATTTAAATTAAAAATACTTAGAGGCCTTTTTAGTAAATACGGTCAACATGAAACTTGTCGCCCTATGACTCTAGTTTATTTTAAAATTGATTTTAACCAATTTGGAGTTCAGGTCAGACCACAACACTCATTTTGGTGAGGTCTATTCTTAGGGTTGTTCATTGATTGTTTGGGGTGCCACCATCAATCCCGACTTCCAAATGACTTGAAATTTGTTGTATGAACATTCATATCTAGTTCTATAACATATTCAAAAATGGGATTTTTCGGAAAACATTTTTCTAAAGTTTTGGAAATCATTTCATTTTTCATGTAAGGTTTAATTAAAGAGTCTAATGACCTCCAAATCCTCCCAAATTTTGGTGAGTGGTCCTTCGGGTCAATATAGGACTCTGTATAAAATTTAATCCCATTTGGAGATTATTTTGTTTGGAACTTGGTAAACACTTGCCTAGGCCTAAAAGGGTTATTTAGGTCAAAGTGTCCCTTGTGGGTATTGAGTGACCAAATCACCTCAACAGAGGTTGAAACTTGGGCCACTGACTTGTTATGACAATAAACACCTACACATGGAGTTTGGGGTGGATTAAGATGGATTTGCCCTATGACCCTAGTTCAAATCCTAAGGTTGAACTTTGGGAGTTTGTGAAGGACATGGGGTGATATGCCCTTGAATAAACTTGGTGTTTAGTACACGTGATCTTAGGCTGGTGAAATGACCAAGGAAGGAATTTGATGGTATTGGGGCACATGCACCCCAATTTAGTCACTTGGATATTATTTAGGTCTATACACCTTATGGAATAATTAAGGGGTCCTATGACTTTGGATCTTCATGAGATTTTGGTAGGGTTAATTTTATAGTAATATTAATCTCTAAAATTTATTATAGGATGTTTAGATAATAGTATCTCATACTTGTAGATATAACCTTCACATTGCCCTTTTTGATGATATTGAAGTAACTATGATTTAATTATCTTAAAATGATATGAAACTCTGAAAAAGTTAATCAAATACCATTTTTATGCACTAATAAATTATTTGGAATAACTGGGCATTTTCTCTTAGTACTTCATGTGTAAAGTAAACTAGTGCACCTTATTTTTATAAATAGATAGTAAATATCATATCTTGTTGGAAAATTGTCTTTCTTGGCCAGAGAACTTTTTAGGGCATAATAAAGCTTAGAAAATTATTACATGTTATTTGAATGAGTTTACAAGAATGTTTCTTCACAAAGTGCACTATCATGGATTTATTTGAGGTATTTTTCTATATAGCTCACTGACCTTGGAATTGCATGAAACTTACTCAATAATATTTTATGACATATTAAAGTTATGGTAAATTTTATATAATTTTTGGACTATGAATTGTGGTATTCCCTTCATTACCTCTAATTATTTGAATTACTTTGAATTAATTATTTAGAGGTTAATAAATTTATGAAAATTTGTGAAATTTGTTCTTCACTAATATTTTGCTATCATGTAGTGTTCATAATTTTGGGTGGCCATAACTTAAGGAAATCTAGTACTTCATGTTCAAAATTACCCATGGCCTAACTTTTGGGAAAATTTAATAAATGCCAAATTAAGTAGGAAAATTACAAGATCCTCAATTTAGGCTAAATGTGTCATGATAGACCCCCAGTAATTATCTTAGGGCTTTGGATGAAAGTTTGGAGTCCCTCCTATCATGTATATCATACAGCTTAGATTGGTCTACATATAGTGAAACTGCAGAAATTGTGATAGCATATGGAATGAACATAGGGAGATGGGGATAATAGTTTACTGATTTTGGTGAAGTGAAAATGAGTTCATCATTAGGAGTCATGATGTGGAAGTATCGGGTTGACTAGTGATAAATGGTGCTCGGCATCGACGAAACATCGTCCTTCTTGTGGAGGGAAAGAGAGTCAAAATACACTAGGGTTAGATTTAGGATAACTTTAAATGGGGTTGGCTATTGGTAGATACCATTAGTGCTAAATACCTTGCAAAAGGGAGCTTTGGGCTTCAGCCCATCGTAGCTCCTAGTGCCCTCAAAAAGCCCTTCACAGGGAATGCCTTGGGCAGTCCAAGGTTAACGTAAGTCGTAAGACTAAATGAATTACAAGAGTAATTAGAAATACTCTAGGATTACACTTACACTCACACTCCTCGATGTTGTGGGAGTTAGGTTGGGTCGCATGAGCGGTAGGCTTGGTGGTTTGGTGATGGGCAGGTTAGCCCGACGTGCTGATGGCTCGGTAGATATTTATGACATACGGGATAGTCCAGGGAGCTTTGGCTCGATGGGAAATACATTAACGTTGCATGTGCATAAAATATAAGATGGTGGGTCTTCGGTATTGGAGAGTTATCGCACTGACACTAAAACGTTGACTCAGCAGGTGTGGTTTAGCACTTAGCCAAATAAAGTCCGGTGCGCCAGCTAGCAAGAGTACGCAAGAGCTCCACTTAGTGCACTAGCATTGAGGTGCACGATAGTTTTAACTGGTAGTGCTGATACCGGTTAAGAGGTGGGCGAGGCCCAATCCACCACTTCCGTTTTCCACTACGGAGATATCGTGGGAGGTTAGGCTCTAGAAAGGGGGAACTAAAGGTCTGTGTGCACAGATTCAGGTGTGTGAGTTGCACTTACATGTTCATACCATAACATACTTGCGTGTCATAGTATAATCATTGCATATAACGCTTGACACCTATTGTATAAATTGGTTGGGACTCTTTATACAATAGGCCTTGCAAAACGACCCCTTGGTCTATATGTTTGTTTGGGCATTCCTATAGGTCATGATTATTTACTTAATTTACCTTCTTGTACTTTTACTTGCTCACCTTGTTCATGTGTATACTCATATTGCTTACCTACTATTTGCTTACTTATACTTGTTGTGGTTTTATACTCATAATAGACTTGTTCTGCTGTCACCTAGTTACTTTTGTTACTCTCCACCTTAAATACCTTCTCATTCCGTCTCCCCGCTCGGTGCCTAGGAGCCATTGGGGAAGGGTGGGGGATGATAGGAATTAGTCTTTTTGACTAACGGTCATTGACTAAAGAGTTTTAGGGTGTCATGGTGTAACGCCTCCGTTCGTAATATGGAATATAACGGTGGGTCCGGCTGGGCCCCATGCCATATTTCATAGACAAACGACAGAATTACATGTGAATATCAAATCATGTTCTACTCGTGAAAGCATTTTAAGTTATAAGAACTCAACACAGTGAATGTTCACTAACTATATAAACCATACATTTATATATCACCAAGAATAGATACAAATACACACGCTCATGGCCTTAAGGCCTTACATGTTACTTTTTACAAATATACAGCTTCATACATCGGCACGCAGGCCAGCCATACATGAAATCCAAGAATTCTTCGTACGGCCTTCAAGGGCCTTTAAGAAGCAAGGCTTCAATCCGCTCAATTCAATTCAACCCGTCAGCACCTGCAATTAGACATCCACCCCAAGAGCGGTAAACAAAGCAACAGTCAACATTAGCTGACTAATTATAATGACCCTACCCCTTACCCGATGCAGTGGTTCATTCCCTGTATGCATTGCCAAACATCTAGCTATAATAACAAGTATCACAACAGTATCACAAACGCCGGCCTCCGCCATACGCTCCGTGCACTCAGGGCACATTACGGTGGGCCATACTCCTTGGCACCACCACCGAGCAGAGATTTTTAACAGGTTGGTTGGCCGGTGCTAGTCCCCCAACACGCATGCCGGTGACATTCCACCCATCCCACTTAGAGGTGCTAACCTCACGACAATCTTGAGCATTTAAATCACATCTAGATCGACCCACCATTATGGTACTGTAAGCCGGGTATGCCCCGCGTCCCCCCATGCATTGCCACTAATCGATCGTCTAAATAACCAGGTGTAGGTCAGCCTTTTCCCGTTGCTCAAAACATCAGTAGTGCACTACTTGATGCGGGTCGGCTTTCCCTCCTGATCAGACGCAGCTTTCCGCTCTCTTAGAGCTGATTACCAATTTAGCACACACAAGACAAGAGCTCATCCCGAGCTTACTAGGTATTCACAATTCACAAACATCCACACAATACACGGAGTCTTCTCCGGTTCATAATATAAACATCGCCAATCCAGACTTCCTGTCCGAATGGGCTTCACACAACATGCCTATGTCGTACTACCTATTTCTGGCTCAAAATGCAGACTCAACCTGGAATCACTTATGCTTTCCACCTCTTGGTGGAGGATTCTATGCATATGCATAAATAAAGGACTTCGCTTGTCCAAGAAGGAGATCGTTACCCTTGACGATCGCTTTGGAGCCATGAACTAGCCGGATGGAAATCACCGCCACGGCCGTGCCTCCACGAATCCGCACTCTGCTCACGATTCAGCACACTGAAGCTTTTCCGGTAGCAGGGTTCTTCTCCTTCTTCCTTCCTTGCTCTCCTCTCTCCATAGCCCTTTAGGGACACGGCCATGTGACACGCCCGTGTCACAGGTCGTGTACTCAACTTAACTTGCTGCTTGACAATCATCCAGCGCAGTTCGTCGACCAGAGGGGGACACGCCCTCTGACACGCCCGTGTCACAGGGTGTGTTCCCTCTCCAGAACTTCTCGAGTGCATTTCGACGAGCACTCGACAAGCTGCTCAACCCGAGCAGGACACGCCCTGGGGCGTGTCCCAGGCCATGTCACCCAACCTGAACCCAAATTGGGATTTGGGGTGTTGCAACCCTCCCCTCCTTCAACAAAATTTCATCCCGAAATTAATTTCAGCTATAACCACTCCATTCCGCAGAAAAACGATCCGGGTTAGAGCTCAGAGGCCGCAGCTTGTCTCACCCCACGACATCACACAAAACAAACATAACATACATACATAACAAACATAACATACATACATAACAAACATAACATACATGCATATATCCACCATAGTCATATATTTTATCCCAGATATACATACATCAACAGAACCATTCCTTTATTACACCTTGATCAAATGATTACCCGGATAAAATAAGGCGTAACCAACATCACATCGTTTATTCATGCAACATCTTTTGACATCACCAAAGTAATACAGTTCACGCTTCCATTTTACTTCCGCTCATCCGCATCTCGCATAATTCGCTTTATAGCCTCTTGTACTTCCAAACTAAACACTCGAGGCTGCTATACTTCATCGATTGAGCTTTGCGGTTCTTGCAATTCAAGATTACGCACTTGAGGTTGCGTCCGGTATACAGATGACTTGGCCTGTAACACCCCCTATCCGTCGCATAGCATATAGCAGTAGGTCCGGCCGGGGCCCGATGCCATATACTACAGACAGACCGGGTGGTTACTCAATGGAAACCATCCAACCAATCCAACGTCCTACACAGAGCATTCTAGCAGAAGCAGTTTTTATAAGTTGCAATAAAAAGAACCCAGCACCAAGCATGAATGTCCACTAATACACCAAATAGGAATGTAGTACATACATAAGTACTGGCCTTAAGGCCTTACAAAATGGTTTACTCATTATACATGTTTTCCATACCACGGTACGCAGGCCGGTCATACATGATCAAAAGCAAGTAAAACACTCCAATTAGACCTTCGAGGGCTGGCTTCGCATTTTAGGCTTTAGCCCGCTATTGACCACTTGGTCCATCAGCACCTGCAAGCATAATCCACCGCACGGTGGCAAACAAAAGTAACGGTCAGCAATGCTGGCCAAATTATAACGATCCCGCCCCCAACTCGGGGCGGCGATGCTCCTTCCCTTAATTTTACTAGCACAACCAAACAGTAAATAAATACATTGCATCACAGGCATTGGCACACACGGCCACACGCCCCGTGCTCTCAGGGCACATTCTCGGTGATCACAGTCTAAGTCTTCCGACTCACCACCGTCCCGAGGACGGCAATATCTCGTGAGCATTTGGTCTTTCTGGCCACTGACTAAGACCCTCATCTATGCCAACGGTAAGTGCCACGTAACTTTAGGTCTCTTTAACCGAACGACATAGAGCGGGTACTGTTCCGCCTAACCTGTTGCTCACACCGCAACGTTAATTTAAACCATATGCGCGGGTCAAACTTCTCCCGAGTCCCAAATCTTTTACATACAACACATAACTCAGTTATGTTCAAATTGGCTCCAGGCCTGCAAGTTTGGCAGAATCACGCATCTGCCCAGTTTTCCGGGTGCACCTTTAAGTTAATCTCCAAGGCTCCCTGTTGCAATCTACCATGTAGAAAAACCCGAAAACAAACATTCGCACGGAGTCTTCTCCGGCCATTTATGCAATGCAACATCACCGATCCAGACCAACTTGTCCGGGTAGGCTTCACACATCATGACTATGTCCGTTTTCGAATACGGACTCTAAACAATGGAGACTTTACATATCTACCCAAAGGAACGCCTCCAACTCACCGCGGACTCGCGAGAATGGGCTTCCTATGCAAAAGAAGTAGAGCTTCACATGCTCAAGTAGAGAATCGTTACCCTAGCGTTCTTCCTTGGCGCCATGGAAAAATAAGCAGATGAAAAGCACCACACTCTCTTTGCCTCCGTAGATCTGAAGTCGGCTCGCGATTTGGAGCTTCGAAGCTCCTCCAATGGCCGGATCTAGCTTTTTCTTCCTCCTTGGCTCTCCTCTCTCTATACTTTAGAAAGATAACCTCTCAAGTGAAATGAGGGTTTCAAGGGTCCAATCCCGTGTATATCCAAGTACTAACAGCCCCCAGCCGTCGGATCCTGAATTAAAGAAACGAACGACCATGATCCAGACCTAAATTGCAGAATCTGGGTCGAACACGGCCTGGCACACGCCCGTGTCCCGGGCCGTGTCCCTCATTCGCCGTCAAAATCGACACGCCTGGAACAACACACGGGTATCCGACACGCCCGTGTTCGACCTAACACGCCCGTGTTCCAACTGACACGGCCGTGTGCCCCCATCGATTTATCCTGAAAACAACCTGAGAACAACACGGGTTCTTGGACACGCCCATGTCCTAACCCGTGTTCCCTCGAACACGCCTGGGCTCCAGGCCGTGTTCATGATCTCGACACTTCATCGAGCGAAGTTCGTCGACCACCAGACATGGCTTCGGACACGGCCGTGTCCTAGGCTGTGTGCCTTGTCTCAACACTTCGTCAAGCGAAAATGTCGACACACTGGGCCGGTTGTCAACACGGGCTCGACATGCCCTGATACACGCCCGTGTCTCAGGCCGTGTGCCTCGTCTCGACACTTCGTCGAGCGAAAATCATCGACACACCGGGCCGATCGTCGACACTGGCTCGACATTACCTGAGACACGCCCGTGTCTCTGGCCGTGTGTCATGTCTCGACACAGTGTCGACCGAAATTCGTCGACTTCACGGCCAAGTCATCGACTCCAGTATGACACACCCTGGGACACGCCCGTGTGCCTATTGCCAGATTCCAAATCTGTCCCAAAACTTCCCCCGTCGCTCTTTTGAGTTTCGGGGCGTTAGAACTCTCCCCCTCTTAAAAGAATTTCGTCCACGAAATTATATATAAAGGAAAGACACACACAAAATTAAGTTGTACCTGAGCGGAACAACTCCGGATACTCGTCAAGTATAGTCTGCTCTCGTTCCCAAGAGAGCTCCTCTCGACCGCAATTGTCCCATCGGACCTTGACGATCCTGATCTCTTTATTGCGTAGCCGCTTGACCTCCGAGTCCTCAATCCGCACGGGCTTGACTTTTGTCGTCAGCCCACTATCCACCGGCACTTGATCAACCGCGATCACTTGCAAAGGCTCTTGCACTGCCTTCCGAAGCACCGAAATATGGAATACATCATGTAATCCACCAAGCTCTACTGAAAGCTTCAACCGATAGGCTGCTTCACCAACTCGCTCAAGAACCTCAAACGGCCCAAGGTACCTCAGGCTTAGCTTTTTCAATCGCCTCACCCGCGAGAAACCCTTGAACGACTTGATCTTTAAGTACACATAGTCGCCCACAGCGAACTCCACGTTCCTGTGCTTGGCATTATAGTACTTCGCTTGCCGTTCCTGAGCGATAAGCAATCTCTCCTGAATGGTACGCACCAACGAAGTAGTATCCTCCACTTCTAATCGCTTATATAACTTTGACTCACCCGTTTCTAGCCAAGACAACGGCGTGCGACATTATCTACCATATAGGGTCTCGAAGGGCGCCATTTGAATACTCGCTTGGTAGCTATTGTTGTACGCGAACTCCACCAAATAAAGGTGGTCTTCCCATTACTTTCCAAAATCCAAGACACACATTTGAAGCATATCTTCCATAGTTCTATTGACCCTCTCGGTCTGCCCATCCGTTTGCGGATGGAAGGCTGTGCTGAATTTCAACTTTGTTCCCAACATTTGCTGCACTAGCCTCCAATCATTGGACATGAACCGCCCATCTCGGTCACTCACGATGCTGCGGGGCACCCCGTGAAGCCGTACAATGTTATCCACAAACAGTTTTGCCAACTTCTCCACCGGATCATCCTTCCTATGCAGAATGAAATGCGACACCTTCGTTAACCGATCTACGACCACCCAAATGGCGTCGTTTCCCCCTTTTGCGACCATGGCAAACCGTGCACAAAGTCCATAGAGATGTCGTCGAATTTCCACTCCGGAATAGGCAAGGACTTAAGAAATCCTCCTGGCTATTGGCACTCTGCCTTCACCAAGGCGCAAGTTTGGCACTTTGCTACGTAGAGCGCCACATCCTTCTTCAAAACCGGCCACCAAAACAGTTTCTTTACATCGCGGTACATCTTCGTGCTCCCCGGGTGAATCGAGTACTTAGTATGGTGTGCCTCGTACAACAATTCCACCCGCAAATTGCCCATACCTGGGATGCACAGAAGACCGTCTTTCCAAAGCAATCCGTCCTCCACAACGAATTGGGAATTGGACCCATCCAGAGCCTCTACCATGAACTGCTTCATATGGACATCCATATCCAAAGCCTGCCAAATCCGATCAGCCAGGTCATATTGGACTTCAGTCCAATTCAGTACTGCTTCAGCACTTGATTGCTTATCCACACAAACAATCTCCAACGCCTCCAACTACTGAACCAACCGCTCATCATGCACCGATAGCCAATTGGCTTGAGCTGGGGCCCGGCGGCTCAACGCGTCCGCAATCGCATTCCCTTTACGAGGGACGTAGTGGATCTTGAATGTATAGTCTCCCAAGAACTCCATCCATCTACGCTGTCGTATATTCAGATCTTTTTGATCAATCAGATACTTCAGGCTCTTAAGATCGATGTGAATATCAATCTTTACACCGTACAAATAGTGTCTCCATAGCTTCAAGGTAAAAATCACGGCCGCTAGCTCCAAGTCATGGACCAGATAATTCCTCTCGTGCACTTTCAGCTGTCTCGAGCCATAAGCTATCACACTTCATGTTGCAGTAGCACGCAACCCAAACCGCTGCCCGAAGCAACACTATAAATCTCATAACCTTCGGTCCCACTCGGCGAACCCAGCACAGGCGCCGTGGTCAACCGACATTTCAACTCTTCAAAAGCTCGCGCGCACTCCGGCATCCAAACGAACTTCTGCTCCTTCCTCGTCAAAGTAGTGAGAGGTAACGCTATCCACGAGAAGTTCTCTACGAAGCGCCGATAATAGCCGGCAAGCCCCAGAAAGCTCCGGACTTCCGCTACCGTAGCAAGCTCAGGCCACTCCCGTATCGCAACAATCTTCACCGGATCCACTGCAATACCCTCTCCACTCACTATATGATCGAGGAACGCAACAGAGGACCACCAAAACTCGCACTGGAGAACTTGGCGTACAAGTGATTCCTCCTTAGCGTCTCCAAAACCAAATGAAGATGCTTGCAGTGATCTTCCTCACTCTGCGAGTTCACCAAAATATCGTCGATGGAGACGATCACCAAATGGTCCAAGTACTCCCTGAAGGTCTTGTTCATCAGATCCATGAACACTGACGGCACATTAGTCAGCCCAAACGACATGACCGTAAACTCATAATGCTCGTATCTCGTACTGAACGCTACCTTCGGGATATCACTCTCCCTTATTCGCAGCTGATAGTACCCGGACTTGAGGTCCAATTTAGCGTACACCGTCGACCCGACCCACTGATCAAAAAGATCATCAATCCTTGCGATTGGGTACTTGTTCTTTTCCGTTAGCTTGTTTAACTCCCATTAATCGATACAGAGTCTCAAGCTCCCGTCCTTCTTCACAACAAAGAGGGCTGGTGCGCTCCAAGGCGAAGAACTTGGACGCACATACCCTTGCTCCAACAACTCTTGAATTTGCACCTTCACCTCCGCCATCTCTTTATGCGCAAGCCGATATGGAGAGCGTGACACAGGATTTGCACTTGGTACGAGCTCTATCGTAACATCTATCTCCCATTGAGGCGGGGCTACAGGGAGATCTCTAGGGAACACATCAGGGTATTCCAATACCACTGAAATACTATCCAACGTGAGCTTCGGCTTTGTAAACTCCACTAGTGTAAAGAACAGCTCTGCACCAGCATGAACCGCCTTCACCACTTGAAGAGCAGACACCAACGTCTTGCTCGACCCCTTCGAGTCCGTAAAGGTCGTCTCACGACTTGCTCCCAGCTTGACTTCCTTGCTACCGCAATCTATATCGGCTTGCTGCTCCGAGAGCCAGTCCATGCCAAATATTGCGTCGAACTCCTCCAGCAGCGGTAGAGACGTTAGCAAATGGAACTCCTGACTCCCAATACAAACCTAAGAGAAACAAATACTAGCCGCTCACATGAGCACCATTGGACCATAATGCATCCAATTTGTCTCTTATCATCGAAGGAGGTACTCCGACGCGCAATATAATTCCTAAATAAAGGAATGCAAAGCTCCCTAAACGAACGGTGCTCTTGCCAGAAAAACGAAAATCAGAACAAAGCTTAGCACAAGAAGTTCTAAGTTAACACGCACAAGGGCGACAAGTATTTAAGGCTAAGCTGCTATAACTTTAAACCATACATGTCTTCATGGAGGCGTGCATTCTCCCGGGCTTTAGGCACCCACGGGCATAGTGCCCCGACTCCCCGCAGTTATAACATGCGCCCGGGGTTTGGCCTGTAGAAGCCCCCGAAGCACCGAGAGGAGGGACTAGACCCAAAGTCCTAGCCTTCTTATACCACCTACGATAACCAGACTTTGAGGTGTTTGGCGTTTTGAATGTCGTTTCCTTTGCACTAAAGTTCTCAACTGCTCCTGACATAACTTTCTTAGTCTTCTGAGCACCTTTCCAACACCTTCGGGCAAAGTGCCCTTTCTTTCCACAAGTATTACAAGTGGAAGTAGCTTTGCTAGTCGATGTCGTAGCCCCCTTCTCCAGCATTCTGCCGGATGCAGCTCCTATGGGGCTTGCATAGTTCGATACCATGGTCGCTGGCATCGGGAGAGTCTTACTCACATTAGCCTCCAAAGATCTAGCTGATTCCACCAAGGCTCGGAATCCCAATAACTTTGGTCCTAGCAGTAGAACCCGTAACTCGACGCGCATGCCATTATAAAATCTATCGACTGTAACTTGCTCATTATCCAACTCGAAGCATGGGTAGCGGATTATCATAAGAAATGCTTGCAAATATTCCTCAACTGTGTGCGCTCCCTGTACTAAATGCATATTCAGCTGCTGCCCCGATGGTCTAACAAAAGTCATCCGCTCCATCACGCCAACCGGCGTTGAAGCCACAACAGGGGCGTTGGGTTGTACATTTCTTCCATGCGGTGCACCCGTCACAGCGAACACCGCTTCAACGATCCTTCTAACGGTTTCATACGAAGGAGGGGTCTCAAACACCTCACCGGGTGCACTATGCCCCTCAGAAACCGGACATTCTGGAGGCCCAGCACCGCTTCTGGTCATCTATAGTGGTACAAAACACCGTTAAGCGACCAAATAAAATTACAAACAGCAATTATAGGAACACACAGGTTCCTCAAACATGTGTATTTTCATTCCTAAGTGGACATTCATGGGTTCTTTTACTGTTATAATGATGACGCACACACATGTGCTCACCACCCCTTAAAAAGAATTCGCCCACGAATTCATTTGAAGCCCGACCAAAACCAGTAGTCTGATACCAAATTGTAACACCCCCTATCCGTCGCGTAGCATATAGCAGTAGGTCCGGCCTGGGCCCGACGCCATATACTACAGACCGGGCGGTTACTCAATGGAAACCATCCAACCAATCCAACGTACTACACAGAGCATTCTAGCGGAAGCAGTTTTTATAAGTTGCAATAAAAAGAACCCAGCACCAAGCATGAATGTACACTAATACACCAAATAAGAATGTAGTACATACATAAGTACTGGCCTTAAGACCTTATAAAATGGTTTACTCATTATACATGTTTTCCATATCACGGCACGCAGGCCAGTCATACATGATCAAAAGCAAGTAAAACACTCCAATTAGACCTTCGAGGGCCGGCTTCGCATTTTGGGCTTTAGCTCGCTATTGACCGCTTGATACAGCAGCACCTGCAAGCACAATCCACCACACGGTGGCAAACAAAAGTAACGGTCAGCAATGCTGACCAAATTATAACGATCCCGCCCCCAACTCGGGGCGGCTATGCTCCTTCCCTGCATTTTATTAGCACAACCAAATAGTAAATAAATACATTGCATCATAGGCATTGGCACGCACGGCCACACGCCCCGTGCTCTCAGGGAACATTCTCGGTGATCACAGTCTAAGTCTGCCGACTCACCACCGTCCTTAGGACAGCAATCTCTCGTGAGCATTTGGTCTTTCTGGCCACTGCCTAAGACCCTCATCTATGTCAACGGTAAGTACCAAGTAGCTTTAGGTCTCTTTAACCGAACGACATAGAGCGGGTACGGTTCCGCCTGACCCGTTGCTCACACCGCAACGTTAATTTAAACCATATGTGTGGGTCAAACTTCTCCCGAGTCCCAAATCGTTTACATACAACACATAACTCAGTTATGTTCAAATTGGCTCCAGGCCCGCAAGTTTGGTAGAATCACGCATCTGCCCAGTTTTCCGGGTTCATCTTTGAGTTAATCCCCAAAGCTCCCTGTTGCAATCTACCACGTAGAAAAACCCGAAAACAAACATTCGCACGGAGTCTTCTCCGGCCATTTATGCAATGCAACATCACCTATCCAGACCAACTTGTCCGGGTAGGCTTCACACATCATGCCTATGTCCGTTTTCGAATACGGACTCTAAATAACGGGGACTTTACATATCTACCCGAAGGAACGCCTCCAACTCACCGCGGACTCGCGAGAGCGGGCTTCCTATGCAAAAGAAGTAGAGCTTCGCATACTCAAGTAGAGAATCGTTACCCTAGCATTCTTTCATGGCGCCATGGAAAAGTAAGCGGATGAAAAGCACCGCACTCTCTTTGCCTCCGTAGATCCGAAGTCGGGTCGCGATTTGGAGCTTCGAAGCTCCTCCAATGGCCGGATCTAACTTCTTCTTCCTCCTTAGCTCTCCTCTCTCTCTATACTTTAGAAAGATAACCTCTCAAGTGAAATGAGGGTTTCAATGGTCCAATCCCGTGTATATCCAAGTACTAACAGCCCCCAGCCGTCGGATCCTGAATTAAAGAAACAAACGCCCGTGTCCCTCATTCGCCATCAAAATCGATGCGCCTGGAACAACACACGGGTATCCGACATGTCCGTGTTCGACCTGACACACACGTGTTCCAACTGACACGGCCGTGTGGTCGGCCGTGTGCCCCCATCGATTTATCCCGAAAACAACCCGAGAACAACACGGGTTCTTGGACATGCCTGTGTCGTAACCCGTGTTCCCTCGAACACGCCTGGGCTCCAGGCCGTGTTCATGGTCTCGACACTTCATCGAGCGAATTTCATCCAGCACCAGACACGGCCTCAGACACGCCCGTGTCCTAGGCCGTGTGCCTTGTCTCGACACTTCGTCGAGCGAAAATGTCGACACACCGGGACAGTTGTCAACACGGGCTCGACACGCCCTGAGACACGCCCGTGTCTCAGGCCGTGTGCCTCGTCTCGACACTTCGTCGAGCGAAAATCGTCGACACACCGGACCGATCGTCGACACGGGCTCGACACGCCCTGAGACACGCCCGTGTCTCAGGCCGTGTTCCATGTCTCGACACAGTGTTGACCGAAATTCGTCGACTTCGCAGCCAAGTCGTCGACTCCAGTATGACATGCCCTGGGACACGCCCGTGTCCCAGGCCGTGTGCCTACTGCCAGATTCCAAATCTGGCCCAAAACTTCCCCCGTCGCTCTTTTGAGTTTCGGGGCGTTACACGGCCACTGCTTTACCCTTTTCTTCATAAGATGCACCTGTCCTTTTCTCACCTCTTGCAGTGCCACTCCAACAATCACGGGCTATATGTCCCTGCTTCCTGCATTTAAAACATGTGCGTGTTTCAACTCGTTCTTGGCCATAGGTTGCGCCCGAAGAAACAGACGAAGGAGTTGGTTTAGCAGGCCTGAACCTTTTCTTATCTCGTTTCCTAAACTCCGATTGTTCCGACTGTGGAACTTTAAATTACGGCTTTTCCACCGCCTGGCTCTTCTTATCTTGCACCCGTTTCAAATCCTTTTCCAGCGCACGGGCTGTACCTACCAACACTTGGAAGCCTTGGTTCACCGAACTCGGGAGTGCTAACTTAAGCTCATCACACAGTCCCTCATAAAATCTATTTGTCTTCCGCACCTCCTCAGCGAAAGTAAACCCAGCATAGTGCCCCAACCTAGTAAACTCATGCAGGCACGTATAAACATTGCTCTCACCCTACACCAGACGTAGAGCCTCATTTTCCATGGCAATCTGCTGCGAAACTGGCAAATACTTGGCCAAAAATAATTCTGGGAATTCTTAAATCGACATCGCTTCCAATCCTTGACTCGCCAAGTAGTGCAATTCCACTTCGTCCCACAAAAGCCTTGCATCCCCTTCCAACAGAAAAGTAGCTAAGGTAACTTTCTACAACTCCGCAGTCCGAATTCCTGCCAAGATTCTCTTTACTCTTGCATGCCAATCTTCCGCCTGCGTTGGGGAACCCATTCCGCCAAACGTAGGTGGATGAAACTCCTGTTGGGTACATTGGAAAAAATGTACCTGATTTGAAGAAGCCTCACCCTACTCAATGATATACATCAAGGTGTATTTGATGTATTTTGAGTTACCTTGTGCAGGTTAAGTAATTGCAGGGAAAGCTTAAAAGTTTCTAAGTCTATGTGTCGACACCTAGAAGAAAAGTGTCGACACTTAAGAAGGCTTGTGTCGACACCCAGAGAAGCTGTGTCGACACTTGGAGTAATTGTGTCGACACCCAGAGAAGCTGTGTCGACACTTGGAGTAATTGTGTCGACACCAGGAATGCAGAGTCGACACCAGAAGGAAAGTGTCGACACATACAGGCTGTGTCGACACTCAATGAAGAAATGTCTAAAGAATCAGTGTCAACACTTATAAGCAGTGTCGAGACCCAGAGGAACTTTGTCGACATCAAAAGTGTCGACACTAGGAGGCTGTGTCGACACTCAACAAAACTTCAACAAAGTTCAAGTACAAGTGTCGACACTAGGAGGCTGTGTCAACACTCAGCAAATTTCAATAAAGTCTAAGTACAAGTGTCGACACAAAGGAGATGTGTCGACACTCAGCAAAAGTATCAACACATGAAGCATGTGTCGACACAAAGGAAATGTGTCGACACTCAGCAAAAGTCTCAACACAAGAAGATGTGTCGACACTAGGAGGCTGTGTCGACACTCAGCAAATTTCAATAAAGTCTAAGTACAAGTGTCGACACATAGGAGATGTGTCGACACTCAGCAAAAGTATCAACACAGAAGGCATGTGTCGACACTAAGAAAATGTGTCGACACTTAGCAAGTTTAAACACAAGAAGATGTGTCGACACAAAGGAGTTGTGTCGACACTTAGCAGAAATCAACTAAATATTGAAGAAGAAGGACTTGTGTCGACACCCATAATCAGTGTCGACACATTCTAAAGAAGCAGTGTCGAGAAGTAGTTTCTACAACACAAGGAGTTGTGTTGACACCATGAAGGCTAGTGTCGACACTTAGTCTACTTGTGTCGACACTTGGTCTATTTGCGTCGACACTTAAAGACTGATTGTCTCGACACTTTCAGACAGTTACAGAAAATTCAAGAAGTGACTGGATGACTTGACAGCTGCCATTCCAGCCGGTCTACTGCAACTGTCAGAGCTGTCAGAAGATCGTTAGAAACCGGATCAGCCGGTCACCATGAAGAAGGCTTATATAAAGGCTTATTCTGTCAACAGAAGGGTATGATTTGCATCAATCAGTTGAAGTGATCAGAAGATCTAAGAAGTTGGAGAGAGAGAGCTCCTTCTAAGAAGACAGCTGTTGAACCAGGCTGTGAAGAAAGTTTTAGATTGAGATCTGATTCTTAAGTCAGCAGTGATTGAAGATCATCTGCATAGAGTTTCAACCCTACTGTGTTCTAATTCAAGAAGCTTTGAAGAAAGCCAAGGGAGGTTGATCTCAGCAAAGTTCTTCAAAGAACTCATCAAGAAACCAGTCAACTCTTCTCTCTCATTCTGAGTTGTGGATATATACTTTGTAATTTTAATTTCTTGTAGGATCCTAAGGGATCTGAGTTGTAAGCCTGAAATTATAAAGGCTGAGTGGTAGGGCCTGTGTGCCTGAGTGTAGGAGATTCATTTCTCTGAGTGTAGGCCTTGTTGAGGGCGGAGTGTAGGTCTTTGTGAAGATTGAGTGGTAGGGCTGTATGCCTGAGTTGTAGGAGTGGGATCACTCTGAGTTGTAGGAACCTGTTTGGGGTTCTGAGCTGTAAGATCTGAGGATCTGAGGAGTAGTGGAGAAGTTTGGCCGAATCTAGTACACTACTAGATAGGCGAAGGGGGAAAGTGGATGTACCCAGACCTTGGGGAACCACTATAAAAACTATGTGTACTCGGTTTGTGACTGATTCTGTGTTTGCTGTTTGATAATACGGTTTGCAGTCAATTTTATTAGGATATTTTCAGGGTTTTAAAGCAAATCATGTCTTGTAAAGTAATTATTTTGATTCCCCTTTGTATATATTTTTGTCGCTAATGCATTTTTCTGCTTTTTGCAGGTTTTCACGACTTTCAGCCGAAGTTTGCTGTGACACGCCCCAAGGTCACGCCCTACTAGGGCGTGTACCTAGGGCGTGTAACCCAGAGGAATGAAGCAATTGGTCCGAAACTGCATTCCGTGGAAACGTAGTGTACACGCCCTCGGTCACGCCCGTGTCACACCCGACACGGGCGTGTACTAGAGGCGTGTCCCCAGGTTCCGAGGAATCGCCGCAGCGCACTCGTTTTTCCCGCTCCACCGTCGCACCGAAAGTGTCACGCCCCAGGGTCACGCCTGACCCGGGCGTGACATATGGGCGTGTACTTCAGCAATTCCGCCCGTCACCTCCAGCATTCAATTTCAGCCCAACAAAGTCACGCCGCAAAGAACACGCCCCAGGTACACGCCCTACCAGGGCGTGACTTGTGGGCGTGTACCTCAACTACTTCGTCAGAATTCAATTCCTGCCCGAAAAAGTCACGCCGAATGTGTCACGCCCCAGGGTCACGCCCGACCAGGGCGTGACAGGGGGGCGTGACCCGACCCGAAAAATTCTATAAATAGAGCCCAACTCCAGGGGTTCAGGGACACCTTTTGCTTGGAGAGGGGAGGTTCTGTCCTTTGTATTTCTGAACTTTTTAAGCATGTCTTTCCATTTTTAGTTCTTAGCTGTAGCTTTATGCTTTCCCTGTAGTAGTTCCTAGCTTCGTTCTGTAGTATAATGTTAATGATAGTGTAGTTTACCTTTCCATGCACTTGTAATCGCTGGTTTTCATGTTGTAAGATCCCTGTTTCTATTAATAAAAAGTGTTGTTTTCTTTTACGTTTCTGCTCCGTTTTCATTATTCTTCTTCTACTCATCCCCCCTCTTCCTCCTCACCATGATTAACTAATCCTTCATGTACTCGATCTTAATGATCCAAGGTTCGAGTGATTAGGTTATGATGCTTTGAATCTTACCTTTTCTTTTTAGGGTTTAGCTTTGAATTACTCTTGATTTATCATGGGTTGGAGGTATATCATCGATATATACTCTCCACCTTTGCTTTCATTCTGGGCTAGCCGAGAGGCCGAAAGTTTGAAATGAGCACTCAAGAGTAAAGGGACTTGTTCGCACCCCTCGAGAGAGGCAGACGTTCAAATCTCCCGGATTGGAGTAAAATCCATTAGAGGGGTTCACCGCGTAAAGCGAGTTTTAGGCCTCCGATTTAGGCGAAAGTCAGTCGGACCTTCCTAAACTCAGTTAGGCACGACCTTCGAGAGAAGCGTGTCAATATTCATGGAACCTCCACGGTCAAGGACCTTTACCCTAATTAGCTTAGGTTTATTTATCGTATTTTTCTAACCACTCTTGCCGAGGTGATTTCTGATCGAGTGCATTTTCCCTTTCATCGTTACTAAGCTCAAGTTAATCGCTCTTTTAGCTCTCTTTAACTTTTAATGCAAGTAGCTCTCTTTCATTGCAAGTAGTTCTCTTCCTTTAACACGTTTAGCTTTCTTCTAAAAAACTTAATTTTTCCGTCGATAAAATAATAGATTTCGTGTGAGTAAGCTTACTCAACTGTTCCCGGATTTCAATACGACACTTGTGTCCCCTAGCTGCATTTCGATAGGTATACTTGTCTTGATGAATTGTTAGTTTGGTTATTTTCTCTTTGCAGATATCTAAGAGACAATCAAGTTTTTGGCGTCGTTGCCGGGGAGCAATGCTCGTTGATAAATTGAAAACGCGAATATATTAATTTTATCACTTCTCTTTCTCAGCCTCCTTCTTAAAATTTTTTCCGCCTACTCACTTGAGTTAAATGGCTGGATTTTGTTAAGTGTGCATTTTTTTTAATTTTTCCGCCTACTCACTTGAGTTAATTGGCTGGATTTATTTCAAGCAAGTGTGCGTATTTTTATTTTTCCGCCTACTCACTTGAGTTAATTGGCAGGCTTTATTTCAGTAGAGTGTGTTTACTTTCTGTAGAGTGGGTGTGTTTTAATTTTCTGTCGAGTGCGTGAGTGTAGCTTTTATTTTCCGCCTACTCGCTCAGAGTTAAATGGCTGGATTTTAATTACCGCCGACTTAATAGAAACACACATCACAAATTTTTCTACACCACCTAACTCTCTCGAAAAGGGCAAAGTGGCTCTAAATGCCACTATCTTGTCTAGTACCTTGCGAACCTTTCACCGGGTAGCCCTTGGGAAGTTCGGGAGTTAAAACATAAAAAATCTATTTCAAAAAAAAAAATTTCGAACTTCATTAGCTCTTTTATTTTCTAGTCTTTCTTCTCCTCACTTCTTCTAGTGTATGACCCGCGGAAGTCCGTCGGTTACTTTGGACCTGGACCACGAAATTGAGGGTACTCTTCGGAGAAGATCACGATTTCAAGGCCCTACTACCCAAGTACCGGTTGAGGATTCCGAGTCATTTTCTACCTTAAGAATGGCAGAACCCAACGTGGAGGAAGTCGTGCATAGGCCTATGTCCTATTATGCACGACCGAATCTCGAGGGTACAGAAACTAGTATAGTTCGCCCTGCAATAAATAATAATAATTTCGAACTGAAGCCTAGCATAATTCAAATGGTGCAGCAGTATGTGCAATTTGACGGGCTTCAAGATGAAGACCCGAACGCACACATAGCCAGCTTTCTTGAGATTTGTGACACCTTCAAGATAAATGGTGTCACAAATGATGCTATTAGGCTAAGATTATTTCCTTTCTCTCTTAGAATTAAGGCTAAGCAGTGGCTGAACACCCTTCCTAAAAATAGAATAACTACTTGGACGCAATTAACTGAAAAATTTTTGGCCAAGTATTTTCCGCCTGCTAAAACTGCTAAACTTAGGAATGACATTTCTACCTTTGGACAAATAGACTCTGAGACCCTATACGAAACTTGGGAAAGATTTAAAGAATTATTAAGACGATGCCCACATCACGCTCTGCCTGTATGGTCTCTTTGAAGTGGACAACATCTCCCAACTCGCACTGCAAGTTGAAATATTGAGCAAAAAAATTACGGAGATGACTGCTGCCTCCGCCCCTCAGGTATGGGAATCTGCAACTCCTCCCGCCGAACATTTGGATTATGTAAATAATATGCCTAGAACTGCTTTTAATAATTTTTCTGCTGCGAATTATCATCCTCCTGGTTTTAATTTTCCAAATAGTTATAATCCTGCGTTAAGAAATCATCCGAATTTTTCGTGGAGCAATCCATCGAATGCTGTGCACCCGCCACCGCAAAGTGATTTTTCTGCACCACCACCACCTCCTCAAAGTTTTCCAAAACCTCCAAATTTGGAGGAAGTGTTTTCAAAATACATGAATGCTAATGACGCTACGATTAGGACCTTAACCGGAAGTGTTAAAAATTTAGAAAATCAGGTAGGACAGCTCGCTAAAATGATTTCTGAGCGACCCGTAGGGTATCTTCCTTCCAATACCGAGCCCAACCCGAGAGAGCAAGCGAAAGCTATAACTCTTCGGAGTGGGAAGAAAGTTCCCGGTATGATAAGTGAAGAGCCCGAGGCAATCTCCGCTTCCGCTTTAAAAAATCAAAGCTCCGTTCCCGTTTTAAAAATTCCACCCTCTGCCGAAGAAAGTATCACTCCTATTTTAGAACAACAACTCACTCCACCACCCACCTTTAAAAACAATCCATCCCCGCCATACCCTTCCGAACTTAATAAACAACGACAGGATGATCAATACACCCGTTTTTTAGAAATGTTTAAACAAATCCACATAAATCTGCCTTTCCACGAAGCCATATCCCAGATGCCTAAGTACGCAAAATACCTTAAGGACCTCCTAACCAACAAGAAGAAGTTAGAGAACCTTTCTCATGTCACGTTAAATGTCGAATGCTCGGCGGTTTTGACAAACGGATTACCGAAGAAAATCAGTGACCCGGGTAGTTTCTCTATCCCGTGTGTCTTTGGTGATCTCTTTGTGAAACACGCTTTAGCCGACTTAGGTGCGAGTATTAATCTTATGCCCCTCTTGTTGTTTAAAAAGTTAGGAATTGGTAGTCTCAACCCCACACGCATGAGTATCCAGCTAGCCGATAGGTCAGTCAAATACCCGTTAGGAATAGTGGAGGACGTCCTAGTCAAAGTTGACAAGTTCATCTTCCCGGTGGACTTTGTCATTTTGGACATCGAAGAAGACGTCGAGGTTCCCCTGATCCTTGGTCGACCCTTCCTTGCCACCTCCCGAGCTATCATTGACGTAAGCAATGGTAAGCTCTTCCTTCGAGTGGGCGACGATGAGGTAACTTTCTCTATCACCCCCTCGATGAAGAACACACTAGCTAATGATGACTCCTATTTTTTTATGGATACCGTAAGTGAAGAATCCTTCTCTCCCACCTCTGATTTTGAAAAAGAATTTTCCAATTTTTGTTCCTCTCCTACTCCTCCAACTGAATCTCTACACCTAAGTGAAGAATCCTCCACTCGCCTTTCTGATTTTGAAAAAGAATTTTTTGATTTCTGTTCCTCTTCTACTTTTCCAACTGAATCGCTGCACGAAGCCGCCATGGCCGCTAGCAACACCCCTTTTAATTTTACATATAAAAAAGTGTACGAGGACATAGTTTTTGAAAAAGAACAAATTTCCAAAACCTTGTATGATGACCCCCCTACCTTGGAACTAAAAGAACTACCAGAGCACCTTCAATACGCTTTCTTAGAAAAGGACTCCAAGCTGCCTGTCATAGTTTCGGCCTACCTCACGGATGCACAAAAGGATAAACATCTTTCAATTTTACAAAAGCATCGCCAAGCTATTGCTTGGCAGATATCTGATATTAAGGGCATAAGCCCATCTTTCTGCACTCATAAAATCTTAATGGAAGATAATTCACGTAATTCTATACAACCTCAGCGCTGTATAAACCGAAACATGAAAGACGTAGTTAAGGGAGAGGTTATGAAATTGTTAGACGCAGGAATTATCTATCCTATATCCGACAGTAAGTGGGTTAGCCCAGTACAGGTAGTACCAAAGAAGAGAGGGATAACGGTCGTAAGTAATGAAAATAATGAATTAATCCCGACTCGGACGGTGACCGGATGGCGAATGTGTATAGATTACCGTAAGTTGAATGACGCCAGCCGCAAGGATCACTTCCCCTTGCCATTCATTGATCAAATTTTAGAACGACTTTCCGGACATAGCTTTTATTGTTTTCTCGATGGCCTCTCGGGGTATCTTCAAATCCCCATCTCCCCCGAGGAACAGGACAAAACTACGTTTACTTGTCCCTTCGGCACCTTCGCCTACCAAAGAATGCCGTTTGGATTGTGCCATGTGCCAGCTACATTCCAACGATGTATGCTCGCCATCTTTGACAAGTACGTAGAGAGCATTATGGAAGTTTTCATGGATGATTTCTCCGTCTTCGGGAATTCCTTTGATAGTTGCTTAGAGAACCTTGAAAAAGTCTTAGAGCGATGCGAAGAAACTAACCTCGCCTTAAATTGGGAAAAATGTCATTTTATGGTAAGGGAAGGGTTAGTTTTGGGACATAAAATTTCTGAAAGGGGTATTGAAGTAGACGTTGCGAAAATAGAAGTTATCGAGAAACTGCCGCCACCTACGAACATAAAAGCCATAAGAAGTTTCCTGGGTCATGCGGGTTTCTACCGCCGCTTCATAAAGGACTTTTCCAAAATCACCAAGCCCCTTACCCATCTCTTAGAAAAAGACGCCCCATTCATCTTTGATGACCTCTGTCTAGCTGCCTTCAATTTAATAAAAGAAAAATTAGTTAATGCGCCAATCATGATAGCTCCGGTGTGGGATCTTCCATTTGAAATAATGTGTGATGCGAGTAGTTATGCGGTGGGAGCCGTACTAGGTCAACGTATTTCCAAAAACTTCCACCCCATTTATTATGCTAGTAAAACACTCACATCTGCACAGGAAAATTACACCACAACCGAGAAGAAGCTCTTAGCTGTAGTATTCGCTTTTGACAAATTTCGCCCTTATATTACTCTTTCGAAAATTATTGTTTTTACAGACCACTCGGCCCTCAAATATCTTTTCTCTAAAACGGATGCCAAGCCTCGCTTGATTCGCTGGGTCTTACTCCTCCAGGAGTTTGACTTAGAGATCCGTGATAAGCGAGGTGCCGAGAACTTGGCCGCCGACCACCTTTCGCGCCTAGACAACCCGTTTATAGAACAATTAGACGAAAATTCTTTTCATTACTATTTCCCTGATGAGAAGCTTTTCATAATTAACACATCTACTTCTCCTTGGTTTGCCCGCATCGCCAACTATCTAGTGGCCCGTGTGCTCCCAAATGAGTTTTCATCTCAGCAAAAGAAGAAATTCTTTTCTGAGCTGAAAAACTATTTTTGGGAGGACCCGCATCTTTTTAAAGTCTGTGCAGACCAAGTAATCAGGAGGTGTGTTTCTTTTGATGAAGGATTAGATATTATTAAACATTTGCATGAAGGACCGACAGGTGGGCACTATCAAGCTGCTCGCACCGCTCACAAAGTGTTAAGCGCAGGTTTTTACTAGCCTACCCTGTTTAAAGACGCGCATGCCTTTGTGAGTAGGTGTGATAGTTGCCAACGGTCGGGGAATATTTCGAATAAAAATGAAATGCCACAAAATTATTTCCTAGAGTGCGAAGTTTTCGACCTCTGGGGGATTGATTTTGTCGGCCCTTTTCCTTCTAGCTTCGGGAATAAGTACATTTTAGTTGTCGTTGATTATGTTTCGCGTTGGGCCGAAGCCCAAGCTCTTCCTACGAATGGCGCCCGAGTCGTAGTTAATTTCCTAAAAAATTTATTTTCTCGATTCGGTACGCCGCGCGCTATCGTTATTGATAGGGGTTCCCATTTCTGTAACGCACAATTTTCAAAAATCCTAACTAAATATGGCGTTACTCATAAGCTTTCCACTGCCTATCACCCCCAAACTAACGGACAAGTCGAAGTGGTGAATAGAGAAATAAAAAGAATTTTAGAAAAGACTGTTTCAACATCTAGAAAAGACTGGTCAGCCATATTAGACGATGCTCTTTGGGCTTACCGAACTGCGTACAAAACCTCCCTCGGATGTACGCCATATCAGTTGGTTTACGGAAAGTCGTGTCATTTACCCGTAGAATTAGAGCACCGCGCCTTTTGGGCCTTACGATTTTTAAACTTCGATCCCCACTCCGTCGGCGATTTTAGAAAATTTCAACTTAACGAACTCGACGAGTGGCGCTCTTACGCGTATGAAAATAACAGACTTTATAAAGAGCGGACGAAGCGTTTACACGATCGACATCTTAGGCACCCAAAAATCTTTAAGCCGGGCGACCAAGTGCTTCTTTATAATTCTCGTTTACGTTTATTCCCGGGTAAATTAAAATCACGTTGGTCTGGGCCTTTTACTGTTTTAGAAGTCTTTTCTTATGGTACTGTTTTAATTTCCCACCCTGATAAGGGTACTTTCAAAGTAAATGGTCAGCGTCTTAAACTGTATTTCTGTGATGATGTCAGTCTCGACCCTGTTAACTCTATCTTTCCGGTCCTGACATTTGATTAATCTGAACTTTATTTTTCTCCTCAACTTTGAACTTTATTCAAACTTTATTTTTAAACAATATTTGGGACACTCTTATTTTGATGCGTCGAGCTCAAACGACGCTTTAAACAAAGGGCGCTCTTGGGAGGCAACCCAAGTTATCTTTTTCTGTTTTCTTTATTTTACACTTTTTGCCCCGAATGGCTCCGACAAGCTGAAACTTCTGCGATCGCCTGCTCCACCGGTTCTGCTTCCATGACAAAGTCGACCAGCCGACGTTTCCTGAAGATCCACAGCACAGGCATGGAGGAACGGCATCACTCAGCGTTCCCTGCAAAATAAAACCGGGGAAGTACCTGTTTTTCAATTCTGTCTTTCCTTTTTGTACTTTACTTTTCTCTCGTTCTCCGACCTCCTTCTCCATTGAGGACGATGTAGATTTTAAGCTTGGGGGATGAGTTCCTCCTTTTTGCTTTTTGTAAATATCCCCAAAAAAACAAAAAATTCAAAACAAGTTATTATATATATATAGCTGCATTTTGGTATTTCAATAAGTACCCCATGTTTATGTTTTATTTTTCTCAAATTTCTTTATAAACAACGTAGTTAATTATAATTTTTCTAATCATTTTTTTAATCATATTTCACAAGTAAAATGTTGGTCATGCTGTGTTTCTAATTCACGGTAGCATGTTAAGGTAAAATATTTCTCTAAAACGTGCATTTCTATTATGGTTTTTCGTTCTTTATTTTCTTTACTTTCTCTAAAAATTTATCATCCACTATTTTCCTTTTCGTCTTTAGATAATTTTTGTAAGAACAAATTTTGAATAACGTAGTAGATATGAACGATCCAAGTCACATATTATTTTTATTTTCAAGATAATTTCATCAATCTTCTTTTATTATCTCGAACTTACTTTTTGAAATTTATCGACTCTATGTTTTAAATAAATTTAAAAAAAGCGTGAAAATGATTTAGGCCCTTTTTGTTTACGTTTGAGCTTTCCTGCCAACCTAAAATCTTTTACCACTAGTTAGCCGCTTTTGAGCCTTTTTTCCAAATTCATTTGATAACTCCACACATCATTTCATTTTCACCAAAGCCCAAATTCCTACCTATCTAATCACGCTAATTTTTTTGATAGGAAATTTTGTGTTATATTTGGAGAAATTATTGAAAAAATTGTACTCAAAAGCAATGTATTGAAAAAAAAAAATAAAAGAGAAAAAAATGAATGAAAATAATAATAATAATAATAAAAGAGATAAATAATCATAAAGAAAAAAAATAAATTTATTTATACATATTTTGTTTAAAATAAATTTATTTTTCTTTGAAACTCGTTGTTTTGGTTTAGTGTGATTTTTAAGCCTCCATGTTTATATTTGAATTCCACTCCTATTCATATTCCTAAACCAAACGTTTCGGTCATATTAAGTCCTTTTGATTCACGCCTTTTTTTAATTTTATTTAACAACTAAGAAACGACAAAAAGTAAATCAGTTTTAGTTTTGGATTTAAAATTAGATTTTTGTTATTTAATTGATATAATTATAATGCGTTGCTTGGATCTAGTAATAACTCAATACGTTCTTTTCATTGTCATTGTCTTGCTCAAATCTATTTAAAGAATTTCGTCAAAATTCCGGATGATTTATTTTTATTAAGTAAAGTTTATAAAAGTTAAACCATACCTAAATAATTGTTTTAGATTTACGTTTTACATTCTCTCTGCCAAGAATTTCGCATAGTTCTTGTGTGAGTATGATTAAAACTTTTTGAATTAGTCACTTTTTATGATTAACTTGTCTTTATATCTTTGCTTGGGGACAAGCAAAACTTAAGCTTGGGGGAATTTGATAATACAGTTTGCAGTCAATTTTATTAGGATATTTTCGGGGTTTTAAAGCAAATCATGTCTTGTAAAGTACTTATTTTGATTCCCCTTTGTATATATTTTTGTCGCTAATGCATTTTTCTGCTTTTTGCAGGTTTTCACGGCTTTCAGCCGAAGTTTGCTGTGACACGCCCCAAGGTCAAGCCCTACCAGGGCGTGTACCTAGGGCATGTAACCCAGAGGAATGAAGCAATTGGTCCGAAACTGCATTCCGTGGAAATGTAGTGTACACGCCCTCGGTCACGCCCGTGTCACACCCGACACAGGCGTGTACTAGAGGCGTGTCCCCAGGTTCCGAGGAATCGCCGCAGCGCGCTCGTTTTTCCCGCTCCACCGTCGCACCGAAAGTGTCACGCCCCAGGGTCACGCCTGACCCGGGCGTGACATATGGGCGTATACTTCAGTAATTCCGCCCGTCACCTCCAGCATTCAATTTCAGCCCAACAAAGTCACGCCGCAAAGAACACGCCCCAGGTACACGCCCTACCAGGGCGTGACTTGTGGGCGTGTACCTCAACTACTTCGTCAGAATTCAATTCCTGCCCGAAAAAGTCGCGCCGAATGTGTCACGCCCCAGGGTCACGCCCGACCAGGGCGTGACCCGACCCGAAAAATTCTATAAATAGAGCCCAACTCCAGGGGTTCAGGGACACCTTTTGCTTGGAGAGGGGAGGTTCTGTCCTTTGTATTTCTGAACTTTTTAAGCATGTCTTTCCATTTTTAGTTCTTAGCTGTAGCTTTATGCTTTCCCTGTAGTAGTTCCTAGCTTCGTTCTGTAGTATAATGTTAATGATAGTGTAGTTTACCTTTCCATGCACTTGTAATCGCTGGTTTTCATGTTGTAAGATCCCTGTTTCTATTAATAAAAAGTGTTGTTTTCTTTTACGTATCTGCTCCGTTTTCATTATTCTTCTTCTACTCATCCCCCCTCTTCCTCCTCACCATGATTAACTAATCCTCCATGTACTCGATCTTAATGATCCGAGGTTCTAGTGATTAGGTTATGATGCTTTGAATCTTACCTTTTCTTTTTAGGGTTTAGCTTTGAATTACTCTTGATTTATCATGGGTTGGAGGTATATCATCGATATATACTCTCCACCTTTGCTTTCATTCTGGGCTAGCCGAGAGGCCGAAAGTTTGAAATGAGCACTCAAGAGTAAAGGGACTTGTTCGCACCCCTCGAGAGAGGCAGACGTTCAAATCTCCCGGATTGGAGTAAAATCCATTAGAGGGGTTCACCGCGTAAAGCGAGTTTTAGGCCTCCGATTTAGGCGAAAGTCGGTCGGACCTTCCTAAACTCAGTTAGGCACGACCTTCGAGAGAAGCGTGTCAATATTCATGGAACCTCCACGGTCAAGGACCTTTACCCTAATTAGCTTAGGTTTATTTATCGTATTTTTCTAACCACTCTTGCTGAGGTGATTTCTGATCGAGTGCATTTTCCCCTTCATCGTTACTAAGCTCAAGTTAATCGCTCTTTTAGCTCTCTTTAACTTTTAATGCAAGTAGCTCTCTTTCATTGCAAGTAGTTCTCTTCCTTTAGCACGTTTAGCTTTCTTCTAAAAAACTTAATTTTTCCGTAGATAAAATAATAGATTTCGTGTGAGTAAGCTTACTCAACTGTTCCCGGATTTCAATACGACACTTGTGTCCCCTAGCTGCATTTCGATAGGTATACTTGCCTTGATGAATTGTTAGTTTGGTTATTTTCTCTTTGCAGATATCTAAGAGACAATCACTGTTTAAAGTTCTGTGAATTCTGTGATTTATTCTGCCTAAAAGTTTAAAAAGATTAAGGTCACCTATTTACCCCCCCTCTAGATGATTAGGTACAATTTCTTTCAAGTGGTATCAAAGCGAGGTTACTCAAAATGGACATAACAGTCTGAGTAAAGATCCTGTTGGCAGATTCAGTATAATCAAGAATCAAGAAAATGGGTTCAACTGAGAATCACAAAGAGCTAGGATCCATGAAGTTGCCAATCTGTAGAAAGGAAATTTTTGGCATTTTGAAAGAAAGGGTTAGACTTTTTATGGAAACCTCTGACCCTAGAATCTATATCACAGTCAAAGAAGGGTCATATGTGCCAATGAAAGTATCTGTCCTGGATGCTAATCAGAGAACTCCTAAGGAATATTCAGAGATGACTAAAGATGAGATTATTCTGGCCACTATGGACAAGAGGGCCCAGAATATTATATTAAGTGCAATAGATGATGCAACATTTCAGAATTTGATTCAGTGTAAAACTTCTAAAGAAATGTGGGATACAGTGATAGTCTATATGGAGGGATCAGCAGAGGTAAGACAAGACAAGAAGTCTTTATTGAATTAAGAGTATGAAAGCTTCAGACAAGGAAGGTCTGATAGCATAACTGAGTGCTACAAGAAATTCTATAGGATTGTCAATGAGTTGATGTCTTATGGAAGAGAATTCAGCAACTATGAATTGAATGATAAGTTTTTGAGATCCCTGACTAAGGACTGGGATACCAAGATTTGTGCCATAAGGAAAATGGCCAAATTAGCAGACATTCCTCCTCCAACATTATTTGGAAAACTGTTATCATATGAGATGCAGTTAATGGTAAGAAAGGAGGAAGAGAAGACTACCAGAGTTGAGCACAAAGAAAGAGCTGTGGTTTTCAAGACAGAAGCCACTAGGAAATATAAAAGTAAGTCTCCATCTCCACCTCCAAAAGTTACTTAGACTGAGATAGATGAGTCAGAAAGCAAGAATTCTGAAAGCAGTGAGAGTGATGAAGATTTTTCAGCTTTCACTAGACATTTTCAGAAGTTTCTTAAGAAGAAACAGTGGAGGTCTAAGCCATCCACTTCACAGAAGTCATCAAAGAATGAAAGAAGAAAGTCCAGGCAAAGTAAAACTACATCCTCAAAGATAGTTTGTTATTGTTGTAACAGACAGGGACATGTTGTTGCTGACTGTCCAGAGAAGAGGAAAGAGTCAACTGATAAGAAGAAGACTCAAATCAAGGGCAAAAAGGAAAGGTCCTTTGTTGCTAAGAAGGACAAAAGTCTGTCTGATATGTCATCTTCAGAATCAGATTCAGAAGCTGAAGCTTATATTAGACTGTTTGCTGAAGAAGAGGAAGATGAGTTCATACAATTAATGAACTCAATATATGAGCATGAGTAAAATTAGTGCCAAGGACTGATGGCCTTATCAGAAGGAGATAAAATCCAGGATTAGCCTGGACCAAGTCAGGTACAAAATTGTTCTGCTAGTTCAATTTCTAGTACTGAGTCAGATTCAGATACATCAGCATCAAGTGATGTTAGTGGATCTGAATCTGAAGGACATATTCATCAGTTGATTGATGAATATAGAGTAGTGTTGCAAGCTTTGAAGAAAAGCAAATCCTTGGCCAAAACTCAGGCTAAGGAGATTGCCAGTCTTAAAGTTGTTGCAACAGATTTTGACAAGTTGCTTGATCAGAAATTAAATGAAATAGCCAGACTGAAGCACATTACTGTAATTCAGATGGGGACTATAACATTTAAAAATGATCAAATTAGAAATCTGGAGATTAGTCTTCAGAAGGAGAGAGATATTGTTGCAAGGTTTTCTAAACCAAAGTCTGTTCTACCTTTGATAGATGAGTTAATTCCTCAAAAGGGTAAAACTGGATTGGGGTTTACTAAACCTGCCAGGACTGTACAGTTCAAGTCTAAGGGCAAAGCCCCAGTACTCAACAAGAAGCCTGCTGTAGATACTACAGCCAGGGTTGTATCCAAACAAAGGAACAACAGGTTTGAGTGCTGGTGTTGTGGCAAGGTAGGCCACTTTGCCATACACTGTTGGCACAATTCAAGTGCCAAGGTGAGTAGCAAACTACCTGTTAGTAAAGCTACAGGTAGTTTTGTTCAATGTAAAACTAACTTGCACCAAGGACCCAAGAATTATTTGGGTTCTAAGTTAAAGTAATCTGTTTTGCAGGTGAGTCCAAGTGGCCATGCCCCAATATGGTACTTGGACAGTGGATGTTCTAGGCACATGACTGGAACTAGGAGATTACTGAAGGACTATACACCAATCAAGGATGGTCCTAAAGTCACCTTTGGTGGTTCTGAAAAAGGAATCATCAAAGGCTTTGGTAACATTTCTAGCAACCTTATTACAATTACTCAAGTGGCTTATGTTAAAGGTTTGAAACACAACATCATTAGTGTAAGTCAGCTGAGTGATTTAGGATCTGACATCTCATTTGTCAAAGATGGTTGTCATATCAGGAGGTCAAATGATCAAAAGATCATTCTGACAGGTTATAGGAAGAGAAATGTCTATTGTCTAGACATTATGTGTGAGAACAATATTTCTCCTGTGTGTCTTGTAGCTGATGAGAAAGTCTCTCATTGTGTCAAATGGCACAAGAGGCTAGCCCATCTTAACTATAAGACAATTGGTCAACTCTATAGTAAAGAGTTAGTGAGGAATGGTCCTCAGGTTAAGTGTATTAAGAATGAGATATACTCAGCTTGTCAAAAGGGCAAGCAGACTAGATCCACCTTTAATAGCATTGAGAACAAAGATGTTGTGAGGTGATTATACCTCTTGCATATGGATCTCTTTGGTCCTATGCCAGTTCACAGCCTAGGTTGGAAGGTCTACACATTTGTGGTTGTAGATGACTACTCAAAGTTTTCCTGGGTGTTCTTCGTTAGACAGAAATCTGAAACTCCAAGTATCTTATACAACTTTGTTAAACAAATTCAGAATGAATTGGACAGTACAGTGGTCAAAATCAGAAGTGACCATGGTACTGAATTTCAGTCTGACAGTATGACAAAACTGTGTGAAGAATTTGGAATTTTTCAGGAATTTTCTTCACCAAGAACACCTCAGCAAAATGGCATTGCTGAAAGGAAAAATAGAACCTTGATTGAGGCTGGTAGAACCCTATTAAGTGACACATCTCTCCCTGAATATTTCTGGGCCGAGGCAGTAAACACTGCATGTCATGTAATTAATAGGGCTACTATCACAAAGAGCCACAATAAGACCCCCTATGAGATTGTGAAAGGCAGAAAACCAAATCTATCCTATTTCAGGATCTTTGGTTGTAAATGTTATATACTTAACAATGATAAGTCTTACTTAACCAAGTTTGCTGCCAAATTCCAAGAGGGGGTCTTTGTTGGGTACAACAACAACAGTAAGGCTTATAGGGTCTACAACTTGACTACTCAAGTTGTAGAAGAGTCTGTTCATGTAGTTTTTGATGAAGCCAGACTCATTAATAATGAATTGTCTAGAAGTATTTGCAGCTCCACAGGTGTGACTGAGAAGATGGACAAGCTTACTATTGAAGAAGGTTCTACTGCAAGTCAGCAAGTAGATGATAATGGCTGTTGTCCAGGGGGAGTACTAGATACAGCTGATGCAGAAGAAGACCAAGGGGTGTAGCAAGTTGAAGAGAATGAAGGTGTACAACCTGAAGACAGGCTGCCTCCAACAAATAGACATCTAAAAGATCATCCAGCCAATCAAATTATTGGTGATCTTAGACAAGGGGTACAAACAAGGAGCAGGAATATAAGTTCAGTTCTCTACTCCAGCTTTTTATCCCAAGTAGAGCCAAAGAAATTTGAAGAAGCAATCCTAGACCCTCATTGGATTGAGGTTATGCAAGAGGAGCTGAACCAGTTCAAAAGATGTAATGTCTGGGAGCTAGTTCCTAAACCTAAGGACCACAACATTATAGGAACTAAGTGGATCTTTAAGAACAAGATGGATGAACATGGATTTATTGTGAAGAACAAAGCTAAACTGGTTGCTAAGGGATATAGGCAGGAAGAAGGTATTGACTTTGATCAAACCTTTGCTCCAGTAGCCAGATTGGAGGCCATAAGGATGTTTCTTGCCTATGCAACCTATCAAGGGTTTAAAGTATACCAAATGGATGTTAAGTCAGCTTTTCTGAATGGAAATCTGAAGGAAGAAGTCTATGTAGAATAACCATCAGGTTTTGTTGATTCTATCAAACCTAATTATGTTTATAGACTTAGGAAGGCTTTGTATGGGTTAAAACAAGCCCCTAGGGGTTGGTATGAAACCCTGTCTAGTTTCCTCATTGAGAACAAATTCTCAAGGGCGAAAATAGACAATACTTTATTCCTTAGGGAATCCAGAGGCAAGATTATCTTAGTCCAAATATATGTAGATGACATTATATTTGGGTCTACAGAAAGTGGTCTTTGCAGAAAGTTTGCAAAACTTATGCAAGGACAATTTGAAATGAGCAGTATAGGGGAACTTAAGTTCTTCTTGGGTCTCCAAGTTAGACAGACTGAGGATGGTTTATCCATATGCTAGTCTAAGTTCACCCTAGAGTTGATAAGGAAGTATGGTATGGAATCATCCAGTACCATGAAAACTCCTATGGGGGTCAAGCATGTCTTTAAGTAAAGATGATGTAGGGAAACCTGTAGATGAGACTTTGTATAGAGGGATAGTTGGCTCCCTATTGTATTTGACTGCTAGTAGACCAGATATCATGTATGTTACATGTGTCTGTGCTAGGTACCAAGCTTGCTCTAAAGAATCTCATTTGACAGCAGTCAAAAGAATTTTGAGATATCTAAAGGGCACACCTTATCTGGGCCTTTAGTACCCTAGGAATGGAGACTTTGAACTGACAGGTTATTCAGATGTAGATTTTGCAGGCTGCAAGGAAGATAGGAAGAGTACAACTGGTACCTGTCAATTTCTAGGAGGGAGGCTGGTGTCATGGAGTAGCAAGAAGCAAACCAGTGTGGCTATCTCCACAGCTGAGTCAGAGTATGTTGTTGCAGGAAGCTGCTGTGCACAACTACTATGGATACAACACCAGCTAGAAGATTATGGTATTCAAGTAAGTAGAACACCTCTATTTTGTGATTCTACTAGTGCTATTTCTATTGCAAACAATCCTGTCACCCATAGTAGGACTAAGCACATAGAAATAAAATACTATTTTCTAAGAGAACTTGTGGAAAAAGGATATATTTCACTAGAGTATATTAGTACAGATAATCAGCTAGCTGATATATATATTAAGCCCTTAGATGAAACCAAATTCAATAAATTTAAAATTGAATTAGGTATGATAAACTTAGAATAGTTTACAAAAAAAATTGGCTAAGTAAAATGGTGTCGACACATAGAGTTGTCTGTGTCGACACAAAAAAGTGGTGTCGACATTTCAGAGAAATGGTGTCGACACATCTAGACAGTCAGTGTCGACACTTAAGAGAATTAGTGTCGACACATGAAAAGTAGGTGTCGACACATCCAAGGTGTTGTCGACACTTGTGATTTACACAGTATTAGTCTAGTAAAGTCTCGACTAAGTGTCGAGCTAAGCGGTGTCGACACATAAACAAGTGTCGACACATATATTCTGTCGACTATACTTGTGTCGACACATTGTTGTTGAGACATTTGCAGTAAGTGTCGACACTTTTCAACAGTGTCGACACAATTTAAGTATTTTGACGCACCCTTTCATCTTCGATTCTAGAAAAGTATAAATAGGTTTTCGCCATTGTTTGTCGACACGCTCACCAAAGTTTCGAGACCAAACTTGTGTGTCAACATCTCTCTTCTCTAAATTCAAATTTCTTCAAACCCTAATGGCGCCCAAGCTAGAAGAGAATGTGAATGAAGGATATGAACTCGTGCGACACGCATTTGATGACGCGGAACTCGAGATCAAAGGCATGATAACCCTAATAGAAGAGACTGGGTTAGAATTTCTTGTTTCAGAACCGATCAAGATCTGGAAGAAGGAGGTCCTGGAGTTTCTGAATGCAGCAACACTAGATGAATCAGGACTCAAGATTAAGTCAAGAGTTCATGGGGCAAAGGTGATGGTCTCTCCTAAAAGTCTAAGAAAGGTACTTCAACTACCAAGAACTAAGGAAGAAGAAGATGTTTCTGCTTCTAAGACTAGAGAAGCATTGACATGGTATGGTTTGGACTCAAACCTGAAGATAGGATCTGTGTTCAATAGAAAGTTAATGAATATGCAAGACAAGTTTCTATCTGAGATAGTTGGCAAAGTCATCCTGAGCAAGCTTGGAGGCCATGACAGAATCTCAGCTTATATGTTCAGTTTGATGATAAGGTTAATCTTCAAACTAAATACTGACTGGTCTACAGTTATGTTTGAAAAAATTAAAGAAAGTATGAAGAAGCCCAATCTGGGTAGAATACTAAGTCTTTACCTAGCTGGCAGTATACCTAAGGTAATGAACCAAGCTGCAGGTTCAAAGATTAACCACATGAGGAAGATGGATATGAGAATCTTCTCTAGGTGGGATAGAGTACTGACCAAAGAACTGCCATCTCCAGTAAAGGATACTCCTCATAAAAAGAAGAAGAAAACAGCCATTGTGGCTCAAGAATCCTCAAGCAGCTCTGAAGAGCAAGTTGTTTTTACTCCTGATGAGGAAGAAACTGGAAATGCTGGACAATCTCCAGCTAGACAAGAAGATACACAGAGGCAGGTGGAGCTACCCTCAGCAAGCTCAATTCACCTGGATTCCATCCAGGGGGAGCCCTTACTTGTGGATGAGCCAACTCCACTAGAGAGTGAACAAGCTACTCAAACTATACTTGAGGTAATAACTAAAATCAACCAATTAGATTTCCCTATTGAGAATGAAGTTATGACTGACACATTATCTGATGTTAATCAGCAACCTCAGATTCTTAGTCAATCTCAGGATGTTGTCATGGAATACACATCTGTTGCTAATCAAGTGGTTGATGAGATAAGAGATTCTCCAGTCCTTCCTCAATAGGAATTTACCTTAGAGGAGCTATTCCCAGATCTTCTACAAACAGATTTTGAGAAAGAGAAAGCTGCTGCTGAGGGGGAGGAGATCACTATTGAGGGGGAGTATATGAAGAATGTAGAGGTAACTGCTACACAAGAGACAGAGAAGCCAAAGCATGCTGAAGAACCACAAAGGACTGAGAAGGATTCTCATCCTAGTCCTAAAGACAGAGTGGATATTGCTAGCACATCTGCTTCAGAAGATGAAGAGACTGCAAGAGCCAAGAAGAGGAAGTTCCAGGTCTTCAAAAGAAGAAGCCAGAACTATAAGAAAGCCCTACAGACAGTTGCCCCACAGCCAGCCATCACTACTGATTACAGCTCACTGATGGTGGCTTTACAAATTAAGCTGGATGAGCAAAGACGAGCTCTGGAAAAATATGTAGATGAAGGGCATAAGTCACTGCAATTTGATCTGGCCCAAGACATCAAGTCAATCACATTTGAAGTGAATCTGAAAAAGAAAGAAATGACTGACTGCTTCCATAAGGGAGGAAATGCAGGTCTATCTGGTCACACATCAAGAAAAAATAAAGACAAAACTTGATGAGCTAGAAGTGAAGCAAGGCTATGTTCTGGAAAATCAGATAAGGATGAATGATAATCTCACTACTTCACATAATGCAATAGTAATTGAAATGAAGAATCTAGCTACTGCTCAGACTACAGCAAGTGCTACTGCCAAGGCTGAATTAGACAAACAATTGCAAGAGAGCCTAACTGCTGTTAAAACTGCTATAGAAGACTCTCAGAAGGCAATTACTAACAAGTTTCAAAGATTAAAACCCTTCTATAAAGATGGAGTAAACTATCTGAATGCACAAATAATGTTTCAGAAAGATGATCTGAGGGATCACATTGAGAGAGAAGTCATAAAAGGGGGAGAGGGTATTAGTTAAGGCAGGCTCTGATCATGCCAAATGGATTTCAAATTCCATCAGAGCCACCCTTGGATATCCACCCTTATGTGATGATGACAATGTTGCAGAGTCTGGAATCAATCACGCATATCTTGGAGGAGAGCAAGCTGAAGTAGCTCAAGTGATATACCCTGCACCAGACTTTGATATGATACATCAAGACATACAATCTATATATAGTCCTCCTGAGGGAAATCAGAATGTCATTATAGAGAAAGTTGTCCAGCCTGTGCCAGAGGTAATACTGAAAGAACAAGAGGCCTTATTAAAATAACAAGAGACTCAATTGTTTAAGAAAAGATTCAGAGAGCAAGCTGAACTAAGGCCTGATTTTGAACAATGGAGCCCCACCTCCAGGAATATCATTTTGACTGCTTGGAAGGCTGCTAAAGATAATATTCTGGATAGAGGCAAATGGTACTCTGAACTAGAGTGGAGGAAACATGAGAACAGGCAAGAGGCTATTGTTCAATATAGAAGAAAGGCTAAGATGGGAAAGCTACCTCCTACTGCACAAGAGCCTAGCAAGTACTTCCCAAAGCCTTATCATTATTTTGAAAGGCAGAAGATCAAGGCTAAAGAGCAGAAAAAGATAGATCTTAAAGGGAAGAAGCCTGCTGATGACAAAGATGCTCAAGTTCAAGCAAAGATTCAATCTGGAAAGGGCATAGTTATCAAGGAGCCTGAGCTGCCTTAGGATAGAAATTTTTCTTAAGTTTACTATGTGTAATCAGTTGCATTCAACTTTCTGTAAACTTTTGAATAATGAAAATGTTGAAGTTGTTAGAACAATGTGATATGTGTTAAATCTATTACATTACTGTTCTGAGATATTTGTGTATACATATTTTGTTTATACATGTTTATGTACTTACCATGTCATATATTACTATTTTACATCATACTGTGAATTTGTTATGTATGGTGTATATCATTGACTAAGGGTTATGACTTCTCCAAATAGGGGGAGAATGTTGGGTATATTGGAAATAATGTACGTGATTTGAAGAAGCCTCACCCTACTCAATGATATACATCAAGGTGTATTTGATGTATTTTGAGTTACCTTGTGCAGGTTAAGTAATTGCAGGGAAAGCTTAAAAGTTTCTAAGTCCATGTGTCGACACCTAGAAGAAAAGTGTCGACACTTAAGAAGGCTTGTGTCGACACCCAGAGAAGCTGTGTCGACACTTGGAGTAATTGTGTCGACACCCAGAGAAGCTGTGTCGACACTTGGAGTAATTGTGTCGACACCAGGAATGCAGAGTCGACACCAGAAGGAAATTGTCGACACATACAGGCTGTGTCGACACTCAATGAAGAAATGTCTAAAGAATCAGTGTCGACACTTAGAAGCAGTGTCGACACCCAGAGGAACTTTGTCGACATCAAAAGTGTCGACACTAGGAGGCTGTGTCGACACTCAGCAAAACTTCAACAAAGTTCAAGTACAAGTGTCGACACAAGGAGGCTGTGTCGACACTCAGCAAAATTCAATAAAGTCTAACTATAAGTGTCGACACAAAGGAGATGTGTCGACACTCAGTAAAAGTATCAACACATGAAGCATGTGTCGACACAAAGGAGATGTGTCGACACTCAGCAAAAGTCTCAACACAAGAAGATGTGTTGACACTAGGAGGCTGTGTCGACACTCAACAAATTTCAATAAAGTCTAAGTACAAGTGTCGACACAAAGGAGAAGTGTCGACACTCAGCAAAAGTATCAACATAGAAGGCATGTGTCGACACAAAGAAAATGTGTCGACACTTAGCAAGTTTCAACACAAGAAGATGTGTCGACACAAAGGAGTTGTGTCGACACTTAGCAGAAATCAACTAAGTATTGAAGAAGAAGGACTTGTGTCGACACCCATAATCAGTGTCGACACATTCTAAAGAAGCAGTGTCGAGAAGTAGTTTCTACAACACAAGGAGTTGTGTCGACACCATGAAGGCTAGTGTCGATACTTAGTCTACTTGTGTCGACACTTGGTCTATTTGTGTCGACACTTAAAGACTGACTGTCTCGACACTTTCAGACAGTTACAGAAAATTCAAGAAGTGACTGGATGACTTGACAGCTGCCATTCCAGCCGGTCTACTACAACTGTCAGAGCTGTCAGAAGATCGTTAGAAACCGGATCAGACGGTCACCATGAAGAAGGCTTATATAAAGGCTTATTCTGTTAACAGAAGGGTATGATTTGCATCAATCAGTTGAAGTGATCAGAAGATCTAAGAAGTTAGAGAGAGAGAGAGAGCTCCTTCTAAGAAGACAGCTGTTGAACCAGGCTGGGAAGAAAGTTTCAGATTGAGATCTGATTCTTAAGTCAGCAGTGATTGAAGATCATCTGCATAGAGTTTCAACCATACTGTGTTCTAATTCAAGAAGCTTTGAAGAAAGCCAAGGGAGGTTGATCTCAGCAAAGTTCTTCAAAGAACTCATCAAGAAACCAGTCAACTCTTCTCTCTCATTCTGAGTTGTGGATATATACTTTGTAATTTTAATTTCTTGTAGGATCCTAAGGGATCTGAGTTGTAAGCCTGAAATTATAAAGGCTGAGTGGTAGGGCATGTGTGCCTGAGTGTAGGAGATTCATTTCTCTGAGTGTAGGCCTTGTTGAGGGCGGAGTGTAGGTCTTTGTGAAGATTGAGTGGTAGGGCTGTATGCCTGAGTTGTAGGAGTGGGATCACTCTGAGTTGTAGGAACCTGTTTGGGGTTCTGAGCTGTAAGATCTGAGGATCTGAGGAGTAGTGGAGAAGTTTGTCTGAATCTAGTACACTACTAGATAGGCGAAGGGGGAAAGTGGATGTACCCAGACCTTGGGGAACCACTATAAAAACTGTGTGTACTCGATTTGTGACTGATTCTGTGTTTGCTGTTTAAAGTTCTGTGAATTCTGTGATTTATTCTGCCTAAAAGTTTAAAAAGATTAAGGTCACCTATTCACCCCCCCCTCTAGGTGATTAGGTACAATTTCTTTCAACTCCATAAACCGCTTCAACTGCTCGTCAGCTACTTGCTCCTTAACCTCAGCTTCAACACGCTCTTACCTGGAACCAAGCCGTACTGGCACCCCTGCAGTCCTTGCCTGCCCAGTAGGCTGTGCATGTAAAACTACGAGCATCGTCTCAGTAACCAAACATATGGTCTCCACCGAGGGAGGTGTAGGCGCCTCAGTTGGTGCCGCACTCTCATCAGACCGCTGGGGCTCAGACATCCCAGCACCACTCCTCGTCACCTATCAATGTACAAAACACCATTAACAGCCAGTCCATAATAGTAATTGTATATTGACTACATGCTCACGCTCCTCACGTGCATATATTACATTCCTAGTGGACATTCTAGAGGTCAATTATGTTCTCCTTCCCAAAAATCTCAAACCTGGATCTCATACCACTTTGTAACGCCTCCGTTCGTCATATGTAATATAACGGTGGGTCCGGCCGGGGCCCTAGGCCATATTTCACAGACAAATGGCAGAATTACGTGTGAATATCATATCATGTTGCACTCGTATCCTACCTCAGAGCATTCTAGCGAAAGCATTTTAAGTTGTAAGAACTCAACACAGTGAATGTCCACTAACTATATAAAACATACATTTATATATTACCAGGAATGGATACAAATACACATGCTCATGGCCTTAAGGCCTTACAGGTTACTTTTTACAAATATACAGCTTCATACATCGGCACGCAGGCCGGCCACACATGAAAACCAAGAATTCTTCGCACGGCCTTCAAGGGCCTTTAAGCAGCAAGGCTTCAATCTACTCAATTCAATTCAACCCGTCAGCACCTACAATTAGACATCCACCCCAAGAGTGGTAAACAAAGCAACGGTCAGCATTAGCTGACCAATTATAACGACCCTACCCCTTACCCGGTGCAGTGGTTCCTTCCCTATATGCATTGCCAAACATCTAGCTATCACAACAAGTATCACAACAGTATCACAAACGCCAGCCTCCGCCAGACGCTCCGTGCACTCAGGGCACATTACGGTGGGCCAAACTCCTTTGCACCACCACTGAGCAGAGATTTTTAACATATTGGTTGGTTGGTCCTAGTCCACCAACACACATGCTGGCAACATTCTGCCCATCCCACTCAGAGGTGCTAACTTCACGACAAACTTGATCATTTAAATCGCATCTAGATCGACCCACCATTGTGGTGTAGCACGCCGGGTCTGCCCCGCGTCCCCCCAAGCATTGCCACCAATCTATCATCTAAATAACCAGGTGTAGGTCAGCCTTTTCCCATTGCTCAAACCATCAGTAGCACACCACTTGATGCGGGTCGGCTTTCCCTCCTGATCAGCCGCAGCTTTTCGCTCTCTCAGAGCCGATTACCAATTCAACACATACAAGCCAAGAGCTCATCCCGTGCTTACTAGGTATTCACAATTCACAAACATCCACACAATAGATGGAGTCTTCTCTGGTTCATAATATAAACATCACCAATTCAGACTACCTGTCCGGATGGGTTTCACACAATATGCCTATGCCGTACTACCTATTTCCGGCTCTAAATGCAAGCTCAACCTGGAATCACTTACGCTTTCCACCTCTTGGTGGAGGATTCCATTTATATGCATAAATAAAGGACTTCGCTTATCCAAGAAGGAGATCGTTACCCTTGACGATCACTTTAGAGCCATGAACTAGCCGGATGGAAATCACTGCCACGGCCTTTCCTCCATGAATCCGCACTTGGCTCACGATTCAACACACTGAAGCTTTTCCGGCAGCAGGGTTCTTCTCCTTCTTCCTTCCTTGCTCTCCTCTCTCCCTAGCCCTTTAGAAAGAGAATGGCCTAAGAAGAATGAAGATTACCTTCTTCCTCTCAGCCTTATAATAACAGGGAAGGGCATGGACCCTTCGATCAATAATGAAGGAAATGAACGGCCATAATTTACCCAGAATTCTCCATTTTTGGGCTGAGATGCCCGGTGACACGCCTGTGTCACAGGCCGTATACCTCAAGCGGTTCATGAACCGCCTTACCCAGAACAGGACACGACCATGTGACAAGCCCGTGTCACATGGCTGACATGCCCGTGTCACACAGTACACGCCCATGTGAAATGGCATGTCCTTCATGCAGCATACCACTAACACAACCCTAGCGGGACACGGCTATGGGACACGCCCGTTTCCCAGGCTGTGTACCCCAAGACACACCCGTGTCCACTAGCACACACATCCATGGATGATCTAGAGACGGAGACGGCCATGTGACATGCCTGTGTCACAGGGCATGTTACCTCTTCAGAACTTCTTGAGTGCATTTTGATGAGCACTCGACAAGCTGCTCAACCCGAGAAGGACACGCCCTGGGAAACGCCCGTGTCCTAGGCCGTGTCACCCAACCTGATCCCAAATTGGGATTTGGGGTGTTACACGTGGAGCCGAACCTGGAGATGTAGCCCCAAAGGTCGGTGCGCTTGGGGATGGGACAGTCTAGCATGGGAGTTCAAGCAACAGAGACTGTGAGTCCCGATCATTAGTAGTTACTATAGATTTACTTCTGCATTGAGTGACTTGTAGCGAGGATCATGATGTATCAGACATGAGCCCTCTTATTTGTACTTTGACTTATCGTTACTGTGGACTCTCCCTTCATGGGGATTTGTTTTATATTCATGTGATTTCTGGTGGACCAATATTTGAGTTTTACTTTACTCTTGTACATACTATTCTCTTCTGCGATCGGTATGGCCGGTAGGATCAGCGTTTTATAGTGATGACCTTCCCGGGTGTGTTGGTGTCACCGTAAAGCGGCGGTTCTGGGCATAAGACCCGAGTTGATTTTGCAAAACAAAATGGAGTCTTATATTATAAGCATTATTTAACTCACCCACAACACACTAAGTAGACAGGAAATTTATAAAAGAGCAAAAACTTATTCACCCCCCTTCTTGGTGATTAACTACCTTGGAATTAAAGACTTTCAAGTGGTATCAGATGGAGGTTGCTCGAGAAAGAGTTAACAGTCATAGTAGATCTCCAAGGGTAGCTGAAACTACTATACGTATGGGTTCCGGAGAGAACCATAAGGAGCTAGGTTCCATGAAACTCTCCATCTGCAGGAAAGAGAGTTTTGGAATATGGAAAGAGAGGGTCAGACTATTTATGGAAGCCTCTGACCCGAGGATCTTTATAACTGTCAAAGAGGGACCTTTCATCCACATGAAGGTCTTAGTTCTGGATGCAACAGTACATCCACCAAAGAAGTACTCAGAGATGTCCAAGGATGAGGTCATACTGGATATATTGGACAAGAGGGCACAAAATATTATTGTTAGTGCTATAGATGATTCAACATTTCAGAATCTTGTTCACTGCCAGACCTCCAAGGAGATGTGGTACACTTTGTTGGTCTACATGGACGGAACTGAAGAGATCAGAGATGACAGGAAGTCCATGCTCAACTAAGAGTATGAGGCTGTCAGGCAGTCCCAAAAAGAGAACATAGTTACTTGCAATTAAAGATTTTTTAGGATAGTTAATGACCTGAGGACCTATGGGAGGGTCTTCAGTCATTATGAGCTTAATGACAAGTTCTTGAGGTCTCTCACCAGAGAATGGGATACCAAGATATGAGCCATCGAAGAGGTGTCCAAGCTAGTTGATACTCCTCCCCATACTCTATTTGGGAAGCTGCTCTCTTATGAGATGCAGCTAGCTTTTAGTAAAGAGGAGTCCATCAACAATTCCCGGGCCAGGGAAAAGTCTTTGGCCTTCAGAGCAGAGAGCACCAAGAAGGGGAAGGAGAGGATTGTCTCTCCTCCAAAGAGGCCTGCTGACCCAGACAGTACTGGGCCATGTTCATCTAACAGCAGCTTGTCAGATGAAGACTTTGCTGCCTTCTCCAAACAGCTTCAGATATTGATAAGGAGGAAACAGTGGAGGAGTAGACCTTCCACCTCTTCTCATCATAAGGAGGACTACTATGAGGTAGATAAGAAGCACTCCAAGGAAGGCATGTATGACTCCAAGCCTAGTAAACATGTTTCCTCTAAAGTTTTTTGCTACTGTTGCAGCAAACATGGGCATGTTATTACGGACTGACCAGTGAATAGAAAAGAGACTGGTGAGAAAAAGGCTCACTAGCATAAGGGAAAAAAGGATAAGTCATTCATTGCAAAGAAGAAAAAGAGCTGGACAGACTCATCTTCATCAGAGTCTGAAGAAGAAGAAGCATATATTGGGTTAGTTGCTATTACTGCCGAAGAAGAAGCAGAAATTAAAGCTGAAGACTATCCTGCTGCCAGGATAGGGATTAGGGCCCCTCTATCACATTTAGACAGTGATTCAGAGGTGGATGATGAAGATGAAGAAGGTGGCATCAATTGTTATGGGCTGATGTCAAGCTTTGATGATGAATCCATCCAGGGACAGCCTAGTCCAGTCAAGGTGCATTCCTTATCCATCTCATCTTCTGACTCAAATTATGAGACTAGTACAGACTTTGATGCTTCTTCATCCAGTGGTGAAGAGGGCTCAGTTTCTAAGGAAGATGTCTATCAATTGATTGACAGGTATGGAGAACTTATGCATGCCTTTAAGAAGTGCAAGAAGTTGACTAAAAAGCAAGCTGTTAAGATTCCCTCTCTGCAGCTAGCTGCTTCCTTGCAGTTGAGACAACATCTTTGCTAGATCAGAAAGTCAGGGAAGTGAGCCAACTTAAGGTCTTGAAGCTCATCCAGATAGGCTCCATCAAGTATTAGAATAGTATTATTAGGGACCCTGAAGAGAACCTCCAGAGGGAGAAGAGAATTGTGTTTAGTTTCTCTAAGCCCAATACAGTGTTGCCCTTAATAGACTCCTTCTCCTTTCAAAAGGGTAAGAAGGGGTTGGGGTTTAAGGGAAAAACTAGAGTTGCCCCTTCCAAAGGGAAGGGCAAAGCTCTTATATAGCCTCTAGCTTCCAAGCCTCCCATTCCTTTTAGGAAAGTTCAGTTACCTTCAAATAGGTATGACCAAGAGAGCATATATTATCATTGCATGAATGGTAGATCCACTAGTGTGAATAAAGAGGTTCACAACTATGGTGGAAGGTATAGTAGGGGAGTGAGTGCCTTTAAGGCTCCCCATAAGGAAATCCAAATGGCCCATCATGGACCATTTGTGTTTGGTGCACCAGCCCCTTCACTCAATAAAGTGGCAGTGTCTAACTCTCAATACCATCCAACAAAGACCCAGACCAAGGGAAAGTCCATCAGCAAGCCAAATCTAGCTATCTCTGATGCTATAAACAACATGTCATCTGCAAAGAAGACTGCTGTAAATTGCATTCAGAGCAAGCCAAGAAAACCTGCTGAAAGACTCCTCTTTAGTTAGATCCTTTCTGAAAGGAACTTGAAGAAGGCTGCTGCACCTCTTACTTCTGTTCAGTCAGAAGTTAGGTCAACTGCAGGACCTGTGTAACAGCCCAAAGTGCAGAAACAGGAAAATCTGGGTGACACGGCCTGGGACACGGGCGTGTCCCAGGGCGTGTCAGGTGACACGGCCTGCGACACGGGCGTGTCGCAGGGCGTGTCGAGGTTGTGTCGACGATTGGGCTTTGTCTCGATGATTTTTGCTCTCGATGATCCGTCGAGAGGAGGCACACGGCCTGGGACATGGGCGTGTCCAAGGCCGTATCGCATGCTCGACGATTTTTACTCGACGATCGTCGAGTATCGAGAAGTGAGTGTCGAGTGTTGAACACGGCCTGTGACACGGGCGTGTCACATGGCGTGTCAAATCAGGCGATGAACTCAGCCCGCCGAAGGATTTCGACAGGGCGTGTCTTTGTGCCGTGTCTGGGCACACGGCCTGGGACACGGGCGTGTCACAGGCCGTGTGAAGTCTCGGGATGATTTGGGATTTTTTTCCCCAGGTACACGACCACAGACACGGGCGTGTCTGAAGGCGTGTTGGTGACACGGCCCATGTCACGGGCGTGTCCCGTGGGCGTGTCACTGGTTTGGATAAGTCGGTTGACCACCGCTTGAGACACACGACCTGGCACACGGCCGTGTTCGAGGCCGTGTCAGGTCAAAATATGTGTTTTTGGCAGAATCGTGGCCGTCCATTCCTTCAGTCTGGATCCAAGGGCTGGAGCTTCTTCTTCTTTTTCCTTAAGGGCCGAAATCAGAGAATGATTTCTCACTTTGCTTTGGCCTTCATCTTTCTTCAAGAGAGAGAAAGAGAGAGAAAAAGGAGATGGAAGAAGAAAGGGGGCTGTTGCTGGTGGTGCTGCGGTTTACAGACGAGAGATCCGAAGCCAGCATTGTGGAGGAAACGCTCTTGCGAGTCTTGCAAGCTAGCTTGGAGGCCATGGCACCGAAGCGATCGTCAAGGGTAACGACTTTTCTTCCTAGCCATGTGAAGGCTTCCTTTTTGGCATATCTTTTGATTCCCCCACCAAGAGGTGGCTGCTTTTGGGAGTCGTTTGGGTGATTCTTGAAATCCCCTTTGTTGTGCATATAGATCCGGAAATGGAGTACGGAATAGGCATGCTGTGTGAAGCCCATCTGGACAGGTTAGTCTGGATTGGTGATGTTGCATACGAACTGGAGAAGACTCCGTGATAACGTGTAGTGTACGGAGTCTACGGGTTATACCTGCGAAAAGGAGTAGCAGGAAGTACTGGGGTGGTAGCCCAGGAAAATAGCCATGTGATGTTTTGGGTCCAACCTGTGAATGAGGCACAAGAAGTACTGGTGGGACCAGGAAAGGCCCTTTTTGTGATGCTTGATGTTATAGGGTGTCCACCTGTGGAGCGAGTCACAGGAAGTACTGGTGTGCCCAGGAAAGACCCCTGACATTTGTAATTTGCGGTGTCCACCTGTGACGGGAGTCACAGGAAGTACTGGTGTGCCCAGGAAAGACCCGCTGTTGCTGTGAGGAAATGGGTATAGATAAATACCCAGGCTTGAATGCCAGAACAGGATTGGTGAGACCGACCCGCGCCTTTGATATAGCCATGAGTACGCTGTACGCGGAAAAGGCAAGGCGATTTGAGCAACGGGGGGGGGGGGGGGGGGGGGGTGGAGGATCCGACCTGCGCTATGTCCGTCTGACGTGAGACCAAAAAGTGCGGTCTGTTGGAGCGCATAGCAAGAGTCTTCGGCCTGCGCGCCATGACACATCGGGGGGCTACGGGCCATCCCGGTGTCCGAAGACTAACTCCGGCTGCACGCCATGGAGTAAATGCTCAAGAGAGTTACCGTTGGGTTGTAACCTGATACAGTGGTGGGCAAGAGGTTGCCAGAACACCAAGAATGTGCCCTGAGTGCACGGACCGTTGGGCCGGGCGGTGAACGGTTGTGATGGCTTGTGTGCGTGAAAGCACCTTTTGATGATATAGCTTGCCATACTTGTGATATGATATGCCTGCAGGGAAAAATACCGCTGCCCCGAGAGAAGGGGTAGGGTCGTTATAATTTGGTCAGCTGAACGCTGACCATTGCTTTTGTTTGCCATCGGTGGGTGGATTGTCCTTGCACAGGTGCTGGAGAGCCGAGCGGGACGCGTCGAGGTTGATGTTCCTGCTGGTATTGCTGCTGCTGCTGTTAGCCCTCGAAGGCTAAGTGTGTTCTTTTGTGTGTTTTCTTTTCTTGTGGCCGGCCTGCGCGCCAATCTGTTTAGGCCACTGTTTGAAAGCCATGTAAGGCCATAAGGCCAACTCTTTATACATGTTGTAAGACATTCCTATATATATAAAATGTGGAGTTTTATGTTTGGACATTCATGAGGAGTTCAAGTAGTTTAGGCTTCCGCTAGAATGCTTTGTGATAGGTGCGATGCGCTACTCTGGTATCATCCTGTACCTTCACCGACTGTTTTGTGATATATCCTGTGGGGCCCCGGCCGGACCTTCTAGAATATATCATATGAACGGATGGGGTTGTTACATTTTTGGTATCGGTTGTCTTGGTCTTTCCCTCTCGCAGTCGTGGCCGGCTTCTTTTGTGGGGTGGCGAGCACGTGTTTGTGCACACCAAAGTCTACGAATGAACTCCTGAATGTCCATGATAGGAATGCATTTTTGTATGTTTGAGGAACCTGCGTGTTCCTATTTTGTGTTGTTTGCTTGGGTACGACCGCTAATGTATGTGTCTTGTCCACCTTTAGGTGACACGAAGTGGAGCTGGGCCGTCTGAGCCCCAGCGTTCTGATGAAAGTACGGCACTAGCCGCGGTGCCTACACCTCCACCGTCTGCGGAACATGTCCGTTTAGTTGCGGAGGCCTTTTTTACCATGATCCAAGGTCAGCCACTTAGGCAGGAGCAAGCGGCTGTGGGGCCAGAACAGGTGGCGGCAAGGCCGGAACCTGTCATGGATGTGGTACCTCGAGCGGCTGAGAAGCAGCTAACGCGGTTTATGAGCTTCCATCCGCCTACGTTCTCGGGAGCGGGAACCCCGACGCAGGCTGAGGATTGGTTATGGCGCGTCAAGCGAGTGATGACGGCGATAGGCACGGCGGAACATCAGAAAGTTACCTTAGCCACCTTCTTGCTTGAAGGAGAAGCGCGTTTATGGTGGGATGAGATGGAGTTGCATCATTTGGCGGGTCGTCCGTTAACCCAAGTATCGATGGAAGAATTCTCTCGGCTCTTCCTAGCGAAGCACCTTCCTGTGGCGCAACGGATAGCCATGGAAAATGAATTCCAACGGTTGACTCAAGGTGATGGCAATGTTGACGCGTACCTGCATGAGTTTACTCGCTTAGGGCGGTATGCGGGTTCGATTTTTGCTGATAAGCAGAGGAAGACTAATCGGTTCTATGAAGGACTGAGGGACGAGCTGAGGTTCCTTGTGTCAAGTTCTGTGAACCAAGGTTTCCAAGCATTGGTTGACACCGCGACAGCGTTGGAAAAGGATATGAAGAGGGTGCAAGGGAAGAGAGCTTTGGTTGTGTCGCAACAAGAGTGGAAGGCGCCCCGATCAGGAAAATCATTTTATAAGAAGAGATGGGGTAATAAGTCCAAGCCTAGTGGACAAGCTCCTTCATCAGTTGCAACAGGAGCAACATCAGGGGCAACCTCCAAGCCAGAAACTCGTACCTGCTTCAATTGTGGTAGGATGGGGCATATTGCGCGAGATTGTCGGATGCCGCCAAAGAGTGAAAAGAAGGCGGGAGCATCTTATGCGGAGAAAGGAAAGGCGGTGGTGGATTCCTCTGCCTCGCAGGCGCAACCCCGGGTCTACAATCTTGGCCTGCAGGAGGCCATCAAGCAGAGTGACGTTGTCACAGGTATGAGTTAGTTTTGCCTATGCGATTGTTTGTATGCTTTGTTTAGTCCTCCTATGTTTGTGGTTTGTGTGTGTGACATGTTTGTCATAGGTTTTGTAATGATTCGGGACACGCTGGCGCGAGCACTGTTCGATACAGGTGCATCGCATTCTTTTCTATCTCGTGAATTTGTTACGCGGCTTGGGATACCCAGTCATGCAAAGACAGATAGCGTCAGAGTGGTGTTGCCGAATGGTTGTTGGATGCTTGTGGATCAAGCTTGCGATGTGGCGGTTCAGTTCGGAAGTCGGGATTTTTGTTTAACCGCATTTGTTTTGCCAATATCGGAATTCGATGTGATTTTTGGGATGGATTGGCTTACGGAGCAACATGCTATGATTGATTGCCAGTCCAAAGAAATCACGTTGTGCCAGAATACCAAACAGGAGAATAAGTTCGCGGGTATGCGAGGAGTAGGCGGGACGTTGATGTCTGCACTCCAGGTAGTCAAAGCTGTTCGGAAGGGTGCGGAGTGTTACTTTGCACTAATTCAGGCTGTTGAGCCTAAGGCCACGTTGTGCGAGGTTCCGATTGTGGTAGAATTTACAGATGTGTTTCCCACGGATCTCCCTGGGCTACCACCCCAGCGGGAGATTGACTTCTCAATTGAGTTGGTGCCAGGTGCGAAACCCGTGGCCCGCTCGCCATATCGCGTTGCGCCTAAAGAGATGGCTGAGTTGAAGGTTCAACTACAAGAAATGCTAGAGCACGGTTATATCCGCCCAAGTATGTCACCTTGGAGCGCGCCTGTGCTTTTTGTAAAGAAGAAAGATGGTGGGTTACGGTTGTGTATTGATTACCGTGAATTGAATAAGCTGACCGAGAAGAATACGTATCCTATACCTCGAATTGATGAATTATTTGATCAGCTAGTTGGCTCGACCGTCTATTCGAAGTTGGACCTGAAGTCTGGTTATTACCAGTTACGAATTCGGGAAGGTGACATTCCCAAAACCGCATTTGGAACGCGCTATGGGCACTATGAGTTCACAGTTATGCCCTTTGGATTGTGCAATGCGCCCTTGGTGTTTATGGATTTGATGCACCGTATTTTCCGTGAGTACCTGGATCTGTTTGTGATTGTGTTCATTGATGACATCCTGGTGTACTCGAAGTCTAAAGCTGAGCATGAGATTCATTTGCGGTTGGTGTTGAACACGTTGAGGCAAAATCAGCTCTATGCCAAGTTCTCGAAGTACGAGTTTTGGCTATCGTCAGTGGCATTTTTGGGCCATGTGGTGAGTGGAGCGGGCATTGCAGTGGATCCAGCGAAGATAAGAGCCATACAAGAATGGCCAATATTGTCTTCCGTGGCCGAGGTCAGGAGTTTCCTTGAACTTGCGGGCTACTATAGAAGATTTGTGGAAAACTTCTCGCGGATCGCTTTGCCGCTAACCACACTGACGCGAAAAGATCAGAAGTTCGTTTGGATGCCAGAGTGCGCACGAGCTTTTGAAGAGCTGAAGGTTCGATTGACCACGGCGCCGGTGTTGTCGTCGCCATGTGGAACTGATGGATTTGTAATTTATAGTGATGCCTCAGGGAGCGGCTTAGACTGCGTTCTTCTGCAGAGCGGAAAGGTGATTGCTTATGGCTCACGCCAGCTGAAGGTGCATGAGCGAAACTATCCCGTCCATGATTTGGAATTAGCGGCAGTGATTTTTGCACTCAAGTTGTGGCGACACTACCTTTATGGCGTGAAGGTAGAGATTTATACTGATCATAAGAGCCTAAAGTATCTTTTAGAGCAGAAAGAGTTGAACATGCGACAACGAAGGTGGTTGGAGTTCCTTGGGGATTACACTTTCGAGATTCACTATACACCCGTGAAGGGGAATGTTGTCGCGGATGCCTTGAGTCGGCGAGTTCCGGCTAGAGCAAATTGGTTACAAAGGCATGATGAACGTCTTATCCAGGAGTTGGAAGCATTGGAGATCTATTGTGTTGACAAGAATTCCACTGCCACTGCATCTTTGAACTGGATCGAGGTGCAATGTGACCTTGCGGACCGAGTTCGACGGGCAACGGAGTTGGATGAAGATCTCTTACGCCATGTGAATGAAGGACCAGAAGGCAAATTCACCTGGAATGACGGTCTTTTGCGAAAAGAGGGTCGTTTGTGCGTCCCAAATGTGGGGAAACTGAGGGAAGAACTGATGTCTGAAGCACATTATACGAAGTATTCCATTCACCCCGGGAGCACAAAGATGTTCAATGATATGAAGAAGCTTTTCTGGTGGCCAGGGCTTAAGAAAGACGTTGCCCTTTATGTAGCCAAATGTCAAACATGTGCGATGGTGAAGGCGGAATGCCAAAAGCCGGGCGGTTATTTGAAGTCACTGCCGATCCCAGTGTGGAAATTTGATGATATTTCCATGGATTTTGTGCATGGATTGCCAAGATCGCAGCGAGGAAATGATTCCATTTGGGTGATAGTTGAGCGGCTAACAAAAGTAGCACATTTTCTCCCGAACAGGCGGGATGATTCGGTTGAAAGTTTGGCAAAGTTATATGTTGATCAGATTGTGCGGCTTCACGGTGTTCCTCGGAGCATCGTAAGTGATCGAGATGGGCGATTCATGTCAAATGATTGGAGGCTAGTTCACCGACTGTTGGGCACGAAGTTGACTTTCAGTACGACCTTTCATCCCCAAACGGATGGCCAGACTGAACGTACCAACAGAACAATGGAGGACATGCTCCGAATGTGCGCCCTTGACTTCGGAAAGAGATGGGAAGATCATCTCTATATGGTTGAGTTTGCATATAATAACAGCTACCAGGTAAGCAGTGGGATGGCACCATATGAAGCCCTATATGGAAGGAAGTGTCGTACTCCCTTGGCTTGGGTAGAAGCGGGTGAAGCCCGGGTTGTTAAACCAAATGAGGTGGATGAAGCAAACTCAACCATTCGGACTATTCGAGAGAGATTGCTGATTGCTCAAGATCGACAAGCGAAGTACTACAACGCCAAGCACCGGAATGTCGAATTTGCGGTTGGCGATTGGGTCTACTTGAAGATCAAGCCATTCAAAGGTGTCTCCAGGATTCGACGATTGAAAAAGTTGAGTCCAAGATATTTGGGTCCTTTTAAAGTGGTTGAGCGAATTGGCGAAGCGGCTTATCGGCTAGCTCTGTCGGCGGACTTGGGTGGGTTACATGATGTCTTTCACATCTCGGTGCTTCGGAAGGCCGTGAAAGATCCAGCTCAAGTGATCGTGGATGATCGTGTGCCGGTAGAGTATGGGCTAACAACGAGAGTTAGACCCATTCAATTCGAAGATCGAGCCGAGAAACAGTTGCGGAACAAGACGGTCGGTATGGTGAAAGTCCGATGGGACAACTGCGGCCGTGAAGAGCTGAGATGGGAGCGCGAGCAAACCATGCGAGCAGAGTTCCCTGAGCTGTTTGTGTAATTTGTAGCAAGAATGTTGTAACATACATAATTAGATGTGTTGTCACATTTTTCTTGCTGTTTCTGTTACTTTCCTGTCTTTAAATTTCGAGGATGAAATTTTTATAGGAGGGGAGGATTGTAACAGCCCAAAGTGCAGAAACAGGAAAATCTGGGTGACACGGCCTGGGACACGGGCGTGTCCCAGGGCGTGTCAGGTGACATGGCCTGCGACACGGGCGTGTCGCAGGGCGTGTCGAGGTTGTGTCGACGATTGGGCTTTGTCTCGACAATTTTTGCTCTCGACGATCCGTCGAGAGGAGGCACACGGCCTGGGACACGGGCGTGTCCAAGGCCGTGTCGCATGCTCGACGATTTTTACTCGACGATCGTCGAGTATCGAGAAGTGAGTGTCGAGTGTTGAACACGGCCTGTGACACGGGCGTGTCACAGGGCGTGTCAAATCAGGCGACGAACTCAGCCCGCCGAAGGATTTCGACAGGGCGTGTCTTTGTGCCGTGTCTGGGCACACGGCCTGGGACACGGGCGTGTCACAGGCCGTGTGAAGTCTCGGGATGATTTGGGATTTTTTTTCCCCAGGTACACGGCCACAGACACGGGCGTGTCTGAAGGCGTGTTGGTGACACGGCCCATGTCACGGGCGTGTCCCGTGGGCATGTCACTGGTTTGGATAAGTCGGTTGACCACCGCTTGAGACACACGGCCTGGCACACGGCCGTGTTCGAGGACGTGTCAGGTCAAAATATGTGTTTTTGGCAGAATCGTGGCCGTCCATTCCTTCAGTCTGGATCCAAGGGCTGGAGCTTCTTCTTCTTTTTCCTTAAGGGCCGAAATCAGAGAATGATTTCTCACTTTGCTTTGGCCTTCATCTTTCTTCAAGAGAGAGAAAGAGAGAGAAAAAGGAGGAGGAAGAAGAAAGGGGGCTGCTGCTGGTGGTGCTGCAGTTTACCGACGAGAGATCCGAAGCCAGCGTTGCGGAGGAAACGCTCTTGCGAGTCTTGCAAGCTAGCTTGGAGGCCATGGCACCGAAGCGATCGTCAAGGGTAACGACTTTTATTCCTAGCCATGTGAAGGCTTCCTTTTTGGCATATCTTTTGATTCCCCCACCAAGAGGTGGCTGCTTTTGGGAGTCGTTTGGGTGATTCTTGAAATCCCCTTTGTTGTGCATATAGATCCGGAAATGGAGTACGAAATAGGCATGCTGTGTGAAGCCCATCTGGACAGGTTAGTCTGGATTGGTGATGTTGCATACGAACCGGAGAAGACTTCGTGATAACGTGTAGTGTACGGAGTCTACGGGTTATACCTGCGAAAAGGAGTAGCAGGAAGTACTGGGGTGGTAGCCCAGGAAAATAGCCATGTGATGTTTTGGGTCCAACCTGTGAATGAGGCACAGGAAGTACTGGTGGGACCAGGAAAGGCCCTTTTTGTGATGCTTGATGTCATAGGGTGTCCACCTGTGGAGCGAGTCACAGGAAGTACTGGTGTGCCCAGGAAAGACCCCTGACATTTGTAATTTGTGGTGTCCACCTGTGACGGGAGTCACAGGAAGTACTGGTGTGCCCAGGAAAGACCCGCTGTTGCTGTGAGGAAATGGGTATAGATAAATACCCAGGTTTGAATGCCAGAACAGGATTGGTGAGACCGACCAGCGCCTTTGATATAGCCATGAGTACGCTGTACGCGGAAAAGGCAAGGCGATTTGAGCAACGGGGGGGGGGGGGGGGGGTGGAGGATCCGACCTGCGCTATGTCCGTCTGACGTGAGACCAAAAAGTGCGGTCTGTTGGAGCGCATAGCAAGAGTCTTCGGCCTACGCGCCATGACACAACGGGGGGTTACGGGCCATCCCGGTGTCCGAAGACTAACTCCGGCTGCACGCCATGGAGTAAATGCTCAAGAGAGTTACTGTTGGGTTGTAACCTGATACGGTGGTGGGCAAGAGGTTGCCAGAACACCAAGAATGTGCCCTGAGTGCACGGACCGTTGGGCCAGGCGGCGAACGGTTGTGATGGCTTGTGTGCGTGAAAGCACCTTTTGATGATATAGCTTGCCATACTTGTGATATGATATGCCTGCAGGGAAAAATACCGCTGCCCCGAGAGAAGGGGTAGGGTCGTTATAATTTGGTCAGCTGAACGCTGACCGTTGCTTTTATTTGCCACCGGTGGGTGGATTGTCCTTGCACAGGTGCTGGAGAGCCGAGCGGGACGCGTCGAGGTTGATGTTCCTGCTGGTGTTGCTGCTGCTGCTGTTAGCCCTCGAAGGCTAAGTGTGTTCTTTTGTGTGTTTTCTTTTCTTGTGGCCGGCCTGCGCGCCAATCTGTTTAGGCCACTGTTTGAAAGCCATGTAAGGCCATAAGGCCAACTCTTTGCACATGTTGTAAGACATTCCTATATATATAAAATGTGGAGTTTTATGTTTGGACATTCATGAGGAGTTCAAGTAGTTTAGGCTTCCGCTAGAATGCTTTGTGATAGGTGTGATGCGCTACTCTAGTATCATCCTGTACCTTCACCGACTGTTTTGTGATATATCCTGTGGGGCCCCGGTCGGACCTTCTAGAATATATCATATGAACGGATGGGGTTGTTACAACCTGCTCAAAAGAGAAGGTATAATATACATAAGAGAGTGTGTTATGGCAAGGTGGGGCATTTTACCTTAGATTGTTGGCACAATCCTACTATACCAAGAGCTAGTGTTAGTCCACATGTTAGAAAAACTGTTGGTAGACTGAAAGTGAGGGATAGATGTTTTTTACACTAGGGGGGGAGGGGGGGGGGGTGAATAGTGTATATTAAAAATTTTATTTATTTTCAAAGAAGTTTAGAAAATAAGTGATATATTAATATATAGATAGACAGATTAAGAATCATAGCACACAAATAAAAAGAAAAACATCAAACACAGACGACACATGGAATTTTATAGTGGTCCCCCAATAAATCTGGGTACATCCACTCTTCTACCACCCTGGTAGGAATCCACTACAGGTTTTTGATCAGGTGCCCTACCACTAGAAGATCTATTTTCTAAGGGAGATCTAGCAGCCCTTTGAGATTTTGATCAGGTTCCCAACAACTAAGCAAGGTCTTTTGATCAGGTGACTTATGAACCAAGAGGTTAACTTTTGAAAGGAGTTATAACCCTGTACACAGTTTAGGAATTAAACAAAATTGATGTTGTATTTGGTGAGCCAAAACCCGAACAGGAAAGCGTACCTGTCGAATTGTAGTACCAAGGTCGTATTTAAACACGGGGTTGTCAAGTACTTCTACTCACGCTCTAACTATTATCCTACCGGAAGACTATTGGGATTTTGAGAATTTTTTTTAAAAGTAAAATGAACGATAAATTGCGAGACGAAAACTTATATAAAAAAGGCTAGCATTCGATCATTGATTCATCATGAAATGAAACGAGAAAATAAAAGGGCATAGTTTTAAATTTGCAAATCCAACTCGGCCGTGACGGATCCGAAAATGAGACAAAATCTCGCTAGAGCATTAGGTCTCCTAACTTATAGACTCTTTGATCGAAATCTCTTTACAAACCAAAGAAGCCTATAGTTGCATTATCGAGATGATCCGCACTATTGGATTTGACTCCAATCCGGAGGATTTACGTCGTCCTATCTCTAGGGTTGCATTCAACTCCTTCCTTCTTTGAGTGATCTTTCACATCCACGAGCCTCTCGGCTACTCGAATATGAGATCATAAGCCTACTACCGTATACCGGAAATACGGAGTCGACACAATAATTATTCAAAGAAGGACCGAGTAGAATTACGCAAAAATAAAACTATGAAATAAAAATAATTCTCATTTCAAATCATGGATCCTCATGATCAAATGCTAACAGGGAATTAGCTATGCATATTGCAAAAGGAAACAACAAAATAAAGAGAAGAGAGAAATATTTTCATTACTTGCAAAAAGGAGTACACAAAATAAAAAAAAGACAAGATTATGCTATAAAGAAAACTTGCACTAATTGAAAAGAAAACTAATACAATAATAAAAATAACACTCACAAGCACTCTCCACTTAAACTAGCACTTCACTTACTCTCCAAAATCCAATCCTCAAAAGCATGGAATATGGGTTCTTTTTATAGATGAGGGAGAAGGTTCTAGAATGGAATGAAGAAGAGGGGGCAAGGGGGGGTGGCCGACCATGTGTAGGGAAGAGTGCATGCATGGCATTTAATTAGGTGGAGAGAATTCATGCATGATATTAAATGAAGGAAGAGGGAGAAGATACATTCATGCATATAAATTTAAAAGAAATGAAATAAATATAAGAGGGGGGGATGGATGGTAATAAAGAGTGGAGAAAAAATAAAAAAGGAGAGAGAGGAGGGAACATGCATGAATGTGGCTTATGGAAATGAAATAAAATAAAGAAGAGAGGGGGGATGGATGTAGAATAATGAAGGGGGGGAAACATAGGGAGCCGACCATGCACTTATGAGAGAACCATGCAAGGTGGCCGGCCATGCACTTAGATAAATTCATGCATGGGCTCGGGTAGGAGGCTAGGTGGGCTGCTCTTGAGGGAGGGGCTGCATGGGCTTTTAAATAGGCTCGGGTTTAGGTTGGGGGGCTGCTTGGGCTGCATGTTTGAAGTAGATGGGTAGGCCGGGCTGCATGCTTGTTGGACTTGAGCTTGAGGGCTGCACCAAATTGAAAGCTCGGGCTGCTCCAAGGAGAAGGCTGCATCATGTGGGCTGCACCAAGTTGAAGAAGTGGGCTGCACATGCTTGGAATTGCATCATGTAGGGGCTCGGGTAGCTTCAAGGGCTGCTCCTACATTAAACCAAAATAAACATTAGTTAATGATTATATAATACACAAAACAAAATACATAATATAAATAAAGCATACAACATATAAATAACATAACACAAAATAAAACACACGCTAAAAATATAATATAAAATTAAACATAAAACATTAAATTAAACATAACATACAAGCTATAATAATATTTATAGATAAAGCTAAACATAAAATAGAAAATAGCCACAAAACATAACATAAACATTATATTAAAAAGAAGATCATAACAAGCATACAAAAAACACATAATTGTAACAAAAACTTAGGAAAATAAGCTACTAGAATAACCCAAAAATGATGACTAAAACTAGTCATCAAACTCCCCCATGCTTAGACATTTGCTTGCCCTCAAGCAAATAAAAATGAAAACTAGGGTAGGAAATAGAAAATAAACAAAGCTAATTTAGGTTTCATAATTAAGAAAAACAAAACATGAAAAATTAAACTATCCTAATTCCTATGTTAACAACTAGTGGGGTGAGAAGTGCACAATAGAAAACTTGAAAGTGGAGACCTAAAAATATCATTAGAACATAAAGAAGATTTACACATTTCTAAATCTTAAAACAAGGCATCCAAAATAAATGAAAATAAGGACAACAAAAGTAGAGGTTCTAAATAAACGGCGCATTAACAAACTACTAGGTTGCTAGATAAACATTAACCCTAAGACACTCCAAGATAACCTCCAAAGAAATCCATCAATGATGGTGGCCATAGGCTTGTACGTTCACACTTTCTCCACTACGCGAAATTAAGATCTAAGATCATTAGGACTTCTACTAGGCATTAAAACTTGGCTTAGGTAAATGATTAGGAAGTGGAATCAAAGATAAACATGAAGGTTTTAGGCACTAAACCAAGGTGAGCTCAAAAATAAACAAAGCAATAAAAAAAATGAGAAATAATGAGTATGTCATTTCTCCAATATGAAACTACAACAACAAGGCCATGGAATTTTTTTTTCTTTTATAAACTTGGCCAAACATAAACTTTTTGCATTCATTTTTTTTTTATTTTGTAATGATATATTTTTTTTTTTGATTTTTTCTCAATTTTTTTCCTTTTGAATAACATTTGATAAGAAAGCTCCAAAAATAAGCTTGAGAATTTCCTATTCATTTCAAAAATAATACCCTTTCCACAAAGATAATTTTTAAGCTCAAATTTATAGTGCAAAAATAGGAAAGATATTTGGCTTTGGTGAACATAATGAAATGAAAGGTGGAGCTAAAAACAAAGAAAAAAAGAAAAGGCCCAAAATTGTTTTGCAAGGGTTTTGTTTTTGGTGGGCAAGAAAAGCTCAAACTATTCAAATGGTGGCCTAAATCATTTCTAAAGAACGTAAAAATGGCGCAAATGCTTCGAGAGTAGCTTGGTACAAGTTCTAGACACCAAGAAAGACTACCTCGCAAATGAAAAAGAGCTAATGATACCTAGCAACCATTCGTAAGCAACTAACCGAATAAAAAGACATAACTACAAATTGCTACTTATAACGTAAAAAACGGATGCCTATATTTAAGAAAAAGAAACTAGTATAACTAAACTATGCTAAAATGATAAGTTTAGAAAACATTTTCAAAGGAGTCTACATAGAACTACAAAAACCGCACGGGCCTACACTTCACTAGAAGAAACATAAAAATAAAGATAGAAATAATTTTAGGTTTTGTTTTTCAAATAGATTTTAGCACAATTTTTTTGATTTTTGTTTTTCTAATTTTTTTGGGTTTTATATTTTATAATTTTTTTGGATTTTGATGACATAACATACTATACTATACTAGCATAATATTAATTTTTTAAAGAAGAAAAACAGAAAGAAAAGACCAAAAGGAACTAGACCCCCCCCCATGCTTAAATTCTTCATTGCCCTCAATGAAGGAAATATAAAGAAAAAGAGAAGGGGACTGAGAAAAAGAAAAATGCAGGAAAAGTAAATAAATAAGAACAGGACTTCCCCGGGTTCGTGAGATGAAGGCGGATGTCGCTCCCCCATGCTTGCTTTTTAGAGTACTTGATCGTCAGCAGGTATGACTTAATCCATCTGATATCAGCAGCGGCGGAGCGGTGACCACGATCATGGACTTGATCGGCCTCCGGTAGAAAGAGCAAAATAAAAGAAAAATAGAAAGAGTCCATGGGCAGATGCCCGATAATGGTTTTTATTACAACTGTCCAAATAAAAGAGTTTCATAAAAAAATAGTAGTCCAAAAAATAAAAATGTCCATCAGAAAATAAAAAACTAAGAGTCAAAAAGAAGATTCTCCTTCGCAGGAGTCACAGAATCATTAGAGAAATAGAGTTTAAGTCTATGGCCATTTACTTTAAAATCCCCCCTATCGGGGTGCAAAAGTAACACAGTTCCATCATAAAAAACATCCTTGACCGCAAACGGTCCAGACCAACGAGATTTAGATTTTCCAAAGAAAATACGTAAACATGAATTTAAAAGAAGAACCTGATCGCCCGGTTTAAAATTTTTATGCTGGCGGAAGTTCTTAACATGATAATTTTTTTCTGCAGGGTCAGGTGGTTTTTCAAAATAATTTGGCAAATTTTTATCATTTTCAAAAATAAGATTTTGTTGTCCAAAATCAGAGTCATTTTCGAATGGTGCTTGTACGGACATAACAGTGTTTTCAGAAATAGTTGATGAGGGTCCAAAAAAGGAAGAAGAAAAATCATTTGGAGGGAAATAGGAGTCTTCTTTTAAATCATCAATGAAAAAACAAGAGTCATCATTTTGTAAAGAGTTTTTCATCGATTTATTAATATCAAATATTACTTCCTCATCTCCTACATGCAGAAAAGTTTTCCCTCACTCACATTTATAATTGCGCGAGCGGTGGCTAGGAAAGGTCGACCAAGGATAAGAGGGACCTCGATGTCCTCTTCAATATCGAGAATGACAAAATCCACCGGGAAGATGAATTTGTCGACCTTCACTAGCACATCCTCAACGATACCTAACAGATACTTAATCGATCGATCAGCCAATTGAATACTCATACGCGTAGGGCTGAGAGTGTCCAATCCTAGCTTTTTAAATAATGAAAAAGGCATCAAGTTGATGCTCGCACCTAGATCCGCTAGCGCATGTTTAACGAATAAATCACCAAAGATGCAAGGAATGGAAAAACTACCCGGATCGTTTATCTTTTTAGGAAGAGTAGAGTTTTTAACGACCGCCGAGCATTCTTCATTTAACGTTACATGCGATAAATTTTCTAATTTCTTTTTGTTCGTTAATAAATCTTTAAGATATTTGGCGTACTTAGGCATTTGGCTAATCGCTTCATGAAACGGCAAATTAATATGAATTTGTTTAAATATTTCAAGAAAGCGTTGATATTGATTATCTAATTTTTCTTGCCTAAGTCTAGCCGGATAAGGAGGTGGCGGAAATTCCTCTAGAATAATTGGAGCATCATTTTGAAAACCATTTATCTTTTTTTCAGAATCAAAAATAATAGAGCTATCCTTTTCTTTTTCAAGTGTAGATTTTTCTTTTTCAAGATCTAAGTTGTCATTTTCCATGGGGGTACAAATAGGAGGGATAATCACCCTTGGCTCTTCCCTTGTGGTGGGCTCGTTAACAACTTTACCGCTCCGAAGGGAAATCGCATTTGCGTGTTCCCTTGGGTTAGGCTCAGTGTTCGAGGGAAGAGTTCCAGGTGGTCTCTCATAAAAAGCCTTGGCGAGTTGGCCGACCTGATTTTCTAAATTTTTAATTGATCCCGTTATGTTTCTAATAGTAGCATCGTTTGAGCTTATATACTTAGCAAAGATCTCTTCCAAAGGGGAAGGTTTTTGAAAATTTTGTTGTGGTGGTGGTGGTGGTGTAAATCGTGCGGTGGGCGTACTACGTTAGCATTATTACTCCATGAAAAATTTGGATGGTTACGCCATCCAGGATGATAAGAATTCGTAGCAGCATTAAAACCAGGAGGAGAAGAAAAATTCGAAAAAGTAGAAAAATTATTGGCAGAATTATTTTGAGCAGGCCTGGGTATGTTCCCCAGATAATCCACCTGCTCGGCAGCAGCAGCATTTTCATATACCTTAGCGGTGGAGGGAGCAGTCATCTCCGAGATCTTCTTGTTCAGCATTTCCACTTGCATCGCCAGTTGCGTCACCGAATCCACTTCATAGATACCTGCAGGTTTAGATGGGCGAGACCTGGACGAATTCCACTGATAAGTGTTCATCGCCATGTCATCGATAAGCTCAAGAGCGGCTTCCGGAGTTTTGCGGTCTAAAGAACCAGCGGAAGCGGATCTATCATTTGCTTTGTCTCTTGGTTTAGCCCATTATAAAATGTCTGAACCTGCAACCAGACAGGCAGAGCATGATGTGGGCATCTTCTCAAAAGTTCTTTGAACCTCTCCCAAGTGTCATAGAGGGTCTCAGAATCAATTTGAGAATATGAAGTTATATCATTTCGAAGCTTAGCAGTTTTGGCGGGGGGAAAATAATGAGAAAGAAATTTTTCAGTTAAAATGTTCCAAGTAGTGATTGATCCTCTTGGAAGAGAACTCAACCACTGTTTGGCTTTAGTCCTTAAGGAGAATGGGAAGAGTCTTAGCCTAATAGCATCGTCTGAAACACCATTAATTTTAAAGGTGTCACAGATTTCAAGAAAATTAGCAATATGTAAGTTCGGATCTTCATCTTGTAATCCGTCGAACTGTACATATTGCTGCACCATTTGTATGATGCTAGGCTTAAGCTCGAAGTTATTGTTCGCAATTGCAGGTCGAACAATACTTGTTTCAGTCCCCTCCAGGTTGGGTCGAGCATAATCGGACATAGTCCTTTGCTGAGCCATTCCTGGGTTGGGATCTCCCATTGCAGAATAATTACAATCCCCGAAGCAATCCTCAACCGCTGTTTGAGAAGTGGAAGCCCCGAATCGTAGTTGTCTCCGAAAGGAGCGTTCGATTTCTGGGTCCAAATCAACAAGTAGCGACGGATTCGCTCGGGTCATGCACTAGTAAAGAAAACGAGGGAAGATGAGAATGAAAGCTTGGAAAAGAAAGAAAAAGAGGGAAAAGAAAGGAAAATTTTTTTGTTTTGTTTTTTTGAAAAAAAAAAGATTTTTTTAGACGGCTTGGCTCTCGAACTTCCCGAGGACTACCCGGTGAAGGGTTCGCCCGGTACTAGGTAAAATGGTGGCGCTTAAAGCCCCTTACCATTTTCGAGAGATTTTAGGTGGGGTAGAAATAAGGTGAAGTGGGTTGATTATAAATATTTAAATATATAAATTATAATTTTTTTTTGATTTTTGGAGAAGTAATAGCGCAAGCGTTTTCAAAATATTGACGAAGAAAAGTCCCCGGCAACGAGAAAATAAAAGGGCATAGTTTTAAATTTGCAAATCCAACTCGGTCGTGACGGATCCGAAAATGAGACAAAATCTCGCTAGAGCATTAGGTCTCCTAACTTATAGACTCTTTGATCGAAATCTCTTTACAAACCAAAGAAGCCTATAGTTGCATTATCGAGAGGATCCGCACTATTGGATTTGACTCCAATCCGGAGGATTTACGTCGTCCTATCTCTAGGGTTGCATTCAACTCCTTCCTTCTTTGAGTGATCTTTCACATCCACAAGCCTCTCGGCTACTCGAATATGAGATCATAAGCCTACTACCGTATACCGGAAATACGGAGTCGACACAATAATTATTCAAAGAAGGACCGAGTAGAATTACGCAAAAATAAAACTATGAAATAAAAATAATTCTCATTTCAAATCATGGATCCTCATGATCAAATGCTAAGAGGGAATTAGCTATGCATATTGCAAAAGAAAACAACAAAATAAAGAGATGAGAGAAATATTTTCATTACTTGCAAAAAGGAGTACACAAAATAAAAAAAAGACAAGATTATGCTATAAAGAAAACTTGCACTAATTGAAAAGAAAACTAATACAATAATAAAACTAACACTCACAAGCACTCTCCACTTAAACTAGCACTTCACTTGCTCTCCAAAATCCAATCCTCAAAAGCATGGGATATGGGTTCTTTTTATAGATGAGGGAGAAGGTTCTAGAATGGAATGAAGAAGAGGGGGCAAGGGGGGGTGGCCGGCCATGTGTAGGGAAGAGTGCATGCATGGCATTTAATTAGGTGGAGAGAATTCATGCATGATATTAAATGAAGGAAGAGGGAGAAGATACATTCATGCATATAAATTTAAAGGAAATGAAATAAATATAAGAGGGGGGGATGGATGGTAATAAAGAGTGGAGAAAAAATAAAAAAGGAGAGAGAGGAGGGAACATGCATGAATGTGGCTTATGGAAATGAAATAAAATAAAAAGAGAGGGGGGATGGATGTAGAATAATGAAGGGGGGGGGGAAACATAGGGAGCCGGCCATGCACTTATGAGAGAACCATGCAAGGTGGCCGACCATGCACTTAGATAAATTCATGCATGGGCTCGGGTAGGAGGCTAGGTGGGCTGCTCTTGAGGGAGGGGCTGCATGGGCTTTTAAATAGGCTCGGGTTTAGGTTGGGGGCTGCTTGGGCTGCATGTTTGAAGTAGATGGGTGGCCGGGCTGCATGCTTGTTGGACTTGAGCTTGAGGGCTGCACCAAATTGAAAGCTCGGGCTGCTCCAAGGAGAAGGCTGCATCATGTGGGCTGCACCAAGTTGAAGAAGTGGGCTGCACATGCTTGGAATTGCATCATGTAGGGGCTCGGGTAGCTTCAAGGGCTGCTCCTACATTAAAACAAAATAAACATTAGTTAATGATTATATAATACACAAAACAAAATACATAATATAAATAAAGCATACAACATATAAATAACATAACACAAAATAAAACACACGCTAAACATATAATATAAAATTAAACATAAAACATTAAATTAAACATAACATACAAGCTATAATAATATTTATAGATAAAGTTAAACATAAAATAGAAAATAGCCACAAAACATAACATAAACATTATATTAAAAAGAAGATCATAACAAGCATACAAAAAACACATAATTGTAACAAAAACTTAGGAAAATAAGCTACTAGAATAACCCAAAAACGATGACTAAAACAGATTAACCACCAGCCGTCGGATCCCACAAAAGGGAAATGCACGGCTACGATCCAGGTCTGACCTGGACAAATGGGGCTAAGCACCGCACAGTTCACCAATACGAAGCATGACATGTCCGCGACCAATCAAATTGTGTCGGGACATTTAGTCAAGATCCCGCCAAAACCTGTGTGTCGACACTCCGCGTCGACAAGTCAAACACGCCACAATCTCCCCGCGCTCGACGATCGTTGAGCCAAGATCGCTGAATGCTGCCAAATCATCGAACAGAGTTCCCTGGAAAAATCGTCGAACGCAGCCAGATCATCGAACGAAGATCCCTGGCAAAATCGTTGAACGCAGCCAGATCGTCGAACACAGATCCCTGGCAAAATCGTCGAACACATCCAGATCATCGAACACAGATTCCTGGAAAATCATCGAACGCAGACTTTGGCTAAATCGTCAAACGCAGATTGCTGGAAAATCGTTGAACGGTCATGACATGCATGTGACAACCAGCCACGTACGCTGTTCGATGATCGTCGACCCAAGATTGTCGAACGCTGGCCAGATCGTCGATCCCAGATTGCTGGCCTGATAGACAAACGAGCATGACATGCCCTTGGACACGCCCGTGTCCCAGGCCGTGTACCCCCTGCCAAATACCAAATTTGGCCCAAAACGCCTCCCATCGCTCTTTTGAGTTTCGGGGCATTACAGCTCTCCCCCTCTTAAAAGAATTTCGTCCACGAAATTACTTAAAGGAAAGATAAGTACAAAACTAAAATTTGTACCTGAGCGGAATAACTCTGGGTACTCGTCAAGCATAGTCTGCTCTCGTTCCCAAGAGCGCTCTTCTCAGCCGCAATTGTCCCAACGGACCTTGACCGTCCTAATCTCTTTATTGCGTAGCCGCTTGACCTCCGAGTCCTCAATCTGCACGGGCTTGACATTTGTCGTCAACCCACTATCCACCGACACTTGATCAACCGCGATCACTTGCGAAGGCTCTAGCACCGCCTTCCGAAGCACCGCTATGTGGAAAACATCGTATAAACCACTAAGCTCCACCGATAGCTTCAACCGATAAGCCGCTTAGCCTATCCGCTCCAAAACCTCAAACGGCCCAAGGGACCTCGGGCTTAGCCTTTTCAAGCGCCGCACCCGTGAGACACCCTTGAACGACTTGATCTTTAAGTACACCCAATTGCCCACAACGAACTCCACGTTCCAGTGCTTGGCATTATAGTACTTCTCCTGACGGTCCTGAGCGATTAACAACCTGTCCCGAATGATTCACACCAATGAAGTAGCATCTTCCACCTCTTAACGCTTGTACAACTTTGACTCACCAGTTTCCAACCAGGACAACGACGTGCGACATCTTTTACCATATAGGGCCTCGAAGGGCGCCATCTGAATACTCGCCTGGTAGCTATTGTTGTATGCAAATTCCACCAAGTATAGGTGGTATTCCCATTGCTTTCCAAAGTCCAGGACACACATGCGAAGCATGTCTTCCATTGTCCTATTGACCCTCTCGGTCTGCCCATCCGTTTGCGAATGAAAGGTTGTGCTAAAACTCAACTTTGTTCCCAACATCTGCTGCACCAGCCTCCAATCATTGGACGTGAACCGCCCATCTCGGTCACTCACGATGCTGCAGGGCACACCATGAAGCCGCACAATATTGTCTACATATAGTTTTGCCAATTTCTCAACCGGATCATCCTTCCTTTGCGGAATGAAATGCGACACCTTTGTTAGACGATCTACGACCACGCAAATGGCATCGTTCCCCTTTTGCGACCTTGGCAACCCGTGCACAGAGTCCATAGTAATGTCGTCGAACTTCCACTCTGGAATAGGCAAGGACTTCAAAAATCCTCCCGACTTTTGGCATTCCGCCTTCACCAAGGCGCAAGTTTGGCACTTCGCCACATAGAGCGCCACATCCTTCTTCAGTCCCGGCCACCAGAGCCGAGTGAATCGAGTACATATTCGTGCTCCCCGTGTGAATCGAGTACTTGGTATGGTGCGCCTTGTCCAACAAATCCACCCGCAAATTACCCACGCTTGGGACGCACAGACGACCGTCTTCCCAAAGCAATCCATCCACAACTTCATGTTGGGAATTTGACCCATCCAGAGCCTCTACCATGAGTTGCTTCATGTGGCCATCCAAATCCAAAGCCTGTCGAATCCGATCATCCAGGTCATATTGAACTTCAGTCCAATTCAACAATGCTTCAGCACTTGACTGCTTGTCTACACAAACGATCTCCATCATCTCCAACTCCCGAACCAACCGCTCGTCATGGATCGACAGCCAAATGGATTGAGCTGGGGCCCGATGACTCAACGCGTCCGCAACCGCATTACCTTTACCAGGCACGTAATGGATCTTAAACGTATAGTCCCCCAGGAACTCCATCCATCTACGATGCCGCATATTCAGATCTTTCTGATCTAGCAAATATTTCAGGCTTTTATGGTCTGTATAAATATCGACCTTTAATCCATACAAGTAGTGTCTCCACAACTTCAAGGCAAAAATCACGGCCGCTAACTCCAAGTCATGGACCGGATAGTTCCTCTCGTGCACCTTCAGCTGTCTCGAGCCATATGCTATAACGCTTCCATGCTGTAACAGCACACAACCCAAACCACTGCCCGAAGCATCGCTATAAATATCATAACCTTCAGTCCCACTCGGCGAACTCAACACAGGCGTCGTGGTCAACCGACATTTTAACTCCTCAAAAGCTCGCACGCACTCCGGCGTCCAAACGAACTTCTGCTCCTTCCTCGTCAAAGTACTGAGAGGTAACGCTAACCGCGAGAAGTTCTCTACGAAGCGCCTATAATAGCCGGCAAGCCCCAGAAAGCTCTAGACTTCCGCTACCGTAGAAAGCTCAGGCCACTCTCGTATTGCAACAATCTTCGCTGGATCCACTACAACACCTTTCCCACTCACTATATGACCGAGGAACGCCACTGAGGACAACCAAAACTCGCACTTCGAGAACTTGGCGTACAATGGATCCCTCCTTAGCATCTCCAAAACCAAATGAAGATGCCTGAAGTGATCTTCCTCACTCTGCGAGTACACCAAAATATCATCGATGAAGACCATTACAAAATGGTCCAAGTACTCCCTGAAGGCCCTGTTCATCAAATCCATGAACACTAACGGCGCATTCGTCAGCCCAAACAGCATGACCATAAACTCGTAATGCCCGTATCTTGTACTGAATGCGGTCTTAGGGATATCACTCTCCCTTATCCTCAGCTGGTAGTAACCGGACTTGAGATCCAACTTAGAGTACACCGTCGACCCGACCAACTGATCAAAAAGATCGCCGATCCTTGTGATTGGGTACTTGTTCTTTTCCGTCAACTTGTTCAGTTCTCGGTAATCAATACATAGCCTCAAGCTCCCGTCCTTCTTATTTACAAAGAGGACCGGTGCGCTCCAAGGCGATGAACTTGGACGCACAAACCCTTGCTCCAACAACTCTTGAAGTTGCACCTTCAGCTCTGCCATTTCCTTAGGCGCTAGCCGATATGGAGATCGTGACACAGGCTTCGCACCTGGCACTAGCTCAATAGTGAAATCTATCTCTCGTTGAGGCGGGGCTACAGGAAGATCTGCGGGGAACACATCAGGGTACTCAGCTACTACTGATATACTATCCAACGTAGGCTTTGGCTTTGCAACCTCCACTAGTGTAAAGAACAGCTCTACACCAGCACGAACCGCCTTCACCACTTGAAGAGCAGACATCAACGTCTTGCTCGACCCTTTTAAGCCCGTAAAAGTCGTCTCATGACTTGCTCCCAACTTGACTTCCTTGTGACCGCAATCAATAGGCTTGCTGCTCCGAGAGCCAGTCCATGACAAATATAATGTCGAACTCCACCAACGGTAGTAACGAAGCTAGCAAATGGAACTCCTGACTCCCAATACGAATCTTCAAGCTACAGACTCTATCCGCGCACATCGAACACCCATTGGGCAACAACACATCCAAATTGTCCTTCGCCATCGAAGAAGGTACTCCGATGCACGATATGAATTCTTCAGACAAAAAGGAGTGTGAAGCTCCCGTATCGAAGAGTACACTTGCCGGATTTTCACAAATCAAAACCAATCCTAAACAAGCAATGGTAAGGTAACATGTGTATAACAAGTATTTAAAAGATTAACATGCTATAAATTTAAATTTTACCTGTCACCACATCTGCTTGTTTGCTGGCCTCCTGCTGGCCAAGATTGATCACACAAGGCTGGGCTGGGGCATAATGAGATGCGGTTGCCTCCACCACCTTTCCCTTTTCTTCGTAAGTTGCTCCATGTTTACTCTCGGACTTTGGACGTCCGCTCAAACACTATCGGGTATAGTGCCCCATCTTTCCACAAATGTAACATGCGCCTGGGGTTCGGCTTGTAGTGGTCTCATACGCAACAGAAGCAGGGGCTATACCTAAAGCCCTAGCCTTCTTATACCACTTACGAAACCCAGATTTTGAGGAGTTCGGTATTTTGGACACCGTTTCCAATGTACTAGAGTCCCCAATTGATCCTGACATAGCTTTGTTTGCCTTCTGAGCACCATCCCGACAATCGAGGGCTAAGTGTCCTAACTTGACGCAAGTATAGCAAGTACATGGAGCTCGACTAGAAAGTGTTCTAGATCTCTTAATCCTCCTCCTTCGGCGTTTAGGCTATGTCGGACCTGCAGAGTTTGGTACCCTGAAATCTGACGGCTGGTTGACTTTTGCCAAATCTTCTTCCAAAGATCTCGCTGACTCCCCCAATACTCGAAAACCAAGTAACTTTGGTCCCAACAACAGCAGTCGTAAATCATCGTGCAGTCCGTTATAAAATCTATTGACCATGGACTGCTCGTTTTCCAACTCAACGCCTGGGTAGCGCCTTATCATAAGAAACGCCTGCAAATATTCCTCAACCGAGTGCGTACCCTGCACTAGAAGCATGTTCAACTACTGACCCAAAGGTCCTTTAAATGTTGTTTGCTCCATCACTCCACCCGACGTTGGAGTTATCTCAGGAATGTGGGACTGCACATGTCTTCCACTTTGTGCATCCATCACAGCGACGACTACTTTAATCACCATTCTTATGGTTTTAGCAGAGGGAAGGGTTGCAGGCATGTCCACCGATGCATTACTTTCTGCAGAAAGTGAGCGTTCCGACGGCCCTGCCCCACTCTTGGTCACCTATAGTTGTACAAAACACCGTTAAGCGACCAAAAAAATTGCAAAACACAATTATAGGAACACGCAGGTTCCTCAAACACGCGTATTTTCATTCCTAAGTGGACATTCATGGGTTCTTTTATTGTTATAATGATGACGCACACACATGCGCGCACCACCCCTTAAAAAAAATTCGTCCACGAATTCATTTTAAGCCTGACCGAAACCAGTAGTCTGATACCAAATTGTAACACCCCCTATCCGTCGCATAGCATATAGCAGTAGGTCTGGCCGGGGCCCGACGCCATATACCACAGACAGAACGGGTGCTTACTCACTGGAAACCATCCAACCATTCCAACGTCCTACACAGAGTGATTCTAGCGGAAGCAGTTTTATAAGTTGCAATTAAAAGAACCCAGCACAAAAAGCATGAATGTCCACTAAACACTCCCAGAGGAATGAAGTACAAATACACAAGTACTGGCCTTAAGGCCTTACAACAGTTTGCTCAAATTAAATGTTTTCCAAACTTCGGCACGCAAGCCGGCCATACGTGAATAAAAGAAAACATCCAAAATTTAGGCCTTCGAGGGCCGGCACAGCAACTTGGGCTTTAGCCCGCTATTGACCGCTTGGTCCAGCAGCACCTGCAAGCAACAAACCACTGCACGGTGGCGAACAAAAGCAACGGTCAGCAATGCTGACCAAATTATAATGATCCCGCCCCCAAATCCAGGGCGATGAGGCTCCTTCCCTACACTTTATTAGTATAACCAAGCAGTATCGTAATGTCACTACATCACAGGCGTAGGCTCACACGGCCACACACCCCGTGCACTCCGGGCACATTCTCGGTGATCACGGTCAAAGTCCGCCGACTCACCACCATCCCTTTGGATGACCATAACTCGTGAGCATTTGGTATTTCTGGCCACTACCTAAGACCCTCAATCTATGACAACGGCAAGTGCCACGTACTATTAGGTTTCTTTACCGAATGACATTGAGCGGGTACGGTTCCGCCTAACCCGTTGCTCACATCGTAACGTTAATTTAAAACATATGCGTGGGTCAAACTTTCCCGAGTCCCAAATCGTTACAAACATCACATAACCCAGTTATGCTCAAATTGGCTCTCAGGCCCACAAGATGGCAGAACCATGCGTCCGCCCAGATTTTCGGGTACACCTTGGAGTTAATCCCCAAGGCTCCCTGTAGCAATCTACGGCGTAGAAAACCCGAAAAAACAAACATTTGCGCGGAGTCTTCTCCGACCATTTATGCAATGCAACATTGCCGATCCAGACCAACTTGTCCAGGTAGGCTTCACACATCATGCCTATATCCGTTCTCGATTACGGACTCTACATGTACACAACGGGGACTATTCATGTCTACCTGAAGGAACGCCTCAAACTCACCACAAACTCGCAAGAGCGGGCTTCCCTATGCAAAAGAAGTAGAGCTTCACATGCTCAACTAGAGAATTGTTACCCTAGCGTTCTTCCTTGGCGCCATGGAAATGTAAGCGGATGAAAAGCACCACACTCTCTTTTCCTTCGTAGATCCAAAGTCGGCTCGTGATTTGGAGCTCTGAAGCCCCTCCAAGGACTGGATCTAGGTTTCTTCTTCCTCCTTCGCTCTCCCTTCTCTCTAGAACTTAGACAGAGAACCAGCGACAGAAGAATAAGGCTTTTGAAACCCTATACACGGGTATAACCCAATCGGATTAACCACCAGCTGTCGGATCCCACAAAATGGAAATGCACAGCTACGATCCAGGTCTGGCCTGGACAAATGGGGCTAAGCACAGCACAGTTCACCAATCTGGAGCAACACACGTCCACGACCAATCAAATTGTGACGGGACATTTAGTCAAGATCCCGCCAAAACCTCTGTGTCGACACTCCGCATCGACAGAGTCAAACACGCCACAATCGCCCCGCGCTCGACGATCGTCGAGCCAAGATCGTTGAACGCTGCCAAATCGTCGAACAGAGTTCCCTGGAAAAATCATCGAATACAGCCAGATCGTCGAACGCAGATCCCTGGCAAAATGGCCAAATGTAGCCAGATTGTCGAACGCAGATCCCTGGCAAAATCGTCGAATGCATCCAGATCGTCGAATGCAGATTGCTGGAAAATCGTCGAACGCAGACATTGGCTAAATCGTCGAACGCAGATTGCTGGAAAATCATCGAACGGTCATGACACGCCCGTGACAACCGGCCATGTATGCCATTCGACGATCGTCAACCCAAGATCGTCGAATGATGGCCAGATCGTCGATTCCAGATTGCTGGCCTGATAGACGAACGAACACGACACGCCTTGGGAAACGCTCGTGTCCTAGGCCGTGTACCCCCTGCTAAATATCAAATTTGGCCCAAAATGCCTCCCGTCGCTCTTTTGAGTTTTGGGGAGTTACAGTGTGAATCTGACCTTGATGGTCTATCCTGTCTGTCCTGAGAAGGTCTTGAATAATGATGAGATGTAGGCTTTTGAGAAGAAGAAATATTACCAGATGACCCTACAGCTGGAGGAGGAGGAGGATGAGGTCCTCTCCTAGATCTTGGAGGTGAAGAATATCTCTTCATTTTCTTCCTCCTTTTTAGTTCATTCTTGGAATATCTCATCCAGTGAGGTAGGTCTAGAGTGATAGAAATTCCTTGCAGAATATAGTATGGAACATCTACTGTAGCTGAAGGTTGGGGAGAAACCTTATCAGGAGCCTTCTTCTTTAATTTCCCCTTTTTAGATCCAGAATCCTCTAAATCATCTGACTTTGCATCATCATCAGGATCTTCTGCTGGCAGATCATATAAATCATCAATCAGTTTTAATAAATTAGTATGGTCAACTAACTGTACTTCTGGCTGTGTATAAACATAATCTACAATAACTGTCTCTTCCATATCTTCATTAAGAAGATCATCAAGATTAGGCATTGGAGTTTCATCCCAAGCAAAAGTAGGAGGATAAGAAACTTGTTCTATAATATCAATTATATTATAAAATGCTACTGCAATCTGAGAAACTGGAGAAGATCTAGTAGAAACAATTCTTAAATTACATTTAATCTTTTCTAAAATTGAAGCATCAATGAGAGCAGTATAACATGCTAATGCTTTAGATGAATCTTCAAAAATTAGTAAGCTGGGAACATAACCATACTGTAAATCAAATACTGACAACAAAGAATTCAAGTTAACTGTGGGATTAATAAAAAATATCACAAATAGTTATTATTTCTAGTTCTGCGGCTTGAACTGAACTGATCATCTCAGTATCCTGAATATCATCAAAAACTGCTACTGCTGCTGCTCTGGCTGAGACTGCTTCTACAACTGGAACTTTTTCATGAAGCATCTCCCCCTGCCTAGATCTAGGGAGACCTGAATCTAGGCCCCCAAAAGAAGGGACAAAATTGGAGGAGGCAAGCTGAGAAGATAGGACAAAGATAGTAGCAACAAGAGGAGCCACTGCTTCATCTATCAGTTTCTTGAGAGTGGGAGTAATGAATTCGAGAAGACTAGAAGCAATGGAAGAAAAATCCAAATACATAAACTCAGATGGATCCTGAGTAGATGCAGAGGATGGAATAGAAGATAAGGGAATGAAACTGTTATTATAGTTTTTACAAATATAGAAAGATCGAGGAATGGACGTAGTATTGATGTAACACCCCCTATCCGTCGCATAGCATATAGCAGTAGGTCCGGCCGGGGCCCGACGCCGTATGCCTCAGACAGACCGGGCGGTTACTCATGGAGACCATCCAACCAATCAACATCCTACACATAGCATTCTAGCGGAAGCAGTTTATAAAAGTTGCAATAAAGAACCCAGCACTAAAGTATGAATGTCCACTAAACCAAAATAGGAATGTTATACAAATACCAACACAAGCCTTAAGGCCTTACAAAATGTTTCACTTGATATTACATGATTTACAAACCACGGCACGCAGGCCGGTCATACATGAATAAAACAGTAAACACTTCCAATTAGGACTTCGAGTGTCGGCTTCGCATTTGGGCTTTAGCCCGCTATTGACCGCTTGGTCTAGCAGCACCTGCAAGCAACAAACCACCGCACGGTGGCAAAACAAGGCAACGGTCAGCCATGCTGACCAAATTATAACGATCCCGCCCCCAACTCGGGGCGGCAATGCTCCTTCCCTGCATTTCATTAGCATAAGCGAGCAATATATAACAATATTCATTTCATCACAGACGTTGGCTCGCACGGCCACACGCCCCGTGCTCTCAGGGCACATTCTCGGTGAACCGGTCGATGTCACGTCAATTGAAGCCATAGACATTCCGGACTCCCCACCGCCACTTTGACGGCCAAACCTATGAAGAATTTGTCTTCCTGGCCTGGGTCACGACAATTTAAGCCATAGACCGCCGAAGACCCAAATCTATGCCAACGGCAAGTGCCACGTACCCTTAGGTCTCTTTAACCGAACGACATAGAACGGGTACGATTCCATCTAACCCGTGCTCACATCGCAATGACAATTTAAGCCATTTGCGCTGGTCAAACTTCCACTGAGTCCCATTTCCATCACAATTCACATAACTCGGTTATGTTCAAGTTGGCTCTCAGGCCACCAAGTTGGCAAGATCACGCATCCGCCCAGTTTTCCGGGTGCACCTTTGGGTTAATCCCCAAGGCTCCCTGCTGCAATCTACTGTGTAGAAAACCCGAAAAACAACCAATAACACGGAGTCTTCTCCGGCATTTATGCAATGCAACATCACCGATCCAGACCAACATATCCGGGTAGGCTTCACACATCATGCCTATGTCCGTTCTCGCTTACGGACTCTAAACAACGGGGACATCACATATCGACCCAAAGGAACGCCTCCAACTCTCCGCAAACTCGCGAGAGCGGGCTTCCTATGCACAGAAGGAGAGCTACTCATGCTCAAGAAGAGAATCGTTACCCTAGCGTTCCTCTTTGGTGCCATGGAAAAGTAAGCGGATGAAAAGCACCGCACTAGCTTTGTCTCCATGGATCCGGAGTCGGCTCGCGATTTGGAGCTTCGAAACTCCTCCAATGGCCGGATCTAGCTCCTTCTTCCTTCCTTGGCTCTCCTCTCTCTCTAAGCTTTTAGAAAGATATCCACTCATGAAAAGTGAGGGTTTCTAAGTCCAATCCCTGGTATATCCCTTCAGGAACAACCCCCAGCCGTTGGATCATCAATTAAAGAAATGAACGGCTTTGACTCGGGACTGAAATGCCCAATCTGGACCGCACATAGCCTGGCACATGCCCGTGTCCAGGGCCGTGTGCCTCATTTGCCGTCAAAATCGGCTCGCCTGGAACAACACACGGGCATCAAACACGCTTGTGTTCGATCTGACACGCCCGTGTTCCACCTGACACGGCCGTGTGGCCGGCCGTGTACCCCCATCATTTTTCCCCGAAAACAACCCAAGCACTACACGGGTTCTAGGACACGCCCGTGTCCTTACCCGTGTCACCTCAACACGCCTGGGCTCCAAGCCGTGTACACGGTCTCGACACTCGACACTTCGTCGAGCGAAGATCGTCGACCTGATGACAAGGCCTTGGACACGCCCGTGTCCTAGGCCGTGTGCCTTGTCTCAACACATCGTTGAGCAAAGCGTCGACTCCCCGGGACGAGTGTCGACACGGGTTGACACGCCCTGCGACATGCCCGTGTCGTAGGCCGTGTGCCATGTCTCGACACTCGTCGAACGCAGAGTGTCGACTTCGCGAGCTAAGTGTCGACACGGGTCGACATGCCCTGCGACACGCCCGTGTCGCAGGCCGTGTGCCCAGTCTCGACACAATATCGAGATCAAAATGTCGACTTCCCGGCTGAGTGTCGACACAGGCTTGACACGCCCTGGGACACTCCCGTGTCCCAGGCCGTGTGCCTGCAGCCAGAACCCAAAACTGGCCCAAAACGTCCCCCGTCGCTCCTTTGGGTTTCGGGGCATTACAACTCTCCCCCTCTTAAAAGAATTTCGTCCTCGAAATTACATAAAGGAAAGACATATACAAAACCAAAATTTGTACCTGAGCGGAACAACTCCGGATACTCGTCAAGCATAGTCTGCTCTCGCTCCCAAGAGAGCTCCTAACGACCGCAATTGTCCCACCAGACCTTGACCATCCTGATCTCTTTATTGCGTAGCCGCTTGACCTCCGAGTCCTCAATCCGCACGGGCTTGACCTTTGTCGTGAACCCACTATCCACCGGCACTTGATCGACCGTGATCACTTGCGTAGGCTCTTGCACCGCCTTCCGAAGTACCAAAATATGGAAAACATCATGTAAACCACTAAGCTCCACTGAAAGCTTCAACCGATAGGCCACTTCACCGACTCACTCCAGAACTTCAAACGGCCCAAGGTACCTCGGGCTTAGCTTTTTCAGTCGCCGCACCCGCGAGACACCCTTGAATGGCTTGATCTTTAAGTACACATAGTCGCCTACAGCGAAATCCACGTTCCTGTGCTTGGCATTATAGTACTTTGCTTACCGGTCCTGAGCGATAAGCAACCTCTCCCGAATGGTTCTCACCAAAGAAGTAGCATCCTCCACTTCCGATCGCTTATACAACTTTGACTCACCCGTTTCTAACCAATACAACGACGTGCGACATTTTCTACCATATAGGGCTTCGAAAGGCGCCATCTGAATACTTGCTTGGTAGCTATTGTTGTATGCGAACTCCACCAAATACAGGTGGTCTTCCCACTGCTTTCCAAAATCCAAGACACACATGCGGAGCATGTCTTCCATGGTTCTATTGACCCTCTCGGTCTGCCCATCCGTTTGCGGATGGAAGGCTGTGCTGAATTTCAACTTTGTTCCCAACATTTGCTGCACTAGCCTCCAATCATTAGACGTGAACCGCCCATCTCGGTCACTCACGATGCTGCGGAGCACACCATGAAGCCGTACTATGTCATCCACAAAAAGCTTTGCCAACTTCTCCACCGGATCATCCTTCCTATGCGGAATAAAATGCGACACCTTCGTTAATCGATCAACAACCACCCAAATGGCGTCGTTCCCCTTTTGCGACCGTGGCAAACCGTGCACAAAGTCCATAGAGATGTCGTCGAATTTCCACTCCGGAATAGGCAAGGACTTAAGAAATCCTCCCGGCTTTTGGCACTCCTCCTTCACCAAGGCGCAAGTTTGGCACTTCGCTACGTATAGCGCCACATCTTTCTTCAAACCCGGCCACCAAAACAGTTTCTTCACATCACGGTACATCTTCGTGCTCCCCGGGTGAATCGAGTACTTAGTATGGTGTGCCTCGTACAACAACTCCACCCGCAAATTGCCCACACTTGGGACGCACAGACGATCGTCTCTCCAAAGTAATCCGTCCTCCACGACGAATTGGGAATTTGACCCATCCAGGGCCTCTACCATGAACAGCTTCATATGAGCATCCATATCCAAAGCCTGCCGAATACGATCATCCAGGTCATATTGGACTTCAGTCCAATTCAGAACAGCTTCAGCACTTGATTGTCTATCCACACAAACAATCTCCAACGCCTCCAACTCCCGCACCAACCGCTCATCATGCACCGATAGCCAATTGGCTTGAGCTGGGGCTCGGCGACTCAATGCGTCCGCAACCGCATTCCATTTACCAGGCACGTAGTGGATCTTGAATGTATAGTCCCCTAGGAACTCCATCCATCTACGCTGCCGCATATTCAGATCTTTCTGATCAATGAGATACTTCAGGTTCTTGTGATCGGTGTAGATATCAATCTTCACACCGTACAAATAGTGCCTCCACAGCTTCAAGGCAAAAATCACAGCCGCTAACTCCAAGTCATGGACCGAATAGTTCCTTTCATGCACTTTTAGCTGTCTCGAGCCATAAGCTATTACACTTTCGTGTTGTAGTAGCACGCAACCAAAACCGCTGCCCGAAGCATCACTATAAATCTCATAGCCTTCGGTCCCACATGGCGAACTCAGCACAGGAGTCGTGGTCAACCGACACTTCAGCTCCTCAAAAGCTCGCGTGCACTCCGGCGTCCAAACAAACTTATGCTCCTTCCTCGTCAAAGTAGTGAGAGGTAACGCTATCTGCGAGAAGTTCTCTACGAAGCGCCTATAATAGCCAGCAAGCCCCAAAAAGCTCCGGACTTCCGCTACCGTAGCAAGCTCAGGCCACTCCCGTATCGCAACAATCTTCGCCGGATCCACAACAATACCCTCTCCACTCACTATATGCCCGAGGAACGCCACTGAGAATAGCCAAAACTCGCACTTTGAGAACTTGGCATACAACTGATTTCTCCTTAGCGTCTCCAGAACCAAATGAAGATGCTTGAAGTGATCTTCCTCACTTTGCGAGTACACCAAAATATCGTCGATGAAGACGATCACAAAATGGTCCAAGTACTCCCTGAAAGTCCTGTTCATCAAATCCATGAACACTGACGGCGCATTAGTCAGCCCAAACGGCATGACCGTAAACTCATAATGACCGTATCTCATACTAAACGCTGTCTTCGGGATATCACTCTCCCTTATTCACAGCTGATAGTACCCAGCCTTGAGATCCAACTTCGAGTACACCGTCGACCCGACTAACTGATCGAAAAGATCATCAATCCGGGGGATCGGGTACTTGTTCTTCTCCATCAACTTGTTGAGCTCCCGATAATCAATACATAGCCTCAAGCTTCTGTCCTTCTTCTTAACAAAGAGGACTGGTGCGCTCCAAGGCGAAGAACTCGGGCACACATACCCTTGCTCCAACAACTCTTGCAGTTGAACCTTCAGCTCCACCATTTCCTTTGGCGCTAGCCGATAAGGAGATCGTGACACAGGCTTTGCACCTGGCACTAGCTCAATCGTAAAATCTATCTCCCATTGAGGTGGGGCTCTAGGAAGATCTGTGGGGAACACATCAGGGTATTCCGATACCACTGAAATACAATCCAACGCGGGCTTCGGCTTCGCAACCTCCACTAGTGTAAAGAACAGTTCTGCACCGGCACGAACCGCCTTCACCACCTGAAGAGCAGACATCAATGTCTTGCTCGACCCCTTTAAGCCCGTAAAAGTCGTCTCACGACTAGCTCCCAGCTTGACTTCCTTGCGACCGCAGTCAATATAGGTCTGCTGCTCCGAGAGCCAGTCCATGCCAAATATAACATCGAACTCCACCAACAGAAGTAAAGATGCCTGCAGGTCTAACTCCTGATTCCCAATACGAATCTTAACATCGCAGATCCTATCCGCTCGCATCGAACATCCATTGGGCAACAACACATCCAACTTATACTTCGCCATCGAAGAAGGGAATCCGATGCGTGATATAAATCCTTCGGACAAGAAGGAGTGTGAAGCTCCCATATCGAAGAGTACTCGTGCCGGATTTTCACAAATCAAAATAAATCCTAAATAAGCAGGGGTAAGGTAACATGTGCATAACAAGTATTTAAGAAAATTTACTTTCTATAAATTAAACAGTACCTGTCACCACATCAGCTTGTTTGATGGCCTCCTGTTGGCCAAGATTATACACCCTTGGTTGGGCCGGAGCATAGTGGGACGCGGTCGACTCCACCGCCTTTCCCTTCTCTTCATAAGTCGCTCCCGGCCTTCTCTCGTACTTAGGACGTCCGCTCCAACAGTCACGGGCAAAATGCCCCGTCTTGCCACAAGTAAAACACGCGCCCGGGGTCCGACTCGTAGTCGCCCTAGAAGCACCAGAAGGAGCTGGACCCGAAGTCCCATGCTTCTTGAAAGAACTCCGATAGACGGACTTTGAAGTAGTCGGCACTTTGAATTCAGATTTCTTCTCACCCAAGCTTTTCTTTGCTTGTACATTCTTCATGTCCTACTCCAAGGACCGGGAAGTATTGACCAAGGTTAAGAAACCCTGCGTCATCGGCCCCGAGAGTAGTAATCTCAACTCATCTCTCAAGCCTTCGTCGAATCGATTAGTCTTGCGCTCCTCATCCACAATAGTTGAGCTAGAATAAAGACTCAGACAAGTAAACTCGTGGAGATATTCATCCACTCTCCTCTCACCCTGAACCAGCTTCAGAAACTCATTCTCCAACGCTATCCTCTGCGTCGAAGGGAGGTATCTAGCCAAGAATAATCTCGAGAACTCCTCCATCGAGACATCAATAACTTGCCTACCTCTCAACAAGTGCAGCTCCAAACCTTCCCACCATATTCTCGCTTCACCGTCCAGTAGGAACGTGGCGATGTTGGTCATTTGCCACTCCTCCGTCTCCGTTGCTGTCATGACTCTCTTCACCTTGGAGAGCCAGTCTTCAGCCTTAGATGGGGTTCCCAACCCCGAGAATACCGGAGGGTTAAAGCTCATTACATGCTTAAGCTGCCTCTCAGTTGCCCTCCTTGGCACCAACGGTTCCACAACCACTTGCTCCACTCTCCTCGGCTCAGCCTCTTGAAGAGGTTCCTGCTCCATCACAGGAGCGGGCTGCTGCGTTTGCCTTGCAGGCTACGCATTTATCACGGCCAACACAGCTTCAACCACCAATCGTATGTTCTCAGCCGATAGAGGTATTGCAGGAGCAACATCTGGTGCACTGCTAGCCTCAGAAACGCGGCGTTCTGACGGCCCAACACCACTTCTGGTCACCTATAGTGGTAGAAAACACCGTTAAGCGACCAAATAAATTGCAAACAGCAATTATAGGAACAGTTCCTCAAACACGAATTTTCACTAAGTGGACATTCAGGTTCTTTTACTGTTATAACGATGACGCACACAATGTGCTCACCACCCCTTAAAAAGAATTCGCCCACGAATTCATCTTAAGCCCGACCAAAACCAGTAGTCTGTTACCAAATTATAACACCCCCTATCCGTCGCATAGCATATAGCAGTAGGTCCGACCGGGGCCCGACGTCGTATGCCACAGACAGACCGGGTGGTTACTCATGGAAACCATCCAACCAATCAACGTCCTACACAGAGCATTCTAGCGGAAGCAGTTTATAAAAGTTGTAATAAAGAACCTAGCACTAAAGCATGAATGTCCACTAAACCAAAATTGGAATGTTATACAAATACCAACACAAGCCTTAAGGCCTTACAAAATGTTTCACTTGATATTACATGATTTACAAACCACGTCACGCAGGCCGATCATACATGAATAAAACAGTAAACACTTCCAATTAGGCCTTCGAGGGCCGGCTTCTCATTTGGGCTTTAGCCCGCTATTGACCGCTTGGTCCAGCAGCACCTGCAAGCAACAAACCACCGCACGGTGGCAAAACAAGGCAACGGTCAGCAATACTGACCAAATTATAACGATCCCGCCCCCAACTCGGGGCGGCGATGCTCCTTCCCTGCATTTCATTAGCATAAACGAGCAATATATAACAATATTCATTTCATCACAGACGTTGGCTCGCACGGCCACACGCCCCGTGCTCTCAGGGCACATTCTCGGTGAACCGGTCGATGTCACGTCAATTGAAGCCATAGACATTTCGGACTCACCACCGCCACTTTGACGGCCAAACCTATGAGCAATTTGTCTTCCTGGCCTGGGTCACGACAATTTAAGCCATAGACCGCAGAAGACCCTAATCTATGCCAACGACAAGTGCCACGTACCATTAGGTCTCTTTAACCGAACGACATAGAACGGGTACGGTTCCATCTAACCCATGCTCACATCGCAACAACTATTTAAGACATTTGCGCGGGTCAAACTTCCACCGAGTCCCATTTCCATCACAATTCACATAACCCGGTTATGTTCAAGTTGGCTCTCAGGCCACCAAGTTGGCAAGATCACGCATCCGCCCAGTTTTCCGGGTGCACCTTTGGGTTAATCCCCAAGGCTCCCTACTGCAATCTACCGTATAGAAAACCCGAAAAACAACCAATAGCACGGAGTCTTCTCCGGCATTTATGCAATGCAACATCACCGATCCAGACCAACATGTCCGGGTAGGCTTCACACATCATGCCTATGTCCGTTCTCGCTTACGGACTCTAAACAACGGGGACTTCACATATCTACCCGAAGGAACGCCTCCAACTCTCCGCAAACTCGCGAGAGCGGGCTTCCTATGCACAGAAAGAGAGCTACTCATGCTCAAGAAGAGAATCGTTACCCTAGCGTTCCTCTTTGGTGCCATGGAAAATTAAGCGGATGAAAATCACCGCACTAGCTTTGCCTCCGTGGATCCGGAGTCGGCTCGCGATTTGGAGCTTCGAAACTCCTCCAATGGCCGGATTTAGCTCCTTCTTCCTTCCTTGGCTCTCCTCTCTCTCTAAGCTTTTAGAAAGATATCCACTCATGAAAAGTGAGGGTTTCTAAGTCCAATCCCGGGTATATCCCTTCAGGAACAACCCCCAGGCGTTGGATCATCAATTAAAGAAATGAACGGCTTTGATTCGGGACTGAAATGCCCAATCTGGACCGCACACGGCCTGGCACACGCCCGTGTCCAGGGCCGCGTGCCTCATTCGCCGTCAAAATCGGCTCGCCTGGAACAACACACGGGCATCGAATACGCCCGTGTTCGATCTGACACGCCCGTGTTCCACCTGACACGGCCGTGTGGCCGGTCGTGTACCCCTATCATTTTTCCCCGAAAACAACCCGAGCACTGCACGGGTTCTAGGACATGCCTGTATCCTTGCCCGTGTCACCTCAACACGCCTGGGCTCCAGGCTGTGTACACGGTCTTGACACTCGACACTTCGTCGAGCGAAGATCGTCGACCTGATGACACGGCCTTGGACATGCCCGTGTACTAGGATGTGTGCCTTGTCTCGACACATCGTCGAGCAAAGCGTCGACTCCCCGGGACGAGTGTCGACACGGGTTGACATGCCCTGCAACACTCCCATGTCGCAGGCCGTGTGCCATGTCTTGACACTCATCGAACGCGGAGTGTCGACTTCGCGGGCTAAGTGTCGACACGGGTCGACACGCCCTGCGACATGCCCGTGTCGCAGGCCGTGTGCCCAGTCTCGACACAATGTCAAGATCAAAATGTCGACTTCCCGGTTGAGTGTCGACACAGGCTTGACACGCCCTGGGACACGCCCGTGTCCCAGGCCGTGTGCCTGCAGCCAGAACCCAAAACTGGTCCAAAACGTCCCCCCTCGCTCCTTTGAGTTTCGGGGCGTTACAATTGATGACAGGAGGAATGTCATCAGGAGTGGCATCATGGATTATCTCTTAGATGGGTGAGTGTGGTGGAGACATTTGAGGTGGAGCTGAATGTGATGGAGATGGATGTAGTAGAGAGAAATGAGGTGGAGATGGAAGTAGTGGAGATTGAGGTGGTGACTGATGAATGGGAGAATGTGGATGGATTGATGTATATGGAATATCTTCAATGAGATATAGTGGTGACTGAGGAAAAGGTGAATCAACATATGGAGTTGATAAAGGAATTTGTTCAGATAATGAAGGTAGATGAAAAGCGGAGATGGCTGCCTAGGTGACTGGTGTAGAGATGGTGGAGGAGAATAAATTAGAGGACCATATACCTCTTCTGGGGTTGAGTGAGTGATTGGAATAGCCCTTGTGCTTTCTGAAGTAATTCTATAAGAGGTAGCACTGGATGGCTTAGGAATTACCATCTCCCATCTTCCAAAGAGGGCCGAGGTTAGCCTCTTAGAAGAATTGATGAAAATAGTCTGAGAGACCAAGAGTTCTGGACATTTTGTCTGCAGGAAAATGCTTAAAATCCTACCATAACTTACATCTTTCTTATTAAGTTTCTTTTTAATTGAATCAAATAAAATGTTTTCCTAGTTAACATTTTTATGATCCACCAAGGTACACATCAATAAGAATTGGTGTCTGGTCACATAATCATGGGCAGAGTGTTTGCCCAGAATAACCTTTCCAACTACATCAGCTAAGAATTTATATTCTATAGAAAGTTCTACTTTAGTAGGTGGTTAGTGTTTCCCGGAATGTGTCCCATTCTACCAAGCATAATATCGACTTCTAAACTAGATAATTCTATGTCGTCTTCTGCATTAATGAATCCAAAAATTTCAGATAAAATTGTTGGGGTAAGTGAAACCTGATTTCCAGAGATAGATCCAGTAATAGTTGACTGATCAGTAATCTTTGCAGTGTGAACCCATTCTTTGATCTCTGTGACTGAGAGTTTGATCCTTGTGGTCATGAAGTTTCGCAGATTCTAGTCCTCAAATAATTTCAAAATGTCCTTGAAAACTTGATCAGAATGACAGAAGGAATCCATATCTATATCAAATCCAGCATCAAATTTCATCGCAGAAAAAGTCACCTGAGAAATCACCATGTTCCTGCAAAAACAGAAAGATCAGTGCAAAGGAAATGGAAATGGATAAAGCGTGGGATTGAGTTCGATGAAAACCTAAATATAAGGTTTTCAGAAGTTAAAAATGTGAACTCCGTCCAATTTAAGACAAAACATCGAACTCTGTTCGATGAAAAAATTCACACAAGAAAAGAATTTCGTCAATCTCCGATTGACGAAAGTTTTTGTGAAAGAATGACATTTTGTCGAGCTCCGGTCGACGAAAGGTACATGAAACAGAAACTTCGATCTCCGTTCGATGAAAAAATTTATAAAGAATATTCGTCGGTCTCCGTTCGATGAACGTTCCATGAAATGTTCACAGTTCGTCGAGCTCCATTTGACGAAAGGTTGACAATCCATCGATGCCAGAATAAAAGTTAATTTAAAGACTCACCATCAAGCATTCCTAGCTGATTTAAGAAGAAAATTTGTTTCTTTTCATCTAAAGGTTTAGTAAAAATATCATCTTTTTGAAAATCAGTGGGAATAAATTCTAGTTTAATTTTATTCTTATCTACAATATCACTTATAAAATGTTGTCTTATTTCAATATGTTTAATTCTACTATATAGTATTGGATTCTGTGTTATAGAAATTTCACTTGTCTTATCACAAAAAATAATAGAATTTGATAAATTATAACCATAATCCAGAAGCTGATTTTGAATATACAAAATCTATGAACAATAACTACCAGCTGCAATGTATTCAGCCTCAGCAGTTGAAGTAGACACAGAGGTTTGCTTCTTACAAAACCATGAGACAAGCCTATCACCAAGGAACTGACAAGTTCCTGACATGCTTTTTCTGTCAACCCTGCATCTAGCATTGTTGGCATCTGAGAATCCAGTTAACTCAAATCCTGACTAAATAGTATACCAGAGTCCTAGATTAGGGTAACCTTTTATATATCTTAAAATTCCTTTTACTAAAGTTAAATGTGATTCTTTACGGTTTACTTGGAACCTAGCACAAATACATATTGCAAACATTATATCTAGTCTACTTGCTGTTAAATACAATAAGGACCCAATCATAGCCCTATATGTTTTCTAATCAACAGGCTTATCATGTTCATCAGCATCAACAACAGCATTAGTAGGAATAGGTATTTTCATAGCTGAGGCATCTGACATCCCAAATCTTTTGATAAGCTCTTTAGCATATTTAGACTGAGATATGAAAATACCATCAGGTGTTTGCTTCACTTGTAAACCAAGGAAGTAGGATAGTTCACTCATGCTACTCATTTCAAACTTAGAATGCATCAGATCATAAAACATTTTGCATAGTTTGAAATCAGTAGAATCAAAAATTATATCGTCAACATATATTTGTGCTAGCAAAAATTTAGATTTATGATGTCTAACAAATAAAGTTTTATCTATTACTCCTCTTCTAAATTTATTCTAAAAAAACTAGCAAGGGTCTCATACCAAGCTCTTGGAGCTTGTTTAAAAACATAAAGGGCTTTGCTCAGTCTAAAAACATAAGAAGAGTGAGTTGGAGAGATAAAACCTGGAGATTGTTCAACATAAACTTCCTCTTCTAGCTCTCCATTTAAAAAAGCACTCTTCACATCCATCTGATATACTTTAAACTTTTTGAATGCTGCAAATGCAAGAAATATCCTGATAGCCTTTAATCTTACAACAGGAGCAAAAGTCTGATCATAATCTATGCCTTTCTCCTGTGAGTATCCTTGAGCTACCAATCTAGCTTTATTTCTTACAATAACTCCTTGAGCATCCAACTTATTCTTAAATACCCACATGGTTCCAATGATTGGGTAGTTTTTGGGCCTTGAATCTAAATCCCAAACTCTACATTTCTCAAACTGATGGAGTTCCTCTTGCATAACAATGATCCAATGGGGATCTTGTTCTGCATCTTTTATGGATTGAGGTTCAATCTGAGAAATAAAACAAGCATGCAACTGATCTTGATTCAATTGATGCCTTGTTTGAACACCAGTCTATATGTATCCAATCACTTGAGATTTAGGGTGATCTCTAAGTGTGACAAAATCAATAGGTGGAGTTGGTTCTTCAATTATTTGTAGTGCTAATTGCTCTGGTGGAATTACATTAGTTTCAACTTTTTCAGCATATATTTCAGAATTTTCTTCATTACTGACATCATCAGCAATCTATTGAGAAGGATGTGATGTATCCTTTTGTGTTAGGATTAATTCATCCAGTTTCTCACACAGATTTGGTACCTGCAAAGAATCTATGCTAGAAGTGTTTTTCTCCATGTAAAACATGTTAGTTTCATCAAAAGTGATATGTAATGATTCTTCTATCATAAGAGTTAATTTATTAAGGACCCTATAAGCCTTACTAACATGAGAATATCCAAGGAATATTCCTTCTGCAGTATTGGCTTCAAATTTTCTTAAGTGTTTTTTATCATTGTTGTGTATGTAACATCTACAATCAAAAATTTTGAAATAGATTACTTTAGGTTTCTTATTTTTAAGTAATTCATAGGGAGTCTTACCCTTTAGTTTATGAATCAAACTCCTATTAAGAACATAGTTTACTGTACTTACTGCCTCTGCCCAAAAGGATAGGGGTAAGTGAGCATCTGCAAGTAATGTTCCAGTAGATTCAATTAGGGTTCTATTTTTTCCTTTCATCTACCCCATTTTGTTGAGGAGTTCTAGAAGTAGAAAAATAATGCCTGATACCTTCCTTCTCACAGAATTCTTTCATCAGAAGAGATTCAAACTCAGTGTCATGATCACTTCTAATCAATGCAATCTGAGTAGAGTACTCAATCTTGATATTCCTAAGAAAGTATGTAAGAACTTTAAAGTTATCTGAATTATTTCTCAGAAAGAACACCCAAGTGAATCTAAAGAAATCATCAATAATTACTAAAGTATAAGACTTTCCTCCCAAACTTTGTACTGCAATAGGTCCAAAAAGATCCATGTGTAGCAAATACAAAATTCTGGGTGAATCACTTTTAGAAATGGATTCAAAACTATTTTTGGTTTTCTTAGCTAACTGACATGCCCTACAAAGTCCTTCCTTCTTGTAAGAACCAGAAGGCAGTCCTCTGAAAAAGTTGTCCTTAGATAATTTAGTTATGGTTCTAAGGTTTACATGTCCTAATCTTTTATACCATAATTCAATTATTTTTCCAAACTAGTTAAACAGACACATTTTAGCTTTTACAGAGTTAAAGTTGACTAAATATATATTACCCTTTCTAAGTCCAGTTAAAACAATTTTATTATCATGAGATATAATAGGGCATAATGATTTGTTAAAAGATACTTGATAACCTTCATCACATAATTGACTTATGAAAATAAGGTTATGCTTGAGACCTTTCACATAAGCTACCTCCCTGAAGGTAACTTCTCCAACTTTGACATTCCCATAGCCCTTTGTCTGGCCACAGTTGGAGTCTCCAAAAATGACTTTAGGCCCAAGCTTTGTTTTGAAGTCACCTAAATTTTATTTTCTACCTGTCATATGTTTTGAGCAACCACTATCCAAATACCACTGTTCCTCTGTGTTAGGATAGTTCCTTTCCTGTATAAAAACAAATTAGGTATTTTTAACTCAGGTTACCTTGGGTCCTAGTTTCTTGACATAATAATTAGAAATATAAGAACACTCAGGTTGATCCTTATAACCAAGTGGATGATATCTTTTGGGAGGAATAATCCACTGAGTAAAAGGATTTATAAATTCTTGTGTCAGATTATTCTTGTAGAAAGAATCAAAATTCCAGTTAGAAAAATTTGGGTTCGACGAATTATATTGAGTTCGTCGATCGGAGTTCGACGAATGGAAGTCAGTTCGTCGAGCTCCATTCACAGAAAAATAATGTTCATTTCCTGTGTTCCACGTTCGTCGATCGCAGTTCGACAAATCATGTTCATTAAGTCGAGCACCATTTCCCGTGTTCATCGTTCACCAAGCTCTATTCGACAATTAATATTTATTTCGTCGATCTCGGTTCGATGAATTTTGTTGAACATAGGTTTTATGAAAATTTTTATTTTGTTTTGGTTTTTGTAAAACTTCTGTAATTTTATCTAAGTCTTCTAGTTTCTCATTTCCTTTGGCAGAAATGAATTTTATAGGTATAGTTAAAATATTTTTCTGTACAAGATGAGGTTGACTTGATGAAGCTCCCAAGCCTAGTTTGTCATTAAGCCTGACATTGACTATGCTTATGATATTCATCAGTTTGATGCTTCTCCCATTAAGGGATTCTTCAAACTACTTAGCCTCAAATAATTTATTTTCTAATAAAAATACTTGTTCCTTAAGAATTTTTAAATCTTCTTGAAGTTTAAGGTTTCAGAAGATAAGTTGTTCATTTCAGTTAATTTGTCTCTGAGAAGTTTTATTTCTTTCTCAGATTTTATTAAGTCATTACATAGCAATTTAAAATTTGTTTTAAAATGATCTGAAGTAAAATCAAATGTTGAGATTAGCTGATCTTCTTTATATTCAGATTCAGAATCTGAATTGTTGCATGATGTATTTATTGCCATCAAACAAACTTCTTTAGCTTTTGCCTCTTCTTCATCCTCACCTGAGCTGGATGAAGATTTAGATTCTGTTTCACTCCAAGTTTTAGCTACAAAGTCTCTCTCCTTCTTTCCGTGTTTGCAGGAGGAGGGTTTGTTTGAATACTTCTTGGAGTCCTTCTCCTTCTTCTTGTCCTTCTTTTGATTTTTAGGACACTCTGGAAGAATGTGTCCTGAATTCCTTCAACCATAACAAACTATTTCTTTAGCTGGTGTTTTATCATACCTTGGTTTGTCTTTGCCTTTGGAAAATCTTTTTCTGGAGTCTTTTCTAGCCATTTTGTAGAATCTTTTGGCCAAAAGACCCATAAGATCTTCATCCTCCAGAAGAACTTCTGCTTCTTCTATTGCTTGGAAAGTTATGCTCTTCTCCTTCTTTACTAAAGGTGAAGTCCTTTATTCAGCTTCCCTGGTTTTGATGAGCTGCTCATAAGATTTGAGCTTGCCCAACAAAGTCTCAGTAGAAATCTCATTAACATTTCTCGCTTCTCTAATTGGCCAGATTCTTAAATCCCATTAGCTAGGGAAACACATGAGAATTTTATTATTGATCTCTATCAATGTAATATCTTTTTCCAAAGATTTCAGCTCATTAATAATGAGACTAAGTCTTGTGTACATCTCAACAACTGACTCATTTTCTCCCTTTTTGAAATTCTTATATTGAGAAATCACATGAGATCTTCTGTCCTTTCTCTCATCAGCTGATCCAGCAACCATTGTGTGAGGGACTCCCAGATGTCTTTTGCTGAGGTACATTCAACAACTTTTTGGAAGATGTCATCAGACATTGTCTGGGCTAAAATGCTCATAGCCTTGGCATCAACAATTTTAGCTTTCTTCTGGGCTTCTATCCATTCTGGAGGTGGTATTGCACTGGTGCTTGTTGTTGCTAATATTAGAGGTGGACCTGTCAAAATAGAGTTATAGATATCTTCATCAATAGAATTCATATAAAGTCTAATCCTTGCTTTCCATAATACAAACTTATTTAGATTGTATATAGGAGGTCTAGTGCTTGCATACTCTTTATTATGTGCCATGATAAATAATACAAACTCTAAGTAAAATAAGATCTAACAGGATCTTTGTTGGTTCAGGTGTTAGCCTGTAAAAAACAACCAACCTCCCTCTGATACGAATTGAAAGTGAGGGATAGATCTATTTTACACTAGAGGGGGCATGAATAGTGTATATTAAAAATTTTATTTATTTTCAGATTAATTTAGAAAATAAGTGATATATTAATATATAGATAGACAGATTAAGAATCACAGCACACAAATAAAAAAAAACATAAAACACAGACAACACATGGAATTTTGATCAGGTGCCCCGGCACTAGAAGATCTATTTTCTAAGGGAGATCTAACAACAATTTGAGCCTTTGATTAGGTGACCAAAAACCAAGCTAAGTATTTTGATCAGGGGACTTATGAACCAAGAGGTTAACTTTTGAAGGGAGTTATAATCTTGTATACAGTTTAACAATTAAACAAAATTTATGTTATCTTCTTTGCCAGCTATCTCTGAGAAGACTTTAGTAGTTGTTGTTGAAGCAAAAAGCTCCCTCTGAGTTGAGTAGAGATTTGAGATCAGGAGGGGAGACTTTTATTCCGGGAGTAGGACTTCAAGTTGCTGATTAATTGAAGATGTTGCACTAGAAGAGAGAAGTAGAAAATCTGATAAGAATATGTTGATATGTAAAAATGTATCCCTTAAACTCTAAGTCAGTATTGTGTAGGTGTCTAACCCATTGAGGCAGTAATCTTCTCAATTTATAATCTCTGAGAAGAATTCAAATATTTGAATTTAAAACTATTCTGAAACGTCAGAATAATCATTGAGATTTGTAACTGCTCTGGGTAATAAATTTAGAATTAAACTCTGTGATTAATCCATATTTAATGCTGCCTGAAATGGCTATATTCATTAAGAATATTTAGCATTAAATATCAGAGTTGTAACTGATGTAATTAAGCCGTTTAAAATCATTCTGCTTTCAGTAAATAACACTGCCTGAACAATACAATGAATTAGTCGAATTGAGCCTGGAAAACGTTGAACTGCGCCTAGAGTTCATCGAACTGAGCCTGGAGTTCGTCGAGCTGAGCCTGTAGTTCTTCAAGCTGATCTGCTGAGTTATGATCAGCGTTCGTTGAATGGAGCCCAAAGTTCGTCGAGCTTAACTCAGAGGTAGAACTCTGAGTTCGTCGAACTGGGTTCGACGTTTGTCATACTGAGATCAGCTTTCAGCGACCAGAATTCTGCATTCGTCGAACTGAACTTCTCTGGAATTCTTTTGATGGTACAACCTTAAAAATATACTTATGACCCTAGACTATATATATTGGGTCAAACTAATCATCCTAAATAAATAATGATGATCCTGTCCCAAATCAGTAATAGGGTTCAAACATAGACAAGTCCATTTTTAGACTAACATGCACCTAGGACCCAATAGATATTGGGGTCGTAAGGAAAATAAACTATGTAATGCAGGTTGATCCAAGTGCTCATACCCCTATATGGTACTTGTATAGTGGTTGTTTCAGGAACATGACTAGGACAAGGAGCAACTTAAAGGAGTACACTTCAGTGAAAGATGGACCAAAGGTTATATTTGATAGTTCAGATAGAGTAGTGACAAGAGGCTATGGTAAGATTACCAATGGCATAGTCACCTTCTCAAAGGTGGCTTATGTTAAAGGGTTGCAACACAACCTTATAAGCATAAACCAACTCTCTGATCTTGGCTATGTCATTGTCTTGTGATAATACGGTTTGCAGTCAATTTTATTAGGATATTTTCGGGGTTTTAAAGCAAATCATGTCTTGTAAAGTACTTATTTTGATTCCCCTTTGTATATATTTTTATCGCTAATGCTTTTTTTCTGCTTTTTGCAGGTTTTCACGGCTTTCAGCCAAATTTTGCTGTGACACGCCCCAAGGTCACGCCCTACCAGGGCGTGTACCTAGGGCGTGTACCCAGAGGAATGAAGCAAATGGTCCGAAACTGCATTCCGTGGAAACTTAGTGTTCACGCCCTCTGTCACGCCCGTGTCACATCCGACACGGGCATGTTCTAGAGGCGTGTCCCCAGGTTCTGAGGAATCGCCGCAGCGCGCTCGTTATTCCCGCTCCACCGTCGCACCGAAAGTGTCACGCCCCAGGGTCACGCCTGACCCGGGCGTGACATATGGGCGTGTACTTCAGCAATTCCGCCCGTCACCTCCAGCATTCAAGTTCAGCTCAACAAAGTCACGCCGCAAAGAACACGCCCCAGGTACACGCCCTACCAGGGCGTGACTTGTGGGCGTGTACCTCAACTACTTCGTCAGAATTCAATTCCAGCCCGAAAAAGTCGCGTCGAATGTGTCACGCCCCAGGGTCACGCCCGACCAGGGCATTACAGGGGGGCGTGACCCGACCCGAAAAAATTCTATAAATATAGCCCAACTCTAAGGGTTCAGGGACACTTTTTGCTTTGAGAGGGGAGGTTCTGCCCTTTGTATTCTTGAACTTTTTAAGCATGTCTTTCCATTTTTAGTTCTTAGCTCTAGCTTTATGCTTTCCCTGTATTAGTTCCTAGCTTTGTTCTGTAGTATAATGATAATGATAGTGTAGTTTACCTTTCCATGCATTTGTAATCTCTAGTTTTCAAGCTGTAAGATCTCTGTTTCCATTAATAAAAAGTGTTGTTTTCTTTTATGTTTCTGCTCTGTTTTCATTTTATTCTTCTACTCATCCCCCCTCTTCCACCTCACCATGATTAACTAATCCTCCATGTACTCGATCTTAATGATCCGAGGTTCGAGTGATTAGGTTATGATGCTTTGAATCTTACCTTTTCTTTTTAGGGTTTAGCCTTGAATTACTCTTGATTTATCACGGGTTGGAGGTATATCATCGATATATACTATCCACCTTTGCTTTCATTATGGGCAAGCCGAGAGGCCGAAAGTTTGAAATGAGCACTCATGAGTAAAGGGAGTTGTTCGCACCCCTCGAGAGAGGCAGACGTTCAAATCTCCTGGATTGGAGTAAAATCCAATAGCGGGGTTCACCGCGTAAAGCGAGTTTTAGGCCTCCGATTTAGGCGAGAGTCGGTCGGACCTTCCTAAACTCAGTTAGGCACGACCTTCGAGAGAAGCGTGTCAATATTCATGGAACCTCCACGGTGAAGGACCTTTACCCTAATTAGCTTAGGTTTATTTATCGTATTTTTCTAACCACTGTTGCCGAGGTGATTTCTGATCGAGTGCATTTTCCCCTTCATCGTTACTAAGCTTAAGTTAATCGCTCTTTTAGCTCTCTTTAACTTTTCATGCAAGTAGCTCTCTTTCATTGCAAGTAGTTCTCTTCCTTTAGCACGTTTAGCTTTCTTATAAAAAACTTAATTTTTTCGTCGATAAAATAATAGATTTCGTGTGAGTAAGCTTAATCAACTGTTCCCGGATTTCAATACGACACTTGTGTCCCCTAGCTGCATTTCGATAGGTATACTTGCCTTGATGAATTGTTAGTTTGGTTATTTTCTCCTTGCAGATATCTAAGAGACAATCAAGTTTTTGGCGCCGTTGCCGGGGATGCAACGCTCGTTGATAAATTGAAAACGCGAATATATTAATTTTATCACTTCTCTTTCTCAGCCTCCTTCTTAAATTTTTTCCGCCTACTCACTTGAGTTAAATGGCTGGATTTTGTTAAGTGTGCGTATTTTTAATTTTTCCGCCTACTCACTTGAGTTAATTGGCTGGATTTATTTCAAGCAAGTGTGCATATTTTATTTTTTCCGCCGACTCACTTGAGTTAATTGGCAGGCTTTATTTCAGTAGAGTGTGTTTACTTTCTGTAGAGTGGGTGTGTTTTAATTTTCTGTCGAGTGCGTGAGTGTAGCTTTTACCTTCCGCCTACTCACTCGGAGTTAAATGGCTGGATTTTAATTACCGCCTATTTAATAGAAACCCACATCACAAATATTTTTACACCACCTAACTCTCTTGAAAAGGGCAAAGTGGCTCTAAATGCCACTATCTTGTCTAGTACCTTGCGAACCCTTCACCGGGTAGCCCTTGGAAGTTCGGGAGTTAAAACATAAAAAATTCTATTTCAAAAAAAATTTCCGAACTTCACTAGCTCTTTTATTTTATAGTCTTTCTTCTCCTCTCTTCTTCTAGTGTATGACCCGCGGTAGTCCGTCGGTTACTTTGGACCTGGACCACGAAATTGAGCGTACTCTTCGGAGAAGATCGCGATTTCAAGGCCCTACTACCCAAGTGCCGGTTGAGGATTCCGAGTCATTTTCTACCTTAAGAATGGCAGAACCCAACGTGGAGGAAGCCGTGCAAAGGCCTATGTCCTATTATGCACGACCGAATCTCGAGGGTACAAAAACTAGTATAGTTCGCCCTGCAATAAATAATAATAATTTCGAACTGAAGCCTAGCATAATTCAAATGGTGCAGCAGTATGTGCAATTTGACGGGCTTCAAGATGAAGACCCGAACACACACATAGCCAACTTTCTTGAGATTTGTGACACCTTTAAGATAAATGGTGTCACAAATGATGCTATTAGGCTAAGATTATTTCCTTTCTCTCTTAGAATTAAGGCTAAGCAGTGGCTGAACACCCTTCCTAAAAATAGCATAACTACTTGGACGCAATTAACTGAAAAATTTTTGGCCAAGTATTTTCCGCCTGCTAAAACTGCTAAACTTAGGAATGACATTTCTGCTTTTGGACAAATAGACTCTGAGACCCTTTACGAAACCTGGGAAAGATTTAAAGAATTATTAAGACGATGCCCACATCACGCTCTGCCTGTATGGTTGCAGGTGCAGACGTTCTATAATGGGCTAAATCAAAGCACGAAGCAAATGATAGACGCAGCTTCTGGCGGTTCTTTAAACCATAAGACCCCGGAAGCAGCTCTTGAGCTGTTTGAAGACATGGACATGAACACTTACCAGTGGAATGTGCCTAGGTCCCGCCCAAACAAACCTGTAGGTCTCTTTGAAGTGGACAACGTCTCACAACTCGCACTACAAGTCGAAATATTAAGCAAAAAAATTACGGAGATGACTGCTACCTCCGCCCCTCAGGTATGGGAATTTGCAACTCCTCCCGCTGAACATTTGGATTATGTAAATAATATGCCTAGAACTGCTTTTAATAATTTTTCTGCTACGAATTATCATCCTCCTGGTTTTAATTTTCCGAATAGTTATAATCCTGCGTTAAGAAATCATCCAAATTTTTCGTGGAGCAATCCATCGAATGCTGTGCGCCCGCCACCGCAAAGTGAATTTTCTGCTCCACCACCACCTCCTCAAAGTTTTCCAAAACCTCCAAATTTGGAGGAAATGTTTTCAAAATACATGAATGCTAATGACGCTACGATTAGAACCTTAACCGGAAGTGTTAAAAATTTAGAAAATCAGGTAGGACAGCTCGCTAAAATGATTTCTGAGCGACCCGTAGGGTCTCTTCCTTCCAATACCGAGCCCAACCCGAGAGAGCAAGCGAAAGCTATAACTCTTCGGAGTGGGAAGAAAGTTCCTGGTACGATAAGTGAAGAGCCCGAGGCAATTTCCGCTTCCGCTTTAAAAAATCAAAGCTCCGTTCCCGTTTTAAAAATTCCACCCTCTGCCGAAGAAATTATCACTCCTATTTTAGAAAAACAACTCACTCCACCACCCACATTTAAAAATAATCCATCCTCGCCATACCCTTCCGAACTTAATAAACAACGACAGGATGATCAATACACCCGTTTTTAGAAATGTTCAAACAAATCCACATAAATCTGCCTTTCCACGAAGCCATATCCCAGATGCCTAAGTACGCAAAATACCTTAAGGACCTCCTAACCAACAAGAAGAAGTTAGAGAACCTTTCTCATGTCACGTTAAATGCCGAGTGCTCGGCGGTTTTGACAAACGGATTACCGAAGAAAATCAGTGACCCGAGTAATTTCTCTATCCCGTGTGTCTTTGGTGATCTCTTTGTCAAACACGCTTTAGCCGACTTAGGTGCGAGTATTAATCTTATGCCCCTATCGTTGTTTAAAAAGTTAGGAATTGGTAGTCTCAACCCCACACGCATGAGTATCCAGCTCGCCGACCGGTCAGTCAAATACCCGTTAGGAATAGTGAAGGACGTCCTAGTCAAAGTTGACAAGTTCATCTTCCCGGTGGACTTTGTCATTTTGGACATCGAAGAAGACGTCGAGGTTCCCCTGATCCTTGGCCGACCCTTCCTTGCCACCTCCCGAGCTATCATTGACGTAAGTAATGGTAAGCTCTTCCTTCGAGTGGGCGACGATGAGGTAACTTTCTCTATCACCCCCTCGATGAAGAACACACTAGCTAATGATGACTCCTGTTTTTTCATGATACCGTAAGTGAAGAATCATTCTCTCACACCTCTGATTTTGAAGAAGAATTTTCCAATTTTTGTTCCTCTCCTACTCCTCCAACTGAATCTCTACACCTAAGTGAAGAATCCTCCACTCGCCTTTCTGATTTTGAAAAAGAATTTTTTGATTTCTGTTCCTCTTCTACTTTTCCAACTGAATCGCTGCACGAAGCCGCCATGGCCGCTAGCAACACCCCTTTTAATTTTACATATAAAAAAGTGTACGAGGACATAGTTTTTGAAAAAGAACAAATTTCCAAAACCTCGTATGATGACCCCCCTACCTTGGAACTGAAAGAACTACCAGAGCACCTTCGATACGCTTTCTTAGAAAAGAACTCCAAGCTGCCTGTCATAATTTCGGCCTACCTCACGGATGCACAAAAGGATAAACTTCTTTCAATTTTACAAAAGCATCGCCAAGCTATTGCTTGGCAGATATCTGATATCAAGGGCATAAGCCCATCTTTCTGCACTCATAAAATCTTAATGGAAGATAATTCACGTAACTCTATACAACCTCAACGCCGTATAAACCCAAACATGAAAGACGTAGTTAAGGGCGAGGTTATGAAATTGTTAGACGCAGGAATTATCTATCCTATATCCGACAGTAAGTGGGTTAGCCCAGTATAGGTAGTACCAAAGAAGGGAGGGATAACGGTTGTAAGTAATGAAAATAATGAATTAATCCCGACTCGGACGGTGACCGGATGGCGAATGTGTATAGATTACCGTAAGTTGAATGACGCCACCCGCAAGGATCACTTACCCTTGCCGTTCATTGATCAAATTTTAGAACGACTTTCCGGACATAGCTTTTATTGTTTTCTCGATGGCCTCTCGGGGTATCTTCAAATCCCCATCTCCCCCGAGGACGAGGAGAAAACTACATTTACTTGTCCCTTCGGCACCTTCGCCTACCGAAGAATGCTGTTTGGATTGTGCAATGCGCCAGCTACATTCCAACGATGTATGCTCGCCATCTTTGACAAGTATGTCGAAAGCATTATGGAAGTTTTCATGGATGATTTCTCCGTCTTCGGGAATTCCTTCGATAGTTGCTTAGAGAATCTTGAAAAAGTCTTAGAGCGATGCGAAGAAACTAACATTGCCTTAAATTGGGAAAAATGTCATTTTATGGTAAGGGAAGGGTTAGTTTTGGGACATAAAATTTCTGAAAGGGGTATTGAAGTAGACGTTGCGAAAATAGAAGTTATCGAGAAGCTGCCGCCACCTACGAACATAAAAGCTATAAGAAGTTTCCTGGGTCATGCGGGTTTCTACCGCCGCTTCATAAAGGACTTTTCCAAAATCACCAAGCCCCTTACCCATCTCTTAGAAAAAGACGCCCCATTCATCTTTGATGACCTCTGCCTAGCTGCCTTCAATTTAATAAAAGAAAAATTAGTTAATGCGCCAATCATGATAGCTCTGGTGTGGGATCTTCCATTTGAAATAATGTGTGATGCGAGTAGTTATGCGGTGGGAGCTGTACTAGGTCAACGTATTTCCAAAAACTTCCACCCCATTTATTACGCCAGTAAAACACTCACATCTACACAGGAAAAGTACACCACAACCGAGAAGGAGCTCTTAGCTGTAGTATTCGCTTTTGACAAATTTTGCCCTTATATTACTCTTTCGAAAATTATTGTTTTTACGGACCACTTGGCCCTCAAATATCTTCTCTCTAAAACGGATGCCAAGCCTCGCTTGATTCGCTGGGTCTTACTCCTCCAGGAGTTTGACTTAGAGATCCGTGATAAGCGAGGTTCCGAGAACTTGGCCGCCGACCACCTTTCGCACCTAGACAACCCGTTTATAGAACAATTAGACGAAAATTCTTTTCATTACTATTTCCCTGATGAGAAGCTGTTCATAATTAACACATCTACTTCTCCTTGGTTTGCCCGCATCGCCAACTATCTAGTGGCCCGTGTGCTCCCAAAAGAGTTTTCATCTCAGCAAAAGAAGAAATTCTTTTCTGAGCTGAAAACTATTTTTGGGAGGACCCGCATCTTTTCAGAATTTGTGTCGACCAAGTGATCAGGAGGTGTGTTTCTTTTGATGAAGGATTAGATATTATTAAACATTTGCATGAAGGACCGACAGGTGGGCACTATCAAGCTGCTCGCACCGCTCACAAAGTGTTAAGCGCGGGTTTTTACTGGCCCACCCTATTTAAAGACGCGCATGCCTTTGTGAGTAGGTGTGATAGTTGCCAACGATCGGGGAATATTTCGAATAAAAATGAAATGCCACAAAATTATTTCCTAGAGTGCGAAGTTTTCGACCTCTGGGGGATTGATTTTGTCGGCCCTTTTCCTTCTAGCTTCGGGAATAAGTACATTTTAGTTGCCGTTGATTATGTTTCGCGCTGGGCCGAAGCCAAGCTCTTCCTACGAATGACGCCCAAGTCATAGTTAATTTCCTCAAAAAATTATTTTCTCGTTTCGGTACGCCGCGCGCTATCGTTAGTGATAGGGGTTCCCATTTTTGTAACGCACAATTTTCAAAAATCCTAACTAAATATGGCGTTACTCATAAGCTTTCCACTGCCTACCACCCCCAAACTAACGGACAAGTCGAAGTAGTCAATAGAGAAATAAAAAGAATTTTAGAAAATACTGTTTCAACATTTAGAAAAGACTGGTCAGCCAAATTAGACGATGCTCTATGGGCCTACCGAACAACATACAAAACCGCCCTCGGATGTACGCCATATCGGTTGGTTTACGGAAAATCGTGTCATTTACCCGTAGAGTTAGAGCACCGCGCCTTTTGGGCCTTACGATTTTTAAACTTCGATCCCCACTCCGTCGGCGATTTTAGAAAATTTCAACTTAACGAACTCGACGAGTGGCGCTCTTACGCGTATGAAAATAACAGACTTTATAAAGAGCGGACGAAGCGTTTACACGATCGACATCTTAGGCACCCAAAAATCTTTAAGCCAGGCGACCAAGTGCTTCTTTATAATTCTCGTTTACGTTTATTCCCGGGTAAATTAAAATCACGTTGGTCTGGGCCATTTACTGTTTTAGAAGTCTTTTCTTATGGTACTGTTTTAATTTCCCACCCTAATAAGGGTACTTTCAAAGTGAATGGTTAGCGTCTTAAACTGTATTTATGTGATGATGTCACTCTCAACCCTGTTAACTCTATCTTTCCGGTCATGACATTTGATTAATCTGAACTTTATTTTTCTCATAAACTTTGAACTTTATTCGAACTTTATTTTTAAAACGATATTTGGGACACTCTTATTTTGATGCGTCGAGCTCAAACGACGCTTTAAACAAAGGGCGCTCTTGGGAGGCAACCCAAGTTATCTTTTTCTGTTTTCTTTATTTTACACTTTTTGCCCCGAATGGCTCCGACAAGCTGAAACTTCTGCGATCTCCTGCTCCAACGGTTCTGATTCCATGACAAAGTCCACCAGACGACGTTTCCTGAAGATCCACAGCACACGCATGGAGGAGCGGCATCACTCAGCTTTCCCTGCCACATAAAACCGGGGAAGTACCTGTTTTTCAATTCTGTCTTTCCTTTCTGTACTTTACTTTTCTCCCGTTCTCCGACCTCCTTCTCCATTGAGGACAATGTAGATTTTAAGCTTGGGGGATGAGTTCCTTCTTTTTGCTTTTTGTAATATCCAAAAAATCCAAAAAAAGAAAAGAATAAATATGTTTATATATAGCTGCATTTTGGTATTTCAATAAGTACCCCATGTTTATGTTTTGTTTTTCTCAAACTTCTTTATAAACAACGCAGTTAATTATAATTTTTCTAATCATTCTTTTTAATCATATTTCACAAGTAAAATGTTGGTCATGCTGTGTTTCTAATTCACGATAGCATGTTAAGGTAAAATATTTCTCTAAAACGTGCATTTCTATTATGGTTTTCCGTTCTTTATTTTCTTTACTTTCTCTCAAAATTTATCATCCATTATTTTCCTTTTCGTCTTTAGATAATTTTTGTAAGAACAAATTTTGAATAACGTAGTAGATATGAACGATCCAAGTCACATATTATTTTTATTTTCAAGATAATTTCATCAATCTTCTTTTATTATCTCGAACTTGCTTTTTGAAATTTATCGACTCTATGTTTTAAATAAATTTTAAAAAAAAAAGCGTGAAAATGATTTAGGCCATTTTTGTTTACGTTTGAACTTTCCTGCCAACCTATAATCTTTTACCACTAGTTAGCCGCTTTTGAGCCTTTTTTCCAAATTCATTTGATAACTCCACACAGCATTTCATTTTCACCAAAGCCCAAATTCCTACCTATCTAATCACGCTAATTTTTTTTGATAGGAACTTTTGTGTTATCTTTGGAGAAATTGTTGAAAAAAGTTTACTCAAAAGCAATATATTGAAAAAAAAGAGAGAAAAAAAATGAATGAAAATAATACAAAAAAAAGAGATAAATAATCATAAAGAAAAAATAAATTTATTTATACATATTTTGTTTAAAATAAATTTTTTTTTTTTTGAAACTCGTTGTTTTGGTTTAGTGTGATTTTTAAGCCTCCATGTTTATATTTGAATTTCACTCCTATTCATATTCCTAAACCAAACGTTTCGGTCCTATTAAGTCCTTTTGATTCACGCCCTTTTTTTTTAATTTTATTTAACAACTAAGAAAAGAAGAAAAGTAAATCAGTTTTAGTTTTGGATTTAAACTTAGATTTTTGTTATTTAATTGATATGATGATAATGCATTGCTTGGATCAAGTAATAACTCAATACGTTCTTTTCATTTTCATTGCCTTGCTTAAATCTATTTAAAAAATTTCGTCAAAATTCTGGATGATTTATTTTTATTAAGTAAAGTTTATAAAAGTTAAACCATACCTAAATAATTGTTTTAGATTTACGTTTTACATTCTCCCTACCAAGAATTTTGCATAGTACTTATGTAAGTATGATTAAAACTTTTTGAATTAGTCACTTTTATGATTAGCTAGTCTTTATATCTTTGCTTGGGGACAAGCAAAACTTAAGCTTGGGGGAATTTGATAATACGGTTTGCAGTCAATTTTATTAGGATATTTTCGGGGTTTTAAAGCAAATCATGTCTTGTAAAGTACTTATTTTGATTCCCCTTTGTATATATTTTTGTCGCTAATGCTTTTTTTCTGCTTTTTGCAGGTTTTCACGGCTTTCAGCCGAATTTTGCTTTGACACGCCCCAAGGTCACGCCCTACTAGGGCGTGTACCTAGGGCGTGTACCCAGAGAAATGAAGCAATTGGTCCTGAAACTGCATTCCGTGGAAACTTAGTGTTCACGCCCTCTGTCACGCCCGTGTCACATCCGACACGGGCGTGTTCTAGAGGCGTGTCCCCAGGTTCCGAGGAATCGCCGCAGCGCGCTCGTTTTTCCCGCTCCACCGTCGCACCGAAAGTGTCACGCCCCAGGGTCACGCCTGACCCGGGCGTGACATATGGGCGTGTACTTCAGCAATTCCGCCCGTCACTCCAGCATTCAAGTTCAGCTCAACAAAGTCACGCCGCAAAGAACACGCCCCAGGTACACGCCCTACCAGGGCGTGACTTGTGGGTGTGTACCTCAACTACTTCGTCAGAATTCAATTCCAGCCCGAAAAAGTCGTGCCGAATGTGTCACGCCCCAGGGTCACACCCGACCAGGGCGTGACAGGGGGGCGTGACCCGACCCGAAAAAATTCTATAAATACAGCCCAACTCTAAGGGTTCAGGGACACTTTTTGCTTTGAGAGGGGAGGTTCTGCCCTTTGTATTCTTGAACTTTTTAAGCATGTCTTTCCATTTTTAGTTCTTAGCTCTTGCTTTATGCTTTCCCTGTATTAGTTCCTAGCTTCGTTCTGTAGTATAATGATAATGATAGTGTAGTTTACCTTTCCATGCATTTGTAATCTCTAGTTTTCAAGCTGTAAGATCTCTGTTTACATTAATAAAAAGTGTTGTTTTCTTTTACGTTTCTGCTCTGTTTTCATTTCTTCTTCTACTCATCCCCCCTCTTCCACCTCACCATGATTAACTAATCCTCCATGTACTCGATCTTAATGATCCGAGGTTCGAGTGATTAGGTTATGATGCTTTGAATCTTACCTTTTCTTTTTAGGGTTTAGCCTTGAATTACTCTTGATTTATCACGGGTTGGAGGTATATCATCGATATATACTCTCCACCTTTGCTTTCATTCTGGGCTAGCAGAGAGGCCGAAAGTTTGAAATGAGCACTCAAGAGTAAAGGGAGTTGTTCGCACCCCTCGAGAGAGGCAGACGTTCAAATCTCCCGGATTGGAGTAAAATCCAATAGCGGGGTTCACCGCGTAAAGCGAGTTTTAGGCCTCCGATTTAGGCGAGAGTCGGTCGGACCTTCCTAAACTCAGTTAGGCACGACCTTCGAGAGAAGCGTGTCAATATTCATGGAACCTCCACGGTCAAGGACCTTTACCCTAATTAGCTTAGGTTTATTTATCGTATTTTTCTAACCACTCTTGCCGAGGTGATTTCTGATCGAGTGCATTTTCCCCTTCATCGTTACTAAGCTTAAGTTAATCGCTCTTTTAGCTCTCTTTAACTTTTCATGCAAGTAGCTCTCTTTCATTGCAAGTAGTTCTCTTCCTTTAGCACGTTTAGCTTTCTTCTAAAAAACTTAATTTTTCCGTCGATAAAATAATAGATTTCGTGTGAGTAAGCTTAATCAACGGTTCCCGGATTTCAATACGACACTTGTGTCCCCTAGCTGCATTTCGATAGGTATACTTGCCTTGATGAATTGTTAATTTGATTATTTTCTCCTTGCAGATATCTAAGAGACAATCATCTTGCAAAAGGACGAGTGTCATATTAAGAGGTGAAGTGACCAAGAGGTCATCTTGACGGACACTAGGAGTGGAAATGTTTATTGCATAAATTTCCTTTGTCTAGATTCAAACTCTCCTATTTATCTAGTGGCAAATGAGAAAGTTTCTTATTGTGTGAAAAGTGACAAGAGACTTGTTCATTTGAATTACAAGACTATTGGCAAGATCTTTAGTAAAGAACTAGTTAGGAATGGTCCTAAGATGAAATGCACCAAGAAAAGCTTATGCTTAGCATGCCAAAAGGGCATGCATACCAAGGATTCCTTCAAGGGTATTGGGACCAAAGTCTCTGTAAGGTGCTTATACCTCTTGTATATGAACTTGTTTGGTCCTATGCTAATTCATAGTCTAGATAGCAAAGTCTTCACCCTTGTGGTGGCTGATGACTATTCTAAGTTTACTTGGGTGTTCTTTCTTAAGAAAAAGAATGAATCCCTTGATGTATTCATGAAGTTTGTCAAGAAAATTCAGAACGAGTTTGAGAGTACTGTGGTTAAAATTAGAAGTGACCATAAGACTGAATTTCGGTCTGATAGCATGAAAAAGTTCTGTGAAGAGCTAGGGATTCATTAAGAATTTTCTTATCCAAGAACATCCCAACAAAATGAGATTGTTGAGAGGAAAAATTGAACTCTCATAGAGGCTGGAATGACCTTGTTGAGCGAAGCATCTCTCCCAGAAAATTTCTGGGCTGAGGCAGTGAATACTGCATATCTTGTCCTTAACAAAGCCTCTATCACCAAGAGCCACAAGAAGACTCCCTATGAGATCTTTAAGGGCAGAAAACAAAACCTGGGCTATCTCAGGATCTTTTTGTAGCAAGTGTTATGTGCTTCATAATGGTAAGTCCCATATGACTAAGTTTGCTGTCAAGTCCTTTGATGGGATTTTTGTTGGGTACAACAATCATAGTAAAGCCTATAGGATCTATAACTTGAAAAGCCAAGTTGCAAAAGAGTATGTGCATGTAGTATTTGTTAAGTCTACCATGATTAACAGTGAGCTGCCAAGCTCCTCTTCTAGTACTGCATGTATAGAGCTGATGATGGACAAGCTAACCATCAAAGAAGCTTCTCCAGAAATCCAAGATGGAGTGGATATTCTAGATGAAGTTCAAGGCACACTTGAAATGGATGAAGATCAGCAAGAAGCTGCTGCTGATGTTGATGCTGAAAGAAGATTACCTCTAGATATCAGGCATTAAAGATATCATCCAAGACACCAAATTATTGGTGATGCAAACCAAGAAGTGGTGACAAGAAGCATGAGCCTTAATACAATAATGTATGCAAGTTTCCTATCATAGGTTGAGCCCAATAAATTTGAAGAGGACAACATAGATCAGTTCTGTATTGGAGCTAAGAAAGAGGAATTGAACCAATTTAAGAGATGCAAGGTCTAAAAGTTGGTTCCCAGACCACAACGACGTAATGTCATTGAAGTCAAGTGGATTTACATGAATAAACTTGATGAAAATTGCATTATAATCAAGAACAAGGCTAGGACAGTAGCTAAGGGGTACAGATAAGAATAAGGTATTGACTTTGATTAAACCACTGCCATTGTAGTAAGATTGGAAGCCATCAGACTCCTCCTTGCATGTCCTGTATTCAAAGGATTTAATGTCTGCCAGATGGATGCGAGGTAAACCTTCCTAAATTATGACTTAAAGGAAGAAGTATATGTTGAGTAACCTTCAGATTTTGTTGATTCTAACTCACCTAAATTTGTTTATAGACTTAGGAAAGCTCTATATGGGATGAAGCAAGCCCCTAGAGCATTGTATGAGACATTGTCTAGCTTCCTCATTGAGAACAAGTTCTTAAGAGGGAGGATAGATAAGACCCTATTCCTAAGGGATTCTAAGGGTGAGATCATCATAGTCCAGATATATATAGATGACATAATCTTTGGATCTACTGATGACAACTTTTGTAGGAAGTTTGCTAAACTTATGCAAGGGAAGTATGAGATGAGGAGTATGGGTGAACTTAAGTTCTTCTTGGGACTTCAAGTAAGACAGACTGATTATGGCTTGTTCATATCCCAGCCTAAGTTTACCAGGTAGTTGATCAAAATATTTGGTATGGAGAATGGCTGCATCGTGAAAACTGCCATTGGGTCAAATATACCTATAGACAAAGATGAGGCGGGGAAAACTATTGATGAAACTTTGTATAGGGGGATAATTGGATTCATTATATATCTAACTGCAAGTAGGTCATACATCATGTATGCTACATGTGTTTGTGTTAGGTATCAGGCTAGCCCTAAAGAATCTCACTACTCTGTTGCTAAGAGGATTTTGAGGTATCTTAAGGGAACACCAGACCTTGGCCTATGGTACCCTAAAAATAGGGATTTTGATCTAATAGGCTATTCAGATGCAGATTTTGCAGACTACAAAGAGGACAGGAAGAGCACTTTAGGCATATGTCAGTTCTTGGGGGAAAGACTAGTGTCTTGGAGCAGCAAGAAGCAGACCAGTGTTGAAATCTCAACAGCTGAGTCAGAATACATCTCAGCAGGAAGCTGCTATGCATAGTTACTATGGATCCAGCATCAGCTCCAGGATTATAATCTCCAAATTAGTAGAACTCCCTTGTACTGTGATTCTACAAGTGCAATCTCAATTACTAGGAATCATGTCTATCATAGCAGGACTAAGCACATTGAGATTAGGTATCATTTCATTAGGGAGCATGTGGATTGTGAAGATATTAGTCTTGAGTTTGTCCCTACAGATAGGACACCTCTATCTGTCATATGAAATATAATAGAGGGTCCGATAGGGGCCCTACATTATATTCCATAAATAGGCTGTGGGTTTACAGGTTAATATCACAGACTACTCGCATCCTAACTCAGAGCATTCTAACTGAAGCTTTAGGGTTCCTTGAACTCAATCTCATTTGAATGTCCACAATATATAAACCACCATTTATATATAAAGCACAAGAATGTCAGATACAAATACACAAAGGTTATGGCCTTAAGTCCTACAAGGGCCAGCCAGCATAGCAGCAGCATGGGCTTTAGCCCGCTATTTCTCGCTCCAGCTCGGCTCTCCAGTACCTGCACAAGGACATTCCACCACAATGGTGGCAAACAAGGCAACAGTTAACATTCAGCTGAATAAATTATAATGACCCTACCCATTTTCTGGGGCAGTGGTATTCCTTCCCTACATGTATAACATTTTTACAAGCAGATATATCACAAAACTTGCACTCACGCATAATTCAGTATATCACAAATGTTGGTCGCATGACCTGAAGCTCCGTGCACTCAGGGCACATTATCATTGTGCCGAAAAACTAGGGTCCCACCACAATTCAGAGGTCCCAGACCCAATGGTAAACATTGAGCATTCATGCTCCATGGCCAACGGCCGGAGACTTTAGCCTTGAGGTCGTACAGCCCAAGACTCTCATTATGTGATCCTAACGAACGCCAATAACTTAGGCACTCAAGTTAGACAATAATAATGGGGATACAGTTCAGCCCTTGCCCGTTGCTCAAATCGCCAGTTCAATGTCTAGACTGACGCGTGTCGGCTTCCCCTTGTTCGTTCGGCTCACTAGACTTTAAGAGCTCATAGCTCACTATAGCCTCACAGTCTCCCAAAGATAGGCTTTCACAATCAAAAGGGTATCTGGACCCTATCACCAGCAATAGTCACTATCGCCACGTGTTAACCATAGATTTCACATTCTGTACTAGACTCAGCCACAAAACCCTGCAATAACCTGTAGTGCCAGAAACACTGAACTTTCACAGCACAAATAGCTCACCAAGTGCTATCGCCTTTGGCGATACTCACTGTTGCCCGATGACATCCAACAATCATCCAAACTGTGGTATTTCATGGGTATTTTCCTGGAGTACAGATCCAGTATTTCCTGCTACTTCCAATTCACAGGTATAACCCCGCAGACCCCCTAAATTACTTGTTTATACTCGGAGTCTTCTCTGATTCGCAAAATAAAACATCACCAATCCAGACCAACCTGTCCAGATGGGCTTCACACATCATGCCTATCATGTACTACATATTTTCGGTTCTATATCCAAGACTTACTGGGGATTTCATGAATCAACCCAATGGAAATCCCTCGACTCTCCACCTTTTGGTGGGGGATTCCATGCATATGCCAAAATAAGGACTTCACATGTCCAAGAAGGAAGATCATTATCCTTGTCGTTCTCTTCGGATCCATGGCAATGCTTTTCTACGTGGGTGGAAGTGAGGGCGTCACGGTCCATTTTTCGGATCTAGCCTCAGAACCTACTTCCGATGAGGAAATCTCCTCCAGCAGCTTCACAAAGGTCAGCCCAAACCCTTATCTCCAGCCATGAGTTCTCTTCTCCAAAACTTGGATGAAATGAAGAGAGAGAGTGAGAAGGAAATAATGATTTCCTCATTCCAATCCCTCTACAATGTGGCCTCGGGTTAAATCCCAGCCACACAATCACTCCATACAAAACGAAGCACCAGTCAAGATTTGAGTTGAAAAGTCACCCTAACCGCTTTGACCAGCCAGCCGGCGCCGCTATTACTTTTGAAATCCTTTCGACATTCGTGGAAAGGATACAACACGACATTCACTGACCTTCCCGAATTCCGTTCGATGTTCGTCGAAAGGATACCTGGTTCGACGTTTTAGCCTATTACTTCCTACTCCTTTTTGGGATGTTACAATCCTCCCCTCCTTACAGAAATTTCGTCCCGAAATTTGCATAGAAAGACAACAACAAATATGTTACAACATATATTCTTTGTTTTAAAACAAATGTTATAAAATTTTATACAAATAACTCGGGAAATTTAGCACGCATGATTTGCTCTCGTTCCCATGTTAGCTCCTCATTGCCACAGTTGCCCCACCGGACCTTGACCATCCCGATTGTTTTACTCCACAGCTGCTTAACCACCTTATCCTCGATCCGAATGGGCCTAACCTTTGTCGTTAGCCCAGATTCGACCGATACTCGATCATTCGAAATCACCTGAGCTGGCTCTTTTGCGGCTTTTCGAAGCACTGATATGTGGAACACATCATGCAAGCCACTCAGTTCTGCAGAAAGAGCTAGCCGATATGATTCTTCTCCAACTCGCTTCACTACTTCAAACAGACCAAGATACCCCAGACTTAACTTTTTCAAGCTACGAATCCTAGACACGCCCTTGAATGATTTGATTTTCAAGTATACCCACTCGCCAACTGCAAACTCTACGTTTCGGTGCTTGGAGTTGTAGTACTTTGCCTGCCTATCTTGGGCTATTAGTAGCCTCTCCCGGATAGAGCGTATTGTCGAATTAGCCTCTTAGTCTTCCTTACGCTTATACAACTTAGTCTCGCCTGTTTCCGCCCAAGCTAACGGTGTACGTCACTTCCTACCATACAAAGCTTCAAAAGGTGTCATATGTATGCTAGCTTGATAGCTATTATTGTAGGAAAACACTACCGTAAAGAGATGGTCTTCCCACCTCTTCCCAAAATCCAAGGCTCACATTTAGAGCATGTCCTCCATCGTTCTGTTGGTCCTCTCAGTCTGGTCAGCCGTTTGCGGATAAAAGGCCGTACTGAACATTAATTTTGTCCCCAACAATTGATGAATTAGCCTCCAATCATTCGAAGTGAAGCACCCATCTCGATCACTTACGATGCTACAGGGAACACCGTGCAATCGTACTATTTGCTTGACGTAAAGCTTGGCCAAGATTTCCACTAGATCGTCCCTCTTTTTCAGAATGAAGTGAGCCACTTTAGTCAACCGGTCCACGATCACCCAACAGAATCATTCCCGTATTGCGATTGTGATAAACCGTGCACGAAATCCATCGAAATGTCATCAAACTTCCATTCCGGAATAGGTAGCGACTTTAGGAAACCGTCAAGCTTCTGACATTTTGCTTTCACTAAGGCACAAGTCTAACATTTAGCCACGTAATGTGCTTTGTCTTTCTTCATGTCCGACCACCATAACAGCTTTTTCATGTCCTTGTACATCTTTTTGCTCCCTGGGTGAATTGAATACTTCGTGAAGTGAGCATCATACATCATTTCTTCTCTTAGCTTACCCATATTCGGGACGCACAAATGATCGTCTTTTCGCAAAAGGCCATCATCCCAGGAGAATTGAACATTTGACCCATCCACTGCATAGCGTTGTGAACTTTCATCAAGTTCCATTGCTCGCCGAACCCTATCCGCAAGGTCATACTGTACCTCCGTCTAGTTCAGGCATGCATCTGTAGTGGAATTCTTGTCAACACAAGAAATCTCTAGAGCTTCCAGCTCTTGGATCAGACGCTTATCTTGCATCTACAACCAATTTGCCCTTGCTGGAGTCCTACGACTCAAGGCATCTGCATCAACATTTCCCTTCTCGGGAGTGTAATGAATTTGGAAGGTGTAGTCCCCGAGGAATTCCATCCACCTACATTATCACATGTTGAGATCCTTTTGATCCAAAAGATACTTTAGGCTCTTATGGTCCGTGAATATATCCACTTTCACGCCATATAAATAATGACGCCACAGTTTAAGTGCAAAAATCTTCGCCACCAATTCCAAAGTCATGGACGGGATAGTTCCGCTCATGCACTTTCAACTAGCTTGATCCATAAGAGATCACCTTTCCAAACTGAAGTAGAACGCAGCCCAAGCAGCTCCCTAATGCATCACTATAGATTTCAAAGCCGTCTGAACCACATGGCGACGTCAAGATTGGCACCGTGGTCAAGCGACTCTTCAGCTCTTCAAAAGATCGTGCGCACTCCAGCTTCCAGACAAACTTCTGATCCTTCCTATTTAGTGTGGTAAGAGGTAAGGCAATCCGTGAGAAGTTTTCTACGAAACATCTGTAGTAGTCTGCCAGTCCAAGGAAACTCCTGACTTCGGCTACAGAAGACAACATCGGCCACTCCCATATTGCGACTATATTTGATGGATCTAACACAATGCCTTCTCCACTCACCACATGGCTAAGAAAAGACCCAGACGACAGCCAGAACTCACACTTGAGGACTTGGCATAGAGCTTGTTCCTTCTTAGGGTGTGCAACACCATCCGTAAGTGGTTCGCACGGTCTTCTTCAGACTGAGAGTACACTAGAATGTCGTCAATAAAGATGATTACAAACAAGTTCAAGTACTCTCTAAATTTTTGGTGCATTGAGTGAAGCCAGTCCACTCAACTCTAGATGCCAAAAAGTGCTGAGTAAGGTGTGGACAGTCAAAGCCCAACAGTTTGCAAATCAATTCTGTGGCTAAGTCCACAGGCGTTGAATGAAGGCAGTTCACTCAACGCCATATATCAAAAGGCTTTGAGTATAGATGAGTCTGTCAAAGCCTCAACATTAGCAAGCTGAAAAATCGACTAAGTCCAGAATCATTGAGTGAGGACATCTCACTCAATGCCTGATGAAATAAGCATTGAGTCAAGTTTAAGCAGTTGAATATTCTATCCAGAAATCTGGATAAGTCCAAAATTGTTGAGTGATGACAGCTCAGTCAATGCTCTTAATGCCTCAATAAGGTGGCAGACTTCAGAGAAGCAGCTAAATATAAAAGCGTTGAGTGATGAAGCTTCACTCAACACTCTCAATGCCTAACAGACAAAGACAGTCGTAGCTAAGTCCAGGGGCATTGGATGCCAATTCACTCAACGCACTCAATGTCTGGCAGTGCAAAAAAGATTGATTAAGTCCAGAGGCGTTGAGTGAAGCCAATTCACTCAACGCACTCAACGCCTGATGATGCAGAGAATTTGACTAAGTCCAGATTCATTGAGTGAAGGTCATTCACTCAGTGCACTCAACGCCTGGAGTTGAATCTGAAGGTTTCGCTAAGTGCACAATTGATGACGTCAGCCAAAGTCAACAAAGTTCAAAGTAGTTGTGGTAAAGCTACAGAACACAATAAATACTACTGGAGGTCTACTGTACTCTTCTTCCGTTAAAGCAAGGTGCAGTTGGCAGTCACAGGTGGTCCCCACTGCTTCTTGGAGCTGTTAATCGGCGGAAGATAAAAGGTACAAAATAGAAGGAAGGAACTTGAACTTTTAGGGTTTTTTCTTTTCAAAAGTTGCAGCTAGATTTCATCTTCCTCGCCACTGTTACTGAGCCTGAAGCTTGAAGTTGAACTAGCTGATCTAAAAGTTCTTTCTAGTTATTGTAGCTAATTTCTTCTGCTACAGCAAGTTCAGATAAGGGTTCTGATAAAGGAGGAGCAGAGCATACAAGTTCCTACTAGTCTAGGTTAGCTGATTGAAGAACACAAGAACTGTCCAATCCTCAGTCTTCTCGAGCAAGTTCAAAAATAAGTTTCTGAGTTTCTTCAGCACAGACGGCTTCTTACTGAAAATACTATTTCTATTGTTGTGAAAAAAGTTAGGGCTATTAACTCAGCTCAAGAGGCAGACACGGAGAAATTTCTCTAGTGTCAAATCAACCACGCCAACTAACTCTCTTTTGTAGGATCCTTTTGGATCTGAGTTGTAAGCTTGATTTATAAAGGCTGAGGTAGGGCTGTTGAGCCTGAGTTTGTAGGATCCCAGTATGAATCTGAGTGTATGGCTATTTAGCCCGAGTTTATAGGATCCTTGTGTAGATCTGAGTGTAGGGCATGTGCGCCTAAGATAGGGCATTTGGCCTAAGGTGGGATCTTAAAAGATCTGAGGTAGGAGAGTGTTACTCTCTGAATTGTAGGGCTAACCTCCATAGCCTGAGCTGTAGGACTTTTACTCAAGTCTGAGGTATGTTGTCTTTTGAGCACTGAATTGTAGGACAAAGCTAGCTCTGAGGTAGGGCTTTGTGCCTGAGCTGTATGTCTTAGAGAAGACTAAGAGATCCCGAGGGATCTGTGTTGTAAGCTCTAAGGAGCCAAATTTTGAGAAGAGGCCTTGTCTAACAAGCTGTTAGAAAGGTGAGGGATAGTGGACGTACCCATAATCTGTGGAACCACTATAAATCTTGTGTTCTTTGCGTGATTGTCTTGGAAGCATTATTTAACTCACCCACAACACACTAAGTAGAGGGAAAATTTATAAAATACAAAAAACCTATTCACCACCCTCTAGGTGATTAGCTATCTTAGAATTAAAGACTTTCAAGAACCCATCATTGTTGTGTCTAGTTCACCTGCACACGCTTTAGATAACGTCCCTACATCGTGTATCGACTATATGGATTAGAAGAAAAATATGAGTTTCTTGAAAAGAGCTCCACTTTGCAAAAAAACAAAACAATAAATTTTGTTTAGAAAACTCATCATTTACAAGTGATTGTGCTGAATACAGGAATTATAAAGTTGAAATTAAAGAGATGAATGAGACATGTGATGAATTTAGGAGTAAGTACGAATATCATATCGAATCGATAGTCTCCACTCTCAAAAACAACATAATGGCATACAATAAAGCTAGACATAACCTCAAACAAAAAATCAAAGAGCTAATTATAAAAATCAACATGCTTAAGGAAATAATGCTTAAAAACTTGCAAATCCCAACTCCTAAGTTGTACGTAAAACCCAAAAGCATGGTCAACATGAATCACCATCTAGAGGCTGAGTTAATTAAAGGGTGTAGAAAATCTCAAGCTAGATCAAGTGAAACTTGAAACTATAGAAATCACACTCTCTTTGAAAAACAAATTACTCCACTAAAAAACAAATGAATATAGATTTCCTGTAAACACCTACTATGCTATGAGTCCTTATGTTAAGCTAGCAAATTGTAACGTGGAGAACCATTTCAACATTTATAAACCTATAAAGTAATAATACTCAAGTAAAGATCATCGTATGACTCGCGTTGTCCTCCACTACTGTATCTGCTAGACGGGGAATGGAACAAAGAAGAACACGAGTCTATACACACCTTTACCTGTTCCACAATGCCCTTGGGAGGTCATCTGCATGGACTTGATGCTCGGGCTTCCCCGCACTCTTTATCGACATGATTCCATCCTCGTGGTGGTAGATCGTTTCTCAAAGATGGCACATTTTATCGCATGCCGCAAGATGGCGCATGCTTCACACATAGCATCCATCTTTATGAGGGACGTATTTAGTTTGTAGGGCCTACCTAAGTCTATCTCGTCAGACCGTAATGTTAGATTCTTAAGTTATTTTTGGAATACACTATGACACATGACTGACACCACTCTTAGATTCTCCTCGGCATATCACCCACAGTCAGACGGGCAGACTGAGGTAGTGAACCGTAGCTTAGGGAACCTATTGAGATGTTTAGTAGGAGAGCATGTAGGTAGTTAGGATCTTGACCTTCTAGGTATACTAGGTTGAGTCCATTTCATATAGTGTAGGGATTTGACCCTAGGAAGTGTATATTCCTCATTCCAAGCCCCATAGAGTAGTACCGTAGTAAGTCTACCGAGTCTTTTGCACAACACTTGCATGAGTTGGTCTGCCATCCTATAATAACGAGCAATGATAATTATAAAACCCATGCAGATAGGCGATGGCAGAAACTAATATTTCAAGTAGGTGAAATGGTAATAGTGCGAATCCCCCCTGAGAGGCTCCCTTTGGGTCCTGCCAAAAAACTAAGCACCAGGTAAATGGGCCCCTAATTCATTATAAGTAGTATAGGGACAAACATCTACCAACTTGATATTTAGAAAGTATGTGAATCGATCAAGTATTTATTGTTGAGGATCTGACGCTCTACTATGTGTAACACCTCCATACGCCACATGAAATATAACAGAGGGTTCGGCCGGGGCGCCACGCTATATCCCACAGACAGTCGACGGAGTTACATGTTAATATCAAAGACTAATCGAATCATAACTTAGAGCATTCTAACTGTAGCTTCAGGAGTTCAATTTTGAACTCAAGTAATATAAATGTCCACTAATAAAAACCATAGAGGAATGTTTACAAAAATACACAAATGTCAAAACGGCCTTAAGGACTTGCAACGGTTTACTTTTTCAGAAGTATTTTCATACGTCGGCACGCAGGCCGGCCACACATGAAAACACTAGAACTCTTTACTTGGATTTCGAGGGCCGGCACAATAACAAGGGCAACAACCCGATATTTCCCGCTCGGATCTCCAGCACCTGTACAGGGACATTCCACCAGATGGTAGCAAACAAAGCAATGGTCAGCTTTCAGTTGACCAAATTATAATGAGTCTACCCCATACCCGGTGCAGCGGTATTCTTTCCCTGTAGGCATAACATTAACACAACAGATATATCACAAGAAGACACACTCAAGCTCCATTCAATATATCACAAACGAGTGCCTCAGCGGTCAAACGTTCCGTGTTCTGAGGGCACATTCTCGGTTTACCGGATTACAAGGGCCCCACCACCATTCAGAGGTATGAGACTTGATGGTCAACTTTGAGCATATCTAGTATTTCCGGCTCCAGGACTAAGGCTCTCATTATGCACTGCAACGATGCAATTACATTAGGCACTCTAGTCGGATGGGCATATCATGGGTATAGTTCAGCTATTTCCCATTGATCAAATCGCTAGGTCAACGCCAACGGTCACAACCAACATGGCGAATGACAAGATGCGGGTCAGCCTCCCATTCCTGTTAGGCTTACTGGCCTTATAGAGGGCTCAACAGGCTCTCAACATCACTTACCTTTCACATGTCCACGGGACCTGAGCCGATAGTGCTTAATCATGGCACTCATGGCCAATAGATGGGCTCTCCAGGCTCACAGCTTCTCATGCTACACACCTTCTCACACAGACATAGGCTTCATAATAATAAAAGCTATCTGGAAGCTATCACCAGCGATAGCCACTATCACCTAGCATTAGCGACAGAACTTTCTTCTGTCTCCAGACTCAGCCAAAACTGGAACATCTTTCAACCAAAACCCTGCAGCATCCTACAGTGCCAAAAAACGGGTCTTTCACAGCAATTGCAACTCACAAAGAGCTATCGCCTGCTATACTCCCTGTCGCCCGGTGATATCCAACAGTTATACAAACTGTAGTATTTCTTGGAACATACCTCCAGTACTTCCTTCTACTCTCATTTCACAGGTACAAACCATATACCCCATACACTACTCGTTACTCGGAGTCTTCTCTAGCATGCAAAATAAAACATCACCAATCCAGACCAACCCATCCAGATAGGCTTCACATAACATGCCTATTGTAACGTCCCAATTCGCACTAGGCCCCTCGTACGCATTTTTGAGTCAGGAGAGATGACTTGGGTTCAGGGGAGTGCTGGAAATTGGGCTGCACTTGTAAATGGGAGGAGAAATCAGTCCAGAATAGGACACGGGTAGAGACACGGGCGTGTCCCTACCCGTGTGGGAGAGGCCAGTTCTCGAGTCGATGACTCGAGTATATCCAGAGAAGGACACGAGTAGTGACACGGGCGTGTCACTACCCGTGCGCATGATGGCATGGTAGGGATACGGCGTGTCCCTACCCGTATGTGTCGAGTAGAGCTCGACGGGGTGTGACCCGAGGAGTCCACAGGTAGACACACGGGCGTGTCCCTACCCGTGTGCGTCGAGTTGAGATCGATGAAGAGTACTCGAGAAGGACACGGGTAGAGACACGGGCGTGTCCCTACCCGTGTGTGTGTCGAGTTGAGTTCGACAAAGCATGTCCAGAGAAGGACACCGTCAGAGAATACGGCCGTGTCATGTGGATACGGGTAGGGACACGAGCATGTTCCTACTCGTGTTGAGTATTGAACCGACACTAAAACCGTCGTCAGCACTTCGCCTGAGCAGGACATGGGTAAAGACACGGGCGTGTCCCTACCCGTGTCACTTTTCATTTATAAGGGTAGTGAAAACACTTGCCGTTTTCACTCCTCATTCCAGCCATTTTTCTGAGAGAACTTCTGTAGAGAGGGAGAAACTAGTGGAGCAAGTCCTAGGGGAGAAGATCTGCCGCTACCGTGAAAGAGAAGATGCCGCCGAGAAGAGTTACACGATCCATGGACAGAAATTGTGGAAACACCAGAAATGAAGTGAGCTTCCTCCCCTCTCCCTTGGTGCTAGATCTATAGATATCTAGGTGAGATGTCGACTCAAAAGAGTCTAGACTAGCGAGATGGTGATTTCTCTAGGATGAGGCCATTCTAGGGCTTGTGGTCTAAGGTTAGTGGTGTCTTCAACCTCTCTAATCTTCTATACGAAGATGGGGGATGGTTTAGTGAAGAGTCATGGCCTCATGGGGGTGAATAAGGGAGGAGGAATATCTGGAGGTGATTTTGGGAGATCGACTTGAGGATGAAGATGAACCGGTGCCGTTCATTCCACTTTAAGATGCGTGCAGAATCTGTGTTCTGCGCGCAGCGATCTTCTTGGCCATTTTTAGGTATGATATGTCCAGATCGGGGCTTTCTACTAAACACGAAAGTTGAAGCCCTTGAAAATACCTTTCCAACAAATGGTTGCATGACTTCAGGCGACGTTTGTAGCCATGGAAACATCTGAACGAATTTTGTGGCCGGCAAACCCTGCATGCAGAAATTGTGTTCTGTACGCAGCGGACTTTGAAGCCGATTTCAAGTATGTTACTATCAAATCTGGGTTGTGGTATGAGTATGAAAGTTGTAACTCATTGAAAGACCTTTCCATCGAGGGGTTACACGTCTTCACCAGATTCCTATAGCTTCAGGAATCTCCGGTCGAAGTTGCTATCCAGATTTATTCTGCACTTAAATTCCGGGTTTGGTATAACATGGATTTGGATTCGGTGGATTCAATGTTGCAATTAACTTGAGGTTTGGGTGAACTCTTTTATGTTAATCATTTTAGTTCTATAATTGATGAAGTTTAATAATTGGATCCCATGAACTTGATTTGTGAAGCGAAGCACACTTAAACGAAATGATTTGATAGAAATTTGTAGACTAATATAAATGCTCATCATGTTTATAATGTGTTGAAATCATTTGGAATGACATGTAGGAGGATAATCTATGGCCATGTGAATGTTTGATTAACGGAATGAATTTAGTAGTCCAATGCTTAGAGTGTCGTCTCCCTACAGGTAGAATTGTGAAAGGATGTAAGTGCGGTGTTGACCGTCACTAGTTGGGATAGTGATAACTCCTAAAAAGAAGTTATCTATGTCATTATTCCCAACAACTTATTCACTTAAATCAATTAAAATAACTTTAAATGATATGGAAATGGAAGTAAACTCTTATTTATTTGAATTGTGGCTAATTTGGTCTTTTTCCAATGTATTTGGACCAAATGTGCCGAAGGAAGTTGTCTGGAGAAGGAAATCTGCCAAAACATCATAGCCTGAAAAAAGGTTGTAACGTCCACAAATAATTAGTTGCAGCTACCAAGTTTTGGTTTCGCAAGGCAGGCACAGGCGCAGTGGTTGCAACACGCAGGAAAACAAGGTTGCAACAACATGGGGAGAAATTGAAATCCGAAATTTGAAATTTGGCGCTGAACGAAAACATGGAAGGGTGCGTCTCTTGGGGAATTTCGGTGCGGATTTAGATGGCAGTTATGGAAAGCAATATAAAAAGAGAAAAAAAGGAGATTTGAGGGGGGAAGAGAGATTATTATTGGAGTAGCAAAGTTAGAGAATAGGAGGAGGCGCAAATCAACTATTCACCGGATCTAAAGGAAGAAGAAGCCGCGCAGCAAATCCAGTTCCATGCAAAAGGGAGGCGACATCATCCTTTGTAGGGGCATTCATAGAGATCAATTGGTTGGCTTGTTCTAACTCTTATTCATCATGTTTGTTAAATCCTCGCTCCGATTTCTCGTACGTTTGACTATGATGAACTAATTTACTTGCGAATTTTATATGTTGTGAACTAATTGACATTTGCTTTAATGTTTACATGAACAATTGAGTTAAATCTGGTTTGTATCTTAAATTTCATTCTCTTCTTCAGTGATGACGTTAAGAGATTACCATCTAGTGCTTCATACTGCGTTCTATATGCAAGAGCTGTGTTCGTAAGTCTCGAGAATTTAATTTGCCTACATATGATTTAGCGTATCGTTATCATTCTAGTTGTGGAGTTAAGATCCATATTTTTATACGTATGTTTACTTGTGTAGTCTTGATTTAAAGCTACTCACTAAATATGCATAGTGCGATGATGAAATAGAGAGATGCTCACCGCGAGTTTAGGATTTCCATAAGATAAAAACTGTGTTGAATTCAATTGTATTTCTCTTCACAAAAAGGCAAACTAAGATTAGGGATCAACATATGAGACTCGTACTTCTCATCATTATATTCTCATCCTAATTTAGTTTCGTTATTTAGTTTTGTTATTTAGTTTACTTACTCTTAAAACCTTGTGATTTTGCTTGACTTATAAGAAAAGATCATTACTAGTACTTATAAGCGGAGGAAAAACATTGTCTCTGTGGGTTCGACACTCTACTTTCCATTTTGTTACTTGACGTGATACGTACACTTGCGTAGCACTTATATATTTACACGACAAAGTGCGCATCAAGTTTTCTTGCATCGTTGCCATGGACAAGTTTTCTTCTAAGTATTATCTTGTGATATTAGTAATTCTGAGTAATCTGAGTTCAAGTATTGTTGTCATTTTAACTCGTTAACTATTGGACATCGGTGTATGTCCAGATATCGAAACACTGAAATATTACCACTGAATTCTGCAATCGAGAAAACTTGTAGGCTGAATAGAAGGAATCTGAGAAATAACAATACTATTAATCTTGAGATGGAGGATAACATGCAAAATAATGTGGTTAACAATGAGGAGCAAGTTGAACCTAATGGGCAAGTTGACCAGAATGTTCAACCAAATGTTCCTAGAATGACTTGTCGAGACTATAACACACCCTTGTGAGGAGGGTTGCATTTTAGCATAGCCCGACCCACCATAGCCGCTAATAATTTTAAAATTTACTCCACTATTATGCAACTAATTCAACATAATAAGTTTGGGGGTCTTAACAACGAAGATGCTAATTCACATCTAAGGACATTCTTAGAAATTTGTGATATGTATAAAGTAAATAGGGCCTCAAGTGAAGCAATTCAGCTAATGTTATTTCCATTCTCCTTAGAAGGAAAAGCTAAAGATTGGCTTAACTCATTACCATATGGTTCTATAACCACTTGGGAGCAGTTAGTAGAGAACTTTTTAAACAAATATTTCCCTCCCTCTAAAACCGCTAAGTTGATTAGAGACATCACCACTTTTATGCAAAATCACAGAGAAACTCTTTACGATGCTTTGGAGCGTTTTAAGGAGTTGTCTAGAAGATGTCCGCATCATGGGTTACAACAACACCAACAGGTATCCACATTCTATAATGAGTTACAAACGGCTACCATGATCTTAGTAGATGGTGCTGCGGGGGGGTCATTGATGAAAAAGTATCCCGAGGATGCTTATGTTATCCTTGAAGATCTTACTTCTAAAAACTACCAATCTTTTGAGAGACAAGGGAATAACAATCCAATTGGAGTCCATCATGTTGATCAAATCACTTCGTTAGCCGTACAGATGGCTTCACAGTTTAATATGATAAACAAATGCTTAGATTCCTTAAGTCAAAATACAGTAATGCTATCAATTAGTAGCATTCAATTGCCTAATCCTAACAACTCCTTCACCATAGAACAATTGAATCAAGTTTCTGAAGAAGCCAACTATATAGGTGGCCAAAGACATCATATTCTTCCAAATCATTACAATCCTGAGTGGCGGAACCTCCCTAACTTTTCATGGAGAAATAATCAAAATGTTAATCATCCACCCAGATTTAATCATATTCCACGAAGCAATCATGGAAATTCAAGAAAATTGACAGATGAAGTAATCTTAGAAATATTCCAAAAGAATGATGCAAGGGTAGTAGGGATAGAATCATCTCTTAGATCACTAGAGAATTCCATTGGATAGATTGCTAATGCTTTAAACCTAAGGCCGGCTGGAACATTACCCACCGATACCACTACTAATCCAAAAAGAGATGACTCATCTAGACAATGCAACTCTGTTACTTTAAGAAGTGGGAATAAGATTCCGGGTGGGTACTTGTTACTAGAAAAATTAAAGAATGTTGAAAAGAGAGAACATGAAGATAATATGAAAAAGGTAGAGGATCCTAGGGCTAAAGAAGGAGTAGAAATTGTAGATTTAGAAGAGGAAAGAAAAGTCTATCCACCTCCGCCTTTTCCATCTAGGCTCACTAAGACAAGGCTTGATGCACAATTCCAAAAATTCATGGAAATTTTTAAGAAGTTAACGATAAATATCCCTTTTGCGGAAGCTATAGAGCAGATGCCGAGTTATGCAAAATTCATGAAGGATTTCTTTCTAGGAAGGGAAAGTTTGCTGAAAAGGAAGTAGTGGCATTAACTGAGGAAGGTAGTGCTATTCTACAAAAGAAACTACCCCCTAAATTAAAAGACCCAGGAAGCTTTACCATACCCTGTTCAATAGGTGTTAAATTTACGAGTAGGGCTTTATGTAACTTAGGGGCTAGTATCAATCTCATGCCGCCCTCTATTTATAATACATTAGGCCTTGCAGAGATAGCTCCTACTTCTCTAAACCTTCAGTTAGCTGATAGGACGTTAGCATTCCCTAAAGGCATAGTTGAAGATGTTTTAGTAAAGGTCGAGAAATTTATTTTTCCTGCAGACTTCGTGGTTCTGGATATGGAAGAGGATAGGGATGTGCCTATCATTATTGGTAGACCTTTCCTGGATACAGGAAGGAATATTATTAACGTTCAAAAAGGAGAGCTTACCATGAGAGTTAATGAGGAAGAAGTAACGTTCAATATTCCTAAGGTAATTAAATACCCCTACGATAAAGAGGAATGTCATTCTATTGATAACATAGATATTCCTAATAAAGCTTTTAAACAGAATGATCATTGGGAGAAAACATTGCTAGCAACCCTTAATAATGAATAGTGGAAAGAGGAAGAAGAATATAGTAAATTAGCTAAGGTTTTTAATGCTAGTGAAAGGTGGAGAGCATATAGGAATGTTGAAGCACTTGAGAGATCAAGTGAAACTAAAATTCTGAAACCATCTATTATGGAACCACCTAAATTGGAATTAAGACCTTTACCCAACAATCTAAAGTATGCTTTCTTAGGAGAAGATAAAATTTTGTCGGTAATAATTGATGCATCTTTAGAGCAGAGTAAGGAAGATGAATTGTTAGAAGTCCTTAAGAAATATAAAGGGGCTATGGGGTGGACTATTGCCGACATACAAGGCATTAGTCCCACTATATGTATGCATAAGATATTATTGGAAGATGATTCAAAGACCTCCATTGAACATCAAAGAAGACTTAGCCCACCAATGAAGGAGGTAGTTAAAAAAGAAATTATTAAATGGTTAGACGCTGGAATTATTTATCCCATTTCTGATAGTAAATAGGTCAGTCCGGTCCAATGCGTGCCGAAGAAGGGTGGGATGACCGTAGTGAAAAATGAGAATAACGAATTGATTCCTACGAGGACAGTGACCGGATGGCGTATATGCATGGATTATAGAAAGTTAAATCAATCGACTAGGAAGGATCACTTCCCTCTTCCATTCATAGATCAAGTGTTAGATAAGTTGGCAGGGAATGAATATTTCTGTTTCTTAGACGGGTATTCAGGTTATAATCAAATAATGGTTGCCCCTGAAGATCAAGAAAAGACCACTTTCACTTGCCCTTATGGTACATTTGCGTTTCGCAAAATGCCCTTTGGGTTATGTAATGCTCCTGCTACGTTTCAGCGCTGTATGATTTCTATTTTTTCTGATCTGATGGATGTGGGAATTGAAATTTTTATGGATGATTTTTCAGTATTTGGCAAGTCTTTTGATGAGTGTTTGGAGTCTTTAAAAAGGTTTTGGAAAGGTGTATGCACACCAATTTAGTATTAAATTGGGAAAATGTCACATCATGGCAAGAGAAGGCATAGTCCTAGGTCATAAAATCTCCAATAGGGGTCTAGAAGTAGATCGTTCAAAAATATAAGTAATTGAGAAACTTCCACCCCCTACAAATATTAAAGGTATTAGAAGCTTTCTAGGGCATGCAGGTTTCTATAGGAGGTTTATAAAGAATTTTTCTTCAATATCTAAGCCTCTTAGCCATCTCCTTGAAAAAGACACGCCTTTTCATTTTGATCAATCATGTCTCGAGTCTTTCTACACATTAAAGAAAAGTCTTATTTCATCACCTATTGTAATATCTCCTGATTGGAATCTACCATTCATTCTGATGTGTGACTCTAGTAATCACGCTCTAGGGGCGGTTCTAGGGCAAGGGCATAATAAAATCTTTCATACCATTTACTATGCAAGTAAGACTTTAAATGAAGCCCAAATAAACTATACACCACGGAGAAGGAATTATTATCGGTATTATTCGCGTTTGAAAAATTCCGCTCCCATTTGATTAACTCGAAAGTTATAGTTTATACGGATCACGCTGCAATAAGATATTTGGTAGATAAGAAAGATACCAAGCCTAGGCTTATAAGATGGATTTTACAATTATAAGAATTTGATCTTGAAATTAAAGATAGGAAAGGGGAAGAAAATCCAGTAGCAGACCATCTGTCTAGGTTAGAGCAAGTTGAGGAGAAAGATAAAGAAATAGGAATTAAGGATAATTTTCCTGATGAAAGTATGTTAGCAGTATCAGAAAATAGTCCACCATGGTATGCAGACATAGTAAATTATATTGTGAGTAGAGTATTACCACCGGAGATGAGTTATTAACAAAGGAAGAGGTTTCTACAACAAGTTAGGACATACTTTTGGGATACGCCTTATTTATTTAAACATTATGCTGACCAAATCATAAGACGTTGTATCCCTGAGGTGGAAGTGCCAAAAATTCTAGAGAGGTGTCATGCTTCTCCATATGGAGGACATTTTATGGGTCATAAGACGACATTGAAAGTATTAGAGGCGGGATTTTATTGGACAACATTGTTCAAAGATGCGCATAACTTTGCAAAATGTTGTGATGCATGTCAAAGAATTGGAAATATAGGCCAACAAGATAGTATGCCTCTACATAATATATTAGAGGTAGAGATATTTGATATGTGGGGAATAGACTGTATGGGTCCGTTCGTAAATTCAAATGGAAACTTATACATTCTAGTAGCCGTGGACTACGTATCAAAATGGATAGAAGCCATTGCGATAAAAAATAATGATGCCTAAACTGTACTTAAATTCTTGAAGAACATTTTTAACAGATTTGGCACTCCTAGAGCCATCATCAGTGATGGAGGGTCACATTTCTGCAACTGGCAATTTAAATCATTATTGAAGAAATATGGTGTGAACCATAAAATTGCTCTAGCATATCATCCATAAACCAATGGATTGGCTGAGGTGTCTAATAGAGAAATTAAAACAATCTTGGAGAAAACAGTAAGCACCAATAGAAAAGATTGGGCTCATAAACTCAATGATGCTCTTTGGGCATATAGAACTGCATACAAAATACCTCTAGGATTGACTCTGTATAAATTAATTTATGGGAAAGCTAGTCGTTTACCTGTAGAGTTAGAGCACAAGGCATATTGGGCGGTTAAAAAACTGGACTTCGATTTTCAAAATGTCGGTAAGCAAAGACTTTTTCAACTAAATGAACTAGATGAAATTCGAATGAATGCCTATGACAATTCTAAAATTTATAAAGAGAGAACTAAACGATGGCATGACTCAAAATTAAGGAAGAAGGATTTTAAACCTGGGCAATTGGTTTCATTATACAACTCAAGATTGAGATTGTTCCCGGGTAAACTGAAACCTAGATGGTCAGGACCATTTTTGGTCAAGGAAGTTCACCCTTATGGAGCAGTAATAATTTATAATGAAGAAAATGGATCAGAGTTCAAAGTTAATGGTCAAAGACTACAAATTTATATGAGTAACAACGAGGATTTAAAGAAATCCTCATTTATTTTCAAAAACTAAGTGAAAAGGAAGTCCTGCCGGGACTGGAAATTAGGCGCTAGGTGGGAGGCAACCCACCGTTTTATATCCATTTTATTTTAATCTTAAGCTAATTCTGTTTCAGTTAGTTCTTCGAGTTGAGTGTCATGAAGTTGAGAGAAATCGCGAGAGGAGAAAGTTCAAGAGTGTAGTTCTGGAAATTGCAACGTGCAGAAAAAAAATAGTGCAGTATCTAAGTGTCGGGTTCGCAAGGTAAGACTGGAACGACGCGGGTGTTGTAACGATCAGAAAATAAATTGTTGCAACCTTTTCTTTTCGGGATTCATAAAGGGGTTGAGGCGTTATTAGAGGTGTCGGTTTAGAGTCCGCCTTTTCACGTGCCAGTTGGTCCTAAACTGACACGTGGCGCCAGTTTAAATGAGCCAATCTGCCCTTTATTCAAAGTTGGAGTAGGCTATCGAAAAGGTACTCTCCTCTCACCCTAAACCCTAATATCGCGATCGGTAAGAGGAATACGCCGATCCTCGCAAAGCAGAAGACTCCCGACGTGCTGGCGCTTTATCGGCGGCAGAAGGGCGGCGAATCGATAGGAAGGTCCATCTGAAGACACATCGACAAGATTTGAGAAGAAGCTACAAGCATCGCTTCAGCCCGACACCCTGCGACCCTATGACTCCAGACTCGGTAAGAGATTGCGCACCTCCCACTGCATTTTATTCCAAGATTCGAATAGTGGAAGGTGGAAATTTCCCCTTTCTAAGCCTAGCCTCCTCTTTTGTTTTCCCTAATGTAGAAAATGTCATCTAAAAAGAAAGGGAAGACCGTAGCAAGGAAAACCACAAAGTTTATAAATGATTCCGCTAAGGAGCGATTTGAGATGCTAAAGTCTATCCCCCTGATGTTTGAGTGGGGTTTTAAAAAGGAAAAGAGAGCATGGAGTTTAGGCTACACTCTGCAAATCCATGCTCTGCAGTGGGAAACCCTCTGCCACCCGCGAACTGAAGCCATCCTCCCATGGGTGTATGAGTCCTATTCAAATGCAAGGTTTTCTGAAAATGAATCAGTAATGGTAAGAGGAAAGGTAATCGACTTTTTTGCGAAATCCATTAACGGGCTGTATGATTTGGGATGTGATGAAGATTTCTATAGTCTGAACCATGTGATTGACTATTCTGAAGTAGATACATTGGTATGTAACTCCCCCAACCCTGCATGGTCCAATGCATTGACAGGACCACTTAAGTCTACATCTCTGTCAAGGGAGGCTAAGGTTTGGTTGTTATTTATTAATGTCAGCATTATGCCGACCCGACACTTGAACAATGTGACGATAGACCGAGCAACTCTAATATATCATATCTTGAAGGGAAACTGGTTTAACGTAGGGGAGGTAATTAGCACTCATCTGAAAATGAAGATCAAGGAGAATAAGGTGAGGCAATTGTGGTTCCCGGTGCTGATCACCGAGTTATGTCAAAGTGTGGGGTGGTACAAAGCATGGAGGACTTGGTGACACATGTAGGCCGGGAGATAACTGAGTGAGTCGTGGAGATAAACATCAAGGTAGGGAATGAGTTTGATGGCGGGAGCAGCAAGCTTAGAAAGAGGATCATGGGGACCCCTTCTTCTTCAGGCGGCAAACCAGAAGAAGTTTTAATCCCAGGGGGAGAGGGAGCAACACTAGAAGAAATTCTACGTAATATTGAATATACAAAAGTCTACCTACGATGCCAGCACCGCTACTTCAGATCTAGACCGGATTATCTGCAGAATAGTCTAGATAATTTATCACGGAAAGCAAAACAACCAATTGAGGAAGCCCGATTCGAATATCAATGGCAGTTTGACGCGCAGGGGAACCTGGTGGACATGGATGGTATTAGCCTTGACCCGACTGAATTGACTGAAGAAAAGGACGATGAAGCAGAAAACAATGATGAAGGCTAACAGTCAAATGCTTATAGCATACGACTGTTTCAATTGCAAAAACCATCTTTTGCATATGCTTAAGTATATGATAGTTTCAGTTTGTCTTTAAAAACTATATTTTGCATATTTTTGTGCTGGGTTAAATTTTGGACTGCGTTGCTAATTCTATATGCTTGAGTATATGATATTTTTGTGGACTTCATTGATATCTGTGATCTACATATGCTGAATGGTTTATGTGATAGATTCAATCATGTCCTTAATATTGTTAAAGCTCCGTCCATTATTCTTTTTTGTCCATATATGTGCATGCTCGCCAGCAATAGGACATCATGTTGGATATTGGGAGTCGCACGAGGACTTATACAAGCAAGGGCCAAGACATCAACTTACCCGGATGGTCAACTTGAGAAACTCTAGGGGAGTACTTCCCTTTCAACTATATTTTCTGAAATTCTTTCATATGAACTAACCTTGCTAGAGTCTAGTAACGTTTTAAGTATGGATTGATCGTGATTTTGACGATTCAAAATGTTTGCATTAATTAATGATTAACTCTTTCTAGAGATCCAATGATAACTAATTGGTATGGATAAATAATCATAAGAGTTCGAATTTTCAAATTGAAGTTAGTATGATTTTTTTGGTAAAGCGCTCTAAAGCGTTCGTATCATGCACAACTTTCTTTAATTCATTTCTACTCCTCGGCAATATTTTAATATTGACTTCTAAAAATTGGGAGGGGTAAGAAGAACTGAGTTGATGGTGTAAGCTAAGATAAGAGTTTAAGTGACGACTTCATTTTGATCAACCGTGAAATCCTTTGAGCTTCTCCCTTATCATTTTGCTAGACGCTAGTGAATCTAAATTCCCTATATTCCAACTAGTTGTATCTTAATGCACTATTCAATTATGGGTGTTCGACTCAACATTTTGATGATAAGATTATAAGACATAGTGATATGCGACCTGAGTATGTACGTGCCTACTAGGAATGATCCCAACTGTGACAAGAAAAAAAAAAGAAGAAAAAAAGAGAAATAAAAGAAAAGGAAGAAACAATTTGGTCATAGTGATATGTGGCCCAGGTATGCAAATACGTACTTGGAATGATCCTAACTATGGGCTTTATATTTATAAACACTTATTCTTTAAGAGTTGAACTCCATAAGATGAGGGAATATTAAGATTATTAACTAGGGAATTACCTCTCCATTATAAATGCATGTCCGTGAATAGCTAATCTACTCAAGCTAAGGCCAACCTTACTTCCACGTGTGCTACTAATGCTTGTCGAAGTCAAATCAAAAACTTAGCTTATTATTATCCTTCCAAATTAGTGTGGAGGCTCAATAACAAAATTTTGCGTGGGAGTGAATAATTTTGAAGAAAACACACTCAACACCGAAATTCTTAATTTCGCTTTATCTTTCATCATCTAATGGATTTCTGATGTTTGAGCTCTCAATGATTGATAAGCGTATCAGTTGGGTAAAACGGATTTCTTGAGTTTGCTTTGTTTAGTTTCTATTAAGAAAGAGGATCATCGAACTCTCATCTTGGTAACTATTCTTTCACCTAATTTGCTATTATGTATTGACTTGCGAGGGACTAGCAAGGGTTAAAGTGTGGGGGTGTGATAACTCCTAAAAAGAAGTTATCTATGTCGTTATTCCCAACAAATTATTCACTTAAATCAATTAAAATAACTTTAAATGATATGGAAATGGAAGTAAACTCTTATTTATTTGAATTGTGGCTAATTTGGTCTTTTTCCGATGCATTTGGACCAGATGTGCCGAAGGAACTTATCTGGAGAAGGAAATCTGCCAAAACTTCATAGCCTGAAAAAGGTTGTAACATCCGCAAATAATTAGTTATAACTCCCAAGTTTCGGTTTGGCAAGGCAGGCGCAGGCGCAGTGGTTGCAACACGCAGGAAAACAAGGTTGCAACAACCTGGGGCGAAATTGAAATCCGAAATTTGAAATTTGGCGTTGAACGAAAACATGGAAGGGTGCGTCTCTTGGGGAATTTTGTTGGGGATTTAGATGGCAGTTATGGCAAGCAATATAAAAAGAGAGAAAAAGCAGATTTGAGGGGGGAAGAGAGATTATTATTGGAGGAGCAAAGTTAGAGCATAGGAGGAGGCAGAAATCAACTATTCACCAGATCTGAAGGAAGAAGAAGCCGCACAGTAAATCCAGTTCCGTGCAAAAGGGAGGCAACATCATCCTTTGTAGGGGCATTTGTAGAGGTCAATTGGTTGGCTTGTTCTAACTCTTATTCATCATGTTTGTTGAATCCTCGCTCTGATTTCTCATACGTTTGACTATGATGAACTAATTTACTTGCGAGTTTTATATGTTGTGAACTAATCGACGTTTTCTTTAATGTTTATATGAATAATTGAGTTAAATCTGGTTTGTATCTTAAATTTCATTCTCTTCTTCAGTGATGGCGTTAAGAGATTACCATTTAGTGCTTCATACTGCGTTCTATATGCGAGAGCTGCGTTCGTAAGTCTCGATAATTTAATTTGGCTACATATGATTTAGCGTATCGCTATCATTCTAGTTGTGGGGTTAAGATCCATATTTTTATACACATGTTTACTTGTGTAGTCTTGATTTAAAGCTACTCACTAAATATGCATAGTGCTATGATGAAATCGAGAGATGCTCACCGCGAGTTTAGGATTTCCACAAGATAAAAACTGAGTTGAATTCAATTATATTTCTCTTCACAAAAAGGCAAACTAAGATTAGGGATCAACATATGAGACTCGTACTTCTCATCATTATATTCTCATCCTAATTTAGTTTCGTAATTTAGTTTTGTTATTTAGTTTACTTACAATTAAAACCTTGTGATTTTGCTTGACTTATAAGAAAAGATCATTACTAGTACTCATAAGCGGAGGAAAAACATTGTCTCTGTGGGTTCGACACACTACTTTCCATTTTGTTACTTGACGCATCATGTACACTTCCGTAGAACTTATATATTTACACGACAAAGCGCGCATCAGATAGCGATGAGATGAGTCAAAGTCGGACGGCTGGGCTTGGTCCTCGGTGTTCATTTCCCGAAGCTCCTTCCGTGCCGAGTGGATGGTTGGGCTTGGACCTCGTGTTTTCTCCGAGGCTCGTTCCATGCCAAGGTGATGTGGAATTGCATGCGGTGTGAGTCGACATGCGGTGTCGTAATCCCGAGTTAAGGATAGTGTGGCAGGTCTATGGGCTCGCCAGTCATCGCACCGATGGGAGTTGACAGTTAGACTTTGGGCGATTGGTCTTGGTCCTCGGTGTTCACGTCCCGGGGCTCCTTCCGTGTCAAGTGAACGGTTGGGCTGGGTCCTCGTGCTTACTTTCGAGACCCCTTTCGGGTCACACAAAGCCAGTTTGGGGATTGGTTCTCGGTGCACATCTACCCGAGACTCCCGCTTGGCCATAGTACGCATGGGCTCCACTGTTGTGTTCTTAGAGTTGAGGCATATGAAGGCCTAAGTGAAGTAGTGTGGATACCCACTTAGTAGTAGAGATGCCCGCTTTACTGTCACCTCCTGGCCACGACGGTTGATGCCTGAGAGGTTAGCTACCTGCTCGAATAGTGGGAACTATAGTCTGTGTCGACATAGCGTTTTCATGTGCTTGAACATGGGTGAGTCATTTCATATTATACATACCATTTCATAACATTGCACAACAAGATCCTCATCGTATAAGTTTGTTTGGGCACTGCTATACAATGAGTTACTTTATGTAAACCGATCCTTAACTTATAAACTTGTATGGGCATCCTTATAAGTTAAGTTACTTTCCTGTTGGAGATACTTATACTTGATGGTTCGTTATTGCTTTTGTAGAGCTGCTAGATTATACTGCAGCTAATCTTATTGTACTATTACCACATGCTTGTACCTGCTTATACTATTTATTATACTTTGTACCCTTGCTCTTTTCTTCTCCCGGTGCCGAGGAGTCACCGGGGGAGCGGATGTGAAGCCACTTAGTATTTTCGACTAACGGTTGCTACGTTGATGTAGGGGTCATTCAGAGAGCATCACGGACACAAGTAACCCAACCAATCCCAACACGCCTTAGATCTACCACTCCTACACAAGCATCCAGCGACTCGTTATGGTTCGGATCAAACGCAGCACATAAAACAACAAGGAGGAGTGATTGACTCTAAACAACGATCAAGAAAAAGAGTCGGATGATTCCCCAAATTAACGCAAAGGTTGCCAATCCTTTTTGAGAGCAAAATCAAGGCTATAGGCCAAGATTCACTCAAGTAAATTGGATCTACCCATTCCGGATTTAAAGAAGTTCGAAATAATGAAATCAAATTAGAAATGGCAAGCGATTGAATTTAAAAAATCACGGAAACAACGGTTGTTCAACCTCCACAATACTAGCAAGAAAACATAAAGATGAGAGGGGAGAAATTACCCAACCCAGTTTTCATGAACACACTTGATAAGGTGGGAGAATCACTCTCTCCACGGATCCACCGACATCACAGCGAATGGGGCTGCAACCTTCTTCCTTGGAGTCGCACCGAAGGAAGCCATGCCGGCGTCGCATCGAAGAGGGGAGGAAGGAGCAAAGGGGGCGGCGGCTTCACACCTTGGCCGACAGCTTGGGGAGATCTCCTTGGCCGAATTTTCTCTCTTAGGGAGGAAATATTTTAGGGTAGCAAATCTTGTCTAATATTCTCATCAAAGGTTCTCCTTAAATAGGATTTACAACACACATCTAGCCATCCAATATGGAGATAAAATCTCATCCATCCGGAAGGCTAAATACACACCAAAATGTTTAAATGCAGGAAATAACAAAATAAAAGGTCCTCTCATGAATATAAAATTATTACCCAAACATGGAATAATTTTATATTCACAAAAATAAAATAACGTAAGTGCATAAATTAAAATAAGCCTTCAAGTTGGCTAAGCACGCCGCGGCCGGAGGTTATAACACTGACTTCCGTTAGCATCATCATGTCTTCCGTTAGCATCATCATGGCTCCGAAAATCTTTATGTTGTAATGCCTCGGCAAATCATCATCAAGTAGTGGTGGAGAGGCCGCGACATCAATCCTCCCCCGCTCAAAATCACGTATATCTGATGCGTGGTCCAAGAAGTAGCGGAGGAGAAAAGCGGCATCCAAGCATTTAAGCTCCATCTCGAGTACCCATAAGTCATCCGAAGGGGGGCGGTCACGCCAACAGATGAGGAAGCGGTAGGTATCACCATCAGTAGTAGCAAGTGCCTCAGCCTCAAGTATCCTTTCTGGGGTAAGAAATGTCTTGGGACACCTGGGAAACATGTTAGCAGTAGGAATAAAGGAATGCAACTCACCATCTGATGATATACCTGTGGGGACCGTAAGAGAGAGATCATCTGAACTACCACTCCCCAAACCATTAGAAATTTTAGTGGAAGTAGAGGATGACAAAGAATTCAACTCTTGTGGAGGCAAAACAAACAACATTAAATCCGAGACATTAAAAATGGGAGAGATTCCTCAATCAGCAGGCAAATCCAAAACGAAAGCATTGTCACCTAGCTTCTTAATAATCCAAAAAGGGCCGGCGCGCTTTGGTGCTAACTTTTTAATGGTGCCCATGGGCAGTCGCTCGGGAACTAACCGGACTAAGACCAGATCGCCAACATTAAAGTTTGACACTCTCCTATGTTGATTAGCGTGCGCTTGATAAGACTCGTATTGAGTAGCCAAGGTAGCCCGTATACGAGCGTGTAGGTCATGAATGTGTTGGGCGAAGGATTGTGCCAATTGACTTTCTTTGTACGTTGGAGGCAACGGAACCAAGTCAAGTGGCACAGGGGCCTTGTACCCGTGGACAATCTCGTTGGGAGACAACCCCGTGGACCTATTTCTGGAATTATTGTAGGCCAATTGGGCATGGGGAAGAAGTAAGTCCCAAGTGCCCTTGTGATCGCTCACAAGACATCTAAGAAGATTTCCCAAGCTCCGACTAACCACTTCCGACTTCCTATCAGTTTGTGGATGGTAGGAGGCGGAAAACAATAATTTGGTACCCATTAAAATCCAAAGTGTTTTCCAAAAATAACTCGTAATCTTGACATCCCTATCCGATACTATTGTCTTCGGCACTCCACGGTGACTAACGACGTCCTTAAAATATAATTTCGCCATGTGAGACGCGTCATTGGTCCTACTACACGGAATGAAATACGCCATTTTAGAAAATCTATCCACCACTACAAAAATAGAATCGTGACGACGTAAAGTGGTGGATAGGCCTAGAACAAAATCGATACTCACGTCTTCCTATAGTGTGGAAGGGATAGGCAAGGGCGTATATAATCCAACGTTGGTCTTGGTGCCCTTGGATACCTGACAGGTACGACAACTACTAACTACCCTTGCCACCATCGCCTTAAGTTTTGGCCAATAGAATTTCTCCTCAACTAGTGTAATTTCCTTGTCCCTACCAAAGTGGCCACTCAACCCTCCACTATGCAGCTCCCAAATGATATGAAGTCGTAGAGAGGACTGCGGGATACACAACTTCCCTTGCCTAAAGAGGTAACTGTCTCTAATAACAAACACAGTTATCATCGTGGGGGAGCTATCCTGAGAGGATAAATAGGATTCCTGAAAATCTGGGCAGGTAGCGTACTCATCTTTAATGCGTTCAAAACCTACAACGTTAACCTCCATAGTGGAAAGCAAGAGGGTAAGGCGACTAAGAGCATCCGCAACTTGGTTATCTGACCCCATAAGGTGCTCAAGGTTAAACGTGTAACCTTGTAGGAAAGCTACCCACTTAGCGTGACGCGGGATGATTTTATGCTGGCCATTGATGAAGCGCAAAGCTTCATGATCGGAGAGGATCACAAACTTCTTGGAGAGGAGATAGTGCCTCCAATGGTGCAAACACCGCACAACCGCATAAAACTCCCTATCATAGTTTGAATAATTTAGCTTAGCGCCAGTTAACTTCTCACTAAAGTAACTAACTGGGTGCCCCTCCTGACTCAAGACACCTCCAACACTCACCCCAGAAGCATCACAAGTTAACTCAAAGACTTTGGTGAAGTCTGGTAGACGCAAGACAGGTGCCTCGGTCATAAGCTTCTTAATGCGGCTGAAAGCAAGGGTAGCAGAATTCATCCAAGTGAACTTGCCCTTCTTCATGCACTCCGTAATGGGGGCCATGATGTTACTGACGTATCGTATGAAACGTTGATAGAAAGTAGCTAATCCATGGAAACTACGCACCTCACGTAGGCTAGTCGGTTCGGGTCATTCCCGTATCACTTGAACTTTACCAGGATCAACTCGTATGCCCTCAGACCCGACTATATAACCCAAAACTTCTACCTCTGACATGTAGAAAGTGCACTTCTTAAATTTTAAAAACAATGTTTCCTTCCTCAAGGTGGAAAGAATCGCTCTCATGTGGGAAATGTGCTCGTCAGTGGTGGTGCTGTAGACTAAGATATCATCGAAATAAACGACCACAAACTTTCCCAAGAATGACTGAAAGACATGTGTCATCATCCGGGAGAAGGTGCTGGGGGCATTGGATAACCCAAAGGGCATCACAAGCCACTCATATAACCCGTCCTTAGACTTAAACGCAGTCTTCCATTCATCTCCCTCACGGATCCGAATCTGGTGATAGCCACTCCGTAAGTCCAACTTCGTAAAGATAGTGGCGCCAGATAAGACATCTAAGAGGTCAACTAATCGCGGAATAGGAAAACTATACTTGATAGGAATCTTGTTGATAGCGCGGCTATCAACACACATCCTCCATGTACCATCGTTCTAGGGGGCAAGCAAGGCTGGTACCGCACATGGGATCAAGCTAGTCCTAATGAACCCCTTCTTCAACAGGTCCTCAATCTGGGTCTGTAACTCCTTATGGGCAGCGGGATGAAGTCTATATTAAGGCTGGTTGGGTAGGGACGAACCGGGAATAAGGTCTATCGCATGCTATATATCCCGAAGTGGTGGCAACGTCGAAGGTAGCTCATCCGGGTAAACATCCTTATATTCTTCCAATAATGCTCGGAGCTCACTGGGTAAGTCAGCCAACACTCCCAAATTAGTCGTTGCACTTATAAGTACTAAAGCATACAACACTCCATCAAGAAATGAATCCTTCCCAAATTCCTTCTTACCTACTAGACTCAATGTTTTCCTCTCGACTGGGATAGTGGTGTCCTTAGCCACAGCTAATGGTTCCTTCGGAACGCTCGGCCTCAACGTAATGACCTTGCCATTAAATTTAAACTCGTATATGTTGGATCTCCCAAAGTGTGTCACGTCGCGGTCGTATACCCACGGACGGCCCAACAACACGTGACAAGCGTCCATTAGAAGGACGACACACCACACCTCGTCAGTATAGGATTTGATCGAGAGGGGTACCATGCATCGCTTGGTGACCGGAATGGTAACCTTATTGATCCAAGCTACCTGATACGGAGTTGGGTGGGGCTGCGTGGTCAAGGCCAATCGTGTAACGGCATTTTCAGAAATGACATTCACACAGCTACCACTATCAATATCAGTTTGCAGAGCTTCTCACCACTCTTAAAAATTAGAGAAAATATGCTCGTCCTCTTCCAATCATCTAACGGACGAGGAGTGGTCAAGATACAACGCATCACCATAAGGTGGTGCTCGTCCTCTAAATCACTTGGGACCCCATCTGGGTCACTCTCCTCTGCAGCCTCATAGACATAATCTGCGAGGTCGGTAGTCGACTCTAAAAGGGTTGTGGCCTTCGTCTTCGTTGGGCACTCAAAGGCATGGTGGCCTTGAATGCCGCAAGAATAACATGTGGTATTGGTCTTACAAACCTTCCCTATGGAGAAACGCTCACCCGCGAGATTCTTAGTGTTCCTAGCAGTGATCACTACCGACTTCGACTCGGTGGACCTAAACTTCCCCTTATCCGGGTATGTGGAGGCAGATGCTCCATCTGTGGACTTGTTCTTTGCATGGGAATAGCGGGAATGGGCCTCAGAGGCCAGATGTTTTTCGATGTCGAGGGCGGCATTGAAGGTCGTATTCAGGTCCGTATGACCATAGCGCAAGAGCTTCCTTTGAATCTCGGGTTGAAGCCCTTTACGAAACATAGATAATGTGACCTCAGGGATCTCCCTAAGATCACAACGCACCATACGATCCTTCAGCTCTCCCATGTACTCAGCTACCGAATTTGAGCCCTGTCGCAGGGTGGCAAGCTCATCGAACATATGTGTTCGGTGGTACGCCGGGACGTACTGATCGGTTAGCAAATTTTTCATCACCGGCCAACCTATAAGTGGGGCTCCATGTCTGGTTCCTAATCTCCGCTCCACATTCAGCCAATACGTCTTCGCACGGCCTGTTAACTTCATCCTGGCAACTTGGACCTTTTGAGGGTCCGTGAGATTGTGCCATTCGAAGTAACATTCCATGTCCATAGTCCAATTAAGGAAGATCTGGGGATCTCCCATGCCATCGTACGTGGGGGCATTAATCTTAATGGTCGTAGTGATATCAAAACCTCTCTCGTGGCGGTGTTCTCGTGGGGGTACTCGGGGAGAGTACTCATCGGAATACGAATCAGGGATTTGTTGGCACCGGTGGGGCTTCGCAACATTAACGGGTAGCGGTGGCGGCCCTCCTTGATTCAAAAAGAGTTGTCCTAACATGGCCCTAATCTCAGTCATTTCGTTACGTAGACCCTCTATAGCCACAGCGTTGGGGTCCCCTTGCTCATTCCCAACCATCCTAGACGATGAGGGGGTAGTGTATTCTGTTCCTAGTCTAGTGCGCATGCATGTGTAGAAATATTTGGAAAGATGATTTTCCCTATGGCTGACCCTACATGGAAAACAAAATATTTTTGAAATTTCCCGATGTAAAAAAAATGTATAACATTAAAAAAAAATTTTGAACATTTCGCAAAAAAATACAGATTTTAGAGCGCTATTGGCAGACCAGTAGAAATTTTTTTTTGTTTTTTTGTGGTTTGTATTGTGCGTGCCGACAAGACTCAAACGAGGACGTTTCAATTAGGAAATTGATACGACCACCTCTGATACCAAATTGATGTAGGGGTCATTCGGAGAGCGTCACGAACATAAGTAACCCAACCAATCCCAACACGCCTTAGATCTACCGCTCCTACATAAGCATCCAGCGACTTGTTACGATTCGGATCAAACGCAGCACATAAAACAACAAGGAGGAGTGATCTACTCTAAACAACGATCAAGAAAAAGAGTCGGATGATTCCCCAAATTAACGCAAAGGTTGCCAATCCTTTTTGAGAGCAAAATCAAGGCTATAGGGCAAGATTCACTCAAGTAAATTGGATCTACCCATTCCGGATTTAAAGAAGTTCGAAAACGATGAAATCAAATTAGAAATGGCGAGCGATTGAATTTAAAAAATCACGGAAACAACGGTTGTTCAACCTCCACAATACTAGCAAGAAAACACAAAGATGAGAGGGGAGAAATTACCCAACCCAGTTTTCATGAACACACTTGATAAGGTGGGAGAATCACTCTCTCCACGGATCCACCGGCATCACACCGAATGGGGCTGCAACCTTCTTCCTTGGAGTCGCACCGAAGGAAGCCACGCCGGCATCGCACCGAAGAGGGGAGGAAGGAGCAAAGGGGGCGGCGGTTTCACACCTTGGCCGGCGGCTTGGGGAGATCTCCTTGGCCGAATTTTCTCTCTTAGGGAGGAAATATTTTAGGGTAGCAAATCTTGTCTAATATTCTCATCAAAGGTTCTCCTTAAATAGGAGTTACAACACACATCTAGCCATCCAATATGGAGATGAAATCTCATTCATCCGGAAGGCTAAATACACACCAAAATGTTTAAATGCAGGAAATAACAAAATAAAAGGTCCTCTCATGAATATAAAATTATTACCCAAACATGGAATAATTTTATATTCACAAAAATAAAATAACATAAGTGAATAAATTAAAATAAGCCTTCAAGTGGGCTTAGCATGCCGCGGGCGGAGGTTATAACGCTGCCTTCCGTTAGCATCATCATGTCTTCTGTTAGCATCATCATGGCTCTGAAAGTCTTTATGTTGTAACGCATCAGCAACCGGATCATCATAAAGTAGTGGTGGCGAGGCCGCGACATCATACGTCTTCCTTTTTAGGAGGTCACCCCGCAGGTAGAGTAGCCGCAGACTACGCAGCAGGAGAGCCAGACCAGGACGACAGGGCCTAAAGGGACGGTACCGTCACTACCGTCGGTTACAGATGTGAGTGTTGAGCGACTCTGATGTAGCCCTGTTGTGTTGAAACCGGAATCCGGCCTCTTGTGGAGTTCGACCCTTGCGGAAGGGGTGGTCTCGCGCCTACTTTGCTCCTGCAAGAAAAACAACAAAGGGGACAAGGAGAAACAGACCCAAGGGCTCGGCAGGGAGGTCCCACCACAAACCCGGAAGATCTCAGAGCGCTTCCCCTCCTTAGCCAGAAGCCGAGCTAAGTTACCCTCAGAAAGCACTCGAAAATTGGGGCAGGAGAGCACTGGGAAGAACCTGCTTTCTGGGGTACCCCTTGGATCCTATTTATAGCTTTTGAAATCCAGACTGCCAATAACCAAAAGAACTGACCTGAAATTACCAGAAAACCCTTGGCTGGGTCTGCCAACAGCCAAACTCCGCTGTTTTGAAGGGCTATGGGCAGACCAGCAGGGGCAAAACAGTAAAAAGTACCTCACACATCCGGGCGACCTGGGGAGTTCTGGCCACCTCGGAGTGTACTTCTCGCCTACCATTGCCGAGCTCCACTGCGAGGACGCGAGTTGTGTGTCGCTCGGCGAATGCCGAGCTCGGGGTCGCCGATCGTCGATCTCTGGTCGACAGATGCCGAGCTCGGGCTCGCCCCCTTTGCTGCCGAGCTCGCCTATGGTCCTCAGCCCGATTTGCCTATTCCCTGGTGACCTTGCTCGCCGAACACGGGGTTGTACACAATCCCCGCTCTTTTCGAGCTTGTGAAAGCTCGGAAAGAAACATCCAACCCTAAGTGTGCGGCGAGCACTGGTTGGCGAGTTGGAGGGAATCTTCTGGTGTGGGCCACCTGCGGCTATATATATGTGCACCTGCCCAGCTTCCTGGCTCTTGCCATTCTTCCTGCTGCTTTGCCAAGATGCCTCTTCCTAAGGAGATCCAAGAGCGCATAGACCGAGCTCGCCAGGCCTCCGCGGCTCGCGTTGCCGCTCTGACAGCGGTCCCTGCGAAAGCTCCCCAAACCGATCCTGCCGAGCCCAGTTCCAAGAAGTCAAAGCCGTTCCCTGAAGCGGCCGAGCCCATTTTCCACGACCCGAGGACCACCCTGGCTTGCGAGACCGGCTCTTCCACCCGAACCATTCTGGAGAAGGATAGGGAGATCGTCGTGGTCGGCGACGACCTGGACGGCCAACCAGATGGTGAGGGCGACGTGCCACGGGGCCTCGCGCCGCGAGGCGAGGTTACGCTCACCACCTCACGATTATCGGCACCGGACAGCCATCCCCGGGATCCGCCGCTTCTCTTCGGGATCCTGCCTGTGAGCTCGCAGAGGCCGAATTCGCCTGCGGTTTCCCCCCCCCCCCCCCCTCCTCGCCAAATTGACGCGGCCGCGGGGGAGGGTCTGGGGAACATTCCCACCCCGGGGTTCGAGCTCATCTCGCCGGGGGCTCGCGGCCCAGGTCGCGGGAAGGATCTGAGGTTCATTCCTCCTCGCATCTCCTTTGAACCGCCGAGCTCCTCAGGTCAGCCTTGCTTGACCCTGTGCTTCATAAGTCTTCGCTCTCTTCGCTGATACCTGCCTTTACAGCTCTTCCCAGTCAATCGGCTGCCGAGGAATCCTCGCGGGCTGCCCACTACTCTCCCCTCCCCTCCCCGAGCTCGCTAGACTCTTACCTATGTCCTGATGTGGATCAAGGCAAGCTGACGAGGAGATAGGTCAAGCTCCTCAAAAAGCTGGTGTGCGGACTGCGCGAGGTGCAGGGGGTCAACAAGACGCTGCAGCGCGACTACGCACGTCTTGCTGACGAGGTCTACCGCGGCCAAGCTGGCGAGTTGATGTCCCCTTCCCGGCTCCTGGATGAGATAGACGACGGCCTCTCGGTTGCGTAGAGGAATTCCGGAAGGATCCGCGAGCTGCTCCGCGCGCGGCAGCCTGGGGGGCGGGGGTCGTGAGGCCGGGGTAGGTAAGTCAGCGGGCTCCTTTTCCGAGCCGACCGGCACTCGCATCCCGATCCCCCCCTGCTCGCGCGCCCTGCTCCTTTAAACCCCGAACTTCTATTTATGTAATAAAAATTAATCTTGGAATATTCTTGATCATGCTAAATAAAATGCTGCAATGTGTTACTTAGCCTTGGATGGGATGCGCTGGAAGTCGGCGAGCTGGGGTAGCGAGCTAGGGTGGCGATCTGCGCTGATTGGACAGCCTGCTTCAGATTTTATTTCCTATAAATAGCCAACCCCCCCCCCCCCGGCTCTCACCTACCCCCCGTGTTGTGCCTATACTGCTTTGCTTCCCTTTCTCTGTGTTCTCCTTTTTCTCTGCTCGCGTAGTGCTTTTTTTCTCGCGAATATGGGCAAGACCATCCCAGATGTCGATGGCCGCTCCAAGTGCGCGCAGCACTTCACGGACTACTGCTTCTTCGAGGGGCACACCAGCGAGGAGGAGCTCGCTGAATTCGTGGCGGAGCGCGTGCCGTCGGGTTTCGAGGCGCGCAGGCCGAGGACGGGCGAGGCCATCAACAACTTTTACGAAGATGAGCTCGCCTTCCCCATCTCGCACTTCGAGGTGGGGCTGCGCCTTCCCTTGTGGTCGGAGATCCGGCAGATCTTGAAGTACTATGGGGTCGTCCCCGCGCAGCTGAACTCCAACGCCATCGCGATGATGGTGGCGTTCGCGAGCTACCTCCGGCGGGAGAAGATCGAGTTCAACCCGACGGTGTTCAGGAAGCTCTTCTCCTACAAGGCGACGCCGGACGGGGTCGCCTACTTTGGCGGCTCCTTGATCAAAGTTCGCGAGATCGCGAACAAGCACCATACCTGGATGACCAAGATCACCTTTATCAAGGGCGATCTCGCCAACATCCCCTACTCGCCGCAACAAAAAGGCGAGGAGGTGTACCGCCCGCCAGCCGTGTCCGGCAACGACGCCGAGCTTCACAAATTCTTCTTACACAAAGATTTCGAGGTCGCCTTCCTGCGGAGGGGCCTCGACGTGCTCCCCCCCCCCCCCGTTCTGCCCGGCGAAGGTATGCTTCCCTTCTCATCTTGCCGAGCTCGCCTGTCCGCCAAACTCGGCACATCACCTCTGAATTCCTAACTCTTTTAAGTGTTTTCCTGCAGGGGAGCGAATAATCCCCGTGAACCCGCCGTTCGTGGATCCAGGGCTCCACACCGACCCTCTTGCTCACGAGAGGGCGGCGGCACTGGCCTGCCGAGATGAGGAGGCCCTCTCGCAGCCCTCTTCCAGCAAGAGGCGTCCTGAGGGTGCGGGGTCGAACCCGCCATCTGGCCACCGTCAGATAAAGAAGATGTGAAGGGCCCTTCTGGCTCTGCGGTGGCAACAACAATAGCCCAGCCCCAAGTACATCAGTTCGTCGGCGACCCCTCCTGATGCGTCGTCGGAGAGCCCGCTGAAGGAGATAACCAGCAAGGGGCGGAAAAGTGGCGAGGGGCCCTCTTCCACGGCGGCGATCTCTCCTCCTCCAGCGGCAAAGAGGACTGCCCGCGAGCGCGCGCCGCCGAAGCAACATCCCCTCTTCAACTTCGGCGCGTGCTGGAAGGATTCGGCGGGCGTGCCCATGCTGCAGTGGGACGAGCTCGCTCATCGAGTCTCCATCTCCACTCTTCATCCCTCCTGGCACGACCGCGAGCCTGCCACTGGTCACGCCTACGCCCTCGGCTTCAGCTTATATGGCCGGGAGGATGCCGAGGCCTACAAGAAGACGACCCTCCGGCAGCTTGGCCATGAGGGTCTGCAGTCCCACCTGCAGACCCTGGAGCTGCACCACATGCTGGTGCGCCGCAGCTTCGCCCTCAGCCACCAACTCGGAAGGGCTGAGCAGGCTCGCGACCTCGCCAAGGACAAGGTCACCGACCAGGCGAGGCGGCTCGGCATAGCGGAGGGTCTACTCGCCCAAGCCGCCGGCGGGTTGGTAAGCGCCAAGCGCTGCTCCTCTCTTTTACTTAGAAAATTTTTGTGCTGCTGCTAAATGGACTCTTTTCCAGGATGCCAAGGCGGCGGGCGAGCTTCAGGCTCGCAACACTGAGCTGGGGGAGGAGGTCAGTCAGCTGCGTGCACTACTGGCCGCGGATGCCGACGCTGCAGGGGAGCTCCAGGCTCGCAACGCTGAGCAGGGGGAGGAGATCGGCCGTCTGCGTGCACGCCTTGCCGATCTGGAGGGCGCGAACACAAAGCTGAAGGGGGAGAACCAGGACCTCCTTGGTGAGGTGCGCCGCCAGGCCGAGATCTTCTTCCCGCCTCACGACAACGATCCTACCCTCCCCTACAAAAGCCCGCGGATCTTTGGCGAGGCCGACCTCGCCGACAGACTGCGGATCAACTCCATCCAAGCCGCCGAGTGCACCCTCCAGATGATGAAAGATTCTGTGGTGCTGGTGGAGGGGTGTGAGGGGATCTCGGCTCGGGACCTGATGCCGAGCTTGTTTCCGGCGACGCTGCCCAGCGAGAAGGAAGACAGCCTGGACGCTATGTTCGGGAAGAGCTTCCAGGATCCTTCGGGTGACGGCGGGGATCAGTCCGACGGAGGGGGCGAGGCCTGAGGGTAGCTGGTACTTTTGTTTTCTTTTTTCCTATTTCTTTGTTCACTCGCCGAGGCGAGCCCCCCATGCAACTACTTTTTGCATATAATTAAAGTTTTTTGATCATACCAGTTTCACTTCCTTTCCTTTCTTTACTATGCTTGTTGTGCTCTGAATTTATGCGAGTGCTTCTCCCCGCGACTTTGCCGAGACAGGTTCCGCGAGTAGAGCGGTTATGAGAGCGCGCCTGCGAGTGGATGCGTTTTGAGTGTTCGCCGACCCCCCAGCGATTCGGGGGCGAGTTGCTCTCCGCCCTTGTCACACTACCCTAACTCGCACGCGAGCTATCCAGGTTGAGCACGAAAACGGGAGAAAATTTCTCCAAGTCCAATGGCCAAAGTGGGCGAGGTACCCCGGTTCTGTTTGCTCTCCTTTGGCGAGCCCCGGGCTCGCATCCCACTCGCTGATGCCCAGCCGTGGTTGGCGGGTGCACACTCGCTCATGCCGAGTCCCCCAGCCTGACTTGCCTGCTAGATCCTGTCGAGCTGGGCTTGCCGATCCCGAGCTCGCCCTGACAGAACCCCTTTTTTTTCCTTTGCTCCCTGGGACTGAGACCTTGAACCATACCTGACGACTTCGAGGCCGACACCATCGAGTGACCTCTGGCCCTGTCAGCTAGGTGAGAGCCTGACAGTGGGATCTGCTCGAGGCTAAGGATGACACCGAGTGACTTCCAACCCTGCCAGCTAAGTGAGAGCCTGGCAGCGGGATCTGCTCGGGGTCCACTACTAACACCATCGAGTTACTTCCAGCCCTGCCAGCTAGGTGAGAGCCTGACAGCGGGATCTGCTCGAGGCTAAGGATGACACCGAGTGACTTCCAGCCCTGCCAGATAGGTGAGAGCCTGGCAGTGGGATCTGCTCGGGGTCCACTATAAACACCATCGAGTGACTTCCAGCCATGTCAGCTAGATGAGAGCCTGACAGCGGGATCTGCTCGAGGCTAAGGATGACACCGAGTTACTTCCAGCCCTGCCAGCTAGGTGAGAGCCTGGCAGCGGGATCTGCTCGGGGTCCACTATAAACACCATCGAGTGACTTCCAGCCCTGTCAGCTAGGTGAGAGCCTGACAGCGGGATCTGCTCGAGGATAAGGATGACACCGAGTGACTTCCAGCCCTGCCAGCTAGGTGAGAGCCTAGTAGCGGGATCTGCTCGGGGTCCACTATAAACACCATCGAGTGACTTCCAGCCCTGTCAGCTAGGTGAGATCCTGACAGCGGTATCTGCTCGAGGCTAAGGATGACACCGAGTGACTTCCAGCCCTGACAGCTAGGTGAGAGCCTGACAGCGAGATCAGCTCGGGGTCCAAAATACGTCACATTCCACCATGCAGGCTAGTTACGATAATATCAGAGAGTTTGAAGGAATTTATTATAATCAAAGTGCTGCCTACATGTTTCAGGGGAAAAATCATTTGAGGTTGTCCCCACTCCAGGTGAGACTCAGGGTCTCGCCCTCTACATTTTGGAGTCGATAGCCCCCTGACCCCAAGGCTACCTTTACAATGAATGGTCCCTCCCAGCTGGGATTGAGCTTCCCTAGGGATGCTGACCTCCCTGCCGCATCTACTTTCTTCAGCACCAAGTCCCCCTCCATGAACTGCTTGACCCTGACATGCTTGTCAAAGTACTTGGCCATTCTTCTTTTCACCTCCTCCTGCCGGATAGCGGAAAGCTCTCTTACCTCTTCCACCATGTCGAGGGAAAGCCTCAGTTCCTCTTCGTTCTCTGCTTGCCATTCCTCACGGCCTTCTTTTGCTGCCATGACTCGCGGTGTTTGGACTTCGAATTCTATGGGGAGCACTGCCTCGCACCAGTGGGAGAGTTTGAAGGGGGTCTCTCCCGTAGATGTGTTGGGGGTGGTCCTTAGGGCCCAAAGAACAGTAGGAAGCTGCTCCACCCAGTTCCCTTTCAAGTTCTCCACCTTCTTTTTGAGGAGGTTGACGATGATCTTGTTTGCGGCCTCCACCTGCCCGTTACTCCTGGGATGATGGATCGAGGCGAACCGGAGATCGATTCCAAGCTGTTCGCAGAAGCTGGTGAACTCGGCACTGGCGAACTAGGGCCCGTTGTCCGTGACGATTGCCTGGGGCAGCCCATGGCGACAGATGATCTCCCCCCAAACAAAATTCCTGATCACCTGGGAGGTCACCTTGGCCAACGCCTTCACCTCCATCCACTTTGAGAAGTAGTCAATCATCACTAAGAGGAACCTTCTCTGGCCGCTGGCCTGGGGGAACGGCCCAACCAAATCCATCCCCCAAATTGCGAAAGGCCATGGGTCCGTGATACTTCTGAGTCACTGGGCTGGTTGCAGCTGGAGAGGGGCAAATAGCTGGCACTTATGACATCTTCTTGCGAACTCAGCGGCATCTCGGCCCAGGGTGGACCAGAAATACCCTTGCCTGACTATCCTCCCCTCAAGGGTCCGACTCCCGGAGTGACTCCCACATTCCCCGGAGTGGACTTCCTCCAAGATCCTTCGCGCTTCTCCCTCGGTCACGCAGCGGGCTAGCATCCCTGAGAGGGTCTTCCGGTATAGCTGCCCATCCTGGAGGAGGTAATAGGCTGACTTGTGCCTCAGTTTCTTATTATCTACCCCCTCCGAATACTCTCCTGTGGAGAGGAAGACCACGACTGGATCCATCCATGAAGCTTGCTGATCGATTTCCATGAGCTCCCCTTCTTCGATGGAGGGGCGGAACAGGTCGGTGATGGTGCCCCCCACGTGGGGACCATGCTTTGCTAGCTGATCGGCTTGTTCATTCTCTTCCCTGGGCACGTGTCGGATGGTGAAAGTTTGAAAAGTGCCAATGACCCCCTTTACCTTGGCCAAGTATGATCGCAGGGCGGGCTCCCTTGCCTCGAACTCCCCATTGATTTGGGAAGCTACTACCATGGAGTCAGTGAGGACCTCCACGTCTGACACCCCAAGCTCCCTGGCCAGGCGAAGCCCTGCTATCACAGCCTCGTACTCGGCCTGGTTGTTGGTAATGGGAAAGTGTACCACCACAGTCTGCTCGATTCGGGTTCCTTGAGGGCTTTCTAGGATCACCCCCACTCCAAGGGAATGCCTCCCTGAGGCTCCGTCCACCCTCACTTTCCAAGGAGTCGGGCGGGTGAGCTCTTCCTCCGCTACTTCGACCACGTAGTCGGCTAAGAAGACAGCCATAGCTTGAGCCTTGATCGAGAGCCGCGGAACGAAGGAGACATCGAACTCGCTCAGTTCCACCGACCACTTAGCCAGCCTACCTGAATGCTCCACCCCCTCAAAGATGTTGCGGAGGGGATGGTCGGTCACTACCCGAATTGAGTGCGCCTGGAAGTAAGGTCGCAGCCTCCTGGCCGAGATGATCAGGGCGAAAGCTAGCTTCTCCAAAATCGGATACCGGAGCTCGGCCTTCCTCAGGACCCGGCTCACGTAATAAATAGGGAGCTGCCTCTTCCCTTCTTCGCGAACCAAGACGGAGCTCAAGGCCTCCTCCCCGACCCCAAGATATAAGAATAGGTCCTCCCCCTCCTTCGGCCCTTGGAGCAGCGGGGCCTGTGTCAACTGCACTTTGAGGGCCTGGAACGGCTCCTCGCACTCCTTGGTCCAATCAAACCTCTGACCACCCCTTAGCGTTTTGAAGAAGGGGGAGCACTTCTCCCCTGCCCGTGAAAGGAAGCGACTCAGCCCTGCTAGCTTCCCCGTCAGTCGTTGGACCTCCTTTGTATTCCGCGGGGACCCCAGCTCGAAGATAGCCTTGACCTTATCTGGATTTGGCTCTACCCCCGCGGGGGTGAGGAGGTGCTGTAACACCCCAGATTTTTGATTGCGTACCCTTGATGGGCGTTGCACGATTCCCAAGCAAACTGGAGTCCAGATGGGGACTCGGTGAGGCCTCTTAGGGAATGTTTGCACTTTTTCGCGCCCGGGTAATGTCGCTCAAAATGAGTTGCTGGTACAGGAAACAAAAAAAAGGGTAAAAAGTTCTTAAGGCAAAAATGGTCTAGGGCGACACAGAAACATTTTTCAAAACAGGGAAAAATAGTCATTTTTGTGCGTGACACGCCGCCCGACACGGGCGTGTCAGGGCGTGACCTGGGCGTGACCTCCTTGACTCGACGATTTTTCTGTGTCGAGTTGAGCTCGACGAATGGGGTACACGCCCCGTGACACGGGCGTGTCACGGGCCGTGTCCCGCAGTGTCGAGTGTCGAGTGTCGAGTGTCGAGTGTTGAGTGTCGAGTGTCGGGTGTCGAGAGAGGGGACACGGCCTGTGACACGGGCGTGTCACAGGGCGTGTCCAGCTGTGTCGAGTGTCGACACTTTGTGTCGACAAGGTGTCGAGACACGGGCTACACGCCCTAGGTCACGGGCGTGACCGACCCATCACGGGCGTGTACCCGGCCGTGTACCGTGTGGATAAACTTGGATTTGCCGACTTTCTGCGCCGCTTAAGGTACACGCCCTGCATCACGGGCGTGACACAGGGTGTGACCGGCCCGAAAATCGACTTTTTCCAGTTTTTTTGTGCCGTTCATTTCCTTGATTCTGCATCTAACGGTCCAGCTCTGTTCTGGAGAAAATAAGGCCGAAACAGAGTTTCTCCTCCTCACTTCACCTTCTCTTCATCTTCTTCTTCATTCTCAAAGAGAAAGCAAGGGAGAAAGGCTCAAGCAAGGCAAGGAAAGAGAGGAGCAGCCATCGCGGCATCGTCTCGGTTCAGGCAAGCGGTGTTCTTCACCCTTGCCAATCTTCTTTCTTGTCTTTGATTGTGCAAAATAGCTAGTTTTTCTCTTTCAAGTTTCCTAGCTTGTTCTTCTTGTTTTGGGTTCTTCCTCACTAGCCTTATTATGCTCTTAAATTTCCCTATGCTGAACGACATTGATTCATTAGCTAATTTCCCTATGCTCTTAAATTTCTCTTGTTCATGTGATTCATGTAGCTAATTTGATTCTTGTTCATATAGCCTTTCTAATTTGATTCATGTTCATGTAGCATGTGATTCTTTCTTGTTCCAAACATGTGATTCATATACTTAAGTTGATTCTTCTTTGATCAAAAGCATGTGATTCATTTCATGGAATTCAGTTCATCAAACTCTACGTTGGCAATTTGTAGTCATGTGTGAGGATAAAGGAAGGGAAAGTGGTACTTGGGTTATGGTGAGATTTGATTGTGGGGTTACGGTTAGGTTCGTTTATGGTGAGTTTTGCGAGGCGAAATGTGAACCATGGCAGAAGCGTGTGTGTGCGGATTTGGTAAGGGGTGGTGTGGGTTATGCCGTTGTGGCCACCGGGTTTGGATTTGTGGTGAAGAGCACCATTTTGGCCCCGGTTTGGGCTGGTTTTTATTGGTGCGTTCCACTTTAGGGCTGCCACCAAAAGACCCTTGTTGAATCGCATGTAACTGCTGCTTATGTTTCACTCGTTTAGTTGTTTCTTGTACTAAGGATGATGGAATGGGCATGTGTTTTGCCTTTTGCTCATGTGGGTGGAGCAGGACTTGATGAAACTTGTACGCACTTGGTGCGTTTGGTATGTGTTTTGGTGCGTTTTCCACTTGTTTTATTCACTCATTTTACTTAGATGAAACATTGCTACGGGGTCGGTAAGCCCCTTCATGATATTGTATAAACATGCTGCTCTTCTTTTTATTGTATCTTCGAGGATTGCTGAGGTATTCTTTCTTGAATGCCTCAGGTGCAGGTTGTAGCCGATTGAGCGGCTAGGTTTGTTGGTGGCATTTCTTGGGAGCTAGCCGAGCTTACTTAGCGAGGTAGTTCTTTTCTTTGTTGTACAGACATACATGTGCCCCAATGGGTTTGTGTCAGCTTGTTGGTGCCCATTGGTGGCTTACTTTACTTGTGATGTATGAATAATAGACTGCTAATGTGACTCATTTGGATGATGTCTTCCTGCTCTTGGGAAGAATTTATGGTAGGTTGCATTAGGTATTTTGAAGCTAAACCAAACCTATTATTGTATCCATGCATAACATGTTTTGGTTACTACACACTTATTTTCCAAATGACATAAACAAAGATGATTTCTTATATTAGTATCAATATAGACTGCATATAGGAGATCGTCATAACTAAACAAAGTATTTCCGCCGCGTACAAGTACAGTTTTTGATCCCTAAGGCCGAGGGATACGGCCATTCAATCCAAAGGTTTTCTTACATTTAACTGTTGAATTTCAACTCATAAAGTAAGCGTCAAGGGTTGCCTAAGCGTGTGCAGTTATCCCCTGCACGACGTGGCATCATAACTCGTAGTTCCTCTTGCTCTGATACGAGGTACCCGTTGAGGAAATGTGGGTTGTGACAGGTGCCCCAAAAACTTTCCCCTACTGGCCCCAAAGACACATTTTAGGGGATTCAATCGCATCTTGTACTTGCGCAGGGTGGCGAAGGTCTCCTCCAGGTCCCGGAGGTGGGAGTCCATGTCCCGGCTTTTGATCATGAGGTCATCTACATACACCTCCAAATTCATTCCCCTTTACTCCTTAAAGACTCTATCCATCATTTTCTGGTAGGTTGCCCCGGCATTCTTCAGGCCGAAGGGCATCATCCTGTAGCAGTAGCATCCATCCCCTGTGATGAACGAGACGTCCTTGATGTCTGGGGGTGCATCCTAATCTGATGATAACCTGAAAAAGCATCTAAAAAACTCATCACAGAAAAACCGACGGCTGAGTCAACCAGCGCGTCGATTCGAGGCAAAGGATAACAGTCCTTAGGACAAGCTTTATTAAGTAAGGAAAAGTCGATACACATCCTCCACTGGCCGTCTCCTTTTTTAACCATAACCACGTTGGAGACCCAGCCGGGGTACTGAATCTCAGACACGAAGCCAGCCTTGAGGAGTTTCGCCACCTCCTCCCTGATAGGCTCCGCCAGCTTGTCCGCAGTGTACCTCTTCTTCTGCTGAACGGGGCGTGTTCCCGGATCCAGGTTGAGGCGATGGCAAGCCACATCCGCGTCAACCCCCGGCATCTTCGCGGCATTCCAGGCGAAGATGTCCACGTTCTTCTGGATGCACTCCAGCATCCTGCCTTGGTCCTCCGGGGTCAGCTCCCTGCTGACGCGGATCTTCTCTATCCTTTATCCTCGGGTGAGTACCTCCAGCTCCACCACCTCCTCTGCTGACTCCAGCCTGGATTGCTCCCCCCATCCCTCGGCATCCCCTTCCTCCGGAACGGGGACCTCCACCTCCATCTCTCCTCCCACGGCCCTCACTTCGGCCACCTCCTCCAGATCTCCTCCTGCTGTCTTCTCTGCGTAGTCCTTCACTCCCAGCTCCTCCCCTCCTACTTCCTGCTCGACCTCCTCCATCCTTCGCCCCATCTCCTCGGCTCCCTCCTGCCAGGAGATGGTGTTTACCGCAGTGACATAGCACTCCCGCGCCACCTTTGGGTCCCCCCTAACCCTGACCTGGACCCACTCAGCATTGAACTTCAAGCACTGATGGAAAGATGAGGGGACACAGCGGAAGGCGCTGATCAGGGGCCTCCCGAAGATGGAGTTGTAGCTGCTGGGGGCGTCCACAATGACGAACTTGCAGTTTCGGGACTGCCCCCCCCCCCCCCCCCCACCCCAAGGTGACATGGAGGCCAACTCCTCCCTCTACTTCCTTCCTTTCTCCTGAAAACCCGAACAAGGGGCCATCTGAGGCCAGCACCCTCTTTGCCTCCACCCTCATCGTGTCGAACGCCTTTTTGAAGAAGACGTTCACGGAACTCCCGTTGTCCACGAGGATCCGAGAGACGGTGAAGTTCTCGATGGCCGCCTTGATGACTAGCGCATCACAGAAAGGATCCTCGTGGTCTGGCATATCGCTCCTGGAGAAAGTGATCCTTTCCTCCGGGGGTGGGGTTTAGGACGTGGAGGTGATGCTCCGCCAGTACATGGTGTGGAGACTTGCCTTGCTGGAATCCTCGATCCCCACTCCCCCGTGGATCACTCCGATCCCTCCTCGGGTCCCCACATCCACCCGGTCTTCGCACCAATCCTCCTCCGCCCGAGGTAGGACCTCCTCAATTCTTACTTCCTGTCGCCCCTGCTGCTGCTGCTGCTGCTGCTCCCTATTCCCTCTCATCTTGAGGAACTCCGGACAGGTGGCCGTGGCATGCCCCTCTTCTTGGTGGAAGTCGCAATAGGGCAGCTCCACCCTGACCTCTCTTCTTCTCCTCCTCCACGCTCGCCTCCTTGCTCCCAGGGCTATGGCCATGGCCTCTTCTTGATCGGGGAGTCGGGGCCTCTGGCCCTGCCTCCAGCCCGGGGGGTGGAACTGGTCTTGCCTCCCCTGGTAGTGGTCCCTTCCGTAGTACCCTCTCTGTGGCCCCTGCCCTTGCCACTCAGGCCTCCATCCCAGCCGCCGGTCGTGCTCCTGACGCCCCCACCTCGACTGCTGCTGCCCTTGGAGCTGCCTTTGCTGCCTCTGCCTGGGCTCCCCTCTTCTCTCCTCCTGTGTCTTTCCTCCTCTCGACTCTTTATCTTCCTCTGTGGCCCACCTCGCCAACTTCCTTGCAAATTCTGGGTTTGACGCCTCTCCATCGACCTCTCTCACCGCCCTCTCCATCAACTCTTCGTAGGAGAGGGGGGGAACTCTCTTCAGCTCCATCCGGAAGAAACCCTGTTGCAGGCCCAGGGTAAAAGCCATCATCAGACTATGGCCCGGCATTTCCTGGACTTGAGTAACTTCATCCTGGAAATGGTCCACATAGCTCCCCAACATATCGTTCACCCCCTGCTTTATGTGCAACAAAGACTCGGACTCCTTCTTCCTCTTCTTGGAGGTAGTGAACCTCAGCATGAACCCTCGGCGCAGGTCCTCCAAGAAGTAGATGGAGCTGGCCGGTAGCTGGTGGAACCACTCCCTTGCCTTCTCCCGGAGGGTGATCGCGAAGAGTCGGCACTTGAATCCGTCCGACATCTGAAGGATGGAGACCACGTCCTCAAACCATAGGACATGCTGGACCGGATCCCCCTTTCCGGTGTAATAGGACATCTCTGGTTCCCTGAACCCATCTGGAACTGGAGCTGAAGAGACCAGCTCGCTGAAAGGACTTCCTCCCCCCACTGGGCGAGCTGGCGAGTCTCGTGAGCCCAGCTCGCCAAACCGACCTCGGCCAGCCGAGCCAGGGAAAAGCTCGCGCCCGGGGAGCTCGCACCCTCGACCCTCCTCGGCCACTTCCTTCCCAGCTCGCCTGCCGGGAGCGTCCTCGCCTAAGGACGGGGCAGTCGCGATCTGAACTGCCGGAGTCGAGCACTCGGCCCACGTGCCGAGTGCGAACTTGACAAGAGTCAGCACCTCGTTTCTGAAATCTTCAAACATCCCCACCGTTTCGAGTGGCGGGGGGGGCGGCGAGTCCGGCCTATCGGATCCTTGTCCTCCCGTCATTGAGCTCGCCGAATCCTTTCTGCGTTGACCACTGTCCACGCTCACCGCACCAAAATGTTGAAACTGGAATCTGGCCTCCTGTGGAGTTCGACCCTTGGGGAAGGGGTGGTCTCGCGCCTACTTTGCTCCTGCAAGAAAAACAACAAAGGGGATAAGGAGAAATAGACCCAAGGGCTCGGCAGGGAGGTCCCACCACAAACCCGGAAGATCTCAGAGCGCTTCCCCTCCTTAGCCAGAAGCCGAGCTAAGGTACCCTCAAAAAGCACTCGAAAATTTGGGCAGGAGAGCACAAGGAAGAACCTGCTTTCTGGGGTACCCCTTGGGTCCTATTTATAGCTTTTGAAATCCGGACTGCCAATAACCAAAAGAACTGACCTGAAATTACCAGAAAACCCTTGGCTGGGTCTGCCAACAGCCAAACTCCGCTATTTTGAAGGACTATGGGTAGACCAGTAGGGGCAAAACAGTAAAAAGTACCTCACACATCCGGGCGATCTGGCGACTTCTGGCCACCTCGGCATGTACTGCTCGCCTACCGTTGCCGAGCTCCACTGCGAGGACGCGACTTGTGTGTCGCTCGGCGAATGCCGAGCTCGGGGTCGCCGATCGTCGATCTCTGGTCGACGGATGCCGAGCTCAGGCTCGCCCCCTTTGCTGCCGAGCTCGCCTATGGTCCTCAGCCCGATTTGCCTATTCCCTGGTGACCTTGCTCGCCGGACACGGGGTTGTACATGTTGGGCATTTATTAGCCATACTCTGATATTGTAGAAGCATGTTTTAGCTTCTTTATTTGATGTACTTTGGACATATATGCTTGGTGTGGATTTGACTTCTCTTATTATTGTTTTGGTTTGGTTGGCATATATTGATATTGCATGTAGCCGGTGGAACAGGCGTCTTGTGGTACAGGTTAGCCCGTGCGCTAATGCTACCGCAAGGCGGCTGTTCTGGGCATAAGACCCCCTTCATGCCGTTTTTTGGGATCCAGGAGGGGGGGGGGGGGTCTTACAAATGATATTAGTTTGTCACGATCCTCAACTTAAGAAGTCGTTCCACAATGGTACCACCCCCGTTCGATTAGTCAGTTTGGGGACAAACTGACTTAGCGGAAGCAGTGGTGTGCCCATATGTAATTCACACTAAGTATGTCCAACTTTGACCTTAAGGTTAGCAAACCTGACCATACGTTTGTATTCTACGTGTATATTCCAGTGCTTGTTGAGCCAATGCGGGGCACTCCTGTCCCTTCCATACCCACTCAATTCCAACAATCCGAGTTGGGGCAGACGCTCACCGCCATCCTGGATGCCTTTAGGGCGTAGCAGCCTCCAGTGCAACAACAGGCTCTGGGCTCTAACTGGATAAGCACCTTTCGGGTTCTCTCCCCTCCCATGTACCTCGGGCCGGAGTCGGTCGTGCGCACGGAGGAATAGCTTGACACAGTGCAGGAGTTATTGGCAGGGATCTATTGCCTAGCTAGCATGGCTGTAACGTTGGTGGTGTCCGTCTTGGAACTACATGCTAAGAGGTGGTGGAAGTCACTCATGGGCTCCACCTTCCAAGAATGAGTGTATACAGAGATAAGTTGGAGCGAGTTCTCGGGTGTCTTCTTGGAGCACTTCATTCCTTCATCTACTCGAGATGAACTTGAGGAGAGGTTTCTACTGTTGAAGTAAGGATCAAAATCAGTTACGAAATATCATCAAGAGTTCCAACATCTCGCGAGGTTCGCGGACTCATATGATTTGGATGATAGAGGATATGTCAAGCATTTATACAAAGGGCTGCGAGATCCCCTAAGGCAGGCCCTTTTGTTTATAGCGGATGCTAGTTTGGCAGAGATTATCGACATGGCAAAGAGATTGGAGGCGGACTTCTTGGGAAGTGGTAAGAGACCTGCGGAGGGCGTGATGGAAGCTAGCCCAAGCAACAGAAGGAGGCAGGACTATAGAGGAGGAAGAGGATATCAAAGAGGTGGAGGGTGTCCCCACCGAAATTTTAGAGTGGAGAATCCGGTTCCGCAGCCGCCGGCATTGCCTCCACCGCCACAGGCTCAATAATTTCAGCAACCTGAGGGGCGTTATGGGCGGGTGTGCTTCAAATGCAACCAGCCAGGCCACATTCGACGTTTCTGCCCGTAGTTGTTTAGGAATGTCCCTCCTGCTCTCCCTCTGGTAGCTCCTCGAGGACGGGGTTACATGCGTGGTTGAGGACGAGGACCACAAGGAGGAAACCTCTGTCCTGCCTGGGATTAAGTGTACGTGCTGGACATGGCGCAAGAACGGAATCCCCAGGATGTGATTATAGCTATGTTGCCATTAGCTTTCACATTTTCATTGTTTAAATTAAATTTCTTAAGACATACTAGACACCTAGTGTTGAGTTTTGGTTATTGGTACTTAGGCATCGTGGCAGTTTGTGGAAATATGGCCTATGCGCTGTTCGATACCGGTGCCTCACACTCCTTTGTGTCAGAGGAATTCATTAAAGACATGGAGGGTGTACAATATTTTAATGGTATAGCCCGACGAGTACACCTCCCGGATGGCTCAGAGATGACCGCAACCGCTAAGTGTGAGCTAGAGATATTCATTGGGGGAAAGGCCTTTGATACGCCTGCCACGGTCTTGAGAATGCCAGAATTTTACATCATTCTTGGCATGGTGTGGTTGGACTGGCACTTCGCAAGAATTAACTATGCAGAGAAACGAATCTACTTGATGCATGGAGACACCGATGTCATCTTCCAAGGTATTAGATTCACACCTCGTATGTTGTTATCTTCAGTTCAGGCTGTAAAAACCCATATGAAGGGGGATGAAGTCTTCATGATCTGTTTCGAGTTGAAGGAGATGGTGTTGGATATGAAAGACGTGCGGGTAGTGCGGGACTTCCCCGAGGTATTTCTTGAGAAACTGCAAGGATTACCCCCGCATAGAGATGTTGATTTTCAAATTAATCTAGTACCGGGTGCCAAGCCTGTATCCAGGGCCCCTTACCGAATGGCCCTGAAGGAACTCGCGGAGTTTAGAGTTCAACTGTAAGAACTTGTGGATTCAGGGTTCGTTCGCCCCAGCTCCTTACCCTGGGGATCCCCTATATTGTTCGTCAAGAAGAATGATGGAACCCTGCGTTTATGCATAGACTATCGGGAGCTCAATCAACTGAAGGTGCGGAACACTTATCCGCTACCCCAGATCGACGAGCTGTTCAATCAACTGGTTGTGGCGCATTTGTTTTCTAAGCTGGATTTGCGCTCGGGATATTATCAATTGAGAATACAAGAAGGGGACATCCAAAAAACGGCCTTTAGTTCAAGATACGGGTTGTACGAGTTCACTGTAATGCCGTTTGGGCTCACAAATGCCCCTTCAGTCTTCATGAGCCGGATGAACAAGGTGTTTGAACCTTATTTGGATATCTTCGTCATTATTTTCATCGACGACATCCTGGTCTACTCAAAGACGGAGGAGGGGCATATTGAGCACTTGACCTTGGTATTGAAGAAATTAAAAGAGCACGCCTTGTTCGCCAAATTCAGCAAGTGTGAATTCTGGCTTAAAGAGGTTGCTTTATTGCGGCATGTGATCAGTGGAGCAGGACTAGCGGTGGATCCGGCCAAGGTGCATGTCGTGAAGGAGTGGTCGCCCTTGAAGTCGGCGGCTGATGTGAGGAGCTTCCTTGTACTTGCCGGGTATTACCGCAAGTTCGTAAAAGGATTCTCAAAGATTGCCCTTCCCCTTACCTCCTTGACGAAGAAAGGTGTGTCATATGAGTGGACACCCCAGTGTGAAGCAGCATTCCAAGAGCTGAAGGATAGAATTACCTCCGCCCCCATCCTAGCACTTATGTCTGGGAAGGAAGGATTTCAAGTTTACACCGACGAGTCATATCAAGGGATGGGAGCGGTATTGATGCAACACGGCCATGTAATTGCCTATGCCTCAAGACAACTAAATAAGCATGAGGTCAATTATCTGGTTCATGATTTGGAGTTGGGAGTAGTGGTATTTGCCTTGAAGGTTTGGAGGCACTATCTATACGGCGTCCACTGCGAGATCTTTTCGAACCATAAAAACTTAAAGTACGTTCATACATAGAAGGAGTTGAACTTGAGACAATGGCGGTGGTTAGAGTTTCTGCGCGATTATGAGTTCACCTTCAACTACCACCCCGGAAAAGCGAACTCGGTGGCCGGTGCATTGAGCAGAAAGGTACCAGACTTGAGCCTAGAGTCTCGATTGATGAGTATGGAGTTGGCTCAGATGATTGAAGAGATGGATGTTACTTTGGTATATAAGGTTTCTTCGGCAGAGTATACGAAGTACTTGGCAACCATAAGCATAGTTTGTGATATCCGGGACCGAATCTGGGCAGAGCAAGTAAGGGATGCAGCTCTGGCCCTGGTGATCAAGTCAATCGAAGATGGGACTACTGATGAGTATACACTAAAAGATGGCCTCGTTTATTTTCGCGGGCGGCTCTTCATTCCCAAGGGTGGTAAAATCTGGGAGGATATCTTCAGAGAGGCATATTGCTCTCAGTATTTAGTGCACCCGGGTATTGCCAAGATGTACGACGGCTTACGAAAAACCATGTGTTGGCCGGGAATGAAGAAGGATGTCAGATGTTTTGTTACACATTGGGAAGCTTGTCAAAGAGTGAAGGCGGAGTGCAAGAGTCCCGATGGTTTGTTACAGTCGTTGTCCATCCCCGAGTGGAAGTTCGAGGATATCTCCATGGACTTCGTCCATGGGTTACCTCGCTCACGCTCAGGGAACGATTCGGTGTGGGTGATCATTGATCGACTGACGAATGTAGCCCGATTCATCACTATGAGAAAGAGGCTCACGTGGATGTCTTGGTACGCCTCTTTGTGGAGCAGTTCGTATGGTATCATGGCATGCCTAAGAAAATCATTTCTGATCGGGATGGTCGTTTCACCTCAAAGGAGTGGAAGGCAGTGCAGGTGTATTTGGGCTCACGCCTTACCTTTAGCACCGCGTTTCATCCTCAGATGGACGGGTAGTTTGAGAGGACCATCAGAACACTGGAGGATCTATTGAGATTATGTGTGTTGGATAGAGGAGAGCCATGGGAAAGGCTCTTACCACTGGTAGAATTCTCCTACAACAACAGTCATCAAGCTAGCATCGGCATGGTGCCCCATGAAGCCCTTTACGGAAGGTGTAGAACCCCCTTGTCTTTGGTGCAAGATGAAGACCCGAAGGCTTTGGGAATTGAGTATATTGATGATACTGATTCGGTGGTTCGACTAATACAGGATCGCATGTTGGAGGCTCAAAGTCGACAGGAGAGGTATTATGATGCAAGGCTGCGGATGGTGGAGTTTCAAGTGGGTGATAAGGCATTTCTGAAGATTCGGCCGATGCATGGAGTGACACGGGTGTGTGGTGTGAGAAAGCCCAGCCGAAGGTACGTTGGGCCTTATACTATACAGGAAAGGATTGGCCCGTTGGCCTATCGGTTGGAGTTACCGCAAGAGCTAGAGAATCTCCACGATGTGTTCCATGTATCGTCGCTTCGAAAGGCGCTGTTACGGCCTGATCAATATATCCCCACTACTGATGGTGCAGTGGCGACTAATAGGTCGATGCGATTGAAGCCGGTGCGGATTGTAGACAATGAGACAAGAATATTGCGCCGTAAAAGTGTTCCCGTGGTGAAGGTGCTGTGGTCGAATCATGAGAAGGAGGAGTATCCATGGGAGCCGGTGGACTTGATGCGAAAATGCTACCCGGAATTATTTCCTCAAGGTAATTTTGTTTAAAAGCATATTTTATTTTTTGTTATGCTTTTATCCCCATAGCCTTAGCCTGATTTCGGGGACGAAATCTTTTATTTTGTTTATAGGATTTGTAACGTCACGATTTGCACTAGGCCCCTCGTATGCGTTTCTGAGTCAGGAGAGCTGACTTGGGTTCAGGGGAGTGCTGGCAACTGGGCTGCACTTGTAAATGGGAGGAGAAATTAGTCCAGAATAGGACACGGGTAGCGACATGGGCGTGTCCCTACCCGTGTGTGAGAGGCCAGTTCTCGAGTCAACGACTTGAGTATGTCCAGAGAAGGACACGGGTAGTGACACGGGCGTGTCACTACCTATGTGCATGATGGCACAGTAGGGACACGACATGTCCCGACCCATGTGTGTTGAGTAGAGCTCGACAAGGTGTGACCCTAGGAGGACACGGGTAGAGACACGGGCGTGTCCCTACCCGTGTGCGTCGAGTTGAGATCGATGAAGAGTACCAAAGAAGGACACGGGTAGAGACACGGGCGTGTCCCTACTCGTGTGTGTGTCGAGTTGAGTTCGACGAAGCGTGTCCAGAGAAGGACACGACCATAGAACACGGTCGTGTCATGTGGACACGGGTAGGGACACGGGCGTGTTCCTACCCGTGTCGAGTATTGAACTGACACTAAAACTGTCATCGACGCTTTTCCCGAGCAGGACACGGGTAAGGACACAGGCGTGTCCCTACCGATGTCACTTTTCATTTATAAGGGTAGTGAAAACCCTAGCCGTTTTCACTCCTCATTCCAGCCATTTTCTGAGAGAACTTCTGTAGAGAGGGAGAAACTGCTGGAGCAAGCCCTAGGGGAGAAGATCCGCAGCCGCAGTGAAGGAGAAGATGCTGCCGAGAAGAGTTACACGATCCATGGCCGGAAATGGTGGAAACACCGGAAATGAAGTGAGCTTCCTCCCCTCTCCCATGGTGCTAGATCTGTATATATCTAGGTGAGATGTCGACTCAAAAGAGTCTAGACTAGCGAGATGGTGATTTCTCTAGGAAGTGGCCGTTCTAGGGCTTGTGCTCTAAGGTTAGTTGTGTCTTCAACCTCTCCAATCTTCTATGTGAAGATGGGGGATGGTTTTGTGAAGAGTCATGGCCTCATGATGGTGAATAAGGGAGGAGGAATTTCTGGAGGTGATTTTCGGAGATCAACTTGAGGAGGAAGATGAACTGATGCTTTAAGATGCGTGCAGAATTTGTGTTCTGCACGCGGCGATCCTCTTGGCCATTTGCAGGTATAATATGACCAGATCATGGCTTTTGACTAAACTCGAAAGTTGAATTCCTTGAAAATACCTTTCGAACGAATGGTTGCACGACTTCAGGCGATGTCTGTAGCCACAGGAAAGTCTGAACGAATTTGGCGGCCGGCAAACCCAGCTTGCAGAAATTGTGTTCTGTACGCAGCGGAATTTGAAGCCGATTTCAAGTATGTTACTTTCAAATCTGGGTTGTGGTCTGAGTATTAAAGTTGTAACCCATGGAAAGACCTTTCTATCAAGGGGTTACACATCTTCACCGGATTCTTGTAGCTTCGAGAATCTCTGGTCGAATTTGCTGTCCAGATTTATTATGCACTTAAATTCCGGGTTTGGTATAACATGGATTTGGATTCGGTGGATTTAATGTTGCAATTAACTTGAGGTTTGGGTGAACTCTTTTATGTTAATAATGTTAGTTCTATAATTGATGAAGTTTAATAATTGGATCCCATGAAATTGATTTGTGAAGTGAAGCATACTTAAACGAAATGATTTGATAGAAATTGGTTGACTAATATAAATGCGCATCATGTTTATAATGTGTTGAAATCATTTGGAATGACATGTAGGAGGATAATCTATGGCCATGTGCATGATTGATTAACAGAATAAATTTAGTAGTACAATGCTTAGAGTGTCATCTCCCTACGGGTAGCATTGTGAAAGGATGTAAGTGCGGTGTTGACCGTCACTAGTTGGGATAGCGATGAGATGAGTCAAAGTCGGACGACTGGGCTTGGTCCTCGGTGTTCATTTCTCGGGGCTCCTTCCATGCCGAGTGGATGGTTGGGCTTGGACCTCGTGTTTTCTCCGTGGCTCCTTCCATGCCACGGTGATGTGGAATTTCATGCGGTGTGAGTCGACACGCGGTGTCGTAATCCCAGGTTAAGGATAGTGTGGTAGGTCTACGGGCTCGCCAGTCGTCACATCGACGGGAGTTGACAGTTAGACTTTGGGCAGTTGGGCTTGGTCATCGGTGTTCACATCACAGGGCTCCTTCCATTCCAAGTGAATGGTTGGGCTGGGTCCTCGTGCTTACTTCCGAAGCCACTTCCGGGTCACACAAGGCTAGTTCGGGGCTCGGTTCTTGGTGCACATCTACTCGAGACTCCCGCTGGGCCATAGTACGCTTGGGCTCCGCTGTTGTGTTCTTAGCATTGAGGTGTACGAAGTCCTAAGTGAAGTAGTGTGGATACCCACTTAGTAGTAGAGATGCCCGCTTTACTGTCGCCGCCTGGCCACGGAGGTTGATGCCTGCGAGGTTAGCTACCTGCTCGAATAGTGAGAACTATAGTATGTGTCGACATAGTGTTTGCATGTGATTGAACATGGGTGAATCATTTCATAGCATACATACAATTTCATAACATTATATAATAAGATCCTCATTGTATAAGTTTGTATGGGCACTCCTATACGATGAGTCACTTTATGTAAACCGATCCTTAACTTATAAGCTTGTATGCGAATCCTTATAAGTTAAATTACTTTCCTGTTGTAGATACTTATACTTGATGGTTCGTTATTGCTTTTGTAGAACTGCTAGATTATACTGTTGCTAATCTTATTGTACTATTACCATCTTCTTGTACCTGCTTATACTATTTATTATACTTTGTACCCTTTCTCTTTTCTCCGCCGGTGCCGAGGAGTCGCCAGGGGAGCGGATGTGAAGCCACTTAGTCTTTTCGACTAACGGTTGCTACGTTTTTCTTTTTAGGAGGTCACCCCGCAGGTAGAGGAGCTGCAGACCATGCAGTAGGAGAGCCAGGCCAGGATGACTGGGCCTGAAGGGATGGTACCGTTGCTACCATCGGTTACAGATGTGAGTGTTGAGCGACTCTGATGTTGCCCTATTGGGAGTTTATTAGCTGTACTTTGATATTGTAGAAGCATGTTTAAGCTTCTTTATTTGATGTACTTTGGACATATATGCTTGGTGTGGATTTGACTTCTCTTATTATTATTTTGGTTGGGTTGACATATATTGATATTGGCTGTAGCCGGCGGAACAGGCGTCTTGTGGTACAGGTTAGCCCGTGCGCTAATGCTACCACAAGGCGGCTGTTCTGGGCGTAAGACCCCCTTTGTGCTATGTTTTGGGATCTGGGAGGGGGTCTTACACCTATTCTGTACTGCAATTTCCGGATTGTATATGCAAAACCACCCCAGGATATCACGTATTAGTCCATCTGAATTCCCTTGATTCTCCACCTTTTGGTGGGGGATTCCATGTATATGCAAAAAGGAGGACTTCACTTATCCAAGTAGGAAGATCGTTACCCTCGGAACTAATTTTGGAGCCATTAACAAGCTTTCTATCTGGCTGGAAAGGAGCGCCTCACATTCCTCTTCATGGTTCTTGCCTTCGTTCTCGATTCCGACCACGGGTTCTGCTCCACTAAGAAGTAAAGCTCAGCCGCAGCCTTCTTCTTCCTTTTGAAAGTCTTTGTTTCAAGGATAGCTAAATCACCTAGACGGGGGGGGGAGTGAATAGGTTTCTTAATCTTTTGTGACTATCTTTAATTATATTTCTTTATATGTTATGTGAGTGAGCAGTTATCTGCTTTCAAGACACACACAACCTACATACAAAGAAACAACACAACAAGCACACACAAGATATATAGAGGTTCCCCGGAGTATGGTTACGTCCACTTTCCCTCCCACTTTTCTAACTTATAGTTAGACAAGGCAATTTTCCAATCTCGACTCCTAAGAGGTTACAACACAATCCCGCAGGACCACTCTGTCTCCTCCAAGATCTACAGCTCAGGCACAAGGCTCTACAACTCAGTGATCCAATTGTCACCTACCTCAGGCACAAAGGCCCTACAACTTAGGCTGGAGGACAGCCCTACCTCAGATCTACAAGGGATCCTACCTCAGAGATAATGACACTCCTACACCTCAGGCACAAAGGCCCTACATTAGATCCAAAGGATCCTACAACTCAGTCACAAGTACCATACACTCAGAGAGAATGACTCTCCTACCTCAGACCCAAAGGTCCTGCCTCAGATCTAAACTGGATCCTACACACGGTGATCAAATGATCACCTACCTCAGATTCTCAATAGAATCCTACCTCGAGCTAAATAGCCCTACAACTCAGATCCAAACTTGGATCCTACCTCAGAGCAAATTTGCTCCTACCACTCAGATTCAAAAGGATCCTACAAGGTGGATGTGGTTTGGTGAGTTGGTTTTGACACAAGAGATGTTTCTCTGTGCCAATCTTTCTAAACTGAGATAAACTCAGCCCAACTTTGACTCTATGGAAATAATCCCAGAGCCTACTGTTACCTGAACTGAGAAATACTCAGCCCTATCTTCTTCTCATCACCAGAGAATTCCTGCTGGAACTGAGAAGTGACTGTAGCTAGTCTTACTGCTACCTGGGCTGAGAGAATCCCAGCCCTAACTTCTTCTCAGCAATAAGGATGGAGATCTTGCTTTGGCCTGTGCTGGAAGCAACTTGCAGATCTGCTACTTTGCACCTTTCTAAACTGAACCAGAAGATCAGCCCTATCTCCTTCTTTACAACCCCCAAGATTCTATCTTCAGGATTAGTCTTACTTGAACTGTGAAGTAACAGCAGCTATGATTTCTCCCTTTGCTGCAACCTGAGCAGAGATAAACTCAGCTCTATCTTCTTGACTGTAAAAACCAGATGGATATGCATGTTCTTCTTTCTCAAGGACCTTCCCTGAACTTGCTGGTGAACACAAACGATTTATCTATTCTTGTTGTTCTTCACACAACTTCTGCTTCTTCATCTCCCTCAGAAAGTAAGTTTTCTGAACTTGTTGGTGCAGGTGTAAATGACACCAGTTAACTTGCTTTATATCTCAGAATCTGTAGCTAGGGTTTCTCCCTTAGCTGCTTTGTTTTTCTTAGAGATTAACTCTGAACTTGTTGATGTCGATGAGAAAGACAACAACTAACTTTCTTGAGCTTTTTGACCCGCTAATTTGAACTTTGTTCTTCAACCTATACAACAATGGTGAGGAAGAAGATGAGGGCCAACTTTCTTTTCCAAAAGCTATTATCTCTTCCACTATCTCCGCCTTTTATTATTAGCCCATCAACGACTCTTTTGACCCATGGGCTCCATTGAGATTGACAGCTGCAACTTTGCTTTTATATTAATTGTAGCACTGAAGGCACGTGGCTATATTTGTCGTGTATTGTAACTTTCCCACATTAAATTTGAATTTTGTTGACTTGTTTACTTTGCTGACGTCACCATCTGTGGACTTAGCCAAAATCAAGCATCAGTAGTATTAGAATTGAGTGAGTAAGCATCACTCAATGGCAAAATACTTAGACAGATTTCTGTCTATCTCAGGCATTGAGTGAACAAGCTTCACTCAATATTTTTGGCCTTAACCAATCATTCTATCACTAGGTGTTGAGTAAGCAACCTTCATTCAATCCCAAAACACTTAGAAAAATTTCTCTGCAATTAGGCTTTGAGTGAGCAACCTTCACTCAATGCTAAAATACTTAGAAAAAAATATTTATATCTCTAGGCGTTGAGAGCGTTGAGTCCACTCAACACTTTTTGCTTCTCTAGCGTTGAGAGAGCTGAGTCCACTCAACACTTTTTGCCTTAGGAAATATTCTTGCTTCTCTGGCGTTGAAAGCGTTGAGTCCGCTCAACACTTTTTGCCTTTAGGCAAACTTTCTGTTACTAGGCGTTGAGAGCATTAAGTGTGTCTTCATCACTCAATGCTTTTTTCCTTAGCCAAACTTTCTGTTAATAGGCGTTAAGTGTGCCTTCATTACTGAACGTCATAATACTTAGACAGAATTTGTCACATGGCGTTGAGTGAGAAGCTTCACTCAACGCCAAACTACTTAACATATATTCTTCTGTTATCTGGCATTGAGTGAGTAAGCTACACTCAAAGTATTTGGACTTAGCCAAATTTCTGTGAAATCACAGTCTCTGACTGATAAAGGTTCAGTCAACACTTTTTATCCCATGGCGTTGAGTGAGTAAGAATCACTCATCGCCTGTGGACTTGGTCAAATATTTAGACAGATTTTCTGTGGCTTTGACTGACTGAGCAATACTCAACGATTTTGATTTTATGGCGTTGAGTGAGTAGACTTCACTCAATGCATGTGCAATTAGCCATATTTCAGCCAATTTCCCCATAGGTTGACTGCTTCAGCCTGTCTCACAGCTTTTTGTTGTATGGCGTTTAGTGAGTAGACTACACTTAATGCCCGTGAACTTAGCCACTTTCTGCCTGTTTCTTCTTAGGACCTGACAGGTTGAGCATTACTCACAACTTTTAGCAATATGGCATTGAGTGAGTATACTACACTCAACGCCTGTAGACTTAGTCACATTTCTTGCTAGCCAACAACTTTCCTTACCAATGGAATTGAGTGAGCTTGCTCCACTCAACCCCTGTAGACTTAACTACTTTTCAAACTTTATCAACTGCTCCTTGACATCTAGCATTGAGCGAGCTTGCTTCACTCAATGCCTGTGGACTTAGGCAAATTCCTGTCTTTCCAGCCAACTTCTTTGTGTCCACCTTTCTGCCTTGTGACCACCTGTCACAAACTTGGAATACCTATCCTATCAATGTTATAAGGACTAACCTGTATACATGAACTTAATCATACATCAAATACAACTTTGTGTATGACATTGATATGATTGACTCCGTCAAATCTAGGACATTGTTGGCAATGAACCCAACAATCTCCCTATATTTGAAAAAGTCAAAACCCTCAATCAAATGATTAAATGACATACACTAACTTATGCAACAATAATATATCAACTTGGAAAACATATAACAAGAGAAGTTATAGTTACCATACTTTCTTGCCTGTAGGGCACACCTGCTCCTGCTCCCCCTTAATTACTGCTACCACTTACATCTTTTGCTACCACTTACTTATTTTTCTTTATCCTCCCCCTTTTTGACTTCTATAAATAGTTAGGGAGGTCCAGATTATTTCTTGGTTGACATTCTAGTCAAAACCTTGAGTTTGTAGTCCTTGTGTTGATGTTGTATCCACAGAATTTGTGAACTTCAACATAGTCTTGTAGTGATACCACTAATACACCACATCATTGCAACCCCTTGGCATTTGAGTGGTCCAATGATCCACTTGAGCTGGCTCCTATCATTCATCTCCATAACCTAATGCCACTCCTCTTCTCCTATAACAGCACTATCCTTTCAACAATAGTAGTGATGATCTTTGATCCATGGTAGCAGCTGGTGATCTTGCTACCCCTCAACAAGAGCACCTCAGTCACCATCTCTAATGGACACATGAGTCCATTTACGTCTTGATACCATTTCAGATCTTTATAGTCTTGATCCCCCATTAAACACTTATTTATCTACAAGAGAAATAAATCCTGCAATACAAATAAAATTAGGAGCAGCCAAAGCTATCCCAAGTTTCACATACCCAACTCAACCTAGAGGGTGTTAAACTTGACTTCATCTAGTGGCATGATAATTATGTCAGCCGCTTACTTATCTGTGAGGACAAACTCAAGACTGAGTTCTTCCTTTCCCACATGCTCCCTAATTTATTAATAGTTAATCTCAATATGCATAGTCCTGCTATGAGGGACAAGATACCTAGCAATTGAGATTTCCCTAGTAGAATTTGTTGGATCCCTAGTTGGATTTGAGCTAGGTTCACTAAATAAGGATTATTGACCACCTTGTATAGCTAGGGCCATGTCTGTGTCCTAGAGTCTAGGCTATGAGCTTAGAGTCAACATTGCATGGACCAGCAAACAACAGACTGCAGAAGACTCCAGCCTTAGAGAAATTTCAAAGGTTTAGAAAAGTAAGTTCGACGTTCGTCGAACTCAGCTCGACGAAAGTCGTGCTTAGCTCAACGAACTAAGAGAAAATTCTCCGAGTTGAGCTCAACGAACTTAGTTCTCAGGTCAACAATTTCTGGATGCTCTACTTCAACATTCTAAGTCCAGAATCATTTCTCTTAACTCCAGTCGAAGAACTTAGACCATAGTATTGAAAAGTTTTTTCAAGTAGCAGTTAGCAGTTCTCAGGTCGACAAACTTAGTTCTCAGGTCGACGATTTCTGGATGCTCTACTTCAACATTCTAAGCCCAGAAACATTTCTCTGAACTCCAGTCGATGAAGTTAGACTATCAGCTTGACGATCGTAGTGCACATAATTGGCAAGAGTTTATTAGAAAGTAGTTAGCTGTTCTCAAGTCGACGATCTTGGATCTCAGGTCGACAAACAACAATTATCTAGTCGACGAATATGACTTCTCAACTCGACGAACTCTGGACCTAGGTCGAAGAATTCTGTTCTTTGCTCGACGATTTCTGTGCAGTTCCAGACTTGGATTTTTCCCTCCTTCTATCCTTATTTTATTGCAGTAATTCCTGAGTAATCAATGCTTATTATTCTCTGAATATTACCGTTAGAAGCAGTATTGATTATGGCATTCATCAAGATTATTACTTGCCGTTTTTCTATGGGACAGTTGGGGAAGTCCAATTAATGCAGACATTCTCTCTAGCCGAATTTTACATTCTCCAGGCCGTCAGCAATCAATGCAGGAAGGAATTCAAAAATTCAAAGAAAACAAATTTCATAGAAAATACAAAAGGGATTTCTTCCTTCTTCTCAACAAGATAGATAGAAATATACACAGAGACCAATAACACAGCAACTAAAAAAAGCAACAAGAAAGCTGAGACCAGAGAAAATATACAAGATACTGCTGAAGAAGAAGAAGAACATCCATCCAAATCAAGAGTATTCTTCATTCTTCACTCCAGGATTCTTCAAGGACAACAAATCTTCATCAGTCAAGAAGTTCCTGGATCACCTCTGGTCAAAGCTAAAGAAAGAGGACCTACTTATCCTAAAGCAAAGCTCCAACCTTCCTGAACAACTCAAATAACTCAGGGGGAGCTTTGATAACATCAAAGATCCACTAGTATTCTCAGTTGTATTTGAGAAAGAGAAGACACCATAACTCTCTCACCCCCTCACTATATAAAGGGTTCTTTAACTTTCTTCAAAAGTTATTCCTTGGTTGCAAGTCACCTCATCAAAAGACTTGGGTTGGTTTTTGAGCACATGATCAAAAGCTCATTGGTGCCAATCACCTGATCAAAACCTGTTAGTGGATTCCTACAAGGGTGGTAGAAGAGTGGATGTACCCAGGTTGGGGAACCACTATAAAAATTCTTGTATTGTCTGGTTGCCCCTTTTCTTTTTGTTCTTGTTGTCCCTGTGTTAGATTAATTTTTGCTGTACTTGTGATAGATTAGTGTATCTTAGGATTTCACTTTTATTTACAGCAAATTAGTATCATATAGTTGTCCTACTCTGAAGTGTTTTTATTAACAACAAAAAGTTTTAAAGATATAAAAGATACTCTATTCTACCCCCCCCCCCCCCCCCCTCTAGAGTATTTCAGGTCTAACCCTTTCTTTCAATTGGTATCAAAGCATTGTTTCTTTAGTTGTACAATTTAACCCTTGAACCAAAAGATCCTGTGTTAGATCTGAACTTTTATTTCTCTTAGGATTATATTCACAGCATGGCACAGAATACGGACTATGCAAGCACCCGACCTCCAGTGTGCAACTTAAATAAGTTTGCCATCTGGAAGGCAAGAATTAAACTATATATGAATTCCATTGATGAGAACATCTACAACTCTATTTTGACAGGTCCTCCTCAGTCAACTGCCTCTACATCTACAGCAACCTCAGGCACACATGATGTTCCACCACCTGAGTGGACAGATGCACAGAAGAAGGCCAAGATTGTTGATGCAAAGGCCATGAACATTCTGGCTCAGACTATGTCTGATGATATTTTTCAGAAGGTGGTTGAATGTACGTCAGCAAAGGCTATTTGGGACTCTCTCAACCAAATGGTGGCTGGCTCTGCTGGTGAGAGGAAAGACAGAAGATCAAATCTCATATCCCTGTATGAGAACTTCAAGAAGGATGAGTCAGAATCTGTTGCTGACATGTATAATAGACTGATCTAAATAATCAATGAGCTGAAGACTTTAGATAAGGACATCACCCTTATTGAAGTAAATGATAAAATCCTCATGTGCTTCCCAAGATCATGGGATTCAAGGATCTGGCCAATCAAGGAGGCCAGGAGTTTAAATGAGATTTCCATAGAATCTCTATTGGGAAAGCTCAAGTCTTATGAGCAACTAATAAAGTCCAGAGAGGCTGCAGAACAAAGGACTCCTCCACCAGCAAGAAAGGAGCACAACTTAGCAGTCAAGGCTACTAAAGAGACTGAAGCTTCAACAGTAAATGAAGAATTAATGAGTCTCCTTGCCAAGAGATTTTATAAAATGGCAAGAAAGGACTTCAGAAGAAAATCATCCAGGCAGGATGATAAGCCAAGGTATGATAAAATACCTACTAAAGAAGTAGTATGTTTTGGGTGCAGGAAACCTGGACACTTTATCTCAGAGTGTCCAGAGAATCAGAAGAAAGAAAGAAGAAGTGAGAAGGACTCCAGAAGACAACAAAGTAGCAGGCCTTCCTCCAGCAAGTACAAAAAGAATAAGAAGGGCTTTGTGGCTGATACCTGGAGTGAGATAGAAGATGAATCCACATCTTCCAGTTCTAGTGAAGAGGAAGAAGAGGCAAGGGCCAAGGAGGTCTGCCTCATGGCCATCAATGCCTCCAGCAGTCAATCAGATGATGAAGAATCTGATAATGAAGGAGCTTTAGAATCAGAAGCTAATCAGGTACTTTTGTCTTTTGATTATAATTCTGATAGTTTCAAAATTGAATTTAAAACTATGTGCATTGATTTAATTAACTCTGAAAAAGAAATCAAAACACTTAGGGAAAGACTGACCAATCAAGAAAATCTGATTTCTGAAAACACTAAGTTAAAAGATGAACTAACACTAGCTAATGAACAAATTATTTCTTTAAAACACAACTATGTGAGGCTAAGCAACTTGAGGAATCTCTTAATGGGAGAAGCCTTAAGCTGATGGATATTACAAGCACAGTCAATGCCAGACTGAATGGCAAACTGGGCTTGGGTGCATCATCAAGTTTACCCCCATACTTAAGAAGAACATATTATCCACACCAATAAAATTTGTTTTTGAAAAGGGTAAAGAAAAAGTAGATAATAACAATCCTAATCAAACTGAAATTATACACAAAAATAAGAAAAGAAGAAAAATAAGAAAAATAACAACCAAAATAATGTTCATCAGTTTTCGTCGAACTCCGATTGACGAAACATGTACAGTTCGTCGAACTCAAGTCGACGAATTCAGAATGCAGATCTATATTATAATAATTCGTTGAACTACGATCGACGAAACCAGTATGGTTTGTCGACCAAAGATCGATGATTTTGGGGTTCAGAAAATGACTTCTATCATTCTCTGAATGGAGTTCAACGAACTCACCCTAATTCATCGAACTCAGGTCGACGAACGTATCAAAATTCGTCGAACGCAGATCAACTTAATAGAAACTTAAATTTTTCTAAAGCTTATAACCAACCTAGGGAGAATATCAACTCATTCACCAAATGGATAATCCCTCCTAGAAGATATCACCTCTTAGGATATAAAAGCCAACCTGAGTGCTCTTACATTCCCAGCTTTTCTTATGTAAAGAAATAAGGACCCAAGGTAACCTGGGTCAAAAACAACTTATTGTTTTCTTTGCAGGTAAAGTGATGTCAAACTATTAATCAAAATGGTATCTGGACAGTGGTTGCTCCAAGTATATCACTGGCATCAAGGACAACTTAAATAACTACAAGTCCAAGCTGGTACCAAAGGTGATCTTTGGTGATTCAAATTATGGCTAGTCTGAAGGCTTTGGAGAAGTGAAGATTGGAGCAGTCACTTTCAAAAAGGTGACATATGTACATGGACTCAAGCATAACCTCATCTCCATAAGTCAACTATGTGATGAAGGTTATCCGGTACATTTTAACTCAAAATCTTGTATTATTTCTAATAAAGAAAAATAAACTGTTTTAATTAGAAATAGACAAGGTAACATATACATAGTAGATTTTCATTCTGCAACCACATATATCTGTTTACTTAATATTGTTAGCAATCAAAATGATCTTTGGCATAAAAGGCTAGGACATGTTAATATGAAAAACATTGCTAGACTATATAAAGACAACCTTGTGAGAGGTTTGCCTTCTAGTCCCTATAAGGAGGAAGGCCTCTTCAGGGCTTGTCAACTAGGCAAGCAAAGTAAATCTAGCTTTAAGTCAATTAATAAGAGTGATTCACCTAGGATTTTATACCTGCTACATATGGATCTTTTTGGACCCATTGTTGTATAAAGCCTAGGAGGGAAATCTTATACCCTAGTTATTATAAATGACTTCTTAAGATTCACTTGGGTGTTCTTTCTGAGATCTAAGTAAGATACATTCCAAGTTCTTACAGATTTTCTCAGGACCATACAGATTGAGTACTCTACTCATGTTGCATTGATCAGAAGTGATCATGGTACAGAGTTTGAGTCTCTTCTTATGCATGAGTTCTATGAGAAGGAAGGTATCAGGCATTGCTTCTCAGCTCCTAGAACTCCTCAAAAAAATGGGGTAGCTGAAAGGAAGAATAGAACCTTAATTGAAGCTGCAAGCACATTACTTGCAGATGATTATATACCCCTATCCTTTTGGGCAGAGCCTGTAAGCACAGCAAACTATGTACTGAACAAGAGTCTAATACATAAACTTAACAATAAGACTCTCTATGAATTACTTAAAGGGAAGAAACCTAAAATCACATATTTTAAAGAATTTGGTTGTATATGTTATATTCATAAGAATAACAAGAAGTATATTAGAAATTTGGAAGCTAAGGCCGAAGAGGGAATTTTTCTAGGATATTCCCAAGTCAGCAAAGCTTATAGAGTGTTTAATAAATCTTCCTTAAAAATTGAGGAATCAATACATGTGACTTTTGATGGGGCTAACATGTCTTATAAGGAGAAAGAAATTTCTACCATTATCACTTTGCAGGTACCTCACTTGTGTGAGAAATTGGGTGAGTTAAACCTTCCACAAAAGGTTATATCACCTCCTACTCCACGAGCTGATGGAGACAATGAAGAAGAAATTATGGAAGAGGTTGAACTTCATTCAACAGCAGACATTATTCCACGAGAGGAATTAATTCCAAATGTTGTTGCTGAACCAACTCCACCCATTGATCTTGTCATACTAAGGGATCACCCTAGATCTCAAGTGATTGGGGACATTTCAGTAGGTGTACAGACAAGTCATCAACTCAACCATGATGTGATGCATGCATGTTTCCTCTCTCAAGTTGAGCCTCAATCCATAAATGATGTTGTGCAAGATCCCCACTAGATCATTACAATGCAAGAGGAACTCAATCAATTTGAAAGATGCAGAGTTTGGGAGTTAGTTACAAGACCCAAAGACTACCCAGTCATTGGAACTAAATGGGTATATAGAAATAAACTTGATGCCCATGGTGTAATTATGAGAAACAAGGCTAGGCTTGTTGCTCAAGGTTATAGGAAAGAAGAAGGAATAGACTATGACCAAACTTTTGCACCAGTTGTAAGGTTAGAAACAATAAGAATTTTCCTTGCTTATGCTGCCTACAAGTAGTTCAAAGTCTATCAGATGGATGTCAAGAGTGCCTTTCTGAATGGAGTACTTAAAGAAGAGGTTTATGTTGAACAACCTCCAGGTTTTATCTCTCCAACCCATCCTTCATATGTCTTTAGATTGCATAAAGCTCTTTATGGTTTAAAGCAAGCTCCAAGAGCTTGGTATGAAACCTTAGCTAGCTTTCTGATAGAGCATAAATTTAGTAGAGGCATTGTAGACAGGATATTATTCACTAGGTACCATAAGGATCAAATCTTGTTGGTACAAATTTATGTAGATGACATTATATTTGGGTCTACTGATTCCAAACTATGCAAGAGGTTCTCTGACCTCGTGTATTCAAAGTTTGAAATGAGTAGCATGGGTGAGCTCTCCTACTTCCTTGGACTCCAAGTGAAGAAGCTACCTGATGGCATCTTCATATCCTAGGCTAAGTATGCTAAAGAGTTTATTAAAAAGTTTGGGATGGCTGATGCCTCAGCAAAGAAAACACCAAGGCCACTAAAGCTGTAATAGATTCTGATGAACATGGGAAACCTATTGATCAGAAATTATATTGGGGCATTGTTGGGTCCATACTATACCTTACAGCTAACAAACCTGACATAATGTTTGCTACATATCTTCATGCTAGGTTACAAGTGAACCCTAAAGAATCTCACTTAGTTTTCCTAAAAAGAATTTTGATATATATAAAGAGTTATCACAGTCTAGGACTCTGGTATCCTACTGAGTCAGAATTTGAGTTAACTGGATACTCAGATGCTGACTTTGTTGGATGCAGAGTTGACAGAAAGAGTACCTCTGAAACATGTCAGTTCCTTGGTATGAGATTAGTCTCATGGTTTAGCAAGAAACAGTCATCTGTGTCTACATCAACTGCTGAAGCAGAATATATTACAGCTAGCAGTTGCTGTTCCTAGATGCTGTGGATTCAAAACCAACTCCTGGACTATGGGTTCAATTTAAATAATTCAACTCTATTATGTGATAACACAAGTGTTATATCCATAGCACAGAATCCAGTCCATCATAATAGGACCAAGCATATAGACATTAGATATCATTTCATAAGAGAGTGTGTAGACAAAAATAAAATTAATCTTGCCTATATCTATACTGATTTACAAAGAGCTAATATTTTCACCAAACTCCTGAATGAAAGAAATCACTTGTTCTTTATAAATCAGCTTGGTATGATAAATGGAGAAGACTTAAATTGATTTCTGTCTGTAATCGATGAATTTTTCAAAGTTCGTTGAACGGAGATCGACGAACCGGGAAAAGTTCTAGAGATATTAGTCGAACGGAGATCGACGAACTCTCTGTGAGTGAAGTTATTTTCGTCGAACGGAAATCGACGAATCTGCTTCAGAAAATTTTCGTCGAACGGAGCTCGACAAAATATTTTCAAATCTTCAGACTAAGATCGACGAATTTTTTTTAACTACAGAATATTTCGTCGACCTCAGATCGAAGAATTCTTTAATCATTGCTGAACAGAGTTTATCGATTCATATTCTGAAAAACCATATATCTAGGTTTTTCTTCGACCTCCGTCCCGCGCTTTCAGTTCCATTGCACTTGATCTCTCTTGTTTGTTGCAGGCGCACACATGGTGATTCCCGCAGGCAGTCTTGGAGCCATGAAGTTTGACACTGGATTTGATATAGATTTCAAGTCATTTCAACACTCGGATCCTATCTTCCTAGACATTCTGCAATTGCTTGAAGATCAGCAGTTGAAGAATCTCATGTCCACCAGAATAAATATAGCCAGTGCAGAGATCAGGGAATGGGTCTACACTTCCTCCACCACAGATGAAAACACCATGACCAGCACAATATCAGGTAATCAAGTCTCTCTTACCCCCGCCGTCCTGATAGAGATTTTTGGATTAACTAATGGTGAAGCAGAGTTGGAGATTGATAATGAGGAATTTGATGAAATGTTAAATAAAATGGGTTATTCTGGAGAAACCCCCAACAAGCTGCTCAAGAAACACTTATCTGCTGAATATATATTTCTAGCAGATGTTGTGGGCAAGGTGCTGCTGGGTAAGCACACAGCCCATGATTACATCACCAGGCATTAATTTCTGATTATGTGTGATGTGGTGAATAAGAAGCCTGTAAATTGGGCTAAGATTATATTTGAGCTGATCAGGAAAAAGAACACCAAGGAGGAGGTGTGTTTTGGAAGAATTCCGGGAATCTTCCTTCAGGAAAAGGCTGTTGAATCCCTGGTCACACCGATCATATTCATTAATGCCTCCAAAAAGCTCACTTGTGCCCTCTTTGGCAGGTGGGAGAGGACCATCACCAAGCCATCCAAGGCTTCTTCCTCTTCTTCCAGGCCTTCTGAGAGTACAAGGGCTGCTCTAGCAACTCCCCACCCTATTAAAGATGCTCCATCTTCTCTTACACCACCTCCAGCTATCCAGAGTCATCCTCAGATGGTATACTAACTCCCCTCCCTAGTTCATACCCTAGTCCATTCTCCAACACCAGATGGTGCACCAACTACACCCCCTCCATCATCCACAGTACATCCATCACAAACTCATATTCACTTTCATACCTCACCTCCATCCCAACATGGTACACCAATTCCATCACCACCCTCATCTCCACTACCACCACATTTGGCTGATATTCCCCTTTCCAATCTGTCATCCCTACCATCCTTCAATCTGCTTTCATCCACCCTTCATACTCCTTCTTCCCTAGATGAACCTATGCAAGACTCTCTACCTCCTCCTCCACCATCATCTTTCATCCACCCTTCTGTCCCCACTGAGACACCTCCTGCATTCCTGCCACTGGACCCCTCCATCATTCCACCTCTTCTAGCACTTCTAACTCCCCTCCTCAAAACCCTCATAGCAGAGCCTATTTCACCTCTTTCTACCTCCATCTCCTCCCTTACTGCTCAAATTTCTGCTCTCTCCATACCTCCTTTTTCAGTCAGGGGCTGGCTCCAGTACCCACTAAAACCAGGCAGGGGGAGATACTCTTTGAAGAAGTAGTAGTAGCAGTAGCAGCAGCAGAAGAAGAAGCAGCAGCAGCAGAAGTAGTAGCAGCAATAACAACAACAGCAGAAGAAATAGCAGCAGGAGCAGAAGTAGCAGCAGAAGCTGAAGCAGCTGATGATTTATTTAATTTAATTAATTTTATTGAATCTGACATGGATCTGGATGAGACAGTTACAGAGGAAATAACAACTGTTGGTGATTATATTATAAATCCCACTGTAAATCTTTTGAATTTGTTGAGTATTTTTGATACAGTTCATTTGAACTCTCTTCCAGTATACAGCATAAAGCCATCCATGGCTATAGTTCCATATACCTCCCCAATAAGCCCCAAAGTTGCCAAGCAATTCAAGGCTAGTTTTGCTATTACAGAGGCTCCTGTTATTCCATCTCCACCAAGAACTGATTCCTTCATTATTTCATCCCCTCCTAAATTCATTTCTGCTCTAACATTCATTATGGATGATAGCCCCATGCATGATCTTGATGAGTTGATCATGGCTGATATTGAAGAAGAGAATAAGTCAGTTGCTGAAAGCACTAATGTACTCAGTTCTCCAGCTCCAGCTCCAGCTCTTCCTCCTGCTCCTCCTCAGGCTGAACAATTATTGATATCTGCAGAAGCATTGAAAGAGATTAATGCTTTATATCATAATCCATAGGACTCTTCAGATGATGATGATGATGAAGAGGATTCAGATGACAGTCCATCTGCTAGGAAAAAGAAACTTTTTAAGAAGAGGAAAGCTCCACCACCTCCTGCTCCAAAGCCAAACCCAACACATGACACTCCATACTATATTCTTCAGAATATTACTCCATTCAAGGGCATGCCAGCTTGGATGTGGATGTCCAAAAATCAGCAGAAAGATAGGAAGAAAAGCAGGAAGTACTCACCTCCTCCACAAAGATACAGGAAAGAACCTCCTCCTCCTCCTCCACCTGTTGCTGGTGCTTCAGGCTCTTCATCTCAGAGGACTACCCAATTTCAAACTTATCAGAGACAGTACGGTAGATCTTCTTCTTCTAGAAGTAGCCAGCACAGACACTATTCTTCAAGTAGGCAACAACAACAAACTATTGAACATCAAAAGGCTGAAATCCCAAAGAGACCTGGATCTCGTCATACACCTTTTGAGGACCCAGAAATAGCTACAACTATAAGGATGACCATGTTCCAAGAATTGGTTGGCCTATCAATGATTAATAAGGCAAACACTGAAGGCAAGGATCCCTCTGAATACATAACAATGTCCAAGTACAGGAAGGAAGAATTAACAGGTTTGCAAAAGCTGCCAAATTCTTTAATGTTGACGATTATATGAAGTTACATCCAGAAGTTGTGGTGCCAAGAGCTACTTCTCTAAATATTATTGGTGTTGTTGATATGACAATGATAAAGACTCAAGAAGCAAATTCAAATAGGGAAATCAAGTTTACTCAGCCTAGTAATAAAGCTAAAGAGGAGAAGCACAAGGAGCCAAAGAAGAAGAAATGAGTTCTTAATCTGTTTAATCTCTCGGTATGTCTTAAAAACTGCTTATTTATTTCCTGATACAAAGCTCACTGTATATATATCTGCTGCATATTTTAAAGTTTCCTGCCAGATATGTTTTTCTTGCTTTGTAAATGATTTGTGTCTGTAATTAGTTACCTCACCCAAATAGGGGGAGATTGTTGGATGCCTACTTAGATTTGGGCTAGGTTCACTAAACTAGGATTATTAACCCACCTTGTATAGCTAGGGTCATGTCTGTGTCCTAGAGTCTAGGCTATGACCTTAGAGTCAACATTGCATGGACCAGCCAACAACAGACTGCAGAAGACTCCAGACTTAGAGAAATTTCAAAGGTTCAGAAAAGTAAGTTCGACGTTCGTCGAACTCAGCTTGACAAACGTCGTGCTCAGCTCAATGAACTCAGAGAAAATTCTCTGAGTTGAGCTCGATGAACTTAGTTCTCAGGTCGACGATTTCTGGATGCTCTACTTCAATATTCTAAGTCTAGAATCATTTCTCTTAACTACAATCGACGAACATAGACCATAGTATTGACAAGTTTTATCAAGTAGTAGTTAGCAGTTCTCAGGTCGATGAACTTAGTTCTCAGGTTGATGATTTCTGGATGCTCTACTTCAACATTCTAAGCCCAGAGACATTTCTCTGAACTTCAGTCGATGAAGTTAGACTATCAACTCGACGATCTTAGTGTACAGAATTGGCAAGAGTTTATCAGAAAGCAGTTAGCTATTCTCAGGTCGTCGATATTGGATCTCAGGTCGACGAACAACAATTATCTGGTCAATGAACATGACTTTTCATCTCGACGAACTCTGGACCCAGCTCGACGAATTTTGTTCTTTGCTCGACGATTTCTGTGCAGTTCCAGACTTGGATTTTTCCCTCCTTCTGTCCTTATTTTATTGCAGTAATTCCTGAGTAATCAATGCTTAATATTCTCTGAATATTACCATTAGAAGCAACATTGATTATGGGATTCATCAGAATTATTACTTGTCATTTTTCTATTGGACAGTTGGGGAAGTCCAATTAATGCAGACATTCTCTCCAGCCGAATTTTACATTCTCCAGGCCGTCAGCAATCAATGCAGGAAGGAATTCAAAAATTCAAAGAAAAAAAATTTCATAGAAAATACAAAAGGGATTTCTTCCTTCTTCTCGACAAGACAGATAGAAATATACATAGAGACCAATTACACAGCAACTAAAAAAAGCAACAAGAAAGCTGAGACCAGAGAAAATATACAAGATACTGCTGAAGAAGAAGAAGAACATTCATCTAAATCAAGAGTCTTCTTCATTCTTCACTCCAGGATTCTTCAAGGACAACAAATCTTCATCAGTCAAGAAGTTCCTGGATCACCTCTGGTCAAAGCTAAAGAAAGAAGACCTACTCACCCTGAAACAAAGCTCCAACCTTCCTGAAAAACGCAAATAACTTAGGGGGAGCTTTGATAACATCAAAGATCCAATAGTCTTCTCAGTTGTATTTTCGAAAGAGAAGACATCATAACTCTCTCACCTCCTCGCTGTATAAAGGGTTCTTTAACTCCCTTCAAAAGTTATTCCTTAGTTTCAAGTCACCTGATTAAAAGACTTGGGTTGGTTTTTGAGCACCTGATCAAAAGCTCATTGGTGGCAGTCACTTGATCAAAACTTGTTAGTGGATTTCTATCAGGGTGGTAGAAGAGTGGATGTACCCAGGTTGGGGAACCACTATAAAAATTCTTGTGTTTTCTGGTTGCCCTCTTTCCTTTTTGTTCTTGATGTCCCTGTGTTAGTTAGATTAATTTTTATTATGCTTGTGATAGATTAGTGTATCTTAGGATTTCACTTTTATTTACAGCAAATTAGTATCATATAACTGTCCTACTCTGAAGTATTTTTATTAACAGCAAAAAAGTTTTAAGGATATAAAAGATACTCTATTCACCCCCCCCCCCCACCCCCACCCCACCTAGAGTATTTCAGGTCTAACCCTTTCTTTCAGAATTATAATATGAGGAGTTCTACTTATCTAGAGGTTATGGTCCTGGAGTTGATGTTGGATCCACAACAGTTGAACACAGCAGTTCCCTTGCACCATGCTTGGTCTCTTCTTGCTGAGTAAGGTTTTTTTTCTTTAGAAACAGACATGCTTCTGCCTTTAGCTTTCTGATCAACATCATAAGAATGTTCAGCCCACTGTGCACCATCTTGATCATTACATTGATCTGCCCTCTTAATCACCACACTGGATACCAAACAGTCCTTCTTGAATAGGAGGAATGTTGTCTGCATACTGTTCAAGCCCCAATGAACTTTGCATTGGCGACCCAAACGTCATTCTCCACCTTGATCATTGCCTTCATTCTTGATCATGGCCAGTTGACACTCCCATAGTGATCATATCACTTAACTAGAGATCAAATCTCTTCAGTTGATACCACTGACACAACTCTCCTATACCACTTGATACCACTTGATCAATCCCTTCTTGGCTTCTGAATAGTTAGGGAGGAGCTGGTATGCCTTGATTTTCTTCTCCCCCTTGCTGATTACAGACGATACCATAGGTGTAGCTGCCAGCTTCCTCTTTTCATGAGGCTGAATTTTCTCCTGCAACTGCTAAACTTTGAGACCACTTGAACCTTGAGTGATCTTTCCTTGAACCATCGCTTCATTTTCATACCAAGTCTTTCTTTACACTATTATTCCTATAGGAATATGCTTACTTGTATCAACACTAGCTGGAGTAAACCAGTTGTTCTTGTGAACTTGCTCACTTATAGCAGTTGAAATCATTTGGATAGTCTCCCTCTCATCCTTAACATTGTCCATAGGGACAATCTGAGCATCAGAAGTATTCTTCTGATCTTTTGGATTTAGATATTCAAAGGCACCAATTCTTTAGGCCAGACATTAAGCTTTCCAGACTGAGCTAGACTGTATTGTCCCCCTTCAATAATTTCATAGATTCTGTCCACACTGCCCACTGACATGGACATCCTTTGCTATAGGTTCAGATGATACAGAAACCTGAGCTTACTTCTTTTATGGTTTTCACAAAAGTGCCAGATACTGAGGATCAACTACCTCTTCAACACTACTCTCAGAAGAGCAGCCTTAGCTTTCCTCAATAATGAGTAGAGTATGTTTTTATCTCTACTGATTTGCTTGTGTGGCAACAAAACTATGTCCAACCAGACATTCCTCCTGGCTTGATCCAGCTGGCCTTTGCACATGACGTGTGCAACATTTTGTTTGATGAGGAGGCACCTACACATTGTCTCATCACTCAGGCATCTTTACCTTTAATAGATGGATTCAGCTAGTCTTCATCCATGACTATGCACTTGTCCTTATTCAGAATTTCACTCAAAATTCTCTTCCACTTAGGAAGTAAGAGGAGTATCTTGATGTTCTGTTTACCCATCTCCAAATATATAACTGCATATCTTAGGTCCACAACTCATTAGAGTATGAACCTTGAGATAACTCCTTATTCTAGTTCCCTTCCTAGAGAAACCTCTGTCCAAATACCACATGGGGTATGGGTGCTTGGAATAACCTGTAAAACAGATTTATCTTTCCTTAGGACCCCAATAGATATTGGGTCCTAGGTTCTTATTAGTCGGAATCACCACTTATCTTCTTGTAGATTTTCTGATAGGAAGACTAACATTACCTCCGGGCACACTTGGATTGTGCCAGCAATCTAGGGCAAAATGACCCACTTTTCTACAGTATCAGCACTCATGGATATTATACCTTCTCTTCTGAGCAGGTCTGACTATTTGGTTAATTGCAGACAGAACAGATAGAAGAGGTGTAGTAGCCTTCTTCAAGTTCCTCTCACCAAGGGTCTGACAGAATGTGAGCCTTTCAGCAGATTTCTTGGCTTGCTCTGAATGCTAATCACAACAGTCCTCTTTGTAGAGGATATACTATAACTAGTATCAGAGGTAGCCAGATCTGGCCTACTGATAGACTTAACCTTTGTCTGAGTCCTTGCTGGAAGGTCTTGAGTGAAGGCCACAACCATATTCCCTTGAGTGGGGGCTGAGGCACCAAATACAAATGATCCAGAATGGGCCATTTGTACTTCTTCATGGGGAGCCATACCTGCACTCATTCCCCTACCCTTTATTCTATCATTGGAAGATACTCTTTGTTGGGTATTGCATCCACAATAACCTAGATTTGTATGACGTCACCCTTGAACTAAGATGAATTAAGTTTATATTTGATGATTTTTTTAGTTAAGTGTTTGCAGGATATAATTGCTAAGTGTAGACCAATGTCAGTGTACAGTGAGTCACCAAACACAGGACCATACAATGTAATCCCTCATTATGTGATCTATGGTGTTGACTCATGTGTATCCTCTCTATTGGGACACACTTCCTTTTCAAGCACTAAGGGCATGGGAGAAAAGTTGGATGCTGATTATTGAAGAAGTCGTGTTTTCAGAATTTCAGAAAAATTCTCTAAGTATTTTTCTAGAGTACTGTGTTTTGTACTCGAGAAGAACTAAAGATTGTTCTTGAGTAAGACTCGTCATGTTTTCGAGTTGGAGAAATAGTTCTCGAGAAAGCTTAATGTTATTCTCGAGATGGCCTTATGTACTGTAGTACTTCATGACACTTCTTCTTGAGTTACTTCCTTTCCTGATAGAATTTTTCTAAGTCTTTTTCTCGAGAAGACTAAATTTATTCTCGAGAATACTATGCTTAATTATCAATATGCAGAAGACTTTTCTCGAGACCGAGACCATTTTTCTCGAGAGCCAGACATCTGTTCTCGAGAATACTTACTTGTTCTCGAGTACCAGATTGTTCCTTCTCGAGAACTAAAGTTCTTTTTCTCGTGTACTTCTTTTATTCCTGAGATTGCTGATTTCCACCTCCACATTTTTTTCTAAGTCCTTTTTCTCGAGACCTTCATCATTGTTCTCGAGAACAAAAGTTATTTTTCTCGGGAACAGAATCTATTTTTCTCGAGTACAATTCTTCTACTCGAGAACTGTTGTACTGTTTCTAAAAATTTTCTTAAGTCCAGTCATACGGATTTTCAAATGTAATTAGCTTGAGATTGGTCCACGTGGCTATCATTTATTATGATTATGATTGTTAGGATGTCCTATAAAAGGTCTTATCATAATCGACACACCCTAGAAGAAGCCGTAAGAAGAAATTTTAAGATTCTGAATCCGAAATTCCCTTTCTAAATCGAGATCCGCCGCCGTTGTTCATCGCAATTCTTGCTGATAGGCTTTCGATCCAGATATTCAGAGCAGGAGATTCAAAGATCAAGCTATTCTACAATCGATTGATTCTCTCCTTGATCTTGCTGAGTCTGAAGTTTTCAGATCTCGAGATCTAGCAGAGTCTTCTTTAAAATAATTCTGAGAGAGCTTTCAAATTCAAGGAAGAAGAAAGACAGTAGTTTTCAGGTCTGAGAAATTACTATTTGTATTTCTTTATATGTTCATTTTATTCCTGTAGTAGATTCTTCTCCGAGTGTGGAGCTTTGTTCTCCTAGTTCTTTGTAGGAAGTTTACTCTTCCGAGTGTAGATCCTGTTTTTGGAATCGAGTTGTAGGAACTTTGTTATGAGGTGTACGATTGTCTTCAATCCGAGATTAGTGGTGTAGCCGAGTCTAGTGCTTTGCTAGATCGGTGAGGTGGAAATTGGATGTATCTAAGGTTGGGGAACCACTATAACTCTTGGTGTTGTTTGTGAATGCTTGGTTATTTTTTGTGCATCACTCGCTAAATTGTTTTTCCGTAAAAAGACGCACAACTCACCTATTCACCCCCTCTAGGTGATTTAGGTAGACAACTTAAAACATTTTCAATTGGTATCAGAGGGAGGTTGTTCACAAAAAGGTTAACACCTTGAACTGATCTGCCCCAAGTTATCTTTTGAGTTATTCAAGCATGGACAAAGCCAAGGATTTTGCTAAGCTTCCTTTGTGCACAAAGACCAACTTTCCCATGTGGAAAGAAAGGATTAAATTTTTCATGGAAGCAGTGGATCCAAGGATCTTCATGATTGTTGAAGAAGGTCCTTATATTCCTATGACAGTTTCTACAATTGATCCTACCAAGAAAGTTCCTAAGAAGTTAATGGATCTTGATAAGGATGAGGTTGTACTTGTCTCTTTAGACAAGAAAGCCAAAAATATCATCACAAGTGCAGTCGATGACTCTATGCTGCAGAACCTGATTCACTGCCAATCCGCTAAGGAAATGTGGCAGTCTCTTATCATTTTCATAGAAGGTACTGAAGAGGTTAGGGATGACAGAAGATCCCTACTGAATCAAAAATATGAAGAATTCTGACAAGGTCCCAAGGACTCAATTGCAGATACCTTTGAAAGCTTCTTCAAAATTGTTAACGGCCTAAGGTTATATGGCCGGGTCTTCACTAATGGAGAGTTGAATGATAAGTTTCTGTGGTCCCTGACGAAGGAAGGGGACAACAAAGTCTGTGCTATCCGGGAGTTTGGTAAGCTGGTAGAGACTGACCCTCAGAATCTCTTCGGAAAGCTAATGTCCTATGAACTGCAAATCAACTCAAGAAATGCTGAAGAAGAGAAGAGTCGGTGGTCATACAAGGAGAAGTCTGTTGTACTGAAGGCAGATAGCTCAAGGAAAGCCAAAGCTGCATCACCTGCTCCTGCACAGGAAAATAGTGAAGATGAAGTTTCAGAGCCAAGTACTTTAGGCTCAGAGCTATCTGAAGGCAAGTTCTCTCTTCTTTCAATGCAGTTCAAGAAATTATTGAACAAGAAGAAACAATGGAAAGACAAAGATGCCTCGTACAGAAGATCACGTCATGATGGTGATCTACGCAAGAAAGGCTCAAGTAGCCAAGACTGGTATCATTCTAAACAGAATAAACACATTTTTTGACATTGTTTTCTATTGTTGTAATAAGCCAGGACACATCATTGTTGATTGCCCTCACAAGAAAAAGGCGGGTGGAAAAATAGAGGAGACGAAATCTTCTTACAATAAGAAGAGAACTGAAAGAAGCCTAGTAGCCAAGAAGGGCAAGACTCTCAGCGTCTCTGACTCATTTGAGTCAAGTGAAGAAGAGGAAGCCTACTTTGGGCTAATGGCACAAACAGATGATGATGAAGAAGCCCAGTACATTGGAAAGGTAAACTCTCATACTCCTATTTCTGAATCAGATGCTTCTGATCATGATCATGAGGACTACACTTCTGATGATGAGTTTGAACTCATGACCCAATATAAGGAGTTAATAATGACTTACAACAAATGTCGAAAAGTTGCGAAAACTCAGGCCAAGGATATCAAGTCTCTCAAGGTAAAAGAGAGCACTCTGAGAGAGGAAGTCGTAAAGACGGACTCACTTAGAGAGAACTTTAATGTTGTTATGGAAGAGTATAATAAGGCTCTCGAGCATCTAGATCTGAAGGAGAAGATCGTCAAAGAATTGGAAGAACAACTTACTGCGGAGAAGAAACTTGTTGAAAGCTTCTCCAAGCCTAAGACTGTCCTTCCTTTTGTTGCTGAATTCTCAGGTTAGGCCAAAGGGGCTGGCTTAGGTCATGTTATTGATCCTAGTAAATCCTCTGGGAGAAATAAGGCTCAAAGGAAGAATAAGACGACCAAGAAGACTTTTGCCAAGGAGAAAGGGAAAGCTCCTCAATATCAGAACTCATTCAAAAAGGTCATCTTTCCAACAAACGAGTTTGATCTTGATTCATCCTACGGTCACTTTAATAGGCCTACTTATGTAGAGCCCAAGTCTCGGTACCAAGGATGGACCCGTCCCTGAAACTTTGGCGAAAGTGTCTTCAAGGCATCTTATGAGGAGATCACTCTTCAGATCTATGACCCATATAATCATGGTCATAACATCAAGAAAGAACCAAAAGTAAAACCCGTTGTGGAAAAGCCTCTTATGGGGAAGAAGACATGTGAATTCCATCACCAAGAAGCTTCTACCTCCAAGACTGCTGCCCCTGCTGGACCACACTCTCAAAAGGTCAAGCAGGAGAAATTCAGGTAAAGATATAATAGAATTGACTGCTGGTGCTGAGACAAAGTTGGTCACTTTGCCATTGATTGCTGGTTTAACCCCATAAATTATGTTACTCCTCAAGTTAACAATATGAGAAAAGCCACTCAGAATGTTAATACACGTAGGGGGAGTATGCTAACTAGAGACCAAGGACCCAAACGAGTTTGGGTTCCTAAGGTAAACTGACTTATGATTGCAGGTATGTCCAATGGCCACCAAAACTCCTATCTGGTACTTGGACAGTGGATGCTCTCGGCATATGACCGGGACTAGAAGTCTACCCCAGAATTATTCTCCAGTCATGAACGGGACAAAAGTCATCTTTGGAGGTTCTGACAGAGGAATTACTAAAGGCTACGGTATGATCACAAATGGTTGTGTATCCTTCTCAGACGTGGATTATGTTGAAGGATTTGAACACAATCTCATAAGCATAAGCCAGCTCTAAGATAAAGGATACATAGTAGAATTTCATGCAGACAAGTGCTTGATAAAATCAGTAGACAATTTGGAAACGATTCTATCATGCACTCGTAGTAGAAATATATTATGTTTAAATTTTATTTGCATAGACTCTTATATGTCAGTGTGCGTTTTGGGTAAAGATAGTGCGTCTCTTAGTGACCAATGGCACAAGAGACTAGCACATATTAATTTCAAAACTATCAATAAATTATTTTCTCTTAATTTAGTACATGATGCCCCAAATGTCAAGTGTGCTAAAGATATACCTTGTCACGCATGTGTAAAAGGAAAGCAAACAAGGGCTACCTTTAAAAGCATTATTGGCAAAGACTCTAATAGGTGTTTGCATCTACTTTATATGGACTTGTTCGGTCCACTACAAGTTAGAAGTTTGGGAGGCAAGAATTATACAATGGTTATTGTTGATGATTACTCGTGCTTTGCGTGGGTGTTCTTTCTAAAATATAAGTCAGATCCAGAATGAATACAACTATTCCGTAGTCAAAATCAGAAGTGACAATGGAGAAGAGTTCAAGTCTGGGGCCATGATAGAATTCTGTGAAAGCCTATGTATCTTTCATGAGTTTTCCTCTCCTCGTACTCCTCAACAGAACGAAGTAGTTGAGAGAAGGAATAGAACACTCATAGAGGCCTGCAGGACCATGGTGAGTGATGCCTAACTACCAGAATATTTCTGGGCTGAAGCTGTCAACACTGCATGGCACGTGCAAAATCGAGCACTCATAAACAAAAACCATAATAAGACACTTTACAAATTACTAAAGGGCAGGAAGTCGACTATTTCATACTTTAGAATCTTTGGTTTTAAGTGCTTCGTCCTTAACAATGGCAAGTATCACACTAATAAATTTAGTGAAAAGTGCTTTGAAGGTATTTTTGTAGGGTATAGTAGCCATATTAAGGCATATAGGATTTTTAATAAGAAAACCCTGGTTGTAGAAGAATCTATTCCTGTTGTATTTGATGAGACGAGCTTGCTGCAAGGCAACTCTTCTAGTGTGTTTATTGAAAATGCAGGTTCAAAGATAAAAGAATTAAACTTGGATAAGCCAACTGAAGATAAAGATCAAAAGTTCATCAAAATCACCACTCCAACCCCAAATAGAGAGGTTGATGACCATGATGAAGATAGCATTCAAGTTAATGAAGTCACTCCTGTGGTTGAAGAAGTTTCGGATGCAAGGACTCTAAAGCTCAGAAATTTGAAGGATCACCCAATGGACCAAATCATAGGAGATCCCCGGGATAGTGTCAGAACTCGTAGAGGTACATCTAATGAAAATTTATATTTGAGTTTTCTCTCATAGGTTAAACCGAAGAAGTTTGAGGAAGCAAACTCAGATGCATCATGGGTAATGGCAATGGAAGAAGAGCTGAATCAATTCAAGCGTTGCCATGTTTGGAAGCTTGTTCCAAGAACTAAAGGCAAGAATGTCTTCGGAACAAAGTGGGTCTACAGGAACAAGATGGACGAGAATGGTAGAATCATAAAGAACTAGGCTATACTTGTCTCCAAAGGATACAGACAAGAAGAAGGAATCGACTTTGATCAGACTTATGCACCAGTGGCAAGGCTGGAGGCAATCAGGTTGTTCCTAGCATATTCACTGTCTATCAGATAGACGTGAAGTCGGCATTCCTTAATGGTAACATAAAGGAAGAGGTGTATGTGGAACAACCTCCAGGTTTCGTTGATTCTAACTTTACTGAGCATGTCTATCTGTTATTTAAAGATTTATATGGTTTGAAACAAGCTCCTCGAGCTTGGTACGATATGTTGTCTAACTTTCTTCTTGAGAACAAGTTCACAATAGGAAATATAGATAAGACATTATTTCTTAGGGAAATAAAAGGCAAGATTTTGCTAGTGCAAATCTATGTCAATGACATCATATTTGGCTCTACTGACGACAACCTCTACAAGAAGTTTTCCAAACTTATGCAAGGGAAGTTCGAAATGAGCAGTATGGGAGAGCTGAAGTATTTCTTAGGACTTCAGGTGAAATAATCTGAAGATGGAATTTTCATCTCTCAGACGAAGTTCACCAAGGAGTTAATTAAGAAATTCGAAATGGAGAACACAACCTCAATGAGGACTCTAATGGGTTCAACTATGTCTCTGGACAAGGATGAGAAAGGGAAACCTTTTGATGAAACTAGGAACAAAAGCATAATTAGATCCTTGCTCTATCTTACAGCTAGTAGACTAGATATAATATTTTCAACATGCGTGTGTGCTAGATTTCAAGTGAACTCTAAGGAATCTTACTATGCTACTGCAAAGTGGATTTTGAGATACCTTAAAGATACAGCAAATCTTGGCTTATGGTACCCAAGAAGTAATGATAGCAAACTAATTGGTTTTTCAGACGCAGATTTTGCAGGAAGTAAAGATGATAGAAAGAGCACTTACGGCACTTGCCAATTCCTTCTGAGGAGGCTCATTTCATTGAGCAGAAAAAAGCAAAATTGTGTCGCTATCTCAACACCTGAGTCAGAATACATTTCTGCCAGCAGTTGTGGTGCACAATTTTTTTGGATAAAGAACCAACTTGAAGACTACAACTTGAAGGTCAAGGACATTCCATTATTTTGCGACACCTCCAGTGTAATTGCCATAGCCAACAATCCAGTCTCTCACATCCATACAAAGCACATAGAGTTGCGATACCACTTTATTAGGGAGCATGTGGAGCATGTGGAGCATGGTGACATAAATCTCCAATATGTCCCAACTGATAGGCAGATTGCAGATATATTCACGAAGCCGCTAGACGAGATCAAGTTCTCGTTCTTCAAAACCGAACTTGGCATGCTTAACAAGGATGCAGAAGATTGAAGAAAAGGTGACAATAAGTTCAAGTTCTGGCTACACTTCAAAATCCAAGAAATTTCAAAGTATGGACCCCACTTCTTGAGTACAACACTTATTCTCGAGAACAACAGAATTATTTCTCGAGAACAGCAGAATTACTTCTCGAAAACAGCAGAATTACTTCTCGAGAACAACAGAATTACTTCTCAAGAACGACAGAGTTACTTCTCAAGAACAACAGTTCTACTCGGGAACAACGGTAGAATTTCTCGAGAAGAAGTTCAAATTTGTCGATTGGAGTTCGACGATCGTTGATCAGATTTTTTTCTATCCTATTTCATTGATCGGAGCTCAATTTCGTCGAACGGTGTTCGACATTCGTCGATCGGTTTTTGTCTATTGGAATTCGATTTTCGTCATTCAGAGTTCAACATTCGTCGATCAATTTGCGCCATTTTCCAGGTACTTTTAACGTTATTTATATATTTTATCATCAAAATTAAAGGTAAATATAAATAGACTTAGGTCCAAGAATTTATATTCCCGATTTCAAATCCCTCTCTCGAGAAAAGACTCTTCACCTTCTCCGTCTCCGCCGACTGCCGCACTCAAGATCAATTCTCCCTTTGTCGGCCAGCTCACAGTTCTTTCTCCTCCATGAAATCATATTCTAAACTTGGAATCAACAGCAAACTAATCTCCATGGGGATTGCCGAACTTTCTGATGACTTTCAAAATGTTCTTATCTTGCTCGACACTACCGTCTTGTCATTTGTTCTGGAACATCCTTGATGTATTCTAACTTCTGATGTCGAAGAGTTCTTCCAAAATTCAAAAATTAAGCGCAATGGCAAGGTGCTCAAATCCAAAGTGGGAGATATCAAGGTAAAAATGACTTCTCTCTCTGTCTCCAAATTTCTGCAACTTCCCGTGATAGATCAAGAAGATGATCTGGTAGGTACAGACTATGAATGGACATATAGTTTCTATGGGATTCCCCAATCACCTCGCACTGTTATTTAGAGTACATGAATGATGAAAGCAAACTGATGGTAGATATTCTGGGTAAAGTTCTTCTCTGTAAGACAAGATCCATCAGCTATATAACCCCAGAATTCTTTGATATGATGACTGTAGTGATCTGTAGAAAGAAATTCCAGTGGGGCATGATGCTTTTTGATAAGATTAAGGGATGTATTAAAAGCCTCTACTATGACAGGATTATCTCTCTTTATCTCAATTAGATGGACCCTGAAGTTTTCTACATAAAAAATGGCATGGCCCTCCATCACATGAAGAAAGTTTCTATTACCTCCATCCAAATATGTTTGGTTAAATTATATAAGTCTGACAAAGCTTCAATGGACATTGAAGATGTGGACAGGACCCCATCTCCTCCTTCTCATCAGATAACTGACCCAGTTATGGAGGGGGAGCTTGCCCAATCTGTTCAAGCACAGCCAACCCCTTCTCTAGCTTCAATAGAAATCCCTCCTCCAGTCACTACACCTGCTACTTCAGCAACTCCACCACAAGTTATTTCTTATCCTGCTGCTACTACTTCCCCTCTGCTGCATATAGAAAGTTCAGATTTTCCTACTAATGAAGATATCAACCAGATGATAGAGGAGCTCACTTCCCAAGAGCCTGTTTTCTCCACTCCTGAAGATCATCCTTCCTCTCTAGCAAAGTCTCCTGAACAACCAGAAAGTCACCAGACCATAATCCAGAACCATCTCCTCAAATAAAATCTTTTGTACAAGAACTAGCCCCATCTCTAGTTGAAGATATACCTGATGCTGAAGTTATTTCCATACATGATTCTGAAGATGAAATTGAAGCTGCTGAACAAAGACTTCCAAATTTTCACTTCAATATTCCATCCATGTTGCCCATAGATGCTGAGGATGAAGACAACACTGTCAACAAAAAACTTGCTTCTAAATCCACTGTTATACTTGAAGAAATAGCTCCATGGAAAGCCCCAGTTCCACCTCCTCCATCAACTCCATCTGAAACATTTCCTGAAAATTCTATACTAAGAAAAATTGAAGCTATGCTGACTGCTCAGAGAGATTATTTTGATTCCTCTCTAAAAGTTGTAACTGATAAAATGACTGCATTGGAAAAGGAAATGAGCCAAGGATTTACTGAAATTCAAAATATCACTAATGAATTCAAAAGGCTCTTACAGATTGAACGTAAAGCCATAGATCATACAATCACTAGCATTGGTACAGTAATGAACCAATCAGTTACCCTGACCCATAATCAAATTCAGCTAGACAAGAGAGGTCAAGAGAGAAATTTCAAAACTTGTGGAGAAGTTGGGAAATTTAAAGAAGATGTCATCAGCACCCTCTCCCTAGAAGTCAGAAAGGGGGAGGATAAAGTGAAAGAACAATTGGAAAAACAAGCACAAACTTTGAAAAATCAGTGGGATGACAAGCTGCAAGAGATCCAAACTTCTGTACTTAAGGAAGTCAAAAGCAAAAAACTATATACATTTGACACTACCATATGGATGCATAATCAATTATTTCCTAAACTAGCAATGGATCCTTCTGCTCCTCCTCTTGCACATTTGTATGTAAACATGCCAACATTCTTACCTCCTCTAGAATACTTTGAAGGACCTCCTCCAAACTATTTTGAAGGACCTCCTCCAGAGAACTATGAAGAGGTCTGAGAATCAAAACAAGCTAGCAAGCCTCCTCAACCTCCATAAATTTAAAAATTCAAAAGAAGGAAATATGATGATGGAGCCTCATCTAGTAGATCAATTCCACATCTTGATGCTGAAAGGAAAAGACCTAAAGAATTTACTGAAGTTTGGAGCCCAACCTCAAAATCTCTAATTCTTGATACTTTGAAGCTTGTAGTTGATTTCAATGAAGACAGGAACTTACATTATAGCTCTCATGAATGGGAGTTATATGAAAAGTTTCCTACCAAAAGGAGGATATATGACAGATAATATGTCAGGAACAATCCGAAAGATCCCTCTAGACCTCCAAAGTATTTTCCTAAGCCATACAGCTACTAGAAGAGACAATAGGAGAAACTGGAAAGACGGCAACAATAACAACAAGACTAATAGAAATTGAAGATATTCTTATAATTCTCATTATTGAAATTATGGAATTGAACTCTTTCTTGGACATATTTCTATTAATATGAACCTTTAGTTTTGTTGATCTAATTTTTCTCCATTATAGCTCTTATCTATTTATTATGGTTATGAGTTTCTTTACTTGTTTATCTTGATGTAATTCACCTTAGTGTAGAGTGTTCTGACTTCTACAAATAGGGGGAGATTGTTGGGTATTGCATCCACAATAACCCAGATTTGTATGAAGTCATGCTTGAACTAAGATGAATTAATTTTATACTTGATGTTCTTTTTAGTTAAGTGTTTGCATGATACAATTGCTAAGTGTAGACCAATGTCAGTCTACAATGAGTCACCGAACATAGGACCATACAATGTAATCTCTCATTGTGTATTCCATGGTGTTGACTCATGTGTAGGCTCTCTATTGGGACACACTTCCTTTTCAAACACTAAGGGCATGGGAGAAAAGTTGGATGCTGATTATTGAAGAAATCATGTTTTTAGAATTTCAGAAAACTTCTCTAAGTATTTTTCTCTAGTACTATGTTTTGTACTCAAGATGAACTAAAGATTGTTCTCAAGTAAGACTTGTCATGTTTTCGAGTTGGAGAAACAGTTCTCGAGAAAGCTTAATGCAGTTCTCGAGAAGGCCTTATGTACTCGAGTACTTCATGACACTTATTCTCGAGTTACTTCCTTTCCTGACAGAATTTTTCTAAGTCTTTTCCTCTAGAAGACTAAATTTATTCTAGAGAAGACTATACTTAATTCTTGAGATGCATAAGACTTTTCTCGAGACCTAGACCATTTTTCTCGAGAACTAGACAACTGTTCTTGAGAACACTTACTTGTTCTCGAGTACCAGATTGTTCCTTCTCGAGAACTAAAGTTCTTTTTCTCGGGTACTTGTTTTATTCTTGAGATTGCTGATTTCCACCTCCATATTTTTTTCTAAGTCCTTTTCTCGAGACCTTCATCATTGTTCTCAAGAACAAAAGTTATTTTTCTCGAGAACAGAATCTATTTTTCTCGAGTACAATTCTTCTTCTCGAGAACTGTTGTACTGTTTCTGAAAATTTCCTTTAAGTCCAGTCATACGGACTTTCAAATGTAATTAGCTTGTGATTGGTCCATGTGGCTATCATTTATTATGATTATGACCATTAGGATCTCCTATAAAAGGTCTTATCATAATCGACCAACCCTAGAAAAAGCCATAAGAAGAAATTCTAAGATTCTGAATCCGAAATTCACTTTATAAATCGAGAGCCGCCGCCGCTGTTCATCGTAATTCTTGCCGATATGCTTTCGATTCAGAGATTCAGAGCAGGAGATTCAAAGATCAAGCTATTCTACAATCGACTGATTCTCTCCTTGATCTTGTTGAGTCCGAAGTTTCCAGATCCCGAGATCTAGTCGAGTCTTCTTCAAAATAATTCTGACAGAGTTTTCAAAATCAAGGAAGAAGAAAGGCAGAAGTTTTTAGATCTGAGAAATTACTGTTTGTATTTCTTTATATATTCATTTTATTCTTGTAGGAGATTCTTCTTCGAGTGTAGGAGCTTTGCTCTCCGAGTTCTTTGTAGGAAGTTTACACTTCCAAGTGTGGATCTTGTTTTTTGGATCGAGTTGTAGGAACTTTGTTCTGAGGTGTAGGATTATTTTCAATCCAAGATTAGTGGAGTAGCCGAGTCTAGTGCTTTGCTAGATCGGTGAGGTGGAAAGTGGATGTACCCAAGGTTGGGGAACCACTATAACTCTTGGTGTCGTCTGTGAATGCATGGTTATTTTTTGTGCTTCGCTCGCTAAATTTTTTATTTCGCAAAAAGATGCACAACTCACCTATTCACCCCCTCTAGGTGATTTAGGTAGACAACTTAAAACATTTTCACTCTTGTACTCTTACAAGAAAAATACCCATTCTTCCAGTGACCATGCATGCAACCTTGGTCATACATATGAGAAGGGAGGATTACCTTATGAAAGGTTGACTGAGGCACTACAGGAGCTTTGCCTTTCCCTTTGGAAAGTTCATCTCTTATACTTCCCTTGACTGCCAACTCCTTTTCACCCTTTTTAGAGGAGAAGTAATCTATCAAGGACAACACAGTACTTGGCTTAGAACACTAGCCACTATCCTTTTCTCTTTAAGGAGATCCTCTTCAAGATCCAAGATGATCTTGTTCTTTAGGCTTATGGTCTCAAGTTGGATGACTGAGATAGCTTTCAGTTGGCTGGCTTCCGTCACTTTCTAATCCACAAGGGATACTGTCTCAGACTGCTGGGCAGCAGCTAGCTGTAGAGAGATAATCTTCTTAGCCTGCATCTTGGCCAACTTCTTGCTTTTACTCAAAGCAACCAACATTTTACCATAATTGTCAATCAATTGATTGACATCTACCTCAGATTCATAGTCATCTTCATCATTTGATGAGTATGCATCAGAATCTGGACTGGTCTCATGACTCGAGCAATAAGAAGAATTAGATAGAGAATGTACCTTTTCTGGACCAGGCTGATCCTGATAGGATTCTTCTTCTATCATGGATATTAGCCCATAGCAGTAGTTGCCATCTGCTTTATCTTCATCATCCACCTTTGAATCACTGTCTAAGTGTGATAGAGGGGCCCTGATCTCTATCCTTGCATCTAGATTATCTTCTGCTTCATCTGCAAAGATAGCAAGTAGCCCAATGAAGGTTTCTTCTTCTTCTTCAGACTATGAATCACTATCAAAAAGACCGACTTTCTCTATTCCTTCCATATAGATAGTAAGAGAATCCTACATCTCTTTGACTATCTTGTAGTGGACCAAGATCTGGAAGGTGGAGTCATCCATGACACTTACCATGATGTGTCGTGCTCTCTTATCCACAACAGCCATGATGACTTCATCCTCAGTCATTTCACCATAGCCCTTTGGGGTCTGGATACTTGCATCTAATGTAGAGACCTTCATGGGAATGAAGGGTCCTTCTTGAATTGATGCCAAGACTCTAGGATTAATGGCTTCCATGATCTGTCTGATCCTTTCTTTCCAACTCGCAAAGTTTTCCTTGTTGCAGACTTGAAGCTCCATTCTTATAGTTCTCTTCTAAACCCACAAGCACTAACCTTTTAGTTATCCTTTGAGGTCTACTCGGACTATTAAGTCCCATTTTTAGTAACCTCCCTCTGATATCTCTTGAAAGTCTTTATTTCGAGGATAGCTAAATCACCTAGAGGGGGGGATAGGTTTCTTAGTATCTTGTTACTATCTTTAATTTTCTTTCTTTAAGTGTTATGTGAGTGAGTAGTTATCTACTTTCAAGACACACACAACCTGCAATCAAATAAAAAACACAATAAGCACACACAAGATATATAGTGGTTCCCCAGATTATGCGTACGCCCACATTCCTTCCCGCCTTTCTAACTTATAGTTAGACAAGACACTTCGCTAATCTTGGCTCCTAAGAGCTTACTACACGATCCCGCAGGACCACTCAGTCTCCTCCAAGACCTATAGCTCATGCACAAGGCCCTATAACTCAGTGATCAAAAGATCACCTACATTAGGCACAAAGGCCCTACAACTTAGGTTGGGAGGACAGCCCTATCTAAGATCCACAAGTGATCCTACCTCAGAGAGAATGACTCTCCTACAGCTCAGGCACAAACACCCTACCTCAGATCCAAAGGATCCTACAACTCAGGCACAAGTGCCCTACACTCAGAGATAATGACTCTCCTACCTTAGACCCAATGGACCTACCTCAGATTGAAACAGGATCCTACACTCAGTGATCAAATGATCACCTACCTCAGATTCTAAACAGAATCCTACATCATGCTAAATAGCCCTACAACTCAGATCCAAACTTAGATCCTACCTCAGAGCAAATTTGCTCCTACCACTCAGATCTAAAAGGATCCTACAAGATGTAAGTGGGTTGGTGAGTTGGTCTTGACACGAGATGTTTCTTTGTGCTAATCTTTCTGGACTGAGATAAACTAAGCCTAACTTTGACTCTAGGGAAATAATCCCAAAGCCTTTTGTTACCTGAACTGAGAAATACTCAGCCCTATCTTCTTCTTCTCAACACTAGAGATTTCCTGCTGGAACTGAGAAGTGACTGCAGCTAGTCTTGCTGCTACCTGAGCTGAGAGAATCCCAGCCCTAACTTCTTCTCAGCAACAAGGATGCAGATCTTGCTTTGGCTTATGCTGGAAGCAACTTGCAGATCTGCTGCTCTGCACCTTTCTGAACTAAACTAGAAGACGAGCCCTATCTCCTTCTTCACCATCCCCAAGATTCTATCTTCAGGATTAGGCTTACTTGAACTGTAAAGTAACTACAACTAAGATTTCTCGCTTTGCTGCAACTTGAGAAGAGATAAAGACATCTCTATCTTCTTGACTATAGAAAACAGATGGCTCTGCCTCTTCTTCTTTCTCAAGGAAATTCCCTGAACTTGCTGGTGAAGACAAATGATTTATCTATTCTTGTTGTTCTTCACACAACTTCTGCTTCTTTTTCTACTTCAGAAAGTAAGCTTTTTGAACTTACTGGTGCAGGTGTAAATGACACCAGCTAGTGACGCAGGGGTAGGCTGGGGTAGTGGGACCTAACCACACTACGGTTTTAATGATGAGGCAAATCATACACGGCACGAGCTTCACGAATTCCAAACGAATGTTAGAGTTAGTTAAATGGATATTTTAAACCTATGCAGAATTTCGCAAGCGATTTAGAGCGAAAAGAAAAAGCACGCGCGTATGTTTACGACTCGGGAGCGTGAACACTTAAATGAAAAGCGGGTGTGCCCTGCAGATTAGTACAAAATCAAGTAATCCAAATACAAATTAATCGATAAACAAAGCAAATGGAAACCTAAACAAAGCAAGCCATGTTGAAAGAAAACGGTTGTCAACCTAAATCACCTAGATGGGGGTGAATAGGTGAGTTGTGCATCTTTTGCAGAATAAAAAATAGTTAGAGCACAGCACAGAATGATCTACCAATATCACAGATGACACAAGATTTATAGTGGTTCCCCAACCTTGGGTACATCCACTTTCCCTCACCGATCTAGCAATCAACTAGACTCGGCTACTCCACTATCTCGGATCACAAATCGATCCTACCCTCGGAACAAAGTTCCTACAAACTCGATCCAAACAAAGGGATCTACACCTCGGAAGATAACAATTCCTACAAACTCGGAGTGAAAAACTCCTACACTCGGAGAAGATTTCTCCTACAAGATTAATAAAGTGTTTACAAGAATACAAACAGTAAATCACTCAGATCTGAATGAAACGGCCAGGATCTTCTTCTTTTCAACTTTGTATCACTTTCAGAATTCGGTGAAGAGGTTCTCAGCTTCGATCTGGATTTACTCACTTTTACAGAAATCGAGAGAGAATATGATCAGCGAAGTCGATCTCGATCTGTAACTTTCTTCAGAATAGTCCTCTGAAAGTAGAAGCTTTGGCCGGAGAAGAAGGCGGCGGCGGCGGCTTCCGTTTTGCGAAAATCAGAGAGGAGTCGGCTGAAGAATATTTCTCGAAATAGAATGACAAGAAAGCTTGGAGAATACTTAGGGTTTGTCATTTTCTGATAAGACCTTATATAGAAGAGAATAACAGTCATAATCGGTCATAATGATGTACACGTGGACCAATCATGTCACGTGATTTCAAAATCCCGTCAGAAAAAGGACTTAGCAAAATTTCAGAAAAGTTCAGCCATATACACGAGTAGGTGAATAGCTACTCGAGTAGTTGAATAACTACTCGAGTACATGAAGGAGAATATACTCGGGTATGTAAGGATGGGCTACTCGAGTAGGTAGAAATCAACTACTCGAGTAAGCAGAAAGAACTACTCGAGTACGTAGAGTGACTTACTCGAGTACATAAATGATCTACTCGAGTACTGGAAAAACTACTCGAGTATATTATATAAACTACTCGAGTACATGAAGTACTACTCGAGTGGGATACTTAGAATAAATTCTGAAGATGTCAGCAAGAGCTACTCGAGTAGTTGAACTAAACTACTCGAGAGGAAGTAATCTACTCGAGTAGGTAAAAGATCTACTCGAGTAAAAGACTTAGAAAATTCTGGAGTGGGAAAAATTCAAGATACACGAGTGAAACATGATCTACTCGAGTAGGTATAATGAACTACTCGAGTATGGTTCTATCTACTCGAGTAAGTGAGTATACTTACTCGAGTCCATGACTTAGAAAAATTTTGATGAGTGAACTCTTTTATACTCGGGTATAAGGATTAATCTACTCGAGTATATAAGTATGCTACTCGAGTATATGACTATGTCTACTCGAGTAGGTGACTTAGCTACACGAGAGATATAGTTAAGTACTCGAGTACAGGGTTCCTTTACTCGAGTAAATTATACCCAAACTACTCGAGTAGTTATATACCTACTCGAGTAAAAGACTTAGAAAATTGTTGTTGCTGGAAAACTTTTTCTTCTAATGTACTCAACTTCCAAATCTTTTCTCATAGTCCAATAGCTTGAATATGAAGTGTATCCCAATAGAGAGACCACACATGAGTCAACACCTTGGAATATGCAATGAGGGATTACATTGCACAGTTCCTGTGTTTGGTGACCCACTGTGAGCTGACATTGGTCTACACTTCCCAGTGAAATTCCTGCAAACATATAGCTCAAACCAAGCATCAAATACAACTTAATTCATCTTAGTTCCAGGGTGACTTCATCAAATTTGGGTTAATGTGGATGTAATACCCAACAATCTCCCCCTATTTGTTGAAGTCAGAACCCTTTACACTAAGGTGAATTATGGACATAAAAGAAACTAAGTAGAAAAACATGAGCAGGTAAGCAATAGACAATGAAAAGGATAATTAGACAGGAATGAAGAATTGTATATATGTAAATCTTCAAAAACATCAAGTCTACAGCTTGTCATTTCAATCTCTCAACATCTTTTAGGTTTAGGCTTGGGATTGCTGCTTATCCAACTTTTCTTGCTGTCTTCTTAGATAACTGAAGGTCTTAGGGAAGTATTTAGGAGGCCTAGGAGGAGCAGTATGGTTATTTCTTACAAACTCTCTGTCATGGATCCTCCTTTTCAGCATAGATTTCTCATATAACTCACATTCCTGGGAACTGTAATGAATGTTCTTGTTCTCATTTAGATCCAAAACTAGCCTGAGTGTGTCCAAAATTAGGGACTTGGAGGTTGGAGACCAGGCTTCAGCATGTTCAGTGGCTTTGGAAGGAGCAGACCTGCTAGCAGAGGGGCCTTCACCATACTTCCTTTTCTTCTTGGAGGTTCTAATCTCTGGAGGAGCTTGAAGGAATATATCAGCAGGATCTTCTTCCCAGCCTGGGACATAAGTATCTGGAGGAGCAACTGAGTCTCCAGGCTTGGGAGAGAAGGTAGGTTGTTGAGGAACAGCTGGGGAAGTGACATCTGTAGCTAGAGGGTTGAGATGATGGGGAATGATGTTTGGGTCAACTGCAAGATCTGGCAGGATCTGATTGTGCATCCAGACAGCAGTGTCATATGTGTGAAATTTGACACTCTGTATTTGGGCTAGCACATCAGCATGAATGGTCTTCACATGAGCTTGCCATTCATCTATCTTCTGAGCAGTAGATTTTTCTACATGTTCTTTGAGTTCTTTTATCAAACCCTCCCCCTTTCTGATTTCAACAGATAGCTGGGATATGGCATCATCTTTGAAAAGGCCCACTTCTTCACAGATCTTCATCTTGTTGGCTTCATTTCTCTTGTCTAGTTCCATCTGATTGTTTGCTAGGGTGACACCTTGTTCCATAACATTGCTCACACTAGTGATAGTATGGTCAAGGGCTTTGCCACCAAGTTGGAATAGGTACTTGAGCTTGTCAGTGTTATGCTGAATTTCAGCAAAGCCTCTGCTCATCTCAGTCTCAAGAGCAGTTACCTTGTCAGTGACCACCTTTAGAGAGGTGTCAAAATGATGTCTTTGTTCTTGAAGAAGAATGGTGATGTGTTGCAGAAAATATGAGGAGGAGGAGACTGTAGCAGCAGCAGTAGATGGAGCAGTAGTAGGGAGAGAGGGAGGTACCCAAGGAGCTAGTTCTTCAATTATCACAGAGCTGTGAGCTCTGATGGTAGGAGAGGGGGCAATTCCTTCTTCTGTATCCTGAGGAAGAGAGAAGTCTAGAGTTTTGAGAGGGGCCTCAGCTGGCTCAGGAGAAGGCTCATCAGAAATAAAAATGGTGTCTGGCTGATCTGCTGGAGGATTTGGAGAAGGTGTTAGAGTTCTGGCTGGAGAATGGGCAGGAGACTGTGCTGGAGACAAGTCCTTGTGATGTTCAGTGGTTGGAGCTGGAGGAGATAGAGGAGGAGGGGGAAGCATATCTTCAGAAAGCTCTGCAATCATGGCATCTATAGCAGCAGCTGTGGACAGAAGAGTGTCTTGAGGTACTTGATCTGAAGGAGTAGCTGGACTCTGGGGAGTATGAGGTAGGGATGAAATTTCTGGCTGAGGAGAGGGCTGCCTGACTGGGCTAGAAGGAGCAGGCTCCCCCTCACTTGGTGCACCAGAGGAGCTGGCCACATGATGAGGAGAGGGAGATGGAGTCCTGTCCTCTGCAGCTGGAGCTTCTGGAATTTCTAAAACCTTTGCAGCTTGGGCAGAATTCTTTAGCTTGAGATCCCATCTCTGAATTGAAGAGATGGAGACCTTCTTCATGTGGTGAAGTGGAGTCCCTTTGGAGAAGTTGAATACTTCAGGATTTGTGGCATGGAGGAGCAGGGAGATAATTCTGGCATAGTTGGGGGATTTCATGATGTCCTTGATTTTGTCCAAAATAAGCAGCCAAATTGGTATTGTTTGCGGCAGATAATTGCTTGCATAATATCAAAGAAGTATAAGGGAAGGTCTCTGATGGAGTGAGTCTTGCACAGGAGAATTTTGCCAATGATATCAAATAGAAATTTTCCTTCAGCATTCATGTCTGACCTCTTAATATACTGAGCGTCAGGAGAAATGCCACAGAAAAGAGCTGTTCGGTGAGAGTCTTCATCGTCTGACTCATCTTCCTCATCGACAAGTGGCAAACGGAGAAGTTGAGAGACAGAGGTCTTGGTGAACTTGAGTTTCAAACCCTTTGCTTTGGATTTTAGTACTTTCCCATTCCTTCTGACTTTGAGATTGGAGAAAAATTCAGCAACTTCGGGGAACAAGACGCGGCAGGGTTCCTATAGAATGTAGGAGAGGCCGGCGGTGTCGAGAAGGATGAGGAGGTTTTGGAAATCATCGGAGAGCTCTGCAATACCTTCGGTGACTAGTTCGGAGCCGGCGCCGATCTTGTGAGAAGTCGCCATGGATGCGAATGATTGGAGGAATTGAGAGAGGAGGCTCTGCAACAGCGGCGAAGGCGAGTCGGCAGGGTAGGCAAAGAGACAGAGGGTACTCGAGAGACAGAAATGATGTCGAGTAGGTTTGATGTTTCAGAATTTCATATATATATAACTCTTAAATTACCGCTAATTAATTTAATGAAAGAGGCGGCATACATCCTTGGGTGGCGAATAGAACAATTTTCAAAATCCGAGAAATAGGACACGAGAAGGAGATAGACTACTCGAGTAGGTAAATGAGTTACTTGAGTAGGTCGATAGGAGGTACTCGAGTAGGTCTGCAGAGAGTACTCGAGTAGGTGGAGAAAAGGTACTCGGGTAGATAGATGACTTACTCGAGTAGGTAAGGGACTTACTCGAGTAGGTAAGTGACTTACTCGAGTAGGTCAGTAGATACTCGAGTAGGCACAGTCTTATACTCGAGTAATTAGAGAAGACTACTCGAGTATGTCTATTGTTACTCGAGTAGGTCTGTCGTGACTCGAGTAGGTGAAGTCACATACTCGAGTATGTCTCATGCTTCTCGAGTTGAATTTTGAAAAAGTTGAGAAAAAGTAGATTTTGACTAACCCCTTGCAATTTCTTGCTTCTTAGTCATCCAGCCTTCTTTAGTCTTCTTTGTTGAGCATCCTAAGCTCTGTCTTGAAGAACGAGAACTTGGTCTCGTCCAGCGGCTTTGTGAAGATATCTCTAACTTGCCTATCTGTAGGCACATATTGGAGATCTATGTCTCCATGCTCCACATGTTCCTGGATGAAGTGGTACCTTAGCTCGATGTGCATTGTCCGGCTGTGGGAGACTGGATTGTTGGCTATTACAATTGCGCTGGAGGAGTCACAGTACAAGGGTATATCCTTGAACTACAGGTTGTAGTCCTCGAACTGATTCTTTATCCATATCAACTGTGCGCAACAACTGCCTACAGAGATATACTCTGACTCGGTCGTTGAGATTGCGACACAGTTCTGCTTCTTGCTACTCCAGGAAATTAGCCTTCTTCCGAAGAATTGGCAAGTCCCTGAGGTACTTTTCCGGTCGTCTTTGCTACCTGCAAAATCTGCATCTAAAAATCCAATTAGTTCACTGTCATTACCTCTTGGGTACCATAAGCCAAGATTTGGTGTGCCTTTAAGGTATATCAGGATCCGCTTTGCAGCGGCGTAATGAGATTCCTTAGAGTTCACCTGAAACCTAGCACAGACACATGTTGAGAACATTATGTCAGGCCTACTGGCAGTAAGGTAGAGCAGGGATCCAATTATGCTTCTGTACTTAGTTTCATCAAAAGGTTTCCCTTTTTCATCCTTATCCAGAGACATAGTTGAGCCCATTGGAGTCCTCATAGAGGTTGCGTTCTCCATTCCGAATTTCTTAATTAGCTCTTTGGTGAATTTGGTCTGTGAGATGAAAATTCCATCTTCAGATTGTTTCACCTGAAGCCCTAAGAAATACTTCAGCTCGCCCATACTGCTCATTTCAAACTTCCCTTGCATAAGTTTTGAGAACTTTTTGCAGAGGTTGTCATCGGTAGAGCCAAAAATAATGTCGTCGACATAGATTTGCACTAGCAAAATCTTGCCTTTTATTTCCCTAAGAAATAATGTCTTGTCTATCTTTCCCCTTGTGAACTTGTTCTCAAGCAGAAAGGTAGACAGCGTTTCATACCAAGCTCTAGGTGCTTGTTTCAGACCATATAGGGCCTTGTGCAGAAAATAGACATGATCAGGAAAGTTAGGATCAGCGAAACCTAGAGGTTGTTCCACATACACTTCCTCCTTTATGTTACCATTCAGGAAGGCCAACTTCACGTCCATCTGATAGACGGTGAAGCCTTTGAAAGCAGCATATGTTAGGAACAACCTTATTGCCTCCAGTCTTGCCACTGGAGCATATGTCTGGTCGAAGTCGATTCCTTCCTCCTGACGATAGCCTTTAGCGACGAGTCTGACCTTGTTCTTTATGATAGTTTCGTCTTCATCCATCTTGTTCTTGTAGACCCATTTTGTTCCAATGATGTTCTTTCCTTTGGGTCTTGGAACTAGCATCCACACATTGCAGCGCTTGAACTGATTTAGCTCTTCTTCCATTGTCATTATCCATGATGCGTCTGAGTTTGCTTCCTCAAATTTCTTTGGTTCAACCTGTGAGAGAAAACTTAAATGAAGATTCTCATTAGTTGTACCTCTCCGAGTTCTGACACCATCTCGGGGATCTCCTATGATTTGGTCCATGGGGTGATCCTTCAGATGTCTGAGCTCTAGAGTTCTTGCATCTGGATTATCTTCAAGCACCGGAGTGATTTCTTCGTCCTGGATGACTTCTTCATTTTGATCATCAGCCTCTCCAATGGGAGTTGGAGTGGTGATCTTAATGAACTTCTCGCCTTTGTTTTCGGACGGATCATACAAGCTAGTTTCTTTCAGCTTTTCACCTGCATCATCAATGAGCACACTAGATGGATTGCTTTGCAGCAAGCTCGTCTCATCAAATACAACATGTATCGATTCTTCCACCACCAGGGTTTTTCTATTAAATATCCTATATGCCTTACTATGGGTACTATATCCTACAAAAATACCTTCAAAGCTCTTTTCGCTGAACTTGGTGGTATGATACTTACCATTGTTAAGTACGAAGCATTTACAGCCAAAGATTCTAAAGTAAGAGACTGTTGGTTTCCTGCCTTTCAGAAGTTCGTAAGGTGTCTTATTGTGGTCTTTGTTTATGAGTGCTCGATTTTGCACGTGGCATGCAGTGTTGACGGCCTCAGCCCAGAAGTACTCCGGTAGTGAGGCATCACTCAACATGGTCCTGCAGGCCTCTATGAGTGTTCTGTTCCTTCTTTCAGCCACTCCATTTTGCTGTGGAGTACGAGGAGAGGAAAACTCATGAAAGATACCTAAGCTTTCACAGAATTCTGTCATGGCCCCAGATTTGAACTCTGTTCCATTTTCACTTCTGATTTTGACTATGGAGCAATTGTATTTATTCTGGACTTGCCTGACAAAATTAGTAAAAATGTCGAAGGTATCTGACTTGTGTTTCAGAAAGAACACCCACGCAAAGCGCGAGTAGTTATCAACAATTATCAATGTATAGTCCTTACCTCCCAAACTTCTAATCTGCAGTGGACCAAACAAGTCCATGTGCAATAGATGAAGACATCTGTTAGAGTCTTTGCCAATAATGCTTTTAAAGGTAGCCCATGTTTGCTTGCCTTTTACGCATGTATGACAAGGTCTGTCTTTGACGTACATGACATTTGGAGCATCACGTACTAAGTTCATTGAAAATAATTTATTAATAGTTTTGAAATTAATATGTGCTAGTCTCTTGTGCCATTGGTCACCAACAGACACACTATCTTTTGCCAAAAGACACACTGGTGTAGAGGAATCTATACAGATAAAATTTAAACAGAAAATATTCCTGCTTCGAGTGCCGGATAGAATCATTTCCATATTATCAACGGATTTTATCATGCACTTGTCAGCATGGAACTCAAATACGTATCCTTTATCGCAGAGTTGGCTTATGCTAATGAGATTGTGTTCCAATCCTTCGACATAGGCCACATCCGAGAAGGATATATTGTCGTTAGTAATCATACCATAGCCTCTAGTAATTCCACGGTCTGAACCTCCAAAGATGACCTTTGGTCCGTTCACGACTGGAGTAATGTTCTGAATGAGGCTTCTAGTCCCGGTCATATGCCGAGAGCATCCGCTGTCCAAGTACCAGATATGCGTTTTGTTGGCCTTTGGACATCCCTGCAATCACAATCAATTTGCCTTAGGAACCCAAACGTGTTTGGGTCCTTGGTCTCGGGTTAGAGTGCTCCCCCTACGAGTGTTAGCATTATGAGCGGTCTTTCTCATATTGCTGACATGAGGGGGTGCAGCGTTTCTGGAATTGAACCAGCAATCTATGGCGAAGTGACCAACCTTGTCAAAGCACCAACAGTCAAATCTGTTGTACCTTTACCTCAAGATCTCCTGCTTGACCTTTTGGAACTTTGGTCTAGCAGTGGTAGCATTCTTGGAGGAAGATGCCTCATGATGATGTCAATCACATGGCTTATTCTCCTTTATGGGCTTCTCTACAACAGGCTTTGTCTTAGGTGCCTTCTTGAAGTTATGCCCATGATTGAAAGGCCCATAGCTCTGAAGAACAACTTCTTCATAAGGTGCCTTAAAGACACTTTCGCCAAAGTTTCGGGGTCTAGCCCATCCTTGATAGCGGGACTTTGGCTCTACATAAGTAGGCCTAGCAAAGTGCCCGTATGATGAGTCAAAATCAAACTCATTTGATGGAAAGATGACCTTTTTGAATGTGTTTTGATTTTGAGGGGCTTTTCCCTTTTCTTCGGCTGAGGCCTTTTTGGTGGCCTTATTTTTCCGTTGATTCTTGTTTCTCCTAGAGGATTTACTAGGAGCTTCTCATGGCCTAGTCCAGCTCCCTTGGCCTTCTCTGAGAATTCAGTAACGAATGGAAGAACTGTTTTGGGCTTCGAGAAACTCTCAACAAGTTTCCTTTCAGCCGCAAGTTCGGCTTCCAATCCTTTGATGATCTTCTCCTTCAGGTCAAGGTGCTCAAGAGCCTTGTTACATTCTTTAATAGTATTATTGAAGTTTTCCTCGAGGGAGTCGGTCTTTGCGACTTTCTCTCTCAAGTTGCTCTCTTCGGCTTTTAGAGATTTGATCTCTTTAGCCTGAGTCTTCACGACTCGGCGACATTTGTCGTAAGCCATGATCAACTCCCTATACTGGGCCATCAATTCTGACTCATCGTCAGAGGAGCTACCCTCGCAATCATGTTCTGAGACTTCAGACTCTGAGAGAGGGGTGTGAGAGTTTACCTTCCCAGTGAACTAGGGCTCTTGTTCATCATCTGTTTTAGCCATTAGCCCAAAGTAAGCTTCTTCTTCTTCGCTTGACTCAGATGAGTCTGAGTTGCTGAGAGTCTTGCTCCTTTTGGCTATGAGGCTCTTCTCTTTCCTTTTCTTGTTATGTGAAGATTTCTTGTCTTCTCTTCTACCACCCTCCTTCTTCTTGTGAGGGCAGTCAGCAATGACGTGACCTGGCTTATTACAGCAGTAGCAAATGATGTCAGTTGAAATATATTTGTTCTGTTTAGTATTATACCTTTCGTGGCGCTTGAGCCTTTTCTTTGTCGATCATCATCACATCGCGATCTTCTGTATGAGGCATCCTTGCCTTTCCATTGTTTCTTTTTATTAAGAAACTTCTTGAATTGCCTTGAGAGCAAGGAGAACTCTCCTTCAGATAGTTTCAGACCCTGAGGTGCTAGGTTCTGATGTTTCTTCTTCTTCATCAACTTATGGAGCGGGAGCGGGGGATGCAGCCTTGGTCTTTCTAGAGGTGTCTGCCTTTAGAGCGATAGATTTCTCCTTTAGTGCAGACCTGCCCTTCTCTTCTTTAGCTTTTCTTGTATTGATTTGGAGTTCATAATACATAAGCTTTCCAAAGAGATTTTGCGGGTCTGTTTCAGCTAGCTTCCCGAACTCCCTGATGGCGCATACCTTGTTATCCCATTCCTTGGTTAGGGATCTCAAGAATTTGTCATTCAGTTCTCCGTTGGTGAAGACACGGCCATACACCCTTAGGCCATTTACAATTTTGAAGAAGTTCTCAAAGGTGTCGGCAATTGTTTCCTTGTTCCCTTGTCGGAATGCTTCATATTTTTGATTGAGAAGGGATCTCCGATCATCCCTTACTTCTTCAGTTACTTCCATCAAAGTGACTAAGGAATGCCACATCTCCTTAGCTGATTGATAGTGAATCAAATTCTGCAGCATCGAGTCATCGACTGCACTTGCTATAATGTTCTTAGCTTTCTTGTCGATAGAGACAAGTGCAATCTCGTCTTTGTCGAGATCCATTAGCTTTTTGGGAACTTTCTTGGTAGGGTCGATAGTGGACACAGTCATGGGAACGTAAGGACCTTCTTAAATGATCATGAAGATCCTTGGATCCACAGCTTCCATGAAAAATTTTATCCTTTCTTTCCACATGGGAAAGTTATTTTTGTTGCACAGTGGAAGCCTGGTGAAATCTTTGCCCTTGTCCATTTTATGGTAGAATCTTTCAGACAACAGATTTGGATCTGATCAAGGTGTTGACCTTTTGACGATCAACCTGGCTCTGATACCAATTGAAAGAAAACGGTTGTCAACCTAAATCACCTAGAGGGGGGTGAATAGGTGAGTTGTGCGTCTTTTTGCGGAATAAAAAAATAGTTAGAGCACAACATAGAACGATCTACCAATATCACAGACGACACAAGATTTATAGTGGTTCCCCAACCTTGGGTACATCCACTTTCCCTCACCGATCTAGAAATCAACTAGACTCGGCTACTCCACTATCTCGGATCACAAATCGATCCTACCCTCGGAACAAAGTTCCTACAAACTCGATCCAAACAAAGGGATCTACACCTCGGAAGATAACACTTCCTACAAACTCGGAGTGAAAAACTCCTACACTCGGAGAAGATTTCTCCTACAAGATTAATAATGTGTTTACAAGAATACAAACAGTAAATCACTCAGATCTGAATGAAACGGCCAGGATCTTCTTCTTTTCAACTTTGTAGCACTTTCAGAATTCGGTGAAGAGGTTCTCGGCTTCGATCTGGATTTACTCACTTTTACAGAAATTGAGAGAGAATATGATCAACGAAGTCAATCTCGATCTGTAACTTTCTTCAGGATAGTCCTCTAAAAGTAGAAGCTTTGGCCGGAGAAGAAGGCGGCGGCGGCGGCTTTCGTTTTGCGAAAATCAGAGAGGAGTCGGCTGAAGAATATTTCTCGAAATAGAATGACAAGAAAGCTTGGAGAATACTTAGGGTTTGTCATTTTCTGATAAGACCTTATATAGAAGAGACTAACGGTCATAATCAGTCATAATGATGTACACGTGGACCAATCATGTCGCGTGATTTCAAAATCCCGTCAGAAAAAGGACTTAGCAAAATTTCAGAAAAGTTCAGCCATATACACGAGTAGGTGAATAGCTACTCGAGTAGTTGAATAACTACTCGAGTACATGAAGGAGAATATACTCGGGTATGTAAGGATGGGCTACTCGAGTAGGTAGAAATCAACTACTCGAGTAAGCAGAAAGAACTACTCGAGTATGTAGAGTGACTTACTCGAGTACATAAATGATCTACTCGAGTACTGGAAAAACTACTCGAGTATATTATATAAACTACTCGAGTACATGAAGTACTACTCGAGTGGGATACTTAGAATAAATTCTGAAGTTGTCAGCAAGAGCTACTCGAGTAGTTGAACTAAACTACTCGAGAGGAAGTAATCTACTCGAGTAGGTAAAAGATCTACTCGAGTAAAAGACTTAGAAAATTCTGGAGTGGGAAAAATTCAAGATACACGAGTGAAACATGATCTACTCGAGTAGGTATAATGAACTACTCGAGTATGGTTCTATCTACTCGAGTAAGTGAGTATACTTACTCGAGTCCATGACTTAGAAAAATTTTGATGAGTGAACTCTTTGATACTCGGGTATAAGGAGTAATCTACTCGAGTATATAAGTATGCTACTCGAGTATATAACTATGTCTACTCGAGTAGGTGACTTAGCTACACGAGAGATATAGTTAAGTACTCGAGTACAGGGTTCCTTTACTCGAGTAAATTATACCCAAACTACTCGAGTAGTTATATACCTACTCGAGTAAAAGACTTAGAAAATTTTTGTTGCTGGAAAACTTTTTCTTCTAATGTACTCAACTTCCAAATCTTTTCTCATAGTCCAATACCTTGAATATGAAGTGTATCCCAATAGAGAGACCACACATGAGTCAACACCTTGGAATATGTAATGAGGGATTACATTGCACAGTTCCTGTGTTTGGTGACCCACTATGAGCTAACATTGGTCTACACTTCCCAGTGAAATTCCTGCAAACATATAGCTCAAACCAAGCATCAAATACAACTTAATTCATCTTAGTTCCAAGGTGACTTCATCAAATCTGGGTTAATGTGGATGTAATACCGAACACATGTTCAAACTCAAATCCACATTACAACTTACAGCCTGATGAAGACCCAATCGAGCGGCAGTTGCACCGAATGCGGAGAGTAATGGGTCCGGGTTTTGGTAGCCAACGGCGGTGGAATATTGCGGCTGATCGGGGGAAATAGGCGTTCCTCAAGCTGCCGGAGGACTGGACGGGGAGGGGTTGGCGGGAGTGGTGGAGGGTTAAAGTGGGGGTGTCGGGCAGAGGGAAGCTGGAAATGCTCCGGGGTTTTTGCGGACCGGTTGGAGGCGGTCGACGAGGTTGAAGGGGGCTGGAAGGGGGCTCGGTGAGGCGGAGGAAAGCTGGAGGTGGGCATCGGGATGGGTGGACAGCTGGTGGAGGGTCGCCGATGTAGCGGGAGGGAGGAAGGAAGGTCGACGGGGCTCGGAGTGGGTCATGGAAGGCTTACCGGGGGCGGAGGGGCCGGAGGTGGTCCGTCGACGGTGAGGGAGGGCCGGCGGAGGAATGGAATAGGAGGGCGGCAGCGGAATCGGGAGGATTTCCCAAGCATCGCACCTGGGATGTTGGCGTCGCACCAACGGACCGGCTGAAGATTCACTCAATCAATCGGTGCCAAAGCCTTCTCATGGATCCTATAAATAGAACATAGTAGCTAGGGCATCCGGAATCAAGGGCTCAGATTGTCCAATCTTTCGGGTGCCAAAATAACATCAATACATGTCCGAATAAAATAAAACAAAATACGAAAAATACTCTCGTCGACCTTCCGGACGCATCCGCGAGCTCGGATCGTCCGGGAGGGCCCTCAAGGTACGGTATCATAACATCACGCCCGCTTTCGACGGGAATAAACGTGTGTGGGCCATCGTCGTCGTTGATCTCCATCAACTCCCCCCGGCTTAGAAGCATTCATCTCCGAGGAATGGAGGCGATCATACTCCCGTCGTAGCTCGGGGGCAAGTCTCTCGAGCTCTCCTGGGGCGATCCAAGTGTCATCAAAACTGGGACGGCCCCTCCAGTGGACCAAGTATCTTAAGGTGCTCAGGTAGGCAGTCATCATGTAATCATGGGCTAAGATGGCCTCAATGGACTCTAGGCTCGTAGACGTCTCTGCAGGTTGGGGGTCACTCTCTAATGAACTCTCTGGTGGCATAGCCGGTGGTACAGCCAAGTCCCCAGGTTGGGATGGAGAGGGTAAAGGGGACAACTGGGAGAGTGGTGGCTCAAGTGGTGGCTCCGTGGGAAGGGGTTCGAAAGGATCTTCATAAGTTTGCTCCTCGTAGTAGGGAGTCAAGTCTTCGATGTTGAATACTTTGCTGATCCCCATGTGCTTTGGGATATTAACCTCATAAGCATTTGGCACTATCTTTCGTACCACCGTATAAGGGCCCACCCGCCGGGCATTTAGTTTCTTTGCGGTTCCGGAGGGGAACCGCTCCGCACAAAGACGAACCAAAACCTGCGTGCCAATCTCAAAGCTCCTCTCCCGCCTGTGTATATCCGCATAGGCTTTATAATTATCATTACTTGGTGCCATTTTCTTTCGGATGGATTCATGAAGCTCATGCATATGCTGGATAAAGGACTCGGCCGACTCACTAGGGCAGGACTCGAGTGGGAGGGAAACTAGGTCAACCGGCTTCCGGGGTTCGTAACCTAACAGGATGTGGAATGGGCTAAGGCCAGTAGTACGATTCACTGAGCTGTTATACGCGAACTTAGAGAGGGGCAACACGGAATCCCAAGTACACACATGCTCGCCGACAAGGCAATGTAGGAGGGAACCCAAGCTCCTATTGACCACCTCAGTTTGTCCATCCCTCTGTGGGTGGTAGGCGGTGGAAAACTTCAGAGTGGTGCCAGTCTTCATCCATAGTGTCTTCCAGAAATAGCTCATGAACCGGACATCCCGATCAGACACTATAGATGAAGGTAATCTGTGATATCTAAAGACTTCCTTAAAGAATAGGGCGGCAACCCAGGAGGCATCGGCCGTCTTGCGGCATGGGATAAAGTGGTCCATCTTCGAGAAGCGATCCACAACAACATAAATGGAATCATGTTTCATGGGCGTGCGGGGCAGCCCAAGAACAAAGTCCATGCTGATGTTAACCCAGGGTCTGTGAGGAATAGGTAAAGGAGAATACAGGCCACTGGGTTGGCGTGAACCCTTCGCCATCTAGCACGGCCTACAATGCCTCGTCACACGTGCTACGTCCCCCTTCAGTGAAGGCCAATAAAAACGATCCTCAACTAAGGTGATAGTCTTGTCTCGCCCAAAGTGTCTCACAGCACCTCGCGCATGCATCTCCCAGATCAGAAAGTCATGGAGAGAAGTGGAGGGTATGCAGAGTCGGGTGTCGTAGAACAGGTATCCCTCTGAAACCGTAAACCCATCAATAGTGTCTGGGGGGTCCCGGGTGAGGGACCTATAGATATCCCCAAAATCCGAACACTCGGCATACTCTACAACGAGACGCTCGAAACCAATGACACGTGTGCTCATCGCCTGCAGGAGGGTAATCCTACGGCTCAAGGCGTCAGCCAGCTTATTTTGAATACTCGCACGGTGTTTGATAACGTAGTGATAGCACTGCAGGAACTCTACCCACTTAATGTGCCTATGACTAAGCTTTGACTGGGACTCAAGATATCGTAAGGCCTGATGGTCAGAGTATAGCACGAACACCTTATGCAGGAGATAATGCCGCCAATGACGCAAGGTCTGGACGATCGCATAAAACTTACGGTCATACGTGGAATACCGTTGGCGGGCCTCGTTCAGCTTCTCGCTGAAATATGCAATCGGGTGGCCCTCTTGGCTAAGTACTCCTCCGATCCCTAGTCCCGAAGCATCACACGCAACCTCAAAGGCTAGGCTAAAATTTGGCAATCGAAGAACAGGAGCAGAAGCTAAACGTTCCTTGACCTCCTCAAAGGCCTTAGTGGCGGCCATGGTCCACATGAAGTCTCCCTTACGAAGGCAGTTCGTAAAGGGGGCCATAAGCGTGCTAAAACCTCGGACAAACCTCCTGTAGAAAGTGTCAAGTCCATGGAAACTCCTGGCCTCATGGACGGTCATGGGGACGGGCCACTCACGGATCGCTCTCACCTTGTCGGGGTCCACAGAGATGCCCGACGCAGAAATAATATAGCCAAGAAAGTGAACCGACTCTGTCAGAAAATCACACTTCTTCATATTAATAAACAAATGCTCCTTCCTGAGGGTGTCGAACACCAATCGGACATGGTGTAGGTGGCCAATACGCTCCTGGCTGTAGATAAGAATTTCATCGAAGTACACAACTAGGAACTTGCCCATGTAAGGCCACAAGATCTGGGTCATCACCCGCATGAACGCACTGGGGGCATTCGACAACCCGAAGGGCATCACCAACCACTCAAATAATCCATCCTTCGTCTAGAAGGCTGTTTTCCATTCATCTCCCTCTCGCACTCTAATCTGATGATACCCGCTCCAAAGATCGATTTTTGTGAAAATACGAGCATCGGCCATAGCGTCAAGCAAGTCGTCGAGACGGGGAATCGGGAACGGGTACTTCACCGTGATCTTATTGACAGCTATACTGTCAACACACATGCACCAACTCCCATCCTTCTTCGGGGTGAGAAGGGCGGGAACCGCGCACGGACTCAAGCTCTCACGTACGAAGCCCTTCCTAAGTAAATCATCAACCTGCCGTTTCAGCTCGGCATGCTCGGTCGGGCCCATACGGTAGTGTGGGAGGTTGGGAGAAGATGCCCCCGGCATAAGGTCGATCGCGTGCTGGATATCCCTCAGAGGGGGAAGCTCATTGGGAAGCTCCTCAGGCGTGCTGTCCGTAAAGTCCCCCAATAGTCGTTGTAAATTAGGGTCAGCAGGAACGATACCTCCACTAGGAGTGTCAGGGGCCAAGGTAGTCGCTACAATAAATACGTTCCCCGAGTCTAGGCTCTCTCTCATGAAGTTATGCATCCTCAGGAGATGTAGGGGCCTGGAGGACACGACACTGATGGGGGTCGGGGTCAAGGTGATCTTCCAGCCCTGGTCATAAAACACGCATGTGTTAGATCGCCCGAAGCACGTCACGTCGCGATCAAACAGCCAGGGTCGACCTAAGAGGACATGGGCTACGTCCATCGGGATGACGTAACACCAGACCTTGTCCTCGAAGGACGCTAGTCGCAGGGGCACAAGACACCACTGGGTGACCTGGATAGCAGACTTGTCCACCCATTGGACACGATAAGGCTGGGGGTGCGGCTCGGGGGTGATCTGCATCCGCTCCAGCGCCTTCTTGGCGACAATATTCACACAGCTCCCCCCATCGATAGCAAGCTCGCAGGGGCCACCTGCACTCTGGAAATACGTATAAGAAGATGGTGGTACGTCGCCAATCATCTTCCGAGCGAGGGGTATGCAAAAGGCGGCGTATAACTCCTAGCTCTAGAGATCTCTCAGCGTCACTCTCCCAGTCTTCCTCAACAGTGGCTACTACATTGCCCTCAGTCTCTCTCACTGGGTCTGCACTTTCGTCTTCCTCCTCCTCGATCAACAGGTTCCGCATGGGACACTGTGCGGCATAATGACCTTGTCTAGAACATCTATAGCACTGAGGACCATTGGGCCTAGGAGGCCTAATCATCACAGCCTTTCCCTTCACATCATCAGGGATGTGGGGAGGAACGGGGGCTTGGAGGTGAGGAGGGGTGGTCCTCCTGAATTCGGGACCATCAGCCCTAGGGGCCTGCTGGCGGGGCCCGGTGGTCTGGAGGTAGAGCTCATACTCCAAGGCCAACTCATAAATCTGCTCGATTGTCTCTCGTCGGTGGGGAATCAGTTCCCTTCTAATCTCAGGTCGTAGGCCGTATCGAAATCAGGATGTGGCAGCACTGCTCTCCTCTCGAAGATCACTCCTCACCATCAAGTCGTCAAACTTGGTCATATATTCAGATACTGACATCGTGCCCTGTTGAGGCGCATAGACCTGATCTAACAATCGATCACGATATGACGCGGGGAGGTATTTCTCATTCAAACGTCTCTTCATATCTTCCCACCTAATAATGGACCGATAGCCATCCCGCTCTAAGGCTCGCTCTACACTAGTCCAGTAATTCATCACAGATCCCACTAACTTCATACGCGCAAATCTCACTCTGCGCTCATCGCTCATAGCGTACCAGTCAAAATAGTGTTCCATCTCCCGAAGCCAGTGACTGAATGCTCCAGGATCTTGATGGTCGTCAAATGTCAGAACCTCGATATGAATACGGCGAATGATGTCATCCTCTCGTGGCGGTGTTCCTCCACGTTGTTCGGGGTCGCCGTCAAGGCGGTCACGGCGTGCATAGTTGTATTGGGGCCCTGGGCGTCGTGGGGGATCAAGATCATAACCAGGGGGATCTGGGTACCCTCGGGGGACGGCATGGTCACCCTGGCCTTCGTATCCGTTCTGGCGCGCACGAAGTTCATTAATTTGAACGCCCAGTTGATCAAAGCGGTCCAACATCATGCGCTAAAATTTGGCGGGGGACAATTCTGAATTGGAGTTGGAATTGCCATCCCGCTCATTGGTGAGATTCGGATCAGACATATCTCGTCTAAATGGCATACCACTACGTGACATGCGACGTGCGCGAACCTCGCTTTGATACCAATCTGACGCATGGGCAGGCTAGGGTAGTGGGACCTAACCGCACTACGGGTTTAATGATGAGGCAAATCCTACACGGCACGAGCTTCACGAATTCCAAACGAATGTTAGAGTGAGTTAAATGGATATTTTAAACCTATGAAGAATTCCGCAAGCGATTTAGAGCGAAAAGAAAAATCATGAGGGTATGTTTACGACTCGGGAGCGTGAACACATAAATGAAAAGCGGGTGTGCCTTGCAGATTAGTACAAAATCAAGCAATCCAAATACAAATTAATCGATAAGCAAAGCAAATGGAAACCTAAACAAAGCAAGCCATGTTCAAACTCAAAACCACATTACAACTTACAGCCTGATAAAGACCCAATCGAGCGGCAGTGGCACAGAATGCGGAGAGGAATGGGTCTGGGTTTTGGTAGCCAACAGCGGTGGACTATTGCGGCTGATCGGGGGAAATAGGCATTCCTCAAGCTGCCGGAGGACTGGACGGGGAGGGGTTGGCGGGAGTGGTGGATGGTTAAACGGGGGTGTCGGGCAGAGGGAAGCTGGAAATGCTCCGGGGTTTTTGCGGGCGGGTTGGAGACGGTCGACGGGGTTGAAGGGGGCTGGAAGGGGGCTCGGTGAGGCGGAGGAAAACGGGAGGTGGTCGTCAGGATGGGTGGACAGCTGGTGGATGGCCGCCGATGCAGCGGGAGGGAGGAAGGAAGGTCGACGGGGCTTGGAGTGGGTCGAAGAAGGCTTACCGGGGGAGGAGGGGCCGGAGGTGGTCCGTCGACGGTGAGGGAGGGCCGGCGGAGGATTGGAAGAGGAGGGCGGCAGCGGAATCGGGAGGATTGCCCAAGCATCGCACCTGGGCTGTTGGCATCGCACCAACAGACCGGCTGAAGATTCACTCAATCAATTGGTGCCAAAACCCTTCTCATGGATCCTATAAATAGAACATAGCAGCTAGGGCATCCGGAATCAAGGGCTCAGATTGTCCAATCTTCCGGGTGCCAAAATAACGTCAATATATGTCCGAATAAAATAAAACAAAATACGAAAAATACTCTCATCGACCTTCCGGACGCATCCGCAAGCTCGGATCGTCCGGGAGGGCCCTCAAGGTACGGGATCAGAACATCACGCCCGCTTTTGGCGGGAATAAATGTGTGTGGGCCATCATCGTCGTTGATCTCCATCAGCTAGCTTGCTTTAGATCTCAGAATCTGCAGTTAGGGTTTCTCCCTTGGCTGCTTCCTTTTTCTCAGAGATTAAATCCAAACTTGTTGATGTTGATGAGAAAGACAACAACTAACTTTGTTGAGGTTTTTGACCCGCTGATTTGAACATTGTTCTTCAGCCTCTGCAATAATGGTGAGGAAGAGGATGAGGTCCAGCTGTCTTTTCCAAAATCTATTTTCTCTTCCTCGATCTCTACCTTTTATTATTAGCACATCAACGAATCTTTTGACCCATGGGCCCCGCGGAGACTGACAGCTGCAACTTTGCTTTTGCATTAATTGCAGTACTAAAGGCGCGCGACTACATTTATCGTGTACTGTAGCTTTCCCATAACAAATTTGAATTTTGTTGACTTGTTGACTTTGCTAACATCACCATTTGTGGACTTTGCCAAAATCAATCATCAGTAGTATAGGCATTGAGTGAGTAAGCATCACTCAATGCCCAAACACTTAGAAAGATTTTTATCTATCTCAGGCATTGAGTGAACAAGGTTCACTCAATACTTTTGGACTTAGCCAATCATTCTGTCACTAGGTGTTGAGTGCGCAACCTTTACTCAACGCCAAAACACTTGGAAAAATTTCTCTGCCATTAGGTCTTGAGTGAGCAACCTTCACTCAATGCCAAAATGCTTAGAAAAAAATCTTTTTATCTTCAGGCATTAAGAGCATTGAGTCCACTCAACGCTTTTTGCTTCTTTGGAATTGAGAGCATTGAGTCCACTCAATGATTTTTGCTTCTCTGGCATTAAGAGCGTTGAGTCCACTCAATGATTTTTGCCTTTAGGCAAACTTTCTGTTACTAGATGTTGAGAGCGTTGAGTGTGTCTTCATCACTCAATTCTTTTTGCCTTAGCCAAACTTTCTGTTACTAGGCATTGAGTGTACCTTCACTCAATGCCATAATACTTAGATAGAATTTATCACTTGGCATGGAGTGAGTAAGCTTCACTCAACGCCAAATAACTTAACAGATATTCTTCTATCATCTGGCGTTGATTGAGTAAGCTACATTCAATGCATTTGGAGTTAGCCAAATTTATCTGAAATCATAGTCTCTGACTGACAAAGGTTCAGTCGTCATTTTTTATCACATGACGTTGAGTGAGTAAGCTTCACTCAATGCCTGTGGACTTGTCAAATATTTACACAGATTTTTCGTGGCTTTGACCGACTGAGCAATTCTTAACGATTTTGATGTTATGGCATTGAGTGTGTAGAATTCACTCAACGCCTGTGGACTTTGCCACATTTCAGCCAGTTTCTGCTTAGGCTGACTGCCTCAGCCTGTCTCAAATCTTTTTGTTATATGGCGTTAAGTGAGTAGACTACACTCAACGCCTGTGGACTTAGCCACTTTCTGTCTGTTTCTTCTTAGGCTCTGACAGGTTGAGCATTACTCATAGCTTTTAGCTGTATGGTGTTGAGTGAGTAGACTATACTCAACGCCTATGGACTTAGCCACATTTCTTGCTAGCCAACATCTTTCCTTACCTCTGGCATTGAGTGAGCTTGCTCCACTCAACTCCTGTGGACTTGGCTGTTTTCAAACTTTGTCAACTGCTCCTTGACATTCGGTGTTGAGTGAGCTTGCTTCACTCAACGCCTGTGGACTTAGGCAAATTATTGCCTTTATTGCCAGCTTCTGTGTGTCCACCTTTCTTCCTTATGACCACCTGTCACAAACTTGGAATACCTATCCTATCAATGTTATAAGGACTAATCTTCATGCATAGACTTAAGCATACATCAAATACAACTTTGTGTATTATATTGATATGATTGACTTCTTCAAATCTAGGACATTGTGGGCAATGAACACAACACTTTCTTCAAAGAACTTGATGGGATGGATGAGAGATAGTGAGAGAAAAGAAATGAATCTTTTGTCCACCTCTTCTCTGGTTAAGCATCCTTGGGAATAAATCCAGCCACACGATCCTCTCATCAAAATAAAGCAAAGGCCATAATTTCAGTTGACAAGTCAAAATTAATGCTATCGCCTTTCGATATCCACTATCGCCTAGGCGATATCATTGGTAGTCACTTTGACCCCAGTCAACCACCACTCTTCGGCCGCCGTCCGGCCATCCAACACGTATCCAGTCATATATGGCAGTATCGCCCGGCGATACCCACTCTCGCCACTCTAATAGCTCCCTCAATACCTTGTCGAGTGCATTGAGAGTGTCAAGTGTGTTGAGTCTACTCAAGTCTTCGTTGAGTTTTATCAATATCGCAAGCGATACCCATTGTCGCCCGACGATAGCCACTTTTAAGTTATGTTTTCCAGTTTTGGGGTGTTACAAACCTCCCCTCCATACAGAAATTTTGTCCCGAAATTTTATTCATTTGAAGGAAAACAATACAAAACTATTACATTATTACTTTTGCAAAAACAACTCGGGAAACCCATCTAGCATGGTTTGCTCATGCTCCCATGTCAATTATTCACGACCACAATTGTCCCAACAGACTTTGGCCACCCTGATTGTCTTATTTCATAGCTGCTTGACCTCTGTAACATCTCATTTCCGACTAGATCCCCAAGAGTGATTTAGGTCATGTCAAACCCTAGGAGCCCAAGGGACCAAGTGAAGAAGGCCAAGGTGAAAATCACCTTGGTCTGCCTATAGCTCAGCCCTATATCAACAAGGGGAGATTTGAACCGTCAGATCTTTTAGGAAGAAATAAACAGCCACACAAATTCCCTAAAAACAACACTTCCGGGTCTAACACGCCCATGTCGGCCCAGACACGCCCATGCACCAGGCATGTCGTCGGCCTGACGATCGTCGAGCTCAGATCGACGATCGTCGAGTTCAATTCATAGAACAGGGGAGAACAAGCCCCCGACACGCCCATGCCGCCAAGAGTGTCGTCAGCCCGACGATCGTCGAGCTCAGGTCGATGATCGTCGAGCTCATTTCGTAGAACATGGGGAAACACGCCCCTGACACGCCCGTGTCGCCAGGCGTGTCGTCAACCCGACGATCGTCGATCTCAGGTCGGAGATCGTCGAGCTCATTTTGTAGATAGGGGGAGAACATGCCCCCGACACGCCCGTGTCTCCAGGCGTGTCGTCAGCCCGACGATCGTCGAGCTCAGTTCGACGATCGTCGAGCTCATTTTGTAGAACAAGGGAGAACACGCCCCCGACACGCCCGTGCCGCTAGGCGTGTCGTTAGCCCGGCGATTATCGAGCTCATTTCGTCGAGCTCAGCTTGACGATCGTCGATTTCATTTTGTAGAACAGAAGGGAACATGCCCACCCGACACGCCCGTGTCGGATGATACACGCCCGTGTCACATACGTGTCACCAGGCATGACACGACGGTTCTGGGAAGAATCGCCGTGAGGAGGAGAAGAAATGAGGATGGAGAGGGAAGGAACGGTTCGTCAAAAGCCACATTTAATGGCTGAATTCAATTTCCCAGGGAAGGGGAGAAGTCTCTAGCCGTTTCTCCCGGCCATCAGACATGATTCAGCCCCCCCTCCTCCAAGGCCGAGCCTAGCCATTAATGGCTTTGAAGGACATTAATGCTCCAGCCCCTTCTCTCCCATCTGAGGCTTTAAAAACCACCAGTGGGTTGAGAGAAGCCTTTTCCAGTCCTTACCCGAAGAAATCGAGCCTCTCCACCTTGCAGTTGCAGAAACCGAGCGACGCAACTTTTAGAAATGGCTTCCCGGCGATCTTCCCGACTTCAGGCCGTCGGCAAGGTCCAATCCTTCTCCTATCTATGCGTGCTAGATCTAGACTTGTTTAGGTTGAGAAATCGGGCTCAATTGAGCCTAATTGGTAGCTTGAAATTTCAGATTTTCATGGAAAATGGTGGTGTTGAGTTCGTCGGATACCGCCGCCTCCGGCGGTATGGTCGCCACCAAACGCTAGCCACCACCTCAACAGAGGTGGTGGTGGTGGTGGCCGGCCAGGGAGGTGGTCGGGGTGGCCGGAAAGTCGGCTGGAAGAGGCTCCAGGTCGGGCCAATCTTGTCCCTTGGCTGGAGGTTGAGGATGAACGGATGTCGTCCGTTTTGATCAAGTATTTAATAATATTGAGTTCCTGGAAATTATTAACAGTAGATGGTTTTAATCATTAAAAATACTTAGAGGCCTCTACTGCAAATGTGCTCAACATGAAAGTTATAGCTCTAGGTCTCTAGTGTATATTAAAATTGTTTTACTCAATTTGGAGCCATGGTTAGACCACATCACTCATTTTGGTGCAATCTATCCATAGGGCTGTCCGGAGATTAAAATGAATGCCCCCTCTTCGTACCTTGTCCAAATGACCTGAAATTTGGGCAGGGGGTTACCATTATCCATACCTAGAGTCTATCCAAAGATGGGAATTTTTGAAGATACTTTGCCTAAGGTTTTTGTTTTAATTTAATAAAGTTAGAGTAATTTATTTAAGTGGTCAAATTACCTCCAAACCCTCCCAAATTTTGTTGAGTGGTCCCTAGCTATAAAACCTAGCTCTGTCCAAAATTCCAACTCATTTGGATGAGTTTTCGGTAGGAAATCACCTATCCTTGGCTAGGCATTAATGAGGCATTTTTGAGTAAAAAGTGCACTAAGAGTTTGGAACGGTCAAATCACCTCAACAGAGGCTGATATTTTGACCACTGACTTAGAAGGGTTATTATAACCCACTTGGAGAAAAATGGTATGGTTTAGGGTTGATTTACCCTAGGATCCAAACTCAAACCCTAAAGGGAGGGTTTTGAGGGCTGTGAAGGACATGGGGGAAAATGCCCTCGTATTGCCTTGAAACTCAGTAGAGTCGACACTAGCATAATATAAATCGTCCGGATGGAATCTCAGAGGATTTGGAGATAGGTAGAGATCTCAAAACCCAAACCTTAGTTTTATGGTAAAATCTCAAATGAGTAAAATCAGTCACTAAACATTATTTAAAAGTTGTGAAACTTGGGTAGAGTGAGTTTTGGAATGGGCAGAACCTACAGCAATTTTACAGGAATTTTAGGATGTTGATTTGTAGCACTTCATTTGTAAAGATTGTTATAGCCTCAACTGACTTTTTAATTATTTAGATCTTTTTGTTCATTGAAACCCCATGAAATCTTGGTAGTAAGTGTTTTAGGTCAGAATGGTTGCTCCTGAATTTTTGTATAATTTTTAGTTGAGTAAATCTAGTACTTCATTCACAAATGTTAAAAATGGGTTTTATGGTTTAAAAATTAATTATGGATGATATTGCTGTTGAAAAATTATGAGACTTAGGAATTGAGATTTTCAGGCCATTGTATGCTTGTAGACATTTATTCATGATTTTTAGAATCTTAGTTACGACACTTTCTTTACAAGTCCACCTTATGGAGATTTTTGATAATTAATTTATTCAGAGATTAATACTTGCTGAAAAATTATGGAACTTGGCCAATGCTATTTTTAAGCTTGTATCTGCATAGTATAATTAATTTATAATTTATGGATGGATATTTTCTGTACTTGATTGATAAATAACGAAAGATATAAAATATTGCTAAAATAGTTTTAGTGCCCTTTTGATGATAGAAAAAATTGTGATACTTTGGATTTACCATATTGAGATAACATAATATTTATAATAATTTTGTTGGACACCTTTCATGAGTATCTAGGGTAGTTCATGTTCAAACCGGTAGCCCTTGGAATTTTTGAGGAGATTAATTAAATGTCAGATAAATTAGAAAAATTATGATTCTCTGATTCTAGACTAAACTTGTTATGATATACCTCTGGTAAATTTTATATGAGATTTGGAAGACAAACCGGAGTACCTCCTTTATACATCTCATATAGTATAGGGTGGTCTGCATATAGAAATTGCGGAAACTGAACTAGAGTGGGTAACGAATTTGAAGAGTTGAATCCTTAGTAGGTTGCTGGTTTGGGTAAATAAATGAGAGATATGATCAATGGTAGAAATCAATAATAATAAGTGTCTTGCGAAAGGGAGCTTTGGGCGTAATCCCATCATAGTTTTTAGTGCCTTCGAGAGCCCTTCACGGGGAATACCTTGGGCAGTACTGGGCTAACGTAAAACTTAGGAATAATTTGGGAAAGAATAACTCTAATAATAGTTTCACCTTACACTCACACTTGTACACGTAGGGAGATGAATTGGTAGTGAAAGCATAGAGTAGGCCCGTGGCCTAAGGGCTTACTGATAGAGTTAAAGGGACTCAGTATTGATTTGGAAGTATGGGGAGTTGGATGCTCGGGGACTTGGAAAAAGGAGACTTGATTAGTCCAGGGAGTCGTGGGCTCGAGAACATGGTGAACTAGTAGGCTTGGTAGGCTAAAGAGCTGGAGGCTTGGTACTATAATTAGATACAAACTATCATGGTTGCATGTGCATAACAGTGGTGGGTCCTCGGTATTGGACGATCGATCACACCGTCGTCGGAACGTTGACTCGGGAGACTAGCTGGTTTGCTAGGAATAGTACGGAAACGTACGTGAGGGGCTAGACGGGGTAGTGTGATTACCAGTCTAGGAGTGGAGAGGCCCAACCCACTATCTACGTTTTGCCACGGCGGAGGCTCCTGAGAGTTTAGCTAACTCCAAAAAGGGGAACTAAAGGTCTGTGTGCATAGAGTCGTGTGTGTGAGTTGCACTTGCATGTGCATACCATAGCATACTTGTATGTCATAGCATAATCATTGCATTTAACCCCTGACATTTATCATATAAAATGGTATGGGATGTTTTATACGATAGGCCCCGCAAAACGACCCCTTGGTCTATAGGGATAATCCCTATAAATCAATGGTTATATTTCTAGTTGCTCTTACTTACTCTTCTTACTGCCTTTACTTACTTGCTATTCCTTACTGTTTTACTTTTGATTACACACTTGTTTACTCATGTCTAATTATTGTGATACCCCTACCATACCCTATTATTTTATTCCTTAGGCTAGATGTCACTTGCTTGATTACGCCCTGCTTTTGGTCCTCCTTTTCACTCCTTTCCACCCGGTGCCTAGGAGCCATGGGTAGAGGGGTGGGAGATTGTTGACTGAGTCTAGTTTGACTGACGGTCATTTGACCACCATATTTTAGGTGCTCCGGATGGGAGACAGGGAACAGCCGCAGGAGACGCGACACCAGCAGGGTACGGTGCAAATGGAGATAGGCCGGTGTAGCTCGGGTGGACAGGCATCTGGATCCGTGAGTGGAGCCGAGTATTAGTAGTTTGATGGGCCCGCGAACAGACTCTTACTGTGGTTGGTTTGTTGAGTCGATCGCCGCGGGCTTGCTCGGGTAGGCAAGTGCACCTATCGCAAGTAGTACTCGATATTCGGGGGAATACCGAGGTCGTATTGTTCTCGGGGTCGCGTTGACTATTCTTACTCCTCCGGGAGGACTATTATTTTACTGAAAATAAGGTGGATTTTTTTACTTAATAAAAGGCGAAAAAGCAAAGGAGCGAAAAAAAATGGTTTAGAAAATATTCGATGAAGGGTTAACGCTCGGCATCGAATCGGATTAAGACTAAAATAATTTTTAATAATAAAAAGACTTAGTTTTCAAATTAATAATAAGACAACTTGGCCGTGGAGGTTCCACAAATGTGAGCTCACCTAGCTATAGGGATATCGCTCACCTAAACGTTAAGACTATTCGACCGAACGTTAGTCCGACGAAGGATTCCTCTTAACGCCCGCTTTACGCTAAGAACCCCGCTATTGGGTGGGGAACCCAATCCGGTAGAATTACGCTAGTCCTCTCTCGAGGGTATGCACGCAACTCTATTTACCCAGGGGTGATCGGTCCATATGCACGGCCTCTCGGCTAGCTAGCATATGGACTACGGAAATAGGGCCCACACATCGATTATGTGGTCCTACGCGTCGTAAACCCGGGGTAAACCCTAAGTGCTTAAATTAAAATGAAAATGAAGAGCTTTAATTATTATAAATCATTTTAAATGTCCCAATGCTCTTCGATGCCGAGGCTAATAGCGATTAGCCACACATCGGTATGGGGACGGCTTATAATTTAGTGAGGCGCGAGTTCGAATTTTAATGCTAAACGATTATAAGAAAGAGACAAAAGAAAAATAACAATATTTAGAGAGCTAAAAAGTTAACTAAACGAGAACTCACGCACACTCCAAATTATAAATTAAACAAAAGCTAAGTTACACATAAAAGAAAATTGCATATTCAAATTTGCGAGTCCCACTCAAACGAGTGGGGGCGGTAAATAAAGGCTGAAAATTGCAAGTCCTACTCAAACGAGTAGGACTGAAATGAAAGCGAGTCCTACTCAAATGAGTAGGAGAAAATAAATGCGATTACAGGGCTAAAAAGTCCGGCCATTTAACTCAAGTGAGTAGGCGGAAAAAATAAAGTAAAATTGCAAGTCCTACTCAAACGAGTAGGACTGAAATAAAGTCCGGCCATTTAAACTCAAGTGAGTAGGCGGAAAAATAAAGAAAGAAAAATTACAAGTCCTACTCGAACGAGTAGGACTGAAAATGAAAACGATGCGCCATTTAACTCTTAACGAGTAGGCGGAAATAAATGCACACGAACACACACACTCCAAATGAAATTCAAGAAAGCAATAAAATTATACACCTACACTCACACACTCTACATAATTTGAATCAAAGCATTAAAAGGAAGCATTAAAACAAAGCATGAAAATTTAACACCTACACTCACACACTCTACATAATTTAAATCAAAGCATAAAAATTATACACCTACACTCACACACTCTACATGGAAATTTAAGAAGAACAAAAAGAAATTTAAGCTCATACACTCACACACACTAATAACAAAGAAAAATTAAAGTTACCTAAAAATGAAAATAACAAGATTTCTACTCCTAAAACTTACCCAAAACACATAAAAAGAACAAACAAAAATAATATGAGCAAAAAGTTTTACAAAATAAAGTCAAAATCAAAGGTGCTCAAAAATTAAAACTTTAACTTTTTCATGCTTAGGTTTTGCCAAAAATGAATAAAAAGAGAAAATTACAATTTTTGGAAGACTAAAGTTTTCAAAGTAAATCAAAAATCAAAGTTTTAAGAAAATTAAAACACCAACATTTTCATTCTTATGATGTTATGAAAGTGATAAAAAAGTGAAAAAGAACATGAAAAGAACAAAATAGGTTTTACAATCCTAAAAAAAAACTAAGTAAAAAGAAAGAACAAATTCACTTTTTTAAATCTCTTTCAAAAAATCATAAGAATGAAATCAAAATCCTAAGCATGAAGATAAGTTAAGGGAAAAAAAACAAGGAAAGTAAATACATTACACTCATACACACACACACACCTTTCCTAAGTGAAGAACAAGTGAAGAACAAAGAATAAAAAGGTGAAGGAAAAGTGGGCACAAGTGTTCATTCCAAAGCCATATATGAAGAGAAATTTTAACATTTTATTTGATCAAAATGAAACTATTACAAGCTATTACAAGTGCTAAAACTAAAACAAAACAAGAAATGAAATAAAAAAGGGAGAAATCTCCTTACATAGCCTTGAAAATCACGGATGCAGCCCACAAAAATACACTAACTTGGCCCAAAAATCTGAACCCTTGGACCTTACAGAACTGGGCTATTTATAGGAAAAAATTTCTAAGTACACGCCCTCGGTCACGGGCGTGACATGGGGGCGTGACAGTACTATTCATGAAGGCGGCTGGCGATTGGACAGCAAAGTTGACTTCGGGCTGAGTTCGCAGCAGTCACGCCCCAGGTCACGGGCGTGACCTAGGGCGTGTCGGGGAGGTAGAACCGGGCGCGGGTTGCGTCAAATGTCCTCGGCAGCGTCTTGTCGGGCCAGCTGGAAAGGTCACGCCCCATGTCACGGGCGTGACTATGGGCGTGACAGTCGGGGTCGACACTCGACGAATGTCGAGCGGAAAGTGTCGAGTCGAAATCGTTGAGCTGAAATTGGGTCACGCCCCAGGTCACGGGCGTGACACTGGGCGTGACAGTTGGTGTCGACACTCGACGATCGTCGAGTGGAATTCGTCGAGAGGAGCGGACACGGGCTTGGGTCACGCCCCGTGTCGGGTGACACGGGCGTGTCGCCAGGCGTGTCAAGCCTTTTCTTCAGAAATTTTCCGATTTCACGGGAAATACACAGGCACGGCTTGGTCACGGGCGTGACCCATGTGTCACGGGCGTGTACTTCCCAAAATTTGGCAGATTCTGGAATTTTTCTGCAAAATAAAATAAAACAAGTTAGGAGAAAATTTACAAGAATAGGAACATTTTATTGAACAAAAATAAGTAAAAACGACGAAAATAAATGAAAATGACTAAATTAATGTGCATAAAAATACGCATATTTACAGTTCATCAAATACCCCCATACTTAGGCTTTTGCTATTCCAGAGCAAAAGTTTGAGGTGAATCTATAAGGAATAAAAAAAACTCTAAGTTTTGGCTATCGCTTAATTAATTATGAGAGAGATCGAAATAAATATACGGGGTGTAAGAGTTAAGTCCTAAAATTATGTAGATGATTTAAATAGCGCAAAAGTTTTGGCCAAAAGACTTCTTGATGTAATCAAATAGAAGGCAACATTTGTAATGGTTGGGTTAACGAAAATAGTTTGGAATTATAAGAATTCTAGCTTATACGAGTGCTACCGGAAATAATACAATTTACTAATTATGCTCTCAAAAAGATTTTTGAATTAATTCTAGAATCGAGTAATTGGCTAAGGGGGTAGTGTGGTTTATGAAGAGGGTTTTGATATTTGAGGTGAGGTAATTTTTTCTCGAACCTCCATTTTTTTTTCTTTTGGATTATTAGGAAAACGAAATCTTATTTTCCTAATATGATTTTTGTTTTTCAACTTCATAAAAAATTAACCCAATGTATATTTGTAGGAGTAATGAATTTTATCCTCTTACTCCCTATATAATCTTTTTAAACTTATTGGGTGCCTATGTTTACGGAACGAAATCTTGTTCCCATTGACATAAGATCTTTTAAGGATAAAATTTTTCATGCCAAGTGGGTCATGAAAAGTGAGGGGAGAAAGGAAAACTAGATTGTAATCCTAAAAATTTTTGAGAGCAACCTTAATAATTTGTACGTTCCAATGTTTTCAGAAAGCTAAAAGTAAGTATAATTGAATTCTATAGTCGTTATTTCCTAACATAATATACGTGCTCCTATTAATGAAAAATTAGAAGTAGTGCCTAAAACGAGTCCGCTAGTTTTAACAAAGCATAAAGAATTCTTTAAAACTTAACCCCGGCTATTTAAATGTTTCAATCGATAATTAACAAACGGGTAGTAAACAGAGAATTAATAGTATTCACATATAAATAAACTCAAAACAGAATTTTTGGATAGCAGAAAAGTTAAGTATGGAATATTTAATTTATTTGTTGCAAAACATTTTTTTGTTTTTTTATAGTTTTTTTGTAAACATTTTTTTTGTGTTTTTCATTTATTATCTTTTTTTTTGTATTTTTGTTTTTCTCGATTTTTTTGTTTGAAAATTTTTTGAACTATTATCTTTTTTTTTTGTATTTTTTAAGAGAATTTTCATAATATGTACAAAAATAAGGGAGAAAAAGAAAAATGTTTGTACAAGAATGAGGAAGGGGGAGAGAGAGAAAAAAATATTTACAAAGAGAAAAAATTTTTTGGATTTTTGTTTTTTTTTTTTTTTGTTTTTTTTTTTTCATTTATAAATTTTTTTGTTTTTTCATTAAAAAAAAAATTTTTTTTTGTTTCATTTTAAGATGTTTTTTAAAATTTTTTTTGTTTTTGTTTTGTTGTTATATGTATTTTTTTGTATTTTTCTTTTTGTTTTTGAGATGCAGAAAAAATTGAAGTGCAGAAAGTAAAGCACGAAAATACCCCCATACTTAAGTCCAACATTGTCCCCAATGTTGTATCGTAAGTATGCGGAACAGAAAAGAAAGACAATATGTACAAAGAAAGGAAAAGGAAGGGGGTAGAAGCTTCCCTGAAACGCGGTGGGGAAGGCCGATCAGAAACCCTGCGTTTATTAGAAAAAAATAACAAAGATAATAAGGAAAGAGCGAAAAAGATAAGCGAGGGGTGCCTCCCAGGAGCGCTTTGTTTATAGTCGTGTAGCTTGACTATTTTGGCGGGTTTATAATGTGGAGGAAAGTTATGGTTTCGCTAAAACCGATCACTGGGTCGCCCGCGATGTAAGACTTTAACCGATGACCGTTTACTTTAAAAGAGCCTTTGTCCGGGTGGGAGACGAGTACGGTTCCATAAGGAAAAACTTCTTCAACTAAGAAGGGACCGGACCATCTAGATTTTAATTTACCTGGAAAAAGCCTAAGGCGTGAATTGTAAAGAAGGACAAGATCGCCCGGAGAAAATAATTTTTGGGACTTGATTTTTCGATCGTGATAGAACTTAGAGCGCTCCTTATAGAATTTATTGCTCTCGTAAGCGTTCGCACGCCATTCATCGAGCTCGTTTAGTTGCAGTTTTCTATTCTGAGCGGCTAAGTTGGAGTCGAGGTTTAAGAGTTTTAAAGCCCAAAGTGCGCGATGTTCTAATTCTACGGGTAAATGGCACGCTTTGCCGTAGACTAACCGGAACGGCGTACATCCAATAGCGGTTTTGTATGCCGTCCGATACGCCCACAACGCATCGTCGAGTTTAACGGACCAATCTTTCCTATTTAGCGAAACGGTTTTTTTCCAAAATTCGCTTAATCTCTCGATTTACTACCTCGACTTGGCCACTTGTTTGCGGGTGGTAGGGGGTGGCAAGCTTGTGCGTGACTCCGTATTTAGCTAACGTCTTAGCCATAAGAGCGTTACAGAAATGCGTTCCCCTATCACTAACAATTGCGCGAGGCGTGCCGAAGCGAGAAAATAATTTTTTAAGAAATGTAACGACGACTCGCGCATCGTTGGTGGGGAGAGCTTGCGCTTCCGCCCACCTCGATACGTAGTCGACCGCCACTAAAATATACATATTTTTGAAAGACGGAGGTAGGGGGCCAACGAAATCTATGCCCCACAAATCGAAGACTTCGCATTCTAAAAACATATTTTGGGGCATCTCGTCACGACGAGAGATGTTACCCGACCGCTGACAGCTATCGCATGCGCGCACAAAATTATGCGCGTCTTTGAAGAGAGTGGGCCAAAAGTAGCCCGCCTCTAGCGCCTTCCGAGCGGTCCGGTTGGCTTGATAATGCCCACCGGCTGGACCCTCGTGGCAGTGCTTAAGAATTTGCAAGCACTCCACACCCGCAACGCATCTTCGGACCGCTTGGTCCGCGCAGATACGAAAAAGAAATGGGTCCTCCCAAAAGAAATTTTTCAAGTCAGAAAAGAATTTCTTCTTTTGGTGACCGGAAAATTCTTTTGGAAGGACCCGCGCTACTAAAAAATTTGCAAAATCTGCGAACCAAGGCGAAGATGACGAAGATTTATTAATGGCAAGAAGGCGTTCCTCGGGGAATCTGTCATTTATTTCAGATTCGACGAGCGCTTCCGCACCCGGATTTTCTAAACGGGAGAGGTGGTCGGCCGCTAGATTTTCCGCTCCCCGCTTATCTCGGATCTCCAAATCAAACTCTTGTAGGAGGAGAATCCATCGAAGAAGGCGGGGCTTCGCATCATTTTTAGCTAATAAATATTTAAGCGCGGAGTGATCGGTAAAAACGATAACTTTAGATAGCGTTATATACGAGCGAAACTTATCGAAAGCGAAAACGACGGCTAAGAGTTCCTTTTCCGTTGTCGTGTAATTTACTTGTGCGGAAGTGAGCGTCTTGCTAGCGTAATAAATAGGATGAAAATGTTTTTCTACGCGTTGGCCAAGAACGGCACCTAAGGCAATATCACTAGCGTCGCACATTATTTCGAACGGAAGGGACCAATTAGGGGCCACTAATATTGGTGAAGAGATAAGTTTTTGTTTTATCAAATTAAATGCGGACTCGCATTCGCTACTAAAGATGAAGCGTGATTCCTTTTCCAAGAGGTGAGTTAGCGGCTTTGTTATTTTTGAAAAATCTTGAATAAAGCGTCGATAAAAGCCCGCATGGCCTAAGAAACTCCTAATAGATTTTACGTTTGTTGGATGCGGAAGTTTTTCTATAATTTCTATCTTGGCCTTATCCACCTCTATCCCCTTAGACGAAATCATATGGCCGAGGACCAAACCTCCTCGAACCATAAAGTTGCATTTTTCCCAATTTAGAACAAGGCTTGTGTCCTCGCACCGTTGAAGGACACGATCTAAATTGTTAAGGCAATCGGGAAAAGAGCGTCCGAAAACAGAGAAGTCATCCATAAAGACTTCCATAATGTCTTCTACTAGCTCGCCAAAGATCGCTAGCATACATCTTTGGAATGTAGCTGGCGCGTTGCAGAGTCCAAATGGCATTCTTCGATAGGCGAAGGTGCCGAACGGGCAAGTAAAAGTTGTTTTCTCTTGATCATCGGGGGAAATGGGGATTTGGAAAAACCCCGATAAACCATCAAGAAAACAATAATACGGATGACCGGATAAACGCTCTAGAATCTGGTCTAGAAATGGCAGAGGGAAATGGTCCTTGCGGGTGGCGTCGTTAAGTTTCCTATAGTCGATGCACACTCGCCAACCCGTAACAGTACGAGTTGGGACAAGCTCGTTATGCTCATTCGCCACTACGGTAAGACCGCCCTTCTTGGGCACGACATGCACGGGACTAACCCATGCACTGTCCGAAATAGGGTAGATAATCCCCGCATCTAATAACTTAATGATTTCGGCTTTAACGACGTCTTTCATGTTTGGGTTAAGACGACGCTGCGGCTGTATCGTTTTGCGGCAATTATCGTTTAGGAAAATCTTATGGGTGCAAAAGGAGGGGCTAATCCCCTTTAGGTCAGAGATTTGCCACGCAATTGCGTGGCGATGTTTAAATAAAACTTCCAATAAATCGGAAGTCTCCGAATCACTCAAGTTCGAAGAAATGATAACGGGGAGCGTATCACCTTTTCCCAAAAAAGCGTACTTGAGCGAGGCGGGTAAGGGTTTGAGGTCTAGGATGGGCGGTTCTTCTAGGGAGGTTTTAATTCCTATGTCTTTCTTACCAATTGGTTCGAAAGGCAAGTCTATAGACGTATCCTCATCGCAGTTAAAATTTTCGAGCGCATAAATATCGTCATTTAAAAATACGGACTCGAAAATGGGAGAAGAACGATCTCCGAAAAAAGTATTTAAAGAATAGCAGAAATCGTCGCTCGATGACAAATTGTCCATCGAGGGATTAATAGAGAAAGTAACCTGGTCATCGCCTACTCGGAGGAGAAGGCTACCATTACTAACATCTATTAGTGCGCGGGAGGTGGCGAGAAAAGGGCGACCGAGTATTATTGGTACCTCGGCGTCCTCCTCGATATCTAAGATGACGAAGTCTACCGGGAAGGTAAACTTGTCGACTCGGACAAGGACGTCCTCCACTACCCCGATAGGGAACTTAACCGAGCGATCCGCTAATTGGATGCGCATATTCGTAGGACTAGGAGTACCCAAACCTAAACGCGAAAAGAGCGAGAACGGCATCAGATTAATGCTAGCCCCTAAATCAGCTAAGGCGTACTTTACTAATATATCGCCAAAAAGGCACGGGATGGAAAACCGTCCCGGGTCGTTTTGTTTTGCGGGCAATTTATTAGTAAGGGCCGCCGAGCAGACAGCGTTGAGAGATACATGCGAAATATCCTCTAATTTGCGTTTATTAGAAAGTAGTTCTTTTAAAAATTTCGCATATTTGGGCATTTGTGAGATAGCCTCGCAAAAAGGAACATTAATGTGAATTTGTTTTAATAATAAAATAAATTTTTCATATTGCGCGTCCTTACGCTCGTTTTCTAACTTATGCGGATACGGGAGAGCCTTGTTTAAAATAATTTTTTCTTTTATAATAGGTAAAGGTGGCGTGAGCGAAGAAAGGGGAAGAGGGGTCGGAGGTGAAATATGTACCTGAGGGTCGGTCCGTTTTGGATCGACCACCTCCTTTCCGCTACGGAGGGTTATAGCGTTGGCGTTCTCCCGCGGATTCGGCTCCGTGTTTCCCGGCAGTGCCCCGAGCGCGCGCTCGGACATCATCCTCGCCAGCTGTCCAACCTGTTGTTCGAGTGTTTTTAGCGATCCGGTGATGTTCCGGATATTTGACTCGTTGGACGCAATATACTTCGAAAAATTTTCCTCCATCGGGGAGGGTTTCGGAAGAGGAGGGGGAGGAAGAAATCCGGGCGCATAAGAAATAGGGGGACGCTGAGCATTATTCGGGTTGCTCCACGAGAAGTTGGGGTGATTCCTCCAACCAGGGTTATAGTTATTACTATAAGGGTTGTTGTTGGGGTTGAAGGGAGGACGACCCGAATTTCCCATGAAGTCCACGAACTCTTCAGCTACGCAGACATTAGGGGGAATAAAACAAGGCGGAGTGGAGGAGGCAGCAGACATCTCCGCCACCTGCTTTGTTAACCTTTCAACTTGAAGGGTCAAGAGAGCAGTGGCATCCACTTCAAAAAGACCAGCCGCCGGCTTTGGCCGTCCCCGCGGGACGTTCCATTGATAGGCATTCATAGCCATCTCTTCGAATAAAGCCTGGGCGGCCTCGGGGGTTTTGTTGTTAAGCGTTCCCCCGGCAGCCGCGTCAATCATTTGACGCGTCTGAAAATTCAGCCCATTATAAAAAATTTGAACTTGCAACCACGTTGGCAGCGCGTGGTGCGGGCAACGGCGGAGGAATTCCTTAAATCGTTCCCAAGTCTCGTATAGAGACTCGGGATCGTTCTGCACAAACGAAGAAATGTCCGCCCGCAACTTTGCAGTTTTGGCGGGCGGAAAGTACTTCGTTAGGAACCGTTCCGTCAACTCAGCCCACGTGGTGATACATCCTCGCGGGAGGGCATTCAACCACGCCTTGGCTTTGGACTTAAGGGAAAAAGGAAATAAACGCAAACGAATGGCGTCATCAGTGACGCCATTGATCTTGAAGGTGTCGCATATCTCCAAGAAATTGGACAAGTGGACATTCGGGTCCTCATCCGGCAGTCCATCGAACTGCACGGCGTTTTGGACCATTTGAATGACACTTGACTTTATTTCAAAATTATTATTGGCCACCGCAGGGCGAACAATACTCGACCCTGAATCATCCAGGTTAGGCCGGGCGTAATAAGACATAGTACGCTCGGCCGCCGGGGGAAGGTTAGGGGCGGCCATAACTAAAACAGAGGGTTCTCCGATAGATTCCTCGGGATCTAAAGAAGGATTTCGGCGATGAGATCGGATACGCGCAAGAGAGCGTTCGATCTCAGGGTCGAAGTCTAAATCTTCAGACTCTGAGGGTTGTCCTCGGGTCATACACCCAAACAAAAATAAAACAAAAATAAAACCTTTTTTGTTTTGTTTTTATTTTTTTTTTTAAAATAAAGTTTTTATTTTTTTGTTTTGTTTTTTAGAAAATAAGTAAAATTAATAGACTCCGGAATTCGAAATAGCAACTCGAAAAAACCTTCCCCGGCAACGGCGCCAAAAACTTGATGGGCCCGCGAACAGACTCTTACTGTGGTTGGTTCGTTGAGTCGATCGCCGCGGGCTTGCTCGGGTAGGCAAGTGCACCTATCGCAAGTAGTACTCGATATTCGGGGGAATACCGAGGTCGTATTGTTCTCGGGGTCGCGTTGACTATTCTTACTCCTCCGGGAGGACTATTATTTTACTGAAAATAAGGTGGATTTTTTTACTTAATAAAAGGCGAAAAAGCAAAGGAGCGAAAAAAAATGGTTTAGAAAATATTCGATGAAGGGTTAACGCTCGGCATCGAATCGGATTAAGACTAAAATAATTTTTAATAATAAAAAGACTTAGTTTTCAAATTAATAATAAGACAACTTGGCCGTGGAGGTTCCACAAATGTGAGCTCACCTAGCTATAGGGATATCGCTCACCTAAACGTTAAGACTATTCGACCGAACGTTAGTCCGACGAAGGATTCCTCTTAACGCCCGCTTTACGCTAAGAACCCCGCTATTGGGTGGGGAACCCAATCCGGTAGAATTACGCTAGTCCTCTCTCGAGGGTATGCACGCAACTCTATTTACCCAGGGGTGATCGGTCCATATGCACGGCCTCTCGGCTAGCTAGCATATGGTACTACGGAAATAGGGCCCACACATCGATTATGTGGTCCTACGCGTCGTAAACCCGGGGTAAACCCTAAGTGCTTAAATTAAAATGAAAATGAAGAGCTTTAATTATTATAAATCATTTTAAATGTCCCAATGCTCTTCGATGCCGAGGCTAATAGCGATTAGCCACACATCGGTATGGGGACGGCTTATAATTTAGTGAGGCGCGAGTTCGAATTTTAATGCTAAACGATTATAAGAAAGAGACAAAAGAAAAATAACAATATTTAGAGAGCTAAAAAGTTAACTAAACGAGAACTCACGCACACTCCAAATTATAAATTAAACAAAAGCTAAGTTACACATAAAAGAAAATTGCATATTCAAATTTGCGAGTCCCACTCAAACGAGTGGGGGCGGTAAATAAAGGCTGAAAATTGCAAGTCCTACTCAAACGAGTAGGACTGAAATGAAAGCGAGTCCTACTCAAATGAGTAGGAGAAAATAAATGCGATTACAGGGCTAAAAAGTCCGGCCATTTAACTCAAGTGAGTAGGCGGAAAAAATAAAGTAAAATTGCAAGTCCTACTCAAACGAGTAGGACTGAAATAAAGTCCGGCCATTTAAACTCAAGTGAGTAGGCGGAAAAATAAAGAAAGAAAAATTACAAGTCCTACTCGAACGAGTAGGACTGAAAATGAAAACGATGCGCCATTTAACTCTTAACGAGTAGGCGGAAATAAATGCACACGAACACACACACTCCAAATGAAATTCAAGAAAGCAATAAAATTATACACCTACACTCACACACTCTACATAATTTGAATCAAAGCATTAAAAGGAAGCATTAAAACAAAGCATGAAAATTTAACACCTACACTCACACACTCTACATAATTTAAATCAAAGCATAAAAATTATACACCTACACTCACACACTCTACATGGAAATTTAAGAAGAACAAAAAGAAATTTAAGCTCATACACTCACACACACTAATAACAAAGAAAAATTAAAGTTACCTAAAAATGAAAATAACAAGATTTCTACTCCTAAAACTTACCCAAAACACATAAAAAGAACAAACAAAAATAATATGAGCAAAAAGTTTTACAAAATAAAGTCAAAATCAAAGGTGCTCAAAAATTAAAACTTTAACTTTTTCATGCTTAGGTTTTGCCAAAAATGAATAAAAAGAGAAAATTACAATTTTTGGAAGACTAAAGTTTTTCAAAGTAAATCAAAAATCAAAGTTTTAAGAAAATTAAAACACCAACATTTTCATTCTTATGATGTTATGAAAGTGATAAAAAAGTGAAAAAGAACATGAAAAGAACAAAATAGGTTTTACAATCCTAAAAAAAAAACTAAGTAAAAAGAAAGAACAAATTCACTTTTTTAAATCTCTTTCAAAAAATCATAAGAATGAAATCAAAATCCTAAGCATGAAGATAAGTTAAGGGAAAAAAAACAAGGAAAGTAAATACATTACACTCATACACACACACACACCTTTCCTAAGTGAAGAACAAGTGAAGAACAAAGAATAAAAAGGTGAAGGAAAAGTGGGCACAAGTGTTCATTCCAAAGCCATATATGAAGAGAAATTTTAACATTTTATTTGATCAAAATGAAACTATTACAAGCTATTACAAGTGCTAAAACTAAAACAAAACAAGAAATGAAATAAAAAAGGGAGAAATCTCCTTACATAGCCTTGAAAATCACGGATGCAGCCCACAAAAATACACTAACTTGGCCCAAAAATCTGAACCCTTGGACCTTACAGAACTGGGCTATTTATAGGAAAAAATTTCTAAGTACACGCCCTCGGTCACGGGCGTGACATGGGGGCGTGACAGTACTATTCATGAAGGCGGCTGGCGATTGGACAGCAAAGTTGACTTCGGGCTGAGTTCGCAGCAGTCACGCCCCAGGTCACGGGCGTGACCTAGGGCGTGTCGGGGAGGTAGAACCGGGCGCGGGTTGCGTCAAATGTCCTCGGCAGCGTCTTGTCGGGCCAGCTGGAAAGGTCACGCCCCATGTCACGGGCGTGACTATGGGCGTGACAGTCGGGGTCGACACTCGACGAATGTCGAGCGGAAAGTGTCGAGTCGAAATCGTTGAGCTGAAATTGGGTCACGCCCCAGGTCACGGGCGTGACACTGGGCGTGACAGTTGGTGTCGACACTCGACGATCGTCGAGTGGAATTCGTCGAGAGGAGCGGACACGGGCTTGGGTCACGCCCCGTGTCGGGTGACACGGGCGTGTCGCCAGGCGTGTCAAGCCTTTTCTTCAGAAATTTTCCGATTTCACGGGAAATACACAGGCACGGCTTGGTCACGGGCGTGACCCATGTGTCACGGGCGTGTACTTCCCAAAATTTGGCAGATTCTGGAATTTTTCTGCAAAATAAAATAAAACAAGTTAGGAGAAAATTTACAAGAATAGGAACATTTTATTGAACAAAAATAAGTAAAAACGACGAAAATAAATGAAAATGACTAAATTAATGTGCATAAAAATACGCATATTTACAGTTCATCATAGTTTTATGTTTATGAGTGGATTATAGTGAGGCTATCATGTACCGGGCTTAAGCCCGTTTTCACTTTCTGGTGTGGACTATTTATTTGTCATGTGATTTCCTCCTTTATTCTATTGTGGACTTGGATGCTTACATTTTCATTCATTATACATTCTATCGATGGTGATCGATTTGGCCGGCAGGATCGGAGTTTTGTAGTGATGACCTTCCCGGGTGCGAAGGTGTCACCGCAAAGCGGCGGTTCTGGGGCTAAGACCCCGGTGGTTGTTGCAAAAAAAACGGGGGGGTCTTACAAGTGGTATTAGAGCGAAACTTCGATCCGACAGAATGTAGTCCACAAAACATAGGACACCCCGCACGGGCTTAGTTTGAGGACAAACTAGCAGCGGAAGCAATAGTGTGCCCATGGGAGGAATCACGTGCAATGCTCACCAGTAACAAAGAATTTTAAGTCAATTTACTAAACTTAAGACCATCTTTTGTAGGGTGCGATGAATCCTCCCCTACCGCGGGGACACCTCCAGCACCGAATGTGATTACACCCCCGCCGGCTCCGACCCCGTTGCGGCAGACGGAGCTGGGACAAACTTTGACAACCATCTTGCAGGCCTTTAGGGCACAGCAGGCTCCGGATCCTCAGCCGAACCCCGAAGCGAACTGGTTGAGTGCATTCCGGGGCCTTGCCCCACCATCCTACTTGGGGACAGAGATGGCAGTGCGCACGGAGGAGTGGTTAGAAATTATGTGTAACACCCCCTATCCGTCGCATAGCATATAGTAGTAGGTCCGGCCGGGGCCCGACGCCATATACTACAGACAAACCGGGTGGTTACTCATGGAAACCATCCAACCAATCATCACGTCCTACACAGAGCATTCTAGCGGAAGCAGATTAATAAGTTGCAATAAAGAACCCAGCACAAAAGCATGAATGTCCACTAATACCAAGTAGGAATGTTGTACATACACAAGTACAGGCCTTAAGGCCTTACAAAATGGTTCACTTGATATTACATGATTTACAAACCACGGCATGCAGGCCGGTCATACATGAATAAAAACAGTAAACACTCCAATTAGGCCTTCAAGGTCCGGCTTCACAAATTGGGCTTTAGCCCGCTAGTGACCGCTTGGTCCTGCAGCACCTGCAAGCAACAAACCACCGCACGGTGGCAAGACAAGGCAACGGTCAGCAATGCTGACCAAATTATAACGATCCCGCCCCCAACTCGGGGCGACAATGCTCCTTCCCTGCATTTCATTAGCATAAGCGAGCAACATATATATAATTATTTCATCACAGACGTTGGCTCGCACGGCCACATGCCACGTGCTCTCAGGGCACATCCAACCAATCATCACGTCCTACACAGAGCATTCTAGCGGAATCAGATTAATAAGTTGCAATAAAGAACCCAGCACAAAAGCATGAATGTCCACTAATACCAAGTAGGAATGTTGTACATACACAAGTACAGGCCTTAAGGCCTTACAAAATGGTTCACTTGATATTACATGATTTACAAACCACGGCACGCAGGCCGGTCATACATGAATAAAAACTGTAAACACTCCAATTAGGCCTTCAAGGGCCGGCTTCGCAAATTGGGCTTTAGCCTGCTAGTGACCGCTTGGTCCTGCAGCACCTGCAAGCAACAAACCACCGCACGGTGGAAAGACAAGGCAACAGTCAGCAATGCTGACCAAATTATAACGATCCCGCCCCCAGCTCGGGGCGACGATGCTCCTTCCCTGCATTTCATTAGCATAAGCGAGCAACATATATATAATCATTTCATCACAGACGTTGGCTCGCACGGCCACACGCCCCGTGCTCTCAGGGCACATCCAACCAATCATCACGTCCTATACAGAGCATTCTAGCGAAAGCAGATTAATAAGTTGCAATAAAGAACCCGGCACAAAAGCATGAATGTCCACTAATACCAAGTAGGAATGTTGTACATACACAAGTACAAGCCTTAAGGCCTTACAAAATGATTCACTTGATATTGAATGATTTACAAACCACGGCACGCAGGTCGGTCATACATGAATAAAAATAGTAAACACTCCAATTAGGCCTTCGAGGGCCGGCTTCGCAAATTGGGCTTTAGCCTGCTATTGACCGCTTGGTCCAGCAGCACCTGCAAGCAACAAACCACCGCACGGTGGCAAAACAAGGCAACGGTTAGCAATGCTGACCAAAATATAACGATCCCTCCCCCAGCTCAGGGCGGCGATGCTCCTTCCCTACATTTCATTAGCATAAGCGAGCAACATATATATAATCATTTCATCACAGACGTTGGCTCGCACGGCCACACGCCCCGTGCTCTCAGGGCACATTCTCGGTGAATCGGTCGATGTCACGTAAATTAAAGCCATAGACATTCTGGACTCACCACCGCCACTTTGACGGCCAAACCTATGAGCATTTTGTCTTCTTGGCCTGGGTCACGACAATTTAAACCATAGACCGCCGAAGACCCTAATCTATGCCAACGGCAAGTGCCACGTACCCTTAGGTCTCTTTAACCGAACGACATAGAACGGGTACGGTTCCATCTAACCCGTGCTCACATCGCAACGACAGTTTAAGCCATATACGCGGGTCAAACTTCTCCCGAGTCCCATTTCAATCACAATTCACATAACTCGGTTATGTTCAAGTTGGCTCTTAGGCCACCAAGTTGGCAAGATCACGCATCCGCCGAGTTTTCTGGGTGCACCTTTGGGTTAATCCCCAAGGCTCCCTGTTGCAATCTACCACGTAGAAAACCCGAAAAACAAACAATCGCACGGAGTCTTCTCCGGCATTTATGCAATACAACATCACCGATCCAGACCAACATGTCCGGGTAGGCTTCACACATCATACCTATGTCCGTTCTCGCTTACGGACTCTAAACAACGGGGACTTTACATATCTATCTGAAGGAATGCCTCCAACTCACCGCAAACTCGCGAGAGCGGGCTTCCTATGCAAAGAAGGAGAGCTACACATGCTCAAGAATAGAATCGTTACCATAGCGCTTCTCTTTGGCGCCATGGAAAAGTAAGCGGATGAAAAGCACCGCACTCTCTTCGCCTCTGTGGATCCGAATTCGGCTCGCGATTTGGAGCTTCGAAGCTCCTCCAATGGTCGGATCTAGATTCTTCTTCCTTCCTTGGCTCTCCTCTCTCTCTAAGCTTTAGAAAGATAACCACTCATGTAAAGTGAGGGTTTCAAAGGCCCAATCCCGGGTATATCCCATCAGGAACAACCCCTAGCCGTTGGATCACCAATTAAAGAAATGAACGGCTTTGATTCGGGACTGAAATGTCCAATCTGGACCGAACACGGCCTGGCACACGCCCGTGTCCAGGGCCGTGTGCCTCATTCGTCGTCAAAATCGACGTGCCTGGAAAAACACACGGGCATCGAACACGCCCGTGTTCGACCTGACACGCCCGTGTTCCACCTCACACAGCCGTGTGGTCGGTCGTGTGCCCCCATCTTTTTATCCCGAAAACAACCCGAGAACTACACGGGTTCCTGGACACTCCCGTGTCCTAACCCGTGTCCACTCGAACACGCATGGGCTCCAGGCCATGTTCACGGTCTCGACACTCGACACTCGACACTTTGTCGAGCGAAGTTCGTCGAGCTCACAACACGGGCTTGGACACGCCCGTGTCCTAGGCCATGTGACTTCTCTCGACACTTCGTCGAGCAAAATTCATCGACTCCCCGGGACGAGTGTCGACACGGGTCGACACGCCCGTGTCGCAGGCCGTGTGCCATGTCTCGACACTTCGTCGAGTAAAATTCGTCGATGCCCTGGGCCTATCATCGACAAGCCCTGCGACACGCCCGTGTCGCTGGCCGTGTTCTCTGCTCGGCGATCGTCGACTCCAAAATCGTCGACCTCTCGACCAAAACGTCGAATCCAGCCTGACACGCCTAGGGACACGCCCGTGTCCCAGGCCGTGTGCCTACTACCAGATTCCAAATCTGGCCCAAAACGTCCCCCGTCGCTCTTTTGAGTTTCGGGGCGTTACATTATGTACGAGATGTTGGTGGGAATATAGTGCCCGGTGGACCTGGCAGTATCATTGGTGGTTTCTTGTCTGGAGTCGCATGCGAAGAGGTGGTGGAAGTTGGTGATGGACACCACTTATGCGGGAGTGGAGATCGCGGACATTACTTGGGAGGAGTTTACGGCGGCACTACTGGAGCATTTTGTGCCGCAGTCCGCAAGGGATGAATTGGAGGATAGATTTTTGCAGTTGAAGTAAGGGAACAGGACAGTTCTGGAATATCACCGGGAGTTTACTCATTTGGCCCGGTTTGCAGATTCTTACAAGCTGGATGACGTGGGTTATGCCAAGAGGTTCTACATGGGCCTCTGTGATGACCTGAGGCAGGCCCTCTTGTTCGTGTCTGATGGTACCATGGCCAGGATCTTGGAGATGGCCAAGAAGCTGGAGGCAGGCCAGCTTGCAGTCCGTGGCAGGAAGAGACACGGGGATGATGCTGTGCTAGGAGGGAGAAGAGACCCGCAGAGGGGATGGGTCATGGGAGAGAGAAGGAACGGGGATCAACCCCGCCAGGAGGAAAGGCAGGAACCAAGGGAGAAGGCAGTGCTGGCTCCGCAACTGCTACAGATGAGGGAGGTGCCCAGGATAGGGCAGGGACCACCCCCACCACAGCTGTGCTATCACTGTCATCAGCCAGGGAACATTCGGAGTAATTGCCCTATGAGGGATGGGGCCACACCTGCTGCACAGGGTGGCCCACCGGTTCACCAGATGGGAGGTCATGGACGTGGTCGCGGACGCAGATTTCATGGCGATGAACACAGGCAGGATGGGGAGCAGGTCTACGCTCTGGACTTAGCGCAGCCCCGGAACCCGAACAGGGTTTTTGTAGGTATGAGAGTAATTTATAGTATTCATGTAGAATAATTACACAACCTAGGTTAGAAAACTTTAAACCTAAGCTGTTTTTCCTTTAACTAATTTAGGAATAGTGATGGCGTGCGGCAAACCTGCCCGTACCCTGTTCGACATGGGGGCATCACACAACTTTGTGTCGGAGGATTTCATAAGGGATCTGGGCCAGATTCGATATTATACGGGAGTTGCCAGGAGGGTGCGTCTCCCCAATGGGATGGAGATCCAGTCCACAGAGAAGTGCCTCCTGACGGTTACCATAGACAGGATAACACTCGAGGCCCTGACGACAATCCTGAGAATGCCGGAATTCGACCTTGTCTTGGGCATGACATGGCTTGTCCGGAACCATGGCCAAATTGACTGTCCGGCGAGGAGGGTCGTGCTGAGACACGGTGACACTTATGCGACATTCGAAGGTACTACTCTGGTTTCCCGCCGCCTCCTTTCATCTATTCAGGTCGTTAAGGCCCACCTACGGGGAGACGAGGTATATCAGGTGTTGTTCGAGATGACTGAGGAGAAGGACCTGATTTCTAGCATTCCGGTGGTCTGTGACTACACTGATATATTTCCGAAGAAGCTACCAGGATTGCCTTCGCAGAGGGAGAAGGACTTTCAGATTCAGTTGGTTCCAGGGGCTAAGCCAGTATCCAAGGCCCCTTATCGTATAGCCCCAAGGGAGCTAGCAGAATTTCGGACACAGTTGCAGGAGTTGGTGGAAGCAGGATTCGTCAGACCGAGTTCCTCACCATGGGGAGCTCTGGTCCTATTCGTGAAGAAGAAGGATGGCACTCTTCGCCTGTGCATCGACTATCGAGCACTAAACAGGCTGACCGTCCGAAATACCTATCCGCTACCAAGGATAGACAAGTTGTTCGATCAGCTGGAGGGAGCCCATTATTTCTCGAAGCTGGACTTGAGGTCAGGCTACTACCAGCTGCGGATCCAGGAGGAGGATATTCCAAAGATGGCCTTCAATAGCAGTTATGGACTATATGAGTTCATCGTGATGCCCTTCGGGCTTACGAATGCTCCATCAGCGTTTATGAGGCTCATGAACAAGGTATTCGAGAATTATTTGGATGTTTTTGTCATAGTATTCATAGATGACATCCTTATCTACTCTAGGACGGAGGAGGACCATGCACGGCACCTTGCACTGACTTTGGAGAGATTGCGGGAGCATCGCCTCTATGAAAAGTTCAGCAAGTGTCAGTTCTGGTTGAAGGAGGTGGCTTTCCTGGGCCACATTATCAGCGGAGCTGGGTTAGCGGTGGACCTTGTAAAGGTACAGGCAGTGAGGGATTGGCCACCACTAAAGACGGCCATGGACGTGCGGAGTTTCCTGGGGCTTGCCGGTTATTACCGGCAATTTGTGGAGGGGTTTTCTCGGATCGCCCTTCCACTCACTTCGTTGACGAAGAATGACGTGCCCTTTGTATGGATGGCACAATGTGAGGCAGCCTTCCAGGATTTGAAGAACCGACTCATCTCAGCCCCTATTCTAGCCCTTCCATCTGGGAAGGAAGGATTCCAGGTGTATACTTACGCATCATATCAGGGGATGGGAGCGATGCTGATGTAGAACGGACACGTCATAGCATATGCATCCCGCCAGTTGAAGACCCATGAGAAGAACTATCCAGTGCACGACCTGGAGATGGGAGAAGTTGTATTCGCATTGAAGATATGGCGACACTACCTCTACGGAGTCCACCTATATATATACTCAGATCATAAGAACCTTAAGTACGGGGACACGCAGAAGGAACTGAATATCAGGCAGAGGCGGTGGGTGGAGTTTCTATCTGACTATCAGTATGAGATGCACTACCACCCGGGGAAAGAGAACGTGGTAGCAGATGCACTGAGTAGGAGAGCAGCCACAGCGGGAGAAGAGCCTCAGCTGATGTCTATAGAACTGCTGCAGAGACTAGAGGACATGCACATTACTCTAGTGTCGTCTGACGACCCTGAGCTCTATGAGGAGTACTTGGCCACGATGGGCATCACCGATGACATCAGGGACCGAGTCAGAGAGGGACAGAGATAGGATGCCAAGTTAAAGCCCATCTTCCAGGCCATAGAGGAAGGCACTACAGGAGACTACACACTGAGGGATGGCCTGGTGTGCTTCAGAGGACGGGTATATATACCGGAGGGACGTCAGATCCGGGAGGACATTATGATGGAGGCGCACTGCAGCCGGTATTCTGTGCACCCAGGGATCACAAAGATGATGGCTGATTTGAAGAAGACTATGTTCTGGCCAGGCATGAAGAAGGATGTCACTTACTTCGTGACCCATTGTGAGACATGTCAGCTAGTGAAGGCGGAGTGCAGGAACCCCCAGGACTGTTGCAGCCACTCCTGGTGTCGGAGTGGAAGATTGATGACGTAGCCATGGACTTCATACATGGGCTTCCCCAGTCTCGGACAGGGAACTACTCGATCTGGGTGATCGTTGATCGGTTGACGAAGGTGTCTCGATTTATACCGATAAGGAAGGACGATTCAGTGGGAGTACTGGTGCGGAAGTTTGTGGAGCAGTTCATTCACTACCAAGGCGTGCCCAGGTCAATAGTGTCAGATCGTGATGGGTGGTTTACATCCAGGGAGTGGCGGTCAGCTCAGGCATACTAGGGCACCCGACTGACCTTTAGCATAGCCTTCCACCCTCAGACGGATGGGCAGACAGAGCGCACAAATCGGACAATGGAAGACCTGCTACGTTTGTGCATTCTAGACCGAGGAGAGCCATGGGAGAAGATGCTGCCACTGGTAGAGTTCTCATACAACAACAGTCATCAGGCCAGTATACGTATGGCCCCCTACGAGGCTCTATATGGATAGAGGTGCAGGACTCCCCTGTCATGGATACAGGATGAAGACCCAAAGGTCCTGGGCTCGGAATTTATGGAGGACACCGAGGCCCAAGTGAGACTAATATGGGACTGGATGTTGGAGGCGCAGAGCAGACAGGCCAAATATTACGACGCGTGGCATCGGCAGGTGGAGTTTCAGGTAGGAGACAGAGTGTTTTTGAAGATATGGCCGATGCACGGAGTCTCTCGAGTTCGTGGGCAGAGGAAGAAGCTCATCCTGAGATACATGGGACCCTACAGGATCCTGGAGCGGATCGGCCCCTTAGCATACAGGCTGGAGCTGCCGCCAGAGCTGGAAGGCCTGCACGATGTTTTCCATGTCTCCTCTCTCAGGAGGGCCTTATTACGTCCAGAGCAGCAGATAGACACTACAGATGGGCCAGTAGCATCTGACCGGTCAGTGCACATGGTGCCGGTCCGGATTGATGACACGGGTATGTGGGTCTTACGCCGCAAAAAGGTCCCACTGGTCAAGGTTCTTTGGAGAAATCACGGCCAGGAGGAGCATACTTGGGAGCCCCAGGACTTGATGAAGCAGCGGTACCCGGAGCTCTTCAGTTAGGTATTACTCTCAGCCTTTCGGGATGTTACAATTTTTCTTGCATACTTGAAACCCCGTAGGCCTAACTAGAATTTCGACGACGAAATTTTTCTGTTATATATTGGGATTTGTAACATCCCATTTCCGACTAGACCCCCAAGAGTGATTTAGGTCATGTCAAACCCTAGGAGCCCAAGGGACCAAGTGAAGAAGGCCAAGGTGAAAATCACCTTAGTCTGCATATAGCTCAGCCCTATATCAGCAAGGGGAGATCTAAACCGTCAGATCTTTTAGGAAGAAATAAACAGCCACACAAATTCCCTGAAAACAACACTTCGGGGTCTGACACGCCCGTGTCAGCCTAGATACGCCCGTGTCGCCAGGCGTGTCGTCGGCCCGACAATCGTCAAGCTTAGGTCGACGATCGTCGAGTTCAATTCATAGAACAGGGGGGGGAACATGCCCCTGGCACACCCGTTCCGCCAGGCGTGTCGTTAGCCCGACGATCGTCGAGCTCAGGTCGACGATCGTCGAGCTCAGGTCGTAGAATAGGGGGAATACGCCTCTGACATGCCTGTGTCGCCAGGCGTGTCGTCAGCCCGATGATCGTCGAGCTCAGGTCGACGATCGTCGGGCTGATTTTGTAGAACAGGGGGGAACACGCCCCCGACACGCCCGTGTCACCAGGCGTGTCGTCAGCCCGACGATCGTCGAGCTCAGTTCGACGATCGTCGAGCTCATTTTGTAGAACAAGGGGGAACACGCCCCCGACACGCCCGTGTCGCCAGGCATGTCGTCAGCCCGACGATCGTCGAGCTCATTTCATCGAGCTCAGCTCGACGATCGTCGATTTCATTTCGCAGAATAGAAGGGAACACGCCCACCCGACACGCCCGTATTGGATGATACACGCCCGTGTCACAGCCGTGTCACTAGGCGTGATACGGAGGTTCTAGGCAGAATCGCCCTGAGGAAGAGAGAAAAATGAGGATGGAGAGGGAAGGAACGGTTTGTCAAAAGCCACATTTAATGGCTGAATTCAATTTCCCAGGGAAGGGGAGAAGTCTCCAGCCGTTTCTCCCGGCCATCAGACCTGATTCAGCCCCCCCCCCCCCCCCCCCCTCCTCCAAGGCCGAGCATAGCCATTAATGGCTTTGAAGGACATTAATGCTCCAGCCCCTCCTCTCCCATCTGAGGCTTTAAACACCACCAGTGGGTTGAGAGAAGCCTTTCCCAATCCTTACCCGAAGAAACCGAGCCTCCCCACCTAGCAGTTGCAGAAACCGAGCGACGCAACTTTTAGAAATGGGTTCCCGGCGATTTTCCCGACTTCAGGCCGACGGCAAGGTACAATCCTTCTCCTCTCTATGCGTGCTAGATCTAGACTTGTTTAGGTTGAGAAATCGGGCTCCATTGAGCCTGATTGGGAGCTTGAAATTTTAGATTTTCATGGAAAATGGTGGTGTTGAGTTCGTCGGAAACCGCCGCCTCCGGCGGCATGGTCGCCGCCAAACGCTAGCCACCACCTCAACAGAGGTGGTGGTGGTGGTGGTGGCCGGCCAGGGAGGTGTTCGGGGTGGCCAGAAAGTCGGCTGGAAGAGGCTCCAGGTCGGGCCAATCTTGGCCCTTGGCTGGAGGTTGAGGATGAACGGATGCCGTCCGTTTTGATCAAGTATTTAATAATATTGATTTCCTAGAAATTATTAACAGTAGATGTTTTTAATTATTAAAAATACTTAGAAGCCTCTACTGCAAATGTGCTCAACATGAACATTGTAGCTCTAGGTCTCGAGTTTATTTTAAAATTCGTTTCACTCAATTTGGAGCCATGGTTAGACCACAGCACTCATTTTGGTGCAATCTATCCATAGGGCTGTCCGGATATTAAAATGAATGCCCACTCTTCGTCCCTTGTCCAAATGACCTGAAATTTGGGCAGGGGGTTACCACTAGCCATACCTAGAGTCTATCCAAATATGGGTTTTTGTGGAGATACTTTGCCTAAGGTTTTTGTTTTAATTTAATAAAGTTAGAGTAATTTATTTAAGTGGTCAAATGACCTCCAAACCCTCCCAAATTTTGGTGAGTGGTCCCTGGCTATAAAACCTAGCTCTGCCAAAATTCCAACTCATTTGGATGAGTTTTGGGTAGGAAATCACCTATCCTTAGCTAGGCATTAATGAGGCATTTTTGAGTAAAAAGTGCACTAAGAGTTTGGAACGGTCAAATCACCTCAATAGAGGCTGATATTTTGACCACTGACTTAGAAGGGTTGTTATAACCCACTTGGAGAAAAATGGTGTGGTTTAGGGTTGATTTACCCTAGGATCCAAACTCAAACCCTAAAGGGAGGGTTATGAGGGTTGTGAAGGACATGGGGGCAAATGCCCTCGTATTGCCTTGAAACTCAGTAGAGTCGACGTTAGCATAATATAAATCGTTCAGATGGAATCTCAGAGGATTTGGAGATAGGTAGAGATCTTAAAACCCTAACCTTATTTTTGGGTAAAATCTCAAATGAGTAAAATCAGTCACTAAACTTTATTTAAAAGCTGTGAAACTCGGGTAGAGTGAGTTTTGGAATGGGCAGAACCTACAACAATTTTACAGGAATTTTATGATGTTGATTTCTAGCACTTCATTTGTAAAGATTGTTATAGCCTCAACTGACGTTTTAATTATTTAGATCTTTCTATTCATTGAAACCCCATGAAATCTTGGTAGTAAGTGTTTTAGGTCAGAATGGTTGCTTCTGAATTTTTGTTTAATTTTTAGTTCAGTAAATCTAGTACTTCATTCACAAATGTTAAAAAGGGATTTTATGGTTTAAAAATTAATTATGGATGATATTGCTGTTGAAAAATTATGAGACTTAGGAATTGAGATTTTTCAGGCCATTGTATGCTTGTAGACATTTATTCATGATTTTTAGAATCTTAGTTACGACACTTTCTTTACAAGTCCACCTTTTGGAGATTTTTGATAATTAATTTATTCAGAGATTAATACTTGCTGAAAAATTATGGAACTTGGCCAATACTATTTTTAAGCTTGTATCTGCATAGTATAATTAATTTATAATTTCTGGATGGATATTTTATGTACTTGATTGATAAATAACGAAAGATATAAAATATTGCTAAAATAGTTTTAGTGCCCTTTTGATGATAGAAAAAATTGTGATACTTTGGATTTACCATATTGAGATAACATAATATTTATAATAATTTTGTTGGACACCTTTCATGAGTACCTAGGGTAGTTCATGTTCAAACCGGTAGCCCTTGGAATTTTTGAGGAAATTAATTAAATGCCGGATAAATTAGAAAAATTATGATTCTCTAATTCTGGACTAAACTTGTTATGATATACCTCTGGTAAATTTTATAGGAGATTTGGAAGACAAATCGGAGTACCTCCTTTATACATCTCATATAGTATAGGGTGGTCTGCATATAGAAATTGCGGAAACTGAACTAGAGTGGGTAACGAATTTGAAGAGTTGAATCCTTAGTAGGTTGCTGGTTTGGGTAAATAAATGAGAGATCTTATCAAGGGTAGAAATCAATAATAATAAGTGCCTTGCGAAAGGGAGCTTTGGGCGTAATCCCATCATAGTTCCTAGTGCCTTCGAGAGCCCTTCACGGGGAAAACCTTGGGCAGTCCTGGGCTAACATAAACCTTAAGAATAATTTGGGCAAGAGTAACCCAAATAATAGTTTCACCTTACACTCACACTTGTACACGTAGGGAGATGAATTGGTAGTGAAAGGATAGAGTAGGCCCGTGGCCTAAGGGCTTACTGGTAGAGTTAAAGGGACTCAGTATTGATTTGGAAGTCCGGGGAGCTGGATACTCGGGGACTTGGAAAAAGGAGACGTGATTAGTCCAGGGAGCCGTGGGCTCGGGAACATGGTGAACTAGTAGGCTTGGTAGTCTAAAGAGCTGGAGGCTTGGTACTATAATTAGATACAAACTATCATGGTTGCATGTGCATAACAGTGTTGGGTCCTCGGTATTGGACGATAGATCACACCGTCGTCGGTACGTTGCCTCGGGAGACTAGCTGGTTTGCTAGGAATAGTACAGAAATGTACTTGAGGGGCTAGACGGGGTAGTGTGATTACCAGTCTAGGAGTGGAGAGGCCCAACCCACTGTCTCCATTTTGCCACGGCGGAGGCTCCTGATAGTTTAGCTAACTGCAAAAAGGGGAACTAAAGGTCTGTGCGTATAGAGTCGTGTATTCGAGTTGCACTTGCATGTGCATACCATAGCATACTTGTATGTCATAGCATATTCATTGCATTTAACCCCTGACACCTATCGTATAAAATTGTATGGGACGTTTTATACGATAGGCCCCCAAAACGACCCCTTGGTCTATAGGGGTAATCCATATAAATCAACGGTTATATTTCTAGTTGCTCTTACTTACTTTTCTTACTGCCTTTACTTACTTGCTACTCCTTACTGTTTTACTTTTGATTACACACTTGTTTACTCATGTCTAATTATTGTCATACCCCTGTGATACCCTATTATTTTATTCCTTAGGGTAGATGTCACTTGCTTGATTACGCCCTACTTTTGGTCCTCCTTTTCACTCCTTTCCACCCGGTGCCTAGGAGCCACGGGTAGAGGGGCGGGGGATTGTTGACTGAGTCTAGTTTGACTGACGGTCGTTTGACCACCATATTTTAGGTCCTCCGGATGGTAGACAGGGAACAACCGCAGGAGACGCAACACCAGTAGGGTACGGTGCAGATGGAGATGGGCCAGTGTAGCTCGGGTGGACAGGCATCTGGATGCGTGAGTGGAGCCGAGTATTAGCAGTTTTATGTTTATGAGTGGATTGTAGTGAGGCTATCATGTAATGGGCTTATGTCCGTTTTCACTTTCTGGTGTGGACTATTTATTTGTCATGTGATTTCCTCCTTTATTTTATTGTGGACTTGGATGCTTACATTTTCATTCATTAGGCATTCTGTCGATGGTGATCGATTTGACCGGCAGGATCGGCATTTTGTAGTGATGACCATCCCGGTTGCGAAGGTGTCACCGCAAAGCGGCGGTTCTGGGCCTAAGACCCCGCTGGTTGTTGCAAAAAAGGGGGGTCTAACAACCTCTATTTCCTCGATCCGAATGGGTCTAACATTCGTCGTTAGCCCACCATCGACCGGTACCTGATCATCAGCCACTAATTGTGTCGGCTCTTTCAAAGCTTTCTACAACACCGATATGTGAAACACATCGTGCAAACCACTTAGCTCCGTCGAAAGCACAAATCGATAGGAAGCTTCTCCAATCCACTCAACCACTTCAAACAGACCAAGATACCTCAAACTCAACTTTTTCAAGCGCAGAATCCTGGACATGCCTTTGAATGGCTTAATATTTAGATATACCCAATCGCCCACCGCAAACTCTAGTTTCAATGCTTGGCATTGTAGTACTTTGCCTGCCTATCCTGGGTTACCAATAGCTGCTCTCGTATTAAGCATATAGTCAAGTTTGAATCTTCGATCTCTTTATGCTTAAATAATTTCGATTTGCTGGTTTCTGCCCAAGCTAAAGGAGTACCACACTTCCTACCGTATAAAGCTTCGAAGGGCGCCATTTGAATGCTAGCCTGATAAATATTATTATAGGCGAACTCGATCATATAGATATGGTCCTCCCACCTCTTCTCGAAATCCAGGGCACACATCTGAAGCATATACTCCATTGTTATATTGGTCCTCTCGGTCTGACCATCCATCTGCAGATGAAAGGTCATACTGAACTACAGTTTCGTACCCAACAACTAGCGGATTAGCCTCCAATCAATTGAAGTAAAGCACCCGTCTCGGTCATTGACAATACTATGGGGCACACCGTGCAATTATACTATGTTGTCCACGTACAACTTAGCCAACGTTTTTAGTGAATCATCCTTCTTGTTCGGTATGAAGTGTGAAACCTTTGTCAATCGGTCAACAATCACACACACGACATCATTACCGCTCTGTGATCTCGGCACCCCATGCACGAAATCCATAGAGATATCATCAAACTTCAACATCGGAATTAGTAAAGACATCATGAAACCTCCAGGCTTTTGACATTTAGCTTTTACTAAGGCACAAGTTTGGCACTTTACCACGTAAAGAGCTATGTCTTTCTTCAAACCCGGCCACCATAACATCTTTTTCATGTGCTTGTACATCTTTGTGCTCCCTGGGTGAAATGAGTACTTTGTGAAGTGTGATTCATACATTAATTCCTCCCATAGCTTACCAATATTTGGGATGCACAAATGACCATCTTTTCCCAAAAGATCGTCATCCAAGGAGAATTGGGAATTTGACCCATCCGATGTAGAGAGTTTCATACTCTCATCAAGTTCTGTTTCTCGCCGAACCCTGTCAGTAAGGTCATACTGTACCTCCTTCAATTTCAGGCATGCATTTGCAGTAGCATTCTTCTCAACTCAAGAAACATATAAGGCCTCTAACTCCTGGATCAGACGCTCATCATGCATCTGCAACCAACTTGCCCTTACCGAAGTCCGCCGACTCAAGGCATTTGCAACCACATTTCCCTTTTCGGGAGTATAGTGTATCTGGAAGGTGTAGTCCGCGAGGAACTCCATCCACCTCCGCTACCGCATATTCAAATCCTTCTAATCTATTAAGTAGGTTCTTATGGTCCGCGAAGATATTATCTTTCACACCATATAAGTAATTACGCCACAGTTTAAGTGCAAAAATAACAATTGCTAACTCCAAGTCGTGGACTGGATAATTTCGCTCATGCACTTTCAACTGGCGTGAGACATCGGCAATAACCTTTCCAAACTAAAGAAGAACGCATCTTAAGGCGCTCCGTGAAGAATCACTATAAATCTCAAAGCTGTCTGCACCACATGGCGAACTCAAAATAGGCGTCGTGGTCAAACGACTCTTTAACTCCTCAAAAGCTCGCACGCACTCCGGCGTATAAACAAACTTCTGATATTTTCTTGTCAGCATAGTGGGAGGTAAGGCTATCGGCGAAAAGTTCTTTACAAAGTGCCTGTAGTATCCAACAACTCCAAGGAAGCTCCTGACTTCTACTACAGTAGACAACACAGGCCACTCCCATATCAAAACTATCTTCGCCTGTTCCACCGCTAGACCTTCTCCACTAACCACATGGCCAAGAAAAGCCACTAATGACAGCCAAAACTCGCATTTTAAGAACTTGTCATAGAGCTTGTTTCTCCTCAGGGTGTGCAAAACCATCCGCAAATGATTTGCATGATCTTCTTCGGACTGAGAGTACACCAATATGTCATTAATAAAGACAATCACAAATAGGTCCAAGTACTCTCTAAAGGTTTGATGCATCAAGTCCATAAATATCGATGGCACATTCGTTAGCCCAAACGACATTATAGTGAACTCCACCGTAGTTGTTGGATCTTATGGCGCCTTTAGAGGGGGGAGGGTGAATAAGGGTTGATAATATTTATTTCTTAATCTTAATTTACTAGGTGAAATAATTAAATAACTCAAAACTAATTTTTCATAGACAAACAAAACACAGAAGAAAATAAGAACAGAAATGAAAATCTTTTATTTCATAAGTGATAAAATAGAATATAATATATCTCTATGAAGCTAGAGATTAAGGCTTTGAAAATATAGTTATTTTTGATTTCGCCGGTCCTTCTACAAGAACTGGCAGTTAAAGCGTATCTCTCGCTAGATCTTGCTACTAGCCTCCCCTAGATCTAACCATGATCTAGACGCTACACACAAGACAATGATTACTCTCTAAGCTGCACAAAGACTTGGATGTCACTCACAAGGCGACGATTTTCTCCTAAGCCATGCAAAGACCTAGACGCCACGCACATGGTGGAGATTTCCACCTAAGCCACACACGAACCTAGACGCCACACACAAGGCGGTGATTTTCTCCTAACGATTACAATGAAAATAATGATAAAAAATAATCTTTAGAATTAAGAACTCCCTCTAAATGTAGCGATGAAGATGATGACGAATCCTTGCCAAGATTGCATCAGATGCTGTATATGTGTCTTCGCTTCGTAGCTCTTGAACTGTCTTGGGATAATCTAGTCTTTCTGGATGTTGGAGCTCTCTGGACCAGTTGCACTGGAAGGAACCCTCCTAATTCTATAATCCTTAATCTACACAGAAAAATGAATCACTTTTATATATTATTGATATCGCCTGGCGACACTAGCTGTCGCCAATTAGCAATATCCTATCTAGTTGTCACGTGTCCCACGATTCTGAGGTTTTCGCGAGACGATTAGATCATGGAGCTATCGTCGGGCAATAGTGGCCATCGACTGACAATATCTCCTTTTAAATTTTGCGGTCTGAACCATTTCCAGAGTGTAGATGACTTCGATCCCATTTAGGAATGGGGTGCCATGTTCCGTAATTCCTTCCGGATTGAAAGTTATGGCTATTTGAAGTTTAGCACACAAAACTCATCATTTTGTTTTTTTAAAGTGTACACACCCTTGGATCATGTCCATGACTGAGGACTTATGTTCTCATTCAACATGTACAACCTGCACATTATAAACACACAAAAGAGTAGATCAAATACATCACGGTATTTGTTATTCATAAACCAAGAGATGCAGAATACAAGCTCCAACAATCTCCCCCTTTCGAAAATAACAAATACCTATATGAGAAATTCGTGAGTTTAAGACCATTTATGTTTATAGGTTAGTGTGGTAAAATATATGCATGAATAATAAGTTTATGACATGGTAGCTTTAAAACAATGCATACTCTTCTTATATGAAGGCTCCCCCTACATAAGTGTTCCATATATATTTTGCTCCCCCTAAATATCGGTTCCACTAGATTTCTCAGTTTATTCTTCCCCTTTTGTTATTAGCAAAAGTGGGTAGGGATGAATATATACCTTTTAATATTGATAGGGATAACTTACTGGAAGATTAATCATGATCGAGCAATAAGATAATATATGCACTTCTTATATGATTACTCCACCTACATAGATATTTCCTATGAAATTTTCAATGTACACCCTCTAAAATTTTAAGTTCATGCAAGTTATTCTCCCCCTTTTGATTGTATCAAAGGAAGGTAGAGATGAGTGTATGTAATAAAAATTAGTTTGTTTTATGTAGAGAAGGAAAATATGATGCTATAAAGAGCTTGTTAAATACCACTTGTTAGAAATAAGCATGGTGGAGCATAAAGTAGTAAGCAACATAAATGAAATTATAGAGTAAGCATTTTTATTTCAAGATACCACTTGTTGAAAAAAATCATGAATAAGTGCAAGTAATAATCACATCAGAAAGTATAATAAGCATTCTTAAAAACAAACATTTTTTAGAAAGTAAGAGCATATAAAGGATAATGAGTTTTAAAACTAAAAAGTTAATGTTTGAGTTAAAGTCCCAAGAGATGTTATTCTATTGAGATATAATTGCAAGCATGATTTGAAAATATCAAGAAAAGATACAAAGCTACAATGTAATAAAATTTGTATTTCAAGTAAACAAAAACATTGAAGTGGTCATGCTTTGTTATCTAGTGCATTTACTTATGTTTGTAGAAATTTGTGTAGATATGCATTAGGATCCAATTCTCATGAGTAGAAGTTTTATATATGATAATAATGTGTACAAAAGTGATTTGATAAGTATACAAATGTATTAATCAAAACGAATGACATATATAATGAAATAATACAATATTAAAATACACAAATAAAATTACTTTCACGATATTTCAATGTACATAAATAAAAAGTACAACTACCAATGTGCTTCGCACACAAGCTCATGAAGACTTATCAGGGAGCGAAGTAGTGCTTGGGGGATCACATTTATTCTTTTTAACTTTGTTTTTTATTTTTGTAATTGAGTGTAATAAGAGAAGTGGTGAATACTATTGTTTGTTATAAGATACTTTACAATTCTTTCCAAGGTGCTCAACCTCACAATGCTCATTAAGACATATCTGGAGGGTGAGTAGTGCTTGGTGGAGTTTTCCTTGTCATTTATTCTATGTTTTTTATGCTTGTGACCAAGGACTCTGAATTCACTTGTTTTGCAAACAATATCATTAAAATTTTTAAAACCACTTTTCTCTAATGAATAAGTGCATGAAAAACTAAAAATTAAAATAAACAATTCAATGTAGTGTAGGTAATCTATTTATGCATTTTAATTATTATGTTATTACACTACGCAACCATGCAAGTATATGATTAATAACACTTGTAGGTTATCAAAATAAGTGAGTGAATGAATCATTATCAAACATAAAACATTACTCATACTTAGAGGTTTACTAACCAATCCTACACATGCTTTTCTACAATGAATTTCATTGCACATAATAAGATAATAATCAGGACATGACATAGATAATAATGGTGTATGAAACTTGAAAAATTAAATTAAACATTGCATTAAATCTTTAATGGATATAATTAGTCATCCTTGAAAATGATAATGAATAACAATCTTTTTTATATATATATAATTTCTGATTTTTTTTATAACAATACAAGACAATAAACACACATAAACAACCAATAAGTAAACAAAACATATTTTGTTTTTTAATGGTTTTGTAAATTTTTAATTGTTTTTTGAAATATCATTAAAATAACTAGTATAAAATAATATACACATGTTTAAACCAATATGCATGACATAAATAATCATAAAGTGTAAAATAATGTTCATGCAATGAAAGTGATGTAGTACGTCATAGATTAAAAATACTCAAGCTAAATGTCTACACTCTAGCCCAGTACTAAGTGACAGATGAGCATGAGGAGCTGCACTCATACTGTAGGTTGATGTGTTAATCCCGTATGCACACAAAAGATGATTTTCAACCTAGCACTCTCCCCCCCCCCCCTAGTGCCTCGGAAGGCCCCAATGGAACCCTCCCCGGTTAAGGACAAGACATGATTTAGAGATTAAGTCTCTAATGCACACAATCCTACACCCTCTCTAATGTGAGACACAAACTAGGTGTAAATAATCATGGATATAATAAGTATTTAAGTCTAAGAAAAAAACATAGTTATTTTGAATTTAACTTATAATCTTTCAACTTTTAATTTATTTTATCATGACAATATGAATTAACTAGCATAGATAATAATATTCAATATGTGTGGATAATAATATTCAGTATGTGATAATGCTAGAATTTTGAGTTCATTGTTAGGTCATAATATTAATAAGTTACCAAAATACGTGTCGACTTAAAGAAAAAAATCTAAAATAAACAAAAAAATAACAATAACAAAATAGATATTACCAAGTATATCGTGAAGTAGAATTTTGTGTATTTCATTTTGATTTGATTCTACTTAATGCATTTGATTTCAAACTAATGAATAAGTGATTTAGTTATCCAAAGGGGACCGAGTGTGACGGTTCCTTTGGGTACCCAAATATAGTGTGGTTTCTTTATGGGGAGAATGTGATGAATGGGCCCTTTCAAATGGAGTTAAAGATTAATTTTTAATTTTGGGTCTCAATTCATACCTTAGTTGAGCATGTTTCAAATTTCCATGGTGATGATTTTTATTAGTATTATTTATGAGAAATTTGTGAACATTCAATTTTATGTTAGGAGTGTATTGATTTTGTAAATGCATATGATAATTAAGTTTTGGAATTATATTTACAAATATTTGCTGTATTTCACACTCGTTATCAGAACTTAACATGTTTTTATGATTAAGTTTTTTAATAGGTGTATGTTTTATGAAGTTTGAAATACTAGTAGATGACTTATATAAATTTGAAGATAAACTAAATATAAGAGACTAAATATAAGAGACTTAAAATTATTTAAAAATTCTTGTACAACAAATTTTACAGATTCCAGTTTATGAGATATAACATAATTTTCAATTAACAATATTTTATTAAATTCTTTTGAAATTAAAAGCCCTTTTTCATAAACTGTGAGTTCTTTTTTAAAAGAATTACAATCAAAACAAAATGTAGCATTTTCAAATATAACACAAGAAGAAAAACAAGACACATCAATATGATATTCTACTTTAGCATTTACTTTTAAAGTTTTATTTTCTAAATGTAATTTGGAATTAGTATTTTTCAATTTCTTAATTCTATGTTTAGCAATTACAAGCATCCGATATGTAGAAATAGAATTTGAAACAAAAAGAGAATAATTTTATATTCTAACAACACTTTTGGAAGAGGCATGATTTGAACATATAGTTCCTTTGACATCTTCATCGTCCTCTTCTATTGATGATATTTCATCTTTCCTTCCATTTGATGTGTTGTCATCATTTGAGTATAATATTGTGATGTTGCATTCTTCTTTCTTAGATGAATTTAATAGATCTTCCTCCAAACATGAGTCCTCATATATTTCTTCTCTCGGATCCATAGAAAATTGCTCTTGTCCATTATCTTTGGAAAGGAGACTATAAGAATTCTCAAGATATTTCCAAACTTCATAAGCAGCAGGAAATGTATAAATAAGTTGGAAAATATGTTGAGTTAGTGCACAAAATAAAATGTTTAATGATTTAGCATTTAAAATCATTTCATTTCTATTTAAAATAATAGGGGGCTTTTCAATAGTAATTTTCCAAACTTGCTCATCTAATGATTTAAGAAAGTTTTCCATTAGAATTTTCCACCCTTTATAGTTTTCAACCATAAATAATGGTGGTGCTAAATATTTTTCATGTAATTAAATTTCACCCCCTCTAGTGGTTGCAAGATCTTGAAGCGCCATTATTCCCAATTGTGAAGTCGTTTTGGAATAACCTCCCTCTGATACCAATTTTTGGATCTTACGGCGCCCTTAGAGGGGAGGGGGTGAATAAGGGTTGACAATATTTATTTCTTAATCTTAATTTACTAGGTGAAATAATTAAAGAACTCAAAATTAATTTTTCATAGACAAACTAAACACTTAGAAGCAAATAAGAACAGAAATGTTAATCTTTTATTTCATAAGTGATAAAACAGAATACAATATATCTCTATGAACGTAGATATTAAGGATATGAAAAATATAGTTTACTTTTGATTTGGTCGGTCCTTCTACAAGAATCGGTAGGATAAAACATATCTCTCCCTAAATCTTGCAACTAGCCTCCCCTAGATCTAACCACGATCTAGACACTACACACAAGGTAACGATTAATCCCTAAGCCGCACAAGGACTTGGACTCCACTCACAAGGCTGTGATTTTCTCCTAAACCACGCAAGGACCTAGACGCCACGCATAAGGTGGCGATTTCCACCTAAGCCACACACGAACCTAGACGCCACACACAAGGCAGAGATTTTCTCCTAACGATTACAATGAAAACAATGATAAAAATAATCTTTAGAATTAAGAACTCCCTCTAAATGTAGCGCTGAAGATGACAACGAATCCTTGCTAAGATTGCTTCAGATTCTGTATACGTGTTGTCGCTTTGTCGCTCTTGAACCGTCTTGGGAGGATGGAGTCTTTCTGGATGCTGGAGCTCTTTGGACCAGTTGCATGAGAAGGAACACTCCGAATTCTGTAATCCTTAATCTCCACAGAAAAATGAATCACTTTTATATAACATTGATATCGCTTGGCGACACCGGCTGTCGCCAATCAGCGATATCATATCTAGCTACCACGCGTCCCGCGATTCTGAGGTTTTTGCAGGATGATTCGATTGTGGAGCTATCGTCGGGAGACAGTGGCTATCGCCTGGCGATATCTCATTTTCACATTTGCCGTTCGAACCATTTCTAGAGTGTAGGTGACTTCGATATCATTCTGAAATGTGGTGGCACGTTCCGTAACTCCTCCCGGATTGAAAGTTATGGCTGTTTGGAGTTTAGCACACAAAACTCATCATTTTGTTTTTTCAAAGTGTATACACCCTTGGATCATGTCCATAATTGAGGACTTGTCTTCTCATTCAACATGTATAACCTACACATTATATACACACAAAAGAGTTGATAAAATACATTATGGTATTTGTTATTCACAAACAAAGAGATGTGGAATGCATGCTCCAACATTAGCATGTATCGAATGCTGTCTTGGGAATATCATCTTCCCGAATCCTCAACTGGTAATAACCAGATTTTAAATCTTGCTTTAAGTAGATAGTTGAACCCACTAGCTGATCAAACAAGTCATCAATCTGTGGAATCAGATACTTGTTCTTCTCCGTCAGCTTATTTAACTCTCGACAATCAATGCATAGCCGCAAACTTCCGTCCTTCTTCTTTACAAAGAGAACCGGTGCACTCCAAGGTGACATACTTGGATGTATATAGCATTGCTCTAGCAATTCTTGCAATTGAACTTTAAATTCTACTATCTCTTTTGTCATAACACGGTATGGTGAGCGGTTTACAAGTTTCGCACCTGGCACCAACTCTATAGTGAAGTCAATCTCCCGCTGGAGCAGTAACCCAGAGAGATCCTTAGGAAACACATTCGCATACTCTGATACAATAGGAACGTCACTCAAACTGTACTTCGGCTCAATAACCTCCAACAGCGTGAAGAACAACTCCGCGCTCTTCCGAACAGCCTTGATTACCTTGAGAGCATACATCAATATCTTGCTCGATCCTCGCATAATAACAAATTTAGTTTCTCATTCGGCGTTCTATCTCAGTGTGACTTCCTTAGAGTTGCAATCTACACAGTAATGCTACTTCGAGAGCCAGTCCATGCTAAAGATTACATCAAACTTAGATATCGGCAGCACAGACGCTTCCAATCCGAAATCATGACTTCCAATCCGCACCTCAAGACAATAAGACCTATCCAGATGCATCACGTATTTGTTAGGTAACAACACTTTTACTCTATCTGTCAACATAAGAGTATGCACTACGATCTGCGATATGAAGTCCTCAGATAGAAATGAATGAGAAGCACCTTTATCGAACAGTGCTCTCGTCAGATAGTCCCGAAAAAGTACAAAGTCTATACTTATCAAGTTACACACAATCAATTCACAAGGTATAAAGTATATAAGCATAAAAACTATATGCTACTCATACCTTTGATGACATCCAGCTATTTGATGTCCTCTTGCTTGCCAATATTGTACACCCTTGGCTGAGCTGGAGCATATTGGGATGTAGTAGACTCCACAGTCTTTCCCTTCTCACCATACGATGTTCCTGCCTTTTTCTCCGCTTTTGGAGGGCCACTCCAATAATTTCAGGCTATGTGTCCCACCTTTCCACATGTGTAACATGTGGTCGGACCACACCCCGATGTTGCTCTAGAAGTACCAGTAGAAGGAGCCTGTCCAAAAGACTTGGACTTCTTACTCAATCTCTTGTACTAGTCAGACTTTCCAGGACATAGCATTTTGAACTTGGAATTTATCACCGCCAAGTCCCTCTTGCCCTGCACCCTCTTCATGTCTTTCTCTAATGAACGAGCCGTATTCACCAACACTTGGAAACCTCAGCTCATCTCACATTCCCTCGTAGAACCTATTGGTCTTACGCTCCTCGTCAGCAAAAACAGACCCCGCATAACGTCCCAACCTGGTAATCTCATGCAGGTAGTCATCCACACTACCCTCAAACTGAGTTAAATGCTGGAATTCATTTTCTATGGCAATCCGCTGCGACAACGGTAAATGCTTTGCCAAAAACAATCTCGAAAACTCCTCCATCGAGATCTCTAATAGTTGTCTGCCCGCAAAGTGGTGTAACTCTAACTCATTCCACCAAAGTTGTACCTCTCCTTCCAGCAGAAAAGTGGCCAAGGCAACCTTCTGTCCCTCCTCTATCTCGATCGTCATCATATGCTCTTGACTCGCAAAAGCCAGTCCTTTGCCTTCGTTGGGGATCCTACACCCGTAAGCATAGGAGAACTAAAGCTCATAAATTACTTCAGCTTCTGTTCAATCGCTCGCTTATCCACCAAAGCCTCACCAGGAACTTGCCTAGCAGCTACATGCCAGACTACACCAACCTGAACTGGCACCATTGCAGGCTGCACTTGACTAGTCGGTTGTGCATTCATCATTACAAATACTGCCTCAGCAACTAAGCATACTGTTTTCGTAGAAGGAGGAAGTGTGGGCACATAAGCTGGTGCTGCACTCTCAACAGAACATTGGGGATCAAACTTCCCCACACCACTTCTAGTCACATATAAGTGTAAAATACATAGTTTAATGACTACTCAACAATAAACAACGACTATTAGGAACGCGCAAGTTCCTCACACATGTGTATTTTCATTCATAAGTGGACATTCTTGAGTTCATTGTTTTGTTATAATGGTAAGCACGGACACGTGCTCACCACCCCTCAAAGGAATTCGACCACGAATTCTCAGGAGGAAGACCAAGACATGCTTATACCAACTTGTAACACCTCCAACCATCACATAAAATATAACCGAGGGTCCGGCCGGGGCCCCACGCCATATCCCACAGACAGTTGGCAGAGTTACATGTTAATATCAAAGACTAATTGAATCCTAACTCAGAGCATTCTAGAGGAAGCTTCAGAGGTTAAATTTTGGACACAAGTAATACAAATGTCCACTAATAAAAACCATATAGGAATGTTTACAAAAATACACAAAAGTCAAAATGGTCTTAAGTCCTTACAACGGTTTCCTTTTCACAAGTATTTCCATATATCGGAATGCAGGCCAACCACACATGAAAACACTAAAACTCTTTGCTTGGCCTTCGAGAGCTGTTACAGTAACAAGGGCAGCAACCCGCTGTTTCCCGCTCGGCTCTCCATCACCTGCATAGGGACATTCCACCAGATGGTTGCAAATAAAGCAACGGTCAGCTTTCAGCTCACCAAATTATAACGACTCTACCCCATACCCAGGGCAGCGGTATTCCTTCCCAACATGCATAACATTAACACAACACAATATCACAAGAAGCCACACTCGAGCACCATTCAATATATCACAAACGAGTGCCTCAACGGTCAAACATACCATGCTCTGTTGACACATTCTCGGTGTACCGAATTATCGAGGTCCCACTACCGTATAGATTTCCGAGACTTGACAGTCAACTTTGAGCATTTTTAGACTTGTCTGCTCCAGGCCTAAGACTCTCATTGTGCGCTCCAACGATGCCAATTACTTTAGGCACTCTAGTCGAACGGGCATAATGCGGGTATAGTTCAACTATTTTTCATTGCTCAAATCACTAGGTCAACGCTGACGGTTACATCCATCATGGCCAATGACAAGATGCATGTCAGCCTCCGCTTTATGGTTCAGCTCACTGGCCTTATTGTTGGGCTTAATGGGATCTCAACATCACTTGTCGCTCACATGTCCCCAGGACTTGAGCTGGTAGTGCTCAATCATGGCACTCATGGCCAATAGCTAGGCTCTCTAGGCTCACAGCTTCTCAAGCTACACACCTTGTCTCACAAATACAGGCTTCACAACAACAAAAACTACCTGGAAGTTAACACCAGCGATAGTCACAATTGCCTAGCATTAATGAGAGAACTTTCTTCTGTCTCCAGACTCAGCCATAATTGGAACATCTTTCCAGCCAAAACCATACAGCATCCTGTAGTGCCAGAAAACTGGTCTTTCACAGCAATCACAACTCACCAAGAGCTATCGCCAGTGATACTCGCTGTCGCCCGGCGATATCCAACAGTTATACAAATTGTAGTATTTCCTGGTTATTTTCCTGGAGCACACCTCAAGTACTTCATGCTACTCGCATTTCATAGGTACAACCCACAGACCCCGAAAATTACTCGTTACTAGGAGTCTTCTCCGACAAGCAAAATAAAACATCAACAATCCAGACCAACCCATCTGGATGGGCTTCACAAAGCATGTCTATTCCGTACTGTGATTTCCGGATTCTATATGCAAAACCACCCGGGAATATCACATATCATCCCATTAGAATTCCCTTGATTCTCCACCTTTTGGCGGGGGATTCCATACCTATACAAAAAGGAGGACTTCACTTGTCCAAGAAGGAAGATCGTTACCCTCAGAACTCGTTTCGGTGCCATTAGCAAGCTTTCTATCAAACTGGAAAGGAGTGCCTTGCTTTACTCCTCACGAATCTTGCCTTCGTTTTAGATTCCGACCATGGGATCTCCTCCACTAAGCTAGCAAAGCTCAGCCTCTACCGTCTTCCTTTCTTCCAAGAATTTAATGAGAGGGATGAGAGAGAGTGAGAGAAGAGAAATGAATCTTCTCTCCACCTCTTCTATGGTTAAGCAGCCTCGGGAATAAACCCAGCCACGCGATCCTCTCATCAAAAGAAAGCAAATGCCATAATTTAAGTTGCCAAGTCAAAATTAATGTTATCACCTGGCGATATCCGATATTTCCTGGGCGATATCGTTGGCAACCGCTTTGACCCCAGTCAAGCACCACTCTTCAGCCGCCGTCCGGCCATCCGGCACGTGTCCAGCCATACGTGGCAGTATCGCCCAGCGATACCCGCTATCGCCACTCCGAAAGCTCACTCAATGCCTCGTAGAGTGCGTCAAGTGGGTTGAGTCTACTCAACGCTTCGTCGAGTTTTATCGCTATAACCAACAATACCCACTATCTCCCAGCGATAGCCACATTTAAGTTCTGTTATCCAGTTTTTGGGGTGTTACACTATGATCCTCATAAGTATGTGGATCTGAGTAGTGGAGACACCCAGCCACTGCCTCTACCTCCATTCCTGTTATCTACAACCCTCATAGTCCACCTACATTTGATGGCCACCATAATACCTGTAACGCCCTTGATTTTCCGACAATTATTTAATCCTCTTAGTGACGTCATAATGACGTGAGAGGCGTTACGTTAGCGTGGAGTTGATGCACGTCATCGTTAGTGTGTTTTCGCAACTGTTTGGTCGGGGCGGTCAAATTCATGAATCCTTGTCGAAAATGAAAAATTTCACATTAGGAAATTAAATTAATTAATTTTTGACATGCTCGTCAATTTTCGTCTCGATCCGAGGGATATTCGAGCCTCGGCAAATTTCCGTCTTTTGTAGAATTTATGTTCGTCGTAGACTTTGAAAATTTATACCTCGAGAACTGCACGTTAGATTTTGATTTCTTCTTTACTATTGGATTCGTAGCGTCAGTGTTCACCAACAGTGCGAATTTCGTTTAATTCGGCGCGCATTTGGGCCTCCGTTTTGATCTCGTATTTCTTTATTCAAAAATATAAATATCATTATTATAACATTAAAGCACTATTCAAAAATGCCATTTACAATTCATCTTTATACTTTAATTATTTGGATATATTTGTAAAAAGAACTGTTCATGCAATTAGTTAATATGTTTTCTCGAGTAATCACATCTTCATCTCGAGTAATTATGTTGTTCTCGAGTACTCATTTATTCTTCTCGAGTGATCCGCAAGCCTTCCCGGGAAATCCAAATTTTTGTACTCAAGAACTCAAAACCTCCTTCCTGGGAAATCCTGAAGTTAGTTCTCGAGAACTCTAAGCTTGTTCTCGAGTACTGTAGGTCTTTCTGGAGAAATCAGTTTCAGCCTGCATTTGGGAGCCATTTTGAGGGCCAAAACGGCGTCATATGGAAATATTGTTAACATATATTTTGTTCTTATCGACGAGATCTACAACTTCCGCGGAGACATATTTAGCCTCTATTTTCATTTTCCATGCGCCCGTACTTAAATAGACTGTCTCCTTCCTATTTAGACAAAGAAATTATATACATATATATGTATATATTTATATACTTAAGGATAAATAGAACAACTTCATCTTCTTTTGTTGACCGAACCTGAGAGCGAGAGTGACAACGAGGGTTCTAAGTTCGCGAAGCTTCGGATCACCGCTGTCGGAGCTACGATGCTTGGAATCGCAATCCGAGCATAGATCCGGAAAGCTCTCGCCGAAATCTTCATGATGGTGGTAATTATTTCTCATTTTGTGGAAGTTGTTTGTTAGGGTTTTCGGCCATAACCTCTATTTTGGCCAAATCCTTGTATATTTCATTCCACGCGCCCTCTTTTGGCTAGATCCACGACGTGGAGTATATTGGAAGACCGATTAGAGTAGAAACTGAGGCAGTGGTGTTCTTGCCCTTCCATTTGCTCTTTTCTTCCAAATTTTAGCCATATGTTGTAGATTTTATATGATTAAGTTAACCTTATTCTCTAATTGCTAGTTAATTATCTTGGATTATGAAGTGTGTTTCACCTAGAAAAATTTCTCCCAAATTTTATTCCGTAGATTTGGTAAACAAATTTGTTTTCCATGTCACTTTAACTATCGAGTCATTATGATCGTTGCGGCACCTCGTGTGTCCCGTTGTTTTGATCATACCTCGCTTTGCTTAACCCTTATAATGTCCTTATAGAGTCCAAATCATTTGTTGACCGTTAATCCATGTTGAATAAAAGAAACTCTGCGTGTATAATTATGTAAATAAAAAAAAACTCTGATGATCTGTGCGCGTTGGGGTTTCTCCCTCGACACAATACCTTATGGCTAGGTCTTTGAGCATTGTGGGACTTCATCCCCGGCACATTACTTTAGCTATTGGTCTGTGAGCGTTGGGGTTTCTCCCTCGGCATGGTGCCATTTGGCTGGGTTTGTGCCCGTTGTGGACCTTTTTCCCCGGTACAGTACTCTTTCCTGTTGAGCTGATCAGTCTCATTTAAATGATGAATAACATGAATAATAAAGAAAGATAAATGTTTGAACTTCTGATGTTTGACACTGTGTTCTGTCCAGCTATTGTGATTAGCCTTTCCTGCTCAACTAGATTTACTTTTTTGTTTTTGTTGCTCTGCTACTGACCTTTTGTTGCAGTCGTCTTGTAGATTTTTGTTCACCTTGAGGTTTGTTTGGTCTAACTTTACTTTCTGCAGTACTTATAACTTGCTTCTGAGGTGCTCTTTTTTTTAATGCCTCAGGTCCAGAGCAGTAGCAGGTTTAGCTGATAGAGTTGTGCTCCTTGTGCTGCGAGTTGCTGTGGCCATTTGCTTCCACCTCAGAGCATTGAGGTAGTTGTCTTTGTTTAGACTTGTCAAATTTTCCTATGGGTTCGTATCAGATGTTGGAGCCCATAGTCTTTGACTTTCTATGTTAGACTACTTGTTACTTTTACTACTATTACTTATTACTTGTTTATACTTGTTCTCTGCAAAAGATTTATGTTAGGATGCATACAGTTACTTATAAGTATACAAAACTGCATTCTGAAATATTGACATGGCATAACTTTTTAACTACAAAACTTACTACTTTTAAGCGCTATAAAAGTCTTTTCTTTTATTTATATTAAATGTAGAAGTCACATCATCAATACATTATACTAGACTTTCATTCTCATATAGGATAACAGATGAATCAAAGTAAGTATTTTTCGCTTTGTAAACTTATATATTTTCTCACCTATAGACTAGCGATCCACCTGACCGAGGTACACGGTCAGTAAACTCAGAGAACTCATATGTATTATTTTCTTAAACATAATTTCATAAGTCTCTTACATAAAGTAAATGTGAGGACCAGTCGCCTGAGCATCTGCAGTTGTCCCCTGCACGGCATGGCATCACGATGTGTATTTTCTCTTACTCTGACATATTATTTAATACAGAAAAAATGCGGGTTGTGACAGTTGGTATTAGAGCCAGGTTTTGCAAGAGGGTTGGTTGGTTTGGCAAGCCAATCAGGAAACTTTCCCTTAAGCAAAACTCTAATCGTATCATTTCATTGCATACACACACTGATATGTCATCAGTAGATCTTGATGGAAGCATGAACACTACAATCATAGCATGATAAGAAGTATATAGGGCATATTATGTAGTATGAGATGCATAATATGTGTTTGTATATAGATCCACCATAGGTCGCAACATGTGATAGTCATGTAGTATGGGATGTATAACTATCATCACATGACTGCCCATTAGCACGTTTTACTTTTTCTTTACATGCAATATTATGTAGTATGGGATGCATAACATTGTATGTGTACGCTGCTCATAATATGGACTAAGGCCTTTTTAGAATGCATAACACTGCATACATAACATGTCATTGCTTAAGCACACATGCCAAGTTAAATATCTGCATGATGACATATGTACACCCATGATTTGAAAGGAAATTTAAACATTCATGCATTCATATTATATGCACAAGTTAGAAGCATAACATCATTTCATGATTTCCCAGAGCAAGGTAACAATAAGAGCAAGTATTTGTTCATTTCTGATCTGATCTGAGTCTATTCATTGCTGATCTGATCTGAGTCAGGGTATTCGAGTTTACTAGCTTAGGTATCTTAAGCTAGGTGCTTGATAAGTCGTTTGCTCGTATCTGTAGAATATGATCCCGAAACTGTTGGCTATGTGAATATCTTCCCAGTTTGTGATGTCTTAGGCAAGGTTTTGACTAGATATCCATTTATTCTGTAGAAATGCCGCCTAAACGCGTTGCGACAAGGTCGAATCCCCAGTCGAAGGGTGAGACTTCTGGTGCTTAGAGGGAAGCAGTGATTGAAGGGCTACAACAGAGTAATGAGGTCATGACGAGGTAGATGGTGGTCATGCAATCACAGATATAATCATTGTTGGATGTCATCGCCGGGTAGCAGACTAGAGCACAGGACCCTATTATGGTTCAAACTGTTCCTACTCCTCCTGCGGGTCTAGTTCCCTCAGTTGCACTGTCGCTAGAGATGAATTTCATTTCTCACTTCCAGCGACTGGGACCTCCTACGTATGATGGTAGGGCATACTTCATGACATTGGATCACTGGATCGTCTCCATTGAAGAAATGTTTTCTTATTCTGGCATTTCCTCCGATCAGAAGGTGATGATTGTGGTGTACTAGCTTAAATAACTTGTGAAGAGTTGGTGGATTAGAGAAAGGGAAAATCTTACTGACGGGTGCTCTTGGGATTCGTTCAAGAGTATGTTACAGAAGAAGTTTTTGCCATCGGTCGAGCAAGACCATCTAATGAACAACTTTTTACACCTAAAGCAGAGGCAACTCACTGTTAGTGAGTACGAGATCGATTTTAGCAAGCTCAGTCGTTTCTCCCTAGATCTTGTGGCGTTCGAAGAAGACAGAGTAAAATGCTTCATAGGTGGTCTGATGTATGACATCCAACAGTTGGCTAGCGCGTCCAAATTTGAGACCTTTGCAGAAGTAGTAGAAGCCAGCTTGAAGGTTGAGGAGATAGATAATGCGAAGAATCGGGGATTGCATGCAAAGAAGGACAAGAGGTAATCTAATGATGGTGGTAGTACTAGGGCATCTGGCCCTGCGGCGAAGAAGGATCGAAGGTAAGCGTGTAGCTTCTGTGGTAAGCTAGGCCACCCTTTTTAGAAGTGCTTTAAGAGACTGTATGTGCAGAAGCAGTCTCAGGTACACACGATCTAGGATGCACCAAAGGGAGGCCCCATCTGTACTTATTGCCAAAAGAGTGGGCACGATGTGGCATGTTGTCGCAAGAAGGCTGGAGCTTGTTTTCTCTGGGGCCATAAAGGCCACATGAGGGCTAATTGCCTGTAGATCCAGCCTGCGCTGCATGCAGATCCGTTGCAGACTCTACCGCCGACCCCACCTCACATGGACAAGGTAAAAGGAAAGTTGAATGTGCTGACCAAGGAGGAACCCCAATCATCAACTCAAGTGATCTCAGGTTAGTCTTCGACTCAGCTAGTTATCTCTTATGGTAGATTTATGGTTTCTACATTTTAGTTGCGCCGCAATGTGTTTAGGTGAATTTAAGGTGAAGAATAAGTGGGCACGCGTTCTGTTCGATTTGGGTGCTACTCACTCCTTTATGGCAAGGAGTTTTGTAGACCGACATAGATGGGCTCTTGACCAGTTAGACACTTACGTGAACGTCAAATTCCCTTCAGGTGAGCTGGTGATGTCATGTCAGGGTATCCAAAAATGCCCTATCTTCCTATGTGATTTTCTAGCCTTTGCGGATCTGAAGGTGTTAGACTTGGAAGACTTCGATGTGATTTTGGGTATGCACTGGCTATCAAGCTATGATGCCGGCATTCAGTGCAAGCATAAGCTCTTGGATTTCAAAGGAGACAAAGGACATCCCCTGAGTGTGTATGGTTTGTCGCGTCAGGAATCTCGAATCATTTCTACGATACGTGCTAGTAAATATCTAGAGTCTGGATATGATTCTTTCCTAGTTTCCATTTCTGTTCTAGAAGCTGCACGTGTTGTGCCTCGGGTTGAGGACGTTTCTGTGGTGCATGAGTTTTCAGATGTCTTTCCTGTTACTCTTCCTGGACTTCCTCCTGAGAGGGAGGTGGAGTTCATTATAGATCTTGAGTCAGGCACCCTCCCTATTGCAAAAGCACCGCACTGTATGGCGATGCGTGAGTTAGAGGAGCTGTGTTCTCAACTGGATGAGTTATTGCAGTGTGGTTTTATTAGACCCAGTTCATCCCCCTAGGGTGCACCAGTCCTCTTCGTGAAGAAAAAGGATGGAACGATGAGGCGGTGCATAGATTATCGAGAGCTAAACAAGGTGACCATCAAGAACAAATATCTGTTGACTAGGATCAATGACTTGTTCGATCAGTTACGAGGTAGTTCCATATTCTCGAAGATTGACCACTGGTCTCATTACCATCAGTTAAGAATCTGTGAGTCAGACATTCCGTGAATCGCTTTTCATTCCCGTTATGGTCACTTTAAATTTCTGGTAATGTCATTTGGATTAACGAACGTACCGTCAGCTTTTATGAACATGATGAATAGGGTGTTCAAGGATTTTTTGGATAAGTTCGTGGTTATATTCATTGACGATGTCCTAGTATATTCCAGAAATGCAGAAGAGCACGCTTTGCACTTGCGTTTGGTCTTGAATACTCTGAGGGAGCACAAGCTGTATGTGAAGTTTAACAAGTGCGAGTTCTGGTTGTCTCAGGTGTCATTCCTTGGACACATTGTAAGCAAGGATGGTATCTCAGTGGATCCTACAAAGATAGCCGCAGTCTTGGATTGGAAGAGACCCACATCGCCTAAGGAGACAAGGAGATTCTTAGGGTTGGCAGGTTGATATAGAAGATTTGTGAAAGAATTCTTCGTTCTTTCTACACGGTTGACTAGGATTACGCAAAAGAGCGCAGATTTTGTTTGGAGTGATGCCTGTGAGGAAGATTTTCTAGAGCTCAAGAGAAAACTGTGTTCTGCTTCAGTTTGGTCTTGACTAGGCTTACGCAATGGCCAATGGAAGGAGTAGAGTATGTTGTTTATGTGGATGCCTCACGAGTTGGACTCGGTTGTGTGTTGATGCAGGACGGCAATGTGATTGAGTATAGGTCGAGACACCTGAAGGTCCATGAAAGGAATTATCCTACGCATGACTTGGAATTTGCTACAGTCATTTATGCCTTGAAGTTGTGGAGAAATCTTCTGTATGGAGTGTCATGCAAAATATACACGGACCACAAAAGTTTAAAATATGTCTTCACTCAGAAGGAGTTGAATTTACGCCAGCGTAGATAGCTAGAATATGTTGCATACTACGAAGTCGATATCCTTTATCATCCCGACAAGGCTAATGTAGTAGCAAATGCGTTGAGCCGGAAGCCCGCACATATATTTAACCTCTCGGTGTAATCTCTTGTAGAGGAGTTTTTGCTCATGGACATAACCGTCGGGAATAGTGCTTCGCCGAGTAGCCTAGCGGTGGAAGAGCCTTCGTGGATTACTCTCACTCTGCTACATCAGAAAAATGATCCTGATTTGCAGTACCTCTGCAGTAGGACTGAGAAAGGGGAATTACCTGACTTTTCAATTGATGCCATTGGTACCCAAAGTACCGTGACAGATATTGTATTCCCACTGTTGGGGACATCCGAGCAAGAATATGCAGTGAAGCGCATGGTTCAAGTGTTGCTTATCATCCTAGTTCCACAAAAATGTATAGAGATTTGAAGCAGATTGTTTGGTGGGCAGGTATTATCATAGAAGGTTGGGTGGTAATTTAACACCTTTATACATACCGAGTTGGAAATGGGAGAGTTTATCCATGGTTTTCATAACCGGTTTGCCGAGATCTCCCCGAGGGCATTATGCAGTGTGGGTTATCGTGGACAGACTAACCAAGTGTGCACACTTTGTGCCTTTCAAAATTGATTATTCTATGGAAAATATAGCAGAACTTTATCTGGACAAAGTAACCAGGTTGCATGGTGTGCCTATGAGTATCGTGTCAAACAGAGATTTCAGGTTCATGTCTCATTTCTGGCAAAGCTTGCAAGAAGATCTAGGTACTGACCTCTGGTATTCTACTGCCTATAATCCTCAGACAAATGGTGAGACGGAGAGAGTGAAATAGATCTTGCAGGATATGATTAGATCTATATTCTGGACCACGGTGGGGCTTGGGATAAACGCCTCGGACTGATGGAGTTCGCATATAATAACAGCTATGAGGAGAGTTTGTAGATGGCGCCCATTGAAGCTTTATATGGAAGGCATTGTCGAACTCCCCAGTTTTGGGCAGAAGTTGGTGAGAAGCTTTTGCTCGATCCGGAAGCATTGGAGGATATGAGCATTTCAGTGACGCATATTCGTGAAAGCCGAGGTTGGCTCCGGAGCGATATGAAAAGTATGCAAATCAGCGCAGAGTTGATCTGGAATTTAAAGTTAGGGATATGGTATTTCTGAAGGTTTCTCTGATGCCAGGTGTTAAGAGATTTGAAAGGAACCATAAGTTAGATCCCAGATATGTGGGGCCTTTTTAGATTCTGGAGCGCATCGGAGTTTATGCCTATAGACTGGAATTGCCTGATTCTTTCCCTGGTGTTCACGACGTGTTTTACGTAAGCAAGTTACGGAAGTGTATTCGTTGTGATCGACATGTCCTTGACTAAGTGCCCTAGTTAAAGCTTAATCTCACATATGCCAAAGATCATGTATGTATTCTGGAGACGCAAGATTGTGTGCTAAGAAAGAAGACAACTCCAATGGTCAAGTATCCTTGGTGCAATCAGGATGCTAGAGGTGCAACTTGGGAATTTGAATCCGCAATGAGAGAATCTCATCCTTAGCTGTTCTCCTAGCCATCCCTGGTTAGTATTATTGTTTAATGAATTCTTCCATCATGTCTCTCATTTTGCCCTCTTGTTTCATTTCGTGTTCCAAGTTTTGGGATGAAACTTTTTTTTTGGAGGGGTGACTGTAATGGCTCTGATTTTCCGACAATTATTTAATCCTCTTGGTGACGTCATAATAATGCGAGGCATTACATATGCGTGGAGTTGATGTGCGTCGTCGTTAGTGCGTTTTCGTGTTTATTCAGTCGGGGTAGCCAAATTCACGAATCCTTGTTGAAAATGGAAAATTTCATATTAGGAAATTAAATTAATTAATTTTTGACATGCTCGACAAGTTTCGTCGCGATCTGAGCAATATTCGAACCTCGGCGAATTTCCGAAGTTTTGTAGAATTTATGTTTGCCGTAGACTTTGAAAATTTATATCTCGAGAACGACACGTCGAATTTTGATTCTGTCTTCGCTGATGGATTCGTAGCGTCAGTGTTCGCCTACGGTAAGAATTTTGTTTAATTCAGCGAGCGTTTGGGCCTCCATTTTGATCTCATATTTCCTTGTTCAAAAATATAAATATGACTATTATAATATTAAAGCACTATTCAAAAATATCATTTACTATTCATCTCTATACTTTAATTTTTTGGATATATTTGTAAAAACACTATTCATGCAATTAGTTAATATGTTTTCTTGAGTAATCACAACTTCATCTCGAGTAAATATATGTTGTTCTCGAGTACTCATTTATTCTTCTCGAGTAATCTGCAAGCCTTCCTGGGAAATCCAGATTTTTGTACTCAAGAACTCAAAACCTCCTTCCCGAGAAATCTTAAAGTTAGTTCTCAAGAACTCTAAGCTTGTTCTCGAGTACTGTAGGTTCTTCTCGAGAAATCCGTTTCAGCCTGCTTTCGGGCGCCATTTGGAGGGTCAAAACGGCATCATATAGAAAAATGGTTAACATAGATTTTGTTTGTCTCGACGATATCTACAACTTCTGTGTTTATCACTTTTCAGTTCGGAGTAATCTTTAGCCTCTATTTTCTTTTTTCGTGCACCGACACTTAAATAGCCCGCCTCCTTCCTATTTAGATAAAAGAAATTATATACATATATATGTATATATTTATATACTTAACGATAAATAGAATGATTTCATCGTCTTCTCTTGACCGAACCTGAGAGCGAGAGTGACGGTGAGGGTTCTAAGTTCGTGAAGCATCGGATCGCCGCCGTCGGAGCTACGGTGCTCGGAATCGCAAACCGAGCAAAAATCCGGAAAGCTCTCGTCGAGATCTTGACGATCGTAGTAAGTATTTCTCATTTCGTGGAAGTTATTCATTATGGTTTTCGGCCCTAACCTCTCTTTTGTCCAAATCCTTGTAGATTTTGCTTCCCCGCACACTCTTTTGGCTAGATCCACGATGTGAAGTATATTGGAAGACCGATTGGAGTAGAAACCGAGGCAAGTGGTGTTCTTGCCCTGCCTCTTGCTCTTTTCTTCCAAATTTTAGTCATAGTTGTAGATTTGACATGTTTAAGTTAACCTTATTCTCGAATTGCTAGTTAATTGTCCTGGATTATGAAGTGTGTTTCACCTAGAATCATTTCTCCCAAATTTTATTTCGTAGATTTGGTAAACAAATTTAGTTTTCGTGTCACTTTAACTATCAAGTCATTATGATCGTTGCGACACTTCATGCGTCCCGTTGTTTTGATCGTACCTCACTTTACTTAACTCTTGCAATGTCCTTATGCAGTCCAAATCGTTTGTTGACCGTTAGTCAATGTTGAATAAAAGAAAGTCTGCGTGTATAATTATATAACTAAAGAAAACTCTGATGGTCTATGCGCGTTGGGGTTTCTCCCTCGGCACAGTGCCTTATGGCTGAGTGTGTGCGCGTTGTGGGACTTCATCCCCGGCACATTACCTTAGCTATTGGTCAGTGCGCGTTGGGGTTTCTCCCTCGGCATGGTGCCTTTTAGCTGGGTTTGTGCGCGTTGTGGACCTTTTTCCCCGGCACAGTACTCTTTCCTGTTGAGCTGATCAGTCTCATTTAAATGATGAATAACATGAATAATAAAGAAAGATGAACGTATGAACTTCTGATGTTTAACACTCTATTATGTCCAGCTATTATGATTAGTCTTTCTTACTCAGCTAGATTTACTGTTTTGTTTCTATTGCTCTGATACTGACCTTTTGCTGCAATTGTCTTGTAGATTTTAGTTCACCTTGAGGCTTGTTTGGTGTACCTTTACTTTTTGCACTACTTGTAACTTGCTTATGAGGTGTTCTTCTTTTGAATGTCTTAGGTAGAGAGCAGTAGCAGGTTTAGCTGACAGAGTTGTGCTACTGGTGCTGCGAGTTGCTGCGGTCGTTCGTTTCCACCTCAGAGCGTTGAGGTAGTTGTCTTTGTTTAGACTTGTTAGATTTTCCTATGGGTTCATGTCAGTTGTTGGCACCCATAGTCTTTGACTTTCTATATTAGACTACTTGTTACTTTTTCTGCTATTATTTATTACTTGTTTATACTTGCTCTCGTGGAATGATTTATGTTAGGATGCATATAGTTACTTTTAAGTATACAAAACTGCATTCTGGAATATTGACATGGCATAACTTTTTAACTGCAAAACTTACAACTTTTAAGTGCTATAAAAATATTTTCTTTTATTTATATTAAATGTACAAGTCATATCATCATTACATTATGCTAGGCTTTCATTCTCTTATAGGATAAAAAATGAATCAAACTAAGTATTTTCCACTACGTAAACTTATATATTTTCTCACCAATGGACTAGCGATCCACCCGACCAAGGGACACGATCAGTAAACTCAAAGAAATCATATGTATTGTTTTCTTAAACTTAATTTAATAAGTCTCTTACATAAAGTAAATGTGAGGACGAGTCGTCTGAGTGTCTGCAGTTGTCCCATGCACGGCGTGGCATCATGGCGCGTATTTTCTCTTACTTTGACATATTATTTAATACGGAGAAATTGCGGGTTGTGACAGTTAAGCTAAGTTGGTGATGAGGACTGTGGAAGGTGCCTTATCAAGGCGGCATGGGTTCGAATCCCCGCGTTTGCAAAAACCCGCTGTGCTGAGAAACAGGACGGAGATGGGTTTGGGTGGCACAGACTGCAGTCTTGTAGCGGGGCACCGGGGCGAGACAAGCTGCACGGTTATGTCGTGGGTCTTTGAGCTCTAAACTGGGAAGTTACATAAAAGTGCACTTTTTTGTAATAACTCGGGAGGACGACAGCATTCCCGGCCCACCAGTTGCCCAAGTTTTAGAGCTCAGAGGTCCATTGCATAACAGTGCAGCTTGTCTCGCCCCAAGGCGCTATGGTGGTACAACCAGAATCTACAAGGCCTGCAGGCCATACATCCCAACCAAATCTTCGTGACTGTTTCTCACCACGAAAGGTTGTTGCCATGGGGTTTCAAACCCGCAATCTTGATAAGACCCTTCTGCAAATAAGGCTCATCACCAGCTGAGCTGAGCCCTGTTTGCAGGAGGGTATTATCAAGATTGAGGGTCCAAACCCCATGGAAACAACCTTTTGTGGTGAGAAATAGTCCCGGAGATTTGGTTGTGGTGTATATCCTGCATGCCTTGTAGATTCCGGCTGTACCACCAGCGCATTGGGGTGAGATAAGCTGCACTATTACACAGTGGGCCTCTAAGCTCTAAACCTTTGGCTACTAGTGGGTCGGGTGATGTTATGGTCCTCCCGGGTCATTACAATACCCCATTGCTGATACCCACCCACCTGGTGATTCATCTACTTCAGTTTCACCAACGACACCGTTGATCGTACCGAGATCCACCATTTGAGAAATGAGAGGTGAGAGTATCACAGAGGTCAGATCCCACCAGTTTGTTCCTACCACAGACATGTCACGATGCCACTACTTGGTATATTGGCAGGGTCGCCCAGATGTAGATGAAGCTTGGATACTACATGCAGAGCTTGACTGACTTGCCCCTAGACTTTGACTTCAATATGATCATCTCCATTAATCGGAGATAAAGGATTTTCAGCCAGAGGAGTTGATGGGGAGTCATCAGATCATTCACCAAGAGAGGTTTGTTGTAAGGCAGGACCCATATTCATGTATTCACATAGGAAGGCTCGATCGAGTTGCTGATCTGACTCTGTGGATGTTGTCTGGATTGATGGTATGAGTCAAAATCATAAGCTACTTTATTATGTTTTGTTTATTTTCATGTATTTTGAGTGGCCCCGCCTTTGGCGAATCATAGCCGATGAAGGTGGGATGCCCTAGTCTTTGTTTTCTTAGAAATAGATGAGTAGGGGGCTGTTTTTGAGGGCATTGCAGGATTTAGATAATCCTTTCCCAGAACCCAACGATCACCACATGGTGCTGACTCTGTGGAACCATAGGTGACGAATTCTAAGTGCTCAATTTTCCCCAAAGGTACTACCAATCCATACCCCTCTTTTCCCATCGTAAAACCTCCTTCCACCGCCCCATAACCAACTATAACCAGTTGAAATTTGACCGATAAATTCCTATTAAATCCCTCAGCCATTGTTGATTAAATGATATTCACTTTTCATGGCTATAGTTTAATTTTGTTTTTTTCCTAAGCCGTCAACTCCATCGCCCAACCCCATCACCTGAGGCCTCCTTTGCCTTCTGTCACCCCACCTGAAAGTATTTAGTTGTCAACCAAATCACCTAGAGGGGGTGAATAGGTGAGTCCAACAAATTATAGTGGAATAAAAATTGAGTAAAAAAAAGCGCACAGAAAAAGAGAATAAGCACAACACAGACACAAGAATTTATAGTGGTTCCCCAAACAGAGTACATCCACTGTCCTGCCTCGCCTATCTAGCACTTCGGGCTGGATTTGGTTACTTCACTAAAACTCAGATTAATAATAATCTTACAACTCAGATTCTTCCACTCCTACAAACTCAGATAATAACTTCCCCTACACTCAACCCTTCAACAAGGACCTACAAAAGAAACTCGGAATATCAAATTTCCAACAAAGCAATAAGAAAATATTGTGTGAAAGAAAACTCCTTTTCTCAAATCAAAAAATATTCCTTCTTCGTTGCTTGAAAGTTCTGACTGAATTCTTGAAGAAGAAGAATCTAAATTTACTGCACAGATCAGATCTGAGAAACTATTTATTTCTGAATGAATGTAAATCTAAAAACTTGAGATCGATCGAGTCCTTAATTTCCAAGAGGAATCGCAGATCGGGAGAGTAGTCGACGATAAAGTTCTTCGTGAAACTTGATTTGAAATACTGATTGTTTTTGGCAAGATGAAGATAGATTTTTGATTCGAATTATGATTAGGGTTCTCTAAAATAATTCAGGACTATTAATAGACAATTCCTCACTAACAGCTTGATTTCGAACTAAGGTTTACTGTCCACATGTACTATACATGGCGGAAACCCTAATTTTAGAAACCTGTGAAAACGAAAAACGATGCTGAAACAAAATTTACATAAGTCCAATTCATTAAGATATCACCTGCACTATCGAGACTACTCGACGAACTAGTCAAAATGACTTGGGAGAGAAATTGCGTGAGATGTTGAGACTACACGAGACCTTTCAACAAATTAGCCAAAATCTCTTGAGAGTCATCGATGAATATGTGTGTCGTCTCAATGAATTGAAATTAGAACAGGCTAACCCCAACTATCTCTGGAGTATTACGGTAGTTCACTTGACTGCTTGAGAAGACTCAACGAATTCCACAAGTATTCACGTAAGTACTCGACGAATTCCGTTGAGTACTTAGCAAATTTTACTTAGTCATTCTGGTCAGCACTTCTCAGTGATCTCTCAAGTACTGTTGAGATCACTCGACGAATTCTATGAGTGGTTACGTGAGTAGTCGATAAATTTAACGAGACCTCATGTGATCACTCGATAAATTTTCCTTAGACAGAATCTGGAACTTCTGAATATCCACTTCCTTTGTGATGCTAGATGAAGTACACCGCATTAAAGAGATTACATATGGGTCAACACGATGTTCTATACAATGAAGGATTACATTTCACAAAATTATGTTTGAATACCCATTATAACCTGACAATGGTTTTTACTTGGCAATAAGAACCTGCACCGCACACAACTAAAATTAACATCAAATACACCCTCAATTCAACTTAGTTCCAGGGAAACTTCTTCAAATTAGGGCTATTATAGATACAATACCCAACAATCTCCCCCTATTTGAAGAAATCAGAACCCTATATAGAGAAACAAAATATCAATATTTATATAAAAGTTTTGGTGGGCATTCTAAGACATTTAAAAAATTTTAGAATATAATGATCTTAAGAATGATCATTTCCCTTGGTCTTCTCATGCTGCCTGTCAAAGTAAGCACAGGGCTTGGGTTAGTACTTTGGTGGAGGAGGAGGAGCATCAAGATTTTCTCTTCCATGCTTTCTGAAATGTAGCCTCCTCTTCACATTTGATACTTCATGTTTATCCCATTCCTATTTGCTGTAATATGTCCTTGGCTCTTCATTGACCAGGTCAACAATGCTGAAAGTGTCTAAAATAATTCCTTTGGAAATACGACTCAACACTTCAGCATATTCTCTATTGCTATCAACAAGACTGCTAGAGACTCAAGACTTAGAAGAATTCAAAGACTGTAAAATGAGTTCGACGTTCGTCGAACTCAGGTCAACAATTGTTGTGCTCAGCTCGACGATCTCAGAGAAAATTTTCTAAGCTGAGCTCGACAAACTCTATTTTTTCGTCGACGAAAACTTCGATGCTACAACAACATTTCAAGTTCAGAAAACATCAAGATATTCTAAGTCCAGAATCATCTCCAGTCGATGAAGCCAGTTATCTGCTCGACGAACTTCAAACACAGAAAAGGCAAAGTTTCTGAAGCATACAGTTCTGTTATCAGATCGACGATCTTGGAACTCAGCTCGACGAACAGAAGTTATCTGATCAACGAACACAATAACTCAGCTCGACAAACCGTGGACTTGGCTCGACGATTTTTGTCATCTGTTCGACGATTCCAGACTTAGTATTTCTTTCCTCTGTCCTCATTCTATGGCAATAATTTTTGAATGATTCATTATAAAATATTCTCTGAATATTACCATTGGACGGTGCATTGATCAAGGCTTTCATCAGAATTATTGCTTTCCATTTTTCCAAGGACAGTTGAGGAAATAAATCAATGCAGTTCATTCTCTCGGCCGTCAGCATTGATTGCAGTAGAGGAATTCAAATTTCGAAAGACAGATTTCTTCAGAAAATATAAAAGAGATTTTTCTCTTTTCCTGAAAGAGACAGTACAGATAAGAACACAGCATACACAGAGACACACAAACACATAGAGAATTACATTCAGTCTGTCTTCAAGAGTCTCTCTGCTCAATCATTCTTTCACAGCTTTCTGATACAGAAAAGAAGCCCTAGGCCAGAGGCAGATCAGCTATTGAAGAAGAAGAACAATCAATCTAAATCTAGAGTCTTCTTTCTTCATCACTCCAGGAAACTTCAAAGGACAACAACAACTCCATCTGTTAAGAAGTTCCTGTAGATTTCTCTGATAAAGTCTTAAAGACTGAAGGCCTATCACCCTACAGCAAAGCTCCAGATTTACATGAACTATTCTACATCTCAGGGGGGAGCTACTTGCTAATATCATATCCACTTGTCTTCTCTCTGATTTTTGACAGAGAAGACACCATCACCTCTCACCCCTCTCTATATAAAGGGTTGTCATCTCCCTTCAAAAGTGATTCTTGGTTACAAGTCACCTGACCAAAAGACTTGAGATTTGGTTTTTGAGCACCTGATCAAAATCTCATTGGTGTCAGGCACCTGATCAAAAATCTGAGTGGATTCCTACCAGGGTGGTAAAAGAGTGGATGTACCCAGGTTAGAGAACCACTATAAATTTCTTGTGTCATCTAGTTGCCCTTTCTTTTGTTTTGTGTTGTGTCTGTGATTGTTAGTTAGTTGTTGTTGTGTTTTATTTTTTAATCTATTTCTTACAGCACTAGGACTTGTCTGCAATAGCCAGAAAATTTTATAAGCTTTAAATACTCTATTTACCCCCCCCCCCCCCCCTCTAGAGTATTCCCGATCTAACATCTCACTTTCACCTGTCTTCTCTGTAACCTACAAAGTCTGCATCTAAAAGCCTATTAGATCAAAATCCCTATTATTAGGGTACCAAAGGCCAAGATCTGGTATGCCCTTCAGATATCTCAAAATCCTCCTAGCAGCAGAGTAATAAGATTCTTTAGGGCATGCTTGATATCCAGCACAAACACATGTAACATACATAATGTTTGGCCTACTAGCAGTTAGGTATAGAAGGGATCCAATTATCCCTCTATACAAAGTTTGATCAACATGTTTCCCTACCTCATATTTGTCTAATGACAAAGTTGACCCCGTGGGAATTTTCAGGGTGGAGGCATTCTACATCTCAAATTTCTTAATCAATTCCATGGTAAACTTAGACTGAGATATGGATAATCTATTTTCAATTTGTCTTACTTATAAACCCAGGAAGAACTTAAGTTCACCCATACTGCTCATTTCAAAATTCCCATACCTAAGTTTGGCAAACTTTCTGTAAAGGTTATCAGTAGATCCAAAGATAGTGTCATCAACATATATCTAGACTGGGATGATCTTGCCCTTGGATTCTCTTAGAAATAGGGTCTTGTTTATCTTCCCCTTTGAGAATTTATTCTCAATGAGGAATCTAGACAAAGTCCCATACAATGCTATAGGAGCTTGTTTCAACCCATATAAAGCTTTTCTAAGTCTATAAACAAAATTAGAATGATTAAGAATAACAAAACTTAGAGGTTGTCCATCATAGACTTCTTCAAGTCTCCATTCAGGAAAGCTGACTTCACATCAATCTGATAGGCTCTGAATCCTTGGTATGCAGCATATGCAAGGAATAAGAGGATGGCTTCTAATCTTGCTACAGGGTAAAATGTTTGATCAAAGTCAATACCTTCTTCCTGTTTATACCCCTGAGCTACAAATCTAGCTTTGCTCTTGGTTATAATGTCATTTTCATTAAGTTTATTCAAATAGATCCACTTGGTTCAAATGACATTATGTCCTTGTAGTCTGGGAACCAGCTTCCAGACCTTACACCTCTTAAACTGATTCAGTTTTTCTTGCATTGATACAATCCAAAACTGATCCATGTTTGTCTCTTCAAACTTTTTGGGTTCTACTTTAAGACAAGAACCTGGAGTACATTACTATGTTGAGACATCTGCTCCTTGTCACTACATCTTGACTTGTATCACCAATGATCTGGTGGCCTGGATGATCCTTCAAATACCTGACTGCTGGAGGCAGTCTTCCTTCAATATTCTGTGCTCCAAAGTCTCCATCATGTTGAATATCATCCACTTCCTGTGTGCCTTATGGTTCCTTTGGAATCCACACACTTTCATCTTTGTCTTGGACTATAGGTTCAGCTTCCTTAATAGTGAGTTTGTCCATGATCACTTTTATGCCTGCAAGACTAGAAAAGGAGCTTGACTGCTCATTATTAATCATGTTTGATTCATCAAACACTAGATTGACTGACTCCTTTATAACTTGACTTGTCAAATTATAGATCTTATAGGCCTTACTATGATTGTTGTACCCAATAAAGATCCCTTCAAAGGACTTGGCAGCGAACTTTGTTATATAGGATTTCCTGTTGTTAAGCACATATCATTTGCTCCCAAAATTTCTGAGATATGCAAGGTTTGGTTTTCTACCCTTCAATATCTCATAAGCAGTCTTTTTATGGCTCTTGATGATAGAAGCCCTATTAAGAACATGACAAGTAATGTTAACTGTCTCAGCCCAGAAATATTCTGGGAGAGATGTGTCATTCAGTAAAGTCCTTCCAGTTTCTATGAGAGTCCTATTCTTCCTCTCAGCAATCCCATTTTTCTAGGGTGTTCTTGGAGAGGAAAACTCTTGCTGAATCTCAAGTTCTTCACAAAGCTTTGTCATGCATTCAGATAGAAACTCAGTTCCACGATCACTTATAATTCTGACCACAGAACTGTTCAATTAATTCTATATTTGTTTGATAAATTTCTTGAAGAAAATAGGAGTTCCAGACATTTTCCTTAAAAAGAAAACCTAAGTAAATCTAGAATAGTCATCAACAACCACAAAGGTGTAGACTTTCTTACTTAGACTATGAACTGGCATAGGACCAAACATGACAATATGCATGAGGTATAAACACCTCACAGAGTCTTTGGTTTTAATGCTTTTGAAAGAAGCTTTTGTCTGCTTGCCTTTTTGACATGCAGAGCAAATGCTCTCCTTAGTGCATTTTATGTTAGGACCATTCCTAACCAGCTCTTTACTGAAGAGCTTGCTTATGGTCTTATAGTTTAAATGAGCTAGCCTCTTGTGCCATTTTACACAGTGTGAGGCTTTCTAATTTGCAACTAAGCATATGGGAGAGTCTGAATTTACACAAAGAAAATTTAAACAATACATATTCCCACTCCTAGTGTCTATCAAGATGACCTCTTGGTCACTTGACTTCTTTATGTGGCACTCATCCTTGTGGAATGAAATGTCATAGACAAGATCACATAGTTGTCTTATGCTTATAAGGTTGTGTTACAACCCTTCCACATAAGTCACTTTTGTGAAAGTGACTAAGCCATTTGAAATCTTACCATAACCTCTGGTAATACCTTTGTCTGCTCCACCAAAGATCATCTTTGGTCCATCCTTCACTAGAATGAACTCTCTCAAATTGCTCTTTGTTCCAGTCATATTCCTGGAACAATCACTGTCCAAGTACTATATAAGGGTATGGATACTTGTTCTAACCTGCAAAACATATTTATTTTACCTTAGGACCACAATATTTATCGGGTCCTAGGTGCATGTTAGTCTCAAAATGAACATGTCTACCAACAATTTTTTTGACTGGAAGACTGACTTTAGCTCTAGACACACTAGGTTTATGCCAGCTATTAATGGCATAATGGTATATCTTGCCACAACACCAGCATTTAGGAAGGTTATACATTCTTTTTTGAGCTGGCCTAATGACTGTGTTAACAGCATCAACCTTTCCAGAAGGAACAACAGTAGCCTTCTTCAGATTTCTTTCAGCAACTATCTGACTGAAGGAGGGTCTTTCAACAATTGGTTTTTTCTGAGTCCCATTAGAAGCAGTTTTCTTTGCAAAAATCATGCTTCTGATAGCATCAAAAATACCTAAATTAGGCTTGCTATAAAACTGACCTTCAGTCTGAGTCTTTGCTGATTGAGTCTGAAGTTTGGCCACTGACCACTTCTTAAGAATAGGGGCTGGAACACCAAAGACAAATGGTCCAGGATTGGCCATTTGTATTTCCTCATGAGCACCCTTGAAGGCACTCATTCCTATTCCTCTTCTCCTTACATTAGAAGATACATTAGTATTCTTGCAGGAAGAATTCCCATTCTTCCAGTGACCATACATGGAGTCCTGGTCATACCTATTAATAGGGAGTATTACCCTTTTAAAAGGAATGGATGGCTTAGCTGGAGTTTTTCCCTTTCCTTTGAAAGAGGCAGCTCTAGTGTTTCCCTTGAATCCAACTCCTCCCTTGTTTCTCTAAGAGGTGAAGTAGTCAATAATGGGCAACACTGAGTTGGTTTTAGAAAAACTTGCCATAACTATCTTGTCCCTTTGGAGCTTTTCTTCTAGATACCTAATAAGATCATTCTTATACTTTATGGAGCCTATCTGAATAAAAGTAATATTCTTCAACTGACTGACTTCCCTTATTTTCTATTCTAGCATGACTACTGTCTCAAAATGCTGCGAAGCAGCAAGTTATAGAGATACAATCTCTTGAGCCTTCTTTTTAGTAAGTTGCTTACTTCTTTTGAATGCTTCCAGAAGTTCACCATACATATCAATCACTTGATTGATATCATTCTTAGATTCAGAATCACCTTCATCCTTAGATGAAGATGCTTCTAAACCTGGACCAGTCTTATAACTTTACTTAGATGAAGAGCTGAATGGAGAGTATACCTTAGATGGACCAGGCTGATCCTAGTAGGATTCTTCATCAGATATTGCCATCATCCCAATTTAGTCTTCCTCGTCTTCATCTGACTCAGAAGAGGATGAATCAGTCCAACTTTTCACCTTCTTAGCAATGAAGTTTCTCTCCTTCTTGCCCTTATTATGATGATGATATTTCTCACCAGTCTCCTTCTTCTTCACAGGACATTCAGCCACAACAATCTCCGGCATGCTACAACAAAAATAGATAATCTTATTAGAAATCTATTTACAATGTTTTTCGTCATACTTGCCTTCCTTGAAAGGTTTCGTCTTGGCTATGTAGTAGTCCTTCTTGCATTGAAAGGAAGAAGAATTTCTACTCCCCCACCCTTCTTCTTCATCAACTTCATGAAGTGCCTTGAGAAAGCAGCAAATTCCTCATCAGCCATATTGCATTCTAATGTATCTTGATCTAAATCTACAGACTCAGCTGGCCTTCTTTGGATAGAAGGATTCTTTTCTTTGCTCCTCCTGGAACTATCTGCCTTGAAGTCCATAGTTGATTCTTTGGCCTGAGCTTTGCTAATCTTCTCTTCCTCCTTCCTTGCAGTTAGCTGCATTTCATATGACTGCAACTTCCCAAACAAAATGGATGGTGGAGTCTCTGCCAGCTTTGTTACTACTCTAATGGCATATATCTTAGTGTCTTAGTCTCTAGTAAGAGACCTAAGAAACTTATCATTTATCTCATAGTTGCCAAAGACCTCGGCCATAGGTCCTTAGCTCATTTACAGTTCCGAAGAACCTTTCATGGCAGCTAGCTATAGTCTCCTCCTTGATCTGCCTGAAAGCCTCGTACTCTTGATTGAGCATAGACCCTATCATCTATAACTTCCTTAGTACCTTCCATATATATCACCAGACTGTCCCACATTTCCTTTGAGGTTTTGCAGTGTACCAGGTTTTGAAAAGTAGAGTCATCTATGGAACTAACTATGATGTCTTGTGCCCTCTTATCCATTGCAGCCAAGATGATTTCATCTTTAGTCATTTCTGCATAACTCTTAGGAATCTTGACATTTGCATCAAGAACAGACACTTTCACTAGAATGAATGGTCCTTCTTGTACTGTAACATAAATTCTAGGGTCTGAGGATTCCATAAACAATCTGACCCTTTCTTTCCAGATTCCAAAGTTTTCTTTCATGCATAGAGGAAGCTTCATAGGACCTACTTCTTTATAGTTCTCTCCTGAACCCATACTTATCTTTTCTCGGCTACCCTTTGAGATCTACTCAGACTGTTATGTCCTTCTTGAGCAACCTCTCTCTGATACTACTTGAAATTCTTTGAATACAAGGGTAGCCAATCACCTAGAGGGGGGTGAATGTGTTATTAATGTCATTTTGAATCTCTTTAAGTTCTTTAAGCCTTTAACCATTTTTGGTCTTGTTGTGATTGATTAGTTCAGCTTTCAATACATTGACACACAACACACCAGATATTTATAGTGGTTCCCTAGTGTATGAGTACATCCACTATACCTCCCACCTTTCTAAAAGAATGTTAGACAATGCACTTCTCCAATAACTTGGCTCCTCAGAGATTACAACACAATCCCACAGGATTATTCAGTCTCCACTAAGACTTACAACACAGGCACATAGCCTACCCACTCAGTAATCAGCCGATCACCTACCATAGGCACAAATGCCCAATAATACAGGGTGAGAAAACAGCCCTGCCACACACAGATCCAAGACTGGATCCTACCACTCAGATCTATACCAGATCCTACACTCAGCCTTTATAGCTTAGGCTTACAATACAGGTCTCACCAGATCTAACTCTCAGCCTTTATAAACTAGGCTTACAACACAGATCTTTAATAGATCCTATAGAATTTGAATAAAAATATTGATTTGACTCAACAGAAATTAATTTGTGGGTCAATTGTTTCATGAGCTGAGTGAATCTCAGCTCTATCTTCTTCACAACAACATAGTTGATGTTCTTCAAGAATCTGTCGCTTGTGTCGGAAGTAAGCTTAGAACCTTGATTCTGATTCTATTGATGAAGGAGAGAGAAGAAAGATCTTCTATTAGCTAACCTATTTTGTAGATCACAGAATGCTCTACCTCTTCTTCACAGATCCAGAGATTGATCTTAAATTTTGGCTCGGCTTGGATCTTGAAGCAACTTCAGTTAGGGCTGGGCTTGGTTGATTCTTCTTCCTTAGAGAAATCCTCTTATCTTGCTGTTGCAGATGTTGATTACAGTAGCTAACTCAGAGACCCTTCAGATTCATTGAATTGATGTTCTTGTCTCTACAACAATGGTGGTGGAATAAGTTGAAGTCCCGCTCCTCTTTTTTGAAATGAATTGATCCCTCGGAAAGATAATTTGATCCAGATCTCATCTTCTATTTATAATACCATCATCCAGTGAGTTGATTATATCCACAATTATACAGAATGAGACTGACGATGATGTTTGTAATGAGTTACAGCTCTTCTTTAGTCATTTTGAACTTCGTTGAAATTTTGTTGACTTTGCTGATGTAAGCCATTCTGGACTTAGAAAATTTCTGACAACTCCAAGCGTTGAGTGCGTTGAGTGAACAAGCTTTACTCAATGAATCTGGACTTAGAAAATTTCCTGCTCTGCTAGGCGTTGAGTGAGTAAGGTCCACTCAACGATTTTTAACTTAGTCAACTCCTCAGCTTGTCCAGGCATTGAGAGCATTGATTGAACTATCTTCACTCAATGATTTTAGACTTAGAAATATTCTGCTCTACATGAAGGCGTTGAGTGTGTTGACTACACTCAACGACTCTGGACTTAGAAAATTTATGTTATGCATGAAGGTGTTGAGTGTGTTGAATACACTCAATGATTCTGGACTTAGAAAAAATTCTACTCTGCATGAAGGCATTGAGTGTATTGACTATACTCAACAATTTTGGAATTGGAAAAAAATTCTGCTCTGTATGAAGGCATTGAGTTTGTTGACTATACTCAATGCTTTCTCCCTTTGGCATTGAGTGAGCTGACTTCACTCAATGCTATTGTACTTAGACAAAATTTTCTGTCTTTCTTCTAAGGCTTTGATTGAATCAGCATGGCGTTCAGTGATCAAGCTTCACTAAACTCTTCTAGACTTAACCAATTTTCTATGATAGATTTGCTTTGGCTTTGACATAAATAACAATGCGTTGAGTGATCAAGCTTCACTCAATGCTTTTGTACTTAACCAATTTTCTGTCTCTTTCTTCTATGGCATTGACAGAAACATCATGACTCAACGCTTTTGGCTATATTGCGTTGACTGAGTTGACTTCACTCAATGCCTGTGGACTTGGCCACTTTTCTGCCTTACCAACACTTAGAGATTTGACTACCTGCCTTTTTCAGTATTGTTAGATGTATGGCGTTAGTGAAATGGCTTCACTAAATGCCTGTGGACTTAGTCATTTTTCTGCGATGCAACTTGCTGGGCTTTGACTGTCCTAACTTCACTCAGTGCTATTAGCTCTATGGCATTGAGTGAACTGGCTTCACTCAATGCTTGTGGACTTAGACATTTTTCTTCACTGTCACTGGCTTCTGGTTCATTTGTCGTTGAGTGAGCTTGCTTCACTCAACGCCTGTGGACTTAGATAATTTCCTGCCTTTCCTGTCAGCTTCTTTGAGTCCACCTGTCAATTTCACTTGGACCACCACTCCAATCATTATGACATAGACTAATCTGCATGTATGAACTTAAACATACATCAAATACAACTATGCATATACCATTGACTTGTTTGACTTCTTACAAATCTTGGACATTGGGATCAATGGACCCAACACTATATCCAAGAGATCTTCAGCCCTCTCATTGAAACCAGTGAAAGGGACCTTAGTCATCTTGCCTAATAAATAGGATTTGCATCTCTCAAAAGATTCATAATCATATGAGTCCAGCATTCTATCTTTATGGAGCTTGGATGTGTGTTTCTCATTTATATGGCCCAAACGACAATGCCAAAGGTACGTAGGATTTGAGTCATTCGTTTTTGTTCTTTTAGTATTTTTTATATTATAGATCTGATGGTCTAAGTTCAAAATATATAAACCATTAAACAGTTGGGTTATACCATAACAAATATTATTCTTAAATATAGAACAATAATTGTTCTTAATACCAAAAGAAAATCCAATCATGTCCAAACATGAAATAAATATAGTGTTTCTAGTTATGGAAGAAATGTAATAACAATTATCTAGTTATATTACAAGCTGAAAAGTGTCAAGTTGTCTACCCAATTCACCTAGGGGTGTGAATAGGTGAGATCTGCGTCTTTTGTGGAATAAAAATTTGAGAGAGTTTAGCACAAAAAGAAATCAAGTACAAACCAGACGACACAAGGAATTATAGTGGTTTCCCAATCTTGGGTACGTCCACTCTCCACCTCACCAATCTAGCACCACGACTAGCCTTGGCTACTTCACTATATCTCAGATTAAATAATCCTACACCTTGGAGCAACGCTCCTACAACTCGAAGTTAACATACTCCTGCAAACTTGATCCCCCCAAAACATGATCTACACTCGGAAGAAAAAAAAATTCCTAAAAACTCAGAGACAAATCTCCTACAAGAATTGAAATAAAGTTTTACAACAATAATACTTCCCAAATCCATATTTGAAATCTTCAAACTTCTTCCCTCTTGAGAACTGAAAATTTTGATGAAGATGTTGAGGAAGAAATCTTGAGAGAACACAATCTGAAATTCTTCAGATCCAACACGATTAAATAGATGATTGGAGAAACTTGAATCAAAGATCTATCGAATCTATTCTTCTATTGAATCACTAGATTGAGGAAGAATCTTTAGAGAAGAATAATGAATGCGGCGTGCAGCTTTTCCCGATCTTGAACTTGCAGCGATTCAGACTTAAGATTATGATAGCACTAGCATTAGCATTAGGGTTAGCGAATCCATCGGCAAGACTTTATATAGAACTTCTTCTAACGGTCTGGAATCATTTAAGGAATGAAGATCAATCATATTAAATATGAATCAAAGTTTGAAATCTCGTTCTACTAATGAAATATTGTTCGAGAAATTGAAGTTGCGTTTGACGAATTGACAGAAGTTGCGTTCGATGAATTAGAAGTTCCGTTCGATGAATTATGAATGAAATCCGTTCAACAAATTACGAACTCCATTCGAAGACTGACGAAGTCCGTTCGACGAATGAAATCTCGATCGACGAATTGAACTTTGAATTTTTAGTAAATGTATTCTTCGAAAGGATTAAAATTCTTCGAAAAGAACTTATCTTTTCGAAAAACGGCATGGCCTTTTTTAAAGAAGGCTTTACGCAGAATTTCTTTGAGTTGAAAAAAGATTTTTTTTGAAAGAAGATTTCCCTTTTTGTAAGGATGGAACATATGACCTTCTGTGCTTCCCAAACAAATAGACCATATTCACTTCTACTCTTTGACAATAACGGATCCCATGTCCTTCTACTCCTTAAAAAAGGAGTGATCCATGAATCCTCCTCTGAATTCCTCCTCTGGACTGACCCCAAAACCTCCTACATCATTTGATAAAAATGGACTCTGAGTCCTCCCATGCCTTTAGTACAAATGGGAAAACGTCCCTTCACATTGCGTTTAAGCATCAACGTTTGACATTAATGACCAGCGATAATATCCAAAGAAAACACATGACATCAAATTAATGCGCCCGTGTGAAAGATGGGGGTTAGATCTGATATACTCTAGAGCGGGGGGTGGGGGTGAATAGAGTATTTAAAACTTTTGGCTATTTTATATTTTTATCAGAGTATATTAGTGATTCTAGTAGAGTAATAAAAAGAAAGGATAACCTAATCTAATCTACCACAGCAGTATATCACAACACAACTAGCCTTTCACAGCCACAGAAAGAACAATAAGAAAAGGGCAAGCAGACAACACAAGAATTTATAGTGGTTCCCCAACCTGGGTACATCCACTCTTCTACCACCCTGGTAGGATTCCACTAGCAGGTTTTGATCAGGTGACTGCCACCTTTAAGCTTTTGATCAGGTGCCCAAAAACCAAAAAAAACTTTTGAAGGGAGTTAATAAACACTTTTTACAGGAGGGGGGGGGGAGATTGATGGTCTCTTCTCTTTCTCAAACAACTGAGAAGATAAGTGGATTGCTGTTATCAAGGCTTCTTCGGAAATCACTTGAAGCCTTGCACAGGGTGTAGTAGGTCTTCAGCCTTAACTTGTAGTAACCCAGGAACTTCTGACAGATAGTGATTGTTATACTTGAAAGCTCCTTGAGTTGAAGTTGAAGAAGACTCTTGATTTTGTGTTTGTTGTTATTGTTGTTCTTCTTCTTCTTCAGAAAGATCAAGGTGAAAACAAAGTGTTTTCTGCACAGAGAATGTTTGAGTATAATTTCTGTATTCTCTGGTTCTTTATCACTGTGTCTCTATTGCTTATTACTTTTGTGTTGCTATCTCTTGTTGCTATCGACTAAAGAGAGAAAAATCTCTTTTATATTCTCTGTCCAAATTCTCCTTTGAATTTTTAATTCTCTGCATTAATTATTGATGGCCTGGAGAATGAAAATCGGCTGGAGAATATTTGCATTGATGAGTTTCCACAACTGTCACAATTAATTAAGTAACTAATTATCCTGATGAAGACCATAATCAATGTTGCCAAATAACGGCTATATTCAGAGAATATATGCATTAATTATTCAGGAAAATATTGCTAAATAATATATGGAATATGGACAGAAAATGAGGAAAACTCTAAGTCAGGATCTGCACAGAAATCGTCGATCATAGAACAGATTTTGTCGACCTAAGATCTAAGTTCGTCGACCAGAGAAAGCTTGTTTGTCGACCTGAGAACCAAGTTCGTCGACCTATGCTTAGCTAACCGCATTCTATGAATAACTTGCCAATTCTATGGTCCAAGTTCGTCGAGTGCAGATTCTGCCTTCGTCGAGCTGAGTTCAGAGAAAATATCCTGGATAGAATGTGTTGAAGTTGAAATCCAGACTTCATCGACCCTAGCTTGAATATCATCGAGCTCAACTCAGAGAACTTACTCTGAGTTCGTCGAGTGGAGCATGACTATCGTTGAGCTGAGTTCGATGAACGTCGTACTCATTTTCTAAACTTGATTTTCTCTAAGTCTTGAGTTATCTGAGGTCTTCTGCTGACTGGTCCATGTATTGTTGAATATACTGACTTAGCCTAAATTTCTAGGACTCAAAGACATGACCCTGGCTATACATTATGGGTCAGACATCCTAATTAGTGAACCTAGCCCAAATCCAACTAGGGATCCAACAATCTCCCCCTATTTCGGTGAGGTCACTAATAATATAATAAGAAAAACATTCATAAAGCAGGAAAAATATATCTGGCAGAAAATTGAAACATTAGTAGATATTTACAATTAGTAGCTTTGTGATAGTTAACAAATAAAGTTTAGACAATCAAAATTAAATAGAGTATATCATTTCTTCTTCTTCTTTTGCTTGTCATCTTTGTATTTCTCAGAGGGCTGTGTAAATTTGATTTCTCTATTTGGATTAGCTGCTTCTTTCTTGGACATAGTCATATCAGCAGCTCCAATAATGTTGAGAGAAGTGGCTCTGGGAACAACAGTCTCTGGATGCAGATTCATGTAAGCATCAACATTGAAAAATTTGTTTGACTTATCATACCTTTTTCATTCTTCCTTTCTGTAGGTTGACGTTGTTGAGTATTGAGATGGATCTCTCCCTTCGGCTTTAGCTTTATTGATCATTGATAATCCAACAAGCTCCTGAAATCTGGCCATTCTTGAAGTGTTTTCAGTTTCGGGATCCACAAATGGAATAGGTGTAGATTCAGGCCTTTTGGGCTTTCAGCTTTTTTTTATTTCAGAAGCTTGTTGTTGCTGCTGTTTTTGTTCTGTTGTTAATGTTGTTGTTGATGTTGCTGTCTGCTGGAACAGCTGTGATGACTGCATTCTTGATATCTTGAGGATCTACCTTGATGTCTTTGATAAGTTTGAGCATAGGAGGTAGATATCGAAGAACTGCTTCCTGAAGCACCAGCAGCAAGTGGAGGAGGAGGAGGACCTCTCCAGTTCCTTTAAGGGGGAAGAGGAGAGTACCTCCTGCTTTTCTTTCTTGATTTCTGCTCATTCTTTGAAATCCACATCCATGGTGGCATCCCAGGATATGGAGTGATCTTCTGTAAGATATAATATGGTGTATCATGAGTAGGGTTTTATTTGGGAGCAGCAGTGGGAACAGACTTTCTCTTCTTAGAGACTATCTTCTTGGCAGTAGAGCTATCATCATCATTAGAATCATCATCCTTATCTTCATCAGAAGATCCCTGAGGATTGTCATATAAATCGTCCAGTGCCTTTAGAAGATCTTTTGATATTTGCTTTTTAACTTGAGGTTGCGCTGGAGGTTCTGCAATTTCAATTTCTAGAGCAGCTGTTTCAGCAATTTTTTCAGACATTAACTTGTTTTCTTCTTCAATATCTGCTATAATTATTTCATCTAAATCTGGCATGGGACTGGCATCCATCTTGTAAGTGCGAGTTGAGACAGCCTCTAGAGAAATAGTTGTTGGTTCTGGGGAGGAGACTAACTCAAGAATATTCTCAGTAATATGTTTTATTAGGATCACTAGAGCATCAAAACTTGCCTTGAGTTGCTTGGAAACTGTGGGGCTTATTGGTGAAGTATATGTTACAATAGCCATAGAAGGCATTGGGCAGACAAATGGAAGAAAGTTCAAATGAACTGTATCAAAAGAATTTAATAAACTGAACAAATCAACTGTGGGATTAATGATGCAATCACCAACAGTTATTATTTCTGTCAAAATTGAATCATCCATATCTATATCAGAATCAATTAGATCAATTATTTTAGTAGGAATAGATGCTTCTTCTGAGTCATCAGACATCACAGAATTTTCTGTTGCTGCAGCTACTGCTTCTGCTGCTGCTGTCAAAACTGGAACTTCTTCATGGAACATCTCCCTCTGACTGGTTTCAGGGGGTCCTAAATTCAGTCCTCCAAAAGAAGGGACAGAGGATAAGGCAACAATTCTGGATGAATGGGTAGTGATGGAAGCAAAAAGTGGAGCTATAGCATCAGTGATAAGCTTGTTAAGGGTGGGAGAAATGAATGTTAGAAGGTATTTAGCTATATCAGAGAAGTTGAGATAAAGAGATTCTGGAGCAGAGGAGGAGTATGGAGTGTGATGTCCACAATTGGAACATACAGAGAATGCACTGGACATATCTGCATGTGTATAGTCTGGAACAGTGGATGGAATGTCAGTGTGGGTGAGTGGAGGGATGGGAATAGGGGGAGTTACAGCAGTTGAAGGTTGGACTGTGGTTGTGGTAGAAGAGATGGGTTCTGATGTGGAGATGGTATTGAAGTGGAATGGTCAGGTACAGGTGAAGTAGAAGTAGATGGTAAGGAGGTGAGCATATTAAAGGTGGGGGATGACATAAATGTGTCAGGATGTATGTGATGAAGATGAGGTAGAAGTGGAGAATGAGGTGGAGTGATGTTCTCAGGAGATGGAACTGGTGTTGATGTTGGTGTGGGTAGATGATATTATTGAGTTAGAGGAGTATGGACTAGAGAAGAAGATGGTTGCTGTTGTGGTTGAGGTGAAGGAATGTGGGTGGAAGGAAAGACATCTTCTGGAGGTGGAGGAGCGGATGTTACGGCCCTAGTGCTCTCAGACGTCCTTGTAGAGGATGAAGCCTTGGATGGCTTGGTAATTTTCCTCTACCATCTGCCAAACAGGGCAGATGTAAGCCTCATGGAGGCATTTATGAATACTATCGTGGAGACCATATGTTCAGGAGCCTTTTCATGAAGGACGATTCTCAGAATCCGTCCAAAGCAAACTTCCTTCTTGTTATTTTTCTTCTTAATTAAATCGAACAGCAGTTTGCCCCAGTTAACTGCTTTCTTTTCAACCAGAGCACCCATCACAAGAAACTGGTGCCTGGTGATGTAGTCGTGGGCAGTGTGTTTTCCCAACAGAACTTTGCCGATGACATCAGCCAAAAACTTATATTCAGCAGATAAGTTTTTCTTTAACAATTTGTTTGGATTTTCTCCAGAATGACCCATCTTAATCAACATATTATCATATTCATCACTATCCATCTCTATATCATCATTTCCATTCAGCAGATCAAAAATCTCAGTTAAAACAGCGGGGGTAAGGGCAACTTGATTACCAGATATTGCTCCCGTCATTGTATCTTCCTCTGATGTTGTAGATGTAAACAACCATTCCTTAATCTCGATCACTGCTATATTTATTCGTTGAGTCATGAATTTCTGCAGATTTTGATCTTCAAACAGTTTCAGAATTTCCACAAAAATCTGATCAGAATGCTGGAATGTTTCGAAGTCGATATCAAAACCCATGTCAAATTTCATTGCATAAAGACTGTTAGTCGGAATCTCCATTCGTTCGTCTGCAAAAGAAAAACAGAGATCAAGTACAAGAGAACTGAAAGCGCAGGATGGAGCTCGAAGAAAACCTAGATATAAGGTTTTCAGAATATGAAGCGGCAGACTCCGTCTGATGAAAAATAAAAATTCTTCGATCTGGGGTCGATGAAATATTTTATAGTCAAAAGAATTCGTCGATCTCAGTCAGAAGAAGTGAAAACATTTTGTCGAGCTCCGTTCGACGAAAATTTTCGATCTCCGTTCGACGAAGATACCTTCACTCACAGAGAGTTCGTCGATCTCCATTCGAAGAATTTCTCTAGAACTCTTCTCTGTTCGTCAATCTCCGTTCGACGAATTGAGGCAAATTCTTTGACCGCGGATAGAAATCAAATTAAGGCCTCTCCATTGATCATACCATGCTGATTTATAAAGAACAAATGGTTCCTCTCATCCAATGGTTTGGTGAAGATATTTGCTCTTTGCAAATCAGTGTAGATGTAGACAAGATTAATTTTATTTTTTTCCACACACTCCCTAATGAAATGATGTCTAATGTCTATATGCTTAGTTCTACTGTGATGCACTGGATTTTGTGCAAGAGAAATTGCACTTGTGTTGTCACAAAGTAGAGTTGAATTATTTAAGTTGAAGCCATAGTTCAGGAGTTGGTTATGAATCCACAGCATCTGGGAACAGCAACTGCCAGCAGCTATATATTCTGCTTCAGCAGTTGAAGTAAACACAGATGGCTGCTTCTTGCAAAACCAAGACACTAATCTCATACTAAGGAACTGCCATGTCCCTAAAGTACTTTTTCTTCCTACTCTATATCCAGCAAAGTCAGCATCTGAGTATCTAGTTAACTCAAACTCTGACTTAGTTGGATACCAGAGTCCTAGACTAAGACAACTCTTTATATATCTTAAAATCCTTTTTAAGAAAGTAAGGTGAGATTCTTTAGGATTCACTTGGAACCTAGCACAAAGGCATGTAGCAAACATTATGTTAGGTCTACTTGCTGTAAGGTATAACAGGGACCCAACAATGGCCCTATAGAATTTTTGATAAACAGGTTTTCCATGTTCATCCGAGTCAATTACAGCATTTGTAGCCATAGGTGTTTTCTTGGCTGAGCCATCTGACATCCTAAACTTTTTGATGAGCTCTTTAGCATACTTAGATTGGGATATAAAGCTGCCATCAGGTAGTTGCTTCACTTGGAGACCAAGGAAGTAGGAGAGCTCACCCATACTACTCATTTCAAACTTTGAATGCATGAGGTCAGAGAACCTCTTGCATTGTTTGGAATCTGTAGACCCAAAAATGATGTCATCTACATAGATTTGTACTAATAAAATTTTATCCTTATGGTGTCTAGTGAATAATGTCCAATCTACAATGCCTCTATAAAACTTATGCTCTATAAGAAAGCTAGTTAAGGTCTCATACCAAGCTCTTGGAGCTTACTTTAAACTATAGAGAGCTTTATGCAACTTAAATAAATAAGAGGGATAGGTTGGAGAAATAAAACCAGTAGGTTGTTCAACATAAACCTCTTCTTTAAGTTCACCATTCAGGAATGCACTCTTGACATACATTTGGTAAACCTTGAATTTCTTGAAGGCAGCATATGCAAGGAAGATTCTGATTGCTTCCAACTTTGTAATAGGTGCAAAAGTTTGGTCATAGTCAATCCCTTCCTCTTGTCTATAGCCTTGAGCAACCAGCCTTGCCTTATTCCTTATTATGACACCATGGGCATCAAGCTTGTTCCTGAATACCCATTTAGTTCCAATGACTGGGTAGTCTTTTGGTCTTGGAACTAAATCGCAAACTCAGTATCTCTCAAATTGGTTGAGCTCCTCTTTCATTGTAATAATCCAGTGAGGATCTTGCTCTGCATCTTTAATGGATTGGGGCTCAATTTGAGATATGAAGCAGGCATGCATCAAGTCTTGGTTGATTTGATGTCTGGTCTGCACACCAACTGAAATGTCTCCAATCACTTGAGATATAGGATGATCTCTAAGTGTGACAAATTCAGTAGGTGGAGTTAGTTGAGCAACAGCTTGGGGAAGAAATTCCTCTTGTGGAATTATGGTAGTTGTTGTTGGTTCTTCACTGTTTCTACTATTTTCCTCTTAACTGTCTTCAGCTTCATTTTCTTCAGTAATGTGTGGAGAAGGATGGCTAACTGCGCTATTGGTGAGGGTCTGTTCATTTAGCTTCTCACACAATAGTGGTTCCTACAAAGAGTTACTGGTAGAAATTTCTTTCTCCTTGTAAAACATGTTAGTTTTATTAAAGAAAATATGTACATATTCTTCAATTTTCAAGATAGATTTATTAAATACCCTATAAGCCTTGCTTACTTAGGAATATCCAAGAAAAATTCCCATTTCAGCCTTGGCCTCAAATTTTCTAATGTGTTTCTTATTATTGTTGTGAATATAGCATAAACAACCAAATATTTTAAAGTAGTCTACTTTAGATTTCTTTCCTTTAAGTAGCTCATAAGGAGTCTTATTCTTAAGCTTGTGTATAAGACTTCTATTCAGTACATAATTTGCTGTGCTCACAGCCTCTGCCCAAAAGGATAGGGGCAAATGAGAATCTGTAAGTAATGTGCCTGTTGATTCAATTAGAGTTCTATTTTCCTTTCAGCAACCCCATTTTGTTGAGCTGTTCTAGGAGCTGAGAAGCAGTTTTTGATACCTTCCTTCTCACAGAACTTTTGCATAAGAAGAGACTCAAACTCAGTACCATGATCACTTATGATCAATGCAACTGGAGTAGAGTACTCAATCTGTATGTTCTTGAGAAAATCTATAAGAACCTTGAAGTTATCAGACTTAGATCTCAGAAATAATACCCAAGTGAATCTAGAGAAGTCATCTACAATCAGTAAAGTATACGATTTCCCTCCTAAACTTTGTACTATAATAGGGCCAAAAAGGTCCATATGTAGTAAGTATAATGATCTAGGTGAGTCACTTTTATTTACTGATTTAAAACTATTTTTAGTTTGCTTGCCTAATTGACAAGCCCTGCAAAGGCTTTCCTTCTTGTAGGGGCAAGAAGGCAAACCTCTAACAAGATTGTCCCTAGATAGTTTGGCAATGCTTTTTAAGTTAACATGACCTAATCTCTTATGTTAAAGGTCATTATTGTTGCTAGTTGAATTAAACAGGCAGATTTTAGTTTTGGCAGATTTAAAATTGACTACATAAATATTTCCTACCCTAGTGCCAGTTAAAACTACATGGTTATCTAAGGATGTAATAATAATACAGGAAGTTTTAGTAAATGATACCTAAAACTTTTCATCATATAATTGACTTATGGAGATAAGGTTATGCTTCAGTCCACTTACATAGGCTACCTTCCTGAAGGTGACAGCTCCAATCTGGACCTTTCCATAGCCTTCAGTCTGGCCACAATTGTAGTCACCAAATATCACTTTTGGTCCTAACTTTGACTTATAGTGTGTTAGGTTTCCTTGTTCCCAGTCATGTGTTTAGAACAGCCACTATCCAGGTACTACTGTTGCTTTATGGTAGTATAGTTTTTCACCTGCAAATAAACAGATTAGCTATTCTTGACCCAGGTTACCTTGGGTCCTTATTTCTTCACATAACTGAAACTAGAGATATAAGAATATTTTGGTTGATATTTGTAACCTAAAGGGTGATATCTTCTAGGTGGTATAATCCATTGATTAAATTGATTATTAGAAGATCTTGGTTGATTATAGTTTTTAGAAGAATTAAAGTTTCTGTTATACTGAACTGTGTTCGACGAATTCAAGTGAGTTCGTCGACCTGAGTTCGACGAATGGTGGTGAGTTCGTCGAACTCCACTCAGAGAGTGGAAATATTCATTCTCTGGGCCCCAAAATTGTCGATCTCGGGTCGATGAACCATACTCATTTCGTCGATCGTAGTTCAACGAATTATTATAATGGAAATCTGCGTTCGGAGTTCGTCTACTGGAGTTCGACGAACTGTACACATTTCATCAATCGAAGTTCGACGAAATCTGTTGAACATTATTGTAGTTAGGATTTTTCTTCTTTTGTTTCCTTTTCTTATTCTTTGGTTTTAATTCAGTTGGTTTAACATTTTTATCATTATCTATTTTCTCTTTTCCTTTTTCAGAAACAAACTTAATTGGAGTTGATAATATATTCCTCTGGATTAGAGGAGGTTGGCTTGATGAAGCACCTTAGCCCAGCTTGTCATTTAGCCTGGCATTAACTGTGCTTGTGATGTCCATCAACTTGATGCTTCTCCCATTTAGGGATTCTTCAAGTTGTCTAGCCTCAGCTAATTCAGATTTTAATGATATTATTTGCTCTTGTGCCAAAGTTAGTTCATCCTTTAATTTAATATTTTCAGAGACAAGATTTTCATGATCAGTTAATTTATCCCTAAGTATTTTAATTTCTTTTTCAGAGTTTATTAAATCTATGCATAAAGATTTAAATTCAGTTTTGAAGCTATCTGAATTATAATCAAAAGATTATAATACCTGATATGCCTCTGAATCAGATTCTTCATTGTCTGATTCTTCTGATTGTCCCTCAGCATCTGATGGACTGCAAGAGGCATTGATAGCCATGAGGCAAACTTCCCTTACCTTAGCTTATTCTTCATCTTCAGTGGAGCTGGAAGATGAAGATTCATCTTCAGTATCACTCCAGGTCTCAGCCACAAAACCCTTTTCTTTTCTTTTGTGCTTGCTGGATGAAGGCTTGTTGTAGTTGTGCTTCCTGGAGTCTTTTTCTCTCCTTTTCTCCTTCCTTTGATTTTCAGGACATTCAGAAATGAAATGTCTTGGCTTCCTGCATCCAAAACACACATTTTTAGTGGGTGTTTTGTCATACCTGGGTTTATTATCATACTTGGATGACTTTCTCCTGAAGTCCTTCTTTGCTATTTTGTAAAATCTCTTGGCTAAGAGACTCAGGAGTTCTTCATTTGATGTTGGAGCTTTAGTTTCTTCTGCAGCTTTGAAGGCTATGTTCTGCTCCCTTCTTGCTGGTGGAGTCTTTTGTTCTACAGCTTCCCTGGATATGATCAACTGCTCATAAGATTTGAGTTTTCCCAGGAGAGATTCTGTGGAAATCTCATTAAGACTTCTGGCCTCCTTGATTGGCCATATCATGGAATCCCATGAGCTTGGGAAGCACATGAGGATTGTATCATTCACCTCAGTGAGAGAGATGACTTTGTCCAAGGTCTTCAGCTCACTCATTATTATACTTAATCTATTGTATATGTCACCAACAGATTCTGACTCTTCCTTCTTGAAGTTTTCATACTGAGAGATAAGGGTTGATCTCCTGTCCTTTCTCTCATCAGTTGAACCAGCAACCATTTGGTTTAGTGAGTCCCATATGGCTTTTGTAGATGTGCATTCAGCCACTTTTTAGAAGATGTCATCTGACATAGTTTGTGCCAATATGTTCATGGCTTTAGCATCTGCAATCTTTGTCTTCTTTTGTGCATTTGTCCACTCAGGTGGTGGAACAGCATGAGTGCTTGAAGTTGAAGTAGATGTAGCAGCTGTTGGTTGAGGAGGACCTGTCAAAATAGAATTATATATGTCATCATCAATAGAATTCATATACAGCCTAATTCTTGCCTTCCAGATTGCAAATTTATTCAAATTGCAGACTGGAGGTCTGGTGCTTGTATAGTCTTTGTTTTATGCCATGTTGTGCAGTAAATAGAAAAAATAAGGAATAGATCTAACAAAGGATCATTTGGTTTAAGGGTTAGCTTGTATAACTAAAGGAACACCCCTCTGATACCAATTGAAAGACGGGGGTTAGATCTGATATACTCTAGGGGGGTGAATAGAGTATTTAAAACTTTTGGCTATTTTATATTTTTATCAGAGTATATTAGTGATACTAGTAGTGTAATAAAAAGAGAGGATAACCTAATCTAATCTACCACAGCAATATATCACAGAACAACTAGCTTATCACAGCCACAACAAGAACAATAAGAAAAGGGGCAACCAGACAATACAAGAATTTATAGTGGTTCCCCAACTTGGGTATATCCACTCTTCTACCACCCTTGTAGGAATTGGCATATTCTTAACTACAAAAAATGTACTACTTTTATGGCTTATAAAAGTCTTTTATTTATATTAAATGTAGAAGTCACATCATCATTATAATATGCTAGACCTTCATTCCTATATAGGATAACAAATGAATCAACTCAGTATTTTCTGTCGCGAGAAACCTATATATTTTCTCACCTTTGGACTAGTGATCCACCCGACCGAGGGATACAGTCAGTAACTCAAATAACTTATATGTATTGTTTTTAACTTAATTTCATAAATCTTTTACATGATGTAAATTTAAGGACGAGTAGCCTGAGCGTCTGCAGTTATCCCCTACACAGTGTGGCATCACGATGCATACTTTCTCTACTCTGATGTATTTTTGAATATTGAGAAAATGCGGGTTGTGACAATTGGTATCAGAGGGAGGTTTTGCAAGAGGGTTGGATTGTTTGGCAAACTAGTCGGACAACTTTCCCTTAAGCAAAACTATAATCGTATCATTTTATTGCATACACACACTGATATGTCATTAGTAGATCTTGATGGAAGCACGAACACTACACTCATAGCTGATAAGAAGTATATAGGGCATATTATGTAGTATGGGATGCATAATGTGTTTGTATATGGATCCACCATATGTGGCAATATGTGACGGTTATGTAGTATGGGATGCATAACCATCATCACATGGATGCCCATTAGCACGTTTACTTTCCTTCATTACATAAAATATTATGTAGTATGGGATGCATAACATTGTATGTGTATACCTCTCATAACATGCACTAAGGCCTTTTTAGATTGGATAATACTACATACATATCATACCATCGTATGAGCACACGTGCCAAGTTAAAGATCTGCATGATGACATATGTACACCCATGATTTGAGATGAAATTTAGACATTCATGCATCCATATTATAGGCACAAGTTAGAGGCATAGCATCATTTTATGATTTCCCAGAGCAAGGTAACAGCAAGAGCAAGTATCTGTTCGTTTCCGATCTGATCCAAGTTTGTTAGTTCCTGATCTGATCTGAGACAGGGTATTCGAGTTTTCTAGCTTCGATGTCTTAAGCTAGGTCTTTGATAAGTCGTTTGCTCGTGTATGTAAAATATCACCCCGAAATAGTTTGCTAAGGGAATATTTTCCTAGTTTGAGATGTCTTAGACAAGGTTTGACTAGGTATCTATTTGTTCTATACAAATGACGCCTAAACGCATTGCGACGAGGTCGACTCCCCACTCGGAGGGCGAGTCTTATGGTGCCCAGAGTGAGGCAGTGATCGAAGGGCGGCGACAAAGTAATGAGGCCCTGACAAGGCAGATGGTGGACATGCAATCTCAGATATAATTATTGTTGGTTGTCGTCACCGGGTAGCATACTAGAGCGCAGGACCCTATTGTAGGCCAAACTGTTCCTACTCCTCCTACTGCTCTAGTTTCCCTAGTCGCACTATCGCCTGAGATGAATTTCATTTCTCACTTCCAGCGACTTGGAACTCCTTTGTATGATGGTAAAGCAGACTTCATGGCATTGGATGACTGGATCATTGCCATGGAAGAAATGTTTTCTTATTCTGGTATTTCCTTCGATCAGAAGGTGATAATTGTGGTGTATCAGCTCAAGGAACTTGTGAACAGTTGGTGGATCAGAGAAAAAGAGAATCTTTTTGATGGGTGCTCGTGGGAATCATTTAAGAGTTTATTACAGAAGAAGTTTTTGTCATCGGTTGAGCAAGACCGTCTAATGAACAACTTTTTACACCTGAAGCAGAGGCAACTCACTATTAGTGAGTACGAGATCGAGTCTAGCAAGCTCAGTCGTTTCGCCCCAGATCTGGTAGCATCTAAAGAAGGCAGAGTAAAGCATTTCCTGGGTGGTCTATGGTATGACATCCACCAATTGGCTAGCGCATACAAGTCAGAGACCTTTGTAGAAGGAGTCGAAGCTGCCTTGAAGGTTGAGGCAATAGAAAATGCGAAGAATCGAAGATTGCATGCGAAGAAGAACAAGAGGAAATCTGACGATGAAGGAAGTGCTAGGGCATCTGGCCCTACAGCGAAGAAGGATAAACGGGAAGTGTGTAGCTTCTGTGGTAAGCCAGGACACCCTTTTGAGAAGTGCTTTAACAAACTGGATACGCAGAAGCTATCTCAGGTACACGCGATCCAGGATGCACCAAAGGGAGGCCTTGTATGTACTTATTGCCAGAGGAGTGGGCACGATGTGGCCCGTTGTCGCAAGAAGGCTGGAGCTTGTTTTCTCTGCTGCTAGAAAGGGCACATGGAGGTTAATTGCCCGCAAAGCCAGCCTGCGCTGCATGTAGTTCCGTTACAGACTTTACCGCCGCCTGCGCCTCTTGTGGACAAGGGAAAAGGAAAGTTGAATGTGCTGACCAAGGAGGAAGCCCAATCTTCGACTCAAGTGATCTCAGGTTAGTCTCTGAATCAGCTAGTAATCTCTTTTGGTAGATTTATAGTTTTCGCATTTTAGTTGTGCGTGTTATGTGCTTAGGTGAATTTAAGGTGAAGGATAAGTGTGCGCGCATTTTGTTCGATTCAGTCGCTACTCACTCCTTTCTGGCGAGGAGTTTTGTAGACCTGCATCGCTGGGCTCTCGACCAGTTAGACACCTCCCTAAACATCAAATTCCCTTCGAGAGAGCTGGTGATGTCAACTCAGGGTATCCAAAAATGCCCCATCCTCCTCGGTGGTTTTGTAGCCTTTGCGGATCTGAAGGTGTTAGATTTGGTAGACTTCGATGTGATTTTGGGCATGAACTGGCTGTCCAGCTACGATGCTGCCATTCAGTGCAAGCACAAGCGCTTGGATTTCAAAGGTGCTAATGGTCAGCCCATGAGTGTGTTTGGTTTGTCGCATCTTGAATCTCCGATCATTTCTGCGGTACGTGCTCGCAAATGTCTAGAGTCTGGCTGTGATTCTTTCCTTGTCTCTATTTCTATTCTGGAAGCTTCACCGGTTGTGCCTCGGGTTGAGGACATTTCTGTGGTGCATGAGTTTCTGGATATTTTTCCTGTTAGACTTCCTGGACTTCCTCCTGAGAGAGAGGTGGAGTTTTTTATAGGCCTTGAGTCAGGCACTCGTCCTATTGCAAAGGCATCATACCGCATAGTGCCGCGTGAGTTAGAGGAGTTATGTACTCAACTAGATGAGTTATTGCAGTGTGGCTTTATTAGACCCAGTTCTTCCCCCTGGGGTGCACCAGTGCTCTTTGTGAAGAAAAATGATGGAATGATGAGGCTATACTTAGACTATCGAGAGCTAAACAAGGTGACCATTAAGAATAGTTATCCGTTGCCTAGGATGACTTGTTCGATCAATTGCGAGGTAGTTCCAAGTTCTCGAAGATTGACCTCCGTTCTGGTTACCATTAGTTAAGAACCCGTGAGTCAGACATTCCGCGAACCGCTTTTCATTCCCATTATGGTCACTTTGAATTTCTGGTAATGTCGTTTGGATTAACGATGCACCGTCAGCTTTTATGAACATGATGAACAGGGTGTTCAAGGATATTCTGGACAAGTTTGTAGTTGTATTCATTGACGATGTCCTGGTTTATTCCAGAAATACAGAAGAGCACGTCATGCACTTGCGCTTGGTCTTGGCAACTCTAAAGGAGCACAAGTTGTATGCAAAGCTTAGCAAGTGCGAGTTCTGGTTATCTCAGGTGCCATTCCTATGACACATTATAAGCAAGGACGGTATCTCAGTGGACCCCGCAAAGATAGCCGCAGTCTTGGATTGGAAGAGAAGTACATCACTTAAGGAGATAAGGAGCTTCTTAGGGTTGGTAGGTTACTACAGAACATTTGTGAAAGGATTCTCTATGCTCTCTGCGTCGTTGACCAGGCTTACTCAAAAGAGCGCAGCTTTTGTTTGGAGTGAAGCCTGTGAGGAAGCTTTTCAAGAGCTCAAGAGGAGATTGTGTTCTACTCTAGTTTTGGCATTACCGGTGGAAGGAGTAGAGTATGCTATTTATGTGGATGCCTCGCGAGTTGGACTCGGTTGCGTGTTGATGCAGGACGGCAAGGTGAATGCATATGGATCGAGACAATTGAAGGTGCATGAAAAGAATTATCTTACAAACGACCTGGAATTTGTTGCCGTCATTTATGCCTTGAAGTTATGGAGACATCTTCTGTATGGAGTGTTGTGCAAAATTTATTCGGAACACAAAAGTTTGAAATATGTCTTTACTCAGAAGGAATTGAATTTACGCCAGTGTAGATGGCTAGAGTATGTTGCGGACTACGAAGTCGATATCCTTTATCATACCGGCAAGTCTAATGTAGTGGCGGATGCATTAAGCCGGAAGCCCGCACATATCTTTAACCTCTCAGTGCAATCCCTTGTTGAAGAATTTTTGCTCATGGACATTATCGTGGGGAATAATGCTTCGCTGAGTAGCTTGGTGGTGGGAGAGCCTTTGTGGATTACTCTCACTAGGCTACATCAGGAAGATGATCCTGATTTGCAGCACCTCCGCTGTAGGACTAAGAAAGGGGAATTACCTGACTTCTCAATTGATGGCGTTGGTACCCTAAAGTACAATGGCAGATATTGTATTCCCGCTGTTGGGGACATCCGAGCAAGAATATGCAGTTAAGCGCATGGTTCAAGTGTTGCTTATCATCCTGGTTCCATGAAAATGTACAAAGATTTGAAGCAGATTATATGGTGGGTAGGTATGAAGAATGACATCGCAAGATTTGTATCTGAATGTTATACCTTCAAGCGTGTCAAAGCTGATCATAAAAGGTTGGGTGGTAAGTTAACGCCTTTAGACATACCAAGTTAGAAATGGGAGATTTTATCCATGGATTTCATAACCGGTTTGCCGAGATCTCCGCGAGGGCATAATGCAGTGTGGGTTATCGTGGATAGACTAACCAAGTGTGCCCACTTTGTACCATTCAAAATTGATTATTCTATGGAAAAGATAGCTGAGAGTTATCTGGACGAAGTTATCAGACTGCATGGTATACCTACGAGTATTGTGTCAGACCGAGACTCCCAGTTCATGTCTCGTTTCTGGCAGATCTTGCAAGGAACTCTAGGTATTGACCTTAGGTATTTTACCGCCTATCATCCTCAAACAAATGGTCAGACAGAGAGAGTGAACCAGATCTTGGAGGATATGATTAGATGCTATATTCTGGACCATAGCGGGCTTGGGATAAACGCCTTAGACTGATGGAATTCGCGTACAACAACAGCTATCAGGAGAGTTTGCAGATGATGCCCTTTGAAGCTTTATATGGAAGGCGTTGTCGAACTCCCCTGTTTTGGGCAGAAGTTGGTGAGAAGTCGTTACTCGGATCGGAAGCCCTTGAAATGATGAATTATGTCGTGACTCATATTCGGGAGAAGCTCCGTGTGGCTTAAGAGCGTTATGAGAAATATGCTAATCAATGAAGGGTTGATCTGGAGTTTGTTGTTGGTGACTTTGTTTTTCTGAAAGTTTCTCTGATGTCTGGTGTTAAAAGGTTTGGAAGGAACCACAAGTTAGACCCCCAATACGTGGGACCTTTTCAAATTCTTGAACGCATCGGAGTTTCAGCGTATAAGCTGGAGTTGCCTGCTACCTTCCCTGGTGTCCATGATGTGTTCCATGTGAGCCAATTGTGGAAGTGTATTCGTAATGATCGTCAAGTCCTCGACTCGGTGCCACAGATTCAGCCCAACCTTACGTATGTGGAAGAATCTGTTCGTATTCTGGATTCTGAAGATCGAGTGTTGCGGAGAAAGACCATCCATATGGTTAAGATTCTCTGGTGAAATCATGACGTCGAGAGCGCGATGTGGGAATTGTAGTCGGCAATGAGGGAATCTCATTTGCACCTCTTCTCTTAGTCCCGGTATATCTCTATGTTTTTTGTGGTGTTTGATTTTCTCATTTTTTAGTTTGATTTTGGAGTTGTGTTAAGTTTCGGGACGAAACTTCTTTTTAGGGGGAGTGACTGTAACGCCCCTGATTTTATTCGATGATTTTATTTGATTTGATAGTCATATTTTTGATGTCATGGTATTACTTTTAATGTCGAATTGACTGCGCGACACCGTTAAGGCATTTTCGCGTCTGTTCGGTCGAGTTGGCCAAATTCTCGAATTCTTATTCTAATTGGAAAATTTGACATTTGGAAATTAAGTTAAATAATTTTGGACATGCTCGTAAAATTTCATCGCGATCCGAGCGATATTCGAGCCTCGGCGATTTTCCGAAGTTTTGTGGAATTTATGTTTGCCGTAGACTTTGAAAATTTATATCTCAAGAACAGCTCGTCGGATTTTGGCTTTGACTACGTCGTTGTGTTCGTAGCGTCAGTGTTCGCTTACGGTGTGAATTTCGTTTAATTTGGCGTGCGTTTGGGCCTCCGTTTTGAACTTATGTTTCCTTGTTAAAAAATTATAAGTATGATTATTTTAATATTAAAGCACTATTCAAAAATATCTTTTACTATTCATCTCTATAGTTTGATTTTTGATATATTTGTAAAAATTACTATTCATGAGGACAAAAAAACATTGTGCTGCAAATTTCTTGCCTGATCTGGTTCTCGAGTAGTGCATTCTTCCTCTCGAGTACTGCCTTGTTTGTGTCGAGTACTGGCTGCTTATTCTCGAGTATTGCTTATGTTATTCTCGAGTACTGAATTTTTGAACTCGAGTAACCTATTTTCTACTTCTCGAGTACCTCTAATCTTGCTCTCAAGTAGTCGGCCGTCCTTCCCGAGTAGTCTGTTCTAGTCTGCGTTCGGGTACTGTTTTGAGAGTCAAAACGGTGTCGTATAAAAACATGGTTAACATGAAATTTGTTCTTCTCAACGAGATCTACAAATTTCATGTTGAGTACTTTTTGATTTGAAGCCATCATAAATCTCTATTTTCACTTTCAGTGCGTCCGCACCTAAATCGTCCATTTTTTCTTCCTGTTTAGACAAAATAATTTATAAACGCGTGTATATATATATATATATAAGTTTATATTCTGATACCTAAGAATAATTAGGAAAGAAAACTTCATCTTCCTCCTTACGTTAGACCGAACCGAAACCAGAGCGGCGACTCGATCCCTCCCATTCGTGAATCTTCTGGTGGCAGCCGACGGAGCTCCGGTGCTCGAAATTTCCAACCGATCATAGATCTCGAAACCTCTCAGCGAGAGCTTCGCCATCGTGGCAAAATCTTCCTCTTTCCTTAAGATTTTCTCGCTAGCGTTTTTGGTCCTAACCTCTATTTCGGCTATTTCTTGTTAGATTTTGACTTTCGTCGTCTTCTTTAGCCCGATCTGCGATAAGGAGTGGTTCGGAGGATCTTTCCGGTAAAACCGAGGCAAGTGGTATTTTTGCCCTCTCTCTTGCTCCCTTCCTCTTTATTTTGCCATTTTTTGTTGAGTTTGTCATGTTTATATTTCATTGAAACTTTTCTCTAAAAATTCATTGAAACTTGTCTGTCAAATTATAAGTTATTTTTCTTGGATTGTGACTTGTCTTTAAATTTCTAAGTTATTTCATTAAACCTTTACCCCTAATTCTTGTTCTATAAAGTTGGTAAACTAATTTGGTTATCCTGCTATTTTAATTATCGAGACATGTAGATCATTGTGACACCTAGTGCGTCTCATTATTTTGATTATGCTACACTTTGTTTGACCCTTGAAATATCCTTATACAGTCCACTTTATTGGTTAACCTTGAGTCTGTGATGAATAAAAGGAAGCTCTGCATGCATAATTACGTAACTAAAGAAACACAGATGGTATGTGAGCGTTGTTGTTTCTCCCTCGGCATAGTGCCTTATGGTTGAGTCTGTGCGCGTTGTGGATTTTCATCCCCGGCATAATACCTTAGCATGGTCAGTGCACGTTGGGTTTCTCCCTCGGCATGGTGCATATTGGCTGGGTTTGCAAGCGTTGTGGACCCTTCTCCCCGGCACAGTACTCTGTATTCTTGAGCTGATCAGTCTCATTTTTATTGATGAATAACATGAATATTAATGAAAGATGAAAGCATGAACTTCTTATGTTTGATACTTTGTTCTCTCCAGTTGATGTGATTAGCATTCTTGCTCGGCTAAATTTATTATTTGTCTACTTTTACTCTGTTGCTGACCTTTTGTTGCAGTCGTGTTATAGATTTCATTCAGTTTGAGGTTTGTTTGGTGTGCCCTTACTTTCTGCACTCTTTGTAATTTGCTTCTGAGGTGTTCTTCTTTTGAATGCCTTGGGATCAGAGCAATAGCAGGTTTAGCAGAACGTGTTGTGTTTCTAGTGTTATGGGTTGCTGCGGCCATTTGTTTTCACCTCAGAGCTTTGAGGTAGTTGACTTTGTTTAGACTTATCAGTTTTTACTATGGGTTCGTGTCAATTTTTGATGTTCATAGTCTTTGACTTTTTCTGTGATAGACTACTTGATGCTTTTAATGTTGTTACTTTTTACCTGTTTTTACTTGCTCTCTGTGAAGGATTTATGTTATGATGCATTTAGTTATTTTAAATGATACAAAACTGCATTCTGGAATATTGGCATGACATATTCTTAACTACAAAAAATCTACTACTTTTATGGGTTATAAAAGTCTTTTATATATATTAAATGTAGAAGTCACATCATGATTATAATATGCTAGACTTTCATTCTCATATAGGATAACAAATGAATCAACTCAGTATTTTCTGCCGCATGAAACCTATATATTTTCTCACCCGTTGTTCTCGAGTACTGAATTTTAGTACTCGAGAAACCTGTTTTCTACTTCTCGAGTACCTCTAGTCTTGTTCTCGAGTAGTCGGCCGTCCTTCCCGAGTAGTCTGTTCCAGTCTGTGTTTGGGCACTGCTTTGTGGGTCAAAATGTTGTCGTATAAAAAAAATGGTTAACATGAAATTTGTTCGTCTTGACGAGATCTACAAATTTCATGTTGAGTGCTTTTTGATTTGAAGCCATCGTAAATCTCTATTTTCATTTTTCGTGCGTCCGCATCTAAATCATCCATTTTTTTCTTCCTGTTTAGACAAAATAATTTATAAACGTGTGTATATATATATATATATATATATATATATATATATATATATATATATATATAAGTTTATATTCTGATACCTAAGGATAATTAGGAAAGAAAATTTCATCTTCCTCCTTACGTTAGACCGAAACGAAACCAGAGCGGCGTCTCGATCCCTCCTATTCGTGAATCTTCCGGTGGCCGCCGACGGAGCTTCGGTGCTCGAAAATTCCAACTGATCATAGATCTTGAAACCTCTCAGCGAGAGCTTTGCCATCGTGGCAAAATCTTCCTCTTTCCTTAAGATTTTCTCGCTAGCATTTTTGGCCCTAACCTATATGTCGGCTATTTCTTGTTAGATTTCGACTTTCGTCATGTTCTTTAGCCCGATCTGCAACAAGGACTGGTTCGGAGGATCTTTCCTATAAAACCGAGGCAAGTAGTATTTTTGCCCTCTCTCTTGCTCCCTTCCTCTTTATTTTGTCATTTTTTGTTGAGTTTGTCATGTTTATATTTCATTGAAACTTATCTCTAAATATCATTGAAACTTGTCTGTCAAATTCTAAGTTATTTTCCTTGGATTGTGACTTGTCTTTAAATTTCTAAGTTATTTCATTGAACATTTACCCCTAATTCTTGTTCTATGGAGTTGGTAAACTAATTTGGTTGTCCTGCCATTTTAATTATTGAGTCATGTAGATCATTGCGACACCTAGTGTGTCTAATTATTTTGATTATACTACACTTTGTTTGACCCTTGAAATATTCTTATGCAGTCCACTTTGTTGGTTAACCTTGAGTCTGTGATGAATAAAAGGAAGCTCTGCATGCATAATTACGTAACTAAAGAAATACAGATAGTTTGTGTGCATTGTGGTTTCTCCCTCGGCATAATGTCGTATGGTTGAGTCTGTGCGCGTTGTGGATTTTCATCCCCGGCACAATACCTTAGCTTGGTCTGTGCAAGTTGGGGTTTCTCCCTCGGCATGGTGCATGTTGGCTGGGTTTGCCAGCGTTGTCGACCATTCTCCCCGGCACAGTACTCTTTATTCTTGAGCTGATCAGTCTCATTTTTATTGATGAATAACATGAATACTAATGAAATATGAAAGTATGAACTTCTTATGTTTTGTACTTTGTTCTATCTAGTTGATGTGATTAGTCATTCTTGCTCGGCTAGATTTATTATTTGCTCACTTTTACTCTGTTGCTGACCTTTTGTTGCAGTCATGTTATAGATTTCATTCATTTTGAGGTTTGTTTGGTCTACCCTTACTTTCTGCACTATTTGTAACTTGCTTCTGAGGTGTTCTTCTTTTGAATGCCTCGGGATCAGAGCAATAACAGGTTTAGCTGACCGTGTTGTGCTTCTGGTGTTGTGGGTTATTGCGGCCGTTTGTTTCCACCTCAGAGCTTTGAGGTAGTTGACTTTGTTTTGACTTGTCAGTTTTTACTATGGGTTCGTGTCAGTTGTTGACGTCCATAGTCTTTGACTTTTTCTGTGATAGACTACTTGATACTTTTACTGTTGTTACTTTTTACCTATTTTTACTTCCTCTCTGGGAAAGATTTATGTTAGTATGTATTTAGTTATTTTAAAGGATACAAAACTGCATTCTGGAATATTGGCATGACATATTCTTAACTACAAAAAATCTACTACTTTTATGGGTTATAAAAGTCTTTTATATATATTAAATATAGAAGTCACATCATCAATATAATATGCTTGACCTTCATTCTCATATAGGATAACAAATGAATCAACTCAGTATTTTCTGCTGCGTGAAACCTATATATTTTCTCACCTTTGGACTAGTGATCCACCCGACCGAGGGACACGGTCAGTAACTCAAATAACTTATATATATTGTTTTTAACTTAATTTCATAAATCTTTTACATGATGTAAATGTGAGGATGAGTAGCCTGAGCGTCTGCAGGTTTCCCCTGCACGGCGTAGCATCACGGCGCGTACTTTCTCTACTATGACGTATTTTTGAATACGGAGAAAATGCGGATTGTGACAGCCGGAGACGACGGATTCCGGCGAACCCGACACCCTAATTTTCAAGGAAAAATAATAGAAAAATTCCACTCGATCGTGCTCAATTGTGCTCGATTCATTTCTCTAAAGATTCCTAAGATCTAACCCATGAAGGAGTAGAGGAGGACCTGGTTTGCGGCTTGAATGCGTGTGCTTTGCCTCCTCACCATTTTTGTCCACCGAGCTTTGGCTCCTCGGCAACTTCTACACCAACCTTGATGGAATTGAGAAAGGATCGGGGGAAACGCTTGCACTTGCTCTGGTGAAGGTCCTTAAAGAGGGAATTTGTGGGAGGAGGCTTGTAACTCCCCAATTTCATCAAACACCATTAATGGCCAAAAACTCAATTCTTCGATTTCAGCCAAATTAAGGGGGTTGAGCCATCCCAATGGTCGGCCACCCCATGGAAACTCTTCCTCTCCCTCGGAGGAGTAAAAGCCTCATAAAAGTGGGGGGTTATGGAGCCTTCATGGCCATGATGGCCATTAAGCTCTAATTTTCTCTCTCCTCCAAATTTGGGGAAACTTCCATTCTCGCTCTCCTAATCACCAATCTATGAAATTGGTGGGCCCCAAAGGGGCTTCTCCACCTCCTAGATCAATGGGCCACACTAGTTTGGGCTTAACCCACTTGGATTGGGCTAGGTTAGCTCAAATTGACCAAATTGAGCTATGGGTTGAGTTTGTCCAAATTAGCCACTTGGGTGACTTAGGCATGGGGCTTTTGGGGCCATTGGGTCCCCCATGATGCCAAGAGAGTAAGGGTGAGGTCATTTGACACTTAGGTGGTCAATTGACCCAAATTGAGCTAAGTTGACTTTCTTAGGCTTAAGGTTGACCTTGGTCAACTTGGCCTCTTTTTTTGACTCCAATGGGCCTCTATGGCTCTAATGGACCCTCTAATGAGTTAGAGATGTTGTGGTGGGGTCATGGAGTCATGGTGAAGCACTAGGGTCTGAAAGATATGGTACCTAAACACCTAGAGGGGGGGTGAATAGGTGACCTAAACCTTTTTAAAACTTTGTTGGCAGCACAACAATTATTTCACAGATTACTACAGCTAACAGCAATTACAGAAATCAAACAATTAATCCACAGCACAGCACAGCAGACACACTAATTTATAGTGGTTCCCCAATCTTTGGGTACATCCACTTTCCCCCTTCGCCTATCTAGCAGTGTGCTAGATTCGGCCAAACTTCTCCACTAACTCAGAACCAAACTAGGTTCCTACCTCAGGCACAAAGCCTTACACTCAGCCAAAAGGCCTACACTCAGCCACCCAGGCCTACACTCAGCCAATTAAGGCCTACACTCAGAGTTCTTCAACTCCTACACTCAGGCAACCAAGCCCTACCCTCAGCCTTTATAAAATAGGCTTACAATTCTCTCAGATCCAATGGATCCTACAAGTTAAAATAGAAAGTACAATAGTTAACTCTACAACTCAGAAAATAGGAGAGGAGTTGAGAGATTCTTGAAGAGTTCTTGGAAGAACTCAGTTAGATCCAAACTGACTTAGCTTCCTTCAAAGCTTCTTGATTAGAACTGAATTAGTCTGAATCTTCTGCAGTTGTTCCTTGACCTCTGCTTCTTGAAATCCAGATGACTCTGAATTCTTCTTCTCAGCCTTAGTTCCAAAGACTGAATACTTGGTTGGAGCTCTCTCTCTCCAACTTCTTAGATCTGCTGATGCACAGCAAGATCTTCTTGTGTTGATACTCAATATACCACTTTTACAAAGATCTGAACTCTCTCTGTAAAAACTTTTTCAACCACTTCTATATTATTTCAACAATCAATCTTCATCTGTAAACTATGGGTGCCTATTTATAGGCTTCCTTCATGGTAACCGGCTGGTCCGGTTCATAACAGACTTCTGATATCACTAACAGTTGATGTAGACCGGCTGGATCGGCAGCTGTCTTGTCAACCAGTCACTTCTTGAAATTCCTCTAACTGTCAGATAGTGTCGAGACTTTCTGTTCTTAAGTGTCGACACTTATAGGCCAAGTGTCGACACATGTTGTGTAAGTGTCGACACAAGTCTACAAGGTGTCGACACAATTCCTTGTATGTCTCGACACAGTTTCTTCTGCATGTGTCGACACTGAAATTGAGTGTCGACACAAGTACTTGTACTTCATTCTGCAACTGTATTCTTCTAAGTGTCGACACATCTCCTTTGTGTCGACACATCTTCATGTGTAGAAACTGTCAAGTGTCGACACTGCTTCTTGGTGTCGACACAAGTCTTCAATCTTGTTTCTTCAGCTGAGTGTCGACACATTCCTTTAGTGTCGACACTTGTACTTAGAATATTTTGTAACTTTTCTGTTCTTTGCTAAGTGTCGACACAGCTCCTTGTGTCGACACTTTCTTCAAGTGTAGAGTCTTCAACTAAGTGTCGACACATTGTGCTGGGTGTCGACACTTCCTTCAAGTGTTGACTCTTCTGGTTGTGTGTCGACACATTGTGCTGAGTGTCGACACTTCCTTCAAGTGTTGACTCCTTTGAGTGTGTGTCGACACATTGTGTTGAGTGTCGACACATTCTTCATATGTTGACTCTGCTGATTGAGTGTCGACACATTGTGTTGAGTGTCGACACTTGTACTTAGTCTCTGCAGAATTTTGCTGAGTGTCGACACAACTCCAAGTGTCGACAATTTCTGGTGTTGACTCAGCTCTTCTAGGTGTCGACACTTCTGCTAAGTGTCGACACAGCTTTTCTGCATTCTTCTTCACTGAGTGTCGACACAGCTCCAAGTGTCGACACTTTCTGACTGGTGTCGACTCTTCTTCCCAGGTGTCGACACAATGACTCCAAGTGTCGACACTGCTTGTCTGGGTGTCGACACAAGCTTTCTCAAGTGTCGACACTTTCCCTCTGGGTGTCGACACATGGACTTAGAATTTTTAGCTTCAGTCCAGTGTATTCCTAACCTGCACAAGTAACTCAAACAAACATCAAATACACTATGATGCATATCATTGAGTTAGGTGAGGCTTCTTCAAATCAGGTACATTTGACCAATGTACCCAACAATCTCCCCCTATTTGGAGAAGTCATAACCCTTAGTCAATGATACACACCACTCATAATTAAAAATTATAAAATGATGTAAAACAGATATATGTCAACAGAGTTAAACTTAAACATGTAATAAAGCACACATGTATACTCATTCAGCATTACAGAACAAACAAGAATTAGACACATTCATCAGAACAATCATGAAATTTGTTTAACAAAAATTGTTCATACATTTAATACATTTTCAATGATTTACACAAAATGTTTGATGTAACAGATTACAACATTCTTCAGTTTAATCTTAATCTAATTCTGCTCTGGTTCCTTAATGACTATGCCTTTTCCAGCTTGTACTTTAGCTTTCACAGCAGCAGCAGCAGGCTCAGCTTCAGCAGTCTTCTTCCCTTTGGAGTCCTTCTTCTTCTGTTCTTCAGCCTTGATCTTTTGCCTTTCAAAATAATGATAGGGCTTAGGAAAGTACTTGCTAGGCTCCACAGCTGTTGGAGGTAGCTTTCCTAACTTAGCCTTCCTTCTATGTTGGACAATGGCTTCCTGCCTACTCTCATGTTTCCTCCATTCAGCCTCTGAGAACCACTTGTTCCTCTCATGGGCATTGTCCTTGGCTGCTTTCCAGGCTGTGAGAATGATGTTCCTAGAAGTAGGGCTCCACTGTTCAAAATCTGGTTTTTGTTCAGCAAGTTCCCTGAACTTCTTCTTTGATAGCCTAGTCTCTTCTTCTTTGTCCAAAGCCTCTTGCATAGCAGCTGTGATAGGTTGAACAACCTTTTCCAGAATAACATTGGGCTTGCCAGCAGTTGGACTATACATTGTGCTTACATCAGCATGAACCATTTCAAAATCTGGAGGTGGATAGATTACATCAGCCACTGCCTGTTGCTCACCTCCAAGATATGTTCCTTGAATACCAGATTCAGCTACATTGTCATCATCACACAGGGGAGGATAGCCCAGTGTAGCCCTGATGGAATTGGATATCCATTTTGCATGTTCAGAACTGGCTTTGACTAACACCCTCTCCCCCTTTATGACTTCTTGTTCCACATGATCTCTCACATCATCTTTCTGGAACCTGATTTGGCTGTCCAAATACCTTATGCCCTCTTTAAAGAAAGGTCTAAGCTTGGTAAGCTGTTCAGAAATGACCTTCTGGGAATCCTTGATGGCAGTCTTGACAGCAGTTAGTTCAACTTGAAAGAGTTTATCAAAATCAGCTTTGGCAGCAGCAGAGGAGGTTGATGGTTCAGTAGACTTATTCTTGATTTCAGTGACTATTGCATTGTGAGATGCAGTCAAATTATCATTCATCCTCAATTGATTTTCCAACACATATCCTTGCTTTAGTGCAATATCTTCTACCTTCTCTTTTATGGTTTCTTGATGTTTAGCCAGATAGACCACTGCATGAGCACCCTTTGTAAAACAATCAGTCATCTCCTTTTTATTAAGGTTCATTTCAAACCTTATTGACTTGATTTCCTGTCCCAGATCAGATTGTAGTGCCTTGTGCCCTTCATCAACATAAGTTTCTAAAGCCTTCCTTTGTTCATCCATCTTGATTTGCATGGCAAGCAGTAGAGCACTGTAATCAGTTGATGGAGCTTGTTGAACTAAGGAGTGTTGTGCAACAGTTTGTAGAGCTTTCTTATAGCTCTGACTCCTTCTTTTGAAAACAAAGAACTTCTTCTTCTTATCTTGCTCAGCGTCATCATCTTCAGATTCTGATGTACTGGCTATATCCACCCTATCCTTAGGGCTGGATGGTTTTTCAGTGTGCACATCTTGTGCCTTCTCAGTATCTAGCCTTATAGGCTCTTCTTGAATATCCAAATTCTCCCCTCAGCAGCAGCATCCTTCTCTGCATCAGCAGCATTCTTTTCCATATCAAAATCATCTTGATCTAAATTCAGAAATAGATCTTCCATTGTGTATTCTGCTGGAGACTGTGCAGGAGATGTACTGGTTTCATCAGCTACAACAGATGTGTCTTGGAGAACAACATCTGGTTCTTGAGTTGCTGGCTGATTTTGCTGATGGTCATCAGACAAATCAGAATTTATTATAGAAAAATTCAAAGTATTAAGGTCAACAAGTACCTCTTGAATGAGGAGGGTGGCTTGCTCACTCTCCAGTGTAGATGGTTCTGCTACACCTGGAAGCTCCCCCTGGATGTCAGATGGCTCCTGAGGAGCAGGTAACTTTTCTGCAGCCTTATCCATTGGACTATCAGGAGTGAAAACCACATGTTCTTCACTGCCTGAGCTGCTGGAGGACTCTTGAGACACAGCAGCAGTCTTCCTCTTCTTCCTGGGAGGAGAGTCTTTCTTAGAAGCTTGTTTCTCTGGGGTTGGAACTTCTTTGGACAGCACTCTTTCCCACCTGGAGAAGATCCTCATGTCCATCCTTCTCATGTGGTTGATCTTGCTACCTGCAGCAGAGCTCATTACCTCTGGAATTGATCCAGCCAGGTAGAGACTTAGTATCCTGCCCAGATTGGGCTTCTTCAGACTTTCGTTTACTTTATCAAATACAATCATAGACCAGTCTGTCTTAAGGTTGAAGATGATTCTGGTCATGATACTGAACATAGAGGCTGACACCCTGTCATGCCCTCCTTGTTTGCTTAGAATAACCTTGCCTACAACTTCAGACAGGAATTTGCCTTGATTATTCATCCCCTTCCTGTTGAAAACTGATCCTATTTTCATCTTAGGATCAAGACCGCACCAGACCAAAGCTTCTTTGGTCTTAGATGTTGTGACTTCCTCTTCTTCCTGAACTTTAGGTAGCTGAAGTACCTTTCTCAGACTTTTGGGTGATACCTTGACCTTGGTTCCATGCACTCTGGATTTGATTCTGTATCCAGAGTCGTCCACAGTTGCTCCAGTAAGAAATTCAATCACTTCTTTCTTCCATATCTTGGTTGGCTCTGAAACCAAGTATTCCAGTCCTGAATCGCTGACTAGGGTTATCACTGATTTGATTTCCTGATCACCGTCGTCGAATGCGCCTCGCACGAGCTCATAGCCTTCGTTTACGTTCTCTTCCAGCTTGGGAGCCATTAGGGTGTTGAGAATTAGTCTTTAGAGAAGAGAAATGTCGACACAGGAGTTTAGTCTCAAAACTCTGAAAGCGTGTTGACAAACACAAACAGAACCCTATTTATACCTTTCTTGTTTGAAGACGAACAGGCGGGATGAATTTCTAAAGATGTGTCGACACTGTCAATAAGTGTCGACACTGACTTATAATGTCTCGACACACATGTGTCGACACTGACTTATAATGTCTCGACACACATGTGTCGACACAAGTTTAGTCAACAGATTTTATGTGTCGACACTTGGTTAAGTGTCGACACCACTATACTCGACATGTAGTCGAGACTTTACTTAGAAAAATTCTGAGTAAAACTTAAGTGTCGACACTTTATTGGATGTGTCGACACCTACTCGACATGTGTCGACACTAACATTCTGAAGTGTCGACACTAACTTCCTAGATGTGTCGACACCATTTTCCTGAAGTGTCGACACTTACTATTCTGTGTCGACATAGACTTGTCTATGTGTCGACACTTTTTACTTAGCCAATTTTTGTTCTGTATACTTAGTCTAAGTTTATCATACCTAGTTCAATTTTGAACCTATTAAACTTAGCTTCTTCTAAGGGCTTAGTAAACATATCAGCTATCTGATTATCTGTTTTAACATATTCAAGTGCAATATCATTTCTTTCTACATGCTCCCTAAGAAAGTGATATTTTATCTCAATATGTTTAGTTCTACTATGTGATACAGGGTTATTAGCTATGGAAATAGCACTTGTAGAATCACAATAAAGTGGAGTTCTACTTACCTGACATCCATAGTCTTCTAGCTGATGTTGAATCCACAGAAGTTGAGCACAGCAACTTCCTGCAGCTACATATTCTGACTCAGCTGTGGAGATGGCCACACTGGTTTGCTTCTTACTACTCCATGAAATGAGTCTTCCACCTAGGAATTGACAGGATCCAGTTGTGCTCTTTCTATCTTCTTTGCATCCTGCAAAGTCTGCATCTGAATAGCCTGTTAGATCAAAATCTCCATTCCTAGGGTACCAGAGGCCTAGATAAGGTGTGCCCTTTAGATATCTCAAGATTCTCTTGACTGCAGTCAAGTGAGATTCTTTGGGGCAGGCTTGATACCTGGCACAAACACATGTAGCATACATAATGTCAGGCCTACTTGCAGTCAAGTATAGTAGGGAGCCAACTATCCCTCTATACAAGGTTTCATCTACAGGTTTCCCTGCATCATCCTTGCTTAGAGACATACTTGACCCCATAGGAGTCTTCATGGTACTGGAGGAATCCATACCATATTTCCTTATGAGTTCTAGGGTGAACTTAGACTGACATATGGATAGACCACTTTCAGTCTGTTTAACTTGGAGACCCAAGAAAAACTTCAGTTCTCCCATACTACTCATTTCAAATTGACTCTGCATAAGCTTTGCAAACTTTTTGCAAAGGCTACTTTCAGTAGACCCAAATATAATGTCATCTACATATATTTGGACAAGTATTACTTTGCCTCTAGATTCCCTAAGGAATAGAGTCTTATCTATTTTCCCCCTTGTGAACTTGTTCTCAATGAGGAAACTAGATAGGGTTTCATACCAAGCTCTAGGAGCTTGCTTTAACCCATACAATGCTTTCCTAAGTCTATAGACATGATGTGGAAGAGTAGGATCAACAAAACCTGAAGGCTGCTCCACATATACTTCTTCTTTTAAATTACCATTAAGGAATGCTGACTTCACATCCATTTGGTATACTTTGAATCCTTGGTAGGTTGCATAGGCCAAGAACATCCTTATGGCTTCCAGTCTGGCTACTGGAGCAAAGGTTTGATCAAAATCAATACCTTCTTCTTGCCTATATCCTTTTGCAACCAGTCTTGCCTTATTCTTAATGATGACACCTTGTTCATCTAACTTGTTCCTGTAGATCCACTTTGTTCCTATCACATTGTGATCTTTAGGCTTAGGAACCAGATCCCACACCTTGCATCTTTTGAACTGATTAAGCTCCTCCTGCATTGCTTCAGTCCACTGTGGATCTTGTATAGCTTCTTCAAATTTCTTTGGTTCTATTTGAGACAGAAAACTTGAATATACTACAGCATTCTGATTTCTGCTCCTTGTCTGAACACCTTGTCTTGGATCTCCAATGATCAGCTCTACTGGATGATCTCTTAGATGCCTGTTGGCTGGAGGCATCCTTACTTCTGGTTGAACTTCTTCAGCATCTTCATCAAGCTGAGTTCCTTGTACTTCTACAGCTCCTTGCACATGTAGTTCTCCCCCTGGACATAAACCATCTTCTTCTACTTGCTGTCTTGCAGCAGGTACATCTTCTATGGTTAGCTTGTCCATCTTCTTAGTAAGACCTGTAGGAGCTGCACACACTACTAGACAACTCATTGTTAATTAGTTGTGTTTCATCAAAAACTACATGCACAGACTCCTCTACAACTTGTGTGGTCAAGTTGTAGACTCTATAAGCCTTACTATTATTGCTGTACCCAACAAACACTCCCTCTTGGGACTTGGCAGCAAACTTAGTTAAGTAAGACTTCCCATTGTTAAGTATGAAGCATTTACAACCAAAGATCCTAAAATAGGACAGATTTGGTTTCCTGCCTTTCACTACTTCATAGGGGGTCTTGTTTAACCTTTTAGTGATGGTAGCCCTATTTATCACATGGCATGCAGTGTTAACTGCTTCAGCCCAGAAATATTCTGGCAGTGATGAATCACTTAATAGGGTTCTACCGGCCTCTATCAAGGTCCTATTTTTCCTTTCAGCAATGCCATTTTGCTGAGGTGTTCTAGGTGAAGAGAATTCTTGAAATATCCCATAGTCTTCACACAGCTTTGTCATGCTTTCAGACTGAAACTCAGTACCATGGTCACTTCTAATTTTGACCACTGTACAGTTCAATTCATTCTGAATTTGCTTAACAAAACTATAGAAGACACTAGGTGTTTCAGATTTCTGCTTTAAGAAGAACACCCAGGAAAACCTTGAGTAGTCATCAACAACTACAAAGGTGTAGACCTTCCTACCTAAGCTGTGAACTGGCATTGGACCAAATAGATCCATATGCAAGAGGTATAAACACCTCACAGCATCTTTGTTGTCTAAGCTTCTAAAGGTGGATTTAGTCTGCTTGCCCTTTTGACAAGCTGAGCAAATGCCATCTTTGACACACTTAACTTGAGGACCATTCCTCACTAACTCTTTACTAAAGAGTTTGTCAATAGTCTTGTAATTAAGATGAGCAAGCCTCTTGTGCCATTTGACATATTGAGAGACTGTCTCATCAGCTACAAGACAGACTGGAGAACTATTGTTCTCAACCATAATGTCTAAGCAGTAGACATTTCTCTTTCTATATCCAGTCAAAATGATCTCTTGATCACTTGACCTCTTGATATGACAACCATTTTTAACAAATGAGATGTCATACCCTACATCACTTAATTGACTTATACTAATGAGGTTGTGTTTCAAACCTTTAACATAAGCCACTTGAGTAATGGTAACAAGGTTAGAAGAAATGTTACCAAACCCTTTGATGATTCCTTTTTCAGAACCACCAAAGGTCACCTTTGGACCATTTTTGATTGGGATGTAGTCCTTCAGTAGTCCCCTAGTTCCAGTCATGTGTCTGGAACAACCACTATCCAAGTACCATATAGGGGTATGGTCACTTGGATTCACCTGCAAAACAAATTAATGAACCTTAGAACCCAAAGTAAACTTGGGTCCTTGGTGATTGTTAGTTTGCAATTTGACATAGCTACCTGCTGGCTTTCCAACAGGTAACTTGCTACTCAACTTGGCACTGGCATTGTGCCAACAATCCAAGGCAAAGTGGCCAACCTTGCCACAACACCAGCATTCAAACTTGTTGTACCTTTGCTTAGGTACAACCTTTGCTGTCTTGACCACAGCAGCCTTGTTGAATGTTGGGGCTTTGCCCTTGGACTTGGACTGATCCTGAACAGTCCTCACAGGCTTAACAAAACCCAATCCAGCCTTTCCTTTATGATGAACAAATTCATCAATCAAGGGTAGCACTGATTTAGGTTTTGAAAACCTAGCAACTAGCTCTTTTTCCTTCTGGAGATTGATCTCCAGTAACTTAATTTGATCATTTTTAAATGTAATAGTACCCATCTGAATCACAGTAATGTGTTTCAGCCTGGCTACTTCATTCAGTTTTTGATCATACTCCTTCTCAAAATCTGTTGCAGCTGCCTTGAGATCAGCAATCTCCTTTGCCTGACTTTTGGCTAGGATCTTGCTTTTCTTATAGGCTTGCAACAGTACTTGGTATTCATCTAAGAGCTGATGAATATCTCCCTCAGATTCAAAATCACTTCCATCACTTGATGAAGATGATTCTGACTCTGAACTAGAACTGGAATCTGAACTTAAGGTTAGACTTTGTACCTGACTAGGTCCTGGCTGCTCCAGGATTGTGGTACTTTCAGTCAATGCCATCAGTCCTTGGCACTGAACCTCTTCTTGTTCATAGATTGATTCCATGATCTGCATAAACTCTTCTTCTTCTTCAGCAAATAGCCCTATATAGGCTTCAGCATCTGTCTCAGTGTCTGAAGAAGAAATGTCTGAAAGAGTCTTCTCATTCTTTGCAACAAAGGACTTCTCCTTCTTTCCTTTGAAGTGAGTCTTCTTTTTGTCACTGGATTCTTTCCTTCTTTCAGGACAATCTGCAATTACATGACCCTGTCTATTGCAGCAGTAACACACAATCTTAGACCCAGTTGCCTTACTAGTCTTTGTCCTTTGCTTGTCCTTCTTTGAAGGCTTCTTCTCCTGATACTGAACTTCTTTCCCTTTGGAAAAAGAAGGTCTGGACTTCCACTGTTTCTTCTTCAGGAATTTCTGAAAATGTCTGGTAAATGCAGCAAAGTCTTCATCACTTTCACTGCTTGTAGATTTAGTGCTAACAGACTCATCAGATTCTGATTCAACTACCTCTGGAGGAGGAGTTGATGACTTAGTCCTGTTCTTTCTAGGTACTTCTGACTTAAAGGCAACAGTCCTTTCCCTGTGTTCAGTCCTTGTTGACTTTTCCTCCTCTTTTCTTACTGACAATTGCATCTCATAAGATAACAACTTGCCAAACAGTGTGGGTGGGGGAATTTCTCCCAACTTTGCCATTTCTCTGATGGCACAGATCTTAGTGTCCCAATCTTTGGTTAGGGACCTTAAGAACTTATCATTCAATTCATAGTTTGTGAACTCTCTTCCATAGGACATGAGTTCATTAACAATTCTATAGAACTTTTTGTAGCATTCAGTGATGCTATCTCCTCTTCCTTGCCTAAAGCTCTCATATTCTTGATTAAGCAAGGATTTCCTATCTTGTCTTACTTCTTCAGAACCTTCCATGTAGACAATGAGGGTATCCCACATTTCTTTTGCTGTTTTACAGTGAATAAGGTTCTGGAAGGTGGCATCATCAATTGCACTAACTATGATGTTCTGTGCCCTTTTGTCCATTGTAGCTAGGACAATCTCATCCTTGGTCATCTCAGAAAAATCCTTTGGAGTTCTCTGTGTAGCATCCAAGACTGAAATCTTCATGGGCACATAAGGCCCTTCCTTGACTGTGATGTAGATCCTAGGGCAGAGGCCTCCATGAACAGCCTTACCCTTTCTTTCCAGATTCCAAAAATCTCCTTTCTGCAAATGGGCAGTTTCAGTGAACCCAATTCCTTGTGATTCTCTGAAGACCCCATGTTTCTTGATTTTCTTGAAACTGTTTCCTGACTTATACTGAATCTGCCAAACTGGATCTCCTTAGACAGTTAGTCCTTTTTGAGGAACCTCGCTTTGATACCACTTGAAAGATATGGTACCTAAACACCTAGAGGGGGGGTGAATAGGTGACCTAAACCTTTTTAAAACTTTGTTGGCAGCACAACAATTATTTCACAGATTACTACAGCTAACAGCAATTACAGAAATCAAACAATTAATCCACAGCACAGCACAGCAGACACACTAATTTATAGTGGTTCCCCAATCTTTGGGTACATCCACTTTCCCCCTTCGCTTATCTAGCAGTGTGCTAGATTCGGCCAAACTTCTCCACTAACTCAGAACCAAACTAGGTTCCTACCTCAGGCCACAAAGCCTTACACTCAGCCAAAAGGCCTACACTCAGCCACCCAGGCCTACACTCAGCCAATTAAGGCCTACACTCAGAGTTCTTCAACTCCTACACTCAGGCAACCAAGCCCTACCCTCAGCCTTTATAAAATAGGCTTACAATTCTCTCAGATCCAATGGATCCTACAAGTTAAAATAGAAAGTACAATAGTTAACTCTACAACTCAGAAAATAGGAGAGGAGTTGAGAGATTCTTGAAGAGTTCTTGGAAGAACTCAGTTAGATCCAAACTGACTTAGCTTCCTTCAAAGCTTCTTGATTAGAACTGAATTAGTCTGAATCTTCTGCAGTTGTTCCTTGACCTCTGCTTCTTGAAATCCAGATGACTCTGAATTCTTCTTCTCAGCCTTAGTTCCAAAGACTGAATACTTGGTTGGAGCTCTCTCTCTCCAACTTCTTAGATCTGCTGATGCACAGCAAGATCTTCTTGTGTTGATACTCAATATACCACTTTTACAAAGATCTGAACTCTCTCTGTAAAAACTTTTTCAACCACTTCTATATTATTTCAACAATCAATCTTCATCTGTAAACTATGGGTGCCTATTTATAGGCTTCCTTCATGGTAACCGGCTGGTCCGGTTCATAACAGACTTCTGATATCACTGACAGTTGATGTAGACCGGCTGGATCGGCAGCTGTCTTGTCAACCAGTCACTTCTTGAAATTCCTCTAACTGTCAGATAGTGTCGAGACTTTCTGTTCTTAAGTGTCGACACTTATAGGCCAAGTGTCGACACATGTTGTGTAAGTGTCGACACAAGTCTACAAGGTGTCGACACAATTCCTTGTATGTCTCGACACAGTTTCTTCTGCATGTGTCGACACTGAAATTGAGTGTCGACACAAGTACTTGTACTTCATTCTGCAACTGTATTCTTCTAAGTGTCGACACATCTCCTTTGTGTCGACACATCTTCATGTGTAGAAACTGTCAAGTGTCGACACTGCTTCTTGGTGTCGACACAAGTCTTCAATCTTGTTTCTTCAGCTGAGTGTCGACACATTCCTTTAGTGTCGACACTTGTACTTAGAATATTTTGTAACTTTTCTGTTCTTTGCTAAGTGTCGACACAGCTCCTTGTGTCGACACTTTCTTCAAGTGTAGAGTCTTCAACTAAGTGTCGACACATTGTGCTGGGTGTCGACACTTCCTTCAAGTGTTGACTCTTCTGGTTGTGTGTCGACACATTGTGCTGAGTGTCGACACTTCCTTCAAGTGTTGACTCCTTTGAGTGTGTGTCGACACATTGTGTTGAGTGTCGACACATTCTTCATATGTTGACTCTGCTGATTGAGTGTCGACACATTGTGTTGAGTGTCGACACTTGTACTTAGTCTCTGCAGAATTTTGCTGAGTGTCGACACAACTCCAAGTGTCGACACTTTCTGGTGTTGACTCAGCTCTTCTAGGTGTCGACACTTCTGCTAAGTGTCGACACAGCTTTTCTGCATTCTTCTTCACTGAGTGTCGACACAGCTCCAAGTGTCGACACTTTCTGACTGGTGTCGACTCTTCTTCCCAGGTGTCGACACAATGACTCCAAGTGTCGACACTGCTTGTCTGGGTGTCGACACAAGCTTTCTCAAGTGTCGACACTTTCCCTCTGGGTGTCGACACATGGACTTAGAATTTTTAGCTTCAGTCTAGTGTATTCCTAACCTGCACAAGTAACTCAAACAAACATCAAATACACTATGATGCATATCATTGAGTTAGGTGAGGCTTCTTCAAATCAGGTACATTTGACCAATGTACCCAACAGGGTCAACCATAAGCTAGTGTTTGAAGTTATGCTATTTGCAGACTAAGGTGGTTCACACCCCAATTCCCATGTTCACCCAAACCCTTTAGTGCTTCCCAGGGATTTGTCACGACTCAGTCATGACAAAACCATCCTAGGGGTCTAGAAGTCTGAGGGATGTTACATCCAAGACAATCACACAAAGAACACACAAGATTTATAGTGGCTCCCCAGATTATGGGTACGTCCACTTTCCCTCCCCTTTCTAACAGCTTGTTAGACAAGGCCTCCTCTCCAAACTCGACTCCTTAGAGCTTACAACACAAATCCCTCTGGATCTCTCAGTCTACTTTAAGACCAATAGCTCAGGAATAAATCCCTACCTCAGAGCTAGCTTGCTCCAACAACTCAGTGGTCAAAAGACCACCTACCTCAGACTTGATCACAAGTCCTACAGCTCAGGCTATGGAGGTTAGCCATACAACTCAGAGAGTAACACTCTCCTATCTCTAATCTGTTAAGATCCTACCTCAGGCCAAAGGCCCTACCTTAAGCATACAGGCCCTACACTCAGATCCACACAAGGATCCTATAAACTCAAGCTAAATAGCCCTACACTCAGATCCACACCGGGACTCTACAAACTCAGGCTCAACAACCCTACATCAGCCTTTATAAATCAGGCTTACAACTCAAATTCAAAAGGATCCTACAGAAAGAGAGTTGGTTGGTGTGGTTGATTTGACACCAGAGAAATTTCTCTGTGTCTGGCCTCCTGAGCTGAGTTAACAGCCCTAACTTTCTTCAAAGCAATAGAAATAGTATTTTTAGTAAGAAGCTGTCTCTACTGAAGAAACTCATAAACTTGTTTCTAAACTTGCAGATGAAGATTGAGGATTAGACAGTTCGTATGTTCTTTAATCAGCTTACCTAGAGCAGAGGAACTTGTAAGCTCTGCTCCTTCTTTATCATAACCCTTATCTGAACTTGTTGCAGTAGAAGAAATTAGCTACAACAACTAGAAAGAACTTTTAGATCAGCTGCTTCAACTTCAAGCTTCAGGCTCGGGAATAATGGTGAGGAATATGAAGTCCAACCGCAACTTTTCGAAATGAGAAAACCCTAAAAGTTGAAGTTCTATCCTTCTATCTTGTCCCTTTTATCTTCCGCCGATTAACGGCTCCAAGAAGTAGTGGGGACCACCTGTGATTGCCAGCTGCACCTTGCTTTAATGGAAGAAGACGTACAGTAGACCTCCGATAGCATTTGTCGTGTTCTGTAGCCTTCTCACAGCTAATTTGAACTTTATTGACTTTGTTGGCTTTGGCTGACATCATCAATTGTGGACTTAGCCAAAACTTCTGATTTAACTCTAGGCGTTGAGTGCTTTGAGTGAATGGCCTTCATTTAATGAATCTGGACTTAATCAAATTCTCTACATCTCAGGCATTGAGTGTGTTGAGTGAACTTGCTTCACTCAATGCCTCTGGAATTAGTCAATCTTTTCTACACTGTCAAGCGTTGAGTGCGTTGAGTGAATTGGCATCACTCAACGCCCATGGACTTAACTGCAACTGTCTTTGTCTGCTATGCATTGAGAGCATTAAGTGAAGCTTAAACACTTAATGTCTTTATACTTAGCTGCTTCTTTGAAGTCTTCCAGCTTGCTGAAGCTTTGATAGCGTTGAGTGAGTATTCATCACTCAATGATTCAGGACTTAGCCAGATTTCTAGAGAGAATCTACAACTGTTTGAGATTGACTCAATACTTCTTTCATCAAGCGTTGAGTGAGCTGTCCTCACTCAATAATTCTGGACTTAGCCAATTTTTCAGCTTGCCAATGTTGAGACTTTGACAAACTCAGCTATACTCGATGCCTTTTAATATATGGCATTGAGTGAACTGCCTTCACTGAATGCCTGTGGACTTAGACATAGAATTGCTTTGCAAACTGCTAGGCTTTGACTGTCCACACCTTACTCAGCGCTTTTTGGCATCTGGCGTTAAGTGATCTGGCTTCACTTAATGTCCGTGGACTTAGGCGATTTTCAGCCTTTCCATCATCTTTCTTTAACTTATGGCGTTGAGTGAACTGGCTTCACTCAACGCCTGTGGACTTAGAGAGATTTTTGTCTCTCCACTTCTCCACCTTGTGATCACCTCTCACAACCACTTAGACAACTTGTCTAAACTTGTTCCATGAAATATCCTACACATGATGAGCTTTAACAACATCAAATACAACTATACTTTTATTACAGATTGTGATGCCTCTTCAAATCTTCAAATCTAGGGACCATTGAGGGCAATATTCCCAACAATTCTATATTAACTCTCGCTTCTAAGCGGTTATTTTCTAAATGTAGTTCTGAATTAATACTCGTCAATTTTTTAATTCTACGTTTTGCCCTATCTACTTCATTCAATGTAGAAATAGAATTACATACATGACGGGTATTCAATTTTCTTATAGTGCTCTTGGGTGAGATTTCAGCTTCCATTTCCCATGATGTGGTTGTCATGTCCTTTTCCAAAAGCACGTCTCCACTTGGTTATTCACTTGGATGCATGAGAAATTTATCTAACTCGTCATCGGCAGAAAGAGGACTATAAGTAGACTCGAGAAATTTCCATATATCATAGGTAGTGGGAAGAGTGTAGATGAGTTTAAAATTTTTTTGACCAAGCCCACAAAATAAACAATTCATAGCTTTAGTGTTTATGTGACACTCGTGCTTTGTTAAGTTATTTGGAGGCTTCATACACGTTATGTTCCACACCCTATGTCTAGAGTTAAAAGAAATTTTTTCATCAACACTTTCCATCCTTCATAGTTTTTACCTAGTGATTTTTTAGTGTACCAATTTCCATTCCAGCTAGTCGATTCAAGAATAAGGTTGGACATTATTTCTGGTGGTGAAACCATTTTGGAACAACCTACCTCTGATACCACTTGTTGGATCTAGTGGCCAACCTTAGAGGGAGATGAATAAGGTTTAATCGTTAGTTTGAAATTTGAAGACTTTTGATGCAGAAAAACAAGTACTGGAAGCTACCGCAGGGCGTTAGGTAGCCAACGTGCGGTGGTAGGTTACAGACCTCATTTTTCTAGGCAAGTTCCTCCTTGGAGATCTGCGTACCCTTTAGTGAATCACAGGTTGGCAATCACGACATTGTATGCAAGAGAAGAAACATAAAATGAATTTCAACAACTGTTTTTAACGATTACAAAAACTTGATCTCCATGACGTCGGAGATCGGAGTCGATGAAGAAAGAAACTCTTTTGGTTTTATATACCGACCCACTACCCAGAACATTTGGCTCTCTCCCTTTCCCTCCAATTAAGGTCCTTGAGCTGGCTCTTCACCTTCACATAAGAAAGTGTCTTAGAGCCCCGTTAGATCCTCGGATCTAAACGTCTCTTCCCCATGATGATTTCTCACAAAATCCTTCTCGGATTCCGACGACCTCTACCAGTCAATTCCCCTTACACAAAGATTACAAAAAATAGAAAAATACATAAAGGTATAAAAATATTAAAGTTTGAATCTCCCTTGAGACGACTCCTCGTTCGAGCGATCCATGATCCGTGCTAGAAATATACGTGTGCTTGCAATCGATCAACTTCTTCATAGTCATTGTTGTCCTTGGCTCACCGAAGTTCTTCGTACGAGAACGGGAGGGAGACGGTTTTATTTTCCTTCTACGGAGACGGCGGAATGGAAGAACGGAGGCAGCTACCGAACCCTAGGAATGAAAGTTCTGAGTCTCTATTCTTCTGTCTCTTAGGTATTTAGAAAATTAGCCGTCTTTTATACATCTTCGTAAAAACAAGCTACCGCCGGCGGAAAGACTAGCGCCCGTCGGTAGGTTCGTGCACTTGATGCTGACAACTGTCCTGCAAATTTGGAAAAATATTCAAAATGAATATTTTCCTCTTTTTTGTGCTAGCGCGGCGAGGTAGGGAGGTATCGTCTGGCGATAGTCTAGGCATCTCGACGCATCCGTCTCGACCATCGTTGAGCGAGCTAGAGTGGCACGGTACCAAGTTAACGCTTGCGCAGTAGCATCCCGGGCGCCTCGCTAAATTAAGTCCTCAAGCTAGCATGGGTGGTAGGACTAGTGCGACGCGGTAGCAACCCGAGCTCCATGTCTATTAAATTCAGGCTATCGCCTGGCGGTAACTGCTACCGCTCGGCGGTAGGTGCCAGAGAAGAGTTTCTTTATTGCTTGGACCTGTAAACCTGCACACTCTACCAAACACAAGATGTGATAAAATATAACATGGGAATTGATATTATCAAACTGAGGATATTTGAACCTCACCTCCAACAGTGGATACTCGCCGAATTCGTCGAGGATACTTATGAATTCTCGTCAAATTCATCGTGTATACCTACTGACACTCTTCGAATTCGTCGTGTTTACTTAAAGAATAATTTTGGTGATCTTGGAAATCGGTTAAGTAAGATTCGTCGAGTGTCCTCAACTATACTCGTTGAATCTGTTGAGTGTACTCATTGACATTCGCCGAATTCGTCGAATATACTAGTCGATACACGTCGAATTCATCGAGTCTCACTGGAAATATTTCCGTGTTCTCGAACTTACTTTCTTGGATTTGTCCAAGGGAAATTTGTCGGATATCGAAGCAGATTCATTGAGTATATTCATGGATATACAATGATACTCGACGAATGGACTCATTGAATTTTTTTGAATTTTCTGACTGACAGGTTTCTGTTTCAAGACATCGGTCATGTACAGTACACATGGACATTTTTGTTTTGGAAAGATTTTTCAAGCCATTAGAGAAGGAATCCTATTAATACCTGAGATGAATCGTTCAACCCTAATCGTTATTTTCCAATTTCAAATTAAGAAATCGGCCTTTCTTTTCGTCAGACGCACTGCTCTTTGAAAACAAAGAAAAACGACCTAACAATGATTCCTTCAAGTTAAGATACGACAGATCCATTCTCAAGGTTTCTCTACACATTCGGATCTTATCGGATCAAAGTTTTTCAGATCAAGCATTCAAGATTCAATTTAAGTCTTCTTCCTCTTCAAAGCTCTCAAGATTTTCATTCCAAGGAGGAAGAAGATTGAATAGTCTCAGATCTGAAGAAATAGATTGTTTTCAATCTAGAGTTTTGCATAGAAGTATTTTGTATTTGTGTAGGAATTTTTGTTCCGAGTTGTAGACCCTTGTGCTAGGATCGATTGTAGGAGAGTTTGTTTTCCGAGAGTAGGAGAGGTTGTTCTCCAAGAAGTAGGAGTGGTGACTCCGAGTTATAAGATTTGATTAAATCTGAGAAAGGTAAAGTAGTTGAATCTAGCCTTTCGTGGTAGATAGGAGAGGCGGGATAGTGGACATACCCAAATTGGGGAACCACTATAAACTCCTGTATTGTGATCTGATTGTTTTGTGTGTTTGCTCTTTATAATTTTGTAATCCTCTATTAGATGCAGAACTCACTTATTCACCCCCATCTATGTGATTTATGTAGGCAACTAGACACATTCAATTAGATATCATTCCACGATCTCTACAATATTTCTATTATGTTTGACTTGCAAATTTCCTAACATTGTTATTGCTATCCTGCTTAGATAATGGGAATCATACTTTGAAATATTGTCTGGGTTTATAGTTTTTTTCAAAAACAATATTATATCATCTTCAACTATGGCCATGTACAGGCATTGTTTTTACAAACATCACTTTTCTAAACTACAACTTTGATTCTAATAATTACTTGGAAATTTTTCAAGGATGTTTTCACTCATAATTGCTGCAACATAATTTTTTATCACTACTGAACTACTTTAAGCTCGATCATGCCACAAACTTTCACAAGTAGTATATTATACTTTCCATCATAAAATATCCTCTCAATCCTCTCTAGATATAAAAAGGGGGAGAATTTGATTGCCAAGACACTTGACTCCACCCTCTTTTAATAATACCAGAAGGGGGATAATTGATTTGAAGATATACGTCATTTAGGGGGAGTACAACCTAGGAAGCATCTATGTAAGGCGAGAGTCTATCTAAGGGGAGTATACTTTTAAATGATTATCAATCACATATAAACACAAATACTTTTTCTTATGCATTATTTCTTCATAATGGATTTGTTATTATCAAAAGGAGTTTGTTGGAATATGTGTTGTGTATCTCTTGGTTTGAGAATGCAAATTCTAGTTTGTATTTGCGCACATTTATTGTGTTTTAAGGTGCAGGAACTATAGGACCAGTACCCCATGAAAGAACAAATTGAAAAAACAATGGAGCCAAAGTTTTGTTGATACTGTCGGTGGCATCGCTATAGCTATCGCTAGCAAAAGCACTCAGTAACATAAGGTAACTGCTTGGGAAGGAAAGTCCTACTACCAGGCAGTACTGCTACGACGGGCAATAGATAGAGAATTCCAAATGAAGATAAGACTACCTAAAGTAGTTATCACCGGGTGGTGCTGCTAAACCAGGTGGTAGCTCTCGAGCTTATAAAAAGAACAGTCTTCCACCAGATGCAAGATGCAACTTGGAGGCACCAACTGTAGACCACGATCAGAACTAGAACTCTTGTAAATTCGTGAGTGCTTCTGCTTGGTTTCAAGGACTCTGTCAACGCGCTTGAAGACTACTGATCCGGAAAACGGACTGATCATGCATCTTCATCAATGGGTCCAACATATTAAGGGAGTTTTTCATTTTAGTTGTATTTTCTTTTCATTATCATTGTCAAGTTATGAATTCGCAACAGGCAGGGCGATTAAGTCTTGCGAGACTTAGTGGGCAAAATTTTTTGGTGGAGTCGTCAGTTTCTTAGGAGGATTCTGTGAATTCGCCGCGTGTGTTGGCGAATAAATCGTGGCTAGGTCTTAGGACGGTTCGAGGTCGTATCTGGGATAAATAGGTTAGAATCAACTGTTCCTTGGGGATACGGGTCAGTATAGAAAGGTAAACAGATTTTTAAGCATCGCCTCGACCCCAAGCGTGATTGGGATTAAAGCTTTTGTAATCATCACTCTTTTTGAAATAAAAATACTATTTTCATTTATCAAGTGGAAATTCTTTTAAAACAATTGTTTAATTTACAAAACTAAGTTTCTGTCGATATCACCAAGCGAAATCACTACCGTCGGTGGTAGCGATAGAAACCAGAAATCTTTTGTTTCAGCTCTCAATAATCAAACATTTTAATTACCCTTATTCACCCCCTCCCCCCTCTAAGGGCGCTACACAATTGAAAGTTATTTACTTAAGATTAGCTAGTCACCTAGAGGAGGGTGAATAGAACTTTGAAATTTTTAAGTCTTTTCGCTGATTTCTAACTAGGTGATCTAGAGCTTGTCCTTAGCACCTGCAATATAAAAGAAAAACAACAACACAGCCAAGCACACAGTTATTTATAGTGGTTCTCCAATTGGGTACATCCACTTTCCCTCTCACATATCCAACTATTTTGTTGGACTAGACACAAACTCCACAAATATGCTCCTCAGAGCTTACACCTCAGGCCCTCAGTATAACCCTCAGGTTCTCTTCAGAACCCTACCTCAGAACCACAAAGGTTCCTACCTTAGAGCCCTACAGAGCTCCTACAGATCAGTGGTCCACTGACCACCTACCTCAGCCTTATCTCTAAGGCCTACAGCTCAGGCTTTTCAGCTCTACCACTTCAGGCATAAATCTCTACTATCATAGTGCTGCAGCACTCCTATAACTCAGTACCTTTCCAAGTACCTACCTTAGTGCCCTTCCATGCACCTACAGCTCAGCCTCCTCCAAGGCCTACAACTCAGTGACATACTTGTCACCTACAGCTCAGTGACTCACCAGTAACCTACCTCAGCCTTATTTCTAAGGCCTACTACTCAGGCTGGGAGGATAACCCTACTCTCAGATCCGCACTTGGATCCTACCTCAGTACCCCAGTAGGGCACCTACCTCAGTGACTAATTAGTCACCTACAACTCAGGCTAAAAGGCCCTACAGCTCAGATTCAGATGAACTGAATCCTACGGGAATTTATACAAGATAAATTAAATTTGGGCTAACTGACTTAGAGATAAATCTCGAAGTCTACCTTGTTGTACTGAGCAGATATCAGTCCTGCCCACTTACTTTAGAAGGGATGAGTCTTCTTCGACAGCCAATGCTTCTTTGATGCACAGGTACACAGCTATCTATTGTTGAAGGCTGACCGCCCTTCACACAGCTATCTTCTGGCTGATCTGAAGAATTGGCTGCCTTGTTCCTAAGAGAACACTCTTGCTGAACTTGAAAGAGCTTCAGCTGACTTTTCACTGCTTACTGGCTTGCTCTGCTGGACTTTTGCTTTTAAGCTTGTTGGAGAAGATGAAGTCCAACCGCCTCTATTTTCTATTTTTACTTTATGTGTTCTGCATTTTTTCTCTGTAACCCTAATCCCCTTTTCTTTCACCTTTTATATCTGTCGATTTGAATTAACGACACAATTTGAGAGTGGGCCTATCCAAGGATGGTGAGCGCAACCTCCCTCAAAAAAAGACAAATAAAGCTTTCAGCGCTACAGCAGCTTTCCCGCAACAATATGAACTATTTTTATTTTGACGACTTCTAGTGATGTCAGCAATGGTCATCTTGTGTTGTTGTAGCTTTCCCGCAATGGCATGAGATACTTTGACTTATTGACTTTTGATGACGTCAGCAGTGGCCATCACCATCTGGACTTAAAAAAATTCGAGAACTTCATTAAGCATTGAGTGATGTTAAGTCACTCAACGCCATCTATCTTGGCTTTTCATTAGAAGCGTTGAGTTAACCTGCCTCACTAAATGCTTCTGGACTTAGAGAAATTCTACTAGCTTTGTCTCAGTGGTTCCTTCTCAACTATCTCAGTGGTTTCTTCTTCACAGCTAAGACTATCTCTTGTCTCAGCGGTTTCTTCTCAGCAGTCTCAACGCTTTCTTCTTCTCAGCTGAGACTGTCTCATGTCTCAGCGATTTCTTTTCAGTGGTCTCAATGCTCTGTTCTTCATTAGAAGCATTAAGTAAACCTGTTTCACTCAACGCTTCTATACTTAAAGAAATCCAGCATGTTTTGTCTCAGTGGTTATGCTGAGACATACTTCTCAGTTGTCTCAGCTATCTCGGCGGTTTTGCCTTAGTAAAATTGTCTGGCTTTAGTTCAACGAATGTTGAATTGCGTTCGACGATCGGTGGGATGAGCTCGATGAATTCTGAATCCCAATGCTTCTAAATTTAGCTCGGCGAACGGTGAGCTCAGCTCGACAAAAGGTGAGCTGAGCTCGATGATTTATGAATCCCAAGCTTCTAAATTTAGCTCGACGAATGGTGAGCTCAGCTCGACGAAAGGCGAGCTGAGCTCGATGAATTTTGAATCTTCCAGCATACTCTTAAATTTCACCTGCCCAATCATGGACAACCTGCATGCATGAACTCAAGCACACATCAAATACATTATATGTGTATGTCATTGACCAGTTTGACTTCTTACAAATCTAGGACATTGGGATCAATAAACCCAATAGTATCCCCCTATTTGAAGAATTCAAAACTTTGTTTGATCAATAATACAGGTTATTGACATACACAACATATAAAAATTAAAACTTGGGTAACATTATTAGAGTTTGGAAATGTTACCACATTTCTCAAGCCTGTGGAGAATTACATACTCCCCCTGGCATGCTCCCCAGTCTCAAGCCATATTTCTCATGGGTGAGCCACCCTTACTGTTTTATTGCTGAAGCAACTTAAGCACCACATCACCAGTTGTCTTTAAGCTTCCTGTATCTTGGCTTGGTGACATTTTCACATTTCTCCCCCTTTTTGACTTCTGCAATAGGGAGATTTCTGTGGATTTTTTCTCCTCCTATCTGTCTGGGCTTGATCCCATTGTAGCTGTTAGGCTTTCTCCCCCCAATAGTTGCTCCCCCTTTTTGCAACATTATCTTGAGGAAGAACATGTACTACATGTAAAATAGACAGTACAGCATCTGGTAGAGGAGAGAATTGAAGCTACATAAGATTCAACATACCCAATTCAAATTTGAAGGTGTTGAACTTGGCTTCATCCAGTGGCTTAGTGAAGATATCAGCCACTTGCTTGTCTGTGGAGACAAACTCAAGACTGATATCTTCCCTTTCCACATGTTCTCTAATGAAATGATACACTAGTAGAATCACAAAAGAGTGGAATTCTACTTATCTAAATGTTGTAGTCTTGAAGTTGATGTTGGATCCACAACAACTAAGCACATCAGCTCTCGACTAAAATATACTCTGACTCTACAGTTGAGAATGCAACACTCGTTTGCTTCTTGCTACTCCAAGAGACAAGTCTTCCACCTAAAAATTGACAGGAGCCAAAAGTGCTCTCATGTCCTCCTTGCAGCCTGCAAAATCTGCATCTGAATATCCTGTTAGTTCAAATTCCCCATTCCTGGGGTACCATAGGCCAAGATCTGGGGTGCCCTTAAAATTTCTCAAGATTCTTTTCATAGCAATGTAGTGAGACTCTTTAGGGCAGGCCTGACACCTAGTACAGACACATGTTGCATACATAATGTTAGGCCTACTTGCAGTAAGGTAGAGAAGGGAGCCAACTATACCTCTATACAAAGTTGGATCAACAGATTTCCCTAGATCAACTTTGCCTATGGGCATACTTGAGCTCATGAGAGTTCTTATGGTGGAAGCATTCTCCATACCATATTTCTTGATTAGCTCACTGGTCAACTTTGACTGGGATATGGATAGACCATCATCAGTCTATCTTACTTGGAGTCTGAAGAGGAACTTCAGTTCACCAATACTACTCATCTCAAACTTCCCCTGCATAAGTTTTGCAAAATTCCTGCAGAGGTTGTCATCAGTAGAACCAAATATTATGTCTTCAACATAAATCTGGAATAGGATGATCATGCCCTTAGATTGCCTTAGTAATAAGGTCTTGTCTATCTTCCCCCTTGATAATTTGTTCTCAATGAGGAAGGTAGAAAATATCTCATAATAAGCTCTAGGGGCCTTCTTGAGCCCATATAGAGCTTTCATAAGTCTATACAAAGCAGTAGGAGAGTTAGAATCTACAAAACCTGGAGGCTGCTTTACATAAACCTCTTCTTTCAAGTCTCCATTCAGGAAGGCAGACTTGACATCCATCTGGAAGACCTTGAATCCCTGGATGGCTGCAAATGCAAGGAATAATCTAAGGGCTTCCAACCTTGTAAATGGGGCAAAAGTCTGATCATAATCAATCCTCTCTTCATGTTTGTACCCTTTGGCCACCAGTCTAGCTTTATTCTTTATTACAATGACATTTTCATCAAGTTTATTTCTGAAAAATCCACTTGACTCCAATGACATTATGTACATCTAGTTTGGGAACCAGATTCCAGACCTTGCACCTTTTGAACTGGTTCAGTTCTCCTTGTATTGCACCAATTAAAAATTGGTCTTGATTTGCTTCTTCAAATTTCTTGGGCTCTTCTTGTGACAGGAAGCTGGAATATAGAGCTGTGTTGAAACTCATGCTTCTTGTTTGTACACCTTGGTTGGCCTCACCTATTATTTGATCTAGAGGATGATCGCTTAGATATCTAACTGCTGGGGGCAGCCTGACTGCTCCTTGTTGGGCATCATTTTCTTCAACTGGTTGGTCTTCATCTCCAACAAGATTGTCTTGTGCTTCCTCTGGATAGCATCCCTCTCCGCATTATTCTTGCACAGCTGGGTATTTATCTTTGATGGAGAGTTTTTCCATTATGATTTCTGTACCTGCAGAACTAGGAAAAGAGTTTGACAGCTCACTGTAAATCATGCTTGACTCATCAAACACTACATAGACAGATTCTACTGCAGCCTGATTAGTCAAGTTATAAATTCTATATGCCTTACTATTATTGATGTACCCAACAAAGATCCCCTCATGGGATTTGGCAGCAAACTTAGTCACTTTTGACTTACCATTGTTTAAGATGAAACACTTACAACCAAAGATCCTGAAATAAGATATGTTTGGTTTTTTGCCCTTCAAGATCTCATAGGGGTCTTTTTGTGGTCTTTGGTGATAGAAGCCCTGTTGAGAACATGATATGTAGTATTAACTGTCTCAGCATAAAAATATTCAGGGAGAGAACTATCACTCAACAATGTTCTCCCTGCTTCTATGAGAATCCTATTTTTCCTCTCAACTAACCTATTTTGATGGGGTGTTCTTAGAGAGGAGAATTCTTGATGAATCTCGTGTTCTTCACAGAAAGAAGTCATGGCAGTAGACTGAAATCCAGTTCCATTGTCACTTCTTATTTTTACCATAGGTCATGCAAGTTCATTCAGAATCTGCCTGATAAAATTCATGAAGATTTAGAAGGTTTCATCCTTTCTTCTAAGGAAGAACACCCAAGCAAATCTGGAATTGTCATCAACCACCACAAGGGTGTAGACCTTCCTACCTAGACTATGAACATGCATAGGACCAAACAAGTCCATATGCAGGAGATATAAGCATCTCACTAAGTCATTGGTCCCAATGCTCTTTAAGGTGGTCTTAGTCTGCTTACCCTTTTGGCAAGCAGCATGGATACCCTCCTTAGAGCATTTTATTTTGGGACCATTTCTAACGAGCTCATGACTAAAGAGCTGACCAATGGTCTTATAATTCAAATGAATCAGTCTTGTGTCATTGGATACAATGTGAGACATTGTCATTTGCAACTAGGCATATAGGGGAACTACTATCTAAGCATGACAAGTTTAAACAATAAACATCCCCACTCCTAGTGCCTGTTAAGATGACACTTTGGTCACTTAACCTCTTGATGTGGCACTTATCCTTGTGGAAGGAAATGTTATAACCAAAGTCACATAGTTGGCTTATGCTTATGAGGTTGTGTTGCAGCCCCTCCACATAAGCCATCTTTGTGATGGTGATTATTTCATTTGAGATCTTACCATAACCCCTGGTTATTCCCTTGTCAGAGCCTCGAAAGATGACCTTAGGTCCATTCTTTACTGGAGTGAACTCCTTCAACAGCTCCTTTGTTCCAGTCATATGCCTGGAATATCCACTGTCCAGGTACCATTTAGGGGAATTGGTACATGAAATAACCTGAAAAGAACACAAATTATCTCACCTTAGTACCCCAATATCTATTGGGTCCTAGGTTCACATTAGCCTGAAAACAATCTTGCCTTCCTGCAGTATTCCTGACAGGTTAGCTACCTCTAGACACTAAAGAATTATGCCAGCAATCTACAGCATAGTGGCACACTTTGCCATAACACCAGCACTCATGGATATTATATCTCCTTTTCTATTTAGGACCAGCAGTTGGCTTGACTGGTCCTTAAATAGTGGGAAGATGAGCTGTTGTATACTTATGTTTTCCTTCAGTAGCCATTTGACTGAAGGAAAGTCTTTCACCTGACTGTTTTGGTATTTTCTGAGAGCCACCAGCTGTATGTCTCTTTTCAGCTAACATACATCGGATAACATTAGAAACTGCCATTCCAGCCATGCTAGAAGACTCACTTTGAGTCACTACTTTTGTTGGATGACTCAGATTTCCTGTAGCATCATTATCCTTGAGTTTTGGGGCTAGGACACCAAAAACAAATGATCCAGGATGGGCCATTTGAATTTCCTCATGGGCAGCCTTAAAGGCTCTCACATGGTTGTATCTTCCACCTTGGATAGGACCACATTGGTCCATACCAGTGGATCTGTCATTCTCCCAGTAACCATAATATCTTTCATGGTCATACCTATTAGAAGGCAATAAGACTCTCTGAAAAGTAATTTGAGGCTAGAGGCACTACTGGTGCCGTCCCCTTTCCCTTTCCTTTTGGATTGGGAGGTCTAGCAGGTCCCTTAAATCCTAACCCTTTCTTACCCACTTGGGTAAGGTGGGTGTCAATTAAGGGAAGCACAGTGTTTGGCTTAGAAAATTTGGTCACCGACAATTTCTCATTTAGGAGATCATTTTCAAGTTTCTGGATAAGTTTCTCATTTGAGACTCTTTCCACAAACTTCCTGTCAATGATTTCCTTGAGCTGGGTTGATTGTGCAGCCATATCAGTGAGCTTTTTATTGACCTTCACACTTACTCCTAAGACTGATAAGCTCTTTTGTCTGTCTCTTGGCAAGGAACTTGCACCTCTTGAATGCTTCAAGAAGTTCTCCATACTTGTTAATTATAGAATTGGCATCATCCTCAGAATCTGAATCCTCATCATCTCTTGATGATTGAGCTTCAGAATCTGAGCTAGCCTCATGACTTGAAATAGAATGAAGAGATTTAGAATTTACCTGAGCTTGTCTAGGCTGATCCTGGCAGCTCTCTTCATTAGTTATTGCCATCAATCCATGGCATTGAACATCTTCTTCTTCATCTTTATCCATCTATGAGTCACTATCTAAATGTGATAGAGGGGCCCTAATCCATATCCTAGCAGCAGCGTATTTTCCAGGTTCTCCTTCAGCAACAGCCATTAGCCCAATGTAGGCTTCTTCTTCTTCACTATCTGACCCATAGGAAGAGTCAGACCAGGTCTTTTCCTTCTTAGCCACAAGGGACCTCTCTTTCTTCTTCCCCTTGCGGTGCTTCTTCACTTCTTCTTATTTCCTCTTCACTGGGCAGTCAGCAACTATCTGCCCAGGTTTGCTGCAGCAAAAGCAAATAACATTAGAGGAAGTTTTTTTGCTAGAGTTGGGAGCATACCTGTCCTCCTTATAGGATTTCCTTCTATGTTGTAAGGAAGAGGAATGCCTTCTATTTTTCGAATGTCCCTTCTTCATGAATTTCTGAAACTGCCTGGAGAAGGCAGCAAGGTCCTCATCAGATGTATGGTTGTCTAGAGTGCTGGTCTTTGAGCTCTTAGAATCTGACTCAGCAATTTTCCTAAGTGGAGAGTTCTTTCTTCTGCTCCTGGATGAGGTTTCAGCTTTGAAGGCAACAAACTTCTCCTTGGCATGTGATTTACTGCTCTTCTCTTCTTCCTTTCTTGTAGCAAGTTGCATCTCATATGACAGCAGCTTTCCAAATAGAGTTGGAGGAGGAGTGTCAGCTAACTTGCTCATTTCCCTAATAGCACAAATCTTTGTGTCCCAATCCTTTGAGAGAGACATGAGAAATTTGTCATTCAGCTCATAGGTGCTGCAGACCCTTCCATATGTTCTCAGTTCATTCACAATTCTAAAATATCTCTCAAAGCTCTCAGTAATGCCCTCAGACTTTCCTTGTATGAAGGCCTCATACTCCTAGTTGAGCATGAATTTTCTGTCATCACTCATTTCCTCTGAGCCCTCCATGAACACAACTAGGGTGTCCCACATATCCTTGGAGTTCTTGCATTGCACCAGATTCTAAAAGGCTGAATCATCTATTGCACTAGCAATGATGTTTTGAGCTCTCTTATCTATGGAGGCAAGTAGAAGCTCATCTTTGTTCATTTCCTCATAGGATTTAGATGTCTGGATGTTGGCATCCAGAACTGAGGTCTTCATAGGGATGAATGGTACTTCTTTAACTGAAATGTAAAACCTAGGGTCAGCAGCTTCCATGAATAGTCTGACTCTTTCTTTCCAGAGGTCAAAGCCTTCCTTTCTGCAGATTGGCAATTTCATAGTTAACAGTTCCTTGTAGTTTAAACCAGACCCCATTATTTTATCTTATAGCTAACCTTGGAGGTATACTCAGATTGTTAGATCCTTTTTGAGTAACTTATCTTTGATACCACTTGAAAGTTATTTAATTAAGGTTAGCTAGTCACCTAGAGGGGGGTGAATAGGTCTTTCAAATTTTTAGGTCTTTTTGTTGATTTGTAACTAGGTGATCTAGAGCTTGTCCTTAGCACCTGCAATATAAAAGAAAAACAACAACACAGCCAAGCACATAGTTTTTTGTAGTGGTTCCCTAATTGGGTACATCCACTTTCCCTTCCACTTATCCAACTATTTTGTTGGACTAGGCATAAACTCCACCAATATGCTCCTTAGAGCTTACACCTCAGGCCCTCAGCCTAACCCTCAGGTTCTCTTTAGAACCCTACCTCAAAACCATAAAAGTTCCTACCTTAGAGCCCTACAGAACTCCTACAGCTTAGTGGTCCACTGACCACCGACCTCGGCCTTATCTCTAAGGCCTACAGCTCAGGCTTTTCAGCCCTACCACTTCAAGCACAAAGCCCTACTCTCAGAGTGTTGCAACACTCCTATAACTCGGTACCTTTACAGGTACCTACCTCAGTGACCTTCCAGGCACCTACAGCTCAGCCTCCTCCAAGACCTATAACTCAGTGACACACTTGTCACCTATAGCTCAGTGTCTCACCGGTCACCTACCTCAGACTTATTTCTAAGACCTACTACTCAAGCTGGGAGGACGGCCCTACTCTCAGATTCGCACTTGGATCCTACCTCAGTACCCTAGCCAGGCACCTACCTTAGTGACTAATTATTCACCAACAACTCAGGCCAAAAGGCCCTACAGCTTAGATTCAGATAAACTGAATCTTACAAGAAATAATGCAAGATAAAATAAATTTGGAACAACTGACGTATAGATAAATCTCTGAGCCTACCTTGCTGGACTGAGCAGATATCAGTCTAGCCCACTTGCTGTAGAAGAGATGAGTCTTCTTCTACAGCCACTGCTTCTTTGTTGCACAGGTAAACAACTATCTGCAGTTGAAGGATGATTTCCCTTCACACAGCTATCTTCTTGCTGATCTGAAGAATCAGCGGCCTTGTCCCTGAGGGAACACTCTTGCTGAACTAGAAAGAGCTTCAGCTGACTTTTCACTGCATGCTGGCTTGCTCTGCTAGACTTTTGCTTTCAAGATTGTTGGATAAGATGAAGTCCAGCCACCTCTATTTTCTATTTTTCCTTTATGTGTTCTACATTTTTTCTCCATAACCATAATCCCCTTTTCTTTCACCTTTTTATATTTGTTGATTTGAATCAACGGCACAGTTTGAGAGTGGGCCCGGCCAAGGATGGTGAGCGACATCTCCCTCAAAAAAGGACAAATACAGCATTCGGCGCTACAACTGCTTTCCTGCAATGACATGAACTATTTTGACTTTGACTACTTCTGGTGACATCAGTAATGGTCATCCTATGCTGTTGTAGCTTTCCCGCAACGGCATGAGATACTTTGACTTGTTGACTTTTGAAGACGTCAGTAGTGGTCATCACCATCTGGACTTAGAAAAATTCCAGAACTTCATTAAGCGTTGAGTGATGTAAAGTCACTCAACGTCATCTGTCTTGGCTCTTCATTAGAAGCATTAAGTGAACTTGCCTCACTCAACGCTTCTGGACTTAGAGAAATTCTGCTGGCTTTGTCTCAGCGGTTCCTTCTCAATTGTCTCAGAAGTTTCTTCTTCACAGCTGAGACTATCTCCTGGCTCAGCGGTTTCTTCTCAGCGGTCTCAACGCTTTCTTCTTCTTAGCTGAGACTGTCTTTTATCTCAGCGGTTTCTTCTCAGCAGTCTTAACGCTTTCTTCTTCATTAGAAGCGTTGAGTGAACCTGCTTCACTCAACACTTCTGGATTTAGAGAAATCCAACTTGTTTTGTCTCGGCGGTTATGCTGAGTCATACTTCTCAGTTGTCTCAGGTGTCTCGGTGCTTTTGTCTTAGTCAAATTTTCTGGCTTTAGTTCGACGAATGTTGAACTGCGTTCGACGATCGGTTGGCTGAGCTCGATGAATTCTGAATCCCAATGCTTCTGAATTTAGATCGACGAATGGTGAGCTCAGCTCGACGAAAGGTGAGCTGAGCTCGACGATTTCTGAATCCCAAGCTTTTGAATTTAGCTTGACGAACGGTGAGCTCAGCTCGACGAAAGGTGAGCTGAGCTTGACGAATTCTAAATCTTCTAGCTTACTCTTAAATTTCACCTGTCCAATCATGGACAACCTGCATCCATGAACTCAAGCACACATCAAATACATTATGTGTGTATGTCATTGATCGGTTTGACTTCTTACAAATCTGTGACATTGAGATCAATAGACCCAACAACAATCCAATAGAATGAAAGGAGGGCTTAGGGCTTCTTTTACCATTTTGACAGTGACTTTTCTGTAATTAAGTGGTTAGGGTGGTTTTGCGGCTATTTGCATATCGTAAACTTGTTTTATACACATTAAGAGTAGTTTTGCAACCAATTTATGTACTACAAGCATATCGTAACCAATTTATGTATTATAAAAACACCCATTACGGATATGGCTATGCACACACTTTAACCACATTGTTTGTTATACGCAGATCGTTATACTCATTTTCGTTATACGCATGTTGCTATGTCATATTTTGTTATGCGTGCAATTATGTGACCGGTTATGCTAAAACCTATTATGGGGATTTAGTTATACGCACCACCCATAATGGGTGGTTATGCATGTCATGGGGTGCAGTGGTTACCGTCCAAGGTGATATGATGGCAGGGAGTTAGGCGGGGTCGAGGAGGAGGCCAACGGCGACCGAATGGCCGTCCGGTGGAAGCCGTGGAGATTGATGGCGGGGCCCGGCCGGCGGGGGCCGGCCGGTGGAGAGCTGACCGGGTGGTCGGTAATGCGCCCTGAGAGGGGTTGTGGGCCGACCGACTGAGGGAGCCGATTGGGCACCTTCTCGCAGTGGTCGGCCAGCCACACGCATGATGTGTGCCGCCATGAGGCCACGAGGTCGGCCATTTGAGGTCACTCGGCCTTACGACTGCAGGGCTACGGTCGATCGCGCGGTCTCTTGACCAAACCTCAAATAGGCCACCCGGAGGCTAGCGACCGATCGCGCACGGCGCCCCACGGCCGATCGTGTGCACCGGTCCGTCTCTGCGGCGGTGGTGCGACTCCGTCCGGGGTAGTCACGCGCGCTGCCGGATAGCTAGGGCGATCATGGCGTTAGTTGGGAATAAGGGAATTTCGGCTATCTGCAGCCCAAAATTCCAATAAATTAAGGGTGTACATATCAAGCATCTCAGAAAAACTCCAAATAACACACAAATTTTAGTACCCTACTCATATATTCTCTCTCTCTCTGTCATTCACTAACCCACAACCCAAGCTGGCTCACTTCTTATCCCCATCGTTCCCAATTTTGCTTTCATCGCCAACACCGCTCGTCATCATTTCCACCTTAGGCAACTCTTCTGGCAGAGGTTGAGTCCTTTTTCTGTAATTTTGTGGAAGATCCAGCGATTCTCCGGCGACGCAAGTTTGTTGCACCTTTGGCGTCGACACTGTAAATCATCCGGAGGTGCTAGGGTAAGCTTATATTTTATCCTTAATTTAGAAACTCCATTCCTCTCCCATGTTAGGTTGTCTTGTGATTTTCGTTGATTCATATGCTAGATTTCTGGACGGTGTCCCTATACCTGTGAGCAGTAAACCATGCCTCTATTTTATGTGTACTCATGTAATAGGTATACCTATACCTATAACCGATATATCACACATATGTGATAGTCAGCTCACCGCTTCCGCATGTATACATATCCACTATCTACTTATATAACCTGCCCTGACAACTACTATCTACTTACATATCCACTATCTACTATCTACTTACATATCCACTATCTACTTCCGCATGTATATCTGTATATATCTATATACAGATATATATATATATATAATATATATCTGTGTGTGTAAGAGGCAGAACAAAATAATAATAACAAATTTTTTATTCTCAGATTCCTCTTCACTCTCTTGTGTTTCGATTTATATAACCTGCCCTGACAACTGTTGATACTGAAACAAATGAATTGGTGATGATATTTTGTATATTTGTTTTTTTTTCTTTTTGCTCCATTTGTTCAATAAGAAATATTATTATACTTTTGTTCAAAGTATTGTTAGGATATAAATGTTGTATTTTGTGTTTTGAAATGAATGAGTAAATTTTTATAAAAAATTGTTGTGTGATAATAGCCTAATGGTGTGAAAATAATTTTTTTAGATGCTAATATAATATGATGGCTAATAGCAAATTCTGGGATACTAATAACATTGCTCATTCCAAAAAAACTAATTCATGCACCGAACAAATCAAAAAAAAAAAATTTCGGCGATGATCACTTATAGTTATATATGTGTTCCATACATTCTACGCTCTTTCCAATTCATCAACAGAGCCTTTTGAGTGGGCCGAGCAAGGAGATGTCCATGCGCAATTTCTTCTCAGGTGTCAATTGAAAACTCATAGTTCAATTATTTTCATCTTATATGGATAATTACACAATGGTTCGCACCTTATAACCAAGCTTCACTTGGCAAAGCTCGAATCTTAGGCTTCATTTGGTTCGGCGGTGGCAGGTCGATCCGGCGGATGGAAACGTAGTGTTCGAATCGGAGGGGGGAGGTGGCTTCTCCAAACGGAGCTTTTTGGGGCGTTTCTCAAGGCGGGCGGGTGGAAACGGAGCAAACGCCGCCGGAGGTTCATTTGTTTACACGCCTTCCGGCGACGTTTGCCCCAAACGGAGTGGCAAAACGCCGAACCAAATAGAGCCTTAGTGTATGGCCCTGAACTTATTCGACCAAAAAGGCAAATTTATTGTGGTGGAGACCAACTCAGATCAAGTCGATGCCAAAGTGTTCGACGTCGCATCCGATCGGACCTCTACCAACTTTCAACTTTGCATAGTTTATTTGTGACATTTTATTGCACTTTATTTGCATTTAATTGTGCTTGTATTTATTGTATTTGTATTTTGTATTTACAAATATATATATACGCACATATATTATATATATATATCGGATAAATGTATATACACTTAACGCGTATATACGGATATATGCGCCTTTTTGAACTGCGTCTTTTACGTGCGTCTTTTATTGCACTTTATTTGCATTTAATTGTGCTCCACGAGATCTACAACTTTCATGTTGAACAATTTTTGATTTGAAGCCGTTTAGACTCCTGAATTTCCCCCGAAAAAATCACGCAAAACATATGTATGTTCCGCGTGATTTTTTTCGGGGGCCAAATGGGGGGCCTAAACGGCTTCAAATCAAAATATGTTAAACATGAAAGTTGTATATCTTGTCTAGAACTACAATTTTCATGTTGAACATTTTTCATGAAAATGCACGTAAAAGACACAGTTTAAAAATGCGCGTATATAAGCATATACACTTAACGCGTATATACATCATATCTTATATATCTTATCTTATACATATAAAGCAATATACATATCTTGAGACACACTATATTTTACGTTTTGACAATTGGATCTTATCAAATAAAACTTGCCTCACTCAACGCTTCTGGACTTAGAGAAATTCTGCTGGCTTTGTCTCAGCGGTTCCTTCTCAATTGTCTCAGAAGTTTCTTCTTCACAGCTGAGACTATCTCCTGGCTCAGCGGTTTCTTCTCAGCGGTCTCAACGCTTTCTTCTTCTTAGCTGAGACTGTCTTTTATCTCAGCGGTTTCTTCTCAGCGGTCTTAACGCTTTCTTCTTCATTAGAAGCGTTGAGTGAACCTGCTTCACTCAACACTTCTGGATTTAGAGAAATCCAACTTGTTTTGTCTCGGCGGTTATGCTGAGACATACTTCTCAGCTGTCTCAGGTGTCTCGGTGCTTTTGTCTTAGTCAAATTTTCTGGCTTTAGTTCGACGAATGTTGAACTGCGTTCGACGATCGGTTGGCTGAGCTCGATGAATTCTGAATCCCAATGCTTCTGAATTTAGATCGACGAATGGTGAGCTCAGCTCGACGAAAGGTGAGCTGAGCTCGACGATTTCTGAATCCCAAGCTTTTGAATTTAGCTTGACGAACGGTGAGCTCAGCTCGACGAAAGGTGAGCTGAGCTTGACGAATTCTAAATCTTCTAGCTTACTCTTAAATTTCACCTGTCCAATCATGGACAACCTGCATCCATGAACTCAAGCACACATCAAATACATTATGTGTGTATGTCATTGATCGGTTTGACTTCTTACAAATCTGTGACATTGAGATCAATAGACCCAACAACAATCCAATAGAATGAAAGGAGGGCCTAGGGCTTCTTTTACCATTTTGACAGTGACTTTTCTGTAATTAAGTGGTTAGGGTGGTTTTGCGGCTATTTGCATATCGTAAACTTGTTTTATACACATTATGAGTAGTTTTGCAACCAATTTATGTACTACAAGCATATCCTAACCAATTTATGTATTATAAAAACACCCATTACGGATATGGCTATGCACACACTTTAACCACATTGTTTGTTATACGCAGATCGTTATACTCATTTTCGTTATACGCGTGTTGCTATGTCATATTTTGTTATGCGTGCAATTATGTGACCGGTTATGCTAAAACCTATTATGGGGATTTAGTTATACGCACCACCCATAATGGGTGGTTATGCATGTCATGGGGTGCAGTGGTTACCGTCCAAGGTGATATGATGGCAGGGAGTTAGGCGGGGTCGAGGAGGAGGCCAACGGCGACCGAATGGCCGTCCGGTGGAAGCCGTGGAGATTGATGGCGGGACCCGGCCGGCGGGGGCCGGCCGGTGGAGAGCTGACCGGGTGGTCGGTAATGCGCCCTGAGAGGGGTTGTGGGCCGACCGACTGAGGGAGCCGATTGGGCACCTGCTCGCAGTGGTCGGCCAACCACACGCATGATGTGTGCGGCCATGAGGCCACGAGGTCGGCCATTTGAGGTCACTCGGCCTTACGACTGCAGGGCTACGGTCGATCGCGCGGTCTCTTGACCAAACCTCAAATAGGCCACCCGGAGGCGAGCGACCGATCGCGCACGGCGCCCCACGGCCGATCGTGTGCACCGGTCCGTCTCTGCGGCGGTGGTGCGACTCCGTCCGGGGTAGTCACGCGCGCTGCCGGATAGCTAGGGCGATCATGACGTTAGTTGGGAATAAGGGAATTTCGGCTATCTGCAGCCCAAAATTCCAATAAATTAAGGGTGTCCATATCAAGCATCTCAGAAAAACTCCAAATAACACACAAATTTTAGTACCCTACTCATATATTCTCTCTCTCTCTGTCATTCACTAACCCACAACCCAAGCTGGCTCACTTCTTATCCCCATCGTTCCCAATTTTGCTTTGATCGCCAACACCGCTCGTCATCATTTCCACCTTAGGCAACTCTTCTGGCAGAGGTTGAGTCCTTTTTCTGTAATTTTGTGGAAGATCCAGCGATTCTCCGGCGACGCAAGTTTGTTGCACCTTTGGCGTCGACACTGTAAATCATCCGGAGGTGCTAGGGTAAGCTTATATTTTATCCTTAATTTCCATTCCTCTCCCATGTTAGGTTGTCTTGTGATTTTCGTTGATTCATATGCTAGATTTCTGGACGGTGTCCCTATACCTGTGAGCAGTAAACCATGCCTCTATTTTATGTGTACTCATGTAATAGGTATACCTATACCTATAACCGATATATCACACATATGTGATAGTCAGCTCACCGCTTCCGCATGTATACATATCCACTATCTACTTATATAACCTGCCCTGACAACTACTATCTACTTACATATCCACTATCTACTATCTACATACATATCCACTATCTACTTCCGCATGTATATCTGTATATATCTATATACAGATATATATATATATATCTATATATATATATATATATATATATATATCTGTGTGTGTAAGAGGCAGAACAAAATAATAATAACAAAATTTTTATCCTCAGATTCCTCTTCACTCTCTTGTGTTTCGATTTATATAACCTGCCCTGACAACTGTTGATACTGAAACAAATGAATTGGTGATGATATTTTGTATATTTGTTTTTTTTTCTTTTTGCTCCATTTGTTCAATAAGAAATATTATTATACTTTTGTTCAAAGTATTGTTAGGATATAAATGTTGTATTTTGTGTTTTGAAATGAATGAGTAAATTTTTATAAAAAATTGTTGTGTGATAATAGCCTAATGGTGTGAAAATAATTTTTTTAGATGATGATGGCTAATAGCAAATTCTGGGATACTAATAACATTGCTCATTCCAAAAAAACTAATTCATGCACCGAACAAATCAAAAAAAAAAATTTCGGCGATGATCACTTGTAGTTATATATGTGTTCCATACATTCTACGCTCTTTCCAATTCATCAACAGAGCCTTTTGAGTGGGCCGAGCAAGGAGATGTCCATGCGCAATTTCTTCTCAGGTGTCAATTGAAAACTCATAGTTCAATTATTTTCATCTTATATGGATAATTACACAATGGTTCGCACCTTATAACCAAGCTTCACTTGGCAAAGCTCGAATCTTAGTGTATGGCCCTGAACTTATTCGACCAAAAAGGCAAATTTATTGTGGTGGAGACCAACTCAGATCAAGTCGATGTCAAAGTGTTCGACGTCGCATCCGATCGGACCTCTACCAACTTTCAACTTTGCATAGTTTATTTGTGACATTTTATTGCACTTTATTTGCATTTAAGTGTGCTTGTATTTATTGTATTTGTATTTTGTATTTACAAATATATATACGCACATATATTATATATATATATATCGGATAAATGTATATACACTTAACGCGTATATACGGATATATGCGTCTTTTTGAACTGCGTCTTTTACGTGCGTCTTTTATTGCACTTTATTTGCATTTAATTGTGCTCGACGAGATCTACAACTTTCATGTTGAACAATTTTTTATTTGAAGCCGTTTAGACTCCTGAATTTCCCCCGAAAAAATCACGCAAAACATATGTATGTTCCGTGTGATTTTTTTCGGGGGTCAAATGGGGGGCCTAAACGGCTTCAAATCAAAATATGTTAAATATGAAAGTTGTATATCTTGTCTAGAACTACAATTTTCATGTTGAACATTTTTCATGAAAATGCACGTAAAAGACAGTTTAAAAATGCGCGTATATAAGCATATACACTTAACGCGTATATACATCATATCTTATATATCTTATCTTATACATATAAAGCAATATACATATCTTGAGACACACTATATTTTACGTTTTGACAATTGGATCTTATCAAATAAATCTTATCCCTACATGAGAGAGGGGGAGAAAAAATAAGAGAGAGATGGCCGAAGGGAGAGGAGAAAGGGGCAGAGGGAGAGGGGGAGGAGAGAGAGGGCGAGAGAAAGAGAGAATTGGAAGAGAAAAAGGACGAGAAATTAATATTTTTACGTTAAAAGGTAAATTTTTTTGATAAAAGAAAAGTTGTGATATCGATTTATATTTTTTTACAGTCATTTTGAATACTCATATGTATATATTGCGAGCGATGCCCGCCTTGATGCAGGCGCAGCCCGAAACGACGCATCGAGCACGGGCGAAGCCCGTGCGGAGGCGGGCGAAGCTAGCCTAGATGCCGTCGAAGACCGCCCGAGAGCATCGAGCAAGGGCGTAGCCCGTGCGAATATGCTCATATATATATGTGTGTGTGTGTGTGTGTGTGTGTGTGTGTGTGTGTGTGTGTGTACGCACACACACACGAGCATCTAAGCGGGCTTCGGCAGCATCTAGGCAGGCATCACCCGCCTCCACACGGGCATCGCCCATGCTCGATGCGTCGTTGCGGGTTGCGCCCGCATCAAGACGGGCAGCGCCCGCAATAAATACATACGAGTACTCAAAATAACCGTAAAAAAATATAAATCGATATTACAATTTTTATACTATAAAAAAAATTATGTGTTGACGTAAAAACATTAAATTTTCATGTCCTTTCTCTTCTTATTTTCTCCTTTTCTCTCTCCCTCTCTCTCATCCCCCTCTCTCTGCCCTTTCACCTCTCCCTTCTGTCATCTCTCTCCAATTCTCTCCTCCTCCTCTCCTCTCTCTCTCATGTATTGATATGATTTATTTGATGAGATTCAATGGTCAAAACTTAAATTATGGTGTGTCTCAAGATATGTATATTGTTATTAAAACAATAGTCATATTTGGAGCATACCATGAAAGTCATCTGGACCGTCTGATCTACAGAAAATCGTATCTGGCCATTGGATCTAAAAAACCAGGTCTGTCAATATCCACATCTCCAAAAATATCACTGTTCCATTCTTCAGATTTCCCGATACCGTCATTCTGCCTCTCGTGCCTTCACGGCCTCACCACGCCAACGCCGCCGGCCTGCACGACGCCCACCGGGTTGTTCGCCGGCCTTCGGCGAACCCGCCGGGAGTTGTCCGGCGGCGAGCGGGCAGGGTCACCGCCGGCGGTGGCCCTGACCGTGAGCTCCGATGGGCGCCGGGCAGGCCGCCGACGACGGCGGGGTGAGGCCGTGTAGGCACAAGAGGCAGAATTGAGATATTGGGATTTTGGGTTTTGTTTTTTTTCCTATTTTATAATTTAATAATTAATTAAATAATTTATATTCTTTATAATTAATAAAATTATTAAAAATTCAAAAAATTAAAATTTTGAATGCTTTTAAATACTTTTATAATTTAATGAAGTCCGCCGAAAGGTCTAGCGGGCGAAGCCCACTTAGTTGCAGGCGAAACCCGCAGCGACGGATCGAGAACGGGCGAAGTCATTCCTGTTGAAACCAAAGTAGAGCCGGTTCAGCCATTCCTGTTGGCAAAAAGCCGCATCACTGTTTATCTTTCCAATTCATGCTTGTTAGGGATCGATGGAGACAGAGCCCCGTCAATGGCACTGTGCCAGGAAGAAGCTGCACCATCTCAGACTAAAGCGCTGCTCCAAGAGAAGCTCCTGTGTATGTTCTCCCCACGATCCAGCCACATCTAAGCTTCGCAAGGCAGGGCGACGCTTCTCTGATAGTTTCGGCCACCATCTCCTCCACATATGCTCCAACACCTACGGTTCTGCCATCACAAGAAGAGGGTTCCAGTTATTTTTTGTTTCAGTTTATGATAAATTGATTTCATTTTCAGAATCCTATATAAGGGGGATCCATGTTCTGCAATAGGTGGTTGTTAGAGATTTTGATTGTTTTGTTCTTTCATTTGTGAGCCCTGTTGTGTTGAATGCTGATTAGCTTCCTGTGTGTGTATCCTGTTGACTGTTGACGATTTTACTGTTGCTGCTCTCTTTCCTTGGAGATAAACAGTGGGATGATCAAATGAATGTGGTTATTTGCTTTCATTAATGGAAATTGATCCCTGGGTTCAATGTTGTCGTAAGATTGTGAGGTGTTAGATGATTAAAAAAAATGACTGCAATTGTTGCTGGTAAATGTTGAGAGTTTCCTGTAGGTGAAGTGTTGAATGGTGGAATGAATTCATTTTTCATTGAGTGAAGTGATTGAGATTTTATGGAGCCACCTTCTGGTGAGCAAGTGAAATATTTCTGTGTTGCCCGTGTGCGATAGCGGCCGAACTCGGAGCATGGAGATCGAAGGTAACGATGAATTCCTCGCGTCGAGTTCGAATACGGAACGACGTCTCTTTCCGTGGGGAACTTGCTTCTATTCCTCAGCTCCTTTGCTTGTGTCTATATTTTCTCTTAAGATTTTAGATTTATGCTGGGTTTTCGCCTGAATATTGTCAGCAAACGCTACGTCGAAAATTCCAAACAGAAACGTATTTGGAGTTCATGATTTCTGTTTTGCTACGACACGAGGACGGAACGAAAGTTGCGAACTTCCTTCCCCGGGTTTAGAATCAAACCATTATTTTAAGAAAAAAATTTTAGCAAAATAGTTTTTTTGTGTTTTATAAAAAATGAACGTTGCTTAATTTCATAAAGTCTGTCAACGACCGCTCTAATTATTTTTTAAAATTCAACTATTCATTGCATGCATTTAATGTTTCCTAGAAAAAATTGACAGGCACGCAAAGTCTACGCGTCGTCTTGCATCAATTTGGTATTAAAGGTAGGTTCTGAAATTTTTCTAAGTTTTGGAAATGCGCCCGGCATAGAATTGGAAACTGCATAGCATTTATTTTTTTAAAAAAAAATTTAATCGCATAAACATACATTTGTTTTTACTAGTTTGTTTGTATGCATTTGCGTAGTGATAGGTTAGTGAGTATGAGTTCACAACATCACAATTCACCACCTGAATACCCTCATGAGGTAAACTTGGAGATGCGTCGAGTTGAACATGGTCAACCGAGTCATGGAAACGAATGGAATGAACCACCCACGTAATTTCTACCATTCGCCTACCAAATAGCCGAGTTGAACATTTCCATGCTAGAAGGGTTCGAAAACCTTAGTGTTAGGGTGAATATCTTGGAAGTACCCCCTCGAACGTCAATACCACCTCCAATTCCTGATGAACATTCTGTGCAACCCCATTACGATGTATCACCAGCTTACGCAAAAAGGTCAGCACTTAGGAGATATCTTCTTTTTGAGGAAGAGGTTAAAAAATCTCATAGATAGGTTTGATTTTGAGTACGACTAGGGTAGGAATTTTCCGAGGAATTTTTCAGAACCACGACAAGAGCCTTTCTTAGGTATGTGAGATCATTATCAGGAGAAATCCTATAATGACGTAGCTAGAGAAGAGCGACTGCGAGACCATCGTATGCCTATACCGATCATGTATCGTGTTGATCGATCTAGAGATTGGCATCAACCGCCACCCCTACGACGTCGAGACGATCGTGATCCTTACGATGATGATTACGACTATCCTCCCCGGGAAAGGCAATCGGATCTTACACGTGTTGTGAAGTTAGATCTGCCACTTTATGATGGGTCTATGGATCTCAATGTCTTTTCAGACTGGGTTATAGACATAGAGACCTATTTTGAGTTATACCGTATGACGGAAGATCAAAAGGTTCAGTTTGTCAAGATGAGATTGTCTGGGAGAGCGAAAATTTTTTGGATATGTGAGGAGCGTAGTCTAGAGAGGAATGGACGCCCTCTTATTACACATTGGGCACACATGAAAGTTATATTGGAGGAGCACTACATTCCCCAACACTACCAGACCCGTCTACTAGACGAGTTGACGTCTCTACATCAAGGGTCCAAATCTGTTTCTGATTATTTAGCTGAGATGAATGATCTTATGATTAGGTACAATGTACTCGAACACCCATGAAACACATAATCTAAATTTAATTGTGGACTACGATCTGAGATCCGCGATGAGTTGATTCGATATGGCCATTATTCCTTTTCTGAGACTGTATCTATCGCCATCGATATAGAGGAGCATCAAAAGAGAACCTTCCGGTTCAAACCTCAAAACAAAACTAATACCCCTTATTAGAAATATGAACCAAAGGGTAAGAAGAGTGCTTCAAAGCCTACCTCAACCTATACGAGAGATCAAAAAGAGAAGTCCCCTATGGGAACTGTGACCCCTTCATAGATCTGATGTTATGAGTGCCAGCAGATGGGTCATATATGTAGGGATTGTCCCAAGAGGAAAGGCACGTTAGCTATTCATGAGGTGACTGAGAACGATGAGCCTGTAGAAGAAGTTGGAGTAGAGAGACTCATGCATATTGAATGATGAAGTGAACGGTATGCCTACTGGTGAGGAGATAGATCCTAGCATTCTAGTGGTGAGATGTATGTTATCTACATCAAAAGAATTGTTAAAGTAGCGAACAAACGACCAAAAACAAGCCGGAATTTTGAATAATTGAAAGTTTTATTATCCAAAAAGATATCTATTACAAAGGTATGTCCTCCCTTATATAGAATGGAGGAGAGATGAGAGAATACAAATAAGAGATGTGGGACTAAAAATTTACAGGACTAAGCGAACTATACAGAACAAACCGCACAAGCCGCGCGGTTAGACAGAAGGGCTAACCGCATGGCTACCACCAGAGAGAAAGAGAGATTGCCAGGGTAGACCGCTAGACCGCCCGGTCACCAACTTCAACACTCCCCCTCAAGCTGGAGCATATATATATCGATCATGCCCAGCTTGTCACAAATATGAAGAAATGAGGCGGAAACTGGCTTGGTGAAGATGTCAGTCAGCTCTTTATCAGAAGTGACAAAGGGAGAGCAAATTTGTTCCTTTAAGATCTCTTCACGAATGAAATGACAGTCGACCTCAATGTTCTTTGTTCTTTCATGGAAGACCAGATTTTTTGAGATGTATATGACGGCCTTGTTATCACAGAATATAGGTAAAGGATGGTTGTAGACCTCTCCTAAATCTAGCATGAGAGCCCGCATCCATTTTAACTCACAAGTGGTCGACGTCATACTGCGATACTCAGCTTCTGCACTGGACCTGGAGACAACAGACTGCTTCTTGCTCTTCCATCTCACCATATTTCCCCCAACAAAGGTGCAAAAACCTGAGGTTGACTTGCGATCCCCTTTGTCATCAGCATAACTTGCATCTGAGTATGCTTCAACCCTCAGATGACCATTCTTCTGAAAAAGTAATTCTTTCCCAAGCGTTGCTTTGACATACTCCAAGATCCGCAAGGAGGACTGTAGATGGCACTCCCTAGGTGCTTGCATGAATTGACTCACCTTGCCCACAGCATAGGAAATGTCGGGCCTGTTCAGTGTGAGATATATGAGCTTACCAACCAGACGCCTGTACCGCGAACTATCTGAAAGAGGAGGCGAATCATCTGTCCAGGTTTTGTCTTCTCCAGTTGTCATGGGGCATCGGGCAGGTTTTGCTCCAGTTAATCCTGCCTCTTTTAAAAGATCAAGGGCATACTTACGCTGAGAGAGAACTAAGGAGACGGGCTTCCGAGAGATTTCGATCCTCAGAAAGTACTTTGGAGAGCCCATATCTTTCGTGATCAGATGTTGACGAAGATGTCGCTTTGTCAGGGCTACCCCTTCCTGGTCATCGCTAGTGAGAAGAATATCATCGACGTACACAGACAGAACAACCAGCCCCAAAGGGGTTTTGCGAATAAACAGAGAGTGATCGGCAGAGCTTCGCGCAAAACCAACGGCCGCCACGATGTCGTTGAACTTGTCAAACCAAGCTCGAGGGCTCTGCTTGAGGCCATAGATTGCCTTCTTCAGCTGGCATACTCGTGTCTCCCCCTGAGCAACATACCCAGGAGGTTGCTCCATGTAAACGGCCTCCTGAAGATCACCATAAAGGAAGGCATTCTTGACATCCAGCTGGGAAATCGGCCAATCCCTATTTACCGCCACAGAGAGAAGGACCCGGATAGTGCTGAGACGAGCCACGGGGGAGAAGGTGTCAAATTAATAAACCCCATAGGTCTGAGTAAAGCCCTTAGCAACAAGGCGAGCCTTATAACGATCCACAGTGCCGTCTGGGCCAAATTTGACCATAAAGACCCAGCAACAGCCAACAACATCAGTGCCGAAGGGAGGAACAAGATTCCAGGTACCCCGCTCAGTTAGGGTCGCCATTTCTTCATACATGGTCATCTTCCAATGAGGAATAGCAAGGGCCTCCTGATAGGAGCGGGGTGTGGCAGTGGCAGAGATAGCCAGTGCAAATGCCCTGCGAGAAGGGGTAAGACGATCATAGGAAACAACAGCAGCAAGGGGGTGTAGGGTACACGTCTGCACCCCTTTGCGAAGAGCTATAGGAAGATCCAGGTCAGCGGGTCCCGCGGCATCCGGAGCATCCGTGGCAGAGAGAGCTGGCCCGGGAGTAGAGAGCGACGGCAGCGGAGATGAGGGAGACGGTGGCGGAGAAGGGGGAGAGAGATGTGGAGGGAGAGAAGTGGATGGATACGGTGTAAGGGTGGAGATCGTAGTAGGAGACGAGGGAACGAAGGGAACGGCAGGAGAATCAGAAGTGGGAGAAGAGGAGAGGAGTCATCCGAGAAGTAGGAGGTATTCTCGAAGAAGGTGACGTCAGCAGAGACGAACTGCTTACGAAAGACGGGATCAAAGCAACAATAGCCTTTCTGAGTGGTGGAGTACCCCAGAAAGACACATTTGGTGGAGCGAGGGGAGAGCTTATCACTGGTGGCAGAAGGGGTATGCACAAAGGCGGTGCATCCAAAGATTTGGAGAGGTAGAGGAAACGGCTCCTTGCCCGGATACAGAATGGAGAATGGGGTTTTTCCGTGGAGAACCGTGGAGGGAATGCGATTGATAAGGTAGCAGGCAAAGAGAAAAGCATAGCCATAATAGGAGCGAGGAACATGCATCTGGGTCATCAAGGTGCGAGCGACATCGAGGAGGTGACGGTTTTTGCGTTCTACCACACCATTTTGTTGTGAAGTATAGACACAACTAGTTTGATGAATAATCTCATTTTGCATGCAGAATGTAGAAAAGTCATGACTGATATATTTTTTGGCATTATCAGATCAAAAAACTTTGATAGAAACATTAAACTGAGTTTTAATCATGAGATAGAAGGACGTCCATATAGAGAATAATTTGGAGCGATCTTTTAACAGATACACCCACGTACAGCGAGAGAAATCATCAATGAACGTGACAAAATATGAACTACCCCGACCAATGGTAAGAGTAGGAGAAGGACCCCAAATATCTGAGTGGATGAGATCAAACGGACGGGTAGATCCACGAACGTGCTTTGGAGGGAAGGAGGAGCGGTGATGCTTGCCAAGCTGACAGGCCTCACAGTTGAGCGGAGGACTTTGTGGAGGAAGTTGGGGCAAAAGTTGACGAAGAAGACGTGGAGGAGCATGACCAAGGCGGAGATGCCATTGGAGAATATCTGTGGATGTGGAGGAGAAGGTGGAAAAAGCAGAAATGTTATCCAGGAAGTATAGACCGTCACTCTCAGTCTCAGTAGCAATCGTCCATTGGGAGTCCAGATCCTGAAAAGAGCAAGAAGTAGAAGTAAATGTGACGGAACACTGTAATTGCTTGCATAGAGAGGTAACAGATAATAAGTTGCACGGGAACTTGGGCACGTATAGAGTATCCGCCAAGTGAAGAGACGGAGTGACATGAACTATCCCCATCCCATGGACTGATGAGGAAGAGCCGTCAGCGAGAATAACCGGGGGCAACCGATCATGTGTTTCTAGGAGAGAAAAACACTAGAGATTGTCGGTCATATAATTTGTAGCACCGGTGTCGATCAGCCATTTTCCTTGAGTAACAACGTGGGCACTACCAGAAGACGTGACCACCGAGGCGAACGGCTTTGAGGAGTATATGAAAGCCATGAAGGGAGGAATAAAAAAACTACAGCGGTCACGGTGACAGCACACCAGCGGCAAGAAGGGCCACGACCAAGGTGCAGAGCAAGGCAAAGGGGAAGAAGAGGGAAGCACAAGCCGCGCGACTTAACAGGAGGTCGCGGCGACTAACAAGCAGGAGCGGCTAAAGGAAGAAAGGCAAAGAGGCCGCCGAAACAAGGAAGAACCCGAGCGAATAGAGAGAAAGTCCGCTGGGAGGCAAACAGCTCGCAGCAAGAAGAAGGAGAAACAAAGAGGTCGCGCACACAAAGGGCAACGACAAGGAGAGAAGAAGCCGCGCGAACAGGGCGCAAGCAGGCGGAAGAAACAAGTCGCGAGGACAGGTCGCGAGGTTGGAGAGGGCGCACAGAATCAGGAGGAGAAAATCGAGTCCTCTGATACCATGTTAAAGTAGCGAACAAACGACCAAAAACAAGCCGGAATTTTGAATAATTGAAAGTTTTATTATCCAAAAAGATATCTATTACAAAGATATGCCCTCCCTTATATAGAATGGAGGAGATATGAGAGAATACAAATAAGAGATGTGGGACTAAAAATTTACAGGACTAAGCGGACTATACAGAACAAACCGCACAAGCTGTGCGGTTAGACAGAAGGGCTAACCGCACGTCTACCACCAGAGAGAAAGAGAGATTACCAGGGTAGACCGCTAGACCGCCCGGTCATCAACTTCAACAAGAATCAACCGATTATTGGCGGACGAACATCTTTTAGGCCTACTTCAAGGCTGGGGAGAAAGTGTGTCATTTAGTACTAGATAGTGAGAGTTGTATGAACGTCATTGTTGAGACAGCTTTAGCCCACATGGAACTCACTACTGAGACACACCCATCCCCATTTCTGGTAGCTTTGGTCACCAAGACTACATTTTCAGTGACTAGGAGATATTTATTTCTCATCACGATCGGTATGTATTCCAATAAGATCTGGTGTGATATTATGCTTATGGATGTGTGCCACGTATTATTTGGGAGACCTTGGTTATACGATCAAGATGTTCTCAAACATGGTAGATCCAAAACTTGCTCCTTTCTACTAAATAGAAAGAGAGTAGTGTTGAATATGGTGCAACTCATAGCACCAACATCCTACACGAGCAGTAGTTCGAAAGAATCTCTTCCTCCAACTGAAAGGGAGAAGATTTCTAGCATGGTACGAGGCACGGAGTTCCATCGAGAGAGTCTTGATGGCAGCTTCTATTGTGCCTTATTGATTTTACAGGCATCTGACATATTGGAGAAGTATGAGTCTATACCTATACCTACTAGGAGACTCTTAGAGGAGTTCCAGGATATACACCCGGATGAGCTTTCGGCTGACCCATGAGATGTATTTAACACACAATAGATCTTATTTCTGGAACTTTCCTCCCACATTAGCTGTATTACCAATTGAATCCTTCTGCCCACTAGGAGCTATAGATACAGATCAGAGAGTGACTTGATAGAGGCTTTATTCTTTGTAGCCTTAGTCCATGTGCGGTGCCTGTCCTCCTTGCTCTGAAGAAGGATGGTACTTGATTTATGTGCGTTGATAGTTGTGTTATCAATAAGATCACTATGAAATACTGATTCTTGATACCCCGATTGGATGACATTTTGTACATATTGACTAGAGCCACAATCTTTTCTAAGATTGACCTTTGTAGCGGTTATCATCAGGTTCATATACGCGAAGGAGATGAGTGGAAGACTTCCTTCAAGTCAAAGGATGGACTTTATGAGTGGCTTGTGATGCCCTTTGGTTTATCCAATAACTCTAGTACTTTCGCTCGGATAATTGAAATCTTCATACCTTATATATGGAAGTTCGTAGTAGTCTATTTCGACGATATTTTTATATATAGTCGGACTGAGAGTGAGCACTTGACTCACCTACGTACTATCTTCACGCTCCTGCGAGCCAAGTGAATGTATATCAACTTGAAGAAGTGTGTTTTTATGGCTATGTCTGTCATCTTTCTTGGATATATAGTGAGCTCCGCTGATATCATAATGGATCCCGACAAAGTTCGAGCAATTCGTGAGTGGCCTACCCCTCAAAACATTCATGATGTTTGTAGTTTTCATGGACTAACCACATTTTATCGTCGATTCATTAAGAACTTCAGTACGATTATGACACATGTCACTGAGTGTACGAAGAAGGTAAGTTTCCAGTGGACGTCATCGATAGCTAGAGTCTTTCATATTAGCAAGGATAAAATGTCCACAGCACATGTTTTGAGACTCCTTGATTTCAGTCAAGTGTTTGAGGTATCTCATGGTGCCTCTGGAATTGGGATACGAGGTGTACTTAGTCGAGAGGGTCACCCTGTTGGATATTTCAGTGAAAATCTCTCAGGACCAAAGCTGAATTAATCCAACTATGAGCGTGAGTTCTATGCGATTGTACAGACAGTACGTCATTGGAGTCATTATCTATTACCTAAGGAGTTTGTCCTCCACTCTGATCATCAAGCATTGTGTTATATCAATTCGCAATAGAAGTTGAACACTCGACAGACTAAGTAGGTATCATATTTATAGGAATACACATTCGTTCTCAAGCACTGTAAGGGAATGGAGAATAGGGTTGACGACGCCCTTAGTCGAGTCACCCTCATATTGTTATAGACGTGTACACATGTAATAGGATTTGAGCACATCAAGGATGATTATTTCATTTGTCTTGATTTTAGAGGTATCTATGATGTGATACATTTGGATCTCTATCACGATGAGACTGATTATCTCATTCGAGATAGATATTTGTTTTGTGTGACAAGTTTGTGTATTTTCCGCACCTCGTTGTGAAACTTCATTATATGGGAATTATATGGCGGAGTCAGGTGGACACTTTGGATGTGATAAGACGATAGTCTTAGTAGAAGAGCGATTATATTGGCCCGAGATGAAGCGGGTTATCGAACAAATTATCATTAGTTGTCGCACTTGGAAGGTAGCGAAAGGCAATAAACAGCCCGCTGGATTATATACACCTTTACCGGTTCCTCATATTCCTTGGGATTATTTTAGCAAGGATTTTGTTCTTGGGTTGCTACACACTTTTATGGAACACGATTCCATACTTGTAGTGATTGATTGGTTCTTTAAAATAGCATATTTCATTCCATGCAACAAAACTGATGACGCCTCTCATATAGCACATATTTATTATAAAGAGGTTGTCGCACACCGAGGAATACCTAAGACTATCATTACAAATCGAGACGTTAAGTTCACCAGTTATTTTTGGAAGTCACTCTGGAGACTATTAGGGACTAAGCTTCTATTTTCGACCGCTTATCATCCACAAATCGACGGTCAAACTAAAGTTGTGAATATGAGTTTAGGAAATTTACTGCGATGTTTGGTAGGAGATCACTATGGAAATTCGGATCTAATTATTCTGCATGCTCAGTTAGCATATAATAATTCGAAAAATAGATCCACGGATTTATCACCTAATGAGCTTGTTCATTGTTACACTACACGAGTGTCGCTAGATTTAGCACCACTACCACCCATTTTTAGGACTTGCCAGTTTGCACATGAGTATGCATTGCATTTGCATGACTTACATAAAAAGATTGAGTGGAAGTTGCATAGTACTTATGATTTATACGCAACTCAAGCAAATAAGCACAAAAGAGCAACTAGTTTTAAAGTTGATGACTTAGCAATGGTTTGGCTAAATTCGGAACGGTTATTTTTGGGTACCGTAAAGAAGCTAGCTGATCGTAGAAGTGGACCCTTTCGCATAGTGAAGCGGATTGGGTAAAATGCGTATGAACTTGAGATGTCTATCGTTTGGGTAGCAAATCCTATTTTTAACGTAGCCGATCTGACTTTATACCACGATTACCCACATGAGTCTTTAGATTTTTCCCTTGCATTCTTCTTTATTTGATACTTCTGGTTTGGTAAGTGAGAGTGAGGAGCCACATTCAGAACATTCCGACAATCATTCAATTTTTGAAATGTCCACTGCAGTTCATCCTATTTCTACTAACAATTTTCAGGTTGAGTATGAGACACTAGGAGATTCTTTTATACCAATTCCCAGAGCTGTTGACAAACTTACGCCACAAATCTTAGTTCTTGAGCATGTACAACCCGTATTCGTGAATAGGGGGCCCCAAACAAGGCATGAGACCTGGTGTGCATTTTTAAGGTTTTTGAGAGTTTTGCACTCCTGGAGGCCAATTTTAGTGGATCTGCAGGATATACTAGTAGGGGAGGAAAAATATGCCTCCCCCTGGCCCCTTTTACAGGGCGGGTGCGGCGAGTTGGCCAGCACCCACCCCGGCTTGCTAGATGTGGGGTAAGAGCAGCGGGACTGGCTGGAGGTTGGGGTCCCGCCCATAGCACCCTAGCCCATTGCGGGGCGAGACCGACTGGAGGTCGCGGTCTCACCTCCTGCACCCCCCTTGCCGGTACTTGCGAGGCGAGACCGGCTGGAGGCCGGGGTCTCGCCCCCTGCACCCCGGTTGTAACAGCCCAATTTTTAGCAGCAGGCCAATTTTCGGGTGACACATCCTGGGACACGGGCGTGTCCCAGGGCGTGTCCTGCGTGCGTCGAGTGTCGAGAGGAACAGACGACGAGTGGTCGACAAAATTTGGTCGACTCTGGACACAGCCTGTGACATAGGCGTGTCACAGGGCGTGTCAGCGCGTTCGACGAAAGTTTCTCGATGATTGTCGAGTGTCGAGATGCGGTCGACGTTTGTCGAGTGCAGTGAACAAGGCCTGTGACACGGGCATGTCACAGGGCGTGTCCCTTTGGTTCGACGAAATCAGCCTGATGACATTGAGCTGGGGCGTGTCTAGTACCATGTAGGAGCACACGGCCTGGAACACGAGCGTGCCACAGGTCGTGTGAGTCTTGGGTGATTTTGGGATTTTTTCAGCCTGACGAACACGGCCACAGACACGGGCATGTCTGAAGGCATGTTGGGTGACACGGCCCATGACACAGGCGTGTCACATGGGCGTGTCACTGGTTTGTATAAGTCGGTTGATCACCGCTTGAGGCACACGGCCTGGGACATGGGCGTGTCACAGGCCGTGTCAGGAAAAATTAGGCTTTTCTGGCAAATTTTTGGCCGTCCATTCCTTCAGCCTAGATTCAAGGGCTAAGAGGCCTCCCTGTTTCCTTAAGGCCGTGAATGAGAAGAGCAATCTCATTTCTTATTTGGTCTTCTCTTTCTTCACTTCTAGAGAGAGAAAGAGAGAGGAAGAAGGAGGAGGAGGAAAGGGGGCTGATCACCGGTGGTGCTGCGGTTTACCGACTAGATATCCGAGGCCGGCGTTGCGGAGGAAAAGCTCTTGTGAGTCGTTCAAGCCAACTTCGAGTTCATGGCACCAAAGAGGGCTTGAAGGGTAACGACTTTTCTTCCTAGCCATATGAAGACTTCCTTTTGGCATATGTTTGTGATTCTCCCACCAAGGGGTGGCTGATTTTGGGAATCTTTGGGTGGATGCATGAAATCCCCTTTGTTGGCATATAGATCCGGAAATGGAGTACGGAATAGGCATGTTGTGTGAAGCCCATCTGGATAGGTTGGTCTGGATTGGTGATGTTGCATACGAATCGGAGAAGACTCCGTGATAAACGTGTAGTTTAAGGAGTCAACGGATTATGCCTGTGAAGAGTAGTAGCAGGAAGTACTGGAGTGGTAGTCCAGGAAAATATCCGTGTTATGCTTGTGCTATTGGGTCGTACCGGTGAATGAGTAACAGGATGTACTTGTGTGACCAGGAAAGGCCCTTTGTGATGTTTGATGTCGTAGGGTGTCCACCTATGAAGAGAGTAACAGGAAGTACTGGCGTGCCCAGGAAAGACCCCTGACATTTGTGATATTGCGGTGTCGTACCTGTGAACGAGTAACAGGAAGTACTGGTGTGCCCAGTGTTTAAGTTGGTGACCGGGCGGTCTGGCGGTCTGGCTTGGCGGGTTGATGACCGTGCGGTTTTGCAGTTACCCTTCAGCAGTTTGGTTGTTGTGCGTTGCTGTCTGAGTTCCAAGCGGTCTAGCAGTTTGTCTCTGACGACTTGGAGACCGGGCGATCTAGCGGCCTCCCATGGCGATCTCTTCCTCTCTGGTAGTAGCCAAGCGGTTAGCCCTTCTGTCTAACTGCGCAACTTGTGCGGTTTGTGTCTGTATATTCCGCTCGTGTCCTGTAAATTTTTAGTCCCACATCTCTGATTTGTATTCTCTCTCCTCTCCTCCATTCTATATAATGGAGGTCATACCTTTGTAATAGATACCTTTTTGGAATAATAAAGTTTACATTACTCCACTTTCCGATTTATATTTTTCTGTTCGCACATGGTATCAGAGGACTCGGTCCTTTCCTCCTGATTGTGTGCGCGCTCTTTGCTCTCACGGCTTGTTTCTTCAGTCCGCGACCTGTCTTCGCGGCCTGGTTCCTGCTCTGGACTTTGCACTATCCGTGTGGCTTGTCCCTTTCTGTGCCCTGTTCTCACGGCTTAATTCTGCTTTCCGCTCCCTATTTTCGCGATGTGTAACCTCTTCTAACCACTGCCCTGTTCGCGCGGCTTGTTGCTCTCCTTCCCTAGCCGCTCTTATTCTTAGTCGTTGCGACCTGTCTTAGTCGCCGCGCCCTTGTTTCCTCGACTACTTCTTCGGCGTTGAGACCTATTTCCTTCTTGCCGCTCCTGCTTGCTAGTCACCTAAGGCCTAATCTTTTGCTGTCCGACTTGTCCCTCTCCTACCCGCGCGGCCTTCCTCGGGCCGCTTGTCTTCCTTCCCTGCTTTGCTCTGCTTCTTGGTCGTGGTCGCTAGTGTGTTGCCACCGGCACCGCTACAAATCTGTTCTCTGCCGCTGCGGCCTTCCTCGCTGTGCGCCTGCCTCTGTCCGCCTGGCTTGTGACTTGTGTTAGCCGTCGCGGCTTGCTGTTCTCTCGCCGTCTCTCTTCAATGGATTCCACTTACTCCGAGTCGTCTGCCTCGGTGGTCCTCTCTTCTGGTAGTGCCCACACTGTTACTCGCGGAAGATGGTTGATCGATTCTGGTGCTACAGCTCATATGACAGGCAATCCTCACTATTTCTCTCATCTAGACACACATGATCGGTTGCCCCCTATCATAGTTGCGGATGGTTCTTCCTCCCCGGTCAATGGGATGGGCATGGTTCAAGTCACTCCGTCTCTCTGCCTTGCCGATACCCTCTATGTGCCCCAGTTTCCTTGTCATTTATTATCGGTTACCTCTTTATGCAAGCAACTATAGTGCTCCGTCACATTCACTCCTACCTCTTGTTCTTTTCAGGATCCGGCCTCCCAACGGACGATTGCTACTGGGACTGAGAGAGGCGGTCTCTACTTCCTCGACAACGTCTCTGCTCTATCTGCCTTCTCCTCCTCCTCTACAGATCTTCTCCAATGGCATCTTTGCCTTGGTTATGCCCCCTTTGCCTTCTTCGCCAACTTCTCCCCCACCTACCTTCCCAACATCCTCCTCTTAATTGTGACGCATGTCAACTTGGCAAGCATCACCGCTCTTCCTTTCCACCAAAGCGAGATCGTGGATCTACCCGTCCGTTTGATCTTGTTCACTCTGACATCTGGGGTCCTGCTCCTACCCTTATCGTTGGGCGGGGTAGTTCTTACTTTGTTACGTTCATTGATGACTTTTCTCGCTGTACTTGGGTCTATCTCTTACGAGACCATTCTGAACTTTTTGATGTATGGACATCCTTTTACCATTCAATTCAAACTCAGTTTGAAGTTTCCATTAAAATCTTACGCTCGAATAACGCAAAAGAATATCTTAGTCAGGTCTTTTCCTCTTTCTGTACGCAACATGAGATTATTCATCAAACCAGTTGTGTTTACTCTTCCCAACAAAATGGAGTGGTGGAACGCAAAAACCGTCACCTCCTTGATGTCACTCGCACTCTGCTTACGCAAATGCATGTCCCTCGCTCCTACTAGGGCTATGTTGTTCTCATCTCTTGCTATCTCATCAATCGCATTCCCTCCACCGTTCTCCATGGTCAAACTCCTTTCTCCATTCTCTATTCGGGCAAAGAACCATTTCCTCTTCCTCTACGTATCTTTGGTTGCACAGCCTTTGTGCATGCTCCCTCTACCACACACGACAAACTCTCCCCTCGGTCCACCAAATGTATCTTTCTGGGGTACTCTCTCACTCAGAAAGGTTATTGTTGCTTTGACCCCGTCACCCGCAAACAATTTGTCTCTGCGGATATTACCTTCTTTGAAAATGCATCTTACTTCTCTTCTGCTTCTTCCTCTACTCCTGCTAATCCTCCTTCTCTCACTAACCCCACTATTCCCTCCACTCCTGCTAATGTTCCGCCACCTCTACCATCTCCACCATCTCCACTATCTCCACATCTTACCCCGCTCCTTCTCCTCCACCTTCCTCCTCTTCGCTGTCGTCGCTCTCTTCTCTCGGGCCAGCTTTCTCCACCACGGCTGCTCCGGATACTGAGATACCTGATGACATGGACCTTCTCATTGCTCTTCGCAAAGGGGTTCGGGCTTGTACCCAGCATCCTCTTGCTGCTGTTGTTTCCTATGATCATCTGACGCCTGCTCGCAGGGACTTTGCTCTGGCTATCTCTTCTACTTCCACCCCCTGTTCCTATCAGGAAGCTCTCACTCTTCCGCATTGGAAGGCTGCCATGGATGATGAGATTGCTACTCTCACTGAACGGGGTACCTGGACTCTTGTTCCACCTCCTGTTGGCACAGATGTTGTGGGCTGTCGCTGGGTTTTTGTGGTGAAATTCCTCCCCGATGGCCGTGTGGATCGCTACAAAGCCCGTCTGGTGGCTAAAGGATTCACTCAGACCTATGGTGTTGATTATTTCTATACATTCTCTCCCGTTGCTCATCTCGGCACCATACGGGTCCTTCTCTATGTGGCTGTCAACCGGGACTGGCCGATTTCCCAGCTGGATGCCAAGAATGCCTTCCTTTATGGTGATCTTTAGGAGGCCGTCTACATGGAGCAACCTCCTGGGTATGTTGATTAGTGGGAGACACGAGTATGCCGGCTGAAGAAGGCAATCTATGGCCTCAAGCAGAGCCCTCGCGCTTGGTTTGACAAGTTCAGCAGCATCATGGTGGCCATTGGTTTTGCGCGCAGCTCTGCCGATCACTCGTTATTTATTCGCAAAACCTCCTCAGGACTGGTGGTTCTTGCTGTGTACGTCGATGATATTCTTCTCACTGGCGATGATCAGGAAGGGGTAGCCTTGACAAAGCGGCATCTTCGTCAACATCTGGTCACGAAAGATATGGGCTCTCTGAAGTACTTTTTGGGGATCGAAATCTCTCGGAAGCCCAACTCCTTAGTCCTCTCCCAGCGTAAGTATGCCCTTGATCTATTAAAAGAAGCAGGATTAACTGGAGCCAAACCTGCCCGACTCCCCATGGCAATTGGAGAAGACAAAACCTGGACAGATGATTCGCCTCTTCTTTCAGATACTACGCGGTACAGGCGTCTAGTTAGTAAGCTCATATATCTTACAGTGACCAGGCCCGACATTTCCTATGCTGTGGGCAAGGTGAGTCAATTCATGCAAGCACCTAGGGAGTGCCATCTACAGTCCGCCTTGCGGATCTTGGAGTATGTCAAAGCAGCACCTGGGAAAGGATTACTCTTTCAGAAGAATGGTCATCTGAGGGTTGAAGCCTACTCAGATGCGAGTTATGCTGATGAAAAAGGGGATCGCAAGTCTACCTCCGATTTCTGCACCTTTGTTGGGTGAAATCTGGTAAGCTGGAAGATCAAGAAGCATTCTGTTGTTTCTCGGTCCAGTGCTGAAGCAGAGTATCGGAGTATGGCATCGACCACTTGCGAGTTAAAATGGCTACGGGCTCTCATGCTGGATTTAGGAGAGGTCTACAACCATCCTCTACCTATGTTATGTGATAACAAGGCTGTCATATACATCTCCAAAAATCCGGTCTTCCATGAAAGAACCAAGCACATTGAGGTCGACTGTCATTTCATTCGTGAAGAGATTTTGAAGGAACAAATTTGCACTTCCTTTCTCACTTCTGATAAAGAGCTGGCTCACATCTTCACCAAGCCAGTATCTGCCTCGTTTCTTCATATTTGTGACAAGCTGGGCATGATCGATATATATGCTCCAGCTTGAGGGGGAGTGTTGAAGTTGGTGACCGGGCGGTCTAGCGGTCTGGCTTGGCGGGTTGATGATCGCGCGGTTTTGCAGTTACACTTTAGCGGTTTGGTTACTATGCATTGCTTTCTGAGGTCCAAGCGGTCTAGCGGTTTGTCTCTGAAGAATTGGAGACTGGGCGATCTAGCGGTCTCCCATGGTGATCTCTCCCTCTCTGGTAGTAGCCGAGCAGTTATCCCTTCTGTCTTACCGCGCGGCTTGTGCGGTTTATGTCTGTATAGTCCGCTCGTGTCCTGTAAAGTTTTAGTCCCACATCTCTGATTTGTATTCTCTCTCCTCTCCTCCATTCTATATAAGGGAGGTCATACCTTTGTAATAGATACCTTTTTGGAATAATAAAGTTTACATTACTCCACTTTTCGGTTTATATTTTTCTGTTCGCACACCCAGGAAAGACCCGCTGTTGTTGTGAGAGAATGGGTGTAAGAATTATGCCCAGGCTTTGAATGTCAGAACAGGATCGGTGAGACCTACCCGCGCCTTTTTATAGCTGCGAGTACGCCGTGCTCGGTAATGGCAAGGCGATTTGAGCAACGGGGGGTGGAGGATCTGACCTGCGTTATGTCCGTCCGACGTGAGACCAGAAAGTGCGGTCTTTTGGAGCGCATAGCAAGAGTCTTAGGCATGCGCGTTGTAAGACCATGGGGGGCTAAGGTCCAATCCCGGTTCACTAAGACTATAAAACTTCGGCCGCATGCCATGGAGTAAATGCTCAAGAGAGTTACCGTTGGGTTGTGACCCTGATACGGTGGTGGGCAAGTGCTTTGCCAGAACACCAAGAATGTGCCCTGAGTGCACGGACCGTTGGGCCGGGTGGCGAACGGTTGTGATGGCATGTGTGCGTGAAAGCACATTATATGAGATATATTGCCATGCTTGTGATATGATATGCCTGCAGGGAAGATTACCACTGCCACGAGAAAAGGGGTAGGGTCGTTTTAATTGGGTCAGCTGAACGCTGACCGTTGCTTCTGTTTGCCACTGTTGGGTGGATTGTCCCTGTACAGGTGCTGGAGAGCCAAGCGGGACGCATAAAGATTGAGGTACTTGATGTTGCTGCTGCTACTACTGCTAGCCCTCGAAGGCTTTTGGAAATGCTTGTTGTGTTTTCTTTTATTGTGGCCGGCCTGCGCGCCAATGTTGGGGTCATTGTTTGAAAGCCTTGTAAGGCCATAAGGCCAATGCTGGTTACATGTTGTAAGACATTCATATATGCTATAAAATATGGTGTTTTATTTGTTGGACATTCAAGAGAGAAGTTCAAGTGGTAGTATAGGCTTCTAATAGCATGCTTTGTGATAGGTGCGCTGCGCTACTCTGGTATCATCCCGTACCTTCACCGCCTGTTTTGTGATATGTGTTGTGGGGCCCCGGCCGGACCTTCTAGGATATACCATATGAACGGATGGGGTTGTTACATTTTTGGTATCAGCTGTCTTGGTCTTTCCCTCTCGAAGTCATGGTCGACTTCTTTTGTGGGGTGGCGAGCCCGTGTTTGTGCAAACCACAAGTATCTGATTGAACTCCTGAATGTCCATGATAGGAATGAAAATTTGTGTGTTTGAGGAACCTGCGTGTTCCTATTTTGTGTTGTTTGTTTAAGGCCGTTAATGTGTGTGTCTTGTCCACCTTTAGGTGACACGGAGTGGGGCTGGGCAGTCTGAGCCTCAGCATTTTGATGAAAGTACGGCACCAGCCGCGGTGCCTACACCTACACCGTCTGCGGAACATGTGCGTTTAGTTGCTGAGGCTTTATTTTCCATGATCCAAGGACAGCCACTTTGGCAGGAGCAACCGACTGTGAGGCCAGAATAGGTGGCAGCAAGGCCTGAACCTGTAGTGGATGTGGCTCCTCGAGCGGCTGAGAAGCAGTTGACGCGGTTTATGAGTTTTCATCCGCCTACGTTTTCGGGAGCGGGAACTCCTACGCAGGCTGAGGATTGGCTATCGCGCGTCAAGCGAGTCATGACGGCGATTGGAACGGCGGAGCATCAGAAAGTCGCCTTAGCTACCTTCATGCTTGAAGGAGAAGCTAGATTGTGGTGGTATGAAATAGAGTTGCATCACTTGGCGGGCCGTCCCTTAACACAAGTATCGATGGAAGAATTCTCCTGACTCTTCCTAGCGAAGCACCTTCCTGCGGCGCAACGGATTGCCATGGAGAATGAATTCCAAAGGCTGACCTAAGGTGATGGCAGTGTTGACGCGTACCTGCATGAATTTACTCGCTTAGGGCGGTAGGCGGGTTCTATTTTTGCGGATGAGCAGAGGAAGACAAATCAGTTCTATGAAGGACTGAGGGACGAGTTGAGGTTCCTGGTGTCTGGTTCTGTGAACCAAGGCTTCCAGGCGTTAGTTGACACTGCGAGTGCGCTGGAAAAGGATATGAAGAGGGTGCAGGGGAAGAGAGCTTTGGCTGTGACGCAACCGGAGTGGAAGGTGCCCCGATCTGGGAAACCATTTTATAAGAAGAAATGGGGCAAGAAGTCCAAGACAAGTGGACAAGCTCCTTCATCAGTTGCAACGGGAGCAACGTCAGGAGCTACCTCAAAGCCAGATACTTGTACATGCTATAATTGTGGCCGGGTGGGGCATATAGCTCGAGATTGTCGGGTGCCGCCAAAGAGTGAAAAGAAGGCGTGAGCGTCTTATGCGGAGAAAGGAAAGGCGGTGGTGGACTCCTCTGCCTCGCAGGCGCATCCCCGGGTCTACAATCTTGTCCTGCAGGAGGCCATCAAGCAGAGTGACGTTGTCACAGGTATGAGTTTAGTTTTGCTTATGCTATTGCTTGTATGCTTTGCTTAGTACATATGTGTTTGTGGTTTGTGTGTGTGACATGATTGTCATAGGATTTGTGATGATTCGGGACACACTGGCGCGAGCACTGTTTGATACGGGTGCGTCGCGTTCTTTTCTGTCTAGCGAGTTTATAGCGCGGCTTGGGATACCTAGTCGTGCAAAGACAGATAGCGTCAGAGTGGTGTTGCCGAATGGTTGTTGGATGCTTGCGGATCAAGCTTGCGATGTGGCGGTCCAAATAGGAAGTCGGGATTTCAGGTTGACTGCTTCTGTATTGCCGATATCGGAATTTGACGTGATTTTTGGTATGTATTGGCTTGCGGAGCATCATGCCTTGATTGATTTCCAGTCCAAATAAATCACGTTGGGCCAGAATACCGAACAAGAGACAAAGTTCACGGGTATGCAAGGACTGGGCGAGACGTTGATGTCTGCACTCCAGGTAGTCAAGGCTGTTCGGAAGGGTGTGGAATGTTACTTCGCACTGATTCAGGCTGTTGAGCCTAAGGCCAGTGTGTGCGAGGTTTCGATTGTGGCGGAATTTACAGATGTGTTTCCCATGGATCTCCCTGTGCTGCCACCCCAGCGGGAGATTGACTTCACGATCGAGTTGGTGTCAGGTGCAAAACTTGTGCCCCGCTCGTCATATCGCGTCGCGCCAAAAGCGATGGCTGAGTTGAAGGTCCAATTACAAGAATTGCTGGAGCAAAGTTATATATGCCCAACATATCACCTTGGAGCGCGCCTGTGCTTTTTGTGAAGAAGAAAGATGGTGGGTTGCGGTTATGTATTTACTACCGTGAACTGAATAAGCTGACCGAGAAGAATAAATATCTGATACCCCGGATTGATGAGTTATTCGATCAGCTGGTGGGCTCGACCGTCTATTCGAAGTTGGACCTGAAATCTGGTTATTACTAGTTGAGAATTCGGGAAGGTGACATTCCCGAAACCGCATTTGGAACGCATTACGGGCACTATGAGTTCACAGTCATGTCATTTGGACTGTGCAATGCGCCCTCGGTGTTTATGGATTTGATGCACCACACGTTCCGAGAGTACCTGGATCTGTTTGTGATCGTGTTCGTTGATGATATCCTGGTGTACTCAAAGTCAGAAGCTGAGCATGAGTCTCACTTGTGGTTGGTGTTGACTACATTGAGGCAAAAGCAGCTTTATGTCAAGTTCTCGAAGTGCGAGTTTTGGCTATCTTCGGTGGCTTTTCTGGGCCACGTGGTGAGTGGAGCGGGCATTGCAGTGGATCCAGCGAAGATAAGGGTCATACAAGAGTGGCTAATGTTGTCTTCCGTGGCCGAGGTCAGGAGTTTCCTTGGACTTGTGGGCTACTATCGAAGATTTGTTGAAAACTTCTCGCGGATTACTTTACCACTACCACGCTGACGCAAAAAGATCAGAAGTTCGTTTGGACGCCAGAGTGCACATGAGCTTTTGAAGAGCTGAAGGTTCGGTTGACCACAGCGCCGGTGTTGTCTTCGCCAAGTGGGACCGATGGATTTGTGATTTATAGTGATGCCTCAGGGAGCGGCTTAGGCTGCGTTCTTCTGCAACATGGAAAGGTAAATGCTTATGGCTCACGCCAGCTAAAGGTGCACGAGCGAAATTATCCCGTCCATAATTTGGAATTAGCGGCTGTGATTTTTGCACTAAAGTTGTGGCGGCACTAACTTTATGGAGTGAAGGTGGAGATCTATACAGATCATAAGAGCCTAAAGTACCTATTGGAGCAAAAAGACTGGAACATGCAACAACGAAGGTGGTTGGAGTTCCTTGGGAACTACACTTTTGAAATTCACTATACTCCCGGGAAGGAGAATGTTGTCGCGGATGCCTTGAGCCAGAGGGTTCCGACTAGAGCGAATTGGTTACAAAGGCATGATGAACGTCTTATCCAGGAACTGGAAGCGTTAGAGATATATTGTGTTGACAAAAATTCCACTGCCAATGCATGTTTGAACTGGACGGAGGTGCAATGTGACCTTGCGGACCGAGTTCGACGGGCAACGGAGTTGGATGAAGATCTCTTACGCTATGTTAACGAAGGGCCAGAAGGAAAATTCTCCTGGAATGACGGTCTTTTGCGAAAAGAGGGTCGTTTGTGCGTCCCGAATGTGGGTAAATTGAGGGAAGAACTTATGTATGAAGCGCGTTATACAAAGTATTCCATTCGCCTCGGGAGCACAAAGATGTTCAATGATATGAAAAAGCTATTCTGGTGGCCAGGGATCAAGAGATATGTTGCCCTTCATGTGTCTAAATGCCAAACATGTGTGATGGTGAAGGCGGAATGCCAAAAGCCGGGCGGTTATTTGAAGTCGCTTCCAATCCCAGAATGGAAATTTGACGATATTTCCATGGATTTTGTGCACGGATTGCCGAGAGAGCAGCGAGGAAATGATTCCATTTGGGTGATTGTTGACCGGCTAACTAAAGTGGCACATTTTCTCCCGAACAGGCGGGATGATTCAGTCGAAAGTTTGGCAAAGTTATATGTTGACCAGATTGTACGGCTTCACGGTGTTCCTCGGAGCATCGTAAGTGATCGAGATGGGCGATTCACGTCAAATGATTGGAGGCTAGTTCACCGACTGTTGGGCACGAAGTTGACTTTCAGTACGGCCTTTCATCCCCAAACGGATGGCCAAACTGAACGTACCAACAGAACAATGGAGGACATGCTCCGAATGTGCGCCCTCGACTTCGGAAAGAGATGGGAAGATCATCTCATATGGTGGAGTTTGCATATAATAACAGCTACCAGGCGAGCATTGGGATGACACCATATGAAGCGCTATATGGAAGGAAGTGTCGTACTCCCTTGGCTTGGGTAGAAGCGGGCGAAGCTCGAATTTATAAACCAAATGAAGTTGATGAAGCAAACTCAACCATACGGACTATTCGAGAGAAGCTACTTATTGCTCAAGATCGACAAGCTAAGTACTATAATGCCAAGCACCGAAACGTGGAATTTGAGGTTGGCGATTGGGTCTACTTGAAGATCAAACCCTTCAAAGGTGTCTCCAAGATTCGACGGTTGAAAAAGTTGAGTCCAAGATATTTGGGTCCATTTGAAGTGGTGGAGCACGTCGGAGAAGCGGCTTATCGGCTAGCTCTGTCGGCAGACTTGGGTGCATTACATGATGTATTTCACATCTCGGTGCTTCAGAAGGCTGTTAAAGATCCAACCCAAGTGATCTCGGATGATCGTGTGCCGGTGGAGTATGGGCTAATAACGAGAGTTAGACCCATTCAGATCGAGGATCGAGCCGAGAAACAGTTGCGGAACAAGACGGTCGGCATGGTTAAAGTCCAGTGGGACAACTGCGGCCGTGAAGAACTCACATGGGAGCGAGAGCAAACCATGCAAGAAGAGTTTCCCGAGCTGTTTCTGTAATCCGTGGAGAGAATTGTGTTGTAACATAAAACTTTTAATGTTATAACGTTTTGGTTGCTGATTGCTGGTTGCCTACCTGTGTACTAATTTCGAGGACGAAATTTTTGTAGGAGGGGAGGGTTGTAACAGCCCAATTTTTAGCAGCAGGCCAATTTTCGGGTGACACGGCCTGGGACACGGGCGTGTCCCAGGGCGTGTCCTGCATGCGTTGACTGTCGAGAGGAACAGTCGATGAGTGGTCGACAAAATTTGGTCGACTCTGGACACGTCCTGTGACACGGGCGTGTCACAGGGCGTGTCAGCGCGTTCGACGAAAGTTGCTCGACGATTGTCGAGTGTCGAGATGCAGTCGATGTTTCTCGAGTGCAGTGAACACGGCCTGTGACACGGGCGTGTCACAGGGCGTGTCCCTTTGGTTCGACGAAATCAGCCCGACGACATTGAGCTGGGGCGTGTCTAGTACCGTGTAGGGGCACACGGCCTGGGACACGGGCGTGTCACAGGCCGTGTGAGTCTCGGGTGATTTTGGGATTTTTTTTTCAGCCTGATGAACACGGCCACAGACACGGGCGTGTCTGAAGGCGTGTTGGGTGACACGGCCCATGACACGGGCGTGTCACTGGTTTGGATAAGTCGGTTGATCACCGCTTGAGGCACACGGCCTGGGACACGGGCGTGTCACAGGCCGTGTCAGGAAAAATTAGGCTTTTCTGGCAAATTTGTGGCCGTCCATTCCTTCAGCCTGGATCCAAGGGCTGAGAGGCCTCCCTGTTTCCTTAAGGTCGTGAATGAGAAGAGCAATCTCATTTCTTATTTGGTCTTCTCTTTCTTCACTTCTAGAGAGAGAAAGAGAGACGAAGAAGGAGGAGGAGGAAAGGGGGATGATCACCGGTGGTGCTCGGTTCACCGACTAGAGATCCGAGGCCGACGTTGCGGAGGAAAAGCTCTTGTGAGTCGTTCAAGCCAACTTCGAGTTCATGGCACCAAAGAGGGCTTCAAGGGTAACGACTTTTCTTCCTAGCCATGTGAAGGCTTCCTTTTGGCATATGTTTGTGATTCCCCCACCAAGAGGTGGCTGATTTTGGGAATCTTTGGGTGGATGCATGAAATCCCCTTTGTTGGCATATAGATCCGGAAATGGAGTACATAATAGGCATGCTGTGTGAAGCCCATCTGGACAGGTTGGTCTGGATTTGTGATGTTGCATACGAATCAGAGAAGACTCCGTGATAAACGTGTAGTTTAAGCAGTCAACGAATTATGTCTGTGAAGAGTAGTAGCAGGAAGTATTGGAGTGGTAGTGCAGGAAAATATCCGTGTTATGCTTGTGCTATTGGGTCGTACCTGTGAATGAGTAACAGGAAGTACTTGTGTGACCAGGAAAGGCCCTTTGTGATGCTTGATGTCGTAGGGTGTCCACCTGTGAAGAGAGTAATAGGAAGTACTGACGTGCCTAGGAAAGACCCCTGACATTTGTGATATTGCGGTGTCGTACCTATGAACGAGTAACAGGAAGTACTGGTGTGCCCAGGAAAGACCCGCTGTTGTTGTGAGAGAATGGGTGTAAGAATTATTCCTAGGCTTTGAATGCTAGAACAGGATCGGTGAGACCTACCCGTGCCTTTTTATAACTGCGAGTACGTCATGCTCAGTGATGGCAAGGCGATTTGAGCAATGGGGGGTGGAGCATCCGACCTGCGTTATGTCCGTCCGACGTGAGACCAGAAAGTGCAGTCTGTTGGAGCGCATAGCAAGAGTCTTAGGCCTGCACGCCGTAAGACCAGGGGGGCTAAGGGTCAATCCCGATTCACTAAAACTATAAAACTCCGGCTACACGCCATGGAGTAAATGCTCAAGAGAGTTACCGTTGGGTTGTGACCCTGATACGGTGGTGGGCAAGTGCTTTGCCAGAACACCAAGAATGTGCCTCGAGTGCACGGACCGTTGGGCCGGGTGGCGAACGGTTGAGATGGCATGTGTGCGTGAAAGCACATTATATGAGATATATTGTCATGCTTGTGGTATGATATGCCTGCAGGGAAGATTATCGCTGCTCTGAGAAAAGGGGTAGGGTCGTTATAATTGGGTCAGCTGAACACTGACTGTTGCTTCTGTTTTCCACCGTTGGGTGGATTGTCCCTGTACAGGTGCTGCAGAGCCAAGCGGGACGCATAAAGGTTGAGGTCCTTGCTGTTGCTGCTGCTGCTACTGCTAGCCCTCGAAGGCTATTTGGAAATGCTTGTTCTGTTTTCTTTTATTGTGGCTGGCCTGCGCGGCAATGTTGTGGCCATTGTTTGAAAGCCTTGTAAGGCCATAAGGCCAATGCTGGTTACATGTTGTAAGATATTCTTATATGCTATAAAATATGGTGTTTTATTTGTTGGACATTCAAGAGAGGAGTTCAAGTGGTAGTATAAGCTTCCGATAGCATGCTTTGTGATAGGTGTGTTGCGCTACTCTGCTATCATCCCGTACCTTCACCGCCTGTTTTGTGATATATGCTGTGGGGCCCCGGCCGGACCTTCTAGGATATACCATATGAACGGATGGGGTTGTTACACCAGTTTTGTGGGGCGAGATCGACCTTTGCCTCACCCCTAGCTCCTGGTTCTTCTACGGGACTCGCCCGCTCGCCGGGTACCAAGGTGAAAGGGGAGTGGAGTGGTTTAACCTCCATTCGCCTCAGGTGTCCGGGGAAGGTGAGGGGCATGGTTTAGCTTCTTTTCACCCCCGGACTTCTTTTGGCCATGTTTTTACCGTTGTGCCCCTAGGGGTGGAATTACCTCTTTCCCCCCCGGGTGTGGATGTTTTCTATTGGTCCAGGACCTATTTGTCTTGGGGGGGTATTTCTGACCTTTTGGTCCCTAGGTTTGGGAAGACTATAAATAGACCCTTAGGGGTGCCTTGGAGGGCATCAATTCTGGATCCTCTTTCTTCATCCTCCAAGGCACCTAGCTCAGCATTGGCTAGGGAGGGGGAGATCACCAAGGTCTTCTGGGTATTAGGAGGGACCTCCACGCTAGAGCCGAGAGTCTGTTACTAGTTTTCTGAGCCTTTGATCAGTGACATTCGCCTGAGTGCAGTAAGTGTGAGGTCACCTCTTTTTAGGGACCCCGAACTCCACAGAGACCGATTTCTCGGTTTCAACAGAGCAGATATTAGATAACAAGACAGTGACCACTACTGATGGTGGTTTTCATAGATATTTTGTTCGTTGGCATGGCAGACCAGAGACCGAGACCAGCTGGGTCTTGGCCGAGGAGTTACAGCGCATGCATCCCGATCTTCTACAACACTACCGCTCGGAGCACTCACCAAAGATGAATGATTTCGAGAGGGGGGGAGTTTATGTAGACCCGCCCAGATCAGGTCGACGCAAAAGTGTCCGACGTAGCACCCGACCGGACCTCTACCGGTCATGAGATTTCAAAGTTTATTTGTGACATTTTATTGCACATTATTTGCATTTAATTGTACTTGTACTTATTGTATTTGTATTTTGTATTTACAAATACACACACACACATATCTTATTACAAGCAGTCGTGCACGGGAGACCCCGTGCGGGGCAGCGACATTGGTCTGGGGCGGAGACATTTGTCGGGGGCGGCGACATTTGTCGGAGGCGGCGACATTGGTCGGGGGCGACGACATTGGTCGGGGGCGGCGACAATGGTCGGGGGCGGCAACATTGGGCGGGGGCGGGGGCGGGGGCGGCGACATTGACGAGGGTGGCGACATTGGCGGGGAGGAGAGTAGGGGAATAAAAAAACTATGCAAATGAGTAGGAGAATAAGAAAAAATTTATGATCAAATGACAAAAAAAACTATACAAATGAGTAGATGAATAAGAAAAATGAGGGGTATTTTGACATTAAAAAGTTACACCATAGCTGGGGGGTATTTTGGGAGAACAAATGTTACACCATTACTATTTGGGAGTTTGCTTATAGTATAAAGATATAAAGCAATATAGGTATTTGAAGGCATACCATAGATCAAATAAGAGTCATTGGATCATGAGAGAGAGCATGAGATGGGGAGAGAGTTTGGAAGAGAGAGGAGGGAGAGAGAGAAAGAGAGAGAGAGAGGGGAGGAGAGAGAAATGGAGAGAGATGGCGAAAGAAAAAGATTGCGTGAAATTAAAGTTTTTACGATAAAACATAATTTTTTATATATATATAAAAAAATTGTAATATTGATTTATATTTTTTTACAGTCATTTTGAGTACTCATATGTATATATTGCGGGCACTATCCGTCTTGATGTGAGTGCAACTCTCTTTGATGCGGATGCATCCCGCTTTGATGCGGGCGCAGCCAGCAACGACGGATCGAGTACGGGAGAAGGCCGTTCAGATGCGGGCGTTGCCCCCCTGGATGCGGCCGAAGGCCGCCCGAGAGCATCAAGCACGGGCGTAGCCCTTGCGAAGATGCTCGTGTGTATATATAATTCCTATGTTAAAGCCAAAGTAATGTCGGTTCAGTCGTTCCTGTTGGCAAAAAGCCGCAGCACTGTTTATCTTCCCAGTTCACGCATATTAGGGCTCGATCGAGACAAAGCCCTATCAATGGCGTTGCGCCCGGAAGAAGTCGCACCGTCTCCGACTAAAGCGCTGCTCAAGGAGAAGCTCCCGCGCATGTTCTCCCCACGATCTAGCCACATCTAAAAGCTTCGCAGGGTAGGGCACCACTTCTCTGATAGTTTCGGCGACGATCTCCTCCACGTACACTCCAACGTCAACGATTCTGCCATCAAGAGAAGAGGGTTCCAGTTATTTTTTGTTTCAGTTTATGATAAATTGATTTCATTTTCAGAACCCTATAATAGGTGGTTGTTAGAGATTTGTATTATTTGTGTTCTTCCATTTGTGAGCCCAGTTCGGTTGAATGCAGATTAGCTTCCTGTGTGTGCCATGTTGAAGATTTTACTGTTGCTACTCTCTTTCCTTAGAGATAAACAGTGGGATGAACAAATGAATGTTGTTGTTTGCTTCCATTAAAGGAAATTGATCCTTGGGTTCAATGTTGTCGTAGGATTGTGAGTTGTTAGATGATTAAAAAAATGGCTACTACTTTTGCTTTAAAATGTGGAGAGTTTCCTGTAGGTGAAGTGTTGAATCGTGCAATGAATTCATTTTTCATTGAATGGAGTGATTGAGATTTTGTGGAGTCACCTTGTGGTGAGCAAGTGAAATATTTCTGTGATATCCGTGTGCGATAGCGGCCGAACTCGGAGCAGGGAGATCAAAGGTGACGAGAAATTGCTCGTGTGATCGCCATTCACTTCGAATACAGAAAGACGTATTTTTCCGTGAGTAACTTGCTCCTATCCCTCCTTTGCGTGTGTCTACATTTTCTCTTAAGATTTTAGATTCATTGTTGTGTTTTTGCTTGAATTTCGTCAACAAATGCTATGTCAAAAACTTCAAACGGAAACGTATTTGGAGTTTGTGATTTCCGCTTTGCTACGACAAGGGGACGGAACGAAAGTTGCGAACTTCCTTCCCCGGGTTTAGAATCAAACCATTATTTTAAGAAAATCCTTTTTTTAACAAAATAGTTTTTTTGTTTTATAAAAAAATAAAGGTTGCTTAATTTCATAAAGTCTGCACAACGACCATTTTAATAATTTTTGTAAAACTCAATTATTCATTGCAAGCATTTAGGATTTTCTAGAAAAATCTGACAGACACACAAACCATACGCATCATCTTGCATCATATTGCTTGCAATTTTAAATTTGCAAGAGAAGTCTTTAATCCCCAACAATTTATATGATAACCGAAGCAAGTATGCCCTAGAAGTCTAACTTAAACGTTGTACTAGCAAATATAACTTAGGGGCATTTTTTTGCAGTGAGGGGTCAGTCGAAAAATTGCAAAAAAATAATATGCGGGGGGATTCGAACCACACCATTACCAAAATAAGAAAACTGCAGACCACCTAGCCATTTAGTTCATATGGTTTTATATTATAATATATTATATAAATATAAATATTAGCATATAGTGATAATGTATACATCATTTTTTTTATTTAATAATAATAAATTAAGTGAGTTTTTAAGATATTATTAATTATTTTTATTTTCCAATATATATATATATATATAACAGTTCAATCTTGAACCTTTCCCTCCGCCGGTTTGATGTCCAGTCCGATTTGCAAAACCTTGGTTTCGATAGTGAGAATTGGAGGGCTGAAATGTTAGCAATGAAGCGGTGAAAATTGAAGGGAGTCTGCGGTCACAAAAAGGCTAAATATGACATTTTGTAGTCATGTTGGTAATTGGAGGGTTATCAAATAGAATTTATTAACTATGGTGGTTTACTTCAATGGAGATGAAGCAAAAATGGCCAAACAATCCGGGCCAAAGGCGACGACTGTTTTTTGATCGAAAAGGCTATTTTAAAAAAAATACCGTTGGAATCACAAAATTTCAAAGCGTTGTCTGGCAGCCTGAGTTACAAATACGAAGCTCAAATAAAATTCAAATAAAACAGAAAGAAGTGCAAAATACTCTGAACTCGCTTATTATTTCTGTATATCAAGGTTAAAGTACATTGACGGCCCTCAAATACATATATATATATATATATATATATATATATATATATATATATATATATATATATATATATATATATATATATATATATATATATATATATATATATATATATACACACGAGTGACAGGCACGGCCTCCGGCCCTCGTGCCCCGCGCGACAGTACCCAGTCGTGGCGGCGCGCTTCGCCCGCCCCCGGCGGGCTTCGCACATATGTAATATAATATAATATAAATATATAAAATATATAATATATTATAAATATATATATTTATATAGAATAATATTATATATTATTTATTACTAAATCCCCCCTCCCCATTTTTTTGGTCCAGCCCGCCCTCCCCCCCTATTGAAGTCAAAATTGACCTCTGTGGAGTTCGGGGTCTCTGAAAGGGGTGACCTCACACATACTACACTCGAGAGAACGTCACGGACCGGAGACTTAGGAGACTATGAACAGACCCTCGGCTCTAGCGCGGAGGTCCCACCTCACGCCCGGAAGGCTACCTGAGCACTTCCCCTCCCTAGCCAATGCTCGAGCTAGGGTGCCTTGAAGAGCTCTCTCAACTCTACCTACAAGAAGCTAAGGGAGGAGAACTCCGAAAAGGCTCCTCTCTAAGGCACCCAAGGGGGTCTATTTATAGTTTTCCAAATCTAATGGGCCAAAAATGACCAAAATACCCCCACGGCCAAAAGGCCTAGGGCCAATAGGAAACAGCCACACCGGGGGGGGGGGGGGGGGTAAAGAAGGAAAAACGCGCTACCTAAAGCAAATAGGGGACCCACCCTGCGGGACGGGGCGAGACCCGGCCTGGGGGCCGGTCTCGCCCGGCCCACCCGCCGAGCGGGGCGAGACCTGGCCTGGGGGCCGGTCTCACCTGGCTGCCCACGGGACGGGGCGAGACCCGGTCTGGGGGCCGGTCTCGCCCGGCCTACCCACCGGGCCGGGCGAGACCCGGCCTAGGGGCCGGTCTCGCCTGGCTGCCCGCGGGGCGGGGTGAGACCCGGCCTGGGGGCCGGTCTCCCCCGGCCTACCCGCCGGGTTGGGCGAGACCCGGCCTGGGGGCCGGTCTCGCCTGGCTGTTCGCGGGGCGGGGCGGGACCCGGCTCGGGGGCCGGTCTCGCCCGGCCTACCCGCCGGGCTGGGCGAGACCCGTCTTGGGGGCCGGTCTCGCCTGGCTGCCCGCGGGGCGGGGCGAGACCCGGCCCGAGGGCCGGTCTCCCCCGGCCTACCCGCCGGGCTCGGGGCTGGTCTCGCCGGCCTAAGGGGAAAAGGGGGAGGGGGAGGGCATGCTGATCCTGTCTCCACACCCAAATGGCCCGGGCGGGTGCCTTCTAACCTGCCGCTCTCACACTCCAACTAAGGGGCCGCTGGGGGAGGCCAATTTCTCCTCCCCCTACTAGTAGATTTCCAAGCTAGAGCCAAAATTGGTCATCGAGAGTTCAAAATACTCAAAAAGCTTAAAAACTAAGCACGCCTCATTTAGGGTCCACTCTTCGCGAATACGGGGTTGTACAAAATCCCCTCTTTTCGAGGTTGGCACAAGCTCGGAAAGAAACATCCAACCCAACGTATTCGCGGAGTGTAACTTACCCGCGGGGTCAACCTACCATGCCAGCTATGGGAGCCTGGGTGGCGAGAGCTTCTCTGGGTAACAAACTTGGCTCCCACGAGAGATCAACCAGCCCTGTCAGCTAGTTAGAGCCTGGCAGTGGAATCCATCTCGGAGCTAAGGGCTTGGCTTCCACGAGAGATCAACCTGCCCTACCAGCTAGATTAGAGCCTGGCAGCGGAATCCATCTCGGAGCTAAGGGCTTGGCTTCCACGAGAGATCAACCTGCCCTGTCAGCTAGATGAGAGCCTGACAGCGGAATCCATCTCGGAGCTAAGGTCTTGGCTCCCACGAGAGATCAACCTGCCCTGCCAGCTAGATGAGAGCCTGACAGCGGAATCTATCTCGGAGTAAAGGACTTGGCTTCCACGAGAGATCAACCTGCCCTACCAGCTAGATGAGAGCCTGACAGCGGAATCCATCTCGGGGCTAAGGGCTTGGCTTCCACGAGAGATCAACCTGCCCTACCAGCTAGATGAGAGCCTGGCAGCGGAATCCATCTCGGAGCTAAGGACTTGGCTTCCACGAGAGATCAACCTGCCCTACCAGCTAGATGAGAGCCTGACAGCGGAATCCATCTCGGAGTAAAGGACTTGGCTTCCACGAGAGATCAACCTGCCCTACCAGCTATATGCGAGCCTGACAGCAGAATCCATCTCGGAGCTAAGGGCTTGGCTTCCACGAGAGATCAACCTGCCCTACCAGCTAGATGAGAGCCTGGCAGCGGAATCCATCTCGGAGCTAAGGGCTTGGCTTCCACGAGAGATCAACCTGCCCTACCAGCTAGATGGGAGCCTGGTAGCGGAATCCATCTCGGAGCTAAGGGCTTGGCTTCCACGAGAGATCAACCTGCCCTACCAGCTAGATGAGAGCCTGACAGCGGAATCCATCTCGGAGCTAAGGGCTTGGCTTCCACGAGAGATCAACCTGCCCTGCCAGCTAGATGAGAGCCTGGCAGCGGAATCCATCTTAGAGCTAAGGGCTTGGCTTCCACGAGAGATCAACCTGCCCTCCCAGCTAGATGAGAGCCTGGCAGCGGAATCCATCTCGTAGCTAAGGGCTTGGCTTCCAAGAGAGATCAACCTGCCCTACCAGCTAGATGAGAGCCTGGCAGCGGAATCCATCTCGGAGTAAAGGACTTGGCTTCCATGAGAGATCAACCTGCCCTACCAGCTAGATGAGAGCCTGACAGCAGAATCCATCTCGGAGTAAAGGGCTTGGCTTCCACGAGAGATCAACCTGCCCTACCAGCTAGATGAGAGCCTGGCAGCGGAATCCATCTCGGAGCTAAGGGCTTGGCTTCCACGAGAGATCAACCTGCCCTACCAGCTAGATGAGTGCCTGGCAGCGGAATCCATCTCGGAGCTAAGGACTTGGCTTCCACGAGAGATCAACCTGCCCTACCAGCTAGATTAGAGCCTGGCAGCGGAATCCATCTCGGAGCTAAGGGCTTGGCTTCCACGAGAGATCAACCTGCCCTGCCAGCTAGATGAGAGCCTGGCAACGGAATCCATCTCGGAGCTAAGGGCTTGGCTTCCACGAGAGATCAACCTGCCCTGCCAGCTAGATGAGAGCCTGACAGCGGAATCCATCTCGGAGCTAAGGGCTTGACTTCCACGAGAGATCAACCCGCCCTGCAAGATAGATGAGAGCCTGGCAGCGAAATCCATCTCGGAGTAAAGGACTTGGCTTCCACGAGAGATCAACCTGCCCTGCCAGCTAGATGAGAGCCTGGCAGCGGAATCCATCTCGGAGCTAAGGGCTTCGCTTCCACGAGAGATCAACCTGCCCTACCAGCTAGATGAGAGTCTGGCAGCGGAATCCATCTCGGAGCTAAGGACTTGGGTTCCACGCGAGATCAACCTGCCCTACCAGCTAGATGGGAGCCTGGCAGCGGAATCCATCTCGGAGCTAAGAGCTTAGCTTCCACGAGAGATCAACCTGCCCTACCAGCTAGATGAGAGCCTTGCAGCGGAATCCATCTCGGAGCTAAGGGCTTGGCTTCCACGAGAGATCAACCTGCCCCTCGCGGGCCCACCACTAACAGGCTTCGCACGTGCTCCATTCGTCGTTGCGGGTTGCGCCTGCATCAAGGCGGGCTGTGCCCGCAACATATACATATGAGTACTCAAAATGACCCTACGTTTTGACGTATAAAAATTAAATTCTCTAACTCTCTTGCTCTCTCCCTCTATTTCTCTCTCTATAATATAGAAATTAATGGACATTTATAAGAATAAATGGCACCAGCTCCCTCTCCCGTAGCCCACTCTCTTTCCCTCTCTCCTGTAGCCCACTCTCTTTCCCTCTCTCCCGCCACCCTCTCACTCTGTCTCCACGCTCTCTTTCTCTCTCTCCCTTTCTTTCTCTCTTTGAACCGTGAGCCTTTATAACTTTAGGACACCTAAAATTTTTATTTAACAGTGATGAATAAAAGAGCAAGATCCGACAGCCAGGATTACTCCAATAAATTTTAAAATTATGGTTTTAAAAACCATCAGATAGATATATATATATATGTATATATATATATATATATATATATATATATATATATATATATATATATATATATATATATATATATATATATATATATATATATATACTCGAGCATCTTCGCACGGGCTACGCCCGTGCTCGATACTCTCGAGCGACCTTCGGCCGCATCCAGGCGGTGGGCTTCGCCCGCCTCCGAACGGGCTTCTCCCGTGCTCGATGCGTCGTTGCGGGATACGTCCGCATTAAAATGGGATGTGCCCGCATTAAAGTGGGATGTGCCCGCATCAAAGCGGGATGTGCCCGCATCAAAGCGGTATGTGCCCGCATCAAAGCGGGATGTGCCCGCATCAAAGCGGAATGCACCCGCAACAAGACAGGCAGTGCCTGCAATATATACATATGAGTACTCGAAATGACCGTAAAAAATATAAATAAATATTACAATTTTTATTTTATATAAAAAAATTATGTTTTGTCGTAAAAACATTAATTTCAAGAAATTATTCTCTCTTTCTCTCCCTCTCTGCCCCCTTTCTCCTCCCCTTCGGCCATCTCTCCTTTTCTCTCTCCCTCTCTCTTTCCTCCCCCTCTCTCTTTCTCTCTCCCAACTCTCTCCCCCCATCTAATGCTCTCTTCTAATCCAATGGCTCTTGTTTGATCTATGGTGTGCCTCAGAATAACATATATAAGCTTAATATTTTAAGCCTAAAAAAGCTTGAGCTGATTCTCCCACAGTATATGTCGCAATTAGACAAATAATATATGCATTTTATAGCCCAGAACGAGATCTAAAACTTTCATGTTGAACATTCTTTCAAAATTTGCACGGTTTGACCGAAATCTAGCCTGAAATATTGTTGGCTCGAAATGAATATAATAATAATAAATTTTAAAATTCAAGTCAGCAACCTTTTGGGCCAAATTCAGACTAAACCGTGCAAATTTTAGAAAAAAGTTCAACATGAGTTGTAGATCTTGTTTTTTCTACAAAATACATATATTATTTGTCTAATTCAGACATATATTATAGAAAAACCAACTCAAGTTTTTTTATACTTAAAAAAATTTGAACTTATATATTCCAAACTATATATATATATATATGAACAATCTTGTAAAAATACACGGAACCAGGTGTATTTCAAAAGACATGAAACCGGGCGGAACTATAGCGATTCGGAATAGTTCTACCCGATTCCGCACCTTTTGAAAATACCCCCGGTTTCTTGCATTTTTACGAAAAATATTCATCATAAAAGTTGTAGATCTCGACAAGATCGACACCTTTCATGATGAATACTTTTCGTAAAAATGCAAGAAACTGGGTGTATTTTCAAAAGGTGTTCTGTGTATATAAGCAGTATACACACATGCGATTTTCAATTAAATCATATATATATACACGCACACGGAAAAATGTAAAAAGGCCGATCACTTTTGAAAACCGGGTTCCGAGCGTCTTTTGAAAATATCTATATGGATTTTTTTGAAAAAGTGATCAGCATGAAAATTATAAATTTCGATGAGATCTACAACTTTCATGTTGATCACTTTTCCTAAAAATGTCTTATAAAAGACCTATTTTCAAAAGATGCGAAACCCGAGCGGAACCATGCGATTCCCATGGTTCCGCCCGGGTTACGCCCCTTTTAAAAATAGGTCAACTATGACAATTTTAGAAAAAGTGATCAACATGAATGTTGTAAATCTCGAATTTCATGTTGATCGCTTTTCCTAAAAATATCACATAGAAGACATTTTCAAATGACGCGCGGCTAAATCCGGGTTCGGCGTGTTATATATATATATATATATGCCTTCTAACTTATCATATATAATAAATAATAATAAAATAAAGATTCCAATTTTTTAAAGCTATTCAACTTATACAAGGAGCTTGACACATGAATTGGGAGTAATTTGTTCACTCCTTAATGGTGTAATTCTTCTTCAATGTCATTCTGCTGCCTCTCGCACTCCTTCCTGTAAGCCTTCAGCTTTTCCTTGAACTTCTTACTTTCCTCAAAATTGGCCTTTCTCCTCAAAGCTTTCTGCATGAAATTTTGAATATTAATTTAACTTAAACATGCAATTTCACCTCAATCACATGCTAAAAAAAAGGCAGCACAGTGCACAAGGCAACCCCACTAGGTGAGGGTCTGGAGAAGGGTCGCACCACATGGGTGAAATGTAGGCAAATCTTATCTTGCATTTTTGCAAGAGCTTGCTTCCAAGACTCAAACCCGTGACCTCGAAGATCACACGGCAACACATCGACTGGTGCGCCAAGGCACCCCTTCACAAAATTGCGTCCTGAATGAAAAAAATAATAACTATGAACATACTTCTTGCCTGAAACAGGAGTCTAGCTTAATCTTGAGATCTGTGCACTCTCCAAAAAACTTTCCAATGGGATGGTCCTCGTGGCACTTCTGGAACAGCTCAATGATCTGAGAGGATGGGATTAGATCGGCAATCATAATTCCAAAATAATCATTTGTTGAACAAAATAATTAGAAGTTCATGAGGGGGAGCACAAAATTTAAAATCGAAATGTATGAAGGATGGATCAGGTCGTTCGTATGGTAATGCTTTTATGAAAATTGTATGGATACTGGCCTCAGGCCCTCAACATGTGGAATATTCTGGGAAGAAAAGTATAGCTTGTAAAAAGTAGTTCGGGTATAGTAAAAAGGAAGATGGGAAATATAATTACAGTTAGGGCAATTATGTTTTAAGTATCCGAGCATGTTAAGATGGATGCAAGGCAAAGAAAATAATGATAACATTATGGCTACGATCAATGTTAGCATCTTATGTAGAACAAATGATTGAAATTGCACACTTTATATAAATATCGTTAATTACGAGGACCTCTCCTTTCATTTTTGAAATCACCAAAAGACCCACTCCAACTTTACATTGTTAGTACAATAAACCACTACTATGGAGGGGTGCATTAGCAATGGATGTTAATTGAGTGTGGTTGTCATATGACATTACAAACTCAGATGAGAGGTTCTTTTAATTTTAAAAAAATAGAGGGGAGGTCCAAGTAATTATGCATAGTCCTAAAGGAGATATCTGTAATTAACCCTATATAATTAACCCTTTGTTATGCCGGTGGGAGTCGGGCAGGCCGCCGGCATACGCCGGCGGCTGAGGCCTCAATCTGGCGTCGGTTTTTATTTTAATCGGCCGGCAAATCGAACAGATGGCGAACAGCTTGGATTGCTTCCATGGGACGCAGTGTTCCATGGTATGTCAAGGATTTTTTTGTATATAATGTATATATATATAATGTGCAAGGAAATAAGACCAAAAATAAGTAGATCTAAGTTAACATAGATATAAATTGTTCAACAAGGATTTAACATCTTATGTAGCACTGACCATGAACAAGGAGGAAATGAGGGTTCATTAAAATACAACAATAACACTCAATCCTTTATCTCGCTACAGCGGGGTCGGCTATATGGATCCTTTGTCGCCATTGTGCCCTATCTTTAGTCATAATCTCACTAATGCCTAAGTACATCATTTCTTTCCTAAAATTTCATCCAAAATTTTTATTGGTCTACCCCTCCCCCATTAAACATGCCTAGTGACTAAACGCTCACAACGCTAAATTGGTGCCTCTAATGGTCTCCTTTGTTAATGAGAGCTCGTTAAAATAAACCATAAAAAACTTGGGTTAAACAAAAGATGATGTTGATTATGATAAACGAATGAAGCTCTGAATGCAATATTAAATAGAAGATATGGAGAAATGTTGGAGGGAGAATTAATGGTGTTAGAGGTTTACATACTTCAGCGCACATTGGGTGTCGATGTAAGGTCAGAGGAGGATGCATCCTGGCAGAGTTAAGTCATCTACAACTGCAACATGTGGGAAAACATAACGTAGAAAAAATATCAGATTTACATGAAACTCAAAACTCTCATAGCAATAACAAGAAATTATATATCTCAACCTTAGCCGCCAAACAACACAAAATAACCAATGAAATAGCTCTGAAAATAGCTCAAAAACAGTCCAAAAAACAGCAATATTTAATACTAAAATCAGCACTAAAAATTATGTATAACAACCCATAAATAGGTGATAACAGCCACAAAACTGCCTCAAAACAGCCAAAAATCGGCCGTAAATAGCGCAAAAACAATCACACAACAGTCCCGAAAAGTATGCACATCAACCCTCTAAAATCAGCAAGGTTTGAATACCAAAAAAACCCACGAAATTATCTCAAAATTGTCTTAAAATATTCCTGAATATAGCTACTATAGAGGAGGAATGGTCAAACCAGTAAAGGAAGGAGAGGAGAAGGGTAGTGCACAGCAGCTACACAATAGCTACACAGAAGGCAGCGCGGCAAGGGAAACCAGCAGCAGCTCGGGAACAACAGCAGGGAAGAAGCAGTAGCTTGGGAACAGCAGCAAGGAGCAGCAGCAGTTCGGGTGCAGCAATAGGGAGCAGCAGCAAAAAGATGAAGAGAGGTGGGCTTGAAGAAATGAGAGAGAGGTTCAGCTTTTATAACAAAAGATAAGAGGTCACAAGACAAACAAGCCAATTAAGAGAGTTATTGCACCTCTTAAAGGTGTCACCAAATCAGCCCCAAAGCACAAATTAGTCAACACTTGGTTTATCCAAGTGTCAAAACCAGCCAACACTTATCGAGCCAGCACACCAAACTCAGCCAGCACACTCATTTCACAAGCCCATTTAAATGGCAGCCCACTTACCAAAGACAGACCATACAATCCATTATTTGGCTATTTGCACCCACAAATAACAAAATAAAGAAAATTTAAACAATAAAACGAAATGAAAACGCGAAAAAATAATACGAAAAAAAATTTGTATTGCCTCTTGATCATCATCGGGGAATAATTAAATTTAGTTGACGCATTTTTGGGTCGTCACACTTCTTCCCTACTTAAAAGGAATTTTCGTCCTCGAAAACAAATTTTATAAATTGAAAACAAGTTTGTTTTAAGAAAAAAACGAGTTGTTTATTCATACACAATGAGTTAAATACATCTGCATCTGCTACAATTATTTCTTGCGATACGGTTCTAAATTGAACGCTCGAGGTTGGATTAAACGTTCTTCAGGAACTTCTCGAGGAGAAATTGGAGGAGGTATAGGAGTAGGCGTAGGTGCAGGTGTCGAAGCTAACGATTCAGCAAGTATTTGATAAAAGTGTAGTTGCAGAGGAGGTTGTCCGCGAGAGTTAATTTCTTTGTTCAGAGCTTCGAACACGTTTTCTTTGTATGGTCAGGTTGACGGCAATAATAACAAGCCTCGATTAAACATTCTCCTCGATGAAATCGGCCTCATTTGGTGCATTTTGTCGTCGATGTTTGACATGCATTACTGGTTGATGGGCCAGTCTGAAATGTCTTAGCGCCTTTACTTTGAGGTCCATCTTGCGTCAGCGTTTCAGGTATTTTTCTCTTTCCACTATCTCGACGCTTCTGCGACTTTTCCTCATCAATTTCCACTAATCGTTCTCACTCGACCAGCTTCCCATATTCTAAAATATCAAGAGGCATTAGCAAATTACGAATATCGTCTTGCAGTCCTTGTTGAAAACTTGGAATTGTCGGCAACGATCTTCTTCAAAGGTCACGAAAGAATCGACATAGTATGCCAACTTGGAGAATTCCGTCTCGTACTGCAGAACTGTCTTTGTCCCTTGAACGAGTCGCAAAAATTGGTCGTGTAAGACTCTTTTCTCTGATCGCGGCACAAACCAATTTGTAAATTCCTGAAGGAAGTTTAACCATGTTACAATGCCATGTCTGGCGAACTTCGTAGCGGCAATATTATTCCGCCAACGCTTAGCTGCTCCTTTGAGCAAAAACGAGGCTAATCCTACTTTTTGATCTTCAGGACAGTCCATAACTTGAAAGATCGTTTTTATGCGCAGAATCCAGTCTTCAGTCTCCAAAAGCGACAAGCCTCCAGTAAAGATTGGTGGTTTTAATTCCATGAATTGTTTTAGGTCATAGTCTATTTGTCAGTGTTGAGGTACAGGTGCTACCGGAGGAAGATCCAGAGGAGGGTTCATTAGATATTGTCTAGGAGTAGGTTCATCAGGAGCGAGTGTTGGTCCTAACGCAGCTAATATAGAAAACACTAACTTAAGGGCGTCCGCAATTGCTAACACAAATTCAGAAAGAAGTTGTTGCCGATGTCCATTATCGCTTTGCTCAAATCTTGTTCCTTGTTGAACTTCACGTTCTTCTCGAATCCTTGACGACGTCGACTGCAGTACACTTGGACAGGTTCCTATATGTAAGTTTTGAATTTTGAATTAATTATATTACATTTTTAACTTTTATTATGACTTCATACAACCTACGACACAAATTACTAAATAATTGTACGCTCTGATACAAAGTTGTGAAAACCCTTTTTCCGGGCTTCCCAAATGATTTCAAGAATCGAACATTATTTCAATAAGAAAGTCGCAACATAAAAACCACAGTACAAATATCATAAATACCCGCACTTTTATTCATTCGTTAATTTATTTATTTACAATATTTGTTACAGAAACTATTAAGTACTTAACCGTACTCAATACAGAAATCACAATAAGGATCTTTACAAGAGGCGTTATGTCTTTCCAGAGCTTCATCAATGCCTATAAATATCTTCAGTCATATCTTCGTCAATTCCTCCGGCGGAATTCTCTTTGGTGCACTGGGAGACGCTCATGTTGCCTACAAAAAAAAATAAAACCACGAAGGGTTAGTCTAGGGGTGCAAACGAGTCGAGCTTGACAAAATTTCCAAGCTCGAGCTCGAGCTTTTCATTACGTCCTCGAGCTCGAGCTCGACGACCTCATTTATCCCAGCTCGAGCTCGAGCTCAATGCTAGCTTATCGACCTCGAGCTTGAGTTTCAAGTTCGAGCTTGAGCTGCTCGCGAGCTTTTTAGCTCATGAGCTTTATTTCTTATTTTTTAAAAAATGTATAAATAAAAAGCTCGCGAGCCGGCTCATCGAGCTTTCGAGCTCGAGCTCCACAGGCTCGAGCTCGAGTCGAGCTTTTTTCGAGCCGGCTCATCGAGCTTTTGAGCTGGCTCCACTCAACTTGCACCCCTAGGTTAGTCATAAAAATTATGACTATGTGAGAAAAGTATTTCGTGAATAGTTATACATACAAACAAGGGGAGCTAACAATATGCATACATTACAATAAATCATCAATTTCATTCTCTCAATACTGACCCATAATTTGCCCCTTAATTTTAGTTACACAAAATAAAAAATGTTCAGGTATGCAAACTTGAATTGACTACACCCCCGAAGGGTGAAATTTTAGGCTCACCCATACTGAAAAATCCATCAGTGGATGTCTCTACATCTGTGCGAACAGAAAAATATAAATCGGAAAGTGGACTAATGTAAACTTTATTATTCCAAAAAGGTATCTATTACAAAGGTATAACCTCCCTTATATAGAATGGAGGAGAGGAGAGATAATACAAATAAGAGATGTGGGACTAAAAATTTACATGACACGAGCGGACTATACAGACACAAACCGCACAAGCCGCGCGGTTAGACAGAAGGGCTAACCGCTCGGCTACTACCAGAGAGGGAGAGATCGCCATGGGAGACCGCTAGATCGCCCGGTCTCCAAGTCGTCAGAGACAAACCGCTAGACCGCTTGGACCTCAGACAACAACGCACAGCAACCAAACCGCTGAAGGGTAACTGCAAAACCGCGCGGTCATCAACCCGCCAAGCCAGACCGCCAGACCGCCCGGTCACCAACTTCAACACTCCCCCTCAAGCTGGAGCATATATATCGATCATGTCCAGCTTGTCATAAATATGAAGAAACGAGGCGGATACTGGTTTGGTGAAGATGTCAGTCAGCTCTTTATCGGAAGTGACAAAGGGAGTGCAAATTTGTTCCTTCAAAATCTCTTCACGAATGAAATGACAGTCGACTTCAATGTGCTTGGTTCTTTCATGGAAGACCGGATTTTTGGAGATGTATATGGCAGCCTTGTTATCACAGAACATAGGTAGAGGATGGTTGTAGACCTCTCCTAAATCCAGCATGAGAGCCCGTAGTCATTTTAACTCGCAAGTGATCGATGTCATACTCTGATACTCTGCTTCAGCACTGGACCTGAAAACAACAGACTGCTTCTTGCTCTTCCAGCTTACCAGATTTCCCCCAACAAAGGTGCAGAAACCGGAGGTAGACTTGCGATCCCCTTTGTCATCAGCGTAACTCGCATCTGAGTAGGCTTCAACCCTCAGATGACCATTTTTCTGAAAGAGTAATCCTTTCCCAGGTGCTGCTTTGACATACTCCAAGATCCGCAAGGCGGACTGTAGATGACACTCCCTAGGTGCTTGCATGAATTGACTCACCTTGCCCACAGCATAGGAAATGTCGGGTCTGGTCACTGTGAGATATATGAGCTTACCAACTAGACGTCTGTACCGCGTAGTATCTGAAAGAAGAGGCGAATCATCTGTCCAGGTTTTGTCTTCTCCAATTGCCATGGGGCATCGGGCAGGTTTGGCTCCAGTCAATCCTGCTTCTTTTAATAGATCAAGGGCATACTTACGCTGGGAGAGGACTAAGAGTTGGGCTTCCGAAAGATTTCGATCCCCAAAAAGTACTTCGGAGAGCCCATATCTTTCATGACCAGATGTTGACGAAGATGCCGCTTTGTCAAGGCTACCCTTCCTGATCATCGCCAGTGAGAAGAATATCATCGACGTACACAGCACGAACCACCAGTCCCGAGGAGGTTTTGCGAATAAATAGCGAGTGATCGGCAGAGCTGCGCGCAAAACCAACGACCGCCACGATGCCGCTGAATCTTGTCAAACCCAGCGCGAGGGCTCTGCTTGAGGCCATAAATTACCTTCTTCAGCCGGCATACTCGTGTCTCCCCCTGAGCAACATACCCAGGAGGTTGCTCCATGTAGACGGCCTCCTGAAGATCACCATAAAGGAAGGCATTCTTGACATCAAGCTGGGAAATCGGCCAGTCCCGGTTGACAGCCACAGAGAGAAGGACCCGTATGGTGCTGAGACGAGCAACGGGAGAGAATGTATCGAAATAATCAACACCATAGGTCTGAGTGAATCCTTTAGCCACCAGGCGGGCTTTGTAGCGATCCACACGGCCATCGGGGAGGAATTTCACCACAAAAACCCAGCGACAGCCCACATCTGTGTCAACAGGAGGTGGAACAAGAGTCCAGGTACCCCGTTCAGTGAGAGTAGCAATCTCGTCATCCATGGTAGCCTTCCAATGCGGAAGAGTAAGAGCTTCCTGATAGGAACAGGGGGTGGAAGTAGAAGAGATAGCCAGAGCAAAGTCCCTGCGAGCAGGCGTCAGGCGATCATAGGAAACAACATCAGCAAGAGGATGCTGGGTACAAGCCCGAACCCCTTTGCGAAGGGCAATGGGAAGGTCCAGGTCAACAGGTACCTCAGTATCCGGAGCAGCCGTGGTGGAGAAAGCTGGCCCGAGAGAAGAGAGCGACGACAGCGAAGAGGAGGAAGGTGGAGGAGAAGGAGCGGGGTAAGATGGTGGAGATAGTGGAGATGGTGGAGATGGTAGAGGTGGCGGAACATTAGCAGAAGTGGAGGGAATAGTGGGGTTGGTGAGAGGAGGATTAGCAGGAGTAGAGGAAGAAGCAGAAGAGAAGTAAGATGCATTTTCAAAGAAGGTAACATCCGCAGAGACAAATTGTTTGCGGGTGACGGGGTCAAAGCAACAATAACCCTTCTGAGTGGGAAAGTACCCCAGTAAGATACATTTGGTGGACCGAGGGGAGAGTTTGTCGCGGGTGGTAGAGGGAGCATGCACAAAGGCTGTGCAGCCAAAGATACGTAGAGGAAGAGGAAAGAGTTCTTTGCCCGGATAGAGAATGGAGAAAGGAGTTTGACCATGGAGAACGGTGGAGAGAATGCGATTGATGAGATAGCAAGAGATGAGAACAGCATAGCCCCAGTAGGAGCGAGGGACATGCATTTGCGTAAGCAGAGTGCGAGTGACATCAAGGAGGTGACGGTTTTTGCGTTTCGCCACTCCATTTTGTTGGGAAGAATAAACGCAACTGGTTTGATGAATAATCTCATATTGCGTACAAAAAGAGGAAAAGGCCTGACTAAGATATTCTTTTGCGTTATCCGAGCGTAAGATTTTAATGGAAACTTCAAACTGAGTTTGAATTGAATGATAAAAGGATGTTCATACATCAAAAAGTTCAGAACGGTCTCGTAAGAGATAGACCCAAGTACAGCGAGAAAAGTCATCAATGAACGTAACAAAGTAAGAACTACCCCGCCCAACGGTAAGGGTAGGAGCAGGACCCCAGATGTCAGAGTGAACAAGATCAAACGGACGGGTAGATCCACGATCTCGCTTTGGTGGAAAGGAAGAGTGGTGATGCTTGCCAAGTTGACATGCGTCACAATTAAGAGGAGGATGTTGGGAAGGGAGGTGGGGGAGAAGTTGGGGAAGAAGACGAGGGGGGCATGAACAAGGCGAAGATGCCATTGGAGAAGATCTGTAGAGGAGGAGAAGACAGATAGAGCAGAGACGTTGTCGAGGAAGTAGAGACCGCCGCTCTCAGTTCCAGTAGCAATCGTCCGTTGGGAGGCCGGATCCTGAAAAGAACAAGAGCTAGGAGTGAATGTGACGGAGCACTGTACTTGCTTGCATAAAGAGGTAACCGATAATAAATTGCAAGGAAACTTGGGCACATAGAGGGTATCGGCAAGGCAGAGAGACGGAGTGACTTGAACCATGCCCGTCCCATTGACCGGGGAGGAAGAACCATCCGCAACTATGACAGGGGGCAACCGATCATGTGTGTCTAGATGAGAGAAACAGTGAGGATTGCCTGTCATATGAGCTGTAGCACCAGAATCGATCAACCATCTTCCGCAAGTAACAGTGTGGGCACTACCAGAAGAGAGGACCACCGAGGCGGACGGCTCGGAGGAAGTGGAATCCATTGAAGAGAGACGGCGAGAGAATAGCAAGCCGCGGCGGCTAACACAAGTCACAAGCCGGGCGGACAGAGGCAGGCGCGCAGCGAGGAAGGCCGCAGCGGTCAGAGAACAGATTTGCAGCGGTCCCGGTGACAACACACCAGCGGCCACGACCAAGAAGCAGAGCAAAGCAGGGAAGGAAGACAAGCGGCCCGAGGAAGGCCGCGCGGGTAGGAGAGGAACAAGTCGTACGACAAAAGATTAGGTCGTGGCGACTAGCAAGCAGGAGCGACAAGAAGGAAACAGGTCTCAACGCCTAAGAAGTAGTCGAGGAAACAAGGGCGCGGCGACTAAGACAGGTCGCAGCGACTAAGAAGAAGAGCGGCTAGGGAAGGAGAGCAACAAGCTGCGCAAACAGGGCAGCGGTTAGAAGAGGATACAAACCGCAAAAACAGGGAGCGGAAAGCAGAATCAAGCCGTGAGAACAGGGCACGGAAAGGGACAAGCCGCGCGAATAGTGCAAAGGTCAGAGCAGGAACCAGGCCGCGAAGACAGGTCGCGGACTGAAGAAACAAGCCGCGAGAGCAAAGAGCGCGCACACAATCAGGAGGAAAGGACCGAGTGCTCTGATACCATGTGCGAACAGAAAAATATAAACCGGAAAGTGGAGTAATGTAAACTTTATTATTCCAAAAAGGTATCTATTACAAAGGTATGACCTCCCTTATATAGAATGGAGGAGAGGAGAGAGAATACAAATAAGAGATGTGGGACTAAAAATTTACAGGACACGAGCGGACTATACAGACACAAACCGCACAAGCGCGTGGTTAGACAGAAGGGCTAACCGCTCGGCTACTACCAGAGAGGGAGAGATCGCCATGGGAGACCGCTAGATCGCCCGGTCTCCAAGTCGTCAGAGATAAACCGCTAGACCGCTTGGACCTCAGACAGCAACGCACAACAACCAAACCGCTGAAGGGTAACTGCAAAATCGCGCGGTCATCAACCCGCCAAGACAGACCGCCAGACCGCCCGGTCACCAACTTCAACAACATCATAGGATTCGAATATTTCACATTTACCTATGCAGAGTTTTAAATTAATTCTTATCTTTATTGTAATTGTCGTGAAAACATAAGTTTTAAATAAAAGTAATCTCCTCAGAAATATGTATCGCTTTCATGTTTTTTCCTCGCCCACATTTATTCCATAACGATATATCATTGAGGATATGCACATGCACTGTTTATTTCAAAAGGTAAAACAGAAATATGAAATTACGTGAATAAAACTTAATTCAAGAAATAAGAAACTCATCAAGGTCTTGTTTTTATCAGTACTTTTGTTTGCATTGTTGTGACGATTATCTTGAGACGTCATCCTCTTGTTTTAGGTCTCGAAAACCACTGAAATTGTACGCACTTTTTATTTGAGTTGCGTCACTTGATATTCATAGCGTTAATGTTTTAAAAAGCGTTTAAAATCCGTCAAAATTACGAAAGCCAAAATAAACGACAAAAGAATGTTTATACGAGCTATCCAACCAAAACAGTGCGCAACTGAGACCGCAAATATCAGCCTTAGCCGTCAAACGACACAAAATAGCCCAATAAATAGCTCTGAGAATAGCTCAAAAACAGTCCAAAAACAGAAAAGTTTAATACTAAAATCAATCCTAAAAATTATGTATGACAGCCCATAAATAGGTGTTAACAGCACACTAAAAATAGTCATAAAACTGCCTCAAAACAGCCACAAAATCAGACGTAAATAGCGTCTAAATAGCGCAAAAATAATCACACAACAGTCCCTAAAAGTATGCACATCAGCCCTCTAAAATCAGTAAGGTTTGAATACCAAAACAGCCCATGAAATCGTCTCAAAATTGTATTAAAATATTCCTGAATATAACTACTATAGAGGAGGAGGAATGGCCAAACCAGTAAAGGAAGGAGAGGAGAAGGGCAGGGCACAGCAGCTATACAATAGCTACACAGAAGGCAACACAGTAGCTATACAATAGCTACACAGAAGGCAACACAGCAGGGGAAACCAGCAGGGAACAGCAGCAGAGAACGGCAGCAGGGAAGCAGCAACAGCTTGGGAACAGCAGCAGGAAAGCAACAGCAGCTTGGGAACAGTAGCAAGGAGCAGCAGCAGTTCGGGTGCAGCAATAGGCAGCAACAGCAAAAAGAGGAAGAGAGGTGGGAGTGAAGAAATGAGAGAGGTTCAACTTTTATAACAAGATATAAGAGGTCACAAGACAGACAAGTCAATCAAGAGAGTTATTGCATCTCTTAAAGGTGTCACCAAATCGAGAGATTTTTAGGTCCGGAGCCCGTCCCTAAATCTCCGTCCGGGAGCCATACCAGTTTGCCGCGTGGAAGAGGTGACGGTGGTGATCAAAAACTAAAAGAACCTGGGGATTGATGAACCCGTTTCCTTACCCCGGAAAAAAGGAACCCGGAGTCCGGACTCCGGATGCAAAAATTTCGCCACAAAATCAGCCCCAAAGCACAAATTAGCCAACACTTGGTTTATCCAAGTGTCAAAACCAACCAACACCACACTAGCCAGTACACTTATCCAGCCAGCACACTCATTTCACAAGCCCATTTAAATGGGAGCCCACTTACCAAAGGCATCCCATACAATTCATTATTGGGCTATTTGCACCCATAAATAACAAAATAAAGAAAATTTAAACAATAAAACAAAATGAAAAACACAAAAAATAATACGAAAAAATATGTATTGCATCTTGATCATCATCGGTGAATGATTAAATTTAGTTGAAGCATTTTTGGGTCGTCACACCGCCATCCTTACACCGCAGCCACAGTCGCCGACAGCTTCATCCAGGGGGTTGTGCGCCTCTACGGGTTTCTCTGGTCGATCGTAAGCGACCGGGACCTGCTCTTCCTAAGTACCTTCTGGACGACAATGTTCCGCCTGCAGGCACCCGGCTACGCATGAGTAAAACATATCATCCCCAGACCGATGGCCAGTCAGAGGTCCTCAACCGATGCTTGGAGACTTACCTCCGTTGTTGATACTACTCCGTTTGAGGTCGTTTATGGTCGGCCTCCCTCGTCCATCGTCCGCAACCTTCCAGTGGAATGCCAGGTGGAAAGCCTGGCCACCGCTCTGCGCGACAGGGACACTATTCTGGATCATCTGAAGCACCACCTCCAACGGGCCGAACAGAAGATGGTTTCCTATGCCAATAGGAAACGCCGGGACCTCTCCTTCGAAGTAGGAGAGAAGGTCTTCGTGAAGCTCCACCTCTACCGTCAGCTTTCGGTGGCCCGCCGACCGTGACCAAAATTCTCCCCCCGATTCTTCGGGCCATTTGAGGTCCTCGCCTGCATCGGGGCAGTCGCTTATCGCCTACGCCTCCCAAGCGGGAGCCGCATACACCCGGTCTTCCATGTCTCGCAACTACGGCGAGTGGTGGGCGAGCACGCCACCACGGATCACATCCTGGCCGATCTCGATCCGGGCGAGAATATCACAGGAGAGGCGCCTTGCTATCCTGCCTCGATCCTCGATCACCGATGCTGCACTCCCGGGGACCATACATCAGAGGAGGTTCTTGTGGCTTAGACCGGTCACCCCGACACAGACACGACGTGGCTTCCCCGGGATGACTTCCGACGCCAGTTCGCCGATTACTGCCTCGAGGACAAGACACATTTTCCAGATGACGGCATTGTTACAGATCTGCATGCGGACGAGCCCAAATGGCAAGTCTACACGCGTCAGGCGAGAATATCACATGGGCCCACCGAGATCACGGAGAATATTTAACGTTTATTCTATTCTATGTTTAACATTTATTCTATTCTATATTTGGAAGTCTCAATTTTAGTATTTTCAGTTTTCCTTTTGTATTGCTTTTTTTTTGTATTCGCTCATCTCTATAAGAGGGCACATGAACGTTGCAATCGTCATCTCAGATGAATCAATGTTTTCTTTCTTCCTCTAAATCTCTAACCCTAACCCCTCTCTCTCAATCACTTTCTCCCTCTCTTACTCTCCCTCTCTCCCTCTTCCAGATTGAGTACCGCCGCCCCGCACCCCCACAACAAATGTAGCACTCACAACAAATGTAGCCCCCACGACGTTGCGCTCATGTAGGGCCGGAATAATGTTTGTATATATATATATATATATATATATATATATATATATATATATATATATATATATATCTTTACAAGCATCTACGCACGGGCTACGCCCATGCTCGATGCTCTCTTGGCGGCCTTCGGCCGCATCTAGGCGGGTTTCGCGCGCCTCCGCACGGGCTTCACCCGCCTCCGCACGGGCTTCGCCTGTGCTCGATGCGTCGTTGCAGGTTGCGCCCGCATCAAGCCGGATAGCGCCCGAAATATATACATATGAGTACTCAAAATGACCGTAAAAAAATATAAATCGATATTACAATTTTTATTTTATCAAAAAAAATTACGTTTTGACGTAAACACATTAATTTTTCACCCTCTTTCTCTTCCTATTCTCTCTCTTTCACTCTCCCTCTCTCTCTCCTCTCCCTCTCTTCGCCCCTTTCTCCTCTCCCTTCCGTCATCTCTCTCATATTCACTCCCCCTCTCCCTCCTCATATCTCTCTCATGTAGGGATATGATTTATTTGATGAGATCCAATGGTCAAAACTTAAAGTACGGTGTGCCTCAAGATATGTATATTGCTTTATATATATATATGATTATATAAAACAATATGCATATCTTGAGGCACGCCGCGGATTGAATCCGGACCGTCCGATCACGCAACTTCAATTTCTGACCGTTGGATTGCATCAATCAGGGCTGCCAATAAATTTTTCTCCAAAAAATTGTTCGTTGCATCTCCAAAATCCCAATAAGAAATTTTGCCCACCCACGCCTTCACAGTTTCACCACGTCGCATCCGGCAGAGCCGCCGGCGGCCATCCTGGCCCCCACCGGTGGGTTCGCCGGCCTCCGGCGAACTCGCCGGGTTTTGTCTGGCTGTGGGCGGGCAGGGCCACCTGCCCGTAAGCCCCAGTTTATGGCCCACGGGCAGGGCCTCCGCCGCGGTGGCCCTGCCTGCTCTCCACCGGGCAGCCTCCGGCGGGTTCGCCGGAGGCCGGCGAACCACCCGGTGGGCGCCAGGCAGGTCGCCGTCAGCGATAGAGGGAAACGGGACCAGGCAAGCGGAAGGGGGGGGGGGGGGGGGGTTTCCGCGATTTTGTTTTTAATTTTGTTTTTTTAATAATTTAATTAAATAACTAAATAATCTCAGGGGCGTTGAGTGCACTCAATGCTTGTTCAGGCGTGCACTCAACGCCGGGGAGCGGGCGAAGACCGCCAAGGGGCGAGCAAAGCCCGCTTGAATGCCAAGCGTTGGAAGCCCGTTCAAAGATACTAGTGTGTGTGTGTGTGTGTATATCGGAATAATGTTTGTACGCGGACCGCATACATTTCTTATATTTGTGGATGGGTTTCGCTTGACAGCGGGGAGGACGGCGGCTGCGGGCTCGCCAGGGACCGGCCGCCCTGGGCACGTCGGCATCCATGTCGACGAGCCCAGGGCTGCCGGTGACCTGCGAGCCCACAGCCGCTGGCCGCCCCGCTGTAAAAAAAATTTGTAATAGCGGGGAGGCCAACGGCTGCGGGCTCGCCCTGACCTACGGGCCGGCCTAAGCTCGTCGGCGTCCACGCTGACGAGCCCAGGGAGGCCGGCGATCCCGCAGCCGCCGGCCACCCCGCTGTAAAAAAAATTTGCAGCATCGGCGGCGGCGCCGCTGTTGCAATTTTTTTACAGTGGAGAGGTCGGCGGCTGCGGGCTCACCGGCCACCGGCTGCCCTGGGCTCGTCGTCGTAGACACTGACGAACCTCATGGAAGGCCGGCGAGCCCGCATTCGTCGGCCACCCCGCTGTAAAATCGCCGTCGTGCGTAAATTCCTTATATCCGCGACACGCGAATATGCATCAACCCATATATATATATATATATATATATATATATATATATATATATATATATATATATATATATATATATATATATATATATATCTGTGTGTGTGCGTGTGTGTGGATAATAATTACCCAAACCTTCCCCACGAGTTTGCATAACCATAGAATTCTACACCTATCATTTGAAACTATAGAAACCTCCCCTCTAAGTTTTCATTTCATAACATACATATATGCATGTACATACATGTGTGTGTTTCTGTATATATATATGTATGTATCAACACACATACTAATAATTACTCACCCCCCCCCCCCCCCATTAGTTTGTATAATTGTAGAATGAACCACTCTATCTGCTGAAATTACAGAACCCCCCATCCCCCACAAAGTTACATTTCATAACTTCCATGCACAAAAATACCTAGACTGACACATATCTATATATGTGTACATATATCTACATATATGAGCAGCCTGGCACGGGAAACTAACATGTCCCGCGCAAAAGTACCCCGAACAGGACAGTACTTCTGTCTGTGCTCCACTGCTCGCCTGCTCTCGGGTGCGGGAATCTCGCCAACGCACCACTAAATATAAATGACTCGCGGTCCCGAAAGCAGGCGAGCATAGGTAGATGTATTGTCCTGGTTGGGGTACTATCGTCCGGGGAACAGTTTCCATGTGTCAGACTGCTCGTATATAATACAGAAAGCCTTTAGTGATAATATAAATACGTTACCAACATATTTACCCAAGCTACACTAATTTTGATAGGTAAAAATTAAATTTCTAAATGTTGTGTGTCGATTGCTGACAACGGCATGGCGGTTGGCGGCCGCCGATCGTGGATCCGGAGCGGCGATCACCGACCGCCAATTGGGCATCGCAGCACGCGGGGGTTTGGGCCTCCCAGTCGTCGAGCGCCAATTGCATACCGGGCGTAGCAGTCTTCAACCGCCGATCGGGAAGCATCACGGGTCTCACATGCGGTAGCGAGACTGGAGGGGCAAAATAGTCATTTCATGATGACAGACGGGCGTGAGCAGTGCTCCTACAACTCTTTTATTATATAGTATAGATGTACACATATATATTATATAGTATATATATTGCATCCAAGCCCCTCATAAGAGCTTAATATGTTCGCAAGTGGCATGATTATTACAAGGCATGCACTAATGAACAAAAATAGGCCAGCTTTGCCTCATGTTCTTTGACAAATAAGTCAGCACAAGCAAGCATAGTAAACATATCATAGAGATCAATATACCATTCAGAATACAATTTTTTCTAAGCTTACAATTAAATAGGAGAAGAAACTCAGAAACTTTCAAGAAAAAATATAAAGAGAACTAGCATGTTAGGAATGGTGCCCCTCCATGCATAATATACGACAATGACAATTCTCTGATGGCAAGAGTAATCCCATCAGGTGATGTCGGCACTGCGGTATGTAAGCAGTTGACCAAAAAATGTAGGAAGATATGAAATAATGAAATGAAATTGCTTACCAAAAACCTCTTCTTCACTCTGGCACATAGCAGGCTGTGTAGATGGAAGCTACAATAAACTCTAGGTGTAGTGTCAGGAAAATAAACCCTACCTAAACCTATGATGAAATATGTAGTCAACAAATGATCTGAAATCCAATTGACAAGAGTAATAAGAAATTAAAACCCACACAGTTATCAAAAAGCTAAGAACAAAAAATCTATAAAAGCAAGCGGGTATGACTTTCCTCCGCACAGGTGACCTGGATTTCAAATGCAAAGAAGCGAATAAGCCCTACAAGTAGTATTCAATCACAAGGCAAATTCCCTAATAGACAAACATCCAGAAAAGGGTAGCCGTCGATGAGGATGAGGAGATCCGGTGACTGTAGGGGAAGCGACGGCAATCCGTAAGGGTAACGGTGGTACTCCCAGACTAATTCAAAACTCTTTAGTGGTTGTTAAGGCTGTTTACGGTGGTCTTGTGGAGGGGCATAGGGTTGGGAGCTTTATGACTATATTGGAAGCCGGCGGGTTGTATGGTGCCGGGGGGGAAGCCGGACAGGTGCTGAAGGGCAAAGAAAGGCATCGGCGGATCTTGGAGTGGCTCAGGAGATGGAGTCTGCAGTGGGGGAAAGATAACAATGCTGTTGTAGGGGCGAGGTTATGCAGGCCGGCTGCTGGGGAAAGAGGTTAAGAGGTTACTGTAGCTTGACCTGCATGGGAAAACAGCAAGGATTGCTGTTGTGGGGGGCAGAGTCTATGCAGGCCGGCGCTGGGGAAGAGGATGTAGGTACCTGTGGCTGGATTGGCAGGGAAAACAGCAAAGACTGCTGAAGGCGGTGGATTCCATGGTGGTCGGCGATTTTGGTTGGAGGTGGCGGTGAGGTGTTGAGGAGGGGTGGCTAGCAGCGGGAGTGAAAGGAAACTAGGATAAAGCCCAAGCGATCATTACCTTAGGGTTCCATGAATTCGGCACCATGAAAGATCAACGGATTCCAGGAGAAGAAGCCTCCAAAATCTGCAATGCATACAAACCAGCCCACTTTCCCTCCTATTTATAATAATAAAAACTTTGGGCACACATCGTGGACGTGGACGGCTATGATAATAAGTGTGACCTCCCTAAATAAAACATAAATAGAAAAGGAAATCATAAAGAAATGTTCAAATGGCGCTCCAGACACAACCGTGCACATGGATCATTCAGATGACGATCTGATCAACACCTCACGCGAGAATAGATATGGGCAGGCCCCATTGGGTGACAACCCACACGCTATAAATGATCCCCAATCACAACTTAGTTTTTCTTTTAATTGCTAAACCCCTTTAATAATAAAGCATAGCTGGTCTCATTAAAATTTTTTATGAAATTGACCAAATTCATGATACTTTTATAGCAAAATACTGTCAAAGCATTTCTCTATTCATCACCCCCACCTTAAATCTAGAGATTATATCCTCAACAATTCCTCAGTTTCTTATCTAATAGTAATAGAACAAAATATGTAAACCAAACATACCTATGTTGTTAAATCATTAAAAAGGCTTTATTGCTTGTGACAATCTTACCGAGAACTTGAATCGCGTCCTTATCATTGATCAAATGTAAAACCGTACCTCAAATTATTGTAAACTATATTTTCCTTCCCAGCAGGATCCATAGAGCCGACCCCACTATAGTGGGATAAAGGCTTGAGTGTTGTTGTTGTGCAAATTTTCCTTCCCAGTATATAACATCAGTTAAAACTTAGAAGTCCCACTAGTTTTTTTATAATTGTGTAATGATGAAAACTTAAAGATTATCAAACGACCAATATCCTGGATTACTTGTATTTTACTTGATGTGCTTCTGCTTTTTAATTTCCATCTATTTTGCTCAACTAATGCTTCTTCAAAATTTTGGTTATTAATCTAACTCAGAAAAAATAGGCTTTTAACGGATTGCTACTATTGAAAAACTTGAGATAGCCAATTGTAAATGGGAGTGCACCCAGCTCAAGATAAAGAGTAGGCAATATTATGTTAGAATTTGGTGTTTAATGAGTAAATATTCAAAATTTGGACGGAAAGCTGCTAAGAGAAAGATCAATCTTGAAGAAAGAAGGAAGTTTCTGTTATAGCCCCCACACGACCATTTATTCATTCAGTTATTGCGCATATTTATTTAATGTTGCTATTTAGAGTCGATGTGTGTCTATGCTAGGGGTTGATGTCATAAGTCAATATTATGCATCTTTATTTTAAGTCGATGTCTTTTTTGTATTTTGGATTGTTTTATTTATTTACGGTCCATGCCATTGTGTAATATGATACGGAGACCCCACGGGACATGAATGAAAGCAAACAATGAATAAAATTTATTTCTCTCTTAGTCTATATCCCTCTCCCTTAGTTATCTCCTCTCTTCTTCTCTCCCTCTTTAAGCCAGGATTAGGGTTGAGCATGTAACATCTCAATTTTGATTAAGGGGTCTAAAAGCTTTGAGACAAGGCTATGCGCACACAAGCTAGCTCATTGAGCAAGGGTAAACCCTAGTAGGTGTAACTATAGTGTGGTTTAACCTAGGGTGACCCTATGTCCTAATGACCTTTCTACCCCTCATGGTCTGTATGTTGGGTCATGCCCATGCTCAATTAGGCTTAAGGTGGCCTATAGGTGTCATGGATGCGCTTTGGACTTAGTGAATACACCTAGGGCACTAAGGACAAATTATGGTGTGATACCTCATCAAAAGTCAACCTAAAGATCAACTCTAGTGTAATTAGATGACTCAAGTAATCTTAGTGGACACTTAGGCATTACAAGGCTTGCATGGGACCTAATGTTGGGTTTTCTAAAACGGGGCGAGCAGCATATCACCATGTGCACAGCGGAATAAAACTCTAGACAAACCCAAACTAGAGTAGGCACTTGCGAAATCCATAAATCAAGAAATGATGGAACGGCTAGTGTTTGGCGGTTTGGAGTACCTATACGGGGACGGTTCAGAAATCGACCAAGGTGCTCCGGCCAAATGCTACAGAAATCTTCAGATTCTAATCTGGAATCCTATTCCAGAGGTTTCTGGTCTGTCGAGTCCGAAAATGCAGAGAAATGTTTGCACCTTTACGGGTATCCACACTAACAGAAGAAACGCCTCGCCGTCGTCACACAAGGGCACACTGGAAGGAAAGGATCGAAGCCTTCGTCTCCACGAACTGTTAGGTTCGTTTACTGGAGAGGAACGCCGGCGATAGGGCTCGATTCGCAAAGGAGGCCGTCGTCGGGGTTTCGCCGTCACGAAACAGTTCCACAGCTAGGGCTCGAGAGAAAGAATAAACCGGGGAAAAAGCGTGTCCTAACCAGGAAACTATATTTATATATAATGTTCAGTGAACAGAGTTTAGTCTAAGCAGTAATTACACCTTAAGAGGCCGAACCGGATTCAAGATTCAAAATCTGGCAAAAAGGCGTGTGTAGTCGAATTTTTATTTAGTCGCAAAACCAAATCAGCAAGCTGTCAAAGAGCATGAAATTTGACTGCATGAATTCGACTTCATAAAATTTAACTGCATCTGCTTTGACAGAATTCGAATTCATGAAAATTCGACCGCATGGAATTCTACTGGATCGGCTTGATGAAGTTCGATTGCATCGGCTTGATGAAGTTCGATTGCATCAACTGCATAAGCTTGATGAAGTCCGACTGCATCGACAGCATCGGATTCACAAAATTCGACTGCATTGGCTTGATCGGCTTGATGAAAATCGACTACATCCAGTCAACACTGGACTTAGTCATTTTCAGCCAACCCTTTTGTTGTCAAACAGTTTCTAATCAACAATATCTCCCTTTGTACCCAAAACATTTATGAGTTGAGCCACTTCAATCTATAATCCAATTTCTCGTACGTTATTATGTGCAACTTCATAAGCTCATACTATGTTGGCAGCAAGACTAACTCGTTGAATAATTCTAGATCACAAAAACACCAACAGTATCTCACTTGAGCTAGAACGTATCAACTATAGTCTCACAAACAATGAGCGGCATTTAACAATGCATCATTGCTACCAAAGTAATATAAGATTTCGTAACTCAATGAACTTAATGTGACCAATGTTTCAGTGTTGTCATGTCCCTTTGTCTCTTACATCCGGATAGAACAAGAGGCATGAAACGTGTCACCCTCATAATTGTTCAATCCTGATTTCTTGATCTAGAATGGACTTCCAGAGAATAGTGTCATATATCATATATTGCCTCAACTAAGCATAGTCATGTATTTCTCAGTCTAATTCCATCAAGGGGCTCATGAATGCAACTTCTGTCATATATGAGGACAAATCCAATTTTTGTCCACAAATAAACACTCAAATGATTCGTAACACACCCAATAACCACTCTTATCATCAACCTTTTTCAAGTAAGACTTTAAATGACATCAAAGTACGGTCATCCTCATTGATGAATATTGTGACATCAGGCCAAAAGACCACAAACACCATTGTCACTTGAGACCTGCTTGTGATACGTTCATATAACAATTCACAAAGTATTCTCAGGATGGGTCTATCCAGTACAACTTGTTCATTAACAAGTACGCATGTGATGACTTGATATCACAATATCATGACATGTGAGAACGGGTCATCAGTCAACGCACATGCTACTCTTAATGTAGCACAATTGCCCTAAGCTTCTAAGGTGATACATCGACCAGGGACCATTTAAGAATGAACTTCATATAAAACATTTTTCACATTCAAGTCACGCACTTGAATTCCTATGCAAGCGAACATTTTAAGGGTATCATTTATCACGTTAATTAGAAATAAATTGATATAATAAAAGAACTTGGTATTAAATGTAAAATGAAATGCATAGTACTTTATTCAGCATATGAATTACAACCGACAAACATGCAATCCACAAGACTCTCACTAGAGACGATCATTCACGTATCTAATACCCAGTAATCTACTATGATCATCATGTTTTCTCTGTGCAAGAGGCTTTGTTAGTAGATCTGCAATATTCTCTTCAGTCGGTACTCTACAAATGCTCACATCTTCTCGATCGACAATCTCTCGAATAAGATGGAACCGTCAAAGTATGTGTTTGGAGCGCTGATGAGATCTAGGTTCCTTAGCTTGTGCAATTACATCGTTGTTGTCACAGTAGAGAATTATGGGATCAAAAATATATGAACTATATCAAGCTCGCTAATGAATTTCATAATCCGCACAGCCTCCTTCGCCGCATTTGCAGTGGCGATATACTCGACCTCAGTTGTAGAATCAGCAAGAGTCTCCAGCTTGAAACTCTTCCAGCTTACAACTACTTTATTCAAGCAAAACACAAACCTTGACTGAGACGTTGAGTCGTCTCGATCAGTTGGAAGCTAACATCCGTGTAACCCTTACAACGAGCTCTTCCACAAGACATCAAGAATACATCATTTGTCCTTTTCAAGTACTTTAGGATACTCTTGACGGTAGTCCAGTAACTATCACCGAGATCAAACTGATATCATTAGTCATGCTCAAAGCATAGAAGACATTGGGTCGAGTACAAAACATTGCATACATGATTGATCCAATAGCTGAAGCATGTGGAATCAACTTCATATGATCCTTATCTTCCAATGATTTAGGACATTGGTCCTTAGAGAGACTCACATCATAAGACATAGGTAAGAATCTTTTCTTGGACTCAAGCATGTTAAACCGCTTCGACATCTTTTCAATGTATGTACTTTGGGTCAAACTCAACAATTTTTTTGATCTATCTCTAAAAATCTTAATACCAAGTATATAAGTCGTTTCGCTCAAGTCTTTCAAAGAAAAGCAGTCCTCAAGCCTGTTCTCAACATCTTGTATGGTCGGAATGTCATTTCTAATTAACAGTATGTCATCTACATACAAAATTAGGAAGACAACAATGCTCTCACTAATCATCATGTAAACATAAGACTCATCTTCGTTCTTGATAAAACCAAACTTTTTTATTTTCTCATCAAAATGTAGATTTCAACTTCGAGAAGCTTGTTTTAATCCATAAATAGATCTCCGCAGCTTGCATATTTTAGTGATTTCATTTGGAGACACAAAATCTTCGGGTTGTGTCATGTACACTTCCTCAAAAAGGTTTTCATTAAGAAAAGCCGTTTTGACGTCCATTTGTCAGATCTCGCAGTCATAATAGGCAGTAATAACAAGTAGAATTCTGATGGACTTAACCATGACAATAGAGAAAAAGTCTCATCATAGTCAACACCATGAATTTGCTTGAAACCTTTAACCACTAAACATCTTTTGAATGTCTGTACATTCACATACATGTCGGTCTTATTCTTGAAGACTCACTTGCACCCTATAGGTCGACCCCTTCAGGTGGTTTCACTAAGGTCCAAACTTAGTTTGCATACATGGAGTGCATTTCAAATTTCATGTCCACAAGCCACTTCTCAGAGTCCGGCCTACACATAGCCTCTTGGTAGGTCGCAGGCTCATCATCATGATCCATAAGCAACACATTACCTATTTGAAATACAAGAAATTCATATCTCTCAAGCTCAAATCTTGGTCTACCAGATCTATGTAAGGCTTTTGTTTCCTAAGCAGGCTCTTTAGCTACAACAACTTGTAGTTCTTGCTCAGGCTCCAATTCAAATTCATTCATAGCTTGTGGTTCTTGAATTTCTTCAAGCTCTACATTAGTTGTCTTTCTTGATAAGAACTGTTTCTCCAAGAAGACATCAGTCTTTGTGACAAACACATTGCTCTCAAACGGTAGGTAAAAGTAGCACCATTTGGTTTCTTTAGGTTACCCCACATAATAACATTTATCTGACTTGGGTTCCGGTTTGTCAGGCATTTGACGTCGCAGGTATGACTCACAGCCCCAAATTTTCATGAAAGATAAACTAGAATGTTTCACAACCCATATCTCATATAGTGTCTTGAGAACCGATTTCGTTGGAGCACGATTTAAAGTGAAAGCAACAGTCTTTAAAACAAAACTCCAAAAAGAAACAGGCAAATCTGCACGACTCATCATCGACCGTATCATGTCTAACAAAATACGATTACTCCTCTCAGACACACCATTATCATGTGGTGTTCCAGGTGGAGTGAGTTGTGATATAATATCACACTATTTCAGATGATCACGAAATTCATGACTTAGATATTCGACACCTCGATCGGATCGGAGTGTTTTTATTCTCTTTCTCATTTGGTTCTCTACTTAATTCTTAAACTTTATGAACTTTTCAAAGGCTTTGAATTTATTCTTCATAAGAAACACATCTGTACCTACTGAATCGTGTAAACAAAATAGTAGAACTAATCTCTAGCCATAGAACTTATGAGTTTCATACATCACTATGTACAACACCCAAAAAATCATCAGTCATCTCAGTATTACTAGTGAAAGGGGTTTTAGTCATCTTACCTAATAAATAAGATTTGTATCGCTCAATTGATTCATAATCAAATGAGTCCAATAATCCATCTTTATGGAGCATGTATATGAATTTGTCGTTTATGTGACACAAACGACAATGTCAGAGGAACGTATGATTAGAGTCATTCGTTCTTAATCTTTTATTATTCTCTACGTTATATATCGGATGGTTTATGTTCAAAACATATAAGTTATTAAACAATTGAACTACACCATAACAAACATATTCATAAATATATAACAATAGTTGTTTTTAATAATGAAAGAAAATCTTTTCATGTTCAAACATGAAATAGAAATAATGTTTAGAGTTATAGCAGCAACATAATAACAATTATTCAATTCAAATACAAGCTCAGAGGGCAAAGAAAGACGGTAAACTCCTACGGTAACGGCAACGACAACAATTTTTTCTCCATTTCCAACGCGCAGGTCCACTTCTTTTTTACCCAGCAGTCTTCTCCTTCTCAGTTCATACACATTTGCGCAAATGTGAGAACTGCATCTGATATCCAATACCCAAGATGAAAGAGCAGAAAAGTTTATTTCTATAACAAAAATATCTGAAGCGGAAATCACACTTCCCTTCTTCTGCAGATCTTCAATGTAAAGAGGACAATTCCTCTTCCAGTGTTCAGTTTTGTCATAGTGGTGACATTTTCCTTCCTTAGCCACGTTCTGAAGTCTGCACTCACCCGCCTAGCTCTCGCTACTCGGGGCGAGTGCAAACCGACTGCACCGCTCGCACGGCCATCTGCCTTCCTACTATCTTGAGGCGAGTGGGCCTGCTTGCCCCACTCGCCGCCCTCCTCGGCTTGAGGGCCCATTTACACCTTGGACTTTCTCTGATCTATCCACCCGGCGAACACACCTTTCTTCTTCAGTCCTGAAGAATTGGGATCAAGATACGACAGGTCTCACCTTAGTCTTCTTCGATCTCTCGGTCTTGCCCTTACCTTTATGCACCATCAGTATGGGTCAAGCAAGTTTGACCTTCTTCATATTGATTTCAGCAGTTTTCAACATATCTAAGAGCTCGGACAGTGTCTTGTTTATCTCATTCATGTTGTACTTCAAGATAAATTGTTCATAATTATCCAACAACGATTACAGGATTAGATCAATAGCCAACTCTTTGCTCAAAGGAAACCCTAGTCTTTCAAGGTTCTCTATATACTCAATCATCTTGAGTACGTGAGTCCCAACTGGGTATCGAGCTCCCATGTTGCACTGAAACAATGCCCTAGATATGTCAAACATCTCTTGTCGAGCTTGCCCTTGAAACATTTTATTAAGGTGGTCGATTATCTCATAAGCACACGTGTTCTCATGTTGTTTCTGAAGCTCAGAGTCCATGGTGGCAAACATGAGACATTCAACATCCAGGGAGTAGTCACCATACTTCTTATAAGCATCTTTATCTACACGAGGTGTAGTGGAGGCTGGCTCAACAGGAGGGTCTTGTTCCAAGACATAGAGCTTACACTCTTGTCTGAGAACAATTCTCAAGTTCATGTACCAGTTTAGGAAATTTATCTTGTTCAGCTTGTCCTTCTCAAGGATAGCTCTCAGGGACAGGATGGAGTGCGATCTACTTGCAATGAAAATTATACAAGAAATTTATGCAAAATAAAATTTAGTACTATATTTCAAAATACATTCATATTTTAATATGAACTTTAATTAAAAGAACTCTCACTATTTTAATCAAATTGATAATCTTTAATATCAATTCGAAGTGTTTATACGAGCTTCTCTCTAATGAACAAGATATGCAACTTCATAAGTCAGCTTTGGCTGATCACTTATAGAGTGATTATTTAAGTAGACAATCTTTACCAATTGCATAAGCACTCATAAGTCAGTTTTGGATGATCACTCATAGAGTGGTTATTTAGGTAGACAACCTTTGGCTGATCACTCTTACCGAGCTTGCCCTTGAAACATTTTCTTAAGGTGTTCGATTATTTCATAATCACACGTGTTCTCATGTTGCTTCTGAAGCTCAAAGTTCATGGTGGCAAACACGAGGCATTCGACATTCAGGGAGTCGTCTTCATACTTCTTATAAGCATCTTTATCTGCACGAGGTGTAGTGGAGGTTGGCTCCACAGGAGGATCTTCTTCCAAGACATAGATCTTATACTCTTGCTTGAGAACAATTCTCAGGTTCCTGTACCAGGCTAAGAAATTTATCCCGCTAAGCTTGTCTTTCTCAAGGATAGCTCTCAGAGACAGGGTGGAGTGCGATCCACTTGTCATGAAAATTATACAAGAAATTTATGCAAAATAAAATTTAGTACTATATTTCAAAATACATTTTATATTTTAATATGCACTTTAATTAAAAGAACTCTCACTATTTTAATCAAATTGATAATCTTCAATATCAATTCGGAGTGTTTATATGAGCTTCTCTCTAATGGCCAAGATCCGTATTTCACCAACTCCATAAGTCAGCTTTGACGGATCACTCATAGAGTGGTTATTTAGGTAGACAACATTTGTCAATTGTATCATCATGGAACTCGTGTATGTTTGGTGAATAACTATTTATCTGCATCTATCATATGGTGCATGCCAACCAGATATCTCTAAGCACTCAACTTTTGATGTCACCTAGTTAAGTTGGACTCAATGTCGACAGTGAGATATCACAACTATCCGTTCGCAACCTTACCAAGATAGATTAATGCACCTTATTTTGACAAGTCCACACTTCATCGATCGAGGCAGGAAAAGTGTCATCCATCAGAAGGTATCCGAACACTTAATATTTTGTTAAAAGATTTTAGATGATTGATTAATACTTAATCATGATTAACACTTAATCATGATTAACACTTGGTCACTGTTCACATATACAAAGTTACAACATTCACATTTTAGATACATCTCAGATGTGCACAAAACAAAATCATCAACATTTGATGTAAAAGGGGCTAAACCAGAATATTTAGAACATTTCTAAATCTTCTAATTTGCATGCATTAGACACAGACACAAGAAATCAATCTCATGGCAGTAGACAAGCTCGTCTCTCAATGTCAGATTCAAAATCTAAGACATTTGGTTTCACAAACCATGAAGAGGGATGGTTATTGCTAAGGAAAAAACATTTTTGAAACATGGAAATCGCATCAAATCACAAGCATTCCTGGAAATAAATTAACATTTGATGTTCTAGAAATAAATCTAGTTTTAGAACAGTTCTAAGACTCAATTTACACGCACTGGATCCCGGCAACCTCCCTCGGATACCACTGTTGGGTTTTCTAAAACGGGATGAACAACACATCACCATGTGCGCAGCGGAATAAAACTCTAAATAAACCCAAACTATAGTAGGAACTTGCGAAATCCATAAATCAAGAAATGATAGAACGACTAGGGTTTGCGAAAACATGTACGGGGACGATTCAGAAATCGACCAAGGTGCTTCGGCCAAATTCTCCGAAAATCTTCAGGTTCTGATCTGGAATCCTATTCCAGAGATTTCTGGTCTGTCGAGTCCGAAAGTGCAAAGAAATGTCAGCACTTTTACGGGTATCCACACTAACGGGAGAATCGCCTTGCCGTCGTCACACGAGTGCAGACTAGAAGGAAAGGATCGAAGCCTTCGTCTCCACAAACTGTTAGGTTCATTGACTGAAGAGGATTGTCGGCGCTAGGGCTCGATTCGCAAAGGAGGCCGCCGTGGGGGTTTCTCCATCACGGAACAATTTCGTGGCTAGGGCTCGGGAGAAAGAATGAACCAGGGAAAAACGTGCCCTAACCCTGAAAATTATATTTATATATAATGTACAGTGAACTGGGTTTGGTCTAAACAGTAATTACACCTTAAGAGGCCTAACCGGGTTCAAAATTCAAAATCTGGCAAAAAAGCGCGTGCAGTTGAATTTTTACTTCGCCGCAAAACCAAATCAGCAAACTGTTAAAAAGCGTGAAATTTGACTGCATGAATTCGACTTCATGAAACTCGACTTCATAAAATTCGACTGCATCGGCTTAACAGAACTCGACTTCATGAAAATTCGACCGCATGGAATTCGACTGCATCGGCTTGATAAAGTTCGACTGCATCGGCTTGATAAAGCTCGACTGCATCGAAGTTTGACTGCATCGGATTCATGAAGTTCGACTGCATCGGCTTGATCATCTTGATGAAAATCGACTGCATCAGTCAATACTGGACTTGGTCATTTTCAGTCAGCCCTTTTATTGACAAACTGTCAAACAGTTTCTAATCAACGATATCTCTCTCTATACTCATAATCTTTATGAGTTGAGCCACTTCGATTTATTATTCAATTTCTCGTACGATATTATGTGCGACCTCATAAACTCATATTACGTTGAAAGCGAGACTAACTCGTTGAATACTTCTAGATCACAAAGACACCAACACCTAAGTCATCATTTGGTGGGGTCTGGTCACCAAAAAGGTTAATGGTTGACCAAGAAAGGTCAAACCCGAGCCCTTAACACTTGGTTTGGTCTAAGGAGACCCCTTTTGGGTTCAAACCTGGTTAGCCTGACCTTGATCAGTCCCTAAGAGGCCTGTCCCGTCGATTGTGTGGTTGTGGACAAGTTTAGAAGAGAGGGGCACGGCCATGCATAACCGCTACTTGAATGGTGGAGGATTATGGTAGTGGGTTATTGTAGAGTAATATAACTTCCCCACAGCCCCAATTATATTTGATTCCTCCTCCGGAACTCAAACGAAACAGGAGTTACCGGTGGAGACTGCTGACGACGACTGGAGCATGAGAGAAAGGGTTTTCGTCGTCGTGAGTTTCAAAATGTTGTCGCACCTCCGTTCAACGTCGAACCTTCCATCTCAGGTAAACATTCAAACCCATTTGGTGTGTAGATTTTGGAGGAGAAGCCAAGGAGTTCTGGCAACCAAAACACCAAGTTCCCGGCCACCAGAGCCTTGGACCACCTTTGAAAGTGTGGAAGCACTCCAGATCTATATAGGATTCAATGAAGAGCACCACAGTGGAGAGGACTCCCTGGTACTTCTCTAGGCCCTTGAGGCTATTGCCGTTGCTGAAGATAATGAATTTGAGCAGCTACGACACGGGAAAACCAATAATAACATTTTTCGATGAGAGACGGCGGCAGGCCACCGAAAGACCACCCAGGAGTTTGTCATCCTTCGGCGAGTCAGTTGGGAGTGGTGCTCTGCCGTGGTGATCACTAGAAAAGGTTGGTGGTGGAGATCAAAGCACGGTGTTGTAATAACCGTTGATCTCAATGAAGAAGACAAAATCATGGTTGGTCGTCTCATCGATATGCAATTCAATCTTGTCGGCATGTAATTATGTCTCGTCAATAAGCTAGTCTGTCTCGTCGCCATGCAGCGCGACTCATCGATATGCTATAAACTTATTGCGTCCAGTTGACATGCACAGCGTCTCGTCGACATGCAGAGAGTCTCGTCGACATGTCTCGTCGATATCCTGCATTTTGTTTGACTAAGGCGCAGCGCGCTATCCGCACCACAAAAAATGAGTAAAATGTGTGACAGATAATTAAATAAAATGCAAATTATTTATTTAATTTATTTGAGGATCTTCTCGTCATTTTCTGAAAAAGTAACCAACATCAAACTTGTAGAGGACAGTGAGAGCTTCCCAAAATGGGATGGCACCACTCGTTGATCACTGTTGTACAACCCCGTATTAGACAAGTGGGTCCCTTAGAAGGGGGTCGGACATAGAAGGGTCGTTCAGGTTTTGTTGGACTAGGCGAGCCAAGTAGGCGAGTGGTCGGGTCTCGCCCCAGTTCGCGCGTGACATCAGCTGAAGGCTAACAGGGGGCGAGTGGGGTGTTCTCACCCGCACTCGCCCAGGAGTCAAGTTTGGTGGCGAGTGCGGGTCTCCTTGAGCACTCGCCGCCTCAGGCGAGAGGTCAGTTCGTCCGGTAGTTTTCCTCCAGTAAAAGTCCAACTGGGTCTTTTAATATGCTCTCCAAACAGCGAAGTTACGCTGTTTTGAGATCACTTTGGGTTGCGTATTATAGAAGCAAAAGGCGAGATTGCGCTATGTACAGGCCAGACCGAGAAAACTATAAATAGACCCTTAAGGGCACCTTTGGAGGGGATTCGTTTATTTGGCTACTTCCTTCTCTGGTCTGCTTTGGTTGGCTTCCAGTGTCCTCCAAGATGCTCAGCTCTAGCATTTGTTTAAGATGGGAGGCTCTCTTCGATCTTTCGAGTGTATGGTGGGACCTCCTCGCTGCAGCTCTGTGTTTGTTCCTTAGTTCTTAGTCATCAGTCAAGTGTCCTGGCTCGGGAGAAGTAGGTGTAGGCTATACCCCATGGGTCTGAACTCTTTTTGAAACTGATTTCCAATTTCAACATTTTTGGTGTGGTGAGTGTGGACCGTAGCCTGCACATGAAAATCTTGAGTTAAGTCCCATTACTGGAGAAGAAGGAGAAGGAGCTGATTAGGGCAATCCACCGCCTCCGACGAGTGGAGGGAGGGGTCATGATTGGGATGTTTGAAGATTTCAAGAGGGAGGTCCTGTACACCGTGCATCTCGCATTCGCCGCAAGAGGCAAGTGCTCGACACCCGCCGCCCCAGTGGTTACGTCGCAGCAGCTAGGCGAGAACGCCACGGGTCACCGGCCTGGGAATGAGGTGGCAGTTGAGAGGGAGAGTGAGATCTTGCCGGGTGAGAGTTGTTCCAAAGTCCGGCGAGTGCCGGAAAATCAGGCGAGATAACTGCGCGAGATCAGCCGACTCGCCCCTCAGGAGGGGGAAGTCCATTTAGCGAGCTAATCGTATCGGCCCCAGTTCCGGAGGGGTTCCGGGAGCCAAAGATGTTGTACTACACCGGCAGAGATGATCTGGTGCAACACGTCCCATGGTTTGAAGACGTAGTTTCCATCAGGCACATGTCGGTCGCCTTCAAATGCTAACTCTTCGCAATCACCTTCAAGGAGAAGGCGAGGGACTGGTTCCACCAACTTCCCTCCAGTTCGATCTATTGCTTCGAGGACCTGCGTCGAGTCTTCCTGTTGAGGTTTTCGACGTCCAAGAAGAGAAAGAAAAGAGCGGAGTTCGTGTTCACAATAAAGCAGGGGGCGGAAGAAACATTAGGGAGTTATGTGGATAGATTCCAGGAGGAGGTTTCCTAGTCTAAGAGATATCAGGGTACACCTTAATGCTGGCCTTTACGCTGGGGCTACGTCAGGGATTCTTTAGTATGGAGTTGAAGAGGGAGCCTCCTCTATCCTTCAAGGAATTGATGGAGAGGGCGGCAAAAGAGATAGAGGGAGAGTTGACGAACCCGAAATTTGCCAAGAAGTTGGCAAGGTTGGTGGGAGATGAGGTGATAGAGCAGGGAGGAAGCAAGCAGCAGGAGGCGAGGAGGAGAGACGAGCCCAGAGGGCAAGGATTCCATAGACCTCAGTAGGGATGGGGTCATCGAGAGCTAAACAAACGGTTGGCCTGGAGGCTGCAAGGAGGGCCCGTCCATGGCCATGGGAGAGGATATCAGGGAGGAGGAAACTTTCACAGAGGGCAGGGGAAGTTCAACCCCTAAGGGTGGAGGCCAGTACAGAGGCCCCTCCCGCCTTCTCCGCGGCAGGCAATAGCTATCAGAAGAGGAAGAGGAAGAGAAAGAGAGAAAATAAACAGAAGAAGTTATGGTGGAAGGAGAAGGGGCAGCGTGGTGTTGCGTATTGTGACTACCATCAGAAGGAGGGCCATGCAACGGCCACCTGCACGGAATTCTTGGAAGTAAGGAGGGCGGGGGGCCCGGTGCAACAGCAACAGCAGCAGGAGGTGCGGATAGAGGGGGTAGTGGCAGGAGCCAGAGATGAGGACAGATGTGAAGATCGGGTCGATGTAGGGACCAAAGGAGGGATCGGGGTGATCCACAGGGGAGTGGGGATGGAGGCCACTCGCAAGGGGAGCCTCCAAACGATGTTCAGGAGGAGCGTCGCTTTGACCTCCCAAACCCCACCCTCGGAGGAGAATATCACCTTCTCGTCGAAAAACATGCCCGATTACGAGTACCCGTTCTGTGACGACTTGGTGATACAGACGACCACAGAGAATTTCACGGTCTCCTAGATTCTTGTCGACAACAGGAGTTCGGTGAATGTGATTTTCAAAAAAGCACTTGACGAGATGAAGGTAGAAGCCAGAAGGGTACTAGCCTCAGATGGGCTTTAGTTTGGGTTCTCTGGAGAGAGGAAGTGGAGGGGGGAGTGGGTCTTCATGTGACCCTGAGGGGAACGTCCCAAAGCTGCTGGTTAGTCATTGTGGACGCTCCAAGCAGCTACAACACAAACTTCGAACGGCCCCTCATCAGCGCATTTCAGTGTACCCTCGTTCCATCAGTGCTTGAAGTTCAACTGCGAAGGAGTCCAGGTCAGGATCCGGGGAGACCCCAAGGTGGCGAGACAGTGTTACATCACTGTAGTCAACACCATCTCATGGATGGAAGAAGCCAAAGGAGTGGAGAGGGTAATGGAGGAGCAGGCGAGACAAGAGAGAGTGTTCAAGGTAGCTGAAACGGTGGAGGTGTTAGTAGAGAAGGAAGGGTTGGAGGAAGTGATGGAGGTAGATGGGGAGGTGGGAGAAGAGGAGGCCCTCACTCAGGGGAGGAGGATGAAAAGTGAGTCAGAGGAGATGTCTCGGCTGGAGGTGGCGGAGGAGGTAGTAGAGAGAGGTCCTGACCCGGGAAGGGAGGACGGAGAAGGTGAGGATCAGCGGAGGGCTGAGCGGGGAGGACCAGGAGAGAGACCCGATGTGCGTCTAGAGGAAAGTGGGTGTCTTCTCCTGTAGTGTCGCAGACATGCCAGACATTAATGCTGATGTGACATGTCATCACCTCAATCTTGACCCAGGAGCTCGCCCCATCCGGCAAAAAAGGAGGTTCGTGCCCGACAAGCTAGAGGAGCCGATCCAAGAGGAGGTGGAGAAACTCCTGAAGGCCGGATTTGTATCGCAGATCCAGTATCCAAGATGGGTCTCTAATGTGGTAATGGTAAAAAAGGGAGATGGAAGGTGGAGGATGTGTGTAGACTTTCCTCTTATAAATAAAGCATGCTCTAAGGATTGTTATTCCGTACCTAAAATCGTCGCGCTGGTTGGCTCAGTCGTCAGTTTTTCTGTGATGAGTTTTTTGGATGTTATTTCAGGTTACCATCAGATTCGCATGCACTTGTCTAATGTCAAAGATGTCTCCTTCATCGCAAGAGATGGTTGCTACTGTTACAAAATGATATCTTTCGGGTTGAGAAACGTCGAAGCAACGTATCAAAGGATGATGGATGGAGTTTTCCGGGAACAGAGAGAAAGAAACTTGAAATTATACGTGGACGATCTGATGGTGAAGAGCAAGGACCTGAGCTCCCACCTCAGAGATCTAGAGGAGACCTTTGCCACCCTACGAAAATTCAATATGGGTCATCTCCTCACCCCCGTCGGAGTAGAGCCCAACCCCGACAAGGTGAAAGCGATACTTGAATTGAAGTCGCCTCAGAACGCCAAGGAGATCCGGCACCTGACAGGAAAGCTTGCAGGTTTAATCAGGTTCCTCTCTCGGATAGGGGAGAAATGCTCCCCTTTCTTCAAGGTATTGCGGGGCAACCATAAGTTCGAATGGTCCACGGAGTGTGAGGAGGCCTTCCGAGCCCTGAAGGATCAACTCACCAAGTCTCCACTACTCCAAGGGCTGAAGGAGGGGGAAGATCTAACTATGTATCTTGGGATAAGGGCGGAGGCTGTGAGTTCCGTCTTGGTCCGAGAGGAAGGAAAAAAGCAGTTACCTGTCTATTATGTTAGTAGGGTCATAAAGAAGGCAGAATCCAGATACCTCATCTTGGAGAAGCTGGCGTTTGCCCAGGTCGTCTCGGCCCGGAAGCTAAGTCCTTATTTTAGACAACATTCGATCCGAGTGGTGACCGACCACCCTCTCTGCAACATCTTTGAAGGAGTGGAGCACTCAGAAAGGTTGGCAAAGTGGTCGGTAGAACTGAGCAAGTTTGACATCTCTTTTGTCCCTCACTTATCAGTGAAGGCTCAGGTAGTGGCGAATTTCTTGGCTGACTGCGCAGTTAAGGTGGATGAATCGGGGTTTTCTCAGCAGGTAGCATGGAAGGTGCTGGTAGACGGGGCTTCGGGAAGACACCCTGGGAGGGGGTGATCTTGGAAATTCCCCAGGGGACGAAAATAGAACAGGCAATAGTAATACACTTTCCCATTACCAACAATCAGGCAGAATACGAAGTCGTAATCGCAGGCTTGTATCTGGCTAAGGAACTAAGAGTTCAAGATGTAGAAGTGCTAACAGATTCAATGGTGGTGGCTTCCCAAATCAGGGGAAAGTTTGAGGCAAGTGAGCCCACGCTCCATCAGTATTTAGTAAAGGTGAAGGGGCTCATCGGGATGTTCCGGACATTCTCCATTAAGTATGTGCCACGTGAAGAGAGTGCTCCAGCTAAACGATTACCAAGTTCGGACCCCGGGCAGGAGGGGCTGTGACGGACTTGTTCCGGCCGACCATCGAAGGAGAGTTGATGGAGAACGATTGGCACCCCTCATGGACCCCTTCGTGACTTTATTTGCCACAGGAAAGACTCCAGAGGAAGTCCGGGATAGAAAGAGTGTCAGGCATAAGGCGGCATATTACCTGTTGTGGAAGGGGGTTTGTATTGAAAGACCCTCTGAGGGCTTTTGGCACGATGTGTGTCGAAGGAAGAGGTCCCAAAGATTTTGGAAGAAATGCACTCTAGGGAGTACGACAGCCACTCTGGGAGTAGGACCCTGGAAGGAAGAGTATTATGGCAAGGGTACTTGGCCCACTATAAGGAGAGATGCAGAAGAGTTCACGAATAAATGTCAAAAGTGTTTGTTGTTCGCACCACTCCACCTGTCGCCACCCAAAGGCTCAGGAGAATCGTGGCATCGTGACCCTCTGCAATCTGGGGAATGGACCTGGTAGGACAATTTCCTCAAGCAAGTGGGCAGACGAGGTTCCTCATGGTCATGATTGATTACTTTTCGAAATGATTGGAGGTTAAGACATTAGCCAATATGACATCCCAGGTAATCCGCAACTTCGTATGGGGAGAGATCATCTGTTGGCACGGGTTACCCTTGGCGATAGTCATAGACAATGGACCACAATTTGCCAATAAGGAGTTCGTCAATTTTTGTGGCCAACTGGGGATAGATCTCAGGTTTGCCTTGGTTCATCACCCTAGGAACAACGGGCAGGTGGAGGCGGCGAACAAAATCATCGTGAACTTGTTGAAGAAGAAGATGGAGAACCTGAGGGGGAACTGGGTGGAGCAGCTCCTCTCGGTCTTTTGGGCCCTAAGAACCACACCCAACACGGCCACCGTGGAGGCCCCCTTCAAGCTTTCTCATGGCTCTGAGATCGTGCTTCCGGTGGAATTTGAAGTAAAATCACCATGGGTGATCGCCGCAGGAGAATGAGATGATGAATGGAGGGTGGAAAATGAAGAAGAGAAGTGTCTCTCCCTGGATCTAATGGAAGAGCTCCGCGACCTCGTCGTCGTCGGAGAAGAAGAGGTCAAGAGCAGAATAGCCAAGTATTTTGACAAGCACGTCTGTGTCAAGCAGTTTGTGAAGGGAGACCTCGTCCTAAAGAAGGTCGATGCGGCCTGGAGGTCGGCAACGGTGGGGAAACTTAATCCCACCTGGGAGGGTCCCTATGTAATTGAGGAGGCCCTGAAGACGAGAGGGTACCGCCTCCAAAATATGGAAGGGATATCCGTCAGTTATACGTGGAGTGGTGACGACTTAAAACGTTTTTATCCTTAAACTTGAGTAATAAAATTGTTTCTTTTTTAACACTCTTCTTGTGCATTATCCTCTATGAAAGATGTTGAAATATTGGCCCCGAGCAGACCCGTTGACCAGGCTCTCAATTGATGGCAGGTCTGAAGGCTCACTCGATGGCAGGTTGTGAGAAGAGAGAGGTTATTGAAATGATGACATCGAACAGACCCGCTAACTAGGCTCTCATTAGCTGGCAGGTCTGAAGGCTGACTCGGTGACAGATTGTGAAAAGAAATAGGTTATTGAAATGATGGTCCCGAGCAGACCCGCTGATCAGGCTCTCACTAACTGGCAGTTCTGAAGGCTCACTCAGTGGCAGATTGTTAAAAGAAAGAGGTTATTGAAATGATGGCCCCGATCAGACCCGTTGATCAGTCTCTCACTAACTGGCAGGTCCGAAGGCTCACTCGGTGGTAAGTTGAAATAAGAAAAAAGGTAGTTGAAATGTTGGCCCCGAGCAGACCCGCTGACCAGTCTCTCGCTAGCTGGCAGGTCCAAAGACACACTCGATGGCAAGCTATGAAAAGAAAAAGGTTATTGAAATGATGGCCCCGAACAGACCCGCTGACCAGACTCTCATTAGCTGGCAGGTCTGAAGGCTCACTCGGTGGCAGGTTGTGAAAAGAAAGAGACTATTGAAATGATAGCCCCAAGCAGACCTGCTGACCAGGCTCTCACTAGGTGGCAGATTATGAAAAGAATGAAGGTAGTTGAAATATTAGTGCCGAGCAGATCCGCTGACCAGGCTCTCACTAGCTGGCAGGTCTACAGGCTCACTCGGTGGCAAGTTGTAAGAAGAAAAAAAAGATATTGTTGAAATGTTAACCCCGAAGAGATCCTGCTGACCAGGCTCTCCCTAGCTGGCACAGCTCGAAGACACTCAGGGGTAGGTTGTATGTTAAAATATATATGTGGAGGAAATAAATGAGGGGGCGAGTGAAGTCAGTCGTGGCTCACTCGCCTGCCGAGATCCTGCCCACTCGCCTGCCTAAAGGATTAGAGGCGAGTCAAGCTCTACTAACTCTACTCGCGCGAGATGGTACATGCCCACGCATGGAGCAGAAAACGAGCCGCGAGAGATATCGCAATGCTGCGAGTAGTCGCGGGCAACATGTGGGCAAGATCGTTTTAGCCTTAGCAACGTGAGTACGGGAGGCCGGGTAGAGCCAGGCAAGGTGTTTTCGCGACGAACTTACATCATAATTGCAGTCAAAATGCAGAGGGTTAACGAAGAACGTGTTTATTCTCCCAAGCACGAGTTACGAGTGGAAGGAAGTTGGTACAAGTCAAGGTTTAGAGGCTGGGACCGAATTTTGAGTTTCTCTAGCAATATGATAAAGGGGCGACAAACGACTCTCTCTATCTCTCCCTATCTCTCCCTAGCAACCGCTTGTGTGTGGCACTCGCGTAAGCGGGGGTCTCGCGATTGCGGGAAAGCAATGAATGTGTGGACTGAGTCGTCCTAATCCTAAGTAAGCACGAGCGAGAGGCTATTAGTCTAAACATGGCAAAGTATCGGCTCGCGAGGAGGATCGACGCGCTCACGCAATCAATGTAGGCATTCCACAACCAGACAAAGCTAAGCTCACGAAGCGAGTCGCAAGTGAGAAAGAAAATTAACACGTGTAAAGAAAATATCAAGTTAGAAAAGAAAACAGATGATTTATATAATGTAACAGTTTCTTCGCAAAAATATTCCTGCCGGCGAGTACAGGAAAACAAGATGAGAAAAGGAAAAAGTAATACAATAAAAAAAGAGGGTGTGAGAGCCCAAAAATGAGCCAAGACCTGGTCTTCAGGACTTGCCGCCGTCGACATTGTCGTCACCATTGCCACCGTCTTCCTCGTCCTCATCGCCAAAGAGCGAGTCGAACTCTTCCTCCGACGAGTCAGCTGGGAGGTATAGCTCGTGGACCAAGTCCTTCGCGGTAATCTTCTCGCAATCGGCTCATAGCACGCCGAGTGTCTGCACCATATGAAACGTATGCTCGGCGGCCTTTATGGTGGTGGTCATCATCATCTTGTCCACCTCCCGCTCGGAAAACTGCCTCCCCCGGGCGCCCTGGTGGGATGAATCGTCGCGCTCTGGAGGGTGGACAGCGGCAACGAACCGGGCGACCTCGGCCTTCAGGCCCCAGTTTTCCTCTTCCAAGCTGGCGATGCTCGCGTGCAGTCAGTCCGCGGTGGCGACATCCCGCAAGATGGCGAGTGAAGGGCGGTTAGAATAACGAAAGAGGGGAACAGTGCAAGCACGCAAAAAGATTTGAAAACTCACTCCACCAGAGCTCGCCTCCAAGAGTTTCTCGGCGGTCACCAGCCTGAGCGCCAACCCTTTCGTCTCATCAATCGCGGCTTCCCGCGCAGCTTCGACCCGGTGCCAATCTCGGGAAAGATGCAGGCTGCATGCGGGGGAGCTCCAATGATCGCAGTTGCGCACGCGTGCTCTCGCTGGCTAGGGTCTGGGTGGATAGGTCGTCATACTTTGTCGCGTCCCTCCGACCATAGAATCAGAAGCTGAGGGCGTAGGTGTGCACGTTGGGGGGGGGGGGGGGGGCTTCGCTCTGAACAGGCGGGGAAGAGGGTTGAGATGGAGGCCCGGTTGGACTTCTCGTCCCTGAGAACCATCAGCTCGCCTGAGATGTCCTTGACCTTCTGCCCCAATCCAAAATTGGGGTGCGACTCGGGTTGCCCTTCCTCCTACCCTTGCAGTCCTGGCCCGGTGGGGGATTCCGACACCTCCCCCCCCCCCCTCCCCGTGGAGCCCTCTCAGCTCCCTTGTCCTTGGTCACCGTGGATTTCTTCATTTTCTTTGGCGGGGTTGCGGATGGAGATGAGCTGTGGCCGAAAGGTGCGTGCCTTTTTCTGCCGCTGGGAGGGGCGGAGGTACCTGGAACAACTCGATAGGTCGTCGATGCCATCTTCGCTCGTGCGAGTTCAGCAGTCGACGCTCGGGCACTCGTGTATGGGGGTTCACGGAATCACGGGGATGAACCACTCACCTGCATCACGGGGGGTTATTTATCACTAGAAAGGAGAGGAAACCGCGAGATACAGAAGGTTGGAAAAATGTAAGTTAGATTGTACCTTCACCGGGAAGCACCGCAGGAAGCGAGTCGACGTTTCGCCTTAAGTAGGCGACCTCAAAGTTCTTTTGGAGGAAGAACTGGTGCAGCTTCGCGTTCATGCTGCCCACCTGCGGCGCGCGGTAAGTCGCCTCGTCCTGCTGGATCGGAGAGTAGGGGATGTCGCCGAAATTCCCCTTGGCGAAGATGAACTTCGTGATTCAGTGGTGGTTGTTGTTGGCAGTCTCGCATACTTTGAAGTGCGAGCCAGAAAAGAAGGCAATACCATCATTGGCCGCGCGGTAGATGAAGAGTTTGCGGAAGACGGTGAGGTTGAATTCAATTTGTTCCTCGCGCATGAAGCAAGCGAATGCCACCAGCATCGCGATGGCGCTGGTGTTCAGCTGCGCGGGGACGACGCTGAAGTACTTCAGGGACTGGCGCACTTCGGGTCATAGAGTAAGACGGAGGCCCACCTCGAAGTGCGAGATTGGGATCGCGAGTTCGTCTTCGAAGATAGCATTGATCGCCTCGCCTTTGTTCGGTGCGTGCGCGGTGAACTTCGGAGGGACGTACTCGGCAACGCAAGAGAGATATTCCTGCTCGGTCAAGTTGCCTTCGAAGAAGCAGTGATCCTGGTACAGTTGCGCGCAATTTTAACCTGTCATCTGCCTGCTCGCCAACACCTCCCATCGCGACAGATCGAGAGGAAAAGAAAGCGAGGAGCAGCGAGAGCAAGTAGAGGGCAAGGACAAGATCGAGGAGAAATAAATGTCGTGGTCGAGAAGTAAGGTGAAAAGAAAGGGGGCCTATTTATAGATAGCGTCGAGAATGATTGATAAAAAAGAGGGGGGCGTGAGTGCAGATAACCAACTCGCCACTCCCCGACCTCGCCCACAGAACCATCTCATGACCCCCCCACCTAGCTTTGGACCGAGCCCAGGGAGCACCGCGTCTCGCGCTAGAACTCGCAAAAAGGATTTTCCAACACAGTGAAACATAAAGCACAAATCACAGGCACTCGCTAAGCACATAGAAATTCAATAATAAGATTGTTCAGTTCAAAAACAAAATGTTGAAATTAATGCAGGAAAACTAAAGAACTCGCTAAACAAAGAGGAAAAGCGGAGACTGGGCGAGTGCGGGGGGCGAGTGCGGGGGGCGAGAGCCGGTAGACTCAAAATTGGAGTCATTTCCATCTATACCTCGGCCTCGCGCCCCCATCCCGGGAGGACGGCGGGGATTGTTGTACTCTCGAACCGCGTTGAGTTCCAGTTGCTCAACGCGCAGATGCTCCTCGATTCACTCGATATGCACCTTGGGGAAATCGCCTCGACGCTAGCTCGTTGTCTCGCCTCCGCCGCCACCAGCACGTAGTCTCTCTCCAGGTTGCTCAGACGTTGTTCGTTGGCAACCCGCTTTGCCTGCATCTCACGGAGCATTTGTCCATGCTTCCGCAGAACTGTTGCCACATGCTTCTTCATCCCCTCAGGATCACGGGCACCACCAAGGAAGTCCTCCATTGTTTGGGGAGAGGGAGGCGGCGAGCACGCACCTGCGTCGGAGGACTCGACCACCGTGATGTCCTGACTATCTGCAAAGGGGCGAGAACGGATATCAAGGTCAGCACCATCATGAAAGGGTGAATGTTTCAACTAACCATGAGAAGGACCGGCTTCTTTGGGGCTTGGTTGTCCCTGAAAGGGATTGTTGAGGACGAGCGAGAATGATTTTCCAAGACTTGGAGGAAAGGAGATCTGGTCGTGAATTTGGGCGACAGAAGGGATTGGAATGGCGAGAGTGGCTGGGTCTGAGCAGCAATAGTAGGGGCAGGATCGTTCACATCCTCGCGAATCGGTGACTTCGACAGTGTCACTCCTAGGTCGGTGGTCCCGAAGGAAGGAGCAACAAAATATAACTGACGATCAACGCATGTAATAAGGAAATGAACTCGGCAACGAAATGACAAAAAACATACCCAGAACCAACTAAAGTGTGCCAGGGGAGGCCCGAGTACTAGCCCCCTTGGGAGGGTGGGTCTCCGGAGCCCTCAGACAGCTTGCCCTGGCGGGAGAATGTGAGCCGATGTCCGTAGTGGTGACTCCTAAGCCGACCTCCTGTGGTCGATTTTCCTGCGGGCATCAGTGTTAATCATGACCATAATGTTGAAGCATGATACAAGTAACTTAGAACGTAAAAAACATGTAGTTCTTCAGGGTGCGAGGGTTCGAGGTCGATCGCCGAGAGCTGCGAAGTAGTCGGGTCACGCTTCACCTTCTTAGTTGTTTTCTTCCGCTTCGAAGGGGAGTTGGAGGACTTGTTGGACGCCCATGAAAGAGTCCCAAGCGAGTAGGATTTGTTCTGCTCTCGAGCAGCATCAAGAAGATCCTAGAGTTCCTTGGAAAGAGGCATTTCCTGCAAGATGTACGGGAAAAAAGAGAGGGATGTGTCTACACACCCGGGAAGGGGGGTCGTCTTGTATATATAGTGTACTGCGGAACCCGCCAAAGATTCTCTTGGAGACATGTCACCACTTATCAAATACAAGGGTTGGACTTTTCTTTCCGAGCCTGACACAGTCTCGCAAAGAGCGAGGATTGTGTACAACCTCATATTTGGCAAATGAGTCCCTTAGAAGGGGTCGGGACCCAGAAGGGTCGTTCAAGTTTTGTTGGGCTAGATGAGCCGAGTAGGCGAGTGGTCGGGTCTTGCTCCAGTTCATGCGTGACATCAGCTGAAGGCTAGCAAGGGGGCGAGTGGGGTGTTTTAACCCGCACTCACCCCGGAGTCAAGTTTGGAGGCAAGTGTGGGTCTCCTCGAGCACGCGCCACCTCAGGCGAGAGGTCAGTTCATCCAGTAGTTTTCCTCCAGGAGAAGTCCAACTGGGCCAGCTAATAGCCTCTCCAAAGAGCGGAGTTACGCTATTGGCAAACCACTTTGGGATGTGTATAATAAAACCAAAAGAAGGGATTCCGCTATGTTCAGGTCAGACTGGAAAAACTATAAATAGAGTTTTAAGGGCACCTTTAGAGTGGATCTGTTTATTTGCCTTCTTCCTACTTTGATCAGCTTTTGTTGGCTTCTAGTGCCCTCCAAGGTGTCCAGCTCTAGCATTGATTTAGGCGGAGAAGCTCCCTTCTATCTTTCGGGTGTGTGGCGGGACCTCCTCGTTCCAGCTCTGGGTTTGTTCCTTAGTTCTTAGCCATCAATCAAGTGTCCTGGCTCGGGAGAAGTAGGCGTAGGTTATAACCCTTGGGTCCGAACTCTTCTCGAGACCGATTTTCAGTTTCAACAACTGTAGCTCCCTGTGTGACCATTTTACTGAGAGCAATTCAATCATAGAGTTGCAATTAAATAAGTTTTATTTTTCTCTAAAAATGATTATTTGGGGCTGAAAATTTATAGAGAGGCTATAAATATCATTTTCTATCTCTGGTATAAATTTGTGAATTTTTGAAATGAATATCTCTATAATTTTTGGTAAAATATACAAGTGCAATAAGAAAAAAAATAACTCAAATAATCAATACTTATACTGTTCCAAATTTGGTGGGTCCTTTAGTATGAAATAAGGTCTCAGTGACCAAAATTTGATGTCATTTGGACTTATAAAACTCTGGTTATCACACAAGCATGATTTGGCTAATATTGTCACAACCGAACTATATGAGAATTTAGTTTTGTGCATAATTCCTTTATCAAAAGGTATTTTGATGTGAAATTTGTACAATATATTTGTCTTTCCTTTTACCTTGTATGATTGGAATTTGGAAGTACATGGTTATCATTTATGCCTTGTATAAAAAAGGTGACGGTGTCACCATGAATAAAAAAGTAATGATGACAGTTGTTCACCATGACCTTGGGTGTTGTGACCTCTGAAATTTCAGAGCATTTGTCTCCTTAATAATATTAATCGTGATCATATTTGTTTGATTACCTGGTTATGGTGATGAAATCATGCTTGCCAAAACATTAGCTTGATAAGTTTTGTTACTAGCTTGTTTACATGTACTAGATTTGATAGTCATGATTAATCAAATGTTGAGTTTGATAATTATACCTCAAGATGTTGTTTGGTAGTTTTTATACTTCATATTTAATTAGAAAGTTGTATAGACTAAGGATGTTTTACCCTTCTCCTGTTTAATATGCTTAGCACTCATGTATATAACTATAATAACGTAAAGACAAATTTGTCTTGTATTGTGTTAAGTTATGTACATCCACGAGTCACTATCATAATTGTGATTGTTGTTGAGTTTTGTGGTGGGTCCTTCCAACTCTCCCGAACAGAGCACACTGACGGGATGTTTGAGAGATGACTCTTAGAAGTAGTGGGTCTTGTGGTAAACCTTGGCTACTTTCTAAGGCATTCTCCCACGGTAGGATCTTCTTTCTTAAAACAGGGGTCGTTCGCAGTTTGTGCACTTGACTTGGTCATTTACTCCGAAATAGTACAGATTTAACCCGTACAATAGGGTCTAGGGTGAGTTGTGTGTTACTTCCCTAGAAGCGGTGGTAACAGTACCGTTGTTCTTGTCTTGCCACTACGACAAGGCCCGTAGGATTGTTACCTACTTAATAAGGCTGCTTATGTCAACATAACTCATAAATCATGTGATCATTTTGGTGTCCAGAATAGAGCTTGGGTAAGCTCGTTGGTCGTATATTAATAGTGATTAGCTTTTTATAGTATTTGATGTTGTTAGTAGCATACTACTATTCCTGGACTCTTATCTAATTCAGTGTATGGGCATTGTAATGAGTTAGTATGGGCTCTCTCACCTGATAAGTTATTTTTATGTAATACTATGATTCTATCTGTTGTTGCCAACTTAAATAATCAACCTAATCTTGTGTTTGATGTTTTTAATAAGCTAGTGACCCTACTTGCCTTGTGCCCTAAGGAGCGTTGAAGGGCAGGAGGATGTTAGTTGTCAATAACTAATATTTTATCATTAAACATTAACAAGAGCAGAAACAAGCAATCTCGCAGCGGGTACCTCAACGGAGGTTCAACCCGTATCATGGTAGACGAAGAGCTATTAGGACGACGCCCGCTCCACCTCAGTTATATGACTCCTCCACGGACTCATCTCATCTGATGATCTGGTTGATGTGACTGTCGTTGAGATCATCATAGTTGACTGATTTTATGTTTTGGTGTTGTATGTTGTGGGGGTATGCGTAGCCATTAGTTTTTTTTGCTACTACTTGGATTTGAGACTTGGCGTGATTATCTGTGGCTACTTACTTTGTTATTGACGTGGGGCGAATCTATAGGCGGCAGGAAATCTGCGAGCTAACCCTACATTCTATGCAAAAATCCGACGGTTATATCACAATTAGATAATAAATTAAAATCACCCCACGCAGATAAATTCACGACAAGCCAAAATATTTTATTAGGGCAAAGGCAAGCTTAGGCTTTCCTGCGCGTGGAGGGTCAAAGCGAGAGCGCACATCAAATGAACCGTGCAAATCACAATATTTATCTAACATACTACTACCATACGAGATATCCAAACTGATCTCTGGAGTCAACGAAAGGTGACACTAAGTTTCCTTTTTCAAGATGGTCTTTGATGAAATGACGATCAACCTCGACATGCTTAGTTCTGTCATGCTGGACCGGATTGTGAGCTATACTGATAGCAAAATTGTTGTCACAGAACAGGGAAATGAGAGCATCCTCCTGGAGGTTCAGGCCGAGCAATAAAGTGCGCAACCATAGACCTTCACAGAGACCTTGAGACATAGACCGGTACTCGGCTTCAGCACTAGATCTGGCCATCACATTTTGCTTCTTGCTACGCCACGTGACCAAATTTCCACCAACGAAGGTGCAATACCCCGTTGTAGATTTCCTATCATCACGGCTTCCGGCCCAATCCGCGTCAGTAAATACATCAATCATTAAACGGTTGTTCTTTGAGAACATCGGCCCCGACCCGGAGCCTTCTTCAAGTACCGTAGGACGCGGTAAGCAGTATCCTGATGTCTGATCCTTCGGTCATGCATATACCTACTCAAGATCCCAACAGCATATTTGATGTCAGGACGAGTGTGTGAGAGGTATAACAACTTTCCAACCAATCTCTGATAGCTTGAAGCATCCGTGCGATCCTCATAGTTGTCTTCATCAATCCTATGATTCTCCACCATAAGGGTGTTCGCAGGAACACAACCCAGTATCCTAGTCTCTGTTAACAAATCTAAAACATACTTGCGCTGCGAGACGAAGATACCTCGATCAGAACAGGTCACTTCAATACCTAGGAAGTAGCGAAGCCTTCCCAAATCTTTAACGTCAAACTCAGCTGACAGAAGAGTCTTCGGCTTTGAGATCTACTCTAAGTCATCCCCGGTGATCACAATGTCATCAACGTAAATAATAAGGACAACTACTTTTCCCTCATTCTTCCCGACAAACAAAGTATGATCTGAATGACCCTGTTTGTAGCCAAACTTGATCATGACATTGTGGAATTTGTCAAACCAAACTCTGGGAGACTGCTTGAGCCCGTAAAAAGACTTCCTTAGTCGGCAGACCAGTCCTTCTTGTCCCTTTTTCACAAAACCTGGGGGAAAGGTCATGTACAGCTCTTCATCGAGATCACCGTGCAGGAACGTATTTTTGACATCCAGCTGATGTAGGTCTCAACCCAAACATGTCTTTTGTTAGTCGACCCCCTGAGTCTGGGCATAACCACGAGCCACCAGACGGACTTTATATCGCTCAACTTTACTATACTGATTTTGCTTAACAGAGAATACCCACCTAGAACTGATGGCTTTCTTGTCAGGTGGAAGAGAAGAGACATCTCATCTGTGATTCTTATCCAAGGCGGACATTTCCTCCTACATTGCTCGAGTCCATGTCGGAATGCAAACCGCCTCCTGCCACGTCTTTGGGATAGTAATGACGGACAGGGAAGATATAAAACCTCGATGAAGCTGAGAGAGATGATCATAAGCGACATGATTAGAGATAGGGTGTGCAGTACACACAGCCTTACCTCTTAGCCCCGCAATGGGAACATGCAGATCAACATCAGAATCAGAGTCCGAAGACGGCACTGGCAGCGGCGGAACAACGGAGGACTGTTTACCTGTTTAACGGCGATGATATATATGAGGAAACAGCGAGATGAGGGACGGATGGTGATATACGGCAGAAGGCGACATAGGTGTAGGTGAGGTAGGTGCAGGAGATGAAGGGGGTGTAGTAGTAGCTACGGTGGAAGGCATGCTAGGTGTAGCTACAGTGGAAGGCATGATAGGTGTAGGAGTGATAAGAGGAAGTGGCACTGACTCAATGCCATCATTACAACTCTCCTCCTGAAGAGTGGAGTGAAGCGAATCCAAGTAGTAAGATTCCTCCTCCCGGAAGGTCACGTCCAAGGTACAGAAAAAACGTCTGGAAGGGGGGTGGTAACACAGATACCCTTTTGTAGTGATAGAGTATCCAAGAAAAACACACTGGAGAGCCCGTGGATCAAGCTTGTCATGATGAGGCAGATGGATGTGAACAAAACATACGCACCCAAAAATGCGTGGTGGAAGATGAGAGGTATAAACCACAGAAGTAGAGGAAAGGCGGGTGAGAGGAGTAGTATAGTTAAGAGCCCGTGAAAAAAGACGATTGATAAGATAAGTAGCGGTTAGGATGGCGTCACCCCAATATGATTTAGGGAGATGCATGGTAGTGAGAAGGCACCGAGCAACATCAAGGAGATGCCGGTTTTTCCGTTCAGCAACACCATTTTGGGTGGAAGTGTAAACGTAAGTGGTTTGATGAGTGATGTCATGATTATTGAGGTAGGAGCCAAATGCTCCACGATCATCGTATTCCTCCCCATTATCACTACGGAGAACATGAATATTACCATTGAACTGAGTTTGCACCATTTTATGAAAGATTTGAAAAATAGGAAACACCTCACTTTTTTTCTTTAAGAGATAAACTCAAGCAGTATGAGAAAAACAATCGATAGAAGTAACAAACCAATGATAACCAGTTAAAGATACAACCGGGGAAGGACCCCAAACATCAGAATGTATGAGAGCAAAAGGAGTAGTGCTAGGGGAAGATAAATGCGACGGGGAATGTCTAACATGTTTAGATTGTTCACAAACATCACATTTTAAAGCATTAACAAAAGGGGATAAAGTAGAAAATAGTTTCTGAAGATAGACTGAACACGGATGACCAAGACGCAAGTGCCAACGTCGAGCATCAGCAGCAGTAATAGCGGTAGAAGAGAGAGCAAGAGTCGATGAGGTAGTATCCAGATAATACAGGACACCGTGATTCCTACCACTGCCAATGATCCGCTTCGTACTCAGTTCCTGAAAAACACAAGAATCAGGAAAAAAGGTTACCGAACAAATAAGTGACCGAGTGAGATTGCTAATTGAAAGAAGGCTGCGAGGAAATGAAGGGACATGCAAAACAGAAGAAAGGGAAAGAGACGAGGAACATGAGATATTGCCCTTGCCCGCAATGGGAGACAAGGTACCATTTGCAGAGGCAACCTTATCCTTACCAGACAAGGGAGAGTAGGAAGTGAAACCTGAGGAGGAGCCGGTCACGTGATCGATAGCTCCCGAGTCAATGATCCATTCAGACGAGGGAGTAGCAGCAGCATTGGCACTGGGTATAGCAGCAGTAGCAAAGGAAGTAGAGGTACTGCTCTGAGGAGTGGCGGACTGGGAGTGCAGGAGGCGACGGAGAGCATCTAATTCCGAGGTAGGAAAATGTCCTGAGGGAGGACCATGTATGTCATCGTGAACCTCAGTGGAGTAAGCAGCATCATAAGGGCCACGACCACGTCTTCGTCCCGGGCTGCGACCACGTTCACGACCACGGCCGGATCCAGGTGGAGCAAGGTGAGGATGGAGCTTGAAGCACATGTCCCTAGTGTGGCCCCGACAACCACAGTAATCACAAGTAGGAATCGTGTTGGTAGGGTTGTAGCCACCTCAGCCAACACTGGTAAGGGCAGAGCGACCAGAGCGAGTAACAGCCGTGCTAAGGGATCTCTGACGGTCTTCATCACCAAGGATCATGTTAAAGGCCTCCTGAAGAGATGGAAGAGGAGATCGGTGTAGAATATTTGTTCGAACCAAATACATTTCCATGTTCAAGCCCATCAGAAACAAATGAAGACGAAATTGTTCGTCCTTTTTCTGTAACAACATTGCATCGGCAGTACAGACGGGAGTAAATTGCTCAAAATAATCCAATTCCTGAGAGATACGCTCGAACTCAGAGAAGTAAGACGACATTGTCATGGTTCCCTGACGTAACTCCAGCATCCGACGCGTCAGCTCATAAATATGAGTGGAGTTACCGATCTGGGAATACGTCTCACGTGCCATAGTCCAGATTTCATAGGCAGAATCCATCAACATGTAACTTCGGTACACCTTCGGGGACATGGAATGAAGGAGCCAGGATACTACCAGAGAATTTTCGGAATCTCATCTCTTCAAAGAAGGATCACCCGAAGGAAACGCCACAATGGTCTCATCAATATATCCAAATAGTTGATGACTGCGACTGACATGTTGTGTTGCCCGAGACCACTCAAGGTAATTTGTCACATCTAAGCGCACCGTGGTGATCTTCAGGGAGCCAGCGTGACCCGAAGACTGCTGAGGGTCACCCATCCGGGGTGCCACAACACTCAACGATGCAGAATCAAAGGCCGCCTAAGAATAATCCATGAGAAAAAAAAGGACAGGATCAAATAATATCAACCTTAACAATGCAGACACTGGGCAGATAGCAGATCTGGCACTGGAACATCTCTATGCAGACTCCAGCCATAAGAGAAATCAGCGGCAGATAGCAGATCTTGAGGCACTGTTGGCGAAGAAAACAGCGGCAGGATCTAACACAGAAGTCGGATCTGGGAGGGCAGCGGATCTAGAAGCAGCAGCAGGGAAGACGGCGAAGCAGCGAGGATGGTCGGCGCAGCAGCGAAGAGAACGATTGGCTCAGACACAGTCGTCGATCGCAGAGAGACGAACGAGAAACAGCGGTAACACAGCGCGAATCATGGGGAGAGTCGGCGGTCTCCTTCAGCGCGCACCACCGCCGGCGAGAGAGCCGCGGTTCACCATGGAGGCGACGTCAAACCAGCGGAGGTGGGGATGCGAGGCGGATGCGGGCGAGCGTTGACAGGAAGAGGCGAGCGACGGAAGGAAACGACGCGGGATTAGGTTAAATCCTCTGATACCAAGTTGAGAATAAAACCAAGTAGTATATTATGAGCTCCCTTTACTCATATATATAGAGGAAGGGAGAAAAACATACAAAGTCCCGAAATACCCTTATGCGGGTAATACCAAAAAACCAAAAAAACATTACATAATACGACTTGATTTCAACTGAAAATGGGCCGAAAATGGATAGATCTGGCCACGTATGAAGAGATCCGGGCGGGGGTGGGTAGATCCGATGAGGTGGTAAGGAATTGGGGCTAAGGAATGATGAACGAGTGGAGGGAATTGCGGATCGGGGGCTGAAATTTACAGATCCTGGCTAATCTGTAAATTGGGGCTGTTTGGATGGTGGTCCCATGTGGGGGAAGGTTGGCGGCTTGGATTGGTGAGGCTTTAAGAGGGGGCAACCTGCAGGTCTGAGAGGGGGAGGTGGTGGTTAAGGATTGGAGGAGGGGAGGCCTGGACGGGGAGGGGGAGGCCTGGACGGGGAGGGGGAGGCCAGGAACAGGCGGTGGTGGTGAAAGATACTAGAGGCGGCGGATTGCTGCTGGCCGACGGCTTTAGGCTGCAAGAAACTATAGGCTAAAATTTAAAATTTTAGAAAATGAATAGTGAATTTAATTATTCAAATGTAGATTTGAATAGAAAAAGGCTTTCTCTGGACAACAATATGTGGCTGTTTGGGAGGTTGTAGAGGGCTGCGGGAGGGAGTTTGAGAGGGGGAAATGAAGCCTAGGGTTAGGGGATACCTTGGGGAGGGAGATACAAGCCTAGGAGTCGCCACCTAGGGTTTCACAGAGTTGGCACCGTGGCTTAATCGCTGGAATCTGGGATTTCTTTTCACCAAATTCTGCAATGCCTAGATCAGTCTCTTATCACATCTATTTATAATAAAACAAGAATTAGGGCATCCTCCGTCAACGGCTATGATTAGACGAAGGTGATGCTACCCAAATACATCAAAATAAATGCAAATATAGTAAAATGATATATCAAATCGATTCGCAGCGCGAATCCGAACACATCTGCGGAGCCCGATCGTCGATCTGGGCACACAATATATGATAAGTCGTCAAATTAGCCCAGAACGGGCCCAAAACTCGTTCTTGTCTGTGCTCCGCATCAATCTCCCTGGCTTGAAAAAATTCATCTCCTGATGAATTGGGATCTGAATTCTTTCTTTGTATGTCTGGTAAAACTCGAAGATATCCACTAGAGAACGTGCAAGTGTCATCGATGGAAGAGTGTCCTCGTCAATCGACTCCCCCCGATTGAAAAGCTATCATCTCTGGTGAATGAAGACAATCGTACTGAAGTCGAAGTCCATGGGCGATTCGATCAGGCTCTGCTGCAAGTACCCAGGTGTCACGAACGTCTGTAGTGGGAATGCACTAGTGGAGTCGGGTCTCCATGATGCTCTCAACGCTCAATTCACGAGTGGTGGATCCCGGTGCAATCGGCGGCGTCGTAGGTAGAACCAAAGAAAACGAGTCCTCAGGTGAGTGGGTGTCAGAAGTGGGTGAGTAGTGGTGGCCATCAGACGTGGGTGGGTTAGGAGGGTGATAAGAGAACGGGAGTGGAGATGTGGGCGGCTGGAAGTCCCCACTACTTGGATCCACATACTCGCGAGCCTCGTAGTATGGCGTCAGATTTTCAACATTAAGTACCGGGTGAATACCCATACTTGCAGGGATATCAAGATCGTAGATGTTTGTTTTGATCCGTCTCATGATTATATAGGGATACATTCGCCTAACGCTCAAGCTTTTAGCAAGCCTCGCAAGGAGCACCACAACGCAGATTCTTACCATCATATGCTGGCCTTCATGACGTACTTACACTTTCGAATGAACATCCACATGTGATTTACAAAATTTATTATCATGGATTATTCATCAGGCTCACTCATGACACACATGCAAACAATGAACAGACAACACAATAGACTCATGCAAATGTTGACGAAACAACTTAACAGACTCATGCAAATGATGTAAATGACACATGACCGACACAAAATGTTCTCTATGTGAAAATCTAATAACGACCTAAAAATCTATCAAGGGAGGTGGCCTATCAGGAGGCTCTATCGGTAGAGTGTAGAAAAACTCATCCAGTGTGAGACGACTGCTTAGATGACCGTGAGAGACATCTATATTCAAATACGAGCTCGAAAAGAGCCAAATGTTTCTTGAGGAACGTAGCACATCAGGGGGCTCACCAGGAGGTGTACGAAAAGTCATCACGGATAAGATGACCACCTGAGTTAAAGTCGTGTATACCGACTAAAAGACGTGACTCTCGAGTGTGGTGCGTTTTCCAAAAAAGAAAGAGCTCATCTGGTGGGTCAGCCGGTGGTGCTTCTCAAAACTCATCGAGGGTGCGATGCGTCATAAGGTAGGCCCTCAAAATACGAGTATGCTCAAGCGTACTCAAGGAAGGTCCTACATACGTTATGCACACAAGATCAACTCTCCGGGGTAAGGCTATATATGATAATGAAAGAGACGTCAATAACTCAAAGTTCATAAACAAGCGTCTCACCTGAATCGTAACCTCACCAGGATGTGGCGGCTCATCAGGATGCTCAAGAGGGGGGTCATCGTAAAACTTGTCACTAGGGTCATGATCCTCCATAGGAGTACCATCGTGAGGGTCGTGTCCCTGTGAATGGGTGACATCGTTACAACGAGATCAACATCAGGCTCTGGGTCTCAGTCGTGATGTGACTCCGGGTAATGACAATGGGAGAGCAACACAAACCTACACTCAAGAATGGATCCATGGTTGCGGTGTCAGGAAATAGGTCTGTGGTTGGGGTGCTAACTAACCTAGTGTATGGCAGAGGAGGTGTGGGTGAGGGATACAACACTACAGACTCAGTAGATCGCTCAGGCTCACTCTCAGTCGGGGTCACAAGAGGCGGGTCAGAAACAAGAGATAGGTCACTCACTGGCTAAGCACCTCACTGGGGTGAGAGTAATTCGCATCAGGTGTCACTTCTGTCGTGACTGACAGGATAGTGGTAAGCGTTGTGGTGACCTCAGTATGGGAGGGACTCGTACTGCGGAGGTCAAAGTGAGAATCTCATCGACCAGCTCATGCGGATTACAATGATTGTCCATAACGAAGGGCGAGTTGATATGTCTGCTTGAGGGACTCCGAGCTATGATAAAATACCTTAGTATGAATGTCGGATCGAAGCCCAGACCGAAATCTGGTAGTGATCATGGCTGGGTCCCTTCGGATATCGCTCCTCACAACTAAATCATCAAAGCGATCTATGCACTCAGTGACAGACATGGGTTTTTGCTGAAGGGAAAATAATTGGTCAAGCAAGCGACTCAGATATGACGAAGGTAGATACCTCTGACACAATAGACGTTTCATGTCCACCCAACTAGTGATGCGACGAAGATGTTCTCGCTCGCGGGTCCTCTCAACGCTAGCCCAATATGCCCTCGTTTGATTTAAAAGTGTAAGTTTCGCAAACTTGACGCGACGCTCACCGAATATCTCAAAATGATCAAGATAATACTCCATATACACGAGTCAATAACTGAACGACTCAGGACTCGATAAGCCGTCAAAGGAAGGAGCAACTGTACGAAACTGGCTCTCAAGATCTCTCTCGGGACGACGATCTTCATAATAGTCATCCCTAAGGTAACTGAGTCATGTTAAGGGATCAACACGATCTGCTCGCGTGTACGGATAAGAATGATGACAATCATCATACTGATCGTCTCTAATATAATAGGGTCGTGTCGGTGGGTCAACACGATTTCTGAAAGTGGTGTTTTGCAATCGTGAATAATCAACGTAGTGTCGTGAGGGTCTCCCCAAAAGAGAATCTATAAGGGCGGGTGCAAGTGGACTCGAGACCTCCAAAGTAAAGAGAGGAATAATTGTGACACCTATTCATAATGAAAAACCTATAGACTCTGTAACTGCATATCAAAAAGAGTGTGGAACTTCGCCTCTGATACCAATTGACGCAGGGCGAATCTATAGGCGGCGGGTTATCTGCGACCTAATCCTACATGTTATGCAAAAGTCCGACGGTCAGATCACAATTGGATAAAAAATTAAAATCATCACACGCAGATAAATTCACGACAAGAGAAAATATTTTATTAGGGCAAAAGCAAGTTTAGGCTTTCCTCCTCGTGGAGGGCCAAAGCAAGAGAGCGTGGCAAATGAAACGTGCAAATCACAATATTTATCTAACAAACTACTATCATACGAGATATCCAAACAAATATGATGTCCAATATGATAAATAAATGCTGAAAAATAATAATTCAATGCAACAATATTCACTAAATAGTAGGCTGACCAAGGCAATAAAGATTCTGGAGCCGAATGAGTGGATCGGCGATCGAGAGTGGAACCGGCGGAGTGGAAATAATGGAGGTGACTGTCCTCGGCGGCGGAAGATGAAAATCCGTCGGAAATGGATAGATCTGACAACGTAGGAAGAGATCCGGGCGGGATGGGTAGATCCGATAAGGTGGTAACGGATAGGGGCTAGGGAATGAGGAACGGGTGGAGGGAATTGTGGATCGGGGGCTGAAATTTCCAGATCCGGATTGATCTGGAAATTGAGGATGTTTGGATGGTGGTTCCACGTGGGGGAACGTTGGCGGCTTGGATTGGTGAGGCTTTAAGAGGGGCGGCGGCTGCAGGCCTGAGAGGGGGAGGTGGTGGTTAAGGAATGGTGGGGAAGCCTGGACGGGGAGGGAGAGGCCTGGAACAGGTGGCGGTGGTGAAAGAAACTAGAGGCGGCGAACTGTTGGTGGCCTAGGAGTCGTCGAGCTTCAGGCTGCAGGAAACTATAGGCTATAATTTAAAACTTTAGGAAATGAATAGTGATTTTAATTATTCAACGGTAGATTTTGAATAGAAAAAGGCTTTCTCTGGACAGCAATATGTGGGTTGTGTGGGAGGTTGCAGAGGGCTGCGGGAGGGAGTTTAGGAGGGGAAAATGAAGCCTATGGTCTATGAAACACGGATACTTCCCCGAAGGCAGCGTATCTGTACCGGATACGTACCCGGTACCAGTACATACCCGGTACCAGTACGTACCCGATGCTTGACGGATACACCTATGTGGACACACTTGGACTTAAAACATCATTCTGCATATTGTGATAGGAGTATGTTTTTCTAAAGTAAACAAAGGTTGGCTCTATGCTAAGAACCGTTGGTACGTCCAATTAAATTGTGTATCTGTACCGAGTATGTTTATGGTATCGGTACGTTTCTGTTACAATTACGTGTATTGAACATGTTAATTCAACGCAAGTTATTAACAAATGGCTAACTTGTCTCTAGACTAACCGGAGATTGAAAATGTTGATCTCTAACAATGAAGTTGATCTCCAACAATGAAGAAGAAAAAAAGACTGATAATTAGACTTAAGTTTAATTTTATATCTTTTGGTTAAACATATAAGATGTTAAATTTTGTAATATTTACGAATGCTTAATGTATGAAAACTTCATGTTATGTTGTATTGATTTGTTAAATTGCACTTCAACTTATGATTTATGTGATGTTTTGATATTTTGAGAACTATTTATTGCACTTGTGATATATAAATATATATTATATTTGTTATAATATATCATGACGTACCTGTATCATTATTTTTTAAATTTTGTTGTCCCATCGTACCGGGTACGTATCGTATCCAATACCTATACCCGTATTGGTTCTTCCTAGCCTAGGGTTAGGGGATAACTTGGGGAGAGAGATACAAACCTAGGAGTCGTCACCTAGGGTTCCACAGAGTCGGCATCGTGGCTTGATCACTGGAATCTGGGATTTCTTTTCACCAAATTCTACATTGCCTAGATCAGCCCTCTATCACATCTATTTATAATAAAACAAAAATTAGGGCATCCCCATCAACGACTATGATTGGCCGGAGATGAGGCTATGTAAATACATCAAACTAAATGCAAACATAGTAAAATCATATATCAAATCGATTCGCAACGCGAATTCAGACACATCTGAGGAGTCCGATCATCGATCTGTGCACGCTAAATATGGTAAGTCGTCAAATCAGCCCTGAACGGGCCCAAAACTCGTTCTCGTCTCTGCTTTGCATCAGTTATGCTAGTAATGCTTCATGTTTTACACTTTCGTTGTACTTATGTACTATCTCATATACTTTGATATGATTTGTGATATTGACAAGTAGGGTAAGCGTCATGTGGTGGTATGTTGTCATGTTGTGTGGTATCACCGCGGGACGGTTACATTGGACATAAAATCTGCTCTTCAAGTTTGGGAGGGGGATTTTACAGAGCAAGGTTTCCCTCTTCCGCCTTCGTCCCCTTCTTAGACTCTGGTTGAGCTCAACACCCGTTTATCTCCACCTCTATCACCACCGATGAGATATTGATGTGTATCAACTTGATATCAGATTCATTCGCTCCTTCACAATCAGCTTCCCACCAAATCGAAATATCTCCCCCATTATATCATCGAGAAAACCATGACTTCCCAGGTATCCATTCGCCCCAACAACATGCGCAAAATCAACTGACACTGCCTACAGTCGTGATGACGTACTAAAGCATGTTGATCCCTCGATCATCGAAACAATAAGCATGTATTCGTCGTTCGTTGATCATGAGCAAAGTAATCCAGTGCCGCATGAGTACCTCCTTTGTCGTTTCCATCGTACGACCACATGACAACCTTCCCTGGGCCGATCGATGCAGACGCTCCAGATCCAGTCCGCAATCGACTTCAGAACTTCTATTAGATCGCCTTTTTTTTCAACAAATCAGGGGGCCAAAATCACATCTTCGAACCCAACTTCTCCATCGAGGTATATGCTTGATCCTCCACCATCAGTTCTACACCTGCAGCCCTACCTCTGTCTCCTCACATCAAACCCACCGCAGTCTTCTCTTTTGCTCTGTATCCATCAAGCTCTGTCATGTTACTCCACGCATTTTCACACACGTGAAGTCACGGTTGTAGCTAACATCCCATGAGCTGCCTCACTGTCTCACGAGCCTAGTGCAGCAGGCTTTCAAGCCCCATCGAGTTCAGGGCTCATGGAGACTGATGTTAAACCCTCCTTCTATCTTGTTGAGACCAGGGCCCCTAGCTCCCGGTTTATGAATTAATTAATTCATTCCTTATTGGATAGATTAATTAGTTGATTAATTCATTTGGCAAAGCACACCATAGAACACGTGACTGCACCATCTCCTTGAGGAGAACAACCAACGACGTTGGCTTCCTCACATTCCTGACCATTAGACCACTCGCCAAGTGGCCTCATTTCATTGCCCTCTGATCTCCACGCAGTCACAGCAACTCTCGCCGATAGTGGACAATTCAATCAATCTCGTGCGGTAACACATTGTGAAACTTAAAAAATAGAGGTCAATCTTGCAGCCTCCATCCTGGTATTAGCCTCTAAAAGCAGGGCTCTCGTTTTGTCGGGCTTATATTCGACTTGCGCCATGACTCCTGGGTATACTCTTTCCGAGAAAACTAGGAAGAGATCGTGGTCGGAGGGGCCAGCCGCAAAAGAATCTGACGACGCTAGAGCGTAGTAGCATTCTTTTGTTTATATTCTTTTGTTTGAAAAAGTCGGGCGCCCTTTTTTATATTCGCGCCAAACATTTTGTATATCTATGTATATATTCATTTTTTGAATGTGGTTAATTTGTCTTAAACCTTTCAAGTATGGCATTCCTTTCTTTTCTGATGCGTTCGAAACCTTTCTGTGAATTCGTGATATGTAATATTTCTTGTTGATAGTCCGCGTGCGCCGAGAGGAACATTCGCGTCCCCAATTTGGGCAGGCGTGCGCCTGCACACATATCTGTACCGAGCAGAATAGCGACTGCTCCTAGTGAACACATTGGGCCTTGCTGGTCCGTAGAACCGGGCGAAGGCATGTGCATCCGCCCAGTTCTCACCTGGCTTCATTCCAGGCACAAGGGTGCGCACGACAAACAGGTATTCCCTGAGTATCCGCACAATGATTCCCAGAGTATCCGCACGATGATTCCCAGAGTATCTGGTTGATGTGTGACCAAAAACCTTGAGAGAAAAAGCTCAGGTGCCTCGCCGGCCAGGGATGTCTTGTGGGGTTTTGGGTGTCTGAGAACAGAGCGATCCTTCGAAGAGACATCCAGGGGAATATGGCAACCGTCATCACAATTGTCGTGCTCGTTGCCATAGGTCAAGGCTGCCAGTCAGGCATAAGACATTTACAGGGTTTTCGTCTGCAAACAGTGCTAAAAAGCACTGAAGGGGTATAAAGCACCTGTTTTTCGAAGCTTGTCCTCAGAAAGGAACGAAGAACAGTAGCAACACCTCAGTCAATGCGCGGCTGGCTATCGCATTCGGACCTGCCGCGTATGCCAGTCGGGAGCGTCTCCATGAGGACAATTATTGCGGTCTAAGGGTGGGGAAAGTAGTCTATACCGGGGGAAGGATCATAAGCTTGATGATCGTCGCTCGAGACGTCCGGATACGTGCGAGGGGATCCAATCAAGCTTCGGGACTCACCGGGCTGGAGAAAGGGCTAAGTTGGTCGACATCGAGGGTCTCATACTATATTGAGCTGCTCCAAGAGCACCTTGTACCTCTTTGTTAGCGAAACATCAGTAATCATATTTATATACATATGCATATAGGGTTTTGTTATAGGCTTCTCATAAAACAAAAGGCTAAGTATTAATTTAAACGAACAAATAAGCTGAGAAGAGGAGAGATACCTTGGCACTCAACTTAGGAGTAGTACCTCTCCAGGTCGTCGCCGTTGCAGGTGTTAGGTATCTCTTCGCATTCATACGTCTGTAACTGGTAGGCCCCGTTCTTGAGTGACTCTTTGACGATGAAGAGCCCCTCCCAATTGAGGTTGAGCATTCCTACTGAGGTCACCCTTCCGGCCGCATACACTTTCTTCATTACAAGGTCCCCTTCGACCTAAGTTATCAAGGCGCGCGCCTCGGGGCGCCTGAGGCGTCGGGTGCACCGGGCGAACAGAACAGCGCCCGATCACGGGCGAGGCGGGCGAATTGGCTCGGGCGCGCCCCAAGCGCGCGCCTTACGGGTCATTCAGGCGTTGGTTAGGCGCGCCTAGAAGATTTCCGGTCTAGGAGCAGCCGGTTTGGATTAATTAGGGCTATGGGTTTATAAGATGTGTTAGCCTCATTTTTTTGATTCACATCGAATCGGGATTAGGGTTGAATGCTCGCCATCTCCGCTACTGTCGCCGCTCCGCTCCCGTCGCGGCTCCTCTTCCGTTCGCCGCTCCTCTTCCGCTCGCCAGCCGCCGCTTTATTTGGTAACTTCTTCTTCTCACCGCATTCCGCCTTCTCCTGACATAATGGATGTTGGTTGCCTTTTTTACCGACTGCGCTTTTTTTTCTGCCTGCCATTTTTTCCAGCTGTCCTCTTCTGTTCTAGCATAATGGAAGCCCAGTTCAACCATTCCAGTGAACTGGGCTTCCAGCTCACTGTTTTACAGTGAACTGACAGCCCAGCTCACTGTTTTACAGTGAACTGGCAGCCCAGCTCACTGTTTTACAGTGAACTGGCAGCCCAGCTCACTGTTTTACAGTGAACTGAGCAGCCAGTTCACTGTAAAACATTGAACTGGAAGCTCAGTTCACAGTAAAATGGTGAACTGGACGCTACAGTTTTCACTAATTATCCTGTTCTATCATTCTATGTAATAATTTTTTTGTAAAATGTTTTAATAGCTGGAAATGGATGCGAGTGGATCTGGTCCATCCAGTGTCCAATCTAGGATTGATCCAGGTTGGAAGTATGTGAGTCAGACATTTGTCACTAATAAAAATGATTTAACTTGCATTTTCTGTGAGAGTCACAAATGGTGGAATTTATCGTACGAAGCAACACCTAGTTGGGGGATTTAGAAATACCAAAGTTTGTCCCAAATGCCCACAGCATGTAAGGACAGAAATTCAAGATTATATGAAAAAGAAAATGAATGTAAGCAATACGGAAAAACAAGCATTCCCGGACTTTGCAGATATAGATACCTTTGGAACCGATGAGGATATGGATGACGCCGGTGCGAAGATTCATGGATGCGGTCCAAGCGGTGCGTATAAAAGTCTAGGATCAAAGGACCGATGAATGTTTTTTGTGCATCTAATATTGAGAAGAAAATGAAATCAAAAGGCCAACATAAGCAAATGAAGCAAACTTCAATCAACGAAACATGTAAGAAGGAACATAGAGGGAGGACTTACAAGCATATAGCTCAATGGATGTATGATGCAGCTATTCCTTTTAATGTGGTTACCTACCATAGTTTTGCAGTGATGATAAATCCGTTGGACAGCTTGGGGTTGGACTGAAACCACCCAGTTACCATGAAGTTCGTGTGTTTTTGTTGAATAATAAAGTAACTGAAGTCCAGAATATGATGAAGAATTATGAGCATGAGTGGAGGTTGTTTGGATGTTCTATCATGGCAGACGGATGGACAGATAAGAAACAGAGAACTCTTATAAATTTTTTGATAAATTCACCGAAAAGTACATTTTTCCTGAAATGTGTTGATGCATCTGATTACGCGAAAACTGGAGAGAGGATGTTTGAACAGCTTGATAGAGTAGTGGAACGTGTTGGAGGGGCCAATGTCGTTCAAGTTGTTGATAGTGCAAGCAATAATGTACTAGCAGGTAAATATATCGTTAATCATCTTCTTTTAATATTTATTTAATTTTAATGTCATATATTGACTATGAATGTGTTTGTTATGAAATAGGAAAATTATTGGAAGCAAAACGGTCACATTTATATTGGACACCGTGTGTCGTCCATTGCATCGACTTAATGCTGGAGGATATTGGAAAGATGCCTAGCATTAGTAGAACAATTAAAAGAGCAATTAGCGTAAACAGTTATATTTATGTTCGGCCTGGACTAGTCAACATGCTAAGGAGCTTCACAGGACAAGAGGAGCTTGTTAGACCTGTTGTTACTAGGTTTGCGACTTCATTCCTTACTCTTCAGCGCATTCATAAGCAAAGGACAAATCTAAGGAAGATGTTCACTTCACCTGAGTGGGCATCAAGCAAGTGGGCAAAGGAAACAGGAGGTAAGCAAGTACAGATCATTATATACATGGTCTCTTTCTGGAGTACTATTGCGTACATTTGGCAGATTTTTGGACCTTTAGTTCGGGTACTAAGATTGATAAATTGGGAGAAAAGACAGACTATGAGTTATATCTCTGAGACTATGGATAAAGCAAAAGAGACAATCATGAACTCTTTCAATGTGAAAGAGAGAAAATATAAAAAAGTCTGTGATTGTCGACAGGAGATGGGAAAATCAGCTTCATCAATCATTGCATGCGGCGGCTCATTATTTAAATCAGGAATTCTTCTATTCAAACCCTGAAATGGCATTAGATAGAGAAGTCATGAGAGGTTTATATCAAACAATGTGTTACAGATCGGTTACAACTCAACCACTGGTTATCTATTTTATTATTATATGCATTCAAGTCAACTTATATGTCGTGTTATGTCGTATCGAGTCAAGTCATGTTTTAATATTTTAATGTTTTCATGTATTTACGGGTATGCCACGCGGGAGTTCTATAAATAGACCCTTAGTGTCTTGTATGAGATTATGAATGAATGAAGTCTAGTTCTTGTCTCTTGTTGTTAGATTTTGGTGGCTCTCTCCTCCAACGAGCAACCCTGCCTAGGCAACCGCGGCTCCGGCTCCACGGTATCCCCCACTATCGTCATCATCTCCGCCTCCGACCACTGCTCCGGCGAGTTACCGCTGTTACGGAAGTAGGCTCGTAACAACTTGGTATCAGAGGAGCGGTCCTCTCTCGCAGCACACCGCATCCACGTCGTTCACATCGTAGCCAACCATCTGCATTTTGAGCTCTCGGAGACCTAAACGCGGCCAACAACATCCGCACCCCCCCCCCTCCGTTCTGATCGCTTCCCCGGCGTGTCTGCAACAGCAAGCCGCTCCCATGCCGAGTATCGAGCGTCGAACATCCAGCAATCGACGCTCATTCAATTCTCCAACAAGCTGCTCGCCTCGCTGACGACCGCTACCTTTCGCCTGCGACTCATCCGACGTAAACCGTCGTTCCTTTTCCGGCTCCAGCGCCGACCAACCTTCACTCTGGCATCCTCAAGTCGCTGCCCTCCGACATCCTCAACTCCGCCACCTGCATCAGCAACAGGAGACCTGCGCATCTTCCAGCCATCTCGCGAAGTCCCCACGAAGGTTGCTCTTCTTGAGCCGCACCGACGAGCCCTACTGCACTTCTTCTCGAGCCCCTCCCCGACACGCCTGGACGTTCTCTCTTCTTCTCGAGCCCTGCGCTATTTCTGCCTTTTTTTCTCTCTTCTTCTCGAGCCCCGCGAGTCTTCCAACCATCTCGCCGAGTCCCAGGCTGCTTTTCACAGCTTTTTTTTATTATCTCCACCATCTGCATTTGTTTTTCTTCTTTTTATTATCCTTCCTATCAAATCTGCTTTGAGCCCTTCCACATCAATTTTTAAATAGCAATGGGCCCCATCCCCTCTCCACACCAGCAGCCCCACTCTTAGTTTAAAACTACTGTGTCCGGCCTTCTCCAAGCCACATATTATTATTCTTACTTTTCTTTCCAGCAAGCCATCTCCTTCAGTGCCACTATTGGGCGTCACCACGGCTCCCGTGATCACTCCCAGTCTTCTGACTAGGAGAGATCCCACCGGCTGATCACCCGTTCTTCTTCTCGCTCCTTCACTCACACTACGGGTGACTCATCTGAACAACTCAATCAGATTTTGAACATGCTTCAGGCCATCATAGAACAACAAGCTACGCACACTGCTCTCGGGGACTGTCAACAGGAGGCCATTATTGCGCTTTCCAAGCGCATCGATGATCTGTTTACCGTCCCGACACATGATCATGTCAGCAGCAGTCAGGCACAACCACTTCTCCGCACTGCCCCGCCGCCCCTTACCGTCCATGAGCCGCCGCCACCAGTCCTCGCACACCCCGACGCAACAATTGTATCACGCTATACCAGGTTGGAATTTCCAACATATGATGGGAAAACTGATCCCTTGAGCTGGCTCACCAAGTGTGAGCAATTCTTCGGCCACCAACAAACTCCGGCGGCAGATCGAATCCATCTAGCATATTTTCATTTGCTCGACTACGCTGTTTTGTGGGCCTCTCGAATGCTCACCGGCCGACCGAATCTGCTTTGGGACGACTTCAAACGCCTATGCAACTTGCGTTTCGGTCCTCCTATCCGCAGCAACCCCCTGGGAGAACTCACGTCTCTACGACAAACGGGGACCGTGGACGAGTACCTGGAACAATTTCAGCTTCTCTTGGCGCATGTTCCCCTCGCCCCGGATATGCAAGTCGACATTTTCATTGCTGGACTTCGTAAGCGCCTACGCCTGGACGTCGAGTTTGAGGCCCCTCCAGACTTAGTAACTGCTATGAGTCTGGCCTGGCTCTGCGAACGTCGCCTCCAGCTAGCACAGGAGGCCTACCCGCCTGCCACCAACATCATTCAACAGGGCCGTCTTGAGGGTCCTCCAACTCCACCGGTCCGTTGATTATCACAGGCTAAGATGCTGCAACGACGCACCCAAGGACTATGTTTTAACTGCGACGAGAAGTACACTCGCGGCCACCGGTGCACCCGACTATTCTACCTACACGTCGAAGACTGACGACGAGGGCGTCGGATAGAGTTTGCGGGCAAACTCTTTTTGGAGGACGAATGAGATGTTACAGATCAGTTACAACTCAACCACTGGTTATCTATTTTATTATTATATGCATTTAAGTCAACTTATATGTCGTGTCATGTCGCATCGAGTCAAGTCGTGTTTTAATATTTTAATGTTTTCATGTATTTACGGGTGTGCCACCCGGGGGTTCTATAAATATACCTGTAGTGTCTTGTATGAGATTATGAATGAATGAAGTCTAGTTCTTGTCTCTTGTTGTGAGATCTTGGTGACTCTCTCCTCCAACGAGCAACCCCTCCTAGGCAGTCGCGGCTCCGGCTCCACGGTATCCCCCACTACCGTCATCATCTCTGCCTCCAACCACTACTCCGTCGAGTTACCGTTGTTACGGAAGTAGGCCTGTAACACAATGCAAAGGCTCATTGTCAGTCCTGAAATTCAAGATAAAATTATGGACCAACTAAGTTTATCTAGAAATGCTGAAGGTTTATTTGGAATGCAATTTGCAGTTCGGCATAGGAAAACAAAATCATCAAGTTAGTTAATTAAATATTATTCCAAGTTTCAAACAAACAATATATTTACTAAGAATGATTTATTAATTTCTTGATATTCATTTTTTTGGGCAGCTGAATGGTGGCAATCATATGGAACTGATACTCCTAATCTGACTAAATTTGTTGTAAAGGTTTTAAGTCTCACTTGCAGTTCATCCGGATGTGAGCGTAACTGGAGTTTTTTTGAAAATGTATGAATTTTTTTGAACAATCACGTAAATATTAATTTATATCATTATATGAATAATTATTTATTTGTTATGTTGCGGGTCCATAGCAAAAAAAAATCGATTAGCATAGCAGCGCCTAAATGATTTAGTATTTGTAAAATACAATCGTGTCTTGCGTCGGTGATATGATTCACGTGATCGTATTAATCCGATCTCGCTGAAAGATATTGACGATAGCAAAGAATGGCTGATGGGAAGAATGGAGGGAGATGAGGAGGTTGAGCAGGATGACGATATAGTTTTTGATGACGAATTATTGACCTTGGGTGCAGTAGCAAGGGCCAGTGGACTAGAAGAAGACATCTACTCCACGCGCTTATCCAAAGGAAAGATGGTAGCTGATAAGGGGAACACATCTAAGAAGAAGGCACCTACTCCAACAATGCGTACAGTGATGCCGAGGATGAAAAAGAAGCTGAGTTCAATGAAGAAGAAGAAGAAGATTTTAGTGAAGAAAATGAAACATTAATTGATTCAGACGATGAGTAATTAATACTTAATGATGACGAGATCACGAGACCGAGGAAAAATTGAAAAACTATGTGATGACATGATGTTATGTTATTTTTTGCACATTATTCTAGAGTTTATGATTGCTGACTTGGTGGTTTATGTTTGTTCTAGGTGCCAAACATTACAATCTTTCAATATTATTTTCAAATCATTGTTTTCAAATGTGAAAGAGCATTTCATCTCCAAAGATTGCTAACTTCGTGGTTCTTCTCTCCAACCTGCCTGTCTACAACAAGTCGAAGTAACTTTCGGGCCCTCAACATTTCATCTCCCTGGCTTTCTATTTGTTATGTAAGTTTGTAGTTGAAGTTAATAGTTCTCATTGTTGTTCAGTATCAGCGAATTGAGCGCTCAATTGCCTCAATTTCAGCGAATTATTCGCCTAATTCGCTTAATTTCAGCTTATTTGCACCTAATTCGCACAATTTCAGCGAATTTGGCGCTCAATACGCTCAATATCAGCAAATTGGGCACCCAATACGCTCAATTTCAGCGAATTGGGCGCCCAATACGCTCAATTTCAGCGAATTTGGGCGCCCAATACGCTCAATTTCAGCGAATTTGGGCGCCCAATACGTTCAATTTCAACGAATTGGGCGCCCAATTCGCTCAATTTCAGCGAATTAGGCGCTCAATTTGCTCAATTTCCTTTTTCCCCCATTTTTGCACTTCACGCTGCTCAGGCGCGCGTCTGCGCATTGCGCCTAGGCTCCATGGCCCCTTTGCGCCTTGCTGCCCCTTGCGCCTTTGATAACTTAGCCTTCGACGAATTGCTTTACCCGAACATGCTTGTCGAAATACTTAGTCATTCTTCGTTTCTCTTCTGCTTGGCAGATAACAGATTGTCTTTGAGCTCCTTGATCAAACCGAGGATGCACCTCATTTTTACTTCATTGCCTTCCATCCAGTCATCACCGCCTTGACTTGGGGAGCAGCACTCGGGGCCTCATTACGTCGAACTCCACTGGAATTAGCGTCTCAGAACCGTGTGATTGTTTGAAGGGCGTCTCCCCGGTGGAAGAAAAGGGAGTTGTTCGAAGAGTCCACAATACTCCTGGTAACTGCTCTGCCCAATTCCTACAAGTGTTCTCCACCTTTTCTTGAGCAAATTCAGGATCTGTTTGTTTACTGCCTCCACCTGGCAGTTACTGCGTGGGTGATGGACTGATGAGAATAGGAGCTTTATTCCCATCTGGTCATAGAATCTATCTTGTTTCTTGCTAGCGAACTGGGGACCGTTATCTGTGACAATTGTCGACGGGATTCTGTATCGACAGATGATTTCGGCCCAAATGAAGTTCTTGACTACCTGAGTCGTCGTCCTGGCCAAGGCTTTAGCCTCTATCCACTTGCTGAAGTAATCGATCATCACTAAGATGAAGCGTTGATGTCCACTTGCAGTCGGGAAAGGACTCATCAAATCCATTCCCCAGACGGCGAATGACTATGGGACGGAGATGGACCTCAATTGTTGTGTCAGCTGAATCTGGAGGGAGGCGAATTTTTGACACTTCACGCACTTCCTGGCGAACTCCCCGCAATCCTTCCTGAGCGTCGGCTAGAAATATCTGTGACAAAGAATCCTTTTCTTGAGGGTTCTGGCCCTTGAATGGCTACCACACTCTCCTGAGTGAAGCTCTTGCAGAATCCAAGGGACCACTTTTATTAAGCACGTTGCCAATGGTAAAAAAAAAGCACTTTGCCAATGGTGAGAGAAGGGTCTTCCGATAGAGGACCTCAGAGACTAATTAGTATGTTGCTTTCAACTTGAACCTTCTTTTGGCGCTTACTGAGGGATGGACCTTCCCTGTCTTGAGGTAGTGAACAAATGGGTCTATCCTAGATGTTTGTTAATCTACTTCCATAACATCTACCCCGTCTATCGTGGGATGAAACAACTCCGTCAGAGTTCCCCCGACTAGGAGTCCATATTTTGCTAATTCGTCTGGCTCAGCGTTCTCTTTCCTTGAAATATATTGGATGCTAAAGGTGCGGAAACGTCCTATCTACTGTTTGGTGAGGGTCAGGTACCTCTGTAGGAGTGGCTCCTTTGTCTCAAACGTGTCGTTGATCTGTGAGCCTGTTACCAATGAGTCTATCTTGACTTTTATGTCGTCAATGTCGATCACCTGGGCAAGGATTAACCCGGAAACCAATGCTTCATATTCTGCTTGATCATTCATGGTGGGGAAATGAAATCTAACTGTCTGCTCGATCTTGGTGTCGTTGGGACAAATCAAGATGATTCCTGCTCTGACGGAGCTTTGCCCTTTTTAGCCCCGTCTACAAACATCTTCCAGCATGATGGGGTTGGAATCTCTTGCTCGGTGATACCATCATCTGTGAAGTCGGTGAGGAAGTCGGCCAGTACCTAAGCCTTGATGGCGGTCCTTGGGGCATACGAGATATCAAATTCATTGAGCTTTATAGCCCACTTTGTCAGTCATCCTAAATGGTCTGGCTTTTCAAAAACAGTTCTAAGGGGATCATCAGTGACCACCTTGATGGAGTGGGCTTGAAAGTAAATACGGAGTCTCCGCGCTGAAACTATTAGGGTGTGTTTGTTTGGCGGTGATTGAAGGAAAGGAATTGGAATTGGGTATCTCAATTCCAATTCCCTTGTTTGTTTGGTCATTTTTAGAGCTGGAATTGGAATTCAACCAAAACCTATAGATTTTGCTTTTTAGAAAATGGCATATCCCCAAAACCGGCCACTTTTGGTCGGTTTGGGGGCTGGCTCGACAGCATGCAGCGGCGATATCACCAGATCGTGATTTGCTTCCTTCTCCTCTCTGGCGATAGCGAGTTCGTTGTCTTCTCCTCTCCGGCGACAGCGAGTTCGTTGTCTTCCTTCTCTCCGGCGACGGTGAGTTTGTTGCTTCCTCTCCTCTCCGGGCAAATTTGATGCCTTCGAAGAGAGCTCCGAGGAGGAAGATGCTTTGAACTCAGAGGAGATGTAATAGAGACGAAGCGGAAGCTTTGGAATTGGAAGAGCATGAAATAGAAGAACCTTCATCGCCTTCTTTGGGGCATTTTGATCATCTGGACAAAGTCCACATGGTTTGAGGTTGCCAGCGGTTGGATGCACCAGCATGCCACAGATTAGAGTATTGCTAACTGTTTTTATTTTTGAACTGCGTTTGTGAGGTCTCTGTTAAATTGTTTAATACTGGATTGACTTCTTTATATTAGCATTTCCTTCTGTTTAGCTTCCATAATGCTGATTGTTATTTGTTCAGTACATTGTCAAAATCTAAGGTTCCTTGTGAATGGCTGTGTAGAATTGCTTTGCATGTGCTCTTATTTTTCTCATGTGCTCATATTTTTCTCATGTCTATTTTATAATCTCTCACAGCCATTGTTCTAAATTTACAGGAGAGAAGCATATTCAAAATATTGCAAACTAAACTCGAGAGTTGTTCGCTGTTTTATATGATGTAATTTTAGGTTGATCACTGTTGCATATAGGGAGGGATATGATCTTTCAAACTTATTTTCACCCCCCCCCCCCTCAAGTATTTTTCCTTGCATTCTATCATGTTTGAGTTTGGATGTGTTAAATTGGTTCTTATTTTTGAGACTCACACCATGTAGACCGGCACTTCAGCTCTTCGAACGCCTGACTGCATTCCTCGGTCCATTCGAACTTCTTTCCTCCCCGAATGGTTCTGATGAAAGGGGTGCACTTGTCCCCGGGGCATGAGATGAAGCGACTGAGCCTCGTGACTCTCCCTGCCAATTGTTGAGCTTCCTTCGGGCTTCGCGGGGGCTGCATCTCCAGCACAGCCTTTACCTTGTCTAGATTTGGCTTCAAGCCCTGGAGGAGTGAGCAGATATCTCATGAACTTTCTTTACTGAACCCAAAGACATATTTGGCTCGATAGAGCCTCATGTCGTACTTGTGGAGGGTGGCAAATGTTTTTGTCGGGTCCCTGAGGTGATCCTCCATCTCATGGCTTTTGACGAGGAGGTCGTCGACATACACTTCCAAATTACGGCTTTTCTGATGCTTGAACACATAATTTGTCATCCTCTGGTAGGGGGCTCCGTCATTCTTCAGTCCGAACGGCATGAAACGGTAACAGTAGCAATTCTCGTTTGTTATAAACAAGGTGTGGGGCACGTCCGGCTCGTGCATTCGTATCAGATGATACCCTGACAAAGCGTATAGGAAACTCATCGCCGAGAAACCCACCGCAGAGTCCACCAAGGAATCTATCTGGGGCAGCGGACAACAATCTTTAGGACACGACTTATTATATCGGGTGAAGTCGACGCACATCCTCCACTATTTGTTAGCCTTTTAAACCATTACCACATTGGAAATCCACTCGGGGTACTGGACTTCCTGGACGAACCCTACTTCGAACAACTTGAGGACTTCCTCCCTGATAGGGCCAGCAAGGGTGGTAGCCACTGCCTATTTTTTTGCTTCTCGGGTCGAAAGTCGGGGCTAATGTTGAAGCAATGACAGGCAACGTCCAGGTTGATCCTGGCATGGCAGAGGCTGACTAGAAGAAAACATCGGCATTATCCCGTAGGCATTGATGAGCATTGTCTTGCTCTTTTCTTCTAACTCTGCATTGATGGAGACTGTCCTGTTTCTGTCTCCTCCCGGGACGGATACTTCCTGTACCTCCTGGGTGGGCTCAATATAGGTCTCGATTATCCGGGCGGCCACAAATTGTTCTTGAACGTCCGCGCCTAACATGCGATCGCTCCCAAGTGTCCGCGCAATTTGGGGAGCACTTGCCAATGTTCTTCCTGAGGAACCCTAGGCAGGCACTGCTCGCTTAACCATGCATCGGACGGTTTCTCCAATCGCTTGAATCTGAAGGTCGCGTGATCAAACTGTTGGCGCAAAATGTCACCTAGTTCTCCACGCTCCACGACTACTTGGGGAGACCGGCGGAGAGAACAGAAACCGCAACCGACCGGTTACTGGCCCTGCGAAGGCTTGGCGAGCGAGAAAGGGGAAACAAGAGAAAATGGGCCGCTGGAAGCGGCGAACACCAGATCTACCCGCTGCGGCGAATACCACTTGCGGCGAATACCACTTGAGGCGGGCAATGTTATTTGGTTCGGTCAGAGGTTTACGTGAGAGTAGTGCAAGTGCAAGGGGAAAGAAGAGGGAAAGAAAGACAACAGGGAGACTAACTCAGTGTCCGCACCTACAACAGCGTAGATTCTGGACAGAGTTCTCTGTCTATCGAGAACCCTTGACCCCCCCTATTTATACAAGAGCGTAGGCTGCTCGAACGGTTGGGACATTTAATACCTCAGTAACTATGGTATTAAATGCGGAGCCGCCGGTTGTACACGAAGAGTCGGGCGACGGGGGTGAGAGAAGAGATCACGCGTGCTATTACCAAATAGAAGAATATGTGCGAGCTTCTGGTGAGGTGAGTGCTCATCGTGGCTTCCTTGATGAACTGCTGAAGGAGTACACAGATTGCGCGACACCTTGTTGAATGCCCGCCGCGATCACGCGATCACCTGGAGGCAACCGCAAGTGTCCCGAGTGTCAGCCCAATAACTGTGCCTGGCATCGTCTGATGTTGTCCCCCGTCGCAGGATTCAGGTTAACACCCCCACCCTGACGTAAGCAGGGCAGGCTGTGCTGACTCTAATGCAATTCTAAATGATTGTACGGAACGGCCGTGAACAAACCCAACCTAAATGATGCATGCATGTTTTAACTAATTCCGGAATAAAATCTATACTATATTAAAAAAGCCGATCGAAAATACCACTCGGCATTTTACGCACTACCACTGCTGCTCCTAAACTCCCGACATTTCTTCCTCCTCATCTAGGGCATCGCCGCCCAACTCCTCTGTGCGTGAAGCTCCATCGGCCTCCTCTGTGTGCGAAGCTCCGTCGGCGACTGGCCACTCTCCTCACACTCCTTTGTACGTGAAGCCCGTACTTCCCTCCGTCTTCTACTCATTTATTCGCCGATGACTGCAACGAGTCGACTGCATAAATCGGATTCAGATCCAGATATTCATCCCCTTTCTCTCTCCTAATAAGTCCTGGAGAATTCGAATTCAGATCTGGTGTATTTCATCCACCCTCTATATTTTTAATCAAAAAGTATAATATATACATATACATATATATTGTGAGATCCACTGCATTCTGATGCGTGGTTTTCACGAACGCCGCCCGATGTGCACCAAAACCTCCTGCCAGCAACAACTAATAGCTGAGAATGGTTTCAGATTCATCAATTTCAATGTTTTGGGATTTCGTTCTCATCGCCGAGAATGTTTTTCCCTATTTACATATTGACTCAATAAGAATGGGAAAATAAAGGGGGATGAAAAAGAAGGTGAAAGAAATTGTACCTAATCACCTAGAGGGGGGTGAATAGGTGACTTAATCTTTTTAAGCTTTTTAGGCAGATTTCAGTTTATATCTCAGAGTTATAACAAATTCTACACAGCAGTCAATCAGCAATCACAGCAATCAATCAAGCACACAGTGAACACACAAATTTATAGTGGTTCCCCAAGGTTTGGGTACATCCACTTTCCCCCTTCGCCTATCTAGTAGTGTACTAGATTCAGCCAAACTCCTCCACTATCTCAGATCCTCAGATCTTACACTCAGAGCCTCAACCAGGTTCCTACAGCTCAGGCCCAAAGCCCTACAACTCAGCTTCTTCACAAAGCCTACACTCAGCTTCTTCACAAAGCCTACACTCAGCCACAACAGGCCTACACTCAGAGAATTTGATCTCCTACACTCAGGCACTCAGGCCCTACACTCAGCCTTTATAATTACAGGCTTACAACTCAGATCCCTAAGGATCCTACAAGAAAATAAAAATACAAAGAATATACCTACAACTCAGATAAAAGAGAGATGAGTTGATAAGTTCTTGATGAGTTTTTGGAAGAACTCTGCTGAGAACAATCTCACTTGTCTTTCTTCAAAGCTTCTTGAATGTAGAACACAATAGAATTGATTCTCTGCAGCTGATCTTCAATCACTGCAACTTAAGATTCAGAACTAGGTCTGAACCATTCTTCACAGCCTGGTTCCAACGGCTGTCTTCTTGTAATGAGCTCTCTCTCTCCAACTTCTTAGATCTTCACTTGATTCTTCAATGAATAGCTAGATCTTCTGTGTTTCTCTTGTTGATTGATCATTATCTTCTGTTGACAGAATAAGCCTATTTATAGGCCTTCTTCATGGTGACCGGCTGATCCGGTTCCTAACAGCTTTCTGACAACTCTGACAGGTGCAGTAGACCGGCTGGAATGGCAGCTGTCAAGTCATCCAGTCAGTTCTTGAAATGTCTGTAACTGTCTGAAAGTGTCGAGACAATCTGTCTTTAAGTGTCGACACTTATAGACTAAGTGTCGACACAAGTTGACTAAGTGTCGACACTAGCCTTCAAGGTGTCGACACAACTCCTTGTGTTGTAAAATTCACTTCTCGACACTGCTTCTTCATCATGTGTCGACACTGATATTGAGTGTCGACACAACTTCTTGTACTTCAGTACTTTGTTGAATTCTTATAAGTGTCGACACTACTCCTTTGTGTTGACACTTGTACTTAGAATTTTGTTGAACTTTGCTAAGTGTCGACACAGCTTCTTGTGTCGACACATTCTTCATATGTTGAGTCTTCTGCTGAGTGTCGACACATTCTTTCTTGTGTCGACACTTTCTTCATGATGTCGAGTCTTCTGCTGTGTGTCGACACATTCATCATGATGTCGACACTTATACTTAGACTCTGCTGACTTTTGCTGAGTGTCGACACAGCCTCCAAGTGTCGACACTTTCTGATGTAGACACAGTTCCTCTGGGTGTCGACACTGCTTCTAAGTGTCGACACTTCTTCACTGGACATTTCTTCATTGAGTGTCGACACAGCCTTCATGTGTCGACACTTTCTGTCTGGTGTCGACACAAATACTCCAAGTGTCGACACTGCTTGTCTGGGTGTCGACACAAGTCTTCTTAAGTGTCGACACTTTCCTTCTGGGTGTCGACACATGCACTTAGAATCTTTTCTGCTTTCCCTGCTAATACTTAACCTGCACAACTAAACTCAAAACACATCAAATACATTTTGATGTATATCATTGAGTAGGGTGAGGCTTCTTCAAATCAGGTACATTTAAACCAATGTACCCAACAATCTCCCCCTATTTGGAGAAGTCATAACCATTAATCAATGATATACACCATACAAAATAAAATTACAGAATGATGTAAAACAGGATTATGCAATCAGGGAAAACATAAACATGTATTAAACAAACATGTATACATAGATATCATTTCAGAACAATTATGAAATAGATTTATCACACAGCACATTGTTCTAACAACTTTGTCATATTCATTTTACAAAAGTTTACAAAGTGTTTAAAATCAAAATATTACAATTGTAAACTAAAGATAATTCTATTCTATTGCTTCTCAGTCTCCTTAATAACTATGCCCTTCCCAGACTGTATCTTTGCTTGCACAGGGGCTTCAGCATCTTCAGTATCAGCAGGCTTCTTCCCTTTCAGATCCTTCTTCTTTAGCTCTTCAGCTTTAATCTTCTGCCTCTCAAAGTAATGATAAGGCTTGGGAAAGTACTTGCTAGGCTCCTGGGCAGTAGGAGGTAGCTTTCTCATTTTTGCATTTCTTCTATATTGCACTATGGCTTCTTGCCTGTTTTCATGTTTTCTCCATTGTAGTTCAGAATACCATTTGTTTCTGTCTTGAATATTATCTTTGGCAGCCTTCCATGCAGTTAAGATAATATTTCTTGAAGTGGGGCTCCACTGTTCAAAATCAGACCTTTGTTCAGCTTTTGGTTGTGTGTTATCTGCTCCGGCTTCCTGATACTTATGACATGATCCGCCAGCAAATTCTGGGTGAGGCCGAATCTCCCACTTTAGATGCCACTGCTGCCCGCATCGCTGCTGTCACCTCCCTCCTTCAGCGCCCTCTTTTGCCCGCTCCTTCGCCACCACCGGACAACTATTCTCATCACACTCAGCGAAGTGGCTCTGGTAGTCGCAGTCACCAGTCTGGCGGCCGTGCTTCCTCCCGCTACCTCTGTTCTCATTGTGGCCGCACCGGACATACTTTCGAACGCTGCTGGACGAAGCATCCTCATCTTCGCCCCTCCGGTGACTCTTCCAAGCCGTCTGCCTCTGTTGTAACCTCCTCAGGTAGTGCCCACGTGGTGACTCAAGGTAAATGGCTCATCGACTCGGGTGCCACGAATCACATGACGGGCAACCCTCAGTGCTTCTCTTTGCTCGAACAACATGATCGGTTGCCCCCGGTACTAGTTGCGGATGGTTCTCCCTCCCCGGTTCATGGGACGGGAGTGGTTCATGTTACTCTGTCACTACGCCTAGCGGACACTCTCTATGTGCCCAAGTTTCCGTGCAATCTGTTGTCTGTTACTTCTTTATGCAAACAGCTTCAGTGTTCTGTGACATTTACACCAACTTCTTGTTCTTTTCAGGATCCGAGCTCCCACCGGACGATTGCTACTGGGACTGAGAGCGGCGGCCTCTACTTCCTCGACAATGTTTCCGCCTTGTCCGCCTTCTCATCTTCCTGTACGGATCTTCTCCAGTGACATCTCCGCCTCGGTCATCCTCCACCCCGTCTTCTACATCAGCTTCTGCCGCACCTCCCGCCGTCCCGTACTCCTCTCCAATGCGACGCCTGTCAACTCGGCAAGCATCACCGTTCCTCCTTCCCGCCGAAGAACGGACGAGGCTCTACTCGTCCTTTTGATCTTGTCCACTCTGATATCTGGGGACCTGCTCCTACCCTCACCATTGGTCGGGGTAGTTCTTATTTTGTAACCTTTATAGATGATTTTTCTCGATGTACTTGGGTGTATCTCCTCCGAGATCGCTCTGAACTTTTAGATGTATGGATATCCTTTTACCAGTTGATTAAAACTCAGTTCAATATTTGTATTAAAACTTTTCGTTACGACAATGCTAAACAGTATCTGAGTCATGCTTTTACTTCTTTTTGTGTGCAACATGGCATTATTCATCAGACTAGCTGTGTTTACACCTCCCAACAAAATGGGGTGGCGGAACGCAAAAACCGTCACCTCCTCGATGTGGCTCGCACATTGATGACCCAGATGCATGTCCCCCGCTCGTATTGGGGCTATGCCGTTCTCCTTGCCTGCTACCTCATCAATCGTCTTCCATCCACCATTCTCCACGGGAAAACACCCTTCTCCGTTCTATATCCGGACAAGGAGCCTTTTCCTCTCCCTCTCCGCATCTTTGGATGCACTGCCTTTGTCCATACCCCATCTGCCACCCGTGACAAGCTCTCTCCTCGCTCCACCAAATGTGTCTTTCTGGGGTACTCCACCACTCAGAAAGGCTATTGTTGCTTTAACCCTCTTCTTCGTCAGCAGTTCGTCTCTGCTGACGTTACCTTCTTCGAGAATGCCTCCTACTTCTCAGCTGACTCCTCTCCTTCCCCGCCTTCTGACTCTCCTACTATTTCCTTCGTTCCCTCGTCTCCTACCGAGATACCCACCCCTCCGCCCTCTCCGTCTCCTCCTCTCGCTCCACCTCTCTCTTCCACTTCTCCACCTCCATCTCCACCCTCTCCGCCGCCGTCGCTCTCTTCTCCCGGGCCAGCTCTCTCTGCCACGGACGCTCCGGATCCCGAGGGGGCTGCCGACCTGGATCTCCATGTGGCTCTTCGCAAAGGGGTGCGGACCTGTACCCTCCACCCCCTTGCTGCTGTTGTTTCATATGATCGTCTTACACCTTCTCGCAGGGCCTTTGCGCTGGCTATCTCTGCTACTGCCACGCCTCGTTCCTATCAGGAGGCCCTTGCTATTCCCCACTGGAAGCTGGCTATGGATGAGGAAATGGCGACCCTCACGGAGCGGGGTACCTGGACTCTTGTTCCTCCTCCCTTCGGTACTGATGTTGTTGGCTGTCGATGGGTATTTGTGGTCAAATTTGGCCCCGACGGCACTGTGGATCGGTATAAGGCTCGCCTTGTTGCTAAGGGCTTTACTCAGACTTATGGGGTTGATTACTTTGACACCTTCTCCCCCGTGGCTCGTCTCAGCACTATCCGGGTTCTTCTCTATGTGGCCATCAATCGGGATTGGCTGATTTCTCAGCTGGACGTCAAGAATGCCTTCCTTTATGGTGATCTTCACGAGGCCGTTTATATGGAGCAACCTCCTGGGTATGTTGCTCCGGGGGAGACCCGAGTATGCCGGCTGCAGAAGGCAATTTATGGCCTCAGGCAGAGTCCTCGAGCTTGGTTTGACAAGTTCAGCGGCATTGTGACGGCTGTTGGTTTTGTGCGAAGTTCTGCTGATCACTCTCTCTTTATTCGCAAAACTCCTTCTGGGCTGGTGGTTCTTGCTGTGTACGTTGATGATATTCTTCTCACTGGCGATGACCAGGAAGGGGTAGCCCTGACAAAGCGACATCTTCGCCAACATCTGATCACTAAAGATATGGGCTCTCCAAAGTATTTTCTGGGGATCGAAATCTCTCGGAAGCCCGACTCCTTAGTTCTCTCTCAGCGTAAGTATGCCCTTGATCTTTTAAAAGAGGCAGGATTGACTGGAGCAAAACCTGCCTGATGCCCCATGGCAACTGGGGAGGACAAAACCTGGACAGATAATTCGCCTCCTCTTTCAGATAGTTCGCGGTACAGGCGTCTGGTTGGTAAGCTCATATATCTCACAGTGACCAGACCCGACATTTTCTATGTTGTGGGCAAGGTGAGTCAATTCATGCAAGCGCCCAGGGAGTGTCATCTACAGTCCGCCTTGCAGATCTTGGAGTATGTCAAAGCAGCACCTGGGAAAGGATTACTTTTTCAGAAGAATGGTCATCTGAGGATTGAAGCCTACTCAAATGCAAGTTATGCTGATGACAAAGGGGATCGCAAGTCAACCTCAGGTTTTTGCACCTTTGTTGTGGGAAATCTGGTGAGCTGGAAGAGCAAGAAGCAGTCTGTTGTCTCCAGGTCCAGTGCAGAAGCTGAGTATCGCAGTATGGCGTCAACCACTTGTGAGTTAAAATGGTTGCGGGCTCTCATGCTAGATTTAGGAGAGGTGTACAACCATCCTCTACCTATGTTCTGTGATAACAAGGCCGCCATATACATCTCCAAAAACCCGGTATTCCATGAAAGAACAAAGCACATTGAGGTCGACTGTCATTTCATTCGTGAAGAGATTTTAAAAGAACAAATTTGCACTCCTTTTGTCACGTCTGATAAAGAGCTGGCTGACATCTTCACCAAGCCAGTTTCCGCCTCGTTTCTGCATGTTTGCGACAAGCTGGGCATGATTGATATATATGCTCCAGCTTGAGGGGGAGTGTTGAAGTTGGTGACCGGGCGGTCTGTCTTGGCGGGTTGAAGACCGCGCGGTCTAGCGGTTTGACTCGCCGGCTTGTAAACCGGGCGGTCTAGCGATCTTCACTGGCGACCTCTCTGCTTCTCTTGTGGTAGCCGTGCGGTTAGCCCTTCTGTCTAACCGCGCGGCTTGTGCGGTTTATTTTGTATAGTCCGCTTTACTTGTAATTTTTAGTCTCACATCTCTTATTTGTATTCTCTCATCTCTCCTCCATTCTATATAAGGGAGGGCATACCTTTGTAATAGATACCTTTTTCGGATAATAAAGTTCAGTTTAAAACCATTTCGGTTTGTTTCTGTTCGGTTTTTACACTCTCTGAAACTCTTCTTAGACAATCTAGCTTCTTGTTCAGCTTGTTCTTTCAGTATAGCTTCCTGTAAAGCTTCAGATACTGGCTGAACCACCTTTTCTATGATGACATTTTGCTGTCCCTCAGGGGGGCTATACATTGACTGTATATCAGCTTGTACCATATCAAAGTCTGGTGGAGGATAGATCACCTGAGCTACTTTAGCTTGCTCACCTCCAAGATAGGCAGGATTAATCCCAGACTCAGCAACATTATCATCATCACATAAAGGAGGATAACCAAGAGTGGTTCTGATGGAATTGGAAATCCATTTTGCATGATCAGAGTCTGCTTTGACTAACACCCTCTCCCCCTTTATGACTTCTCTTTCAATATGATCTCTTAAATCATCTTTCTGAAATCTGATTTGGGCATTTAGATAATTGACTCCATCCTTGTAGAAAGGTTTTAACCTTTGTAATTTTTCAGTGAGTAGCTTCTGGGAATCTTGAATTGCAGAAGTTACAGCAGTTAGACTTTCTTGCAATTCTTTGTCAAACTCCTCTTTGGCAGTGGTCAGGGCTGCATTTTGTGCAGTGGCTATATTCTTAAGTTCAGTGATAATTGCATTGTGAGAAGCTGTCAAGTTATCATTCATTCTGATTTGATTCTCCAGTACATAGCCTTGCTTTAGTTCAAGTTCATTCACTTGAGCTTTTATCTTCTCCTGATGTGTAGCCAAGTATACCACTGCATTCCCTCCCTTGTGGAAGTAGTCAGTCATCTGCTTCTTATTTAGATTCATCTCAAATCTAATAGACTTAATGTCCTGTGCCAGATTAAACTGTAAAGACTTATGCCCCTCATCCATATATGTTTATATGGCCTTCCTTTGCTCATCAAGTTTTATCTGCATAGCAACCATCAGAGAACTGTAATCTACAGATGGTGCTGGCTGTGATAGAGGCTGTGGTGCAATGTTTTGCAGAGCTTTCTTATAATTTTGGCTTCTCCTCTTGAACACTTGAAACTTTCTCTTTTTAGCTCTGGCAGCCTCCTCATCTTCAGATGCTGATGTGCTTGCTATTTCTACCCTCTCCCTAGGTAGCTCCTCAACATTCTTTGGCTTCTCAGGCTCTTTCCTTGCAGGTTCTTCAACAATTACTACTTGCTCCCCCTCAACATGAGCATTCTTCCCCTCAGCATCAGCACTTTCCTTCTCAAAGTCTGTTTGGTCCAGATTAAGGAAGAGATCTTCCACAGTAAATTCTTGTTGAGGAAGAGATGGAGATTCTCTTAACTCATCAGTTACTTTATGTGGTTCCACTTGATCTGCAACAGATGTGTCCTTCATGACAACATCTGGGGGTTGACTATCAATCTGTGGTTGCTGATTAACATTATGTAATGAATCAGACAAAACAGTATCCTCTATAGGGAAAACTAAGTTATTGATGTCAGTGAGTACCTCAAGTATGGTGTTTGTAGCTTACTCACTTTCTAGTGGAGTTGGCTCTTCCACTACTAGAGGCTCCCCCTGGATTGAATCCTGGTGTAAGAGGCTAGCTTGAGGTAGCTCCCCCTGCCTCTCTGCAACTTCTTGTACAGCTGGGGACTTTTCAGCAATTCCAGTGTCTTCTTCATCAGGAGTGAAGACAACTTGCTCCTCAGAGCTGCTAGAGGAATCTTGAGCCACTGGGGCTATCTTCTCCTTCTTCTTTTGAGGTGTTACCTTCTCAGGTGTTGGCATCTCCTTGGTCAAGACCCTATCCCATCTTGAGAAGAGTCTCATGTCCATCTTCCTCATATGATTGATTTTAGAGCCTGCAGCTTGACTCATAACTTCTGGTAAACTACCAGCCAAGTAAAGACTTAATATCCTACCCAAATTGGGCTTCTTCATACTCTCTTTAATCTTATCAAAGCCAACAACAGACCAATCAGTTTGCAGGGTGAAAATAATCCTTGTCATAAGATTGAACATATGGGCTGATACCCTGTCATGCCCTCCAGGCTTACTTAAGATCACCTTGCCAACAATTTCTGAGAGAAATTTGTCTTGGCTGTTCATCCCCTTTCTATTGAATACTGATCCAATTTTCAGCTTGGAATCCAGTCCACACCATGTTAAAGCTTCTCTGGTCTTAGAAGCAGTAACTTCATCTTCTTCCTTAGTCTTTGGTAGGTTTAGGACCTTTCTTAAACTCTTTCGTGAGACCTTCACCTTTTCTCCATGAACCTTTGACTTGATCTTGAATCCAGAGTCGTCTAGGGTTGCTCCATTTAGAAATTCTAATACTTCTTTCTTCCATATCTTTGTTGGCTCTAAAACAAGAAAATCTAACCCTGAGTTTGCAACTAGGGTTACCACATTCTTGATCTCCGGGTCTGCATCATCAAACGCATGCCGCACCAGTTCATAGCCTTCATTTACGTTCTCCTCGAGCTTTGGCGCCATTAGGGTTTGAAGAATTTGAATGGAGAGAAGAGAGGTGTCGACACACAAGTTTGGTCTCGAAACTTTGGTGAGCGTGTCGACAAACAATGGCGAAATCCTATTTATACCTTTCTAGGTTTGAAGATGAAAGGGCGGGTTAACTAACTTAAATTGTGTCGACACTGTTGAAAAGTGTCGACACAGACTTACAATGTCTCGACACCTATGTGTCGACACAGTATAATTGACAGAATATATGTGTCGACACTTGTTTATGTGTCGACACCACTTAGCTCGACACTTAGTCGAGACTTAACTTGTCTAATTCTGTGTAAAGTCTAAGTGTCGACACCACCTTGGATGTGTCGACACCTACCTGTTATGTGTCGACACTAATTTTCTGAAGTGTCGACACCAACTTCCTAGATGTGTCGACACCTTTTCTCTGAAGTGTCGACACCAATTTTCTGTCTCGACACAGACAACTCTGTGTGTCGACTCTATTTTACTTAGCCATTTCTATAAACTTATTCTAAGTTTATCATACCTAATTCAATTTTGAACCTATTGAATTTGGTTTCTTCTAGTGGCTTAGTATACATGTCAGGTAGTTGATTATCTGTATTAACATATTCAAGTGAAATATCCTCTTTTGCTACATGTTCCCTTAGAAAATGATATTTTATTTCAATGTGTTTAGTTCTACTATGGGAAACAGGATTATTTGCAATTGATATAGCACTTGTAGAATCACAAAACAGTGGTGTTCTACTTACTTGAATACCATAATCCTCAAGCTGATGTTGTATCCATAGAAGTTGAGCACAGCAACTTCCTGCAGCCACATATTCTGATTCTGCTGTGGAGATAGCCACACTTGTTTGCTTCTTGCTACTCCAAGATATCAGTCTTCCACCTAGAAATTGACAGGTTCCAGTTGTACTTTTTCTGTCTTCTTTGCAGCCTGCAAAATCTGCATCTGAATAACCTGTTAGTTCAAAGTCTCCATTCCTAGGATACCAAAGGCCTAGATGAGAAGTGCCCTTTAGATATCTCAGTATCCTTTTGACTGCTGTCAAATGAGACTCTTTAGGGCATGCTTAGTACCTAGCACAGACACATGTAGCATACATGATATCTGGTCTACTTGCAGTCAAGTATAGAAGGGAGCCAACTATCCCTCTATACAAAGTCTCATCTACAGGTTTCCCTGCATCATCTTTGCTAAGAGACATACTTGACCCCATTGGAGTTTTCATGGTACTGGATGAATCCATACCATACTTCCTTATCAGTTTTAGGGTGAACTTAGACTGGCATCAGGATAAACTATTCTCAGTCTGTCTAACTTGGAGGCCCAAGAAAAACTTAAGTTCCCCCATACTGCTCATCTCAAATTATCCTTGCATTAGTTTAGCAAACTTTCTGCAAAGACCATTTTCAGTAGACCCAAATATTATGTCATCTACATATATTTGGACTAGTATGATCTTGCCTCTGGATTCCCTAAGGAATAGAGTCTTGTCTATTTTCCCCCTTGTGAATTTATTCTCAATGAGGAAACTAGACAGAGTTTCATACCAAGCCCTATGGGGCTTGTTTTAACACATACAATGTCTTCCTAAGTCTATAGACATAATTAGGTTGAGTTGAATCAACAAAACCTGATGGCTGTTCCACATAGACATCTTCTTTTAGATTACCATTAAGAAAGGCTGACTTAACATCCATTTGGTATACTCTAAATCTTTGATAAGTTGCATAGGCCAGGAACATTCTTATGGCTTCCAGTCTGGCTACTGGAGCAAAGGTTTGATCAAAGTCAACACCTTCTTCCTGCATATATCCCTTAGCAACCAGTCTTGCTTTGTTCTTAATAATGACACCATGTTCATCCATCTTGTTCCTAAAGATCCACTTGGGTCCAATTATGTTGTGGCCTTTTGGTTTAGGAACAAGCTCCCAGACTTTGCACCTCTTGAACTGATTCAGTTCCTCTTGCATTGCCTCAATCCAATGAGGGTCTAGGATGGCTTCTTCAAACTTCTTTGACTCTACTTGGGATAGAAAACTGGAGTAGAGTGCTGCACTCTGATTTTTGCTCCTTGTTTGTACCCTTTGTCTTAGATCACCAATGATTTGATCTGCTGGATGATCTCTTAGATGTCTATTAGCTGGAGGTATCCTGGCTTCAGGTTGAACTCCTTCAGCTTCTTCAACTTGCTGCACTCCTTGGTCTTCTTCTGCATTAGGTACATGTAGTACTCCCCCTGGACAGCAGCCACTATCATCTACATGCTGACTTGCAGTAGATCCTTCTTCAATAGTGAGCTTGTCCATCTTTTAGTTACACTTGTGGAGCTGCAAGTACTTCTAGACAACTCATGGTTAATAAGTCTAGATTCATCAAATACTACATGTACAGACTCTTCTACAACTTGAGTAGTCAAGTTGTATACTCTATAAGCCTTACTATTGTTGATGTACCCAACAAAGATCTCCTCTTGGAATTTGGCAGCAAACTTAGTCAAGTAAGACTTTTCATTGTTAAGTATAAAGCACTTACAACCAAAGATCCTGAAATAGGATAGGTTTGATTTTCTGCCTTTCACGATCTCATAGGGGGTCTTATTGTGGCTTTTACTAATGGTAGCCCTATTAATTACATGACATGCAGTATTAACTGCCTCAGCCCAGAAATATTCTGGTAGAGATGTGTCACTTAATAGGGTTCTACCAGCCTCAATCAAGATTCTATTTTTCCTCTCAGCAATGTCATTTTGCTGAGGTGTTCTTCGTGAAGAAAATTCCTGAAATATCCCAAATTCTTCACATAGTTTTGTCATACTATCAGACTGCAATTCAGTACCATGGTCACTTCTTATCTTGACCATTGTACTGTCTAGTTCATTCTGAATTTGTTTGACAAAGCTATAGAAGATAATAGGTGTTTCAGATTTCTGTGTAAGGAAGAACACCCAGAAAAACCTTGAGTAGTCATCTACAACCACAAAGGTATAGACCTTCCTACCTAGGCTGTGAACTGGCATAGGACCAAAGAGATCCATATGGAAGAGGTATAAGCACCTCACAGCATCTTTGTTTTCAATGCTACTAAAGGTGGATCTAGTCTGCTTGCCCTTTTGACAAGTTGAGCATATTCCATCTTTAATACACTTAACTTGAGAATCATTCCTCACTAACTCTTTGCTATAGAGTTGGTCAATTGTCTTGTAGTTGAGATGGGCTAGCCTCTTGTGCCATTTGACACAATGAGAGACTTTCTCATCAGCTACAAGACACACTGGAGAACCATTGTTCTCAACCATAATGTCTAGGCAATAGACATTCCTCTTTCTATAACCTGTCAAAATGATCTCTTGATCATTTGACCTCCTGATATGACAACCATCCTTAACAAATGAGATGTCATATCCTAAATCACTCAATTGACTTATACTAATAAGGTTATGTTTCAAATCTTTAACATAAGCCACTTGAGTAATTGTTATATGGGTGCTAGAAATGTTACTAAAACCCTTGATGATTCCTTTTTCAGAACCACCAAAGGTGACTTTAGGACCATCCTTGATTGGTGTGAAGTCCTTTAGCAAACTCCTAGTTCCAGTCATGTGTCTGGAACATCCACTGTCCAAGTACCATATTGGGGCATGACCACTTGGACTTTCCTGCAAAACAGATTAGTTGACCTTAGAACCCAAAGAATTCTTGGGTCCTTGGTGCTGGTTAGTTTGCCTCTTAACAAAGCTACCTGCAGATCTTCCAACAGGCAGTTTGCTACTCACTTTGGCACTAGAATTGTGCCAACAGTCTATGGCATAGTGGCCTACCTTGCCACAGCACCAGCACTCAAACCTATTGTACTTTTACTTAGGTATATCCCTACCTGTTTTATCTACAGCTGGCTTGTTGAGAGCTGGGGCTTTGCCCTTAGACTGGGACTGAACAGTCCTAGCAGGTTTAGTAAACCATAATCCAGTTTTACCTTTATGATGAACAAATTCATCAATTAAGGGTAGAACAGACTTAGGTTTAGAAAACCTAGCAACAATGTCTCTCTCCTTCTGAAGACTAATCTCCAGACTCTTGATTTGATCATTCTTGAATGTTATAGTCCTCATCTGAATAACAGTTATGTTCTTCAGTCTGGCTATTTCATTCAACTTTTGATCAATCAGTTTATCAAAATCAGTTGCAGCCATTTTGAGACTTGCAATCTCCTTAGCCTGACTCTTGGCCAAAGATTTGCTTTTCTTAAATGCTTGCAACAGAACTCTATATTCATCAATCAATTGATGAACATCCCCTTCAGATTCAGATCCACTGGCATCACTTGATGCTGATGTAACTGAATCTGAACTAGTACTTGAGATTGAACTTAAAGAACAATTTTGTACCTTACTAGGTCCAGGCTGATCCTGGATTTTGTCACCTTCTGTCAATGTCATCAGTCCTTGACACTGACTGTCCTCTTGTTCATATATAGAGTTCATTATCTGAATGAACTCTTCTTCTTTTTCAGCAAACAGTCCTATGTATGCTTCAGCTTCTGACTCAGTTTTTGATGAAGATATGTCTGACAGGTTTTTGTCCTTCTTGGCAACAAAGTACCTTTCCTTCTTGCCCTTGAATTGAGTCTTTTTCTTATCATTAGACTCTTTCCTTTTCTCTGAACAGTCTGCAATAACATGTCCTTGTCTGTTACAGCAATAGCATACAATTTTTGATAGAGTTGCTTTGCTTGACTTGGGCTTTCTCCTGTCTTTCTTTGATGACTTTTTGTTCTGATAATAGTCATCTTTACCATGTGAAGTAGATGGTTTTGTACTTCACTGTTTCTTCTTTAAGAACTTCTGAAAGTGTCTTGTGAAAGCTGCAAAGTGCTCATCACTTTCACTGCTCTCAGAATTTCTACTTGCTGTTTCATCTGACTCAGTCTCTGTCACTTTTGGAGGTGGAGATGGTGACTTACTTTTGTATTTCTTGGTGGCTTCTGTTTTGAATGTCACTGCTCTTTCTTTGTGCTCACTTCTTGTAGTCTTCTCCTCCTCCTTCCTTACCATCAACTGCATTTCATAGAACAGCAGTTTTCCAAACAAAGTTGGAGGGGGAATATCTGCTAACTTGGTCATTTCCCTAATGACACAGATCTTGGTGTCTCAATCCTTTGTTAGGGACCTCAAGAACTTATCATTTAGCTCATAATTACTGAAATCTCTTATATAGGACATTAGCTCATTCACAATCTTATAGAATTTCTTATAGCATTCTGTTATGCTATCAGTCCTACCTTGCCTGAAACTTTTATATTCTTGGTTTAGCAAAGACTTTCTGTCTTGCCTCACTTCTTCAGAACCCTCCATATACACTATCAAGGTATCCCACATCTCCTTAGATGTCTTACAGTGTATTAAGTTCTGAAAGGTAGCATCATCTATGACACTCACAATGATATTCTGAGCCCTCTTATCCATTGTGGCTAGAATTATCTCATCTTTTGTCATTTCAGAGAAGTCTTTAGGTGTTTTCTGATTTGCATCTAAGACTGAAACTTTCATAGGCACATATGACCCTTCTTTAACTGTGATATATATTCTAGGGTCTGAGTCTTCCATAAATAGTCTCACCCTTTCCTTCCAGATGCCAAAAATTTCTTTTCTGCAAATGAGCAACTTCATGGATCCAAGTTTCTTATGATTCTCTGTTGAACCCATGTTTCTTGATTTTCTTGATTTCACTTAATCTGCCAACAGGATCTACTCAGACAGTTATGTCCCCTTTTTGAGAAACGTCCATCTGATACCACTTGAAAGAAATTGTACCTAATCACCTAGAGGGGGGTGAATAGGTGACTTAATCTTTTTAAGCTTTTTAGGCAGATTTCAGTTTATATCTCAGAGTTATAACAAATTCTACACAGCAGTCAATCAGCAATCACAGCAATCAATCAAGCACACAGTGAACACACAAATTTATAGTGGTTCCCCAAGATTTGGGTACATCCACTTCCCCCTTCGCCTATCTAGTAGTGTACTAGATTCAGCCAAACTCCTCCACTATCTCAGATTCTCAGATCTTACACTCAGAACCTCAACCAGGTTCCTACAGCTCAGGCCCAAGGCCCTACAACTCAGCTTCTTCACAAATACTACACTCAGCTTCTTCACAAAGCCTACACTCAGTCACAACAGGTCTACACTCAGAGAATTTGATCTCCTACACTCAGGCACTCAGGCCCTACACTCAGCTTTTATAATTACAGGCTTACAACTCAGATCCCTAAGGATCCTACAAGAAAATAAGAATACAAAGAATATACCTACAACTCAGAGAAAAGAGAGATGAGTTGATAGGTTCTTGATGAGTTCTTGCAAGAACTCTGCTGAGAACAATCTCACTTGTATTTCTTCAAAGCTTCTTGAATGTAGAACACAATAGGATTGATTCTCTGCAGCTGATCTTCAATCACTGCAACTTAAGATTCAGAACTAGGTATGAACCCTTCTTCACAGCCTGGTTCCCACGGCTGTCTTCTTGGAAGGAGCTCTCTCTCTCCAACTTCTTAGATCTTCACTTGATTCTTCAATGAATAGCTAGATCTTCTTCTGTGTTTCTCTTGTTGATTGATCATTATCTTCTGTTGACAGAATAAGCCTATTTATAGGCCTTCTTCATGGTGACCGGCTGATCCGGTTCCTAACAGCTTTCTGACAACTCTGACAGGTACAGTAGACCGGCTGGAATGACAGCTGTCAAGTCATCCAGTCGTTCTTGAAATGTCTGTAACTGTCTGAAAGTGTCGAGACAATCTGTCTTTAAGTGTCGACACTTATAGACTAAGTGTCGACACAATTGACTAAGTGTCGACACTAGCCTTCAAGGTGTCGACACAACTCCTTGTGTTGTAGAATTCACTTCTCGACACTGCTTCTTCATCATGTGTCGACACTGATATTGAGTGTCGACACAACTTCTTGTACTTCAGTACTTTGTTGAATTCTTGTAAGTGTCGACACTACTACTTTGTGTTGACACTTGTCCTTAGAATTTTGTTGAACTTTGCTAAGTGTCGACACAGCTCCTTGTGTCGACACATTCTTCATATGTTGAGTCTTCTACTGAGTGTCGACACATTCTTTCTTGTGTCGACACTTTCTTCATGATGTCGAGTCTTCTGCTGTGTGTCGACACATTCCTCATGATGTCGACACTTATACTTAGACTCTGCTGACTTTTGCTGAGTGTCGACACAGCCTCTAAGTGTCGACACTTTCTGATGTAGACACAGTTCCTCTGGGTGTCGACACTGCTTCTAAGTGTCGACACTTCTTCACTGGACATTTCTTCATTGAGTGTCGACACAGCCTTCAAGTGTCGACACTTTCTGTCTGGTGTCGACACTGCATCCCTGGTGTCGACACAAATACTCCAAGTGTCGACACTGCTTGTCTGGGTGTCGACACAAGTCTTCTTAAGTGTCGACACTTTCCTTCTGGGTGTCGACACATGGACTTAGAATCTTTTCTGCTTTCCCTGCTAATACTTAACCTGCACAACTAAACTCAAAACACATCAAATACATTTTGATGTATATCATTGAGTAGGGTGAGGCTTCTTCAAATCAGGTACATTTAAACCAATGTACCCAACAGAAGGTAAACCACGATTGTTTTTCCTGGCCTGCGAATTCACAGCTGGCCGGAGAAAAAAATTGTAGAATAAAGAGGAAAAAAGATTGCGGGGTAACCTAGATGAGGATTTGCTAGGAGGGTTTGCAGGTGCTGAATTGATCATGAGTTCTGAGCATATAATTGTCAATTATTTTTCAGAATATAGCTGATCAGGAGTTCTGAGTTAGGCGGAGAATGCTGAAATTCTGAGTTTCAGGTAGTTTGCTACTTCGGGTATTATTTGTGAGTATTATCTTTACAAAATTTATTTGTAACAACCTAAGTTATCAAGGCGCGCGCCTAGGCGCGCCTGAGGCGCCGGGCGCACCGGGCGCATGGAGTAGCGCCCGATCATGGGCGAGGAGGGCGAATTGGCCCGGGAGCTCCCCAGGCGCGCCTAGGCGCTAGTTAGGCGCGCCTCGAATAGATTCGGTCTAGGCCTGGTTTTTTTAATGGGTTTTGTCTTTATAAAGAAGCTTGGCCTCATTTTCTCGATTCACGCCGAATCGGGTTAGGGCTGAAATCTCTGCTCCAGTCGCCGCTCCGCTCTTGTCGTCGCTCCGCTCTTGTCGCCGCTCCTCTTCCGTTCGCCGCTCCTCTTCCGTTCGCCGCTCCTCTTCCGCTCGCCGGCCACCACTTTTGGTAACTTCTTCTCACTGCATTCCTTCTTCTTCTTGCATATTGACTGTCGTTTGAAGATTTTTCCGGCTGTATTTTTCTGGCTGCTATTTTTTTCGGCTACTCTCTCATATTCTAGCATAGACGCATAGTGAAAGCCCAGTTAAAGAAATTTTTTCGGTTGCTCTCTTCTGTTCTAGCCTTCTAGCATAGTCATAGTGGAAGCCCAGTTCATTGTAAAATAGTGAACTGGAGCCCAGTTCACTGTAAAACAGTGAACTCGGCAGCCCAGTTCACTGTTACAGTACGGTGTGCCAAAATGATATATATTTCTGTGCAAAATTGTGTGTATATATATATAGATATAGTTTTTGGTAACTTCACGAGCTCTCTACAGTAGGCAGTATCCCTTCTCTGTCCTTAATGTGCCCATATTCTACTCGCATTCTTCTTAGGGTTCATTTCATTGCCAGAAATAAAATTTTAGAAAATGGTGAATTTTAGAAAATGGAGCCCAGGTCACTGTTTTACAGTGAACTGGGCTGCCCAGGTCACTGTTTTACAGTGAACTGGGCTGCCCAGGTCACTGTTTTACAGTGAACTGGGCTGCCCAGGTCACTGTTTTACAGTGAACTGGGCTGCCCAGAATAATGAACTGGGCTCCAGTTCACTGTAACCTCCCTCTGATACCAAATTGTAATGTCTCTCTTATAATGACCATATAATATGGGTCTGGTCGGGGCCCCACAACATACGGACGCCACAGCTTTAGCATTAAAAGATGGTATTAACTGTCCAACTCAAAACTCAGAATAAAGCAACAGCGGAAACATACCAACAAAAATAGAAGTTATTCACTATCAATCAGGAGTATCAAAATGACCATAAGGCCTTACACAAAATAAATAAAAAACTAAATGACAACAAGGTCAAACATCAATGTGCAAAAGTACTCCTAGGCTACCTCGGTATGCAAGCCGGAAATACCAATAACATGGAGCATCACAGTCAAGAAGAAAACAAGCTAGTAAACATGATAATCACTTCATGAGGCTTAGGCCTTTTCGGCCGACGCACTTGCTCCCGCTTGCGATCTTTGCCCTGTAAAAATTTGTGCTAACGTGGGTCAGCAAAGGTTGACCTCTACTGTGCAAAACAGTGAATTGGGCAGCCCAGTTCACCTTTTACAGTGAACTGGAGCCCAGTTCACTGTAAAACAGTGAACTAAACGGTACAATTTTCACTAATTATCCTGTTCTATGTAATATTTTTTTTGGAAAATGTTTTAATAACTGGAAATGGACGCGAGTGGATCTGGTTCATCCAGTGTCCAATCTAGGATTGATCCTGGTTGGAAGTATGTGCGGCAGACATCTGTCACTAATAAAAATGATTTAATTTGCATTTTCTGTAAGAAAGACACAAAAGGTAAAATTTATCGTGCGAAACAACATCTAGTGGGGGATTTAGAAATACCAAAGTCTGTCTCAAATGCCCACAACATGTAAGGACAGAAATTTAAGACTATATGCAAAAGAAAATGGTTGTAAGTATTTCAGAAAAACAAGCATTCCCGGACTTTGCAGATGTAGATACCTTTGGAAGCGATGAGGATATGGATGACGTCGCTGCGAAGATTCATGGATGCGGTCCAAGCGGTGCGCCTAAAAAGTCTAGGACTAAAGGACCGATGGATGTTTTTTTTGCATCTAATATTGAGAAAAAAATGAAACAAAAAAGTCAACATCAGCAAATGAAACAAACTTCAATCAACGAAGCATGTAAGAAGGAACTTAGAGAGAGGGCTTGCAAGCATATAGCTCAATGGATGTATGATGCAGCTATTCCTTTTAATGTGATTACCTACCCTAGTTTTGCAGTGATGATAGAATTCATTGGTCAGTTTGGGGTTGGATTGAAACCACCCAGTTATCATGAAGTTCGCGTGCCTTTGTTGAATAATGAAGTAACTCAAGTCCAGAAGATGATGAAGAACTATGAGGATGAGTGTAGGTTGTTTGGATGTTCTATCATGCCAGACGGATGGACAGATAAGAAACAAAGAACACTTATAAATTTTTTGGTAAATTCACCAAAAGGTACATTCTTCCTGGAATCTGTTGATGCATCTGATTACGTAAAGACTGGAGAGAAGATGTTTGAATTGCTTGATAGAGTAATGGAACGTGTTGGAGAGGCTAATGTTGTTCAAGTTGTTACTGATAGTGCAAGCAATAATGTACTAGCAGGTAAATATATCGTTAATCATTCTCTTTTAATATTTATTTAATTTTAATGTCATATATTGAAATTAAATAAATGTGTTTATTATGAAATAGAAAAATTATTGAAAGCAAAACGGTCACATTTATATTGGACACCGTGTGCCGCCCATTGCATCGACTTAATGCTAGAGAATATTGGAAAGATGTCAAGTATTAGTAGAATAATTAAAAGAGCAATGAGCGTCAACAGTTATATTTATGTTCGTCCTGAACTAGTCAACATGTTAAGGAGCTTCACAGGACAAGTGGAGATTGTTAGACCAGTTGTTACTAGGTTTGCAACTTCATTTCTTGCTCTTCAGCGCATTCATAAGCAGAGGACAAATCTAAGCAAGATGTTCACTTCACCTGAGTGGACATCAAGCAAGTGGGTAAAGGAAACAGGAGGTAAGCAAGTACAGAGCATTATATACGTGGTCTCTTTCTGGAGTACTATTGTGTACATTTTGAAGATTTTCGGACCTTTAGTTCAGGTACTAATATTGATAGATGGGGAGAAAAGACCGGCTATGGGTTATATCTATGAGGTTATAGATAGAGCAAAAGAGACAATCATGAACTCTTTCAATGGGAAAGAGGAAAAATATAAAGAGGTCTTTGGATTGTTGACAGGAGATGGAAAAATCAGCTTCATCGACCATTGCATGCCGCGGCTCGTTATTTAAATTAAAAATTCTTCTATTTAAACTCTGAAATGGCATTAGATGGAGAAGTCACGAGGGATTTATATCAAACAATGCAAAAACTCATTTCAAGTCTTGAAATTCAAGATATAATTATAGACCAACTAAGTTTATATAGAAATACTGAAGGTTTATTTGGAATGTAATTTGCAGTTCGTCATAGAAAAACAAAGTCCTCAGGTTAGTTAATTAAATATTATTTCAAGTTTCAAACAAACAATTTATTTAATAAGAATTATTCATTAATTTCTTGATATTTATTTTTTGGGGCAGCTGAATGGTGGCAATCATATGGAGCTGATACTGCTGATCTGACTAAATTTGCAGTAAAGGTTTTAAGTCTCACTTGCAGTTCATCCGGATGTGAGCGCAACTGGAGTTTTTTTGAGCATGTATGAATTTTTTTGAACATGTAAATATTAATTTATATTATTATATGATTAATTATTTATTTGTTATGTTGCAGGTCCAAAGAAAAAAAAAAGAAATCGACGAGCACAACAGTGCCTAAATGATTTAGTATTTGTAAAATACAATCGTGTCTTGCGTCGGCGATATGATTCACGTGATCGTATTGATCCGATCTCGCTAAAAGATATTGACGATAGCAATGAATGGCCGATGGGAAGAATGGAGGAAGATGAGGAGGTTGAGCAGGATGACGATATAGTTTTTGATGACGAATTATTGACCTGGGGTGCAGTAGCAAAGGCCAGCGGAATAGAAGAAGACATCTACTCAACGCGCTTATCTAAAGGGAAGATGGTAGCTGACAAGGGGAGCACATCTAAAAAGAAGACACCTACTCCAACAATGCGTGCAGATGATGTCGAGGATGAAGAAGAAGTCGAGTTCAATGAAGAAGAAGAAAATTTTAGTGAAGAAGAAGAAAATTTTAGTGAAGAAAATGAAATCTTTATTGATTCAAACGATGAGTGATAGCGTGATCGTCGTGATGTTATGCTATATTCTTGCACATTAGTTTAAAGTTTATGATTGTTGACTTGGTAGCTTAGGTTTGTGTTTTGGTGCGAAAAATTAGAATGTTGATTTAGTAGATTATGATTGCTGACTTGATTGATTTATATATGTTATTATTTTTATTATGTTGCCTTCAAAAAATGATCTCATTTTATTATACTTGAATGTTTGATTCTAATACGTCCTTTGTGTGGAGGGATTTGGTCATTCATTAGTTGAGTGGAAGTCATGCTATATTGTTAATTCAAGAGGGATTGATCATGGGTGTTCAAAAGTTACAAAAATTTTTAACCTAAATTTATTTATCTCTGTCAACTTTATATTACATGTTGTAGCTTTTTATTAGATTTCTATTTGCACTTTGTATACATCAATTATGACTATCATGTATTTATATCATTTCTTACGTGTTTAGATAGAATATTGGAAAATATGAGCGCTTATACTAACTTGATAGAAGAGAACTAACTCAATTCCAAAAGGGCTCTTATACTAACTTGATAGAAGAGAACTAACCCAATTCCAGCGAATTGGGCCTTGGTGCGCCTTGCGCCTTTGATAACTTAGGTAACAACTGTTACTTCTTTCAAATTGCTTGATCAAATTCGTCATCCTATAATTGTCAAATGCAAATTTTTTCAGGTGCTTAAGAAGATTGTGATTGAGAAATAAAATCCATTAAAAGATAAATTCAATCAAAACATATAGTTTCTGAAATTCGTAAAAGATTCCAGGCACTAATCTTGTTGTCTTGAAGGTATAGTTTTTTTTTTCTCCATTATGTGATGCAATTGTGGTTATTTAAATTTATTTGAATTTTTTTATGTGTGCACAATTTATTCTATCAGAATAATAAAAGATACAATTATTTTTTAAACATGTTATTTATTTAATGAATATATTTAATATAACTGCACGTGCAATTCAATTCTACCTCTACAGTTCTAAATAGGTTTAGCTAAAATTAAAATTATAATGCATGATTTAAATAACTAAAATATCAGCTGTCTTTTCTGCAGCCATGAGAACTCTATGAACAAGGAGAAGAATAAAGCAATTGACTAGATGAAAACGAGGTTTGCTCAAATTGTGATTTGTTCTCTCTTTTTGGCTCTATTTTTTGGGAATTGAAATTTATTTGACAATTGACTATTATGCTCATATTTTTCCACTTATTGTTAATTTTTTTGATTAAAAAAGATTTAGCTTTCATTAATTTGTTGATGTTTGTTATGTTGCTTCAAAAATATCTTCACAGGGTTGTGTTGAGCCCGTTTAAAGCTATATATTTTTGAAATGTGCTCAATTTTTTTTTGAATAAAGACTTGAGTGTTGTTGCTGCTCAATTTTTTTGAATATTTATACTGTTGCAGTGAGCAAAATGACAAATGTCGCCGATTTTGACCATTGTCGTCCCCCATGACCAATGTCGTCTCCACGACAAATGACTCCCCCACGACAAATGTCTTCGTCTGTGACAAATGACACTCACACGACAAATGTTCCCCCACTCCCCGACGATAAATGTCGCCCTCCATGACGAATGTCACCCATACTAGATAATTGTCGCCCCCACGACGGATGTCGCCCCCACGACGAATGTCGCGCCCCCGCGACAAATGTTTCCCCCAACGACGAAAGTCGCCCCCATGACGAAAGTTGCCCCCATGACGAAAGTCGCCCCCATGACAAATGTCGTCCCCCTCCTTCGCGCGAAAAATGTTGTCCCCCTACGACAAATGTCGCCTTCCGCGATCATATTCAAAATGCATAATATGAAAAGTAAATTGACAATATTGTGAAAGATATCAACATGGTTTCCATTTCAAATCCAGTAGGAAATTATTTCGCAATTTGCAATTTTGTAGAAGATGTAGGCATGCATCAGAAAAAAAATACAAAGCAACAAAAACATTTACAAGATTACGTGTACTTATCCAATCCAATACTATCCACCAATTAACTATTAATAACAAACAAAAAAAAACAATGAATCACCAGCTACAGGATCAAGTGTCCTGCTTATTCAACTTAATCTTTTACCACTAAGATCTCTAGAAGATCCACTGAGGAGATTTCACGATCACCATAGGATACGGATTGGGGCTCAGCAACTTCGACCTTGACAGACACCTCTCACGCCTTCTTCTCTTTTTCCTCCTCCCAATTTTTTACCACTATGATCTCCAGGAGTTTCACAGAGGAGATTTAACGATCACGGTGGGACACGGATTATGGCTCAACAACTTCAATCTTTGCAAACTCCTCCGGCGCCTTCTTCTCCTCTCCTTCGTCCCGATTTTTTATCACTATGATCTCCAGGAGTTCCACGAAGGACATCTCACGATCACGGTGGGACACGGAATGTGGCTGGGCAACTTCAATCTTCGCGAACTCCTCCGACGCCTTCTTCTCCTCTCCTTCGTCTCAATTTTTTACAACTATGATCTGCAAGAGTTCCATAGAGGAGATTTCGCGATCACGGTGGGACACGGATTGTGGCTCAGCAACTTCAATCTTCGCGAACTCCTCCGACGCCTTCTTCTTCTCCTCTCCTTCATCCCAATTTTTTACCATTATGATCTGCAGGAGTTCCACGGGGGAGATTTCACAATCTCGGTAGGACACGGATTGTGGTTCAGCAACTTCAATCTTCGCGAACTCCTCTGGCGTATTCTTCCCCTCTCCTTCGTCCCAATCTTTTACCACTATGATCTACAGGAGTTCCACGGAGGAGATTTCACGATCACGGTGGGACACGGATTGTGGCTCGGCAACTTCAATCTTCGTGAACTCCTCCGGCGCCTTCTTCCTCTCCTCTCCTTCGTCCCGATTTTTTACCACTATGATCTCCAAGAGTTCCACGGAGGAGATTTCACGATCACGGTGGGACACGAAATGTGGCTCGGCAACTTCAATCTTCGTGAACTCCTCCGGCGCCTTCTTCTTCTACTCTCCTTCATCCCAATTTTTTACCACTATCATCTGCAGGAGTTCCACGGAAAAGATTTCACGATCACGGCGCGACACAGATTGTGGCTCAGCAACTTCAATCTCCGCGAACTCCTCCGGCGCCTTCTTCTTCTCCTCTCCTTCGTCCCAATTTTTTACCACTATGATCTCCAAGAGTTCCACGGAAGAGATTTCACGATCACGGCAGGATACGGATTGCGGTTCATCAACTTCAACCTTCATGGAATCCTCTGGCATCTTCTTCTTCTTCTCATCTCCTTCCTCCCAATCTTTTACCACTATGATCTCCAAAAGTTCCCTATAGGCGATTTCACGATCCCGACGGGACACGGATTGCGGCTCAGCAACTTCAACATTCACAGACTCCTTCGGCTCCTTCTTCCCCTCTCCTTCCTCCCAATCGGAGTGGGTATCAATAAAATACATTATCACAATCATCCCAATGCAGTCGGGGAACATTCGAATCGATACAAACAACATCCACATGTAGAGGGGGACGGCCAAGTAGCAGGCCCTGAGCCCCATAGCTCGGAAGCAACTTCTTTTATTCTTGACGCTAGCTACATACTCCTTTGCCCGCCTTGGCCGGCACCTCGCCTGCACAGTAAATGGTGAAAATTTACATGCCAAAGCGGAGAACGGAGACAAGACAGCAGTCCAAGCTTTACAGGACAGAATCATGGCGACGACGCTGATGGCCTGGGCGCCGATCATGCTCGGCTCGTCGATCGCCATCCTGATGGCCAATGCACACTTCCTGGAGCAAAGCGACTGGGAGATGCTCGGCCGTGTCGGTCTCGCAGCCAAGTGTTGTTGCCTCGTAGAGTACCTCCATGTCGCATTTCTGCTCAACGTGCTCATGGGGCGGTACTACTGCCGTGCGAGAATGTTGATTACTGCACAGGCGAGGTGCCAGCCGAGGCGGGCGAAGGAGTATGTAGCTAGCGTTGAGAACAAAATAAGTTGCTTCCGGGCTATGGGGCTCAGGGCTTGCTACTTGGCTGTCCCCCTCTACCTGTGGATGTTGTTTGGATCGATTCAAATGTTCGCTGGCTGCATTGGGATGATTGTGATCATGTACTTTATTGATACCCACTCCGATTAGGAGGAAGAAGAGGGGAATAAGAAGAAAGAGCCGAAGGAGTTTGTGAAGGTCGAAGTTGTTGAGCCGCAATCCGTGTCCCGTCGGGATCGTGAAATCTCCTCCGTGGAATTTTTGGAGATCATAGTAGTAAAAGATTGGGAGGAAGGAAATGAAAAGAAGAAGGCGTCGGAGGAGTCCATGGAGGTTGAAGTTGATGAACCGCAATCCGTGTTCCATTGTGATCGTGAAATCTCCTCGGTAGAAATCATGGAGACCATAGTGGTAAAAAATTGGGAAAAAGGAGAGGGGAATAAGAAGGAGCCGGAGGAGTTCGCGAAGATTGAAGTTGCTGAGCCACAATCTGTGTCCCACCGTGATCGTGAAATCTCCTCCGTGGAACTGCAGATCATGGTGGTAAAAAATTAGGACAAAGGAGAGGAGAAGAAGGCATCGGAGGAGTTCATGAAGATTGAAGTTGCCGAGCCACATTCCGTGTCTCACCGTGATCGTGAAATGTCCTCCGTGGAACTCATGGAGATCATAGCGGTAAAAAATCGGGATGAAGGAGAGGAGAAGAAGAAGGCGCCGGAGGATTTCGCGAAGATTGAAGTTGCTGAGCCACAATCTGTGTCCAACAGTGATCGTGAAATCTCGTTCGTGGAACTCCTGGAGATCATAGTGGTAAAACATTGGGACGAAGAAGAGGAGAAGAAGGCGTCGAAGGAGTTCGTGAAGATTGAAGTTGCTGAGCCACAATTCGTGCCCCATCGTGATTGTGAAATCTCGTCCGTGGAACTCCTGCAGATCATAGTGGTAAAAAATTGGGACAAAGGAGAGGAGAAGAAGGCGTCGGAGGACTTCACGAAGATTGAAGTTGTAAAAAATTTGAGATAGCGGAAAAAGGGAAATCAAGCGCAAGAACATTCAACCTATCTGAGTCCAAATAACCAGATGCAAATAGAAGAACAAGAAACTTGTACTATCAAAAGATCTTTACAAGGCGATGCATACATGGCGAGACATGATTTGCCGAGGTACCCGATGGAAGCAAATTACAAGGCAGAGAAAACAAGCCGCACGGACACCAAGAGTAACCGCCGACCCTGTTGCTAGCCGCTACGGAGTCCGCTCAAACCGACAGGTCGCCAAACCACAACCTAGCCGCGCGGACTACCCGTTATTCCAATGCTGAACTCTAACTGCCGATCTGCAAGCCGCCTAACCGCACGTTGCTAGCCGCCAGATCGCGCGAGCTGCTGCCGAAATGAACCAAGCCGCCAGATGCGGACAATTTATTGAACTGGGAAACTAGTTGCAGAAGAGAGACCGCCTAGTCACAAACCGCAACCTATTGTTACCCGCTGGTTGCTATCCGCAGAGTCCGCACTATCCCTGACCGCAGTCAGAACCAAGTCTCTGGCTTTCTAGCGCTACCCGCACAACCTGCAGAGTACAAACCGGCCAAACTCTTCAAACCGCGCGGATAGAAACCCTAACTGCAGCAACCTCCCACGAGTTCACTTACTGTTCAGTTGGATATCAATTGATGTGACTGTGGGTCCTATTTATAAGCGCGGAGAGGAGTGTGATCACTGCCCTAGCTGATAGAATAACTGTCCTATCTCGCGGCGAGCACCAAGTGTATCCACCAAGCCGCGGATACACAACCAGGCCACCGCAACAAGGCACGACAGCCAGTCCGCCAAGGTTGCATCACCAAGGCCGGATACCAAGCTGATCCGCCTTGTCGTCAAGGCCCAGCCAGACTTGATCGCCATACAGGCGAACTCTGCGAGATCCGCCCCTGTCCGCCCACCTGCGCACACAGCTCCAGTCTGCTCACGCATGCGGACACCACTCCAGTCCGCATATCCCGAGCTCGCAGTCACGGCATACAAGGCTAACTGTCGAACATGGCGGACATAGATATCAATCTGCACAGACCGCGCGACCTCCCGAATTGAGCTATCTCGCACAACCCGGCAAACTCCGGCGTCAGTCCGCTCTAACCGGCGAACTCCGCGGTTACCACCAACTGTGCCACCAGAGCTAGACCAAGGCACACGCCATGCCGATCTCCCGAGCTTCAGTCCGCAACCCGGACTCCGCGAACTTCAACCGAGTCCGCACCTCGCCAGTCTTGGCGAGCTCCGCGGATAGCAATCTTATCCGCCCAGTTACTTTACGGGAACCAACTGCCGGCTGAACACAACCTGGCCTAGCAAGCCGCCTCCTCTGACCGCACAGACCGCGCGAACAGACCGCCCAGGCGGCCAAAGGAAAGGCCGACTGCAGCACTATTGCCGACCTGGCTAACCGTCAGTCCTGTCCGCACAGGTCGTGCGGACAGGTCACTCAGTCCACCACTTTCACTTCATGATTTTCAACTCTCCCTTGAAGTGAGAAGTGGTAACCAACCCCAGCAGTCCCCGTAACCGTAAACATGGCCTCTTCGATAGCGACATCGAGAAGATGTCCACGGCATAGTCCTCGCTCCGCATATCCCAGACTATAAGGGATCCCTCCAGCAACTCCTGAAAGGAGTCATGCTTCCCTCCGCCTTCTTCTCCAGCTTTAACACTCGCTTGTACGTCACAGGAGTAACACCAACCTTGGGCACAAGGTCACAAGCCTCGTCACCCCTGAGGGCAGTCATCTCCTCATCCTTGGCGCTTTCCCCCTCCTTAACTCCAGTGGTGTCTTCAAAGCTAAAAGTCTCTCGCTCGATCTGAGGGCCTGCGAAGAAACAAGAGACCGAGCTCACCTCATTTCTTTCGCAATATCGAGCTGGTGGGTTGGTGATCGTCTTTGACCTCCGAAGAGCCTGATCACGGCTAACCACCTCCTCTGCATCTCCTGAATCAGCTCCGATCCCGGGCAAACCTGGAGTATCACTCCTCTTGCTTCCTGAACAAGAAGCCACCGCCCTGGAACTAGAAGCACCTGGAGCATCGCTCCCCCTGCTTCTTGAACCCGACGCTTCTGCCCCGGAGCTAGAACAACCTGGAGCTCCAGGTGACACAGGCAGCTCCAACCGAAGATCTTCAGCAGCCTCCTTTTGCCCACCGTCTAACCTGCTCTCCTTTAGCTCCACAAATAAGCTACCTTCATATGACGTCAGTTCATCGAAGACAACGTCTCTGGACACGATGAACTTCTTCGTCACAGGATCCATACACCTTCATCCCTTCTTTTGTTCATCATATCCACGAAGACAAGTTTCCTCATCTTCGCATCCAGCTCTGTCCTGAGAGCATCCGGGACGTGTACATAACAGGTCGAACTGAACACCCGAAGGTGTTCCACGCTGGGCTTCTCCTTGAACATCAGCTCAATCGGAGACTTCATGTTGATCGGACTCAGAGGCATATGATTGATGACATACGCCGCTCAAGTCATCCCTTCCGCCCAAAAGGCCTTAGGAATGTCTTTGTCATGAAGCCAATACTTGCAGATCTCCGTCAAATGATGGATCTTCCGGTCTGCTACTCCACTTTGTTGTGGAGTATGCCCACAAGAAAGCTCTCTCCGGATTTTGTGCTTCCTGCAAAAGTTAGAGAACACGGTTGAATCAAATTCACCTCTGTTGCCCATTCTCAACTTCTTGATCCGCAAGCCAAGTCGGCCCTCCACAAGCTTCTTGAACTCCACAAACAAGCGAAACGCGTCCGACTTCTCCTTCATGAAGTACACTCAAGTGTACCTCGTATAGTCATCAATCAACATCAGCATATATTTGTTGCCTCCAAGACTGGCGGTGACGGTCGATCCCAAAAGCTCACCATGGATGCACTCCAATGGTTGAGAACACCTGGTCTGCAACTTATCAAACGTGAATTGATAAGCCTCACCGTATTGACAACCCACGCAAACATGACCTTCGTCGAAGGATGACAACCTAGGCAAGCCTTTCACAAGGCTTCTTTCCGTCATTGCTTTCAACTTGTCTATCCCGACATGTCTCAGTCTATCATGTTAGATAGTTGCACTATCATTGACCCTCATCCGATCAACATAAGAACTTGTTGAAGCAACAACCAAGTTCTAATCCCTTCTCCCTATATGAGCGACGTTCGTCGACTGAAAGATAACCTTTCAGTCCTTCTTGAAGTGACCAGGCTGGTTGCATCTATAGCACCTTGGTCCTTCCTTCCTCTTCTCATCAAGCCTAGGAGCATACCTCTCCTCTTGTTGATATGAAATAAAAGGTTCATCACCAGCAGCCGACTTCTTCTTCTTGTCTCATCTCCTTTTCTTCCCTAAGAAGAGCGCATCACCATCTCCTCCAGAGACATTGACTCCAGTCATCTGACTTGTTAAGCTCTTCTGCGAAGCTAGCAGATTCTCCAGCTCCAGCAAAGACGGCTGAATTGCCCGGCCTTGAACGGAAGTGACAAAGGCCACATATTCCTTCCGCAAAACGCGGATTATGTGTCTCTTCAGCTTACCTCCAAAATAGGCTCATCAGGGTCCAACGCTGAAATCTCAGCGCATAAGTTCTTCATCTTCAGGAAGAACGACGAGACGGACAAATCTCCTTGAGTGGCTCCCGCCAACTCATTCTCCAGGAACTGTAGCTGAGCTACATACTTCCGGTTGAACAACCCATCAAGGGAAGTCCAAATCTCCGCAGCAGACCGACATTCGATGATGTGGTCGAAAAGTTCCAATGAGATAGTCCGCTTGAGAGTAAACTCCGTTTTTGTGTTTGTCTTCCTCCAAGCTCTCACCGCTCCAGCATTGCCAGCATCAGCAACCACCTCTTGCCTTTCGTCTCCGCAGACGACCTCCCAAAGGTCCTCGCCTAGAAGATAGTTTTCCATACATGACTTCCAATTTTTAAAGTTAGTCGATGTAAGGGACTCAATTTCAAGACTTCTTGTCATACCATCTTCCATTGCATTAACCCTAGTTACTTAGACTCCCAGAAGCAAAGAAGCAAACTGTCGGATGATTCGCTGCTCAGGCCTTTGTTCCCTCTGATACCATGTAAAAAATTTGAGATAGCAGAAAACGGGAAATCAGACGCAGGAACACTCAATATATCAGGGTCCAAATAACCAGATGCAAATAAAAGAACAAGAAACTTGTACTATCAAAAAATCTTTACAAGGCGATGTATACATGGCGAGACATGATTCGCCGATGTACCCGATGAAAGCAAATTACAAGGCAGAGAAAACAAGCCGCGCGGACTCCAAGAGTAACCGCCGACCATGCTGCTAACGGCTCCGGAGTCCGCTCAAACCGACAGGTCGCCAAACTGCAACTTAGCCACGCGGACTGTCCGTTATTCTAATGTTGAACTCTAACCGCCAATCTGCAAGCCGCCTAACCGCACGGTTGCTCGGCGCCAGATCGCGCGAGCTGCTGCCGAACTGAACCAAGCCGCCAGATGCGGACAACTTATTGAACTGGAAAACTAGTTGTAGAAGAGAGACCGTCTAGTCGCAAACTGCGACCTGCTGTTACCCGCTGGTTGTTATTCGCAGAGTCCACACTGTCCCTGACCGCAGTCAAAACTAAGTTACAGGCTTTCCAGTGCTACCCGCACAACCTGCATAGCACAAACCGGTCAAACTATTCAAACCGCGCAGATAAAAACCCTAACCGCAACAACCTCCCGCGAGTTCACTTACAATTGAATTGGATATCAATTGATGTGACAGGTCGTATTTATAGGCGCAGAGAGGAGTGTGATCACCGCCCTAGCTGATAGAATAACATCTCTATCTCGCGGCGAGCACCAAGTGTATCCGTCAAGCCGCGGATACACAACCAGACCGCAACAAGACACGACAGCCAGTCTGCCAAAGTTGCATCACCAAAGCCGGATACCAAGCCAATCTGCCTTGTCTCCAAGGCCCAACCAGACTTGATCGCCATACAGGCGAACTCTGCGAGATCCGCCCCAGTCCACCCACCTGCGAACACAGCTCCAGTCTTCTCACGCCTGCGGACACCACTCCAGACCGCATATCCCGAGCTCGCAGTCAAGGACACAAGGCTAACTGCCGAACACGGGGGACAGAGATATCAGTCAGCGCAGACCGCGCGACCTCCCGGACTGAGCCAACCTGCACAACCCGGCGAACTCCGGCGCCAGTCCGCTCTAACCGGCGAACTCCACGGTTACCACCAACCGCGCCACCAGAGCTAGACCAAGGCACACGTCATGCCGATCTCACGAGCTCTGGCCCAGTCCGCAACCCGAACTCCGCGAACTTCAACCAAGTCCGCACCTCGCCAGTCTTGGCGAGCTCCGCAGATAGCAATCCTATCTGCCCGGTTACTTTCTGGGAACCAACTACCAGCTGAACACAACCCGGCCTGGCAAGCCGCCTCCTCTGTCCGCACAGACCGCGCGAACAGACCGCTCAGGCCTCCAGAGGAAAGGCCGACTGCAGCACTATTGCCGACTTGGCTAACCGTCAGTCCTGTCCGCGCAGGCCGCACGGACAAATCGCCCAGTCCACCACTTTCACTTCATGATTTTCAACAGAAGTTGTCGAGCCACATTCCGTGTCTCACCGTGATCGTGAAATCTCTTTTGTGGAACTCCTGGAGATCATAGTGGTAAAAAATCAGGACGAAGGAGAGGAGGAGAAGAAGGCGCCGAAGGAGTTCGCAAAGATTGAAGTTGCTAAGACAAAATTCATGTCCCACTGTGATCGTGAAATCTCCTATGTGGAACTCCTGCAGATCATAGCGGTAAAAAATTGGGACGAAGAAGAGGAGAAGAAGAAGGCATCGGAGGAGTTCACGAAGATTGAAGTTGCCGAGCCACATTCCGTGTCCCACCGTGATCGTGAAATCTCCTCCGTGAAACTCCTGGAGATCATAGAGGAAAAAAATTGGGACGATGGAGAGGAGAAGAAGAAGGCGTCGGAGCAGTTTGCGAAGATTGAAGTTGCTGAGCCACAATCTGTGTCTCACCGTGATCGTGAAATCTCCTCTGTGGAACTCCTGGAGATCATAGTGGTAAAAAATTGGGAGGAAAAAGAGAAGAAGGTGTAGGAGTCTGTCAAGGCCGAAGTTGTTGAGCCCCAATCCGTATCCGACGGTGATCGTGAAATCTCCTCAGTGGATCTTCTAGAGATCATGGTGGCGATCGACATCACGCCCGTGTTTATTCCCGCAAGAGGCGGTGATTGGCGACCCGGTTGGGTGATCTGAGCCCGCGGATGAGCCCAGAGGGTCGTTCCGAGCCAGTTTCATATATTTGTTTTCATTTTTTATGTTATATTTAGCCCCTGATTGGCCCGAACAGTTATAGCCGCCCGATCGGGAGCCCTAATTTTATTTTAGCTTTCTCTTATAAATATACCTGTAAGTGGTCGGCCAAGGGGATCGATAGTTGCCCTACTGCAACTTGTCGATCGACTCCTTCGGTGAATTCCCAAGGCGCTGCTCCCGTCCGCTTCCTCCGCCTCCGTCCATACCCAGCTGCCCATCCCTAGCCTCTCTAGACCTGCAGCTCTCTTTTTCCTCCCCCCTCCCTTCCTCCAGCCTCGGCGAAACCGTTTGCTTCCACCCCGTTCCCTTTACTCGCCGACCGAGCCGCAGCCTTCTCCCGCCTCACCACTGCCCGCCGAACCCACCCCAACCCCGCAAGCTTTCATCCGCCCCTACCTGGCCTCAAATCTCCTCCGCCGGCATTGAACCTCCAGATCCACGGCCCTCACTCGTCGGTCGGCCACACTCTCTCTCCTTTCCCCCTACAGATCTCATTTTCCCTCACCCAAGTTCCTCAAACCGCACTGTCCTAGTTACTTGCTGCCCCAACGTGGAACCACCGTCCGACCGGAAGCACCCTCGCCACCGTAACTCCACCCCGAAGCCGAGCTGCCGCGGGCATGAGCAAATCAAGGTATACGGTGTGTTATTTCTCTCATTTGAATGCTTGAACTTGAGCTATTGTTGTGGTTGTGAATTTATTATATGCTTTCGTATTTAATTTGTGGTTTGGCTTGCGGGTTTTTTGTCGGCGCGCTCTAAGTGAATCGCACCTGTTTCGTTGGCAAATTTTAATCGGCTGTTGCGTTATTTGTTGTTCACAATTGTGACTGTTGAATCCTTAGCTTTATCAAAGTTTTATTACTTGCAAGGCGAACTTTACTTGGACTGTTCTCGTGTTGGAATGTGCACGACACATAAATCTCATACTCATCGAGTCGCATTTTAATGTCCTTTTTACCCGGTCTACCACTGCATTAGATCATAGTGGTAAAAGATTAGGTTGAATAAGCAGGACACTTGATCCTGTAGCTGGTGATTCATTTTTTTTTATTTTGTTAATAATAGTTAATTTGGGGATAGTATTGGATTGGATAAGTACACATAATATTGTAAATGTTTTTGTTGCTTTGTATTTTTTTTCTAATGCATGCATACATCTTCTACAAAATTGAAAATTGCGAAATAATTTCCTACTGAATTTAAAATGGAAACAATGTTGATATCTTTCACAATAATGTCAATTTACTTCATATTATGCATTTTGAATATGATCGTGGAAGGCGACATTTGTCGTAGAGGGGCAACATTTGTCGTGAGAAGGAGGGGGCGACATTTGTCGTGGCGGCGACTTTCGTCATGGGGGAGACTTTCGTCGTGGGGGGAAAAATTTGTCGCGGGAGGTGACATTCGTCATAGGGGCAACAGTCGTCGTGTGGGGGACAATTTTCTAGTATGGGTGACATTCGTCGTGAAGGGCGACATTTATCGTGGGGGAGTGGGGGAACATTTGTCGTGAGCGTGACATTTGTCATGGACGACGGCATTGTCGTGGGGGCGTCATTTGTCGTGGGGACGACATTGATCATGGGGGGCGACAATGGTCAAAGTCGGCGACATTCGTCATTGTGCTCACTGCAACAGTATAAATATTCAAAAAAAATGAGCAGCAACAACACTCAAGCCTTTATCAAAAGGATTTAGCACATATCAAATATATATAGCTCTAAAAGGGCTCAACACAACCCTGTGAAAACATTTTTGAAACAACATAACAAACATCAACAAATTAATGAAAGCTAAATCTTTTTTAACCAAAAAAAATTAACAATGAGGGGAAAAATATGAGCATAATAGTCAATTGTCAAATAAATTTCAATTACCAAAAAACAGAGCCAAAAAAGAGAGAACAAATCACAATTTGAGCAAACCTCATTTTCATCTAGTCAATTGCTTTATTCTTCTCCTTGTTCATAGAGTTCTCATGCCTGCAGAAAATACATAGCAGATATTTTAGTTATTTGAATCATGCATTATAATTATAATTTTAGCAAAACTTATTTAGAACTGTAGATGTAGAATTGAATTGCAAGTGCAGTTATATTAAAATATATTCATTAAATAAATAACATGTTTAAAAAATAATTATATCTTTTATTATTCTGATAGAATAAATTGTGCACACAAAAAAATTCAAATAAATTTAAATAACCACAATTGCATCACATAATGGAGCAAAAAAAACTATACCTTCAAGACAGCAAGATTAGTGTCCGGAATCTTTTACGAATCAGGAATTTCAGAAACTATATGTTTTGATCGAATTTATCTTTTAATGGATTTTATTTCTCAATCACAAACTTCTGAAGCACCTGAAAAAATTTGCATTTGACAATTATAGGATGAAGAATTTGATCAATCAATTTGAAAGAAGTAACCGTTGTTAAAAATAAATTTTGTAAAGATAATACTCACAAATAATACCTGAAGGAGCAAACTACCTGAAACTCAGAATTTCAGCATTCCCCGCCTAGCTCAGAACTCCTGATCAATTATATACTCTAAAATAATTGACAATTATATACTCTAAAATAATTGACAATTATATACTCAGAACTCATGATCAAATCAGCACCTGCAAACCCTCCTAGCAAATCCTCATCTAGATTACCCCGCCATCTTTTTTCCTCTTTAGTCAACAATTTTTTTCTCCGACCAGCTGTGAATTCGCAGGCCAGGAAAAACAATCATGGTTTACCTTCTTTTTCATCCCCCTTTATTTTCCCATTCTGAATGAGTCAATAAATATGTAAATAGGGAAAAAACATTCTCGGCGATGAGAACGAAATCCCAAAACATTGAAATTGATGAATCTGAAACCATTCTCAGCTATTAGTTGTTGCTGGCTGGAGGTTTTGGTGCACATTGGGTGGCGTTCGTGAAAACCACGCATCAGAATGCAGTGGATCTAACAATATATATGTATATGTATATATTATACTTTTTGATAAAAGAATATAGAGGATGGATGAAATATACCAGATCTGAATTCGATTTCTCGAGGACTTATTAGGAGAGAGAAAGGAGATGAATATCTGGATCTGAATCTGATTTATGCAGTCGACTCATTGCAGTCATCGGCGAATAGATGAGCTGAAGATGGAGGGAAGGACGGGCATCACGCACAAAGGAGTGTGAGGAGAGTGGCCAGTCGTCAATGGAGCTTCGCACACAGAGGAGGCCGATGGAGCTTCGCGCACAGAGGAGGCCGATGGAGCTTCGCGAACAGAGGAGGCCGATGGAGCTTCGCGCACAGAGGAGTTGGGCAGTGATGCCCTAGATGAGGAGGAAGAAATGTAGGGAGTTTAGGAGCAGTAGTGGTAGTGCGTAAAATGTCGAGTGGTATTTTCGATGGGCTTTTTTTAATTTGGCATAATCCCAGCAGGGTGGACGGCTTTGATTTTTTTAATTTCTTATTTGGCTAGGCATACGTATCATATTTACCATGTCATACTCTCTACTATAATTGTGTCCGACATCGACTGATGTTGTCCCCATCGTAGGATTCGGGTTAACACCCCCACCCTGACGTGTAAGCAGGGTACGGCTGTGTGTGGGAGGCTGTGTTGACTCTAATGCAATTCTAAATGAGTGTACGGAGCGAACGTGAACAAACCCAACCTAAATGATGCATGCATGTTTTAACTAATTCCGGAAAAAAAATTTAGCAAATAAAATTATAGTTGTTAAGCAAATGGCCAAAATGTGAATTTCAATTTCCAACACGTATGCAAGGTCAAGCCCATATTCACTAGAAATTCTTTCAACTACAATTTCATAAATGAGGACTTATAAAATTAGGGTGATTATATTGGCAGCCCGGTTTTGGATATTGGCAGCCCAATTATAATAGCAGTCCAGGAAATCGATAATGACAGCCCATTGGCTATTTGCAGCCCAGTTTTTTTTCAAAAGGCATACATACTGCGCATTTTTTGCACATATACACACAAACTGAAAATACTCTTATATGCGTGCATTTTTAGGAAAAGTGTTCAACAGGAAATTTGTAAATCTCGTCGAGATCTACAACTTTGATGTTGAACACTTTTTCTAAAACTGCACGTATATAGGAGTATTTTTAAAAAGCGTGAAACTGGGCATAACTATTGCGAATTCGCAATAGTTACGCCCAGGTTATTTTCGGGCCCACAATACGCCTTGTCCGTGCATTTTTAGGAAAATTGTTCAACGCGAAAGTTGTAGATATCATTGAGATCTACAACTTTGGTGTTGAACACTTTTTCTAAAAATACACGTATATAGGAGTATTTTCAAAAGACTCGAAACTGGGCGTAACTATTGCGAATTTACAATAGTTACTCCCAGGTTATTTTCGGGCCCAAAATACGCCTTGTCCGTGCACTTTTAGGAAAAGTGTTCAACACGAAAGTTGTAGATCTCGTCGAGATCTACAACTTTGTTGTTGAACACGTTTTTTAAAAATGCACGTATATTGGAGCACTTTCAAAAGGCGCAAAACTGAGAGTAATCGAACTCACAATAGTTACGCCCAGGTTATTTTCGGGCCCAAAATATGTCTTGTCCGTGCATTTTTGGGAAAAGTGTTCAACACGAAAGTTGTAGATCTCAACTTCGTGTTGAACATTTTTCCGAAAAATGCACGCATATAGGAGTATTTTCAATTTGCGTGTATATATCCAAAAACGAGCAGAACGTTTTTGGGCTGCTATTAGCGGTCATATTATGTGTGTGTTTTGTTGTTTTGTTGGGCTGTCAATATCCAAAGCCGGGCTGCCAATATAAACACCCTAAAATTAAGGAAAATGCAACAATAGCACAACAAGGTTAATTCACAAGCAAATACAAAATATTCTCACAATATTCAATACAGACGGAAATAAACACAATATGATTACTCACATAGCAATGGAGATCCGGCACCAATGGTGGAAATAGATACAGGAGAGTAAGCCGCAACTGTTCATGATTTTGGAAATGAACGGGCGTGTAGAGTATGGAAGGTCTTGGGCGGATGGATGCGGGATTGCTGGTGGTTTGTTGCAGGATATCTGAGGGGCTGGATTTGCGGCAAGATGCACGAACAGAAGGGGAATTTGACTTGGAAGTCTACAACAGTGGTAATGGAGGACGGGAGTTGAGGGGTGTAGTAATTGACAGGCTGGGTTGCCAGGTTGGTATGGATATAGAGGAATGTGTTTGTTTAGGAAGCAGGAAATCGACCAAAATTTGTTGCAGAAGGGGGAAGTGGTAATGGTGTAACTTGGGAAATGCAGGATGCGGCATAGGACAGAAAATAACATGAACTGGGAGGGGTTTCACCTAGATTCAACGATTCGGAATGCAAGGAGAACTTGCGGGAGGGGAGGGCATTCAAGACGAGGAAGATAAATAGGGACGGTGGGGGTTTCTGATCGTGTGGCTCGAAAGAGGGGGTTAACATGAAAACTAAAAAACGAGAGATGTGATTGAGTAGACATGGGATAGGGTGTGGGCTCACGGGAAATTAAGAAAAACAGAAAATTATTGCAGGAAATAAACTGGGACGTCGCACTCTGGGGTATCGCGGCATCACACCATGAATGAATGACAGTCTGAAATCTCACACAAACTAACAATACTGAAAAATAAAAGCATTCAAACCTATTTATAATGAGATGAGCGGTTGGGCACCTGACATTAACGACTATAATTGGTCATTACGTCCGGTGTCCTAAAACACTAAAAACAAGTTCAAATAAAAAAATACATAAAAATAGTAAAACGACCCTCGAGACGCGCTCACAGTCTCAGATCGCCGATTCGATCAATGCCTCCTACGCAAATACACGAATGCGGGCCCTACTTAGTGGTGACCAGATCAACTCCCCCCGACTACAAAGCATTCATCTCTGATGAATGGAATGATCATACTGACGTCGAAGATTGGGAGCAAGTCTATCAAGCAACGTCGCAAATATCCAAGTATCATCAAAGATGGGGTGTCCATTTCAGTGCACCAAGTAACATCGCAAATATCCAAGTTATCAAGGCGCGTGCCCAGGTGCGCCTGAGATGTCGGGCGCACTGTGTTGCGCCTCAGGAAGGCTTAGGAGGGTGATGTGCCTGAGGTGCGCCTAGCTAGGCGCATGTAGGCGCTCAATTCGCTAAAATTGAGCGACTGGGCGTCCAATTTGGCGCCCAATTCGCTGATTTTCCAATGGGCGCCCCTTTCGCTGATTTTCAGCGAAATGGGCGCCCCTTTCGCTGATTTTCAGCGAAATGGGCGCCCCTTTCGCTGATTTTCAGCGAAATGGGCGCCCCTTTCGCTGATTTTCAGCGAATTGGGCGCCCCTTTCGCTGATTTTCAGCGAATTGGGCACCCATTTCGCTAATTTTAATTTGTTTCCTATTTTTGCACCTCACGTGCCTCAGGCACGCGCCTGCACCTTGCGCCTATGCTCCTGGGCCCCTTTGCGCCTCTGTGTGCCACGTGCCCTTAATAACATAGTATGCGTCACAATATCAGTAATGCGCTCAGCTCTCACCTCTCGTACTGGTAAATCCAGAAGAATCAGTCGAATCATGGGAGGTGCGGGAAAATCTGCGGGTGCTTGTCCAACGTGGTCAGGAAAATGGTCGGGTTGTAACAGGGAGGGTGTAAAAAGTGGATCAAGGTATGGATCCGTATGCTCGAAAGGATTAAAGTAAGGTGTTAAATCTTCTGTATTAAATACGAAATGAATAACCATATATGCATGGAGGTTGACCTCATGAGCATTTGTTTCTTTATAATCCTATAAGGCTCATTGGTTTTGGTTATAGCTTCTTAGCGGCTTCTTTTGCGAGCCTCTCAATGTGAAGTCGGATTATGACTTACTCGCCTACTTGAAAATGTTGTTCAAGCCTGTGTTCATTTGTCTATGCTTTATATAATTCATTACTGCTAGCAATTTTCTTCTGGATTAACTCATGTTGCTCATGAATATTATGAATGAAGGACTCGGCGGACTTACTACGATATTGGGAACAAGAGCAAGGTTAATAGGCTTTGTAGACTCATAAACTCACACTATATGAAACAGACTCGTGATAGTAGACCAATTGACGACATTATTTTATTCAAACTCAGTGATGGGTAACACGGAATCCCAAATCAACAGGTGCTCGGCAACTAAACACTGTAACAAATTCAATAAACTCCTATTAACGACCTCATTCTGGAAGTCATTTTGTGGGTGATAAGATGTAAAAACTTCGAAGTCATACCTGCCTTATGATATAATGTTCTTAAAAAACAACTCATAAATTGAATGTCACGGTCAGAGGGTATGGATTTGGGCAATCCATGTAATTGAAAAATGTCTCTCATGAAGAGAATCGCCATGTGAACCGCATCGGCAGTCCTGCGACAGGCAATAAAACGAGCCATCTTCGAGAACTGGCCTACCACTACAAAAATGGAAGCGTGCTTCCTCAGGATGCGAGGAAGACCTAATACAAATTCTATGTGATATCGACCCAAGGGTGGTGTAGGGTCGGAAGAGTAATATAGAGTAGTATTTTGATTCGAACCCTTCACCGTCTGACACGTGCCGCAATGACGTAGAGCACACGTCACATTCTTTTTCATGGAGAGCCAATAAAAGCGATCATCGACCAAAGCAACCATCTTGTTTCTGCCAAAATGGCCAGCAGCGCCACTAGCGTGCATCTCCCAAATCGAGAAGTCTCGGAAGGACGTCATGAGGATGCAGAGATGAGACCCATGATATAAGTATCCTTTTATAATATTGTATGCCTCAGTGGATCAATAAACACGGCGAACAATGATATGATAAACCTGAGGAAGTGCACGTAATCAGACAGGAAGGAGCACTTTTCAAGTTTACATATAGTTTCTCCTTTCGAAGAATATTGAATACGAGCCTCAGATGGCTCAGATGGTCATTAGAAGAGTGGTTGTAAATCAAAATATCGTCAAAGTAGTCGACCAGGAATTTGCCTATGAAGGGTCGGAGGATTCGAGTCATGACCCGCATGAAGGTGTTGGGGGCGTTCGATAGCCCAAATGGAATGACCAACTACTCATAGAGACGATCTTTGGTCTTAAAAACTATCATCCACTCATCTCCTTCGCAAACCTTAATCTAGTGGTAGCCATTGCGAACATCGGTCCTTGAAAATACCTTGGCACTAGCCATCGTATCAAGCAAGACATCCAACCCGGGGATGGGAAAACTATACTTAATAGTAATTTTATTAATGGCCCTACTAAGGATATACATTCACCAACTCTTGCTCTTCTTCGGGGTGAGAAGGATAGGGACTGCGTAGGGGGTCAGACTCTCTCATATGAATTGCTTCCTCAGCAACTCGTCAACATGTCTCTTGAGCTCAGCATGTTCATCTAGGTTCATCTAATAATGTGGTACGTTCTGGAGTGAACCTCCCAGTGTCAGATCTATGGCATGCTGGATGACTCGTAACGGAAGTAACTTCACGGGTAACTCATCTAGGACAATATCATCATAATCATCAAGAAGTCGCCAAACCTCAAGTGGTGGCTCAAGAATCTCCACAGGGCTTTCAGAAGTCATGGTAGTTGTCACTACGTAAAAGATATCAGCGTTGGTGCTCTCAGAAACTCGTTGCGACAAAGAATGTGTAGAGGGCTAGATGAACCGGTATTAGTGGAGGGTATGAACTTCCCCTTGGATTTTCCTTGGGTTGGGTCGGCATCAAAGTGATCTTATAACCCTTGTCGTAGAATACATACGTGTTCAAATGACTGAAACACGTGACATCGCGGCCGTAGAGCCAAGGCCTCCCAAATAGACCGTGGGCGACATCCAAAGGGGTGACATCACACCAAACACGATCCTCAAACGAAGCAAGAGTGATTGGAACTAGGAACCTCTAGGTAACCTGTATAGTCAACTTATTGCCCCAGATGACTCGATAAGGAAGATGAGGCTCCGGGGTAAACCTGTATCCGCTCTAATGCTCGTTAAGCCACAATGTTCACGCAACTCCCTCTATCACTGGCTAGATTGCAGGGACCACCTGCGATGGGAAAGAAAGTATAAGAGATCATTATACGTCGTCAGTCCTCATCAGAATGTGGGGTGTAAAAGATTCATCTAACGCCTAACTCTAGGGAGCGCTTGGCATTGCTTTCCCAACCGTCCTTGATGGTGGCAACAATCTCCTCATCAGCGATCTCCTCAGCATCAGCATTGGGATTGCTTTCTTCAACTAATAAATTTCTCGTACGGCATTAAGCCGTCACATGGCTCCTACTAGAGTTGTGATAACACTACATATTCCCCAACCTGGTGGTTGTGGGAGGTCGAATGGCGATAGCCTTGCCCTTTGTGTATGTGGGAACATGGGAGGGTCCTGCAGGGCTGGTAATGGCCAGTTGGAGCCTCATAAATCTAAGCTCATCTAACATGGTAAGAGCTTGACTGGCACCAGCGAGACGCGGGTAATGCTCAGACTCGAGGGTCATCTGATAAACTTGCTCCACCATCACCAATTGGTGTGTAACAAGCTCTATACGTAACTCTGATCTTAATCCAGAACAAAATTGGGAAGCAGTGATACTAGTCTCGTCTCATAGATGTCATCACAACTAACTCATCAAATCGAGACATACTCTGCTACAGATATTGTGCTCTAGCACAACGCAAAAAGTTGATTCAACAATTGATCCTGATAGAAGACATGAAAGTATTTATCCTTCAATTGACACTTCATGTCCTCTCAACGGATAATAGAATGGTATTCATCTTGATGTTGAGACCTCTCTAGACTAGTCCAAAAAATCTTGGTTGGACTAACCAGCTTCATCTTTGCAAATCTAACGCAACATTCATCGTTCATATCATATCACTCAAAATAGTGGTTCATCTCCTGAAGCCAATCGTTAAAGGTCTTCGAGTCAAGCTGACCATTGAAGGTAGGAGTGTTAATGCGTATGCGACAAGTAATATCGTCCTCTGCACGTGGTGCTCGGTGTGGCTCAAGATATTGATCAAATTAATCATCTCGCCCATAGTTATAAGGGTCCAGGGCTCGATCATAAAGGATTGGATGTCATAATGGATAGACCACCTGAGGAGAGAGAGGCCTATTGGGGGCAAGTCCAGGCTAACGATCAAGAACGTGGTCGAGGGACCGCCTCCGCTGTGAGGTGGGCTTTCGGGGTGGGGCAGGCTCTTGTGGTGGCTGATTCCTAACACACACGTCTTGTGGTGGGAGGGCAATCTATTCTTCCTCAGAAGGAACATCAGGTTGAGTGAGTGAGTCTTCTATGCTATGGGAAGTGGCATGCTCTTGTTAATTTTCAATGACGTCAATGTGGGTGCGAAGATCGCCATATAAAGCAGTCAACTGTTCGAATCGATTTATCATCAACCATTGAAATTTCGCAGGTGTCATTTCAGAATTGGAGTTGAAGGTTCTCTCATCGGTAAGGTTTTGGGTCGGACATGGATTTCACGATGAAACCTACCACTACGTAACATGCAAGTGACCCAAACCTGGCCTCTGATACCAATTTTGGCGTACGGTAAGCTGTGTGGGGACCTGTGTTGACTCCAATGCAATTCTAAATGAGTGTACGAAATGGACGCGAACAAACCCAACTTATGATGCATGCATGTTTTAACTAATTCCAAAATAAAATTTTAACAAATAAAATTATAATTGTAAAGCAAATGACGTAAGCAAGGCCAAGCCCGTATTCTCTAGAAATGATGTCAACGACAATTTCATAAATGACGACTTATAAAATTAAGGAAAATGCGACAATAGCACAAGGTTAATTCACAAGTTAATATAATATATTCTCACAATATTCAATACAGACAGAAATCAACACAATACAATTACTCACATAGCACTGGAGATCCGGCGGCGGTGGTGGGAAGAGATCCCAGGGAATAGATCGCAATTGTTCCTGATTCTGAAGATAAACTGGCATGTGGAGTATGGCAGATATTTGTCAGATGGATGTAGGATTGATGGAGGTTTGCTACAGGATATCTTAGGGACTGGATTTGCGGCAGGGTGCAAGAACGGAAGGGGAATTTGACTGGGAAGTCTGCGGCAATGATACGGGAGGACTGGATTTAAGGGTGTAGCAATTGGTGGGCTAGGTTGGAAATGGATACAGAGGAATGACTTTGTGGAGGAAACAGGAAATTGACAAAAAATTGTTGTAGAAGGGGGAAGTCGACAATGGTGTTAATGGGAAAATGGAGGATGCGGCAAAGGCCAGGGAAAATAACAGGAATTGGGAGGGTATTCACAGGGACTCGTTGTTTCGCAATCCGAGGAGAATTTGCGGGAGGGGGAGGGCTTAGGTCGGAGGGGAAAACAAAAATAGGAATGCACTGCTTGCAAATTCCTGCGGGAGGGAGGCTGATTCAAGCAGTTTGACTGTGGTTCTAGATGAGGAAGATGAACAGGGAAGGTGGGATTTCAAAGATCGTGCGACCCGAAAGATGGGGTTTATGAGAAAACTATATACCGAGAGCTGTTATTGAGGGAACGTGGGATAGCGTGCGGGTTCACGGGAAATTAAGGAAAACAGAAAAAAAATGCAAAAAAACAGGGGCGTCGCACCCCAAAGTCTCGCAGCATCGCACAACGAATGATTGTTGGTCTGAAATCTCTCACAAACTAACCATACAGAAAAATGAAATCATTAGACCATATTTATAACGAGAGTGGCGGTTGGGCACCCGGCATGAATGGATATGATTGGTCGTTATGGAAGAACTAAATCTGGGTGTCGCGCCCCGTGATTTAATTTGTAAATTTCCTTTATTGGAATCATAATCATCGATTAACGTTCCTATTCCATTTAGGCATTCCAGTAAGCATCATGTATCCCGCAAGATTTTACCCTACGTCACTATGCACAAATATTTAAACGTTTTTAGCATCTAAACATTCATTTGCTCCTTCAAATTGACAACACGCGCAACATCATAATAATTTTTTCATTCAATCTATTTTAGTTATCGCACTCTTTGTTCTGGCTTACTAGCATGACCAACCAATACGACCGTGAATAAATATGTTCATCCAATTTTTGTGCTAGAGACAAATAAGGTTAGCATATTTATTTTAATTCCTGAAAATTAAAATAATATTTTATTATAAAAATATTTAAAGTATTTTTGGAATTATAAACTCTACAACAACACTCAAGCATTTATCCCATAAAAGTGGGATCGGCTATATGGATCCTTTGTCGCTATTGTGCCCTATCTTTAGTCATAATCTCACTAATGTCAAATACATCATGTCTTCCCTTATAATTGCATTCCAAATTTTATTGGTCTACCCCTCCCTCGTTTGACATGCCTAGTGACTAAACTCTCACAACGCCTAACAGGTGCCTCTAATGGTCTCCTTTGTACGTGTTCAAACCATCTTAGTTGAGCTTTTTGCATCTTCCCTACAATTGGTGTCACTCATGTCTTATTCCCGATACATCAATTTCTAATTTAATCATCTCGTGTGCTCACACATCCACCTAAGCATTCTCATCTCAGCAACTCCCATTTTTTGCTCATGTACACAATTCACTGCCCAACACGCAGAACCATAGAGCATCGTTGGTCTAATTGCAATAAGGTAAAACTTGACTTTAAGTTTTAATGATACTTTACGATCGCATAAGATCCTTGACGCGGCTCTCCACTTCAACCAACCTACTTGGATTCTATGTATCCAATATTTATCAACACCTCCATCTTTTTGAACTATCAATCCAAGATATTTAAAGCACTTACTAAGGGAAATATTTTGATCACCCAACTTAATAATGAAGTCATTTGTCCTTCTTACACTGCTAAATTTAAGCTTCATATACTCTATTTTTGTCATGCTCAATCTAAAACACTCCTTTTCTAAAATGTCTCGCCAAAATTCAACTTTTGCCTTTACACCCTCACACGTCCCATCGACCAAAATGATATCACCAGCAAACAATAAACACCAAGGTATTGTTTGTTGGATATGTCCAATGAGCTCATCTAAGATAAGGATAAAGAGATAAGGGCTTAAAGCTAAACCTTGATGTAAGCCAACTGTGATAGGAAATTTTCATGTTAATCCTTCAGATGTACACTCATCACTGAATTAGTATACATATCTTTAATTATGTCAATGTATGATACATTAATACCTTTTTTTTTTCTAAAACTCTTCATAAGATCTCTCTTGAAATCATATCATAAACCTTCTCAAGGTCAATAAACAACATATGCAAATCTTGTTTTCTTTCTCAATAGTTGTCAGTGAGTCTCCACGAGAGATGTATAACTTCCTTGGTCAATCGCCCTGGAAGGAATTCAAATTGATTCCCAAATCCTTTCTATCATAAGTCTTCTCAAATTGGGATTATAAACTCTATATGTTTAAATTTAAATTCCCAATGAGTTTACTGCCTCAGTTTCCAAATGCATTCCTTAGTATTCTTCCCCACTCCCTCAGTATTCTTCCCCAATTAAATTTACAGAGTTTATAATTTCAAAAATACTTTTGATATTGTAATAATAAAGTATTTATTTTAATTTTTGAAAATTAAATACATATTTTGAAATAATAATATCAACATTAGTTTTTGAATTATAAACTCTGTATTTTTATATGTAAATTCCAAATAAATTTATTGTCTTGGTTTCCTAAATGCATCTCATTGTATTCTTCTCCCTCCCCCTCCGCAATTAAAACTTCATATAATTACTAATAAAATTCACACCACCCGTCCACCCCATAACATTCACGGGAAGAGGGAGAGACTGAGAAGAACGAATGATGCCTCATTGTTCGACCCTCTCATGACTCGTAACACACGTTCGCACTCACCTTCATCTATGACAAGCTCCCAAAAATCATATTTGCTCGATGATTCCTCTCAGAGGATCCATCTAGTGGAATTGCATTTGGCGACACAACCTTTTCCAGCCTCTGCTCCTGCGATTCACCTCACCTCGCGTGCGTCACCTTGATCCAAGAATCTCCATCCCAACCCAGTCTTCGGTCGGAACACCACCCAGTATAATGAAATCGTGGACCTCCTTCGCAATATTACACAACATTTGAGACGATTTGCCGACTCTCCAGGGACAACACCCCCTTCTGCAGGAAGTGAATCCCAGTCCACCCACACCGATCACACCTTCCAACCACTTTTCTCCCTGCACTAGATACTTCAAGGAGATATCAAACTCATTATATAGACGAGGAAGGGCACGCAAATAAGAAATTACAAAAGGCTTTAATTAATACAATTAATCTAATTAATAATAATTAATACTCGTTAATTAATATTAATCAATTAATTAATAATAATGAATTACAAATTATATAACACTCTTTTGAACATTTAAGGAGTCTCCCATATGCGCTCTTGTAGCTCCCGCGAGGGGATCCGCTCGGGTGAGTGCATAACAACTTGCATATTTCTCTATGCACACTATTTATTGTTACTTTTAAAAAAAATTTTGTAACTGAATTTTTTTATGGAGGACATCAAAATTAAATTCTTGTGTTAAGTTGTTAAATTACCTATGAGTAGTTAACTTAAATTTCCATGTTGAAATCCAAAGTTTAACTGCTCCCAGTGAGTTGAATTGGCATCTAAAGAACAATTGTGATTTCAAGAACTAATATTGAATTCATTGTGGATGATCTCAAATTCAGGCAAAGCCTAAAACTCTATTTTACAACGAGGGTGGACCAAATAAGGTTTGGGAGCTTTTATGTTGTTTCGATGTTTGCATTTTTTTTTGCTTCTAAGTTCAATTGTCCTCACACGGTAACTGATTTTACAAAAAACTGCAACTACGCCCCCCCCCCCCCCCCGCCGACTGGAACCTAAGGCAAAACTATCAAACACGGTTTCTTCTATCTTCCAAACATAGCATAAATCTGAATGCAGTCAATTAGAAACTCATAAATGGAATTTTATCATCATTATCTTTAGTATCCCTATTACAACTATTTGTGGCCGGCTTTATGAATCATCATTTTTCATTCATTCTTTTGAGGGCTTCCTGAGGTGTTAAACCTAAACTATCTATGTTATGTCCCGCAACTTTATTTTCCAACTCATAAGTTTGATTCCACTATGATTAACACAATCTTGAATATCTAATTTGTTCTTAAATATTGACTGCAAAATATTTCTTCTTGGGTCACTTGCATCCTCTCAGTTTTGAAATTTTGATTTAAAAGACTTAATAACCAAACCACTGCAATATTCTATATAACTCTGTTGAGAAGTAAAATGTTTGTATTATTAGATTAAAGAGGAGGCTCACTCTTATATATAGGAGAGAGTACTACAAGGGTAATACAGTAAAACACGAGTAAAATTAACGTAATTCTAACACTCCCCCACAAGTTGGGTGTGTGATATCTTGCATGCCCAACTTGCACATAATCTTTTCAAACGAAATCTGACTTAACTCATTGGTGAGAACATTCGCTAGTTGTTGATCTGAAGGAACAAATGGTGGGCGCACAACTTCTCTTTCTATATTCTTTTTGATGAAGTGACGATCAACCTCCACATGCTTTATGCAATCATGTTGGACGGGATTGTGAGCAATGTTGATGGCGGTTTTGCTATCGCAGTAAAGACTTATGGGGTCTTTGTTCTTCATGTCAAGATCATTCAAAAGGGATTTAATTTACTGTCCTTCACAAATCTCATGCACCATAGCTCTAAATTCTGTCTCTGCACTTGACCTGACAACCACATGTTTTTACTCATTCATGTTACCAAATTACCGTCAACTAAAGAATAATAACCAGAGGTGGACCTCCTGTCATCAACTGAACCGGCCCAATCAGCATCAGTATAGACTTCAACAGTCAGTTTTTTTCCTGGGGTGAACAGGATAACCGTTCCGGTAAAGGACTTGAGATACCGAAGAATATGGTAGGCCACTTTTAAGTGGCGTGTTTTGGGTGAATGCATGAACTGACTGATGATGTCTACTATATAACCCCGTATCCGGCGAGTGAGCTCTCCAAGAACCAGACCGGCCGGTTCAGATCGCCCAGTCAACACGCGAGCTCGGCAGAGAAAGCTGGAGGCAGCAGGCGAGCTCGGCAGAGAAAGCTGGAGGCAGCAGGCGAGCTCGGCAGAGAGATCTGAAGGCCGAGCTCGACATTCGTCGACCCCGAGCTCGGCACTCGCCGAGCTAAGCCCAGGCTTCGTCGAGATGAGCTCGACTAATGAAGGAAAATCGAAGGGCGAGCACAGTAGCCTGCTCGCAATCGCATCATGGAGCTTGGAAGTCATCAGGCGAGCAGAATCTTCAGGGGTGGCCGAGCTCGCCCAGGTCTATGAGGTACTTTTTACTGTTTTGCCCCCGCTGGCCTGTCCATAGCCTTTCAAAACAGCAGAGTTACGCTGTTGGCAGGCCAACCTGGACTGCACATAGCCGTTCAGGACAGCGGGAGTTGGCTATTTGCAGACCGTTTTCAGAAATCTATAAATAGGACCCAAGGGGTACCTCAAAAAGCATGCTTCTTGTGCACTCTTGCTCCGTCTCTCAAGCACTTTCTGAGGATACCTTAGCTCGGCCTTTGGCTAAGGAGGGGAAGCGCTCTAAGATCTTCCGAGTGTGTGGTGGGTCCTCCCCACCGAGCCCTTGGGTCAGTTTTTCCTTGTTTCCCTTGTTGTTTTGCTTGCAGGAGCGAAGTAGGTGAGCGATCACACCTTCCCCAAGGGTGAACTCCACAGAAGTCTGTTTTTCGGTTTCAACATTTTGGTGCGGTGAGTGTGGAGCGTGGTCAGCATAGAAAACCTTCAGCGAGCTCGATGACAGGAGGGCAAGTATCTGACAGGCCGGACTCGCCCCCTCCCCACCCACCTCTGGCCACGGTGGGGATGCTTGAAGACTTCAGGAATGAGGTGCTGGGCCTCGTCAAGTTCGCACGCGGCGCGCGGGCCGAGTGCTCGAGTCCAGCCGTCCAGATCGCAGCCGCCCCCTCTCTGGGCGAGGATGCCCCCGACAGGCGAGCTGGGAAGGAAGTTGCCGAGGAGGGCCGGAGGTGCGAGCTCCCCGGGCGCGAGCTCTTCCCAGCTCGGCAGGCAGGGGAAAGATCGGCGAGTTGGGCCCGCGAGACGCGCCAACTCGCCCAGTAGGGGGAGGCAGCCCCTTCAGCGAGTTGGTCTCTTCTGCTCCAGTTCCAGAAGGGTTCAGGGAACCCAAGATGTCCTACTACACCGGGAAAGGAGACCCGGTCCAACACGTCCAGTGGTTTGAGGACGTGGTCTCGATCCGGCAGATGTCGGATGGGTTCAAGTGCCGACTCTTCGCCATCACCCTCAAGGAGAAGGCGAGGTAGTGGTTTCACCAGCTGCCGGCCAGCTCCATCTACTGCTTCGAGGACCTGCGCCGGGGGTTCATGTTGAGGTTCACTACCTCGAAGAGGAGGAAGGAGTAGGAGTCCATGTTCCACATCAAGCAGGGAGTGAATGAGACGTTGGGGAGCTACGTCGACCGGTTACAGGAGGTCACCCAGGTCCAGGAGATGTCGGGTCGCATCCTGATGATGGCCTTCACCCTGAGGCTGCAGCAGGGTTTCTTCAGGATGGAGTTGAAGAGAGTGCTGCCCCCTCTCCTACGAGGAGCTGATGGAGAGGGCGGCGAGAGAAGTTGAATCAAATCCGGAGTTCGCCCGGAAGCTGGCCAGGTGGGCCACGGAGGAGGAGGAGCGAAGAGGCGGAAGAGGGCAGGAGGAGAGGAGAGCCGAGCCCCGGCAGAGGGAGCAGAGGCAGCTCCAGGGGCAGCAGCAGCCCCGGTGGGGGCGTCAGGAGCCCGACCGTCGACTGGGCTGGAGGCCCGAGAGGCAAGGGCAGGGGCCACAAAGAGGGCATCAAGGAAGGGACCGCCATCAAGGGGGGCAAGATCAATTCCACCCCCCGGGTTGGAGGCGGGAGCAGAGGCCTCGACTCCCCGATCAGGAACAGGCTATGGCCATAGCCATATGGGAGAGGAGAGTAGCAAGGAGGAGGAGGAGAGAAGTAGGGTGGAGTTGCCCTACTGCGACTTCCATCAGGAGGAGGGCACGCCACAGCCACGTGCCCGGAGTTCCTCGAAATGAGGGAAAACAGGGAGCAGCAGCAGCAGCAGCAGCAGGGGCGTCAGGAAGTGAGGATCGAGGAGCTCCTGCCTCGGGCGGAGGAGGACCGTTGTGAAGACCGGGTAGACGTCGGGACTCGAGGAGGGATCGGAGTGATCCACGGGGGAGTGGGGGTAGAGGCCTCCCGGAGGGCGAGCCTCCATACCATGTATCGCCGGAGCGTTGGCTGCACATCCCAAACCCCACCCCCAGAAGAGAGGATCACCTTCTCCAGGGGCGATATGTTGGATCATGAGGATCCATTTTGCGATGTGCTGGTCATCCAGACAGCCATCGAAAATTTTACCGTCTCCCGGATCCTCGTTGACAACAGAAGCTCCGTCAACGTCGTCTTTAAAAAGGCGTTTGACGCGATGAAGGTGGAGTCGAAGAGGGTGTTGGCCTCGGATGGGCCCTTGTTCAGATTTTCGGGGGAGAGCAAGGAGGTAGGAGTGGGACTCCATGTCACCCTGGGGGGACAGTCCAGAAACTGCAGGTTCGTCATCGTGGATGCCCCCAGCAGCTACAGCGTCATCTTCGGGAGGCCCCTCATCAGTGTCTTCCGCTGCATCCCCTCATCGTTCCATCAGTGCTTAAAGTTCAACGCCGAGGGGATCCAGGTCCGGGGTGACCCCAAAGTAGCTAGGGAATGTTACGTCACCGCCGTGAACTCCATCTCTTGACAAGAGGGGGCCGAGGAGATGGAGCGAAGGATGGAGGAGGCGGAGCAGGAAGTTGGCAGGGAGGAGTTGGAAGCGGAGAGTTGCGCCGAGGTTGAGGTGGCATGAGGAGATCGGGAGGAGTCGGCCGAGGCAATAACCGTGGAGGAAGAGGTGGAGGCAGAGGTCCTCGTCCCAGAGGAGAGGGATGTAGAAGAATGGGGGGAGCAGTCCCGGTTGGAAGCTGCAGAAGAGGTGGTGGAGCTGGAGGTCCACACCCGTGAAGGCAGGGTGGAGAAGGTCCGCGTCAGCGGAGGGCTGACCCCGGAGGACCAAGGCAGGATGCTGGCGTGCATCCAGAAGAACGTGGACATCTTCGCATGGAGCGCCGCGGAGATGCCGGGGGTTGACGCAGATGTGGCTTGCCACCGCCTCAACTTGGACCCGGGAACACGCCCCGTCCAACAAAAGAAGAGGTCCACCGCGGACAAGCTGGCCGAGCCCATCAGAGAGGAGGTGGCAAAGCTTCTCGAGGCCGGCATCGTGTCCGAGATCCAATACCCCGGCTGGGTATTCAACGTAGTCATGGTTAAAAAGGGAGACGGCCGGTGGCGTATGTGTATCGACTTTTCTTTGCTTAATAAATCTTATTCTAAGGACTGTTATCTCTTGCCTCGGTTCGACGCGCTGGTTGACTCAGCCGTTGGTTTTTTCTGTAATGAGTTTTCTAGATGCATTTTCAGATTATCATCAAATCAGGATGCACCCCCCGGACGTCAAGGACGTCTCGTTCATCACGGGAGATGGGTGCTACTGCTATAAAATGATGACTTTTGGGCTGAAGAACGCAGGGGCGAACTATTAAAAGATGATGGACATGGTCTTCCGGGAACAGAAGGGGAGGAACCTGGAGGTGTACGTAGATGATCTTATGATCAAGAGTCAGGATGTGGACTCTCACCTCCAGGACCTAGAGGAGACCTTCGCCACCTTGCGCAAGTACAAGATGCGGCTGAACCCCCTGAAGTGTGTCTTCGGGGCCAGCAGGGGGAAGTTCTTGGGGCACCTCCTCACCCCCGCGGGGGTCGAACCAAATCCTGATAAGGTCAAGGCTATCGTGGAGCTGGGGTGGCCGCGGAATACAAAGGAGGTACAACGGCTGACAGGGAAGCTGGCAGGGTTAAGTAGGTTCCTCTCCCGGGCTGGGGAGAAGTGCTCCCCCTTCTTCAAAACACTAAGGGGAGCCAAAAATTCGAGTGGACCAAGGAGTGCGATGAGGCATTGCAGGCCCTCAAAATGCAGTTGACACAGGCTCCGTTGCTCCAAGGGCCGAAGGAGGGGGAGAACCTGTTTTTGTATCTCGGGGTCGGGGCGGAGGCCCTGAGCTCCGTCCTAGTTCGAGAAGAGGGGAAGAAGCAGCTCCCCATATACTACGTGAGTCGGGTCTTGAGAAAGGCCGAGCTCCGATATCCAATCTTGGAGAAGCTGGCCTTCGCCCTAGCCGTCTAGGCCCGGAGGCTGAGGCCCTATTTTCAGGCACACTCTATCCGAGTGGTGACTGACCACCCCCTCCGCAACATCTTTGAGGGGGTGGAGCATTCCGGCAGGCTGGCCAAGTGGTCGGTGAAGTTGAGCGAGTTCGATATCTCTTTCGTCCCCCGTCTCTCGATCAAGGCTCAAGCGATGACCGACTTTTTGGTCGATTATGTGATTGAGGTGGCGGAGGAAGAGCTCACTCGACCGACTCCATGGAAGGTGAAGGCAGATGGCGCCTCGGGGAGGCATTCCCCGGGGGTGGGGGTGATCTTGGAGAGTCCCCAAGGAACTAGAATCGAGCAGACGGTGGTGGTGCACTTCTCCATCACAAATAATCAGGCCGAGTATGAGGCCATGATAGCAGGGATACGCCTGGCCAGGCAGCTAGGGGTGTTGGACGTGGAGGTCCTCACCGACTCCATGGTGGTGGCTTCCCAGATCAACGGGGAGTTTGAGGCAAGAGAGTCTACTCTGCGCCTATACTTAGCCAAAGTAAAGGGGGTCATCGGCACATTCCAAACTTTTTCTATCCAACACGTGTCACGGGAGGAGAACGAGCAGGTCGACCAACTAGCGAAGCATGGTCCCCGGGTGGGGGGGACTATCACCGACCTATTCCACCCTTCAATCGAAGAGGGAGAGCTCATGGAGATAGATCAGCGGCCCTCATGGATGGACCCGATCACAACCTTCCTTTCCACAGGAGAATATCCGGAGGGGGTGGACAAGAAGAAGCTCAGATACAAATCAGCGTACTACCTCCTCCGGGACGGGCAGTTGTACAGGAAGACTCTCTCGGAGATGTTGGCTCGTTGCGTGGCCGAGGGGGGGTACAAAGAATCCTGTAAGAAGTCCACTCCGGGGAGTGTGGGAGTAACTCCGGGAGTCGGACCCTGGAAGGAAGGATCGTCAGGCAAGGGTATTTCTGGCCCACCCTGGGCCGCGACGCGACAGAGTTCACGAGAAGATGCCACAAGTGCCAGCTGTTTGCCCCCCTCCAGCTACAGCCAGCTCAGCGACTCAAGAGTATCACAGCCCCCTGGCCCTTTGCCATTTGGGGAATGGACTTGGTTGGACCGTTCCCCCAGGCCGGTGGGCAAAGGAGGTTCCTGCTGGTAATGATCGATTATTTCTCTAAGTTGTTGGAGGTGAAAGCGCTGGTCAAAGTGACTCCCAGGTTATCAGAAACTTTGTTTGGGGAGAGATCATCTGCCGCCATGGACTGCCCCGGGCCATTGTCACGGATAACGGGCTCCAGTTCGCCAGCGCGGAGTTCACTACTTTCTGCGAGCAGCTTGGGATCGATCTCAGGTTCGCATCGGTCCACCATCCCAGGAGCAACTGACAAGTGGAGGCCGCCAATAAGATCATTGGTAACCTCCTAAAAAAGAAAGTCGAAAATCTGACGGGGAGCTCGGTGGAGCAGCTTCCCGCGGTTCTCTGGGCCCTGAGGACCACCCCCAATACACCTACAGGGGAGACTGCTTTCAAGCTCTCTCATGGGTGCGAGACAGTACTCCTCGTGGAACTTGAAGTTCAAACGCCTCGAGTCGTCGCAGCCAGGGAAGGCAACAAAGAATCGCAAGTCGAGAACGAGGAAGAGATGCGGCTCTCCCTGGATATGGTGGAGGAGCTGCGTGACCTTTCCGTCATCCGACAGGAAGAGGTGAAGAGGAGGATGACCAAGTACTTTGACAAGCACGTCAGAGTCAAACAATTTACGGAGGGAGACTTGGTGCGGAAGAAGGTGGATGCAGCGGCAAGGTCGGCAACCTTGGGGAAGCTCAACCCCAGCTGGGAAGGTCTGTTCATTGTAAAAGAGGCATTGAGGTCAGGATGGTATCGACTCCAAAATGTGGAGGGCGAGACCCTAAGTCTCACCTGGAGCGGTGATGACTTGAAGCGTTTTTATCCTTGAGACATGTAAGTGGTGTTTTGTTCTTAATGAAATCTCTTGATATATCAACTCTGTTGTGGTAATTCGTACGATAGGATGCATTCATTTGACAGACCCCGAGCAGATCCCGCTGTCAGGCTCTCACCTAGCTGACAGGGCTGGAAGTCCCTCGGTGTCAGCCTTGGACCCCGAGCAGATCCCGCTGTCAGGCTCTCACCTGGCTGGCAGGGCTGGAAGTCACTCGGTGTCATCCTTAGACCCCGAGCAGATCCCGCTGTCAGGCTCTCACCTAGCTGACATGACTGGATGTCACTCGATGGTGTTAACCCTTGGACTCCGAGCAGATCCCGCTGTCAGGCTCTCACCTAGTTGGCATGGCAGGAAGTCACTCGGTGTCCTCCTTAGACTCCGAGCAGATCCCGCTGTCAGGCTCTCACCTAGCTGACAGGGCTGGATGTCACTCGATGGTGTCAACCCTTGGACCCCGAGCAGATCCCGCTGTCAGACTCTCACCGAGCTGACAGGGCTGGAAGTCACTCGGTGTCAGCCTTAGACCCCGAGCAGATCTCGATGTCAGGCTCCTACCTAGCTGGCAGGGCTGGAAGTCACTCGGTGTCATCCTTACACCCCGAGCAGATACCGCTGTCAGGCTCTCACCTAGCTGACAGGGCTGGAAGTCACTCGATGGTGTCAACCCTTGGACCCCGAGCAGATCCCGATGTCAGGTTCTCACCTAGCTGACAGGGCTGGAAGTCACTCGGTGTCACACTTGGACCTCGAGCAGATCCCGTTGTCAGACTCTCACCTAGTTGGCAGGGCTGTAAGTCACTCGGTGTCATCTTTAGACCCCGAGCAGATCCCGCTGTCAGGCTCTCACCTAGCTGACAGGGCTGGATGTCACTCGATGGTGTTAACCCTTACACCCCGAGCAGATCCCGCTGTCAGGCTCTCACCTAGCTGCAAGGGTTGGAAGTCACTCGGTGTCACCCTTGGACCCCGAGCAGATCCCGCTGTCAGGCTCTCACCTAGCTGACAGAGTTGGATGTCACTCGATGGTGTCAACCCTTGGACCCCGAGCAGATCCCGCTGTCAGGCTCTCACCTAGCTGGCAGGGCTGGAAGTCACTCGGTGTCATCCTTAGACCCCGAGCAGATCCCGCTGTCAGGCTCTCACCTAGCAGACAGGGCTGGATGTCACTCGATGGTGTCGACCCTTGGACCCCGAGCAGATCCCGCTGTCAGGCTCTCACCTAGCTGGCAGGGTTGGAAGTCACTCGGTGTCATCCTTAGACCCCGAGCAGATCCCGCTGTCAGCCTCTCACCTAGCTGGCAAGGCTGGAAGTCACTCGGTGTCATCCTTGGACCCCGAGCAGATCCCGCTGTCAGGCTCTCACCTAGCTGGCAAGGCTGGAAGTCACTCGGTGTCATCCTTAGACCCCGAGCAGATCCCGCTGTCAGGCTCTCACCTAGCTGACAGGGCTGGATGTCACTCGATGGTGTCAACCCTTGGACCCCGAGCAGATCCCACTGTCAAGCTCTCACCTAGCTGGCAGGGTTAGAAGTCACTCTGTGTCATCCTTAGACCCCGAGCAGATCCAACTGTCAGGCTCTCACCTAGTTGACAGGGTTGGATGTCACTCGATGATGTCATCCCTTGGACCCCGAGCAGATCCCGCTGTCAGGCTCTCACCTAGCTGACAGGGCTGAAAGTCACTCGGTGTCAGCCTTAGACCCCGAGCAGATCCCGCTTTCAGGCTCCTACCTAGCTGGCAAGGCTGGAAGTCACTCGCTGTCATCCTTAGACCCCGAGCAGATCCCGCTGTCAGGCTCTCACCTAGCTGACTGGACTGGAAGTCACTTGATGGTGTCAACCCTTGGACCCCGAGCAGATCCCGCTGTCAGGCTCTCACCTAGCTGACAGGGCTGGAAGTCACTCGGTGTCACCCTTGGACCTCGAGCAGATCCCGTTGTCAGGCTCTCACCAAGCTGGCAGGGCTGTAAGTCACTCGGTGTCATCCTTAGACCCCGAGCAGATCCCGCTGTCAGGCTCTCACCTAGCTGACAGGGCTGGATGTCACTCGACGGCGTCAACCCTTGGACCCCGAGCAGATCCCGCTGTCAGGCTCTCACCTAGCTGGCAGGGCTGGAAGCCACTCGGTGTCATCCTTGGACCCCGAGCAGATCCCGCTGTCAGGCTCTCACCTAGCTGGCAGGGCTGGAAGCCACTCGGTGTCATCCTTGGACCCCGAGCAGATCCCGCTGTCAGACTCTCACCTAGCTGGCAGGGCTGGAATTCACTCGGTGTCAGCCTTAGACCCCGAGCAGATCCCGCTGTCAGGCTCTCACCTAGCTGACAGGGCTGGATGTCACTCGATGGTGTCAACCCTTGGACCCCGAGCAAATCCCGTTGTCAGGCTCTCACCTAGCTGGCAGGGCTGGAAGTCACTCGGTGTCATTCTTAGACCCCGAGCAGATCCCGCTGTCAGGCTCTCACCTAGCCGACAGGGCTGGATGTCACTCGATGGTGTCAACCCTTGGACCCCGAGCAGATCCCGCTGTCAGGCTCTCACCTAGCTGACAAGGCTGGAAGTCACTCGGTGTCAGCCTTGGACCCCGAGCAGATCCCGCTGTCAGGCTCCCACCTAGCTGGCAGGGCTGGAAGTCAGTCGGTGTCATCCTTAGACACCGAGCAGATCCCGTTTTCAGGCTCTCACCTAGCTGACAGGGCTGGATGTCACTCGATGGTGTCAACCCTTGGACCCCGAGCAGATCCCGTTGTTAGGCTCTCACCTAGCTGCCAGGGCTGGAAGTCACTCGGTGTCATCCTTGGACCCCGAGCAGATTCCGCTGTCAGGCTCTCACCTAGCTGGCAGGGCTGGAAGTCACTCGGTGTCAACCTTGGACCCCGAGCAGATCCCGCTGTCAGGCTCTCACCTAGCTGGCAGGGCTGGAAGTCACTCGGTGTCATCCTTAGACTCCGAGCAGATCCCGCTGTCAGACTCTCACCTAGCTGACAGGGCTGGATGTCACTCGATGGTGTCAACCCTTGGACCCCGAGCAGAACCCGCTGTCAGGCTCTCACCTAGCTGGCAGGGCTGGAAGTCACTCGGTGTCATCCTTAGACCCCGAGCAGATCCCGCTGTGAGACTCTCACCTAGCTGACAGGGATGGATGTCACTCGATGGTGTCAACCCTTGGACCCCGAGCAGATCCCGCTGTCAGGCTCTCACCTAGCTGACAGGGCTGGAAGTCACTCGGTGTCAGCCTTAGACCCTGAGTAGATCCCGCTGTCAGGCTCCCACCTAGCTGGCAGGGCTGGAAGTCACTTGGTGTCATCCTTAGACCCCGAGCAGATCGCGCTGTTAGGCTCTCTCCTAGCTGACAGGGCTGAAAGTCACTCGATGATGTCACCCTTGGACCCCGAGCAGATCCCGTTGTCAGGCTCTTACCTAGCTGGCAGGGCTGGAAGTCACTCGGTGTCAGCCTTGGACCCCGAGCAGATCCCGCTGTCAGGCTCTCACCTAGCTGACAGGGCTGGAAGCCACTCGATGGTGTCCGCTTTGAACCCCGAGCAAATCTCGCTGTCAGGCTCTCACCTAGCTAACAGGGCTGGATGTCACTCAGTATCAGCACCGGACTCCGAGCGAATCCCACTGTCAGGCTCTCACCTAGCTGACAGGGCTGGAAGTCACTCGGGGAAGTCCTACACTCTCCAGATAGTGTCTAACAAGCTTGGCTTTTCTTCTAAAGAGAGGAGAGCTCGGCATAGGTGAGTCCGGGCTCGCCAATTCAGCTCGGCCTCGGTAGAAGGGTGGCGAGTCGGGGCCTTGGACCTCGCTGAAGGGAGGCAGATCCCGCCAAAACGCTTCGCCCCCCGCTTTGTTTTACTTAGGAAAATTTGGTGATTTTGATCTTATATTGATGAAGTTATGGGTAGCTCGCGAGCGAGCTGTGGGTGGTGCGCCCAGTGCGGCGGGCAGCCCATCCCCGGATCATCTATGAATTGGCGAGCTCTCACAGGATATTCTCAGAAACGAGCTCTAACAACTACTCTACTCGCAAAATCTATCTACGCGAGGTCGCCAAGGGAAGGGCTCGCGAGCGAGCAAGACACAGCAAAGACAGAAAAAAGATAGAAAAAAGTGAACAGGGTTATAATCAAAAAGGTATTCCATTGAACAATAACATTTACAGGTGGAGCTCGCCGCAGCGAGAAAACAAAAAGAAAAAATATATATACATCAACCCTTTCCCGTCTCGCCGGATTGGTGACACATCAAGACTGTCTTCCTTCTCGCTGGGCGGCGTCGCCGGGAAGAGGCTCGGCATCAGGTCCCGGGCCGAGATATCCTCGCACCCTTCCACCAGCACTCCAGTGTCCTTCATCATCTGGAGGGTGTATTCGGCGGCCTGGATGTAGTTGATCCGCAGCCTCTCGGCGAGGTCGGCTTCGCCAAAGATCCTCGGCCTCTTATAAGGGAGGGTAGGATCGGCGCCGCCGGTCGGGAAGAAGATCTCAGCCTGGCGGCGGACCTCGCGGCTGAGGCTTGTGTTCTCCTCCATCAGCTTCGCGTTCTTCCCCTCCAGCTCGGCAAGGAGGGCGCGCAGCTGGCCAATCTCCTCTTCCTGCCCAGCGGCGCAAGCTCGCAACTCTCCAGCGGCCTTGGCATCCTGATAGGGAAGTATATTAGCAACAAGAGCAAAAAAAAGAATCCTAAAGTAATAAGGGAGAAGGGTAGGCGACAGCCCGATGCTTACCAGTCCGCCGGCGGCTTGGGTGAGAAGATTCTCAGCAATGTCGAGCTGCCTCGCCAAGTCGACGGCTTTATCCTTGGCGACGTCGCGAGCTTGCTCGGCCTTCTAGCGGAGGTTGCTGAGGTTGAAGTTGCGGCTGACCACCATGTGGTGGAACTCCATAGCTCACATATGGGCCTGCAGACCCTCATGGCCCAGCTGCCGCAGGGGGACGCCTTTGTAGGTCTCGACGTCCTCGCGGCCATATAGGTCGAAGCCTAGTGCATAGGCATGACCGGTGGCGGGCTCGCGGTCAGCCCAGGAGGGGTCGAGAGTGGATATGGAGACTCGGTGGGCTAGCTCGTCCCACTGTACCATAGGCTCGCCCGCCGAGTCCTTCCACCTCCCCCCAAACCCGAAGAGGGGGTGTTCTTTTGGCGTGGCGGGCTCGCGAGCCGCCTTCTTCACCGCGGGGGGAGCAGAGGTCGCCGCGGGAGGAGCAGGAGTCTTGGCAACTTCCTTCCCCTTGCTGGTGATCTCTTTGAGCGGGCTCTCCGGCGACCCATCGGGGATGACCTTGGGAGAGCTCATGTATTTGGGGCTCCGTTGATGTTGTTGATGTTGTTTCGCCCGCGGAGCCAGCACGGCTCTCCTCATCTTTTTTGGTAGTTGTTGGCGATGTGGCGGGCTCGACCCCGCATCCTAAGGTCGCCTCTTGCTGGAGGAGTGTTTGGAGAAAGCCACCTCGTCTCGGCAGGCCGCCACCACTGCCTTCTCGCGAGCGAGAGGGTCCGCATGCAACCCCGAGTCCGCAAACGGTGGGTTCACGGGGATTAGCCGCTCCCCTGCATAAAATAACTTGGAAAAATTAGAGGATTTCCATGATAATGTGGCAAGATCGACAATGGGGGGAGAACAATACCTCCGTCGGGCAGAACGGGGTGGAGCGCGTCAAGGCCCCTTCGCAGGAAGGCGAACTCAAAGTCTTTGTGGAGGAAGAACTTGTGGAGGTCGGCATCGTTGCCGGACACGGCCGGCGGGCGGTAGACCTCCTCGGCCTTCTGCTGGGGAGAGAAAGGGATGTTGTTGAGATCGCACTTGATGAAGGCGATCTTCGTCATCCAATTGTGGTGCTTGTTCGCAATCTCGCAAACCTTGATCAGCGAGCCCATGAAGTAGGCAACGTCATCCGGCGTCGCCTTGTAGAAAAAGAGTTTCCTGAACACCGTCAGGTTGAACTCTATCCTCTCTCGCCGGAGGTAGCTCGCGAACGCCACCATCATGGAGATGGCGTTCGAGTTCAGTTGCGCGGGCACCGCGCCGTAGTACTTCAAGATTTGGCGGATTTCCGGCCAAAGGGGGAGTCGCAACCCCACCTCAAAGTGCGAGATGGGGAAGGCGAGTTCGTCGTTATAGAAGGTGTTGATGGCCTCCCCCTCCCTGGGCCGGCGAGCTTCAAAGTCGGGAGGCACATGGTCGCCAACAAATTCAGCGAGCTCGGCCTTGCTGATGTTCCCCTCGAAGAAGCAGTAGTCGTTGAAATGTTGGGAGCATTTGGTGCGGCCGTCGGCGTCAGGATTGGTCTTGTCCATGCTAGCAGAAAGGGGTGGAGCGCGAATACGAAAGGGAAGGGGCACGGGAAGAGAGAGAAAAAACACAGTTAAGGCGACAGTACGGGGTTGGTGGGGGGCCTATTTATAGAAAAAGAAATCTGGGGTCAAGCTGTCCAATCGGCCCAGCTCGCCGTCCCAACTGGCCAACCCCCAGCTCGCCAACTTCTGGTGCGTTCCATCCCCAAGCTAAGATTAATAAAAAGCAATACTTATTATTTGAATATCACACATCTAAGAATGTTGAGTTATTTATTACAGCAGTCAAGTGCAGGAATAAGAAAACAGGGCGCGCGGGCAGGGGGAAACCAGGAGGCAAGTGTCGGTCGGCTCGGCAGGGGAGCCGCCTTCTATCTACCCTGGCCTCGCATCCCCCGTCCCCCAGACTGCCGCGGGCGAAGAAGCTCGTGAATCCTCCCTGAATTCCTCTGCGCCACCGAGAGGTCGTCGTCTATCTCATCCAGGAGCCGGGAAGGAGACGTCATCTCGCCAGTCTGGCCGCTTCGCACCTCGTCAGCGAGACGCGTGTAGTCGCGTTGTAACGCCTCGTTGACTTCATGCACCTCGCGCAGCCCGCACACCAGTTTCTTGAAAAGCTTGACCCCCCTTCTCGTCAGCTCGCCTTGCTCCACTTCGGGGCCTAGGTAAGAGTCCAGCGAGCTCGGGGAGGGGAGGGGAGAGTAATGGGTTGCCCGCGAAGGCTCCTCAGCAGCGGATTGGCTGGGGGGAGCTGTGAAGACAGAAATATCAGCAAGGGGGGGTGTGCTGGAAAATTGCATCAGAATCCAAGGCCAAATTTACCTGACGAGCTCGGCAGCTCCAAGGAGGTGCGGGGAGGGACAAACCTCAGGTCCTTCCCGCGCCCTGGGCCACGCGTTCCGGGTGAGAGAAGCCCAAATCCCGGGATGGGGATGGTTTCCACACCCGCCCCCGTGGTCACAACAGCTCGCTGAGGGGAGGGGGCGTGCACCGGCGAGTTCGGATTCTGCGAGCTCACCCCCAAGGTCCCAAAGGGAGGGGACGGGTCCGGGGGACGGTTTTCCGGAGTCATGAATCGCGAGTCCCCAAGAGTGGTCTTGGCTCACGATGTGGAGTCTCGCGGCGTGGCGCCCCCCATACCATCAAGCTGGCTGTCCGGGCCGTCGCAGAGGGCAACAATATTCTTGCCCTTTTCAGGGGCAGGCAGAGTGGAGGAGTCGGTCCCATGCTCCAAGGTGGTTCTCAGGTCATCATAAATGGGCTCGGCCGCTTGAGGAAACGGTTTCGCCCTCTTGGAGTTGGGCTCGGCAGAGTCACCCTGCGGGACAGCGGGCGGAACCGCAGTCAAGGCAGCTACGCGAGCAGCTGAGGTCTGGCGAACCCGCGCGAGCCGCTCGTGAATCTCCTTTGGGATCGACATTAAGGCAGGGCTAAAACACAGGGAATGGCAAGAGTCAGGTAGGTATGCAGGTGTATATATATAGCCGCAGGTGGACCCCACCCGAAGATTCCCTCCAGTCCACCCCGCACTCGTCGAACACTCGGGGTTGGATGTTTCTTTCCGAACTTTGTCAAGCTCAAAAAGAGCGGGGATTGTGTACAACCCCGTATCCGGCGAGTGAGGTCTCCAAGAACCAGACCGGCCGGTTCAGATCGCCCAGGCAACAGGCGAGCTCGGCAGAGAAAGCTGGAGGCAGCAGGCGAGCTCGGCAGAGAAAGCTGGAGGCAGCAGGCGAGCTCGGTAGAGAGATCTGAAGGCCGAGCTCAGCATTCGTCGACCCCGAGCTCGGCACTCGCCGAGCTAAGCCCAAGCTTCGTCGAGCTGAGCTCGACTAATGAAGGAAAATCGAAGGGCGAGCACAGTAGCCAGCTCGCAATCGCCCTATGGAGCTCGGCAGTCAGCAGGACCTTCAGGGGTGGCCGAGCTCGCCCAGGTCTATGAGGTACTTTTTACTGTTTTACCCCCGCTGGCCTGCCCATAGCCTTTCAAAACAGTGGAGTTACGTTGTTGGCAGGCCAACCTGGACTGCACATAGCCGTTCAGGACAGCGGGAGTTGGCTATTTGCAGGCCGTTTTCATAAATCTATAAATATGACCCAAGGGGTACCTCAGAAAGCATGCTTCATGTGCTCTCTTGCTCCGTCTCTCAAGCACTTTTTGAGGATACCTTAGCTCGGCCTTTGGCTAAGGAGGGGAAACGCTCTAAGATCTTTCGGGTGTGTGGTGGGTCCTCCCCGCCGAGCCATTGGGTCAGTTTTTCCGTGTTTCCCTTGTTGTTTTGCTTGTAGGAGCGAAATAGGTGCGCGATCACCCCTTCCCCAAGGGGGAACTCCACAGGAGACCGTTTTTCGGTTTCAACACCTACGACATATGAAATATTCGGACAAGTATGTGATAAATAAATAAGGAGACCAGTCAATCTTCGAAATCCAGCAATATCAGCAACCACTTCCCCATCGACCATCATCTTTACCCAATCAGGGGTTGATTTCAAATGGGGTGTCAGCAAGTCTGCACTCACTCAACCCACACGACTGGAGCAAGACAAGGATATATTTCCTCTGAGATATGAATATACCATGCTTCGATCGAGCGACCTCAATTCCTAGGAAGTATCTGAGATTTCTTAATCTTTTGCTTAAAACTGTCTTGTTAGTCGTGGTTTTAGAGTCTGGATTTCTTCAGTATCATCACCCATGATAATAATATCATCCCCATAAACAATAAGAGCAGTGAGTCTCCCATGTTTGTGCCTTACAAATACAATATAATCAGTATTACTCTGGAAGTATCCAAATGCGACCATAGCTCTATGGAATCTCTCAACCAGCCCCGAGGAGATTATTTTATGCCATATAAGGCATCCTTCAACCTACATACCTTTCCCCCAGATCATGTCAGTGTAAGACATGGCAGTAACGACATGTAGACTTCTTCTTGCAAGTACCCATGAAGAAACACATTTTTCACATCTAAATGAGTCAAAGGCCACCCTTTGCAGACAGCACATGAGAGCGAAACTCTTATAGAATTCGTCTTCGTCATAGGAGCAAAGGTTTTGTGAGAGTCAATCTCTATGGTCTGGGTGTAGCCCCTAGCCACCAACCGAGCCTTGTACCGCTCAACAACACCTTCAGAGTTCTACTTGATGGAGAACACCCATTTACATCCAACCACAGCCTTGTCAGGTGGCAAGGGGATCAAATCCCATGTGCATTTCTTTTCCAGGGCCTGCAACTCCTCTCGCATAGAATCCTGCCACTTTTGGTGAGCAGCAGCATCCTGCCAAGTTGGGGGGATATAAATGGAGGAGAGAGAGACAATAAAGAGTTTATGTGAGAGAGATAATGAGTTGTAAGACACAAAGTGGGACATCGGAGGTTGGGTAGAGTTACCTTGAGAGCCCAAAGAAGAATCCAATGTTGGAGAAGGTAGCCTGAGAGATGTCGATGTACCTGGACCCTTTTTTCGCTGAGTATACACTTGTAAAGGAGGAGCGGTCACAAAAGCAGACACAGGAAGAGTAGTCGCGGTAGTGGTCACAGATGTTGGGTAAAGGGTTTGTTTCTCCCTCATGTGTTGGCTCGATTGTGTGATTATGGACGCCTGCGAGTTAGAAATTAGATGTTAGAGTGGGTATCGAAATAACTTTTGGTTTAGGGTACATTGCAACGTAAAGTGTAGCAGACCTTCTATGAGTGTATTAATGCTTTGTTGATTATTGGAGGAGGTATCAAGGTTGCATTAATTATGATGTTTCCATCTTCCATAGCTTCTATCAGTGGCGGGCATGTTAGTTTGCATGGGTAAGTCATTGAAATATGGCATATATATGTACTTTTCTGAATGCAAAACGAGCAGTATATTTCTTATCGAGGTGGCCTGTACCTAGTTTTGGAGGCCCTGCTTTGACTGTGATCAAATCGACGTCATTGAGTTGGCATTGATATGACACTGTTCTACGTCTGTTGATTTGATGCAGCAATGCTCTGTTGAATTCTACGTAGCTCCCTTCTTTGGGCATTAATTGTCTCGCATCTCTCTTGAGTGGATGCATACGTAGGAGGCCTTCCTCATCAGCAGTTTGTTACGATGTGTCTATCTTCTGCAGTTTCTGGTAGCGGCAAGCAGGTTAGAAGTGATTAAACATATATGTAGTTTTGCTGCCAAAAATGGAGATTTGTTAGTGATGTGGCTTGTACCTGGATGGGGGACCCTGGTCTGAATATGCTCAAGTCAGAGTCATGCTGGAATTGGTATTTCATTGTCATTTGTATGTATACTTGTTGTAGTGGTAAAGTTGGTGTTTTGCGTTGGAATGGAGTTAGTTCATTGATTAATTGCATTATTGATGGATGATTGTAGTTGTAAGGTTCATTGTGTTTAACCTGAGGTGGATGCATCATTGCTCTGTTGAATTCTACGGAGTTCCCTTCTTTGGGCGTGAGTGGCCTCGCGTCTCCCCTGAGTGGATGTGTAAGTAGGAGGTCTTCCACGTCGACGGCTTGTTCTGGTGGGCAAGTTGGTGGAGTTTGTTACGGTTGACCGATGTTACACAGGAGGTTCATGTTGGATAACAAAATGTAGTTGAGTGGTAAAGTTGGTGTTCTGCGCTGGAATGAAGTTAGTTCAATGAGTAATTGTATTATTGATGGATGATTGTAGTTGTAAGGTTCATTGCATTTAATCTGACATTGATGCATCATTGCTTTGCTGAATTGTACAGAGCTCCCTTTTGGGTGTTAGTTGCCTTGCGTCTTTGTTGAGGGGATGTGTACATAGGAGGCCTCCCTCATCAACGGTTTGTTTTGATGGGAAAGTTGTTAAGAGTTTGTTACGATTAACTGATGTTGCGTAGGTGGTTCAGAAAGTTAAGTGCCGACCGCACTGACCACGTGGTTTTGGTTTGTATTCGACATACTGGTTATATGTATATTTGATTTAGCTTAATTGCAAAATACAGAGAAATAAAATGCAAGTACACAATAAATATTATGAACTTTATATGATTGTCGTTCTAAAACCATACATGATTAGTTTATTGAACTTAGGAGAAATTCATTGAAAAGCCTAAGTAATCAAGCTATTATTATGTAGCCTATAACTACAACTTAAATTTCTTACTGTAAAAACCTTCAGGAAATTAAAGCCCCCTCCCAAAATATGCCTTGACAAAAAAAACTCAAATGAACCAAGCAGTTATTGAACTGAAATTGCAAGTAGCACCCTTCAGGTGAAGGAAATTTTTGTGCATTTCAATGTTTGAAACAAATCAACAATACATAAGAGCAATTCAATCATGTCTTAATTCAAAAATGCCAGGAAAAACTGTTTCAAAGAAATTAGATAACCTAACCTAACTAACCTTCTGTGAAACATCACACTAAGTAAAAAAAAATAAGAACTATCAAATCCTCGATTAATGTCAATCATGAGGAGCTGATTATGTTTTCCACAGATAAATTTAGATTTGAAACTACCATAGAAAACTCAAACAGTACTCTTAAAATGTTCAAGAAATTATTCATTTATAACAAATTCCTCAAAAACATTTTATTGAAATCAATCAAACCATGATACAACTGACATAGATCAAACTAGGGAATGGAAATTACAAAAAGATGAAACAAAGAAGAAACCAAATAATTCTAAATGTCTATCACTAAGCGGAAGAAAAAAAATTGATGTTAAAGTTATTTCTTGGAAGAAATAAGTCAAACGGTTGAAGTGCAAGTTGAATATTCTACCTTTGCTGATGTACACTATAATCAGCTAGCTTCAATGTTTTTTAAACCATGTAGCTGATGTAAAATTTAGGGTTGAAGTGCAAGTTGAATATTCTACCTTTGTGGAAAACTATCGGTGGGCTGTGGAAAATCACGTGAACACAATGGTTTTGGTGGCAGGAAAGCTTCCTTCATTCTTATTAATCCTTTGCTTAAATAGAGATTTACAAGGAGGCCAAAAATGACACATACAACTTTACAAGGAAAGAGATAAAACTGAAATTAAAAACCTCTTAATGAGGCCACCTTCATGACACCTAATATTTCCTAATCAAAACCTCTTAATGAGGCCACCCTCATGACACCTAAACTTTCCAAATCATGACATAGAAAATAAGGAAACTAATAAACGCTAATATTTTGGCAAGGATTCTTTCCAACATTCTCCTCCAAAGCCTTGCCATGCATGCTGTTAATATTGATGAGGCCGATCTTTGACCTTAGTTCATGAAACTTGGTCTTACCGAGCGGCTTTGTGAGGATGTCGCCCAGTTGTTCCTCGCTCCTGATGAATTTCACACTGATCAGGCCCTCTTCAGCAGACTCCCGGACGAAATGGTATTTTACTCGAATATGCTTGCTTTGTCCATGTAGTACTGGATTCTTGATTAACGAAATGGCGGACTGGTTGTCCACCCGCAGCATTGGTGCCTTCGGTGTTGTTCCCTGCACTTCTGCCAACACCCGACTGAGCCATAATGCTTGACTGGCAGCATTTGCAGCTGCTATGTATTCCGCCTCGCAGCTTGATTGGGCCACCACTTTCTGCTTCATGGACTGCCAAGTGATCGGGCTGCTGTTGAGGAAAAAGATCACCCCCGTCGTGCTCTTGCTGGCATCGACGTCTCCAGCATAATCGCTGTCACTGAATCCAGTCAACTTGGCCTCGCCGCCCTCCTTGCCGAACCAGAGTCCCCAATCTTGAGTCCCTGCCACATAGCGTAGGATGTGCTTTACCGCGGTGAAGTGGTCCTCCCGCGGATCCTCCAAGAACCGGCTAACGTATCCAACCGCAAACGCTAGATCCGGGCGAGTGTTAACCAGATACCTGAGGCTCCCCACAATGCTCCTGTACTTTGTTGCGTCGACCGACGGATGCGTACTAAGCTTGCTCAGCTTCAGGCGTGCCTCCATGGGCACTTGACAGGGATTGCACCCGGTCATGCCGCTCCTTTCCAAGATCTTGCCGGCATAGGCGCCTTGACTTAGAGAGATCCCCCCCCCCCCCCCCCGCGCCCTGCTTTACCTCAATGCCGAGGTAGTAGTGAAGCAGGCCGAGGTCGCTCATCTTGAAGACGGCCGCCATCTCCTTCTTGAAAGTGTTGATGTCGCTGGGGCTTGAGCCGGTGATCACAAGGTCATCGACATAGACCCCGACTACCAGCTGAGCGTCGCCATTTCGCCTGACGTAGATGGCGTGCTCCGACGGACTCCTCCTAAAGCCGAGCGATACCAGCGTGTCGTCCAGCTTTGCATTCCAGGCGCGCGGAGCTTGATGCAGGCCGTACAGCGCCTTCCGAAGTTTGAGCATCATGTGCTCCTTGCCAGTGATTATGAAACCCGCCGGCTGCTGGACGTAGACCTCCTCCTGTAGATCGCCGTTCAAGAACGCCGATTTGACGTCCATGTGGTGTACCTCCCACCCATCGTGTTCCGCAAGTGTGATGAGCAGACGCACGGAGTCGAGTCGGGCCACCGGCGCGAACACTTCGTCGTAGTCGATGTCGTGCCGTTGCGCGTAGCCCTTTACCACGAGACGCGCCTTGTGTTTGGACACCGCCCCATGCTCATCCCTCTTCACTTTGAACACCCATTTCACGCCGATCGCCTTGTGTCCGGGTGGGAGGTCGGCGAGGTGCCAAGTGCCATTCTCCTCGATGGACTCAATCTCCTCCATCATTGCCTTCCTCCAGCTGGGGCTGCCCTCAGCCTCGGCGAATGAGGCGGGCTCGTCGGCGCTTACCGCGTGCAGCTCTTCGACCGCCAGCGCGCGCGGTGCAAAACCAGGCGGCGAGGCCGGTCCGATGATGTCGCTGACGTCGCGGAAGCGGAGAGGCCCGTCATCGTCGTGGTCCACGTCGAGGTTGTCGTCGTCGATGCCGCCCAGTTCGCCACTGGCCGCGCCGGGGAGTGGCGACTGCTCTCCCGGTACACCTCCTCCAGCATCATCAGCCTCTTGCGCTGCCTGCTCCATGGTCGCATACTCCACCGTGAAGACATCGTTGTCGCCGCTTGGCTCGATGCCGGTGCCCCAGTCCCACTGGGCTTGCTCGTCAAACACCACGTCGCGTGTCACATGGACGCGCTTTGTAGTGGGATCATATGCGTGGTACGCCTTGGAGCCGCGCTCATAGCCAATGAAGATCATCTTGCGGTCGCGGTCGTCGAGCTTCTTCAAATTCGGCGTCGTGTTCCGAACGTATGCGATGCAGCCGAACGTCCTGAGGTGGTGCACCGCTGGTTTCTTCCCGTGCCATGCCTCGAACGGTGTCATCCCGTCCACGCTCTTCGTCGGGCACCGATTCAGTATGTAAATGGCAGTGCTTACTGCCTCACCCCAGAACCAACCGGGCAAGCCCTTTGCCTTCAGCATACTCCTTGCAGTTGCCACCACCGTGCCGTTCCGTCGCTCGACGACGCCATTTTGCTGTGGGCTGTATGGCGCGGTGTGTTGACGATGCACGCCCTCACCCGCGCAGTACTCTGCGAACTCGGCCGAAGTGAACTCGCCGCCGCGGTCGGTCCGGAGCGCCTTCAGCTTGACGCCGGACTCGCCTTCCGCTCGCGCCTGGATCTCCTTGATGGCAGCTGCAGCATGATCTTTTGAAGGAATCGCGGCTACCCACATATACCTGCTGAGGTCATCCACTAGCAGTAAGAAGTATTTGTTTCCTCTGGGCGTCGCCGGCGTAATGGGCCCGCACAAGTCACCGTGCACCAACTCCAACCGCTGCTGAGCCCGGTATTCTGTCTGCGCCGGGAAGGAAGTGCGCCTCTGCTTCCCCGCTTGGCACGCCTCGCACAGCTGATCGACTTGCCCGAGCTCCGGCAGGCCGCGCACTAGCTCCTCCCGAGCCAGCTTCCTGAGCGCCGCTATATTGACGTGGCCAAACCGTTCGTGCCAGCGCCACGCCAGCTCGTCTCCACGCCCGCGCACCACCAGGCATGACGGCGGCGCCACTTTGATGCGCAGCAGGTATAGACGGTTTGCCGTCCGAGTCACCTTCGCTAGCAGCTGTCCACCGGGCTTGCGGATTCTCATCACCCCAGCGTCGAGATCCACCGTGTAGCCGCCCTCATCGAGCTGGCCGATGCTGAGGATGTTCGTCGTCAGTCGGGGGATGAAGTACACCCCAGAAAACGAGCGAAGCTCGCCATTCTTGCACAGGAACGCGACGGTGCCCCGGCCTTCGATCCGCGCCACCGAGTCATCGCCGAACCGCACGGTGCCGAGCACCTCCGTGTCCAGCCTCGCGAAAGCGGCCCTGGATCCAGACATGTGGTTGGTGGCGCCGGTGTCCAGGACCCAGGTCTCCGCCTCGCGCTCCTTCTCCTCTCCAAGGTGGGCGAACACCTTCTGCTCCCGGATCTCGACCTGGGCGACCGATCCCATCGACTCCTCCCCAGATCTGCTATCTCCATGCTCCCGACTTGCCTCCTGCAGCAGCGGATCGATTCTCGGTGTGGTGTCTGGGTTTGGGGACGATTTTACTAACAGGAGAGAGGCCTCCTCTTCCTCGTATGCTACGTGGGCCTGCTCCCGCCTGGGCTTAGACCTGCATTCACGGGCCCAATGGCCACATCTTCCCGCAGCGTCTGCACTCGTCGCCGGTGGGCCGATTTGAATTAGGCGGCCCGCCCGAACCACCGCGCCCACGGCTGCGCCCGCGTCTTCCTCCTCCCCTGTTCGCGCTGCCGCCGCCTCTGGCACCGCCGCCGGAGTGGTTCTCCGCCTCGCGTTTCTTTCGTCGCGCGTCCCACTCCTCCTCCGTGAGGTACAACTTCCCTTCATGCTGCAGCGATGCCGGTGCTTCCTCGAACGTCTCCTCCGCCTCCTTGAGCCGCCCCACCAACTCAGCGACCGTCATGGTCGACACATCCAGCAGCGTCTTGATCGCGATCGTTATCTGCTTGAAGTTGGGCGGCAGGCTACGGAGGATTTTGGCGACGATCTCGACCTCCGTCAGGTTTTCTCCGAGCGTGGCGAGGTGCGCCGCCATGTTGGTTAGGCGCAGCGCATAGTCCTCAACGGTCTCGTCGTCGTCGAACGTGGCGAGGTCGAACTTCCGGCGCATCTGCTGCGCTGTCGACTTCTTCACGCGATCATCCCCGACCCTCATGGTCGCGATTGCGTCCCAGGCTTCCTTGGCCGTTGCCTTCTTGGCGATTGTCGGCACCATCTCCGGTGGTACCGCGCCGCACAAGGCATCGAGCGCCATCATTTCCTCCTGCGGATCGGCGCCGGCTCCTTCAATGACGTGCCAGAGAGCCCGCGCCCTTAACTTCACCTTCATCAGGAGCGCCCAATCGGAGTAATTGGTCTTGGTGAGGACGGGGTAGCTAGTCCCGCTGCCCACCTCACGAATCACCCTTTGGATCACGGACGCCGTCACTCGAGGTGCTCGCGTCGGCCTTCTTCCCCGTCATTTTCAGGTCACAGGATCGGAACCTGGCTCTGATACCACTTGTGGAAAACTATCGGTGGGCTGTGGAAAATCACGTGAACACAATGGTTTTGGTGGCAGGAAAGCTTCCTTCATTCTTATTAATCCTTTGCTTAAATAGAGATTTACAAGGAGGCCAAAAATGGCACATACAACTTTACAAGGAAAGAGATAAAACTGAAATTAAAAACCTCTTAATGAGGCCACCTTCATGACACCTAATATTTCCTAATCAAAACCTCTTAATGAGGCCACCCTCATGACACCTAAACTTTCCAAATCATGACATAGAAAATAAGGAAACTAATAAACGCTAATATTTTGGCAAGGATTCTTTCCAACACTACCTTTACTGATGTACACTATAATCAGCTAGCTTCAATGTTTTTTAAACCATGGAGAGCATTAGAGGCACCTGTTGGGCGTTGTGAGAGTCTAGTCACTAGGCATGTTAGACGAGGGAGGGGTAGATCAATAAAGACTTGGAATGAAACTATAAAGAAAAACATGATGTACTTAGGCATTAGTGAGATTATGACAAAAGATAGGGCACAATAGCGACAAAGGATCCATATAGCCGACCCCACTATAGTGGGATAAAGGCTTGAGTGTAGTTGTTGTTGTTGGAGCTGACGTAAAATATTTTGAAGTTCAATGTTTCAACTATGCTTTAAGAGTGGGTATACTAAAATTTTATGTGAAAAGTGGTTAAGTCCCAAGATGAAGAGTTGTTTGAATGTCACAACATAAATACATATCCAAGATGAAGTCATAGTCATCTAAGGGAACCTTTAATCTTCCAGATCCGATGAAGTCGGCTTGAGGAAGATCGACTGTATCTTTAGAGTAGTGAATCATGGATAAAAATAACACAGTTTTTTACCTAAATTGTCTAGTCTTTAGGCTCTACGGGAAGCTACGAACAGTGGCTCACTCAAATGCAACTCTCCTTAAATGTCACAGATAATAGGGAGGAGTCGCACCTGAAGGGTAGTTCGAAGAAGTTTGGGAGGATGCAATTCTGTGAAATATGGAAGAGGAATAATTTAGTGAAACAGTAAAGATCAATGGAGTGTAAATGGCCTGATCGATAAGGATCAAAGGTACCGTGGTCGGAGGAGTTCCGTTCAGATGTGCGACCAGGCAGATCTGCAGTGAGAGGCGTGCGTTGAGGAGAGCAGCGAGGAAGAGGATCAGTGCATTGTGAAGCCTGAAGACAGGCAATGAAGAAAGGCTAGGTAAGGAGAGATGAGAGGGAGATCGAGTGGAAATATTTCAGAAGTTGAGTAGGCCCTTACTCGTGAAGAAGAAGCGGCGATCCTGGATTCGATGGGCGGCGTTCCTGGAGTCGATGGCGGGGTTCCTGGAATCGATGGGCAGCGTTGCTCGAGTGGATGCAGAGAACATCGGCCGCTGTACTGTGGAGGCGGACGCACAAATTTGAAGTCGGGGATAGCGCAGAGGAGAATGGAAGCCGTTCGCGAGAGATCGGGAAGGAGAGGATCGGAATCCGCCGTTCGTGAGAGATCGGGGAGGGAAGGTGAGGTATGGAAGGGAGGGTTTATTAAGGAAATATAGAACGTGTCTTTTTGTGAGGCGAAATCCGGAAGCGCCCCCGTGTGTTGCATGGTTCATTTTAGTTCAGTTCAGGACAGGACATTCAACTGCTGCAGCACTCGTGCTGATGAGAAGTGTGCGAGTGTTGATGCACTGGCAGTTACTGGATTGTACACTTTACGGTACAGTACAACTCATCCCTTTTTTCCCGTGAAATCTTTAGGGATGGGCTTGTTTTCAAATCTATGTCCTCTGAGCGCGACACGTAGCGAAAGTGTGGCTGTCCTTAAAATCACGCAATTTCAAAAACAATTTGGCTCATTTCCTTCTGCTTGCTTCTGCAACCGTGCTTTTGCGTGAACCTTTTTTGGGCTACAAACCTACGACCTTCGCTAATCTTTGGCGAACCATCACTGACACTCACCGTTTTCTTGTGCATTCTAGTCGCGATTCTTCTAAAGTTTCTATAGGCTCTCCTTGACGTCATCCAAAGCTAAGTGTCTGGTTTAGAGTTTCCTTGCTTAATTTTGGTAACGAATGAATGTGGAAGACGATCTCCTAAAGATCATTTTTGATCTCCCGAAAATCATTTTTAATCTCACATTAGCTTAGGGTTTCTTGTCTTATTTTCGTCAACTTATGATGTGGAAGACGATCTCACATTGGCTTAGGATTTCAGGAAATCATTTTTGAATTCCAGGAGATCTTTTTTGAATTCCAGGAGATCATTTTTGAATTCCAGGAGATCATTTTTGATCCCCAGGAAATCATTTTTGATCTTCATCCAGGAGATAAGGGGAGATCATTTTTTATCTCTATCTTGGAGATAAGGAGATCATTTTTGTTCTCCTGGAGATTATTTTTCTCTCATATGATGTAACTTTGCAATTTTCTTCACATATGATGTAAATGGTTACTCCTTTTTTGAAAGATGTCAATGGAGAAATGTGGAAACCGTCATATTTTAAGTTCGAGGTGTTATTTCTCAAACTTTATTGGACAAGTAGCGATCGTAATTGATCGACTTCCTACAGAGATGGAAATGCTGAAGGAAATAAATGTATTGTACATATTCACTGCTTCAAAGGTTTCACAGAACATTTCGTTGTTGTATTACTTAGTTTCTGTTTATGATACAAGCAAGAACACATTTTTCGTTAGATTGCGGGAACTGTCATTTACCCCTAATGATGTAGCAGTTATTGTAGGTCTACTAAATAATGGAGAGAACATAAATATGCAACTAAACCTGTATGTTGTTAGGAAAAAAACATTTTTTAAAAAAAAATAAAGAAATTGTTAAAATGGATATTGGAAGTTGTCTTGTTAGCTTGAAATCCATTATTTTATATCTAGTATGCAACTTATTTTTTCCCTCTAGTATAGATCCAATTCCACAATAGTTTGAGGAGTTAGCGGAGTTGGAAGCTTTCAAAAAAATTAATTGGTCTCAAGTCAAACATTCCTACTTAATGAGCAGTGTCAGGTCTGCGAGGGGCAAGCTAACTCCTACTCCCCCCAAGCAATATTTATATACAACATCAACAATCTTTGGGATATCTATACGGATGCGCACATGCATTGATTGTGAGTATATTATATTTTTAATTAACCTACTTTTATATTTATTTTATCTACACTAACTTAATTCTTCATATTCTTTCATATTTGGTATTTGGAACATACGATAACCATTACTCCTCCCATTCCTGATCAAAGATCACGAATCCTCAGATGGTCTGAGAAATGTATTTTTACCTTAAAAGAATTGTGAAAAATGTGTGATTATTAACTGATTAGCAAGTTAATATCGTTTTACTCTTGATTACATAGCTCCTTGTGTAATGTTAAATTTTTTTATGCATTTCTTTTATCAGATTTTTAATTATTCTTGTAGGTTTAGGTGGAGGCGGAGAATGTAACTTTGGATGACAAAAAGTTATATTGTGTTGTTGATCTTCATACCTCATCCCAGTTGCCCAAAAGAAAGAAGTCAAAGAGGGTATCAGTTTCTCCACTCATGATTATTCTAAAGAGATTGAAAAGTGTGGAAGAAGAAGAACCCTCCTCCCATCCTCCACATGATGCACCTCCACATGTCCAAACCTCCTCCCCTCTTCCACATGATGCACCTCCACATGACCAAACCTTCTCTCCTCCAAAAGATTTAAAGAGTAGATTGTTTGTTTGGCTAGACGAGATTTTTTTATTTGTCAAAAATTTAGACGAGCATCAATTGATTATTAAGCGAGTGTATTGATTTATTAAGCGAACGTGTTGATGAGCTCATTCAGCGGCTGTAAGCTTCTCCTAGCAAGTCTTCCTCTCCTACTGTGATAGAGATAGATATTGATATTAATGACTCTCTATATGAAAGAGCTAAAATATCATCTGATGATATTATTATGGAACCATATAATGAAGATTATCAATGAAGGATGCTTCTAAGCGTGGAGAAAATAGATTTTATCCATTCTAGGATGAGCTTCATTCCTGCCAAGTAAGATACAAATCAATTTGATTTTTTATGATATTTAAGTTGATCTTTTATTATACATACTAACTTTGTTATTTGCACTAATGTTCTAGGAATCATATTGCTTTCATTGGCTGAGACATTATTGCCTTTAGAGATTCAATGGAAGACCTCCTTTCCACGAGCTACATTGGTGATTGTCGCGTGGATACATATGCCAAAATCTTGGAACTTCATGAAGAAAAAGACGATAACTTGCATCGTCCATTTCTCTATATTAGTGCAAATCTATGGGTAGGTTTTATTTCAGAATTTGTTATTTGTCATGATCTATGTTTTCTTTATGCCAATAAATTTTGATGAAATTCTGATGATCATTTTTGTCCATATAATAGTTGCACAACCAAGATCCCAAAGCTACAATAAAGTAGTCCTCTACGAAAAGATTTATATCCCACATCATAAAGACCAACATTCAAGCATTATATCATTTTAATGTCAGTGTGTCGTGGTGGACAATGGTTTTTGTTGGTGGGTATAACCTCACAGAAGTGATGGATTGTACATGACTCGCTTCCAAATCCTAAACGAAAAGTTGCTGCAATGGAGTCAATAAGTATATGACATAAGTAAATCTTTATATATCTGTTTTGGGAGTTTATTTTTTTCGGGCAAAAATACAGTCAATTCTATTGGAGCCAAAATATGTCACCAACTCTCCGCGCGCTATTCCTGAGAAGGTTGTTTGGCAGAGGAAAGAATGTGATTTGCGAGCGACTTGTTATTGGCCCTATGGACGGTGGTGAGAGAGAGAGAAAGGAGAAAAGGAGGTGGCCACTAGTAAGGATGAACACCTGACTGGACCCGCCGCGGCGAATGCCTCTCTTTCGACTAGTCTCTCATTATTATTTTTTCAAAGGTTACAAATGTGGTGCGGCCACCCGGGGGGTATGTACATGTACAACAACTGAGGAAGAAAGACAAGAACTTTTTATCCTCACATACAATGAGGCAGGTTTTGGGCTAAGTTCGTGTGTACCCTCCAAGCAATCGTGGTCTGCCTTTTATACTAAAGGGTAGGCTGCATAGATGATTCATGAACCGACGGGAATTTAATGCCTTATAAATCATGACATTAAATGTGCAACCGCTCAAGGTACATAAAGAGTCAGGCAACATAGACTAAAAGAAGAGGCTACATGAAACCGCACTGCGCTACTCGAGCTGGATTGAGAAGGAGTCTACGCGGGCTTGGTCATAGTATCCGTGTGTACTCTTGACTGGAGCTTCAAGACTGTGCTCTGAGAAGCCGCTCACAGGTCACCTGTAGACTGTCTTTGTCAAAAATTACTTCACTCTCGGGGGGTTTCCACAAGCACTCCAAAGTGTCCACCTGAAAGGTAGTCGAACTTTGAGAACCACCGCTCGGTTGTGTAATGTTCGCTTCCTCTGGATGCACTCATTCATCATCATAGTATTTGTGGTTAACATAATCCCCGCACTTTTTTGGCATACCGTGCAGGCTACGGAAAAGTTAATTGGTAGCCGCAAAGACTGCGACCAAAGGCCTGTAGTGCAGATCTATAAATAGGACAAGCTGGCCCACCTCTTCTTCACCCCTTTCTCCTGAAAACTCAGACCTTATCAAGAATGGTCGGCATGGATCGGGATGTTTTGGAGAAGATGATGTCGAGGGCTAGTGAACTAGGCAAAGCTCATGCGTCGCGACCTCTTGCTGAGAGCTCACCAACCAGAACGGGTTCGCGAGAACAGTTGAGTAAGGTTGTGGCTAGGTGAGTCCATCCCGCTAGAAGGTGGATGACTGCCATGAGTTCCAACCTGAAGACCATTGTTCCTGAAAGAAATCTCTGCGTGACCATTGACCTAGTGAGGGGGTCCATCATCCTTAATGTAGTGGGGGAAGATGTGTTGACAAAGGCGTCATCTTCCCAACGGATGTCCGCATACATGACTCCTTCCAAGGATGTTCCGTCTGCTTGTTCTCTTTCAGAAACATTAGAGTTTGATACTTCTGAGGGCATAGTTTCGTGCGAGGCCTTTAAGGAGTCCAGGAAGAATCTTGGTGTGATCATGGAAGAAGTCCAACTCTAGATGACACAGTTATAAGAAGAAGTCACTCGGATATCTGTCCAGGACAAAAGTGTACCAAAGTGCTTACCTGGGGGTGAGTCGTCGTCCAAGCGGGTTAAGTTCGCTGATCCCATGGGCCTTATCATATGGGGGTCGATCATCATCCCCCCTGTAATGGGTGCAAAACCCGACGAGCAGCCGCAATCCCATATACAGCTATGGGCTGCTTGTAGGCGGGGGGGGGGGGGGGGGGGGGTGGAGTAAGACCCATTTTTTTATGCTACCGGGTCTTACGCCCATAACCGCCGCTTTGCAGTGACACCGTCACTCGGGAGTGTCGCCACTACAAAACGCTGATTCTTCCAGTAATGATGATCATCAAGAAGAAGAAGTACAAATGAGATTAAGTCCACAATCACCACGTATATAAATATAAGTCTAGATCACAACAGATCCGCAGGGATAAAGTGTTGACACAGAATAATAATGCAGAAATATAAACGGGCTCATGCCTGATACATCATATCCTCACTACAACACTCTCTCGTGGAGGATGAAAAAGTAACACTCACGGAGCCAGATTGACCCGTCCTGGGGCCACTTCCAGCCCAATTTCCCGACCACCTAGCCACCTCCCTAGCCGGCCACCGCCACCACCACCTTCGTTGAGGTAGGGGCTATCGATGGGCGGCGACACGGTCGTCGGAGGGGCTGTTTCTAGCGAACCCGCAACCCCTCATTTTCATGGAATTTCTTCAGGATTTACTCACTGGATCGGGCTCAATTGAGCCCGATATCACCCCTAGTCGATCTAGGAAGCTAGCACGGAGGGAGAAGGGGAGAAGTCGACCTTTTGGGAGGACTGAAGCCTTGTCGATCGACGGGACGCCATTTTCGGTGGTGGTGCCTTCGGGTGCTCTGCAATAGTACCACTAGAGAGTCTAATTTCTTCATGGAAATGGTGGAAATGCCTGCTGGGGGTCTAGGGAAGCTTTTAATATGATCAAATGGGGGAGGGGAGAAGTGAAGCTTCAATGTCCATTAATGGTCATGAAGGGAGGTATCGGCCAATGGTGGTTAAGTGCACCCAGCCACTAAAAGGGCCTGGAAAACCCCTTGATCTTCTCAGAATTGATGGGAGGAATGTATTAATCTGTTAGAATGAAGAGATGAGGCCTCTTGGCCTTCTAAGACATGAATAGTCATTTTTTATCTCCTCCATTAAAGGGAAGTGGAGCTTTCTCTCTCTCTCCTAGTCACTATTTCTAGAAAATGAGTGGTATTTTGGATAATTCTCAGCCTCCTAATGTTAATGGGCCACTCAAATTGGGCTTAGCCCAAATGGATTGGGCTAGGTTAGGCCAACTTGAGTTGATTTGACCTAAACTTGGGTTGAGTTTACTTGGGTTAAATTGGCCTTTTGGGTTGCCCCCAATGGGTCTTTAGTGACCCATTGACCTCCCCTAAGGTCTAGGAAGGGTTGGGTAGGGTTGGTTTGGCACCTTGAAGGCCACTTAACCCTTAGTTAGGGCACTTTGACCATTTTGGGGCTAGAGTTAACTTTGGTCAACTTGACATCTTTAGTTGATCCCAATGAATCCTTAGTAACCCTATGGACTTCTTCAAGGGTTAAAAGGGTTGTGGTGGGGTCCTGGACTCAAGTTAAAGCCCTAAGGTCAAACCCTGGAGGTGGTTCTGAAATGAGCTAATTGCAGACCAAGGTGATCTCACCTTCATTCCCATGTTCACTTGGTCTTCTTGGGCTTCCTAGGGTTTTATCATGACCTAGTCATGACAAAACCACTCTTAAGGCTCTAGTAGTTTGAGGGATGTTACAAATCCCAATACATAAAAATAAAAATTTCACCCCCAAAATTAAGGTTAGACCTACGGGGTTTCTATTATGGTAAAAGTATGTAACATCCCTGAGAATTTGGGGGCATACCTGACTTGAAGAGATCCAGGTACTTTTGCTGCATCAGGTCCCGTAGCTCCCAAGTGTTCTCCTCCTGCCCATGATTCCTCCACAGGACCTTGACTAGCGGAACCTTCTTGCGCCGCAAGACCCGTACTGCTTTATCATCGATCATGACCGGTTCCATGTTGACTGATCGATCTGAAGCCACCAAGCCATCTGTAGTGGAAATCAGCTGCTCCAGTCACAGTAGAGCCCTCTGAAGTGAAGAGACTAGAAGACATCGTGCAATCCTTCTAACTCCGGTGGTAGCTCCAGTCTGTAAGCCAAGGGGCCGATCCCGCGAGACTCCATGCATCGATCGTATCTTCAAGAAGACCCGGTCTCCCACCTAGAACTCCCCTGACGATGTCGCGTATCGTAGTACCTGACATATCTACTTTGGGACTCCAGTATCTATCCCGGATCAATCTCACCTAAGCATTTGTGTCCTCCACAAACTCCGAGCTGAGTGCCCTTGGATCCTCATCCTGCATCCAAGATAGTGGGGTCCTGCACCTCCGTCCGTATAGTGCCTTGTGTGGGGTCATGCCTATGCTGGACTGATGACTGTTGTTGTAGGAGAACTCGATCAAAGACAACAGTCTCTCTCAGGGCTCACCGCGGTCCAAAATGCATAGGCGTAGAAGATCCTCCAGTGTCTGGTTGGTGCGCTGTGTCTACCCATCCGTCTAAGGGTAGAAGGTCGTTCTGAACGTCAACCGCGAGCCCAGGTAAGCCTGCACTGACATCCACTCCTTGGAGGTAAACCGTCCATCCCGATCTGACACGATCGCCCTAGGCACTCCATGGTAACGGACAAACTACTCCACAAATCTCCGCACTAGATCACCGACTAGAGCATCCTTTCTAACTGGAATAAACCTGGCCATCTTCGTCAACTTGTCGACGATGACCCAGATCGAGTCATTCCCCGCATGAAATCGGGGCATCCCATGTATGAAATCCATGTCTATGTTCTCAAACTTCCACTCCGGCACTGGAAGTAGTTGTAATAATCCGGCCGGGCTCTTGCACTCCGCCTTTACGAGCTGACAAGCCTCGCAATGCTTCACAAAGTATGTGATATCCTTTTTCATGCCCGGACAGTACATAGTATTCTTCAGATCCACTGTCATCTTCGTGATCCCCAGGTGCACTGAATATCTGTTGTAGTGAGCCTCTGTCATGATATCCTCTCGAATTCGTCCTCCTGCCGGTATATAAACTCTGCCTCTAAAACATAGCAGCCCATCTCTCAGAGAGTAGTTGTAACACCCCCTATCCGTCGCATAGCATATAGCAGTAGGTCTGGCCGGGGCCCGACGCCATATACCACAGACAGACCGGGTGGTTACTCATGGAAACCACCCAACCAATCATAACGTCCTACACAGAGCATTCTAGCGGAAGCAGTTTAATAAGTTGCAATAAAGAACCCAGCACAAAAGCATGAATGTACACTAATACCAAATAGGAATGTTGTACATACACAAGTACAGGCCTTAAGGCCTTACAAAATGGTTTACTTGATATTACATGTTTTACAAACCACGGCACACAGGCCAGTCATACATGAATAAAAGCAGTAAACACTCCAATTAGGAATTCGAGGGCCGGCTTCGCAATTTGGGCTTTAGCCCGCTATTGACCGCTTGGTCCAGCAGCACCTGCAAGCAACAAAACCATCGCACGGTGGCAAACAAAAGCAACGGTCAGCAATGCTGACCAAATTATAAAGATCCCGCCCCCAGCTCAGGGCGGCGATGCTCATTCCCTGCATTTCATTAGCATAAGCGAGCAATATATCAATATTCATTTCATCACAGGCGTAGGCTCATACGGCCACACACCCCGTGCACTCAGGGCACATTCTCGGTGAACACAGTCTAAGTCTGCCGACTCACCACCGTCCCTTTGGATGGCCAATCAATGAGCAATTTGTCTTCCCGGCATGGGTCACGGTAATTAAAACCATAGACCGCCGAAGACCCTCATCTATGCCAACGGCAAGTGCCACGTAACCTTAGGTCTCTTTAACCCGAACGACATAGAACGGGTACGGTTCCATCTGACCCGTGCTCACATCGCAACGGTAATTTAAACCATATGCACAGGTCAAACTTCTCCCGAGTCCCGTTTCCATCACAATTCACATAACCCGGTTATGTTCAAGTTGGCTCTCAGGCCACTAAGTTGGCAAGATCACGTATCCGCCCAGTTTTTCGGGTGCACCTTTGGGTTAATCCCCAAGGCTCCCTGTTGCAATCTATCACGTAGAAAACCCGAAAAAACAAACAATCGCACGGAGTCTTCTCCGGCATTTATGCAATGCAACATCACCGATCCAGACCAACATGTCCGGATAGGCTTCACACATCATGCTTATGTCTGTTCTCGCTTACAGACTCTACACAACGGGGACTTTACATATCTACCCGAGGGAACGCCTCCAACTCACCGCAAACTCGCGAGAGCGGGCTTCCTATGCAAAGAAGGAGAGCTTCACATGCTCAAGAAGAGAATCGTTACCCTAGCGTTCTTCTTTGGCGCCATGGAAAAGTAAGCGGATGAAAAGCACTGCACTCTCTTCGCCTCCGTGGATCCGAAGTCGGCTCGCGATTTGGAGCTTCGAAGCTCCTCCAACGGCCGGATCTAGCTTCTTCTTCCTCCTTTGGCTCTCCTCTCTCTCTTGACTTAGAAAGAGAACCACTCAAGTAAAAGTGAGGGTTTCAAAGGTCCAATCTCGGGTATATCTCATCAGGAACAACCCCCAGCTGCTGGATCCCAAATTAAAGGAACGAACGGCTTTGATTCGGGCCTGAAATGTACAATTTGGACCGAATACGGCCTGGCACACGCTCGTGTCCAGGGCCGTGTCCCCCATTCGTCGTCAAAATCAACGCGCCTGGAACAACACACGGGCATCCGACACGCCCATGTTCTACATGACATGCCTGTGTTCCAACTAACACGGACGTGTGGTCGGCCGTGTGCCCCCATCGATTTATCCCGAAAATAACCTGAGAAAAACACGGGTTCCTGGACACGCCCGTGTCCTAACCCATATCCACTCGAACACGCATGGGCTCCAGGCCATGCTCACGGTCTCGACACTTCGTCGAGCGAAGTTCGTCGACTGCCTGACATGGCCTTGGACACGCCCGTGTCCTAGGCCATGTGCCTTGTCTCGACACATCATCGAGCGAAAATTGTCGACTTCGCTAGACGATCGTCGACACGGGCTCGACACGCCCTGAGACACGCCCATGTCTCAGGCTGTGTGCCCTGTCTCGACACTTCGTCGAGCGAAATTCGTCGACACCCCGGGCCGATCGTCGACACGGGCTCGACACACCCTGAGACACGCCCGTGTCTCAGGCCGTGTTCTCTGCTCGACGATCGTCGACTCCAAAATCGTCAACCTCTCGACCAAATCATCGACTCCAGCCTGACACGCCCTGGGACACGCCCGTGTCCCAGGCCGTGTGCCTATTGCCAGATTCCAAATCTGGCCCAAAACGTCCCCCGTCGCTCTTTTGAGTTTCGGGGAGTTACAACTCTCCCCCTATTAAAAGAATTCCGTCCACAAAATTATATATAAAGGAAAGACATGTACAAAATTAAATTGTACCTGAGCGGAACAACTCCGGATACTCGTCAAGCATAGTCTGCTCTCGCTCCCAAGAGAGCTCCTCACGACCGCAATTGTCCCAACGGACCTTGACCATCCTGATCTCTTTATTGTGTAGCCGCTTGACCTCTGAGTCCTCAATCCGTACGGGCTTGACTTTTGTCATTAACCCACTATCCACCGACACTTGATCAACCACGATCACTTGCGAAGGCTCTTGCACTGCCTTCCGAAGCACCGAAATATGGAATACATCATGCAAACCACTTAGCTCCACTGAGAGCTTCAACCGATAGGCTGCTTCACCAACCCGCTCCAAAACCTCAAATGGCCCAAGGTACCTCGGGCTTAGCTTTTTCAATCGCCGCACCCGCGAGACACCCTTGAACGGCTTGATCTTTAAGTACACATAGTCACCCACAGCGAACTCCACATTCCTGTGCTTGACATTATAGTACTTCGCTTGCCGGTCCTGAGAGATAAGCAACCTCTCCCGAATAGTTCTCACCAAAGAAGTAGCATCCTCCACTTCTAATCGCTTATACAACTTTGACTCACCTATTTCTAGCCAAGACAACGGCGTGCGACATTTTCTACCATATAGGGCCTCGAAGGGCGCCATTTGAATACTTGCTTGGTAGCTATTGTTGTACGCGAACTCCACCAAATAAAGATGGTCTTCCCATTGCTTTCCAAAATCCAAGACACACATGCGAAGCATGTCTTCCATAGTTCTATTGACCCTCTTGGTCTGCCCATCTGTTTGCGGATGGAAGGTTGTGCTGAATTTTAGCTTTGTTCCCAACATTTGCTGCACAAGCCTCAAATCATTGGACGTGAACCGCCCATCTCGGTCACTCACGATGCTGCGGGGCACACCGTGAAGCCGCATATTGTTATCCACATACAGTTTTGCCAACTTCTCCATCAGATCATCCTTCATATGCTAAATGAAATGTGACACCTTCGTTAGCCGATCTACGACCACCCAAATGGCGTCGTTCCCCTTTTGCGACCTTGGCAAACCGTGCACAATGTCCATAGATATGTCGTCGAATTTCCACTCCGGAATAGGTAAGGACTTCAGAAATCCTCCCGACTTTTGGCATTCCACCTTCACCAAGGCGCAATTTTGGCACTTTGCCACGTAGAGCGCCACATCCTTTTTCAAACCCGGCCACCAAAACAGTTTCTTTACATCGCGGTACATCTTCGTGCTCCCCGGGTGAATTGAGTACTTGGTATGGTGTGCCTCGTACAACAATTCTACCCGCAAATTGCCCACACTTGGGACGCATAGACGACTGTCTTTCCAAAGCAATCTGTCCTCCACAACGAATTGGGAATTTGACCCATCCAGAGCCTCTACCATGAACTGCTTCATATGAACATCCAAATCCAAAGCCTGCCGAATCCGATCAGCCAGGTCATATTGGACTTCAGTCCAATTCAGTACTGCTTCAGCACTTGATTGCTTATCCACACAAACAATCTCCAACGCCTCCAACTCCCGCACCAACCGCTCATCATGCACTGATAGCCAATTGGCTTGAGCTGGGGCTCGGCGACTCAACGCGTCCGCAACCGCATTCCCTTTACCAGGCATGTAGTGGATCTTGAATGTATAGTCTCCCAAGAACTCCATCCATCTACGCTGCCGCATATTCAGATCTTTCTGATCAATCAGATACTTCAGCCTCTTATGATCGGTGTAGATATCAATCTTCACACCGTACAAATAGTGTCTCCACAGCTTCAAGGCAAAAATCACAGCCGCTAACTCCAAGTCATGGACCGGATAATTCCTCTCGTGCACTTTTAGCTGTCTCGAGCCATAAGCTATTACACTTCCGTGTTATAGTAGCACGCAACCCAAACCGCTGCCCGAAGCATCGCTATAAATCTCATAACCTTCGGTCCCACATGGCGAACTCAGCACAGGCGCCGTGGTCAACTGAAATTTCAACTCCTCAAAAGCTCGCGCGCACTCCGGCGTCCAAACGAACTTCTGCTCCTTCCTCGTCAAAGTAGTGAGAGGTAACGCTATCCGCGAGAAGTTCTCTGCGAAGCGGCTGTAATAGCCGGCAAGCCCAAGAAAGCTCCGGACTTCCGCTACCGTAGCAAGCTCAGGCCACTCCCATCAACAATCTTCGCCGGATCCACTGCAATACCCTCTCCACTCACTATATGACCGAGGAACGCCACTGATGATAACCAAAACTCGCACTTCGAGAACTTGTCATACAATTGATTCCTCCTTAGCGTCTCCAAAATCAAATGAAGATGCTTAAAGTGATCTTCCTCACTCTGCGAGTACACCAGAATATCGTCGATGAAGACGATCACAAAATGGTCCAAGTACTCCCTGAAAGTCCTGTTCATCAAATCCATGAACACTGACGGCGCATTAGTCAGCCCAAACGACATGACCGTAAACTCATAATGATCGTATCTCGTACTAAATGCTGTCTTCGGGATATCACTCTCTCTTATTTGCAGCTGATAGTACCTAGACTTGAGATCCAACTTCGAGTACACCGTCGACCCGACCAACTAATCAAAAAGATCATCGATCTGGGGGATCGGGTACTTGTTCTTCTCCATCAACTTGTTGAGCTCCCGATAATCAATACATAGCCTCAAGCTTTCGTTCTTCTTCTTAACAAAGAGGACCGACACGCTCCAAGGTGAAGAACTTGGGCGCACATAACCTTGCTCCAACAACTCTTGCAGTTGAACCTTCAGCTCCGCCATTTCCTTAGGCGCTAGCCGATACAGAGATCGTGACACAGGCTTTGCACCTGGCAATAGCTCAATCGTGGAAATCTATCTCCCGCTGAGGCGGGGCTCCAGGAAGATCTGTGGGGAACACATCAGGGTATTCCGATACCACTGAAATACAATCCAACGCGGGCTTCGGCTTTGCAACCTCCACTAGTGTAAAGAACAGTTCTGCACCGGCACGAACTGCCTTCACCACCTGAAGAGCAGACATCAACGTCTTGCTCGACGCCTTTAAGCCCGTAAAAGTCGTCTCACGACTTGCTCCCAGCTTGACTTCCTTGCGACCGCAATCAATATAGGCATGCTGCTCCGAGAGCCAGTCCATGCCAAATATAACGTCGAACTCCACCAACGGAAGTAACGATGCTTGCAGATCGAACTCCTGATTCCCAATACGAATCTTCACACCGCAGATTCTATCCGCGCGCATCGAACACCCATTGGGCAACAACACATCCAACTTATCCTTCACCATCGAAGAAGGGACTCCGATGCGTGATAGAAATCCTTCAGACAAGAAGGAGTGTGAAGCTCCCGTATCGAAGAGTGCTCTTGCCGGATTTTCACAAATCAAAACAAATCCTAAACAAGCAGTGGTGAGGTAACATGTACATAACAAGTATTTAAAGAAATTAACTTGCTATAAATTAAACCGTACCTGTCACCACATCTGCCTGTTTGATGGCCTCCTATTGGCCAAGATTGTACACCCTTGGTTGGGCCGGAGCATAATGGGACGCGGTCGACTCCACCGCCTTGCCCTTCTCTTCATAAGTTGCTCCCGGCTTCCTATCGGACTTGGGACGTCCGCTCCAACAGTCACGGGCAAAGTGCCCCTGCTTTCCACAAGTAAAACATGCGTCCGGGGTCCGACTCGTAGTCGCCCCAGAAGCACCAGAAGGAGCTGGACCCGAAGTCTTATGCTTCTTGAAGAATCTTTGATAGCCAGACTTTGAAGTAGTCGGTACTTTGAACCCAGATTTCTTCTCACCAACGATCTTCTTCGCTTGAACATTCTTCATGTCCTTATCCAAGGACCGGGCCGTGTTAACCAAGGTCAAGAAACCCTGCGTCATCAGCACCGAGAGTAGTAACCTCAACTCATCTCTCAACCCTTCGTAAAATCGATTCGTCTTACGCTCCTCATCCGCGATGGTGGAGCTAGCATATCGACTCAAATGAGTAAACTCGTGGAGATATTCATTCACGCTCTTCTCACCCTGAACCAACTTCAGGAACTCGTTCTCCAACGCTATCCTCTGCGCCGAAGGGAGTTATCTAGCCAAGAACAATCTCGAGAACTCCTCCATCGAGACATCAACAAGTTGCCTACCTCTCAAAAGATGCAGCTCCAATCCTTCCCACCACATCCTCGCTTCACCATCCAGAAGGAACGTAGCAATGGTGGTCATTTGTCACTCCTCCGTCTCCATTGCTGTCATGACTCTCTTCACCCTGGAGAGCCAGTCTTCAGCTTGAGATGGGGTTCCCAACCCCGAGAATACCGGAGGATTAAAGCTCATGACATGCTTGAGCTGTCTCTCGGTTGCCCTCCTTGGCACCAACGGCTCCACAACTACCTGTTCCACTCTCCTCGGCTCAGCCTCTTGCAGCGGTACCTGCTCCATCGCAGGAGCGGGCTGCTGCTTTTGCCTTGCAGGCTGCGCATTAATCATGGCCAACACTGCTTCGGCCACCAATCTTATGGTGTCAGCCGATAGATGTGTTGCAGGAGCTTCATTAGGTGCACTGCTAGCCTCAGAAACTCGACGTTCCGACGGCCCAGCTCCACTTCTGGTCACCTATAGTGGTACAAAACACCGTTAAGCGACCAAATAAAATTGCAAACAGCAATTATAGGAACACAAAGGTTCCTCAAACACGTGTATTTTCATTCCTAAGTGGACATTCATGGGTTCTTTTACTGTTATAACGATGACGCACACACATGTGCTCACCACCCCTTAAAAAGAATTCGTCCACGAATTCATTTTAAGCCCGACCAAAAACCAGTAGTCTGATACCAAATTGTAACACCCCCTATCCGTCGCATAACATATAGCAGTAGGTCCGGCCGGGGCCCGACGCCATATACCACAAAAGACCGGGTGGTTACTCATGGAAACCATCCAACCAATCATAACGTCCTACACAGAGCATTCTAGCGGAAGCAGTTTAATAAGTTTCAATAAAGAACCCAGCACAAAAGCATGAATGTCCACTAATACCAAATAGGAATGTTGTGCATACACAAGTACAGGCCTTAAGGCCTTACAAAATGATTTACTTGATATTACATGTTTTACAAACCACGGCACGCAGGCCGGTCATACATGAATAAAAGCAGTAAACACTCCAATTAGGCCTTCGAGGGCCGGCTTCGCAATTTGGGCTTTAGCCCGCTATTGACCACTTGGTCCAGCAGCACCTGCAAGCAACAAAACCACCGCACAGTGGCAAACAAAAGCAACGGCCAGCAATGCTGACCAAATTATAACGATCCCGCCCCCAGCTCGGGGTGACGATGCTCCTTCCCTGCATTTCATTAGCATAAGCGAGCAATATATCAATATTCATTTCATCACAGGCGTAGGCTCATACGGCCACACACCCCGTGCACTCAGGGCACATTCTCGGTGAACACAGTCTAAGTCTGCCGACTCACCACCGTCCTTTTGGACGGCCAATCAATGAGCAATTTGTCTTCCCAGCATGAGTCACGGTAATTAAAATCATAGACCGCCGAAGACACTCATCTATGCCAACGGCAAGTGCCACGTAACCTTAGGTCTCTTTAACCCGAACGACATAGAACGAGTACGGTTCCATCTGACCCGTGCTCACATCGCAACGGTAATTTAAACCATATGCGCAGGTCAAACTTCTCCCGAGTCCCGTTTCCATCACAATTCACATAACCCGGTTATGTTCAAGTTGGCTCTCAGGCCACCAAGTTGGCAAGATCACGCATCCGCCCAGTTTTCCGGGTGCACCTTTGGGTTAATCCGCAAGGCTCCCTGTTGCAATCTATCACGTAGAAAACCCGAAAAACAAACAATCGCACGGAGTCTTCTCCGGCATTTATGCAATGCAACATCATCGATCCAGACCAACATGTCTGGATAGGCTTCACACATCATGCCTATGTCCGTTCTCGCTTACGGACTCTACACAACGGGCACTTTACATATCTACCCGAAGGAACGCCTCCAACTCACCGCAAACTCACGAGAGCGGGCTTCCTATGCAAAAAAGGAGAGCTTCACATGCTCAAGAAGAGAATCGTTACCCTAGCGTTCTTCTTTGGCGCCATGGAAAAGTAAGCGGATGAAAAGCACCGCACTCTCTTCGCCTCCGTGTATCTGAAGTAGGCTCGCGATTTGGAGCTTCGAAGCTCCTCCAATGGCCGGATCTAGCTTCTTCTTCCTCCTTTGGCTCTCCTCTTTCTCTTGACTTAGAAAGAGAACCACTCAAGTAAAAGTGAGGGTTTTAAAGGTCCAATCCCGGGTATATCTCATCAGGAACAACCCCCAGCCGCTGGATCCCAAATTAAAGAAACGAACGGCTTTGATTCGGGCCTGAAATGTACAATCTGGACCGAACACGGCCTGGCACACGCCCGTGTCCAGGGCCGTGTCCCCCATTCGCCGTCAAAATCGACATGCCTAGAACAACACACGAGCATCCGACACGCCCGTGTTCTACATGACACGCCCGTGTTCCAACTGACACGACCGTGTGGTCGGCCGTGTGCCCCCATCGATTTATCCTGAAAACAACCTGAGAAAAACACGGGTTCCTGGACACGCCCGTGTCCTAACCCGTGTCCACTCGAACACATCTGGGCTCCAGGCCGTGCTCACGGTCTCGACACTTCGTCGAGCAAAGTTCGTCGACTGCCTGACACGGCCTTGGACATGCTCGTATCCTAGGCCGTGTGTCTTGTCTCGACACATCATCGAGCGAAAATCGTCGACTTCGCTGGTCAATCATCGACACGGGCTCGACATGCCCTGAGACACACCCATGTCTCAGGCCGTGTGCCCTGTCTCGACACTTCGTCGAGCGAAATTCGTCGACACCCCGGGCCGATCGTCGATACGGGCTCGACACGCCCTGAGACACGCCCGTGTCTCAGGCCGTGTTCTCTGCTCGACGATCGTCGACTCCAAAATCGTCGACCTCTCGACCAAATCGTCGACTCCAGCCTGACACGCCCTGATACACGCCCGTGTCCCATGCCGTGTGCCTACTGCCAGATTCCAAATCTGGCCCAAAATGTCCCCCGTCGCTCTTTTGAGTTTCGGGGCGTTACAGTAGTCCCCTGTATTGCCTTCCTCCAAGGCCCTGAAAATTGGCTCCAGCCTCTGCTCGTCCCTGATGCGATCATGGATGTTGTTAGTGGTACTCATCTACGCCAAGTACTCCTCGTAAAGTTTTGGATCATCATCAGATACCAGTGATATCTACATCTCTTCCAACATTTGCACTAGCTCCATAGCCATCAGCTGAGGCACTGCTCCTGGTGTAGTGACTCTTCAGATTAGAGTGTTTGCTACCACATTGGCCTTCTAGGAATGATAGTGCATGGTGTACTAATAGTCTGACAAAAACACTACCCAGTGTCTCTGTCTGATGTTCAGCTCCTTCAGTGTATCCACGTAATTCAAATTCTTGTGATCCAAGAAAATATCACAATGGACTCCATAAAGATAGTGCTGCCAGATCTTCAGGGAGAAGATAACCGCTCCCATCTACAAGTCGTGCATTGGGTAGTTCTGCTCGTGTTTCTTCAGCTATCTGGAGGCATAAGCTATCATGTGCCTGTTCTGCATCAGAATAGTACCATCCCCAGATACAACGCGTTGGTATAAACATTAAATTCTTCCTTCCCAGATGGAAGGGCAAGGATAGGGGCTGAGGTAAGCCAACCCTTCGGCTCCTGGAAGGCAGCCTCGCACTACGGTGTCCAAACAAAAGGCGTCTCTTTCTTCGTCAGGGATGTGAGCGGGAGAGCTATTCGGGAGAATCCCTCTATGAACTTCCGGTAATAACCAGAAAGTCCTAAGAAATTCCTCACATTAGTGGTCGTCTTTAGCAGTGTCCAATCTCGTACTGCTTGGACCTTTGCCGGATCCACTGCTAGTGCTGCTCCACTGATAATATGGCACAAGAAGGCCACCTCCTTCAGCCAAAACTGGCACTTGCTGAATTTGGCGTACAACCTGTGCTCCCGGAGCCTCTCTAGAGTCACTGCCAAATGGCATGCATTCTCCTCCTCGGTACTCAAATAAATGAGGATGTCGTCAATAAACACTATGACGAAGACATCCACATAGGCCTCAAATACCCGATTCATCAAACTCATGAATGAGGATGGTGCATTCGTGAGCCCGAAGGGCATCACGGTGAACTCATATAGCCCGTATCTATTATTGAAAGCGGTCTTCGGGATATCCTCCTCCTGAATCCGCAGCTGGTAGTATACTGACCTCAGATCCAGCTTCGAAAACCAGTGAGCCCTCTCCAACTGGTCAAACCACTCATCAATGCTCGACATAGGATATGTGTTCCGGACCGTCAGCCTGTTTGGTGCCCTATAGTCAATGCATAGACGGAGTGTCCCATCCTTCTTCTTCACGAACAACACCGGAGCTCCCCATAGTGAAGAGCTTGGCCGGATAAATCCAGCTTCCACTAGCTCCTACAGCTGGCTTCAAAATTCCACCAACTCCTTTGGGGTCATCCGATATGGAGCTCAAGATACCGGCTTAGCCCCCGACACGAGCTGTATCTGAAAATCCTTCTCTCGATGCGGCGACAATCCTGACAACTTCTACAGAAATACATCAGCAAAATCCTGCACCACCGGGATACTAACAACGGAATCCTTGGCCTCAGCAATCTCAAACAGCACCTGAAAGACTTCGTCTCCCTGTAGATGGTCCTTGACGACCTGAATAGAAGAGAGTAGAAGGTGAGAAGCTGGGACAATACCTTCGAAGGTCGGGTAAGTGTCGCCGTATATCAGCACGATCCTCCTTGCTAGACAATCGATTTGCGCATGGTTCCAGGTAAGCCATGTCATGCCCAGGACGAGATCAAAATCCGGCATCCTCGGGATCGTTGTCGGGGACTCGAAAGTTACACCATCAATGGTCACTCCCAGAACGCACTTGGCCATAGAATGGATCTCCGTTCCATTAGGGAGACGCACCCTCCTAACGACTCCTTTAAAGTTCTTGATCTAGTCCAGGTCTCTAATAAACTCCTCTGAGACAAAATTGTGTGATGCTCTAGTGTCGAATAGGGTGTGGGCGGGCTTGCCACACACCATCACTATCTCTGAGTTAGTTAAGTTTTTTCTTCTTAGACATCTAGTTTCAGATTCCTTCCTAATTCGATAGTTTTATATTCATACCATCTAGCTTCTAGAAAGGAAGGAAACTTTAAATTTATTGTATACCTGCTATCACCCTGTTGGGTATTGTATTCACATTAACCCAGATTTGATGAAGTCACCCTTGAACTAAGATGAATTAAGTTGTATTTGATTCTTTGTTTAAGTTATGTATGTGCAAGACTCTAATGCCAAGTGTAGACCAATGTCAGTCTACAATGGGTCACCAAACACAGGACCATACAATGTAATCCCTCATTATATGGTCCATGGTGTTGACTCATGTGTAGCCTCTCTATTGAGATACACTTCATATTCAAGCACTAGGACTAATTGGAGAAAAGACTTGTTGATGTATTCACCTAAGAAGAAGAGAATTCTGTTTAAAGAATTTTACTAAGTACTTTACTCGAGTAGATCCCTACATACTCGAGTGAAATACTTAGTTTATACACAAGTGAGAATCTTTGTACTCGAGTAAGGAAGTTAGATCTCAAGTAGTCAAGTTATAACTCTCGAGTAGCTAAGTCAACTACTCGAGTGGATTCCTTCTCATTCTCGAGTTAACAGAATTTCTTCTCCAGAAGTTTTATAAGTAAATTACTCGAGTACTCATAAAAGTACTCGAGTATTTTAGTCTTCTGTCTCGAGTTACAGAAGTCTGGATATCGTGTAATCTTTCATTACTTGAGTAGTCAAAGTCATGTACTCGAGTAGTTCATCTACTACTCGAGTAGTCCAAAGTTAATACTCGAGTAACAAGATTTTCTTCCCTCAGAATTTTTCTAAGTCTATAACTCGAGTAGCTAATTCTATATACTCGAGTAGTTCTTATTCTCTCGAGTAGTTCAGTTTCATTACTTGAGTAGCTCAGGATTCTATTCCAAAAAATATTCTAAGTCTCTGACTCGAGTAGTTCCTTTATATCTCGAGTAGTCAATTTCTCTTCACTCGAGTAGAATTTATTGTACTCGAGTAGTCCAACTCCACTTCTCGTGTAACTATTTTAACACTCGAGTAAATCTCTTTGTACTCGAGAAGCTGATCTTCATTTCAAGATTTTCTCCAAGTCTTTACTCGAGTAGTTATCTTCTGTTTACTCGAGTAGTTCTATATAGTACTCGAGTAGTCTTATCGTCACTCGAGTATATCAGTTTCACTTTCTCTGAAAATTCGTTAAGTCCAGAATTGACAGATTTCTTAATCTACCTTGATGTGATTGGTCCATGTGTACCTCATTAAGAATTAATTATGACTGTTATTGTAGATCCTATATAAGGTCTTGTCAAACCGACAAACCCTAAGAAGAAGTTTTGCAGTCAAAATTATTTCTAAGTTCTCTGAATCTCTTTCTCTCTCTAAGAAGCGAAAGCCGTCGCCGCTGATCTTCATCGTTCACATCTGGCTAGGGTTTTTGATCTCAGAGGATTCAGATCAAGAAGGTTTACAGATCGAGATCGTCGTTCAATTCCTTATCTTCTATCCGATCGTGTGAAGCTAAGAAAGTCCAGATCTAACTTTACCGAGATTTTCTTCAACCTCTTTGATAAAGACACAAAGTTTAAAAGAGGAAGATCCATGCCGATTGTTTGCAGATCTGAGATATTATTACTGTTTGTATTTCTACATATTTTCTATTTCATTCTTGTAGGAGAATTCTCTCCAAGTGTAAGAGATTTTGTCTTCGAGATTGTAGGAAGTTTTACCTTCCGAGTGTAGATCCGTTTTGTGGATCGAAATTGTAGGAACTTTGTTCCGAGGTGTAGGATTGGTTTTCAGTCCGAGATAGTGGAGTAGCCGAGTCTAGTGTATTACTAGATCGGTGAGGGGAAGTGGATGTACCCAAGGTTGGGGAACCACTATAAATCTTTTGTCGTCTGTGATTGATTGGTAGATAGTTCTGTGCTTAGATCTTAAATTTTTATTTCGCAAAAGATGCACATCTCACCTATTCACTCCCCTCTAGGTAATTTAGGTAGACAACTAAATATTTTCACTTAGTATCAGAGCCAAGTTTCGATCCTGGGACCTGTGGGTTATGGGCCCACCACGCTTCCGCTGCGCACCACGAATAACTTTCCTATGTGGAAAGAGAGAATCAAATTTTTCATGGAAGCTGTGGATCCAAGGATCTTCATGATAGTTGAAGAAGGTCCTTACATTCCCATGACAATCTCCACAATAGATCCAACAAAGAAAGTTCCAAAGAAATTAATGGATCTAGACAAAGACGAGATTGCACTTGTATCCTTAGACAAGAAGGCCTAAAACATAATAGCAAGTGCAGTCGATGACTCCATACTGCAAGAATTTATCCACTGCCAGTCTGCAAAGGATATGTGGCAGTCCCTAGTCACTGGTACAGAAGAAGTCAGAGACGATAGAAGATCCCTTCTGAATCAAAAGTATGAAGCCTTCCGACAAGGAAACAAGGACACCATTGCTGACACCTTTGAGAATTTCTTCAAGATAGTGAATGGCCTACGAGTCAATGACAGAGTCTTCATAAAAGGAGAATTAAATGATAAGTTCTTGAGATCCCTAACTAAGAAATGGGATAACAAGGTCTGTGCCATCAGGGAATTTGGAAAGCTAACCGAGACCGACCCGCAGAACCACTTCGGGAAACTTATGTCATATGAGCTTCAACTCAACACCAAAAAGGCTGAAGAAGAGAAGAGCAGGTCTACATTCAAATAGAAGTCTGTTGCTTTAAAGGCAGACACCTCAAAGAAGTCAAATGCTGCTACTCCTGCCCCAACACAAGAAGTGAGTGAAGAAGAAACTTCAGAGCCAAGTACCTAAGGCTCTGAGCTATCTGAAGGAGAGTTCTTACTACTCTCACGTTAGTTCAAGAAATTCTTGAACAAAAAGAAGCAATGGAAAGGCAAGGATGCATCTTATAGAAGATTACGACATGATGGTGATCGTCAAAGAAAAGGCTCAAGCAGCCACGACAGGTATACTCCTAAACAGAACAAACATATTTCTACTGACATCGTTTGTTACTGTTGTAATAAGCCAGGTCACGTCATTGCTAACTGCTCCCATAAGAAGAAGGAGGGTGGAAGAAGAGAGGAAAAGAAGTCCTCATACAATAAGAAGAGGACAGAGAAAAGCCTGATAGCCAAGAAGGGCAAAACTCTTAGTGACTCTGACTCATCTGAGTCGAGTGAAGAAGAAGAAGCCTACTTTGGGATTATGGCTCAGACAGATAACGAACAAGATCCCCAGTTCACTGGGAAGGTAAACTCTCACACTCCTCTTTCAGAATCTGAAGTTTCTGAGCATGATCATGAGGACAGCTCTTCTGACGATGAGTGACTCATGACCTAGTATAAGGAGTCGATCATGGCTTACGACAAATGTCGTCGAGTCATGAAAACTCAGGCTAAAGAGATAAAGTCTCTAAAAACTGAATAGAACATCTTGAGAGAGGAAGTCGCTAAGACTGACTCACTCAAAGAGAACTTCAATAATGCTATTGAAGAATACAACAAGGCTCTTGAGCACCTTGACCTAAAAGAGAAAATCATCAAAGAGTTGGAAGAACAACTCGCTGCTAAAAAGAAACTTGTTGAAAGTTTCTCGAAGTCTAAGATTGTTCTTCCATTCGTTGCTGAATTCTCAGCTAAGGCCAAGAGTGCTGGATTAGGCCATAAAGAAGCTCCTAGTAAATCTTCTAGGAGGAACAAGGCTCAAAGAAAGAATAAGGCCGCCAAGAAGGCCTTGACCAAAGAGAAGGGGAAAGCCCCTCAAGATCAGACATCGTTCAAGAAATTCATATTTCCAACTAATGAGTTTAATCTTGACTCATCCTACGGTCACTTGACCAGGCCTACCTATGTAGAGCCAAAGTCTCGTTATCAAGGATGGCCTCACCCCAGAAACCTTGGTGAGAGTGTCTTTAAGACACCTTATGAAGAAGTCATTCTTCAAAGCTATGACCCTTTCAATCATGGTCATAACTTCAAGAAAGCACTCAAAGTAAAGCCCGTTGTGGAAAGGCCATAGAAGGAGTTGAAATCATGTGATTGTCATCATCATGAAGCTTCTTCCTCCAAGAATGCTGCCCCTGCTAGACCACAATTGCAAAAAGGTCAAACAGAAGAACATAAGACAAAGATATAATAGGTTTGACTGTTGGTGCTGTGGCAGAATTGGTCACTTTGCCATCGATTGCTGGTTTAATTCCAGAAATGTTGCTACTCCTCATGTTGGCAATATGAGAAAGACCGCTCATAATGCTAATACTCGTAGGGGGAGTACTCTAACACGAGACCAAAGACCCAAACGTGTTTGGCTTCCTAAGGCAAACTAATTATGATTGCAGGTATGTCCAAAGGCCACCAAAACGTCAATCTGGTATTTGGACAGTGGATGCTCTCGGCATATGATCGAGATAAGAAGTCTACTTCAGAACTATTCTCCAGTCTTGAACGGACAAAAGGCCATCTTTGGAGGTTCAGACCGAGGAATCACTAAAGGCTATGATATGATTACTAACGGTAGTGTATCCTTCTCAGATGTAGCTTATGTTGAAAGATTGTAACACAATCTTAGAACCATAAGCCAACTCTGCGATAAAGGATACATAGTTGAGTTTCACGCTGATAAGTGCTTGATAAAATCTGTTAAAAATATGGAAACGATTCTATCCGGCACTCAAAGCAGAAACATATTTTGTTTAAATTTCATTTGTATAGACTCTTCTACACCAATGTGTTTTTTAACAAAAGATAGTGCATCTCTTGGTGACCAATGACACAAGAGAGTAGCACATATTAATTTCAAAACTATTAATAAATTATTTTCACTGAATTTAGTACGTGATGTCCCAAATGTCAAGTACGTCGAAGATAGACCTTATCATGCATGCGTAAAAGGCAAACAAACAAGGGCTACCTTTAAAAGCATTATTGGCAAAGATTCTAATAGATGTCTCCATCTACTCCATACAGACTTGTTTGATCCACTGCAAGTTAGAAGCTTGGGAGGTAAGGATTATACGTTGGTAATTGTTGATGATTACTCGCCCTTTGCGTGGGTGTTCTTTCTGAAACACAAGTCAGATACCTTCGACATCTTTACTAATTTTGTTAGGCAAGTCCAGATGAATACAACTGTTATGTAGTCAAAATCAGAAGTGATAACGGAACAGAGTTCAAGTCTGGGGCCATGACAGAATTCTATGAAAGCTTGGGTATCTTTCATGAGTTTTCCTCGCCTCGTACTCCACAACAGAATGGAGTGGCTGAGAGAAGGAATAGAACACTCATAGAGGCATGTAGGACCATGTTGAGTGATGCTTCACTTCCGGAATACTTCTGGGCTGAAGCTATCAACACTGCATGCTACGTATAAAATCGAGCACTCATAAACAATAACCACGATAAGACACCTTATGAACTTCTAAAGGGTAGGAAACCAACTGTCTCATATTTTAAAATTTTTGGTTGTAAGTGCTTCGTGCTCAACAATGACAAGTATCACACTACCAAGTTTAGCGAAAAGAGTTTTGAAGGTATTTTCGTAGGATATAGTAACCATAGTAAGGCATATATGATATTTAATAGAAAAATCCTGGTTGTAGAAGAATCAATACATGTCGTATTTGATGAGACGAGCTTGTTGCAAGGCAACTCTTCTAGTGTGCTCATTAAAGATGCAGGTACAAAGTTGAAAGAAATTAGCTTGGATGAACCGTCTGAAGATAAAGGTGAAAAGTTCATTAAGATCACCACTCCAACCCCTATTGGAGAGGTTGATGATCAAGATGAAGAAGTTGTCCAAGTTGATGAAGTCACTCCGGTGATTGAAGATAATCCAGATGCAAGGAATCTAGAGCTCAAATATCTAAAGGATCACCCCATGGACCAGATCATAGGAGATCCCCGGGATGGTGTCAGAACTCATAGAGGTACAACTAACGAGAATTTATCCTTAAGTTTTCTCTCAAGGTTGAACCAAAGAAGTTTGAGAAAGTAAACTCAGACGCATCATGGATAATGACGATGGAAGAAGAACTAAATCTATTCAAACGCTGCCTAGTATGAAAACCTATTCCAGGACCCAAAGGTAAGAACGTCATCGGGACAAAATGGGTTTACCGGAATAAGATGGACGAGGATGGAACGATCATAAAGAACAAGGCCAGACTTGTCGCCAAAGGATATCGTCAAGAAGAATGAATCGACTTCGACCAGATGTACGCTCCAGTGGCAAGGCTGGAGGCCATCAGGTTATTCCTAGCATATGCTGCACTCAAAGGCTTCACCGTCTATCAGATGGACGTAAAGTCTGCCTTCCTTAATTGTGACATAAATGAAGAGGTGTATGTGGAACAACCTCCAGGTTTCGTTGATTCTAACTTTCTTGATTACGTTTATTTATTGCATAAAGCCTTATATGGTCTGAAACAAGCTCCTCGATCTTGGTATGAGACGTTGTCTAGCTTTATACTTGAGAACAAGTTCACAAGGGGAAATATAGATAAGACATTATTTCTTAGGGAAATAAAAGGCAAGATTTTGCTAGTATAAATCTATGTCGACGACATTATCGTTGGCTCTACTGACGACAATGTCTGCAAGAAGTTTTCAAAACTTATGCAAGGGAAGTTTGAAATGAGCAGTATGTGCGAGTTGAAGTATTTCTTAGGGCTTCAGGTGAAACAATCTGAAGATGGAATTTTCATCTCACAGACCAAGTTCACCAAAGAGCTAATTAAGAAATTCGGAATGGAGAACTCAACCTCGATGAGGAATCCAATGAGTTCAACTATGTCTCTGGACAAGGATGAAAAAGGAAAACCTTTTGATGAAACCAAGTACAGAAGCATAATTGGATCCTTGCTCTACCTTACTGCCAGTAGACCAGACATAATATTTTCAACATGTGTATGTGCTAGATTTCAGGTGAACTCTAAGGAATCTCACTATGCTGCTGCAGAACGGATTTTGAGATACCTTAAAGGTACACCAAATCTTGGCTTATGGTACCCAAGAAGTAATGATAGCAAGCTGATAGGTTTTTAAGATGCAGATTTTGCTGGAAATAAAGACGACAGGAAACGCACTTCCGGGACTTACCAATTCCTAGGAAGAAGGCTTATCTCCTGGAGTAGCAAGAAGGAAAACTGTGTAGCAATCTCAATAGCTGAGTCAGAGTATATATCTGCAGGCAGTTGCTGTGCATAGCTGTTATGGATAAAGAATCAATTTGAAGATTATAATATGAAGTTCTAGAACATTCCATTGTTTTGGGACTCTTTCAGCGCAATTGCAATAGCCAACAACCCAGTCTCGCACAGCCAGACAAAGCATATAGAGCTGAGGTATCCCTTCATCCGGGAACATGTGGAGCATGGGGACATAGATCTACAGTATGTCTCTACAGACAGGCAGATTGTAGATATTTTCACGAAGCCGCTGGACGAGACCAAGTTCTCGTTCTTCAAAACAGAACTTGGAATGCTTAACAAAGAAGATTAGAGAAGGTGGACTCACAAGAAGGTTCAGAGATCAAGAATCAGTCACTAACTTTTTGACTCGAGTAAGAAGCAAAGTACACGAGTAAAAAAATGACCTACTGGAGTAATTCACTTGACCTACTCGAGTAAACTATAAGCCACTCGAGTAACCTACTTGAGTAGCAGAATGACTTACTCGAGTAGTCAAATCATTTACTCGAGTAATAAAACTTAACTCGAGTACTTCAGCATAACTACTCAAGTACTTCAACCTATCTACTCGAGTACTTTCAGACATCACTCGAGTACTTCCAGCCATATCTACTCGAGTATCTCAATATCTTTACTCGAGTAATATCCAGTCTCTCGAGTATCCGCCAGCCAACTTTTTCTCCTTGATTCAAATTTCCTTATTTGCAACCCGAGCCTTATGCCGCCACTTCTAAGGTATGATTCCATCATTTGTCTCTTAATTAGACATAAACCTAGGGTTATATAAATCAGAAATTCCAAAATCATTCTCTACACGAAATCATTTTCTCTCTCGAGTAAGCGTACAGTCGTTTCGCCTTCCGCAAGAAGTTGCTGAGTCGCGTCATCTTCCTCCCTGCCGCAGTTTTTCCAAGACCTTCTGGATCATGTCCTCTTCTTCAAAGATTGGCATCGGTTCCGAACTGGTTGTCGCCGGTATCGCAGAACTTTCAGATGATTTTCACAATCTTATGATACTTCTCGACACCGCCGGACTTACCTTTGTTCTCCAAGAGCCCTGCAAAATTCTGTTTCCAGACGTTGCCGAGTTCTTCAGAAATGTCAAGGTCAAGCGACAGGGAGCAGTTCTCAAGTCGAAAGTCAGAGGAATTAAAATCAAACTTACTAAGACCTCTGTTTCACAACTTCTTCGACTGCCGATCGTGGATGAAGAAGTTCATCTTGGGCCTGATGAATCTGACAGGACATGTATGTTCTGTGGCATTTCTTCTGATGAAGAATACATCAAAAGGTCTCAGCTGAATCCTGAAGGAAAACTACTGGTGGACATTATAGGGAAGGTCCTTCTCTGCAAAACTAGTTCTATCAGAGATATCTCCCTCTCTTTCTTTGACATTATGCAAGCAATCGTATGCAAAAAACAATTTCAGTTTGGGATGATGATTTTGGACAAAAAAAAACTCAACATTAAATCTCCAAATTATGCCAGAATTATCTCTCTCCTCCTCCATGAAATCAACCCAGAAGTCTTCAACTTTTCAAAAGGGACTGTTCTTCACCACATGAAGAAAGTTTATATCTTCCATTCAAAGATGGGAATTGAAACTGCAGAATCCAACTCAGGCTACCAAGGTTCAAGAGATTCCAGCCACAGAGGACAGGACCCCATCTCCCTCTCCACAGCAGATTGTCAGCTCCTCTGGTGCATCAATTGAGGGGGAGCCTGCTCCTTATGTTCCAGCAAGGATACCTACACCTCCAGCCGTTACTCCTCCTCCACCTCAGACTCCTGAAGAGAGTCCATCTGAAGCACAACTTCAAGAAGCCCTACTGTGAACTGAAGCTGTAATCAGTGAGATGATTGATGAGCTGACTCCAGACGAACCCCTTTGTTGGGTACATTGGAAAATGTGTACCAGATTTTAAGAAGCCTCACCCTACTCAATGATATGCATCAAGGTGTATTTGATGTGTTTTGAGTTTATATGTGCAGGTTAAGTAAATGCAGGAATGCAGAAAAATCTCTAAGTCCATAAATCGACACCAGGAAAAGCTGTGTCGACACTTATGAAGGCTTGTGTCGACACTGGAGAAAAGTGTGTCGACACTTGGAGCTAATTGTGTCGACACTTGGAAAGGGTGTGTCGACACCTGAAGAAACTAAGTCAACATACAAAGGCAGTGTCGACTCACAGAGAAGTTTAGTCGACATCAGCTGTGTCGACATGTAGAGGCAGTGTCGACACCCAGTGAAGTATTGTCGACATCAACTGTGTCGACACCAAGAGGCAGTGTCGACACACATGAATACTTAGTCGACATCAATTGTGTCGACACCAAGAGGTAGTGTCGACACACTGAAGACTTTGTCGACATCAACTGTGTCGACACACAGGACTTGTGTCGACACACAGCAAAGTTTCAACTATGTTAAAGAAGAGAAGTGATTATGTCGACACACTGAATCAGTGTCGACACATTCTACAGAAGGCTGTGTCGAGAAGTATTAACAACAACAAAGGAGATGTATCGACACCACCAAGGCTTGTGTCGACACTTAGTCCACTTGTGTCGACACTTAGTCTACTTCTGTCGACACATGATGAAGTTCAGTCTCGACACTTTCAGACAGAGACAGTATTTCAAGAAGTGACTGGATGACTTGACAGTTGCCCTTACCAACCGGTCTACTGCAACTGTTAAAGCTGTCAGAAGTTTGTTAGAAACTGGATCAGCCGGTTACCATGAAGGAAGACTATATAAAGGCTTACTCCTTCAACAGAAGAGAGGAGAACAAGAACAACAACTGATCATTAGACACAACAGTTATAATAGAAGACAAAAGAAGATTTTCTTCATAAAATCTAAGAAGAAGTTGGAGAGAGAGAGCTCCATCTACTGAAGTGCAGTTGCTGAACCAGACTGCCAAGAAAGATTCAGATTGAGATCTGAATCTCAAGTCAGAAGCTGATTGAAGATCAACTTCTCAAGAGTTCAACCCTACTGAGTTCATATTCAAGAAGCTTTAAAGAAAGCTAAGAGAGGTTGTTCTCTGCCATCTGATTCTTTCAAAAACTGATTAAGAAGCCATCCATCCATTCTCTCTCTACCAGGGTGGTGGTAAAATAATTTTGTTAAATCAATTTTCTGTAAGATCTTTATAGATCTGAGTTGTAAGCCTGTATTTATAAAGGCTGAGTGTAGGATAATATTTTCTCTGAGTGATAGGCCTTGTTGAAGGCTGAGGTAGGGCTGTGAGCCTGAGTTGTAGGAGATTGATATCTCTGAGTTGTGGGCCTTGTGTAGGCTGAGGTAGGGCAGATTGCCTGAGCTGTAGGAGCCTTGTTGGGTTATGAATTGTAAGATCTGAGGATCTGAGGTGAATAGCAGAAGTTAGGCCGAATCTAGTACACTACTAGATAGGCGAAGGGGGAAAGTGGATGTACCCAAACCTTGGGGAACCACTATAAAAATCTGTGTTGTGGTAATTCTGTGAATCTATGCTGTGTTTGATATAGAATTATCTGTTGTTAAGTAAATAACTGAATAGATTTGCTGCCTTAAAAAGAAAAAGGAATCACACCTATTCACCCCCCTCTAGGTGGTTAGGCACTAATTCTTTCAAGTGGTATCAAAGCGATGTTCCTCAAAGAAGGACTTAATAGTCTGAGTGAGATCCTTAAGGCAAAATCAAGATCAAGAAAATGTGTTCTGGAGAAAATCATAAGTAACTAGGTTCTATGAAATTACCCATATATAGAAAGGAGATATTTGGCATCTGGAAAGAAAGGGTCAGACTGTTTATGAAGGCTTCTGATCCAAGGATCTACATTACAGTAAAAGAAGGTCCTTATATTCCAATGAAGATTTCAGTTCTAGATGCAAACCAAAGAATTCACAAGGATTATTCAGAGATGACCAAGGATGAGATCATCTTGGCAACTATGGATAAAAGAGCCCAGAATATCATAGTAAGTGCCATAAATGATGCAACTTTTCAAAATTTGATTCACTGCAAGACATCTAAGAAAATGTGGTATACCTTGATAGTCTACATGGAGGGTTCTGAAGAAGTCAGACAAGATAAAAAGTCTATGCTGAACCAGGAATATGAGAGTTTCAGACAAGGAAAGTCTGACAGTATAACTGAGTGTTATAAAAAGTTCTATAGAATAGTAAATGAGCTGATGTCCTATGGAAGAATCTTCAGTACCTATGAACTGAATGATAAATTCCTAAGATCCTTGACAAAGGATTGGGACACTAAGATTTGTGCCATTAGGGAAGTGACCAAACTTGCAAATATCTCTCCTCCAACCTTGTTTGGAAAATTGCTGTCATATGAGATACAACTGATGGCTAGGAAAGTGGAAGAGAAAAGTGTAAAAGGGGAGCATATAGAATAGTCTGTGGCCTTCAAGGTTGAAGCCACTAGGAAGAATAGGAGGATGTCTCCATCAACTCTTAAGATAGTTGCTGAAATTGTTTCAGATAATTCAGACAACCAAAGTTCAGACATCAGTGACTCAGATGAAGACTTTGTAGCATTTACAAGACAGTTTCAGAGATTCCTGAAGAAGAAGCAATGGAAGTGTAAGCCTTCCACATCTCAACCTAAGGATGATTATTATCAAAAGAGGAAGTCATCCAAGAAGGACAGGAGCATGTCTAAGCCAAACAAATCTACAACATCAAGGATAGTTTGCTACTGCTGTAATAGGCCTGGACATGTTGTGGCTGAGTGTCCAGATAAAAGAAAAGAGTCTACTAATAAAAAGAAGATTCAACACCAGAGCAAGAAGGAGAAATTCTTTGTTGCTAAGAAGGAGAAGAGCTTGACAGACCAATCTTCTTCAGAGTCAGAATCTGAAGCTGAGGCATACATTGGTCTATATGCAGCAGATGAAGAAGAAGAGTTTCTGCAAGTGCTGAACTCTATCTATGAACAAGAAGACCATCAGTGCAAGGGACTGATGGCTGTGTTAGAAGAAGACAAGTGCCAGGATCAGCCTGGTCCTAGTAAGGTACAATATTTTTCTAGAAATTCAGATTGTAGTACTGAGTCAGAGTCAGCAACATCTGCATCAAGTGATGTGGATGGGTCTGAGTCTGAAGGTGTTATTGTTGGGTTTCTCTATGAGGATGGCACAACGCTTGTGCACGCAGCGAAAAAATAAACATCAAGAAAAACCCAAAGAGATGTGGATCGGGCTATGAACGTTGAATCAAGAAGTTAGCAAAAACTAGGCAAAAATTACCTCGGTGGCGCTGAGTCACAACTCAACGGAGATGCTCCAAATTTCTTCTTCCTGCTAGCGGCGAGTTCTACGTGGAATAATGTCCACATTTCTGTAGAAGTCCACACGAGCGGGAGAACGCCGATCTATCCATCGCACGGATTATCGGGAAGGAGAAGACCACACCTCTGCTAATCCACGGACTGCTAGGTCCGCTCCAGGAAGAGCAGCACCAGCGACAGTCGCCGGAGAAGAGGAGGTCGACGGAGCGAACACGGCGGCGGAACTCTTCCGGCGGCGGGAATCGGGATCGGCGGAGCGAACGAGCGGAACTCTTCCGTCGGGTTCGATTCGCTGCAGGAGAAAATCCAGCCAACACCCGAAAACCCTAAGTGTGGTATTTATACCAAAGGTATAAATAAACCTAGGCTTATCGCTATCCGCAGACCACCCAAGAATAAGGTTCAGAATCGGCGAGTATCAATCGGCGAGAGTCGGCGAGAATCGACGAGAATCGATCGACGAGCATCATCATGGATCGACGAGAATCAGAGTACAATACTCGACGATTCTCGCCGATCGTCGAGCTTCACTTGACAATACACGTCGAATCTTGTAGACCGTCGAGCCGCGGTCGACGATACATGTCGAAGTCGTCGATCGTCGAGAATCAAGATATTGATTCTCGACGATTCTCGTCGATCGGCGAGAATCAAAGAGATGATTCTCGTCGATCGGCGGGAATCAGAAAGATGATTCTCGACGAATGCTATCGACCCTCGGACGACAATCTTACCAGCCCTCCAAGGCAACATTTGCCCAACCCGACGATCCTTTAAGGCAACACTTTGCCCACAACCCCCATTCAGGTCGGTGATTGACAACCTTTACCAACACAGTCAGTTATCCAACTTCTCCACATCTCTTATGTGCGACCCTGTAGGATCATATCGCGTTGGCAGTGAGATTACATGTTTGATCACTTCCAGATCATCATGGTAACTCCAACAGACTCCCACTTGATCTCGAAAGTATCAAAGCAAAAACCTCACAAATAATGAGCGGCATCTAGCAATGCATCATTGCTCCCCAAGCAATAAGAGTTTATAACTCATAAGCCTTTATGACCAATGTATCAGCGTTGTCTTTGTCCCTTTGTCCCTTACATTCGGAAGGAACTAGAGGCATGGACCGTGTCACCCTCGTAATAGCTCAATCCAAGTTTCTTGATCCAGGACAGACTTCCAGAGAATGGTGAGTCCAATATCACATATTGACTCAACCAAGCATGGCCATGCATTTCTCAGTCCAGTTCCATCAAGGGGCCCATGGATGCAACTCCTGTCATACAGGAGGACAAATCCCATATCTGCTCACACACAAACACCCAAATGATTCGTAACATGCCCAACAACCACCCTTATCATCAACCTTTCTCAAGGAAGACTTTAGATGGCATCAAAGCATGCTCTTCCTCACTTGATGAATGCTGTGACTTCAGGTCAAAGGACCACAACACCATTGTCAATTGAGACCTACTCGTGACATGATTGGATGACAATCCACAGAGTAGTCTCAGGTTGGGTCTGTCCAATACAACTTGTTCACTAACAAGTACCCACGTGATGACTTGATATCACAATATCATGACCTGTGAGAACCGGTCATCAGTCAACACACGTGCTAGTCTTCATGTATCATCATCACCCTTAGCTTCTACGATGATACTCGACCAGGGACCTTTAAGAATGAAGCTTCAAATAAATCATAGGCTCTCACATTCAAGTCGCGTACTTGATGTCCCATGGAAGCGAACATTCTAAGGGTATCTATTATGCTGACATTTAACTATCATATAGAAAAAGACATAATAAAAGAACTTGCCATTAATTGTAAAAGGAAAAACCAGGTACACAGTTCATCATATGAACAAACAGCCAACAAAATACATATTTACATGCAATCCACAAGATTCTCGCTAGAGTTGATCATTTAGGTATCGTATACCCATCGATCTAGTATGACCATCATGCTTTCTCTGCGCGAGAGGCATTGTCAGCGGATCCGCAATATTTTCCTCAGTCGGCACTCTGCAAATGTTTACATCTCCTCGTTCGACAATCTCACGAATAAGATGAAACCGCCGGAGTATGTGCTTGGAGCGCTGATGGGATCTAGGTTCCTTAGATTGTGCAATTGCACCATTGTTATCATAGTAGAGAACTACGGGACCAACAATGCTAGGAACTACATCAAGCTCGCCGATGAATTTCCTAATCCATACAGCCTCCTTCGCCGCATTAGCTGCTGCGATATACTCGGCCTCTGTTGTAGAATCAGCAACTGTCTCTTGCTTGGAACTCTTCCAGCTCACAGCTCCTCCATTCAGGCAAAACACAAAACCTGACTGAGACTTGGAGTCGTCTCTATCAGTTTGGAAGCTAGCATCTGTGTAACCACTTACAACGAGCTCTTCCTCTCCACCATACACCAAGAACACATCCTTAGTCCTTCTTAAGTACTTCAGGATATTCTTGACTGCAATCCAGTGACACTCACCGGGGTCTGACTGATACCTGCTAGTCATGCTCAAAGCAAAGGAGACATCGGGTCGAGTACATAACATCACGTACATGATTGATCCAATTGCCGAAGCATATGGAATCAACTTCATGCGGTCCTTATCTTCACAAGACTTTGGACACTGGTCCTTAGAGAGATTCACACCATGAGACATGGGCAAAAATCCTTTCTTGGACTCAAGCATGTTGAACCGCTTCAACACCTTTTCGATGTACGTACTCTGGGTCAAACCCAGCAACTTCTTCGATCTATCTCTATAGATCTTAATACCGAGTATATAAGTCGCTTCACCCAAATCCTTCATTGAAAAGCAGTTCCCTAGGTTGTTCTTAACAACTTTCAGGGTAGGAATGCCGTTCCCAATCAACAGTATGTCATCTACATACAATATCAGGAAGACAACAATGCTCCCACTGATTCGCTTGTAAACACAAGGCTCATCTTCATTCTTGATGAAACCAAACTCTTTGATTTTCTCATCAAAACGAAGATTCCAACTTCGAGAGACCTGTTTCAGTCCATAAATGGACTTATTCAGCTTGCATATTTTAGTGGCTTCATCTGGGGATACAAAACCCTCGGGTTGTGTCATGTACACTTCCTCAAGGAGGTTTCCATTAAGGAAAGCCGTTTTGACATCCATCTGCCAGATCTCGTAGTCATAATACGCAGCAATATCAAGCAATATCCTTATGGACTTTACCATGACAACAGGGGAAAAGGTCTCATCATAGTCAATACCATGAATTTGCTTGAAACCATTAGCCACCAGTCGCCCTTTGAACGTCTGTACATTCCCATCCATGTCGGTCTTCTTCTTGAAGACCCACTTGCACCCTATGGGTCGTACCCCTTCAGGTGGTTCCACCAAGTTCCAAACTTGGTTTGCATACATGGAGTCCATTTCGGATTTCATAGCCTCAAGCCATTTGTCGGAGTCCGGTCCATTCATAGCCTCTTGGTAGGTTGCTGGCTCATCATCATGATCCATAAGCAACACATTACCTATTTGAGACACGAGAAATCCATATCTCTCAGGCTCAAACATCGGTCTACCAGATCTACGTAGGACTTGTGTTCCCTGAGCAGGTTCTCTAGCTACAACATATTGTAGTCCTGTCTCAGAATCCAATTCCGGTTCATTCACTACATGTGGTTCTTGAACTTCTTCAAGCTCTACCTTTTCAGTCTTTCTTGATAAGAACTCTTTTTCCAAGAAGACACCAGTCCTTGCGACAAACACTTTGCCCTCAGACGGTAGGTAAAAGTAATACCCTTTCGTTTCCTTAGGATATCCCACCAGATAACATTTATCCGATTTGGGTTCCAGCTTGTCAGGTATTTGACGTCTCACGTATGCCTCACAGCCCCAAATTTTAATGAACGACATACTAGGACGCTTCCCAGTCCATATCTCATATGGTGTCTTCAGAACCGTTTTAGTTGGAGCGCGATTCAATGTCATTGCAGCAGTCTCTAAAGCAAAACCCCAAAAGGAAACAGGCAAGTCTGCATGACTCATCATCGAACATACCATGTCTAACAGAGTACGATTTCTCCTCTCAGACACACCATTATGTTGTGGTGTTCTAGGTGGAGTGAGCTGTGATACAATACCACACTCTTTCAGATGATCACGGAACTCATGACTCAGGTATTCGCCACCTCGATCAGATCGGAGTGCTTTAACCCTTTTACCCAACTGGTTTTCTACTTCATTCTTGAACTCTTTGAACTTTTCAAAGGTCTCGGATTTGCACTTCATAATATACACATATCCGTATTTACTGAAATCATCAATAAATGTAACAAAGTAGAAATACCCACCTCTAGCCATGGAACTCATGGGTCCGCATACATCACTATGTACAACACCCAAGAGATCCTCAGCCCTCTCAGTATAACCAGTGAAAGGAGCTTTAGTCATCTTGCCTAACAAACAAGACTCGCATCGCTCAAATGATTCATAATCAAATGAGTCCAAAAGTCCATCTCTATGGAGCTTGGATATGCGCTTCTTGTTGATATGGCCCAAACGACAATGCCAGAGATACGTAGGGTTTGAGTCATTTGTTCTTAGTCTTTTATTATTATCTACATTACAGATCAGATGGTCCAAGTTCAAAACATAAAGACCATTAAACAATTGGGCTACAGCATAACAAACATCATTCTTAAATATAGAACAACAGTTGTTCTTAATTATAAAAGAAAATCCAATCATGTCCAAACATGAAATAGATATAATGTTTCTAGTTATGGCCGGAACGAAATAACAATTATCAAGTTCTATTACAAGCCCACTGGGCAAAGAAAGACGATAAACCCCTATGGCTATAGCAGCAACTCTTGCTCCATTGCCGACGCGGAGGTCCACCTCCCCTTTACTCAGCAATCTTCTCCTTCCCAGTTCCTGCACATTTGTATAAATGTGAGAACCACATCCGGTATCCAATACCCAAGATGAAGGAGCAGAAATGTTTATCTCTATAACGTAAACATTTGAAGCGGAAGTCATACCTCCCCTTAATTTCCGCAGACCCTCAATGTACGAAGGACAGTTCCTCCTCCAATGACCAGCCTTGCCACAGTGGTGGCATTTCCCTTCCTTCACCGTGCTTTTCCTCTTCATCAGTGCAGAAGACTTGGGCTCAAGAAATGACTTAGGTCCTACCTTCGTCTTCTTAGAACCCTTGGCCTTGCCCTTGCCCTTATGCACCATCAGTATGGGGCTGGCAGGCTTGGCCTTCTTCATGTTGATTTCGGCAGTTCTCAACATGCCTAGGAGTTCGGGCAGTGTCTTGTCTATTTCATTCATGTTGTAGTTCAAGACAAACTGCTCATAACTGTCCGGCAACGATTGCAGGATCAGATCCGTGGCCAACTCTTGACCAAGAGGAAAACTCAGCCTTTCAAGGTTCTCTATATACCCAATCATCTTGAGTACGTGAGTCCCTACTGAGTCTCGAACTCCCATCTTGCACTGAAACAACGCTTTAGTGATGTCGAACCTCTCTTGACGAGCCTGCCCTTGAAACATTTTCTTGAGATGCTCGTCAATCTCCTTGCACCCCATGTTCTCATGTTGCTTCTGAAGCTCAAAGTTCATGGTGGCAAGCATAAGGCATTCGACATCCAAAGCATCGTCAGTATACTTCTTATAAGTATCCTTCTCAGCACGGGAAGAGTTCCCGGTCGGCACCTCGGGGGCTTCTTCTTCCAAGACATAAAGCTTTCTCTCTTGCCTGAGAACAATTCTCAGATTCCTGTACCAGTCCATGTAATTTGTCCCACTGAGCTTATCCTTCTCAAGGATGGCTCTCAGAGACAACGTGGAGTGTGACACACTTGCCATGGAATTCTACAAGAATTTATGCAGAATAAAATCAGTACCAAAATTTCAAATACAATTTATTTTAATTTGAACTTCAATTAAAATACTCCCACTATTTTATTCGAAATGATAGCCCTCACTAACAATTCGGAGAGTTCATGCGAGCTACTCTCTTAGTGGACAAGATCCATATTTCACCAACACTATGAGTCCGCTTTGGCGTTCCTCTCACGATGCGGTTATTTAGGTAGGCAACGCTTGCCAATTGCATCCTCATGCAATTATTGTATGGTTGGTGAATAACTACTTATTCGCATCCATCATATGGTGCATGCCAACCCTATGCCTCTAGGCACTCAACCTTTGAGGTCACCTAGTTAAGTATGACCCGATGTTGACAGTGGGATATCACAATTATCCGCTCGCACCCTTACCAAGATAGATTAATGCACCTTGCTTTGGCAAGCCCACACTTCATCGATCGAGGCAGGAAGAGTGTCATCCATCGGAAGGCATCCGAACACTTAATATTAGGTGAAGGGATTTTCAATTATAGGTTAACAATTAACCATGATCAACATTTGATCAATGTGCACATCCAAAGAAAAACTATTCTAAACCACATGCATCTCTTATGTGCACATCCTAACACCATCAACAATTGATAGAAGGAAGGGTTAAATCTGAACATCCGGAAATGTCCAAATCCTCAGATTTACATGCATTGGACAAAGGCGAAGACAACTCAACTTAAAGCAGTAGACAAGCTCATCTCTCTATGTTGGATTCACAATCCAAAACATACTCGAGGGATGGTTACTGCTAAGGAGACAACAATTTCTAACACTTAGAAATTCCCACGCAATTCCAGACGTTCTTGGCGGGGAACCAAGACTAAATCTAGACATTTAGAACACTTCTAAATCCCTAGGTTTACACGCACTGGAATAACAAACTTCCAATACAACGATCATGGCCGAAACCTCCCTCTGATACCACTGTTGGGTTTCTCTATGAGGATGGCACAACGCTTGTGCACGCAGCGGAAAAATAAACATCAAGAAAAACCCAAAGAGATGTGGATCGGCTATGAACGTTGAATCAAGAAGTTAGCAAAAAATAGGCAAAAATTACCTCGGTGGCGCTGAGTCACAACTCAACGGAGATGCTCCAAATTTCTTCTTCCTGCTAGCGGCGAGTTCTACGTGGAATAATGTCCACGTTTCTGCAGAAGTCCACACGTGCGGGAGAACGCCGATCTATCCGTCGCACGGATTATCGGGAAGGAGAAGACTGCACCTCTGCTAATCCACGGACTGCTAGGTCCGCGCCAGGAAGAGCAGCACCAGCGACAGTCGCCGGAGAAGAGGAGGTCGACGGAGCGAACACGGCGGCGGAACTCTTCCGGCAGCGGGAATCGGGATCGGCGGAGCGAACGAGCGGAACTCTTCCGTCGGGTTCGATTCGCTGCAGGAGAAAATCCAGCCAGCACCCGAAAACCCTAAGTGTGGTATTTATACCAAAGGTATAAATAAACCTAGGCTTATCGCTATCCGCAGACCACCCAAGAATAAGGTTCAGAATCGGCGAGTATCAATCGGCGAGAGTCGGCGAGAATCGACGAGAATCGATCGGTGAGCATCATCATGGATCGGCGAGAATCAGAGTACAATACTCAACGATTCTCGCCGATCGTCGAGCTTCACTTGACGATACACGTCGAATCTTGTAGACCGTCGAGCCGCGGTCGACGATACATGTCGAAGTCGTCGATCATCGAGAATCAAGATATTGATTCTCGACGATTCTCGTCGATCGGCGAGAATCAAAGAGATGATTCTCGTCGATCGGCGGGAATCAGAAAGACGATTCTCGACGAATGCTATCGACCCTCGGACGACAATCTTACCAGCCCTCCAAGGCAACATTTGCCCAACCCGACGATCCTTTAAGGCAACACTTTGCCCACAACCCCCATTCAGGTCGGTGATTGGCAACCTTTACCAACACAGTCAGTTATCCAACTTCTCCACATCTCTTATGTGCGACCCTGCAGGCTCATATCGCGTTGGCAGTGAGATTACATGTTTGATCACTTCCAGATCATCATGGTAACTCCAACAGTTATTCATCGGCTGATAGATGAATATGAGGACTTGTTGCAGACACTAAAGAAAAGCAAAAACCTGGCCAAAAATCTGGCTAAGGAAATTGCAGATCTTAAGATGACTGCATCTGATTCAGAGAAGTTGCTGGATCAAAAGTTGAATGAGATAGCCAGACTAAAAAACATTACTGTTATTCAGATGAGTACTATCACATTTAAGAATGATCAGATTAAAAGTCTGGAGAATAGACTTCAGAAAGAAAAGGAGATTGTAGCTAGTTTTTCTAAACCAAAATCTATATTACCCTTGATTGATGAGTTTGTATCTCAAAAGGGTAAGGCTGGGTTAGGGTTTAAGAAAACTACATGGGCTGCTAAGTCCAATAAGAAAGGCAAAGCCCCAACACAAAACAAGAAACCTGCTATAAATAATTCAGCTAAGGTTGTACCTAAACAAAGGTATAACAAGTTTGAGTGCTGGTGTTGTGGCAAGGTAGGCCACTTTGCCTTAGATTGTTGGCACAATATCAGTGTCAAGGAGAGTAGCAGTCTGCCTGTCAGAAAAGTTACAGGCAGATTTGTTAAAGTTCAGACTAACTTGCACAAAGGACCCAAAAGTTATTTGGGTTCTAAGGTTAAGTAATCTGTGTTGCAGGTGAGTCCAAGTTGCCATGCCCCTATATGGTACTTGGACAGTGGATGTTCCAGGCACATGACTAGAACAAGGGGATTGCTGAAGGACTACTCACCTATCATGAATGGGCCTAAAGTAACCTTTGGTGGTTCTGAAAAAGGAATCATCAAAGGATTTGGTAACATTTCTAATAACCAGATTAGTATCTCTCAAGTGGCCTATGTGAAGGGTTTGAAACACAACCTTATAAGCATAAGTCAGTTGAGTGATTTAGGATATGACATTTTATTTATTAAGAATGGATGTCATATCAAAAGGTCAAGTGATCAAAAGGTCATATTGACAGGATATAGAAAAAGAAACGTGTACTGTCTTAACTTTGAGTGTGAGAATAATGTTTCTCCTATTTGTCTTGTAGCTGATGAGAGTGCCTCTCATTGTGTTAAATGACACAAGAGGCTGACCCATCTTAACTACAAGACTATTAGCCAACTCTTTAGCAAAGAGTTAGTGAGGAATGATCCTCAAGTTAAGTGTATAAAGGATGGGGTATGCTCAGCTTGTCAAAAAGGCAAGCAGACCAAATCCTCCTTTCATAGCCTTGAAAACAAGGATTCAGTGAGGTGTCTATACCTCTTGCATATGGATCTTTTTGGTCCTATGCTAGTTCATAGTCTAGGTAGGAAGGTCTACACATTTGTGGTGGTAGATGACTATTCTAGATATTCATGGGTGTTCTTTCTGAGACAAAAATCTGAAACCCCAAGTGTTTTATATAGTTTTGTCAAACAAATTCAGAATGAGCTGGACAGTACTGTGGTCAAAATCAGAAGTGACCATGACACTGAATTTCAATCTGAGAGTATGACAAGACTGTGTGAAGAATTTGAGATTTTTCAAGAATTTTCCTCACCTAGAACACCACAACAAAATGGTATTGCTGAAAGGAAGAATAGAACACTAATTGAGGCTGGTAGAACTATATTGAGTGACACTTCTCTCCCAGAATATTTCTGGGCTGAGGCAGTAAACACTGCATGTCATGTGATCAATAGGGCTACTATCACCAAGTGCCATAAAAAGACTCCCTATGAGATTATGAAGGGCAAAAAACCAAACTTATCCTATTTTAGGATCTTTTGTTGCAAGTGTTATGTCCTTAACAATGGCAAGTCTTATCTAACTAAGTTTGCTGCCAAATCCCAAGATGGGATATTTGTTGGGTACAACAACAATAGTAAGGCTTATAGGGTCTACAACTTGATTACTCAAGTTGTAGAAGAGTCTGTACATATTGTCTTTGATGAAACAAGACTGATTAACTGTGAGTTGCCAAGTAGTGCTTGCAGTTCTACATGTATAAATGAGAGAATGAACAAGCTTACCATTACAGAAGAGGAAGTGGAAAATGGTGGCTGCTGTCCAGGGGGGAGTACAAGACTCTCCAGATGCTGATGAAAACCAAGAGGTGCAGCATAATGAAGAGGCTGGAGGTGTTCAACCTGAAGATAGACTACCTCCAGCTAATAGACACTTAAAGGATCATCCAACAAATCAGATAATTGGTGATCCAAGACAAGTAGTACAAACATGGAGCAGGAATATGAACACAGTTCTTTGCTCTAGCTTCTTATCACAAGTAGAACCCAAGAAATTTGAAGAAGTTGTTCTAGACCCACATTGGATTGATGCCATGCAAGAGGAGATGAATCAGTTCAGAAGGTGCAAGGTCTGGAAATTAGTTCCTAAACCAAAAGATCACAACATCATTGGAATAAAGTGGATCTTTAGGAACAAACTGGATGAGAATGGGATCATTGTGAAGAATAAAGCAAGACTTGTTGCAAAGGGATACATGCAGGAAGAGGGTATTGACTTTGATCAAACCTTTGCCCCAGTAGCAAGACTGGAAGCAATTAGGTTGTTCCTTGCTTATGCAGCATATCAAGGCTTTAAGGTATTCCAAATGGATGTAAAATCAGCATTCCTAAATGGAAATCTAAAGGAAGAAGTCTATGTAGAGCAGCCCTCAGGTTTTGTTGATACTCTCAAACCTGATTATGTTTATAGACTTAGGAAAGCATTTTATGGGTTGAAGCAAGCCCCAAGGGCTTGGTATGAAACCCTGTCTAATTTCCTCATTGAGAACAAATTCTCAAGGGGAAAATAGACAAGACTCTATTCCTCAGGGAATCCAAAGGAAAGATTATCCTAGTCCAAATATATGTTAATGACATAATATTTGAGTCTACTGAAAGTAATCTGTGCAGAAAGTTTGCAAAACTTATGCAAGGAAAATTTAAAATGAGCAGTATGAGAGAACTTAAGTTTTTCTTGGGTCTCCAAGTAAGACATATTGAATATGGCTTGTCTATATCCCAGTCTAAGTTCACTCTGGAGTTAATTAAGAAGTATGGTATGGAATCATCCACTACCATGAGAACTCCTATGGGAACAAGTGTGTCTCTAAGAAAAGATGATGCAAGGAAACTTGTAGATGAAACTTTGTATAGAGGGATAGTTGGCTCCCTCCTTTATCTGACTACTAGTAGACCAGATATCATGTATGCTACATGTGTCTGTGCTAGGTACCAATCATGCCCTAAAGAATCTCATCTTACTGCAGTCAAAAAGATTTTGAGATATCTTAAGGGCACACCTAATCTAGGCCTTTGGTACCCTAGGAATGAAGATTTTCTACTGACAGGCTATTCAGATGCAGACTTTGCAGGTTGCAAAGAAGATAGAAAAAGTACTACAGGCACCTACCAATTTCTAGGAGGAAGATTGATGTCTTGGAGCAGTAAGAAGCAGACTAGTGTGGCAATTTCCACAGCTGAGTCTGAATATGTGGCAGCAGGAAGTTGCTGTGCACAACTATTGTGGATTTAGCACCAGCTAGAAGACTATGGTATTCAGGTAAGTAGAACACCTTTGCTTTGTGATTGTACAAGTGCTATTTCTATTGCTAATAATCCTGTTTCACATAGTAGGACTAAGCATATAAAAATTAGATACCATTTTCTTAGAGAACATGTAGAGAAAGAGGACATCTCACTAGAATTTGTCAAAACAGATAATCAAATTGCAGATATGTTTACTAAGCCTATAGATGAAACTAAATTCAATAAGTTTAAAATTAAATTAGGAATGTTGAACATAGATTAGTTTAACAAAATTGGCTAAGTAAAATTGTGTCAACACAAGGAGTTGTCTGTGTCGACACATAGAAGTGACGTCGACATTCCGGGAAAATGATGTCGACATATCTAGAAAATTGATGTCAACACTTCAGAGAAATAGCGTCGACACATCCAAGAGTGGTGTCGACACATCCAGAGATGGTGTCGACACTTAGGTTCAACACAGATTTCATCGAGTGGAGTATCAACTAATCGTCGAGCGCAAATGTATAAGTGTCGACACATAGAAGTCAACACTTATGTCGAGACATTAGAAGTCTGTGTCGACACTTTTCAACAGTGTCGACACATTAAGAGGATTATGACGTGCCTTTTCACCTTCATTTTTAGAAAGGTATAAATAGGTCAACAACATTGTCTGTCGGCATGCTCTCCATAGTTTCGAGACCAAAACTTTGTGTCGACAAATTCTCTCATCTAAATTCAAGATTTCTCTCAACCCTAATGACGCCCAAGCTTGAAGACAATGTCAATGAAGGATATGAGCTGGTACGCAATGCCTTTGACCATGCAGATCCTGAAATTAAAGCTGTTGTAACCCTAATTGCTGAGAATGGGTTGGAGTTTCTAGTTTCTGAACCAACTAAGATTTGGAAGAAAGAAACCTTAGAATTCTTTGGTGCTGCTATCCTAGATCAAACTGGACTCAAAATTAGATCCACAGTCATTGGAGTAAAGGTAAAAATCACCCAGAAGAGTTTAAGGAAAGTTTTTCACCTGCCAAGAGCACAAGAGGAAGAAGATGTACCTACATCTAAGCTAAGGGAAGCACTTTAATGGTGTGGACTGGATTCCACCATAAAGATTGGCTCAGCTTTGAACAGGAAAGGCATGAATATGCAAGGGAAGTTTTTGTCTGAAGTTGTGGGAAAAGTGATTCTGTGTAAGCCAGGGGGGCATGATAGAATCTCTGCCTATATGTTCACCCTTATGACCAGAATCTTATATAGACTAAACACAGATTGGTCAGCAGTAATATTTGAGAAGATTAAGGAAAGTATGAAAAAGCCAAATCTAGGAAGAATTGTGAAGTTGTATTAAGCTAGAACAATACCTGAAGTTATGGAACAAGCTGCTGGTTCTAAAATTAATCACATGAGAAGGATGCACATCAGGATCATCTCCAGGTGGGAGAGGGTATTAACTAATGACATGCCTACTCTAGAGAAGGAAGCTCCACCACAGAGGAAGCAGAAGAAAACCAAAATGGTTCCTGAACCTTCCAGTAGTTCAGAGGAGCAAGCAGCTTCCAGTTCTAATGAGGAAGAGGTTGTAAATGCTGGACAATGACCTGTAATAAAAGTAAGAAATGAAGATGCACAGAGATAGGGGGAGCAACCATCTGCTAGCCCCATCCACCTGGATCCACTCCAGGGGGAGCCTCACCATGAGGAAGTGCCAACTCACTTGGACAGTGAAATGGCTACACAAAAAATCCTTGAGGTAATTCAAGAGGTGAATCAATCAATTCTTAATGATAAAGATGAGACACTAACTGAATTTTTGAATGAAGTTGACCAGCCAACACAACAACACAGTCAAGTTCAAGATGTAATCATGGAGGATACATCAGCAGTTGCTGATGCTCCAGAGATAAGAGAATCTCTAGTGCCTACTCAACAAGAGTTTACCTTAGAAGAGCTGTTTCCTGATTTAGTGCAAGCTAATATTGAGGGGGAGCATGCTGGTTTTGAGGGGAGAAAACTGCTTTTGAGGGAGAGCAAGTTGACCTTGAAGGGGAGCAAGTAGGAACTCAGGGGGAGAAAGCAAGAGTTGAGGAGGAGGAAGTAACTCAGGGGGAGCAACCTAGGACAGAAAATGAATTGCATCCTAGTCCTAAGGATAAAGTTGATATTGACAGTTCCTCAGCTTCTGAAGATAAAGCAGCAGTACAAGCCAAGAAAAAAAAACTGATGGTGTTCAAAAGAAGGAGTCAGAGCTATAAGAGGGCTTTACAAATTGCTCTTCAACCTGCCCCTGTAACTGATTATAGTTCTTTGTTGATATCTTTACAAGTAAAATTGGATGAGCAAAGGTAGGTTATGGAAAAATATATGGATAAAAGCCATAAGGATTTACAATTCTCCTTGGCTCAAGACATCAAATCTATAAGATTTGAGGTGAATCAGAATAAGAAAGAAATGACTGATTGTTTCCACAAGGGTGGAAATGCTATGGTTTTCCTTGCAACACATCAAGAGAAAATCAAGACTCAAGTGGATGATATAGCAATGAAGCAAGGCTATGTCTTAGAAAATCAAATTAGAATGAAGGATAATCTAACAGAATCACATAATGTGATTGTTATAGAATTGAAGAATGCTGCAACTTCCCAGACTGAGGACAAGGCTAAAGCCAAGATAGAATTTTTAAAGGGCGAGTTTGATAAGCAATTACAGGAAGGCCTAGCTGTTGTCAAAACAGCTATTGAGCAATCTCAAAAGACCATTTCAGGACAACTACTGAAGTTAAAGGCATTCTATAAAGATGGTGTTAATTTTATTAATGAACAAATCAGATTTCAAAAGGATGACCTTAGTGATCATGTGGCCAGAGAAGTCATAAAGGGAGAGAGAGTATTAGTCAAAGCTGGCTCAAACCATGGTAAATGGATTTCCAATAGCATCAGAGCCACACTTGGATATCCACCCCTCTGTGATGATGACAATGTGGCTGAGTTTGGAATACAACCTGCTTACTTAGAAGGGGTTCAAGATGAAGTTGCTCAAGTTATCTATCCTCCAGCTGATTTTGAGATGATTCACCAAGAAGTACAGTCTATATACAGCCCTCCTGAAGGTGCTCAAAATATTATCTTTGAGAAAGTAGACAAGCCAGTGTCAGAGGCAGTTTTGAAGGAGCAAGAAGCTCTATTGTCTAAGAAAAGATTCAGAGAACAGGCAGAGTTGAAGCCTGATTTTGAACAGTCGAGTCCAACCTCCAGGAACATTATATTAACTGCTTGGAAAGCTGTAAAGGACGAGACCCATGATAGGGGTAAATGGTACTCAGAACAAGAATGGAGAAAGCATGAATCCAGGCAAGAAGCCATTGTTCAATATAGAAGAAAGGCAAAACTTGAGAAGCTACCTCCTAATGCTCAGGAGCCTAGCAAATATTTCCCTAAGCCTTTTCATTACTTTGAAAGACAAAGAATAAGGGCTGAAGAGCTTAAGAAGAAAGATCTAAAGGGCAAGAAGCCAGCTGATGACACTGATGTTCCTATACAAGCCAAGCTCCAATCAGGCAAAGTAATTGTCATCAAGGAGCCAGAGCTGCCTTAGAATAGATTTACTTGATTTTATAACATTGTAAACTTTGGTGTTTAAAATCTATGTAAACTTTTATTAAAGAAACTTTTGAAGTTGAAGCAAAACATGATTAATGCTTATTCTGTGGTAGCATTGTTATTATTTTGTGATGATTGTTTATATATGTTTTGTTTAAGAAGTTACCCTGTCATATAAAATTTTTATACATCATAATGTGTATTTGTTATGAATGGTGTATATCATTGACTAAGGGTTATGACTTCTCCAAATAGGGGGAGATTGTTTGGTACATTGGAAAATGTGTACCAGATTTGAAGAAGCCTCACCCTACTCAATGATATGCATCAAGGTGTATTTGATGTGTTTTGAGTTTATATGTGCAGGTTAAGTAAATACAGGAATGCAGAAAAATCTCTAAGTCCATATGTCAACACCAGGAAAAGCTGTGTCGACACTTATGAAGGCTTGTGTCGACACTGGAGAAAAGCTGTGTCGACACTAGTAGCTAATTGTGTCGACACTTGGAAAGGGTGTGTCAACACCTGAAAAAACTAAGTCAACATACAAAGGCAGTGTCGACTCACAGAGAAGTTTAGTAGACATCAGCTATGTCGACATGCAGAGGCAATGTCGACACCCAGTGAAGTATTGTCGACATCAACTGTGTCGACACCAAGAGGCAGTGTCGACACACATGAATACTTGGTCGATATCAATTGTGTCGACACCAAGAGGCAGTGTCGACACACTGAAGACTTTGTCGACATTAACTATGTCGACACACAGGACTTGTGTCAACACACAGTAAAGTTTCAACTATGTTAAAGAAGAGAAGTGATTGCGTCGACACACTGAATCAATGTCGACACATTATACAGAAGGCTGTGTCGAGAAGTATTAACAACAACAAAGGAGATGTGTCGACACCACCAAGGCTTGTGTCGATACTGAGTCCACTTGTGTCGACACTTAGTCTACTTCTGTCGACACATGATGAAGTTCAGTCTCGACACTTTCAGACAGAGACAGTATTTCAAGAAGTGACTGGATGACTTGACAGCTACCGTTACCAACCGGTCTACTGCAACTATCAAATATGTCAGAAGTTTGTTAGAAACCGGATCAGCCGGTTACCATGAAGGAAGGCTATATAAAAGCTTACTCCTTTAACAGAAGAGAGGAGAACAAGAACAACAACTGATCATTAGACAAAACAGTTATAATAAAAGACAAAAGAAGATTTTCTTCAGAAAATCTAAGAAGAAGAAGTTGGAGAGAGAGAGAGAGAGCTCCATCTACTGAAGTGCAGTTGCTGAATCAGGCTGCCAAGAAAGATTCAGATTGAGATCTGAATCTCAATTCAGAAACTGATTGAAGATCAACTTCTCAAGAGTTTAACCCTACTGAGTTCAGATTCAAGAAGCTTTGAAGAAAGCTAAGAGAGGTTGTTCTTTGCCATCAGATTCTTCCAAGAACTGATCAAGAAGCCATCCATCCATTCTCTCTCTACCAGGGTGATGGAAAAACAATTTTATTAAATCAATTTTCTGTAAGATCTTTGTAGATCTGAGTTGTAGGCCTGTGTTTATAAAGGCTGAGTGTAGGAGAATATTTTCTCTGAGTGGTAGGCCTTGTTGAAGGCTGAGGTAGGGCTGTGAGCCTGAGTTGTAGGAGATTGATATCTTTGAGTTATAGGCCTTGTGTAGGCTGAGGTAGGGCAGATTGCCTGAGCTGTAGGAGCCTTATTGGGTTCTGAGTTGTAAGATCTGAGGATCTGAGGTGAAGAGCAGAATTGAAGTTAGGCTGAATCTAGTACACTACTAGATATGCGAAGGGGGAAAGTGGATGTACCCAGACCTTGGGGAACCACTATAAAAATCTGTGTGCAATCTGTGTTGTGGTAATTCTGTGAATCTGTGCTGTGTTTGATATAGAATTATCTGTTGTTAAGTAAATAACTGAATAGATTTGCTGCCTTAAAAAGAAAAAGGAATTACACCTACTCACCCCCCCCTCTAGGTGGTTAGGCACTAATTCTTTCACCCTTCCTCCTCTACTACAAGTACCAACTGATGAAGTTTCCAAGCAACCCACTCTAGTATAATCTTCATCTGATTCTCCATCCCCCACTCCACAGTCTCCTGCTGCAAATCAAGAGAAGGATGATATCATATTCATTTCAGATGAGAAAGAGAAAACTCCTGAACCAGCTGAAGCTCCATTCAGAAATTTGGACTTCACCATCCCCATGCTCACTGATGAAGGGGATGCCATGATGCATACTACCAGAGCTGAGAGCTCTGTAGTAATTAAAGAGATAGCTCCATGGGTTGCTCCTCCTCCTCTATTTCCCTCCTCTGTTGCTCTTCCTGCTACTGCTCCTTCAAGTGATTTGATGAATCAAGTTGTCCTTCTGCTTCAAGAACAGAGAACCTACTTTGATGCTTCACTCAAGGATGTTACTGACAAAGTCACTATTCTAGAGACTGAAATGAGTAGGGGATTTGCTGAGATCCAGCACAATACTGATCAGCTCAGACACCTTTTCCAAATTGGTGGAAAGGCTCTAGATCACACTATTACAAGTGTTAATTAAGTCATGGAGCAAGGTATAACCCTTGCAAACAATTAGATAGAATTGGATAAGAGAGATGAAGCTACAAAGATGAAGATCTGTGAAGAAGTTGGAACCTTCAATGATGATGCAATAACTACATTGACTAGTGAATTCAGAAAGGGGGAGAGCCTAGTGAAGGAATACCTAGAAAAATCAGATGCACTCAAGCAAGAGCTCTCGGAAGCAAAAATGAAAGAGATCCATGATGATGTTTTAGGATAAATTCAGAGTGTCAAGTTCTATACCTATGACACAGCTATTTGGATGCACAATCAGATTCTTCCAGAATTCCCAGTTGATCCTAATATCATTCCTCACCACCTAAACCCCTTAGCTGCTGCTCCTCCTGTTCAAGCTCAACAACCTACCTTCTCTCCTAGACCTGAAGGCCAAGAAGGTCCTCCTCCTGATTCATATGCTCAACTTTGGGAGGATGACCCTGCAGATTTATTTTTCCAAGCTCCTCCTGAGATCCAGACTTTCAAGAAGAAGAGAAAATATGGTGATGATGCCTATGCCAGCAGGTCAATCCCAGTTCCTGATTCAGAAAAGAGAAAAGCTCCAATGTTTGCAGAGATATGGTCTCCTACCTCAAAGTCTCTCATTTTGGATACTCTCAAACTTGTTATGGACTTCCATGAAAGCAGGAATATTCATTACAGCTCCCAGGAATGAGAATTATATGAAAAGTCTATGAATAAGAGGAGACTGTATGACATAGAATTTGGAAGGAACAACCCTGCTGCTCCTCTAAGACCTCCAAAGTACTATGCCAAGCCATTCAGCTACCAAAGGAGACAACAAGAGAAGCAAGACAGACAACACCACCAAGTCTAAGTTGCAAGGATCATGAGAGTGTGGGAATGATTTTTGTAGAAATGATATTTTGGAAAATCACATTTATATAATTCTAAACTTTGATCATATAATCTTGATTATATTCTTATGCTTGATTACACTGCTTTATCTATTTGCATATATAGTTCTTTTTATGTCTCTATAATTCACCTTAGTGTAAAGGGTTCTGACTTCTACAAATAGGGGGAGATTGTTGGGTATTGTATCCACATTAACCCAGATTTGATGAAGTCACCCTTGAACTAATATGAATTAAGTTATATTTGATGCTTTTTTAAGTTATGTTTGTGCATGACTCTAATGCCAAGTGTAGACCAATGTCAGTCTACAATGGGTCACCAAACACAGGACCATACAATGTAATCCCTCATTGTGTGATCCATGGTGTTGACTCATGTGTAGCCTCTCTATTGGGATACACTTTATATTCAAGCACTAGGACTAATTGGAGAAAAAACTTGTTGCTGTATTCACCTAAGAAGAAGAGAATTTTATTTAAAGAATTTTACTAAGTACTTTACTTGAGTAGATCCCTACATACTCGAGTGAAATACTTAGTCTATACTCGAGTGAGAATCTTTGTACTCGAGTAAGGAAGTAGATCTCGAGTAGTCAAGTTATAACTCTCGAGTAGCTAAGTCAACTACTCGAGTGGATTCCTTCTCATTCTCGAGTTAACATAATTTATTCTCTAGAAGTTTTCTAAGTAAATTACTCAAATAGTCATAGAAGTACTCGAGCAGTTTAGTCTTCTGTCCCGAGTTACAGAAGTCTGGATATCATGTAATCTTTCATTACTCGAGTAATCAAAGTCATGTACTCGAGTAGTTCATCTACTACTCGAGTAGTTCATCTACTACTCGAGTAGTCCAAAGTTAATACTCGAGTAATAAGATTTTCTTCCCTGAGAATTTTTCTAAGTCCATTACTCAAGTAGCTAATTCTATATACTCGAGTAGTTCTTATTCTCTCGAGTAGTTTAGTTTCACTACTCGAGTAGCCTAGGATTCTATTTTAGAAAATATTCTAAGTCCCTGACTCGATAGTTCCTCTATATCTCGAGTAGTCAATTTATCTTCACTCGAGTAGAATTTATTGTACTCGAGTAGTCCCACTCCACTTCTTGTGTAACTATTTTAACACTCGAGTAAATCTCTTTGTACTCGAGTAGTTGATCTTCATTTCCAGATTTTCTCCAAGTCTTTACTCGAGTAGTTATCTTCTGTTTACTCGAGTAGTCCTATATAGTACTCGAGTAATCTTATCTTCACTCGAGTATATCCGTTTCACTTTCTCTGAAAATTTGTTAAGTCCAAAATTGACAGATTTCTTAATCTACCTTGATGTGATTGGTTCACGTGTACCTCATTAAGAATTAATTATGACTATTATTGTAGATCATATATAAGGTCTTGTCAAACCGACAAACCCTAAGAAGAAGTTTTGCAGTCAAAATTATTTCTAAGTTCTCTGAATCTCTTTCTCTCCCCAAGAAGCGAAAGTCGCCGCCGCTGATCTTCTTCGTTCACATCCGGCTAGGGTTTTCAATCTTAGAGGATTCAAATCAAGAAGGTTTATAGATCGAGATTGTCGTTCAATTCCTCATCTTCTATCCGATCGTGTGGAGCCAAGAAAGTCCAGATCTAGATTTGTCGAGATTTTCTTCAACCTCTCTGATAAAGCCGCAAAGTTTAAAAGAGGAAGATCCAGGCCGATTGTTTGCAGATCTGAGATATTGTTACTGTTTGTATATCTACATACTTTCTATTCCATTATTGTAGGAGAATTCTCTCAGAGTGTAGGAGCTTTTGTCTCCGAGATTATATGAAGTTTTACCTTCTGAGTGTAGATCCGTTTTGTGGATCGAGATTGTAGGAACTTCATTCCGAGGTGTAGGATTGGTTTTCAATCCGAGCTAGTGGAGTAGCCGAGTCTAGTGTATTGCTAGATCGGTAAGGGAAAGTGGATGTACCCAAGGTTGGGGAACCACTATAAATCTTTTATCATCTGTGATTGATTGGTACATAGTTCTGTGCTTAGATCTTAAATTTTTATTTCGCAAAAAGACGCACATCACACCTATTCACCCCCTCTAGGTGATTTAGGTAGACAACTAAACACTTTCAGACCCGTTCCGGGTTCTAGGGCTGAGCCAGGTCCAAGGCATATGCCTTCCCTCTATCTGTCGGTGGTCTCTGTCCTGAAATCCACGTCCTTGACCGCGTCCTAGACCACCAACTGTCGTGTAGGTGGGGAATCCGGAAGTCCTGGTGGGGGTGATTCCCTTATGGGGCAGTTCCTCTGTATATGCCCCGACTGGTTGCACCGGAAGCATGTCGGTTCCTCCTCCATTGATCTCGGCATCTCCGCATATGCAAGGGCTGAGGAGCTAACACCACCTGGTTCCTCTGCTCCTACCTGTCCTCTTGGCGGGGTTGATCCCCATTCCTCCTTTCCCAAATGACTTGACCTCTGGGCTGGTGTCTCCTGCCACCAATAACTAGGTCATTAGTCGGTCTCTTTTGGCCCGAAACTGTAAGTTGGTCATCCTCCAGCTTCTTTGTCATCTCCAAGATCCTGGCCCAGCTCCCATCAGAGACGAAGAGGAGGGTCTGCCTCATGTCATCATGAAGGCCCTTGTAGAACCTTTTCGTGTAGCCCGCATCGTTCAGGTGATAATAGTCCGCAAGACGGGCTAGATGTGTGAACTCCAAGTATTACTCCAACACCGTCCTGTTGCCCTGCCTCAACTGCAAGAACCTGTCCTCCAATTCATCCCTCGCCGACTGAGGTACAAAATGCTTCAATAGAGGTGCTTTGAACTCCTCCAAGGATATGTATAAGTAATCCATTCCCGCAAAGTTGGTGTCTAACAGTGACTTCCACCATCTCTTTGCATGTGACTCCAAGAAGGAAACTACTAAGGCAACATCCTCCTCCATCGGGCATCGAATTCCAGCCAGCATCTCGTAAATAATGTCCAGCTATGCCTCTATACGGGCTACTGACTCCGTCTAGAGGTAGGATGAAGGAGAAAGACCACGAAAGGCGCTCATCCAGTTATCCCCGGGATTTGGCTGTGGAGCTGGAGCCTGCTGAGCTCTGAAGGCCTCTAGAATAGTCGTCAGTGTCTGCCCCATCTCTACCTGCTGGAATGGAGTCGGAGCTGGCGGGGGTTGAACTATGTTCTGTGCCTGAGGTGTACCCTACTGAGGAGTAGGGTTCGTCGTAGCCTACAAGAAAAATTCCAATTGTTAGTTAATGTACATGTGCAACTAGTGTGTTGGGTACATTGGTTCTAATGTACCTGATTTGAAGAAGCCTCACCCAACTCAATGATATACATCAAAATGTATTTGATGTGTTTTGAGTTTACTTGTGCAGGCTAAGTATTTTCAGGAATGAAGAAAAAGTTTCTAAGTCCATGTGTCGACACCCAGAGGGAAAGTGTCGACACTTAAGAAGACTTGTGTCGACACCCAGGCAAGCAGTGTCGACACTTGGAGTCATTGTGTCGACACCAGGGATGCTGAGTCGACACCAGACAGAAAGTGTCGCCACAAGGAGCTGTGTCGACACTCAGTGAAGAAAAGACAGTGAAGCTGTGTCGACACTTAGCAGTTGTGTCGACACCCAGAAAAACTGTGTCTACATCAGAAAGTGTCGACACTTGGAGTCTGTGTCGACACTCAGCAAAAGTCAGCAGAGACTAAGTACAAGTGTTGACACCCAGAACAATGTGTCGACACTCAGCAAAAGAGTCAACACTTGAAGTAAGTATCGACACCAAGAACAATGTGTCGACACTCAGCTGAAGACTCAACACTTGAAGAAAGTGTCGACACAAGGAGCTGTATCGACACTTAGCAAAAAACAGCAAAGTTCAACAAAATATTCTAAGTACAAGTGTCGACACTAAGGAGTTGTGTCGACACTCAGCCAGAGTCTCGGCAGAAGAAGAAAGTGTCGACACCCAGAGCAATGTGTCGACACTCAACAAGTATCAACACTGAAGATATGTGTCGACACCAAGAAGCAGTGTCGACACTTAACAGTTTCAACACATGAAGATGTGTCGACACAAATGTGTTGTGTCGACACTTAGAAGAATTCAGCAAGATACTGAAGTACAAGTACTTGTGTCGACACTAAATTTCAGTGTCGACACATGAAGAAGAAGTAGTGTCGAGATACAAAATCTACAACACAAGGAGTTGTGTCGACACCTTGTAGACTAGCGTCGACACTTAGACAACTTGTGTTGACACTTGGTCTATAAGTGTCGACACTTAAAGACAGAAAGTCTCGACACTTAAAGACAGTTACAGAATTTTCAAGAACTGACTGGATGACTTGACAGCTGCCATTCCAGCCGGTCTACAACACCTGTCAGAGTTGTCAGAATTCAGTTATGAACCGGACCAGCCGGTTACCATGAAAAAGGCCTATAAATAGGCTTATGCTGTCTACAGAAAGTGGTTGTTGAAGTGGTTGAGATTGATGAAGTGGTTTAAGTGATCATTCACAAGAGAAACACATAAGAAGATCTAGCTATCAAGTGAAGATCTAAGAAGTTGGAGAGAGAGAGCTCCATCCAAAAAATCAACTGTTGGAACTCAGCTGAGAAGAAGGATTTAGATTGGTCTGAATCTTAAGAAGCAGAGATCAAGGATCAACTGCAGAGGAATCAGTCTTATTGTGTTCTACTTTCAAGAAGCTTTGAAGAAAGCCAAGTCAGATTTATTTCAGCTGAGTTTTTCCAAGAACTCATCAAGAATCTCACAACTTATCTCTCTTTCATCTAAGTTGTTGAGTTTATACATTTTGTATTCATTATAACTTGTAGGATCCTTAGGGATCTGAGATTGTAAGCCTGCAATTATAAAGGCTGAGGGTAGGAGAGTTAAATCTCTGAGTGTAGGCCTTGGTGGCTGAGTGTAGGCCTTTGTGGCTGAGTGTAGGCCTTTGTGGCTGAGTGTAGGCCTTTGTGGCTGAGTGTAGGCTTTGTGGAAAAGCTGAGTTGTAGGGCCTTGGGCCTGAGGTGTAGGAGCCTGTTTTGGGTTCTGAGTTAGTGGAGAAGTTTGGCCGAATCTAGTACACTGCTAGATAGGCGACGGGGGAAAGTGGATGTACCCAAAGCTTGGGGAACCACTATAAAACTCTGTGTCTACCGTGTGTTTGTGGTTTGCTGTGAATGCTGTGTGATTGCTGTGAATTAGTAGATTAAATTCTGTGTTAGAAACTGATTGCTGCCATAAAAAGTTAAAAAGAATTTGGTCACCTATTCACCCCCCCTCTAGGTGTTTAAGTACTATACCTTTCAAGTGGTATCAGAGCCAGGTTCCTAAAAAAGGACTAATAGTCTGAGGAGATCCTGTTGGCAGATTCAGTCTAAGTGAATTACAGAATCAAGAAAATCAAAAATCATGGGTTCCACTGAAAATCACAAGGAATTGGGATCCATGAAGCTACCCATATGTAGGAAAGAGATCTTTGGGATCTGGAAGGAAAGGGTAAGGCTATTTATGGAGGCCTCAGACCCTAGAATTTATATCACAGTAAAGGAAGGGCCATATGTGCCCATGAAGGTGTCAGTCTTAGATGCAAATCAAAGAACACCAAAGGATTTCTCAGAAATGGCAAAGCTGGGAGAAATTCCTCCACCTACACTGTTTGACAAACTGCTGTCTTATGAAATGCAGTTGACAGTGAGGAAAGAAGAGGAAAAATCAACAAGAAGTGAACACAAAGAAAGGACAGTGGCCTTCAGAATAGAATCCCCCAGAAGGTACAGAGGTAAATCACCATCTCCACCTCCAAAGATTGCTGAATCTGAGTCAGATGAGTCAGTAAGCACAAAGTCTGAAAGCAGTGAAAGTGATGAGGACTTTGCTGCCTTTACAAGACATTTCCAGAAGTTCTTAAAGAAGAAACAATGGAGGACAAGGCCTTCTACATCACAGGGAAAGGAAGACTCTTATCAGAAAAAGAAGTCTTCAAAGAAAGACAAGAAAAAGTCAAAGTCTAGCAAAGCTACACTATCAAAAATTGTGTGCTATTGCTGTAATAGACAAGGTCATGTGATAGCAGATTGTCCAGAGAAGAGGAAGGAGTCTAGTGACAAGAAAAACACTCTACATAAGGGCAAGAAGGAGAAGTCTTTTGTTACCAAAAAGGACAAGACCCTGTCAGATATCTCTTCTTCAGAAACTGAGTCAGCATATATAGGGCTGTTTACTGAAGAAGAAGAAGAAGAGTTCATGCAGATTATGGAGTCTATATATGAACAAGAAGATAGTCAATGCCAAGGGCTAATGGCATTGACAGAAAGTGACAAAATTCTGGAGCAGCCAGGACCCAGTAAGGTACAAAGTTCAACTTTAAGTTCAGTTTCTTGTGCCAGTACAGAATCAGATTCATCATCATCAAATGATGAGAGTGCATCTGAGTCTGAAGAAGATATTCATCAGCTGATAGATGAATATAAAGTACTGTTGCAAGCTTATAAGAAGAGCAAGTCCCTAGCCAAAAGTCAGGCAAAGGAAATTGCTATTCTCAAAGCTGCTGCAACTGATTTTGAGAAGTTGTTTGATCAAAAACTAAATGAGATAGCCAGATTGAAGCACATAACTGTGATTCAAATGGGAACTATATCATTTAAGAATGATCAAATCAAGAGTCTGGAAATTAATCTTCAGAAGGAGAAGGACTTAGTTGCTAGGTTTTCTAAACCAAAGTCTGTTTTACCCATAATTGATGAATTTATTCATCACAAAGGTAAAGCTGGACTAGGGTTTACTAGACCTGCAAGGACTGTTCAGTCCAAGTCCAAGTCCAAGGGCAAAGCCCCAACACTCAACAAGCCAGCAGTAGATAAAACAACAAAGACAGTACCTAAGCAAAGGTACAATAAGTTTGAGTGTTGGTGCTGTGGCAAGGTTGGCCACTATGCAATGGACTGTTGGCACAATGCTAGTGCCAAAGTGAGTAGCAAACTGGCTGTTGGAAAACCAGCAGGTAGTCTTGTCAGGATGCAAACTAACAAATACCAAGGACCCAAGAATACTTTGGGTTCTAAGGCTCATTAATCTGTTTTGCAGGTGAGTCCAAGTTGCCATGCCCCAATATGGTACTTGGACAGTGGATGTTCCAGACATATGACTGGAACAAGGGGTTTACTAAAGGACTACATTCCAATCAAAGATGGTCCAAAAGTCACCTTTGGTGGTTCTGAAAAAGGAATCATCAAAGGGTTTGGTAACATTTCTAGTAACTTAGTTACCATTACTCAAGTGGCTTATGTTAAAGGGTTGAAACACAACCTAATAAGTATAAGTCAATTAAGTGATGTAGGGTATGACATCTCATTTGTTAAGAATGGTTGTCATATCAAGAGGTCAACTGATCAAGAGATCATTTTGACAGGTTATAGAAAGAGAAATGTCTACTGCTTAGACATTATGTGTGAGACCAATGGTTCTCAAGTATGTCTTGTAGCTGATGAGACAGTCTCTCATTGTGTCAAATGGCACAAGAGGCTTGCCCATCTAAACTACAAGACAATTGACAAACCCTTTAGCAAAGAGTTAGTGAGGAATGGTCCTCAAGTTAAGTGTGTTAAAGATTGTATTTGCTCAGCTTGTCAAAAGGGCAAGCAGACAAGATCCACCTTTAGAAGCATAGAAAACAAAGATGCTGTGAGGTGTTTATACCTCTTACATATGGATCTCTTTGGTCCAATGCCAGTTCACAGCCTAGGTAGGAAGGTCTATACCTTTTTAGTTGTAGATGACTACTCAAGGTTTTCCTGGGTGTTCTTCTTAAGACAAAAATCTGAAACACCTAATGTCTTCTATAGCTTTGTCAAGCAAATTCAGAATGAACTAGACAGTACAGTGGTCAAGATTAGAATTGACCATGGTATTGAATTTCAGTCTGAGAGTATGGCAAAACTATGTGAAGACTTTGGGATATTTCAAGAGTTTTCTTCACCAAGAACACCTCAGCAAAATGGCATTGCTGAGAGGAAGAATAGAACCTTGATTGAGGCAGGTAGAACCCTATTAAGTGATACATCACTACCAGAATATTTCTGGGCTGAAGCAGTTAATACTGCATGCCATGTTATTACTAGGGCTACCATTACTAAAGGCCTCAACAAGACCCCCTATGAGGTTGTGAAAGGCAGGAAACCAAATCTATCCTACTTCAGGATCTTTGGATTGTAAGTGCTTCATACTTAACAATGAAAAGTTTTACTTGACTAAGTTTGCTGCCAAGTCCCAAGAGGGAATTTTTGTTGGGTACAGCAACAATAGTAAGGCTTATAGAGTCTACAACTTGTCTACTCAAGTTGTAGAAGAGACTGTACATGTAGTATTTGATGAAACTAGGCTTATTAACAATGAGTTGTCTAGTAGTGTATGCAGCCCCACAGGTTTAACAAAGAAGATGGACAAGCTCACTCTAGAAGAAGAATCTACTATAAGACAGCAAGTAGAAGACAGTGGCTGTTGTCCAGGGGGAGTACTACATGTACCAAATGTAGAAGAAGTACAAGGAGTACAGCAAGATGATGAAACTGAAGAGGTTCAACCAGAAGTCAGGATGCCTCCAGCCAATAGGCATCTTAGAGATCATCCAGTAGAGCAGATTATTGGAGATCCAAGACAAGGGGTACAAACAAGGAGCAGAAATCTGAATGCAGCAATCTACTCCAGTTTTCTATCTCAAGTTGAACCAAAGAAGTTTGAAGAAGCCATTCTAGATCCACAATGGACTGAAGCAATGCAAGAAGAGCTGAATCAGTTCAAGAGGTGCAAGGTCTGGGAACTTGTTCCTAAACCTAAAGACCACAATATAATAGGAACCAAGTGGATCTACAGGAATAAGATGGATGAACAAGGTGTCATCATTAAGAATAAAGAAAGATTGGTTGCTAAAGGATATAGGCAGGAAGAAGGTATTGATTTTGATCAAACCTTTGCTCCAGTAGCCAGACTGGAAGCCATAAGGATGTTCCTGGCCTATGCAACCTATCAAGGATTCAAAGTTTACCAAATGGATGTCAAGTCAGCATTTCTAAATGGTAATCTTAAAGAAGAAGTCTATGTGGAACAACCCTCAGGTTTTGTTGATTCAACTCTACCTAATCATGTCTATAGACTTAGGAAAGCTTTATATGGGTTAAAGCAAGCCCCTAGGGCTTGGTATGAAACCCTGTCTAGTTTCCTCATTGAGAATAAGTTCACAAGGGGGAAAATAGACAAGACTCTATTCCTTAGGGAATCTAGAGGCAAAGTAATACTAGTCCAAATATATGTAGATGACATTATATTTGGGTCTACTGAAAGTACCCTTTGCTAAAAGTTTGCAAAGCTAATGCAAGGTCAATTTGAGATGAGTAGTATGGGAGAGCTAAAGTTCTTCTTGGGTCTCCAAGTAAGACAGACTAAGAGTGGATTATCCATATGCCAGTCCAAGTTCACCCTAGAACTCATAAGGAAGTATGGTATGGATTCATCCAACACCATGAAGACTCCTATGGGGTCAAGTATGTCTCTTAGCAAGGATGATGCAGGGAAGCCTGTAGATGAAACCTTGTATAGAGGGATAGTTGGCTCCCTATTATACTTGACTGCTAGTAGACCAGATATCATGTATGCTACATGTGTCTGTGCAAGGTATCAAGCCTACCCTAAAGAGTCTCATTTGACATCAGTCAAAAGAATATTGAGATATCTAAAGGGCACTCCTTATCTAGGCCTCTGGTACCCTAGGAATGGGGATTTTGATCTAACAGGTTATTCAGATGCAGACTTTGCAGGATGCAAAGAAGATAGAAAAAGCACTACTGGAACCTGTCAATTCCTAGGTGGAAGACTAATTTCATGGAGTAGCAAAAAGCAAACAAGTGTGGCTATCTCCACTGCAGAATCAGAGTATGTGGCTGCAGGAAGTTACTGTGCTCAACTTCTGTGGATACAACATCAGCTAGAGGACTATGGATTTCAGGTAAGTAGAACTCCACTCTTCTGTGATTCTACTAGTGCTATTTCAATAACCAATAATCCTGTATCCCATAGTAGAACAAAACATATTGAAATTAAATATCATTTTCTTAGGGAGCATGTAGAGAAAGAAGATATTTTACTAGAATATGTTAAAACTGATAATCAACTAGCTGATATGTATACTAAGCCCCTAGAAGAAGCTAAGTTCAATAGGTTTAAAATTGAACTAGGAATGATAAACTTAGAGTAAGTTTATAGAATTGGAAATGGCTAAGTAAAAAGGTGTCGACACACAGAGATCTCTGTGTCGACACAGAAAGTAGGTGTCGACACTTCAGGAAAAAGGTATCGACACATCTAGGAAGTTGGTGTCGATACTTCAGAATATTAGTGTCGACACATGTCAAGTAGGTGTCGACACATCCAAAGTGGTGTCGACACTTAAGTCTTACTCAGAATTCTCTAAGTAAAGTCTCGACTATGTGTCGAGTTAAGTGGTGTCGACACATAAACAAGTGTCGACACATATATCTATTGACTAAAATTTGTGTCGACACATAGGTGTCGAGACATTATAAGTCAGTGTCGACACAATTTGAGTTGGCTGCCCGCCTTTTCATCTTCAAAATTAGAAAGGTATAAATAGGGTTTTGCCTTAGTCTGTCGACACGCTTTCAAAAGTTTCGAGACCAAAACTTGTGTGTCGACACCTCTCTTCTCTCCAGTCAAATTCTTCAAACCCTAATGGCTCCAAAGCTTGAGGAGAACGTCAACGAAGGATATGAGCTGGTGCGCAATGCTTTTGACGATGCCGACCAAGAAATCCAGAATGTCATAACCCTAGTTGCAGACTCGGGGTTGGACTTTCTTGTTTCTGAGCCAACAAAAATCTGGAAAAAGGAAGTTCTGGAATTCCTCAATGGAGCTAAGGTCGACGAATCTGGATTCAACATCAAATCCAGAGTCCATGGTGCAAAGGTGAAGGTATCACCTAAGAGCTTGAGGAAGATTCTAAATCTGCCTAGAACAAAGGAAGAAGAAGAGGTAACTGCTTCCAGGACCAGAGATGCATTGGCATGGTGTGGTCTGGATTCTAAGATGAAGATTGGATCAGTGTTTCTTAGAAAAGGCATGAACAATCAAGGGAAATTCCTTTCTGAGATTGTTGGAAAAATAATATTAAGCAAGCCAGGAGGGCATGCTAGGATATCTGGCTCTATGTTCAGCATTATGACCAGGATTATCTTCACTCTGAACACTGACTGGTCTGTTATAGTGTTTGAGAAAATAAAGGAAAGCTTGAAGAAGCCCAACTTGGGCAGGATCATAAGTCTATACCTAGCTGGTAACATACCAGAGGTTATGCAACAAGCTGCTGGAAGCAAGATCAACCACATGAGAAAAATGGATATGAGAATTTTCTCCAGATGGGACAGGGTGTTGTCTAAAGAGATGCCAACCCCTGAGAAGACAGTTCCTGAGAAAGTATCACCTCCAAAGAAGAAGAGGAAAACTGCTCCAGTGGCTCAAGTTCCATCAAGCAGCTCTGATAGTGAAGAACAAGTGGTCTTCACACCTGATGAAGAAGACACAGGAACTGCTGTGAAGTCTCCAGCACAACAAGTAATTGTTGAAATACAGGGGGAGCTACCTCAAGCTAGCCCCATACACAAGGATCACATCCAGGGGGAGTCTCTAGTTGTAGAAGAATCAACTACACTAGAAAGTGAACAAGCAACCAATACAATACTAGAGGTAATCACTGAACTAAATGCTTTAGATTTTCCTATAGAGGATACTGATTTGTCTGATGTTCATCAGCAAACTCAGCTGGATAGCCAAGTCCCAGATGTTGTCATAGAAGACACATCTGTTGAAGTTGAAGTTACTGATCCAGTGGTTGAAGAGCCAAGACTTTCTCCAGCTCATTCACCCCAAGAATTAACAATGGAAGATTTATTCCTAAATCTGGATCAACAAGACTTTGACAAGGACACTGCTGCTGCTGCAAAGGAGAATGCTTCACTTGAGGGGGAGCAAGTAGTATATGTTGAAGAGCCTGCTAGGCAAGAGACTGTAAAGCCCCAACCTGTTGAGGAACTACCAAAGGAAAGGGTAGATATAGCCAGCTCCTCAGCATCTAAAGATGAGGAGGCTGCAAGGGCAAAGAAACAGAAAATTTATGTATTCAAGAGAAGGAGTCAGAGTTATAAAAAGGCCTTACAATCTATTGCACCTCAACCTATATCACTGCCAGCACCAGCTTTTGATTATAGTGCACTAATGGTTGCTATGCAGATCAAGCTGGATGAGCATAGAAAAGCCATAGAGACTTATGTGGATGAAGGGCAGAAATCATTACAGTTTGATTTGGCCCAGGATATTAAGTCAATAAGATTTGAAATGAATCTTAACAAGAAGGAGATGACAGACTGCTTCCACAAAGGTGGAAATGCAGTGGTGTACTTGGCTACACACCAGGAGAAGATAAAAGCACAAGTGGATGACATAGCTGTGAAGCAAGGTTATGTTCTTGAAAATCAGATAAGAATGAATGACAACCTTACTACATCTCACAATGCAATAGTCACAGAACTGAAGAATCTAGCTGCAGGGCAGACTCCAGCTATAGCAAAGGCAGATTTTGACAAAGTATTCCTAGAAGAAATCACTGCTCTTAAGACTGCCATCCAAGATTCTCAAAAGTTGATAACTGACAAACTCCAAAGGTTAAAACCTTTCTTTAAAGATGGAGTTAATTATTTGGATAATCAAGTACGATTTCAGAAAGATGATGTCAGAGATCATATAGAAAGAGAAGTCATAAAGGGGGAGAGAGTTTTAGTCAAAGCTAGCTCTGATCATGCCAAGTGGATATCTAATTCCATCAGAGCTACACTGGGTTATCCTCCTCTTTGTGATTATGATAATGTTGCTGAATCTGGAATTTGTCCTGCATATTTAGGAGGGGAGCAACCAGAAGTGGCTCAAGTTATCTACCCTCCTCCAGATTTTGACATGATTCATGCTGACATACAGTCCATGTATAGCCCACCTGGGGGCAAGGACAATGTAATTATTGAGAAAGTTGTTCAGCCAATTTCTGAAGCCATGCAAGAGGCACTGCAGAAAGAAGAAGAGACTAGATTGTCTAAGAAGAGGTTCAGGGAGCAAGCTGAACAAAGACCTGACTTTGAGCAGTGGAGCCCCACCTCTAGGAATATTATTTTGACTGCCTGGAAAGCTGCCAAAGATAATGTGCATGACAGGAACAAATGGTTTTCTGAGGCTGAATGAAGGAAACATGAATCAATGCAGGAGGCCATAGTTCAATATAGAAGGAAGGCCAAGATGGGAAAGCTACCTCCTACTACTCTGGAGCCTAGCAAGTACTTTCCTAAGCCTTATCATTATTTTGAAAGGCAAAAGATTAAAGCAGAAGAACTTAAGAAGAAAGATCTGAAAGGCAAGAAGCCTGCTGATGCTGAAGTTGCTGAAGCTCCTGTTCAAGCCAGAGTTCAAGCTGGAAAAGGAATAGTCATTAAGGAGGCTGAACAGAAATAGCTTAGAAAATTTCTTAAGTTTACTATGTATTCTTTTGATATAAAACATTCTGTAAACTTTAGAATTTTGTATATGACAAAGTATTGGAACAATATTTTGCGTGATAAATTTGTTGTGTAATAAATTTGTTTCATAATTGTTCTGTGATGATGTCTATGTATACATGTGTGATTGATACATGTTTATGGTTACCCTGCTATATATAATCCTGCTTTACATCATTTTGTAATTTAATTATGAATGGTGTATATCATTGACTAAGGGTTATGACTTCTCCAAATAGGGAGAGATTGTTGGGTACATTGGTTCTAATGTACCTGATTTGAAGAAGCCTCACCCAACTCAATGATATACATCAAAATGTATTTGATGTGTTTTGAGTTTACTTGTGCAGGCTAAGTATTTACAGGAAAGAAGAAAAAGTTTCTAAGTCCATGTGTCGACACCCAGAGGGAAAGTGTCGACACTTAAGAAGACTTGTGTCGACACCCAGGCAAGCAGTGTCGACACTTGGAGTCATTGTGTCGACACCAGGGATGCTGAGTTGACACCAGACAGAAAGTGTCGACACAAGAAGTTGTGTCGACACTCAGTGAAGAAAAGACAGTGAAGCTGTGTCGACACTTAGCAGTTGTGTCGACACCCAGAAAAACTGTATCTACATCAGAAAGTGTCGACACTTGGAGGCTGTGTCGACACTCAGTAAAAGTCAGCAGAGACTAAGTACAAGTGTCGACACCCAGAACAATGTGTCGACACTCAGCAGAAGAGTCAACACTTGAAGTAAGTATCGACACCAAGAACAATGTGTCGACACTCAGCTGAAGACTCAACACTTGAAGAAAGTGTCGACACAAGGAGCTGTGTCGACACTTAGCAAAGAACAACAAAGTTCAACAAAATATTCTAAGTACAAGTGTCGACACTAAGGAGTTGTGTCGACACTCAGCCAGAGTCTCGGCAGAAGAAGAAAGTGTCGACACACAAAGCAATGTGTTGACACTCAACAAGTATCAACACTGAAGATATGTGTCGACACCAAGAAGCAGTGTCGACACTTAACAATTTCAACACATGAAGATATGTCGACACAAAGGTGTTGTGTCGACACTTAGAAGAATTCAGCAAGATACTGAAGTACAAGTACTTGTGTCGACACTAAATTTTAGTGTCGACACATGAAGAAGAAGTAGTGTCGAGATACAAAATCTACAACACAAGGAGTTGTGTCGATACCTTGTAGACTAGTGTCGACACTTAAGACAACTTGTGTTGACACTTGGTCTATAAGTGTCGACACTTAAAGACAGAAAGTCTCGACACTTAAAGACAGTTACAGAATTTTCAAGAACTGACTGGATGACTTGACAGCTGCCATTCCAGCCGGTCTACAGCACCTGTCAGAGTTGTCAGAATTCAGTTATGAACCGGACCAGCTGGTTACCATGAAGAAGGCCTATAAATAGGCTTATGCTGTCTACAGAAAGTGGTTGTTGAAGTGGTTGAGATTGATGAAGTGGTTCAAGTGATCATTCACAAGAGAAACACACAAGAAGATCTAGCTATCAAGTGAAGATCTAAGAAATTGGAGAGAGAGAGCTCCATCCAAGAAATCAGCTGTTGGAACCCAGCTGAGAAGAAGGATTCAGATTGGTCTGAATCTTAAGAAGCAGAGATCAAGGATCAACTGCAGAGGAATCAGTCTTATTGTGTTCTACTTTCAAGAAGCTTTGAAGAAAGCCAAGTCAGATTTATTTCAGCTGAGTTTTTCCAAGAACTCATCAAGAATCTCACAACTTATCTCTCTTTCATCTAAGTTGTTGAGTTTATACATTTTGTATTCATTATAACTTGTAGGATCCTTAGGGATCTGAGATTGTAAGCCTGCAATTATAAAGGCTGAGGGTAGGAGAGTTAAATCTCTGAGTGTAGGCCTTGGTGGCTGAGTGTAGGCCTTTGTGGCTGAGTGTAGGCCTTTGTGGCTGAGTGTAGGCCTTTGTGGCTGAGTGTAGGCTTTGTGGAAAAGCTGAGTTGTAGGGCCTTGGGCCTGAGGTGTAGGAGCCTGTTTTGGGTTCTGAGTTAGTGGAGAAGTTTGGCCGAATCTAGTACACTGCTAGATAGGCGACGGGGGAAAGTGGATGTACCCAAAGCTTGGGGAACCACTATAAAACTCTGCGTCTACTGTGTGTTTGTGGTTTGCTGTGAATGCTGTGTGATTGCTGTGCAATAGTAGATTAAATTCTGTGTTAGAAACTGATTGCTGCCATAAAAAGTTAAAAAGAATTTGGTCACCTATTCACCCCCCTCTAGGTGTTTAGGTACTATATCTTTCATAGTGAAAAGTGGACTTTTGCATGTGATTCTCCCTTATGGGCACACCATTGATTCCGCAGCTAGTTTTTCCTCAAACTAAGCTCGCGTAGGGTAGCCTAGGGTTTTTGTGGACTTCTTCTCTTTCGATCGATGTTTCCTCTGATACCAGTTTGTAAGACGCCTTTTGTTTTTGCTACGCTACCGGGTCTTATGCCCAGAACCGCCGCTTTACGGTGACACCGTCACTTGGGAGTGTCGCCACTACAAAACATAGATTCTGTCGGCAATGACGATCATCAAGAAGTGGAAGTACAAATGAGATTAAGTCCACAATCACCACGTGTTGGGTACATTGGCTAAATGTACCTAATTTGAAAAAGCCTCACCCAACTCAATGATATACATCATAATGTATTTGATGTATGTTGAGTTTACTTGTGCAGGTTAAGTTATCACTGGACTGAAGCAAAAAGTTTCTAAGTCCATGTGTCGACACCTAGAGGGAAAGTGTCGACACTTAAGAAGACTTGTGTCGACACCCAGACAAGCAGTGTCGACACTTGGAGTCATTGTGTCGACACCTGGGATGCAGAGTCGACACCAGACAGTAAGTGTCGACACTTGGAGCTGTGTCGACACTCAGTGAAGAAAAGTGCAGACAGAAAGTGTCGACACAAGGAGCTGTGTCGACACCCAGTGAAGCTGTGTCTACACCAGAAAGTGTCGACACTTGGAGCTGTGTCGACACTCAGCAAAAGTCTGCAGAGACTAAGTACAAGTGTTGACACCCAGAATAATGTATCGACACTCAACAGATGAGTCAGCACTTGAAGTATGTGTCGACACCCAGAACAATGTGTCGACACTCAACAAAAGAGTCAGCACTTGAAGTATGTGTCGACACCCAGCACAATGTGTCGACACACAACCAGAAGAGTCAACACATGAAGTATATGTCGACACCCAGCACAATGTGTCGACACTCAGCTAAAAACTCTACACTTGAAGAAAGTGTCGACACAAGGAGCTGTGTCGACACTTAGCAAAGATCAGAAAGATCAACAAAATTATTCTAAGTACAAGTGTCGACACTAAGGGAATGTGTCGACACTCAGCTGAAGTCTCAACAGAAGAATCAAGTGTCGACACAAGGAGCTGTGTCGACACTTAACAAGTATCAACATAAAAGACTATGTGTCGACACCAAGAAGCAGTGTCGACACTTGACAGATTCAACACAAGAAGTTGTGTCGACACAAAGGTGATGTGTCGACACTTAGAAGAATTCAGTACAGATAGAAGATCAAGTACTTGTGTCGACACTCAATTTCAGTGTCGACACCTGAAGAAGAATCTGTGTCGAGACATACAAGGAGTTGTGTCGACACCTTGTAGACTTGTGTCGACACTTACACAGCATGTGTCGACACTTGGTCTATAAGTGTCGACACTTTAAGACAGAAAGTCTCGACACTTTCAGACAGTTAGAGATTTTCAAGAAATGACTGGATGACTTGACAATTGCCGTTCCAGCCGGTCTACAGCACCTGTCAGAGATATCAGAAGTCAGTTATGGACCGGACCAGCCGGTTACCATGAAGAAGGCCTATAAATAGGCACCTACAGTTTACAGAAACTGTCGGAGTTGTTGAGGATGATCACATTATTGAAGAACAAGTTATTAAAGTGATACACAGAGTATCAAATCAAGAAGATCTTGTAGTTCAAGTGCAGATCTAAGAAGTTGGAGAGAGAGGGCTCCATCCAAGAAATCAGCCTCTGGAACTAGGCTGAGAAGAAGGATTCAGATTCATTCTGGATCTTAAGTGGCAGAGGTCAAGGAACTACTGCAGGAGGATTCAGTCTTATTCAGTTCTACTCAAGAAGCTTTGAAGAAAGCTAAGTCAGATTGAATCCAGCTGAGTTCTTCCAAGAACTCATCAAGAAACTCTCAACTCCCCTCTTTTATTTCTGAGTTGTTGAGTTAATATTTGTAATACATTTTTATCTTGTAGGATCCTTTGGATCTGAGTGAATTGTAAGCCTATAATTATAAAGGCTGAGGGTAGGGCTTGAGAGCCTGAGTGTAGGAGATTGAGATCTCTGAGTGTAGGCCTTGTTGGCTGAGTGTAGGCCTTGGTTGGCTGAGTGTAGGCCTTGGTTGGCTGAGTGTAGGCCTTGATTGGCTGAGTGTAGGCTTTGGGATAAAGCTGAGTTGTAAGGCTTTGGGCCTGAGGTGTAGGAACCAATTTGGGTTCTGAGACAGTGGAGGAGTTTGGCCGAATCTAGTACACTGCTAGATAGCCGAAGGGGGAAAGTGGATGTACCCATATCTTGGGGAACCACTATAAACCACTGTGTATGCTGTGCTGTGCTGTGATTGTTGCTGTGCATGCTGTGTGTTTGCTGTGATAAAATAGTTAGTATTCTGTGATATAACTGATTGCTGCCATTTAAGTTTAAAAAGGATTAGGTCACCTATTCACCCCCCCTCTAGGTGTTTAGGTACCATATCTTTCAAGTGGTATCAGAGCGAGGTTCCTCAAAAAGGACTAACAGTCTGAGAAGATCCTGTTTGGCAGATTCAGTGTAAGGCAAATCACAGATTCAAGAAATTCAAGAAAATCAAGAAATATGGGTTCCTCTGAGAATCACAAGGAATTGGGTTCCATGAAATTACCCATATGCAGGAAAGAGATCTTTGGGATCTGGAAGGAAAGGGTAAGGCTGTTTATGGAGGCCTCAGACCCTAGAATCTACATCACAGTAAAGGAAGGGCCTTATGTGCCCATGAAGATTTCAGTTTTAGATGCAAATCAGAGAACTCCAAAAGATTTCTCTGAGATGACTAAGGATGAGATTGTCCTAGCCACAATGGACAATAGGGCACAGAACATAATAGTGAGTGTCATTGATGATGCAACTTTTCAGAATCTTATACACTGTAAGACATCCAAAGAGATGTGGGACACTCTTATAGTGTATATGGAAGGATCTGAAGAAGTTAGACAAGATAGAAAATCCTTGCTAAATCAGGAGTATGAGAGTTTTAGACAAGGAAAAGGAGATAGCATAACTGAGTGCTATAAGAAGTTCTACAGAATAGTGAATGAACTCATGTCTTATGGAAGAGAGTTCAGTAACTATGAACTAAATGACAAGTTCTTAAGGTCCCTAACCAAAGATTGGGACACCAAGATCTGTGCCATAAGAGAAATGACTAAGTTGGGGGAAATTCCTCCTCCTACACTGTTTGGCAAGTTGTTGTCATATGAAATGCAATTGATAGTGAGGAAGGAGGAGGAGAAATCAACAAGGACTGAGCACAAGGAAAGAACTGTTGCTTTCAAGACAGAAGTTCCCAGAAAGTGCAGGAATAAGTCATCAACTCCACCTCCAGAGGTAGTTGAATCAGAATCAGATGAGTCAGTCAGCACAAAGACTGAGAGCAGTGAAAGTGATGAAGACTTTGCTGCCTTCACTAGACACTTTCAGAAATTCTTGAAGAAGAAACAGTGGAGGTCAAGACCTTCTTCTTCAAAGGGAAAGGAAGTCTTTTATCAGGAGAAAAAGACTTCAAAGAAAGACAGGAAGAGGACAAAGTCAAGCAAGGCAACTGGATCTAAGATAGTGTGCTATTGCTGCAATAGACAGGGCCATGTTATTGCAGATTGTCCAGAGAAGAGAAAGGAATCTATTGACAGGAAAAAGACTCACTTCAAAGGCAAGAAAGAGAAGTCTTTTGTAGCCAAGAAAGAGAAGACTCTATCAGATATCTCTTCTTCAGAAACTGAGTCTGAGGCTGAAGCCTACATAGGGCTGTTTGCTGAAGAAGAAGAGGAAGAATTCATGCAGATCATGGAGTCTATTTATGAATAAGAAGACAGTCAATGCCAAGGGCTAATGGCTTTGAAAGAGAGTGCCAAAATCCTGGACCAGCCAGGACCCAGTCATGTACAAAGTTCAAGTTTAAATTCAGTTTCTTGTTCTAGTTCAGAATCAGATTCATCATCATCAAGTGATGAGAATGTATCTGAGTCTGAGGATGATATTCATCAGCTTATAGATGAATATAAGGTACTGTTGCAAGCTTACAAGAAAAGCAAGTCCCTAGCCAAAAGTCAGGCAAAGGAAATTGCTGATCTTAAAGCTGGTGCAACAGATTTTGAGAAGCAGTTTGATCAAAAGCTTAATGAGATAGCTAGGCTGAAACACATAACAATGATTCAGATGGGTACTATATCATTTAAGAATTATCAAATTAAGAGTCTGGAGATCAATCTTCAGAAGGAGAAGGACTTAGTTACTAGGTTTTCTAAACCTAAGTCAGTGTTACCTTTAATTGATGATTTTGTTCATCATAAAGGCAAGGCTGGACTGGGCTTTACTAGACCTGCAAGGACTAAGCAGTCCAAGTCTAAGTCCAAGAGCAAAGCCCCCAAATTCAACAAGTCTGCTGTAGATAAGACATCAATGGCTGTACCTAAGCAAAGGTACAATAAGTTTGAATGCTGGTGCTGTGGCAAGGTTGGCCACTTTGCAGTGGACTGTTGGCACAATGTTAGTGCCAAAGTGAGTAGCAAGCTACCTGGTGGAAAGCCAGTAGGTAGATTTGTCAGATTGCAGACAAACAAGTACCAAGGACCCAAGAATTCTTTGGGTTCTAAGGTTCATTAATCTGTTTTGCAGATAAGTCCAAGTGGCCATACCCCAACATGGTACTTGGACAGTGGATGTTCCAGACATTTGACTGGAACAAGAGGATTACTAAAGGACTACATTCCAGTAAAAGATGGTCCAAAAGTAACCTTTGGTGGTTCTGAAAAAGGAATCATCAAAGGATTTGGTAACATTTCTACAAACTTAGTTACCATTACTCAAGTGGCTTATGTTAAAGGGTTGAAACACAACCTAATAAGTATAAGTCAATTAAGTGATGTAGGGTATGACATCTCATTTGTTAAAAATGGTTGTCATATCAAGAGGTCAAGTGATCAAGAGATCATTTTGACAGGTTATAGGAAGAGGAATGTCTACTGTCTAGACATTATGATTGAGAACAATGGTTCTCCAGTTTGTCTTGTAGCTGATGAGAAGGTCTCTCATTGTGTCAAATGGCACAAGAGGCTTGCCCATCTTAACTACAAGACTATTAGCAAACTCTTTAGCAAAGAGTTAGTGAGGAATGGTCCTCAAGTTAAGTGTGTTAAAGATGGTATTTGCTCAGCTTGTCAAAAGGGCAAGCAGACTAAATCCACCTTTAGAAGCATAGAAAACAAAGATGCTGTGAGGTGTTTATACCTCTTGCATATGGATCTCTTTGGTCCAATGCCAGTTCACAGCTTAGGTAGGAAGGTCTATACCTTTGTAGTTGTAGATGACTACTCAAGGTTTTCCTGGGTGTTCTTCTTAAGACAGAAATCTAAAACACCTAGTGTCTTCCATAACTTTGTCAAACAAATTCAGAATGAACTAAATAGTACAATGGTCAAGATTAGAAGTGACCATGATACTGAATTTCAGTCTGATAGCATGAAAAAACTATGTGAAGATTTTGGGATATTTCAAGAATTCTCTTTACCTAGAACACCTCAGCAAAATGGCATTGCTGAAAGGAAGAATAGAACTTTGATAGAGGCTGGTAGGACCCTATTAAGTGATACATCACTGCCAGAGTATTTCTGGGCTGAAGCAGTTAACACTGCATGCCATGTTATAAATAGGGCTACCATCACTAAAAGGCTTAACAAGACCCCCTATGAAGTTGTGAAAGGCAAGAAACCAAACCTATCCTATTTTAGGATCTTTGGTTGTAAATGCTTCATACTTAACAATGGAAAGTCTTACTTAACTAAGTTTGCTGCCAAGTCCCAAGAGGGAATTTTTGTTGGGTACAGCAATAACAGTAAGGCTTATAGAGTTTACAACTTGACTACACAAGTTGTAGAAGAATCAGTGCATGTAGTTTTTGATGAGACTAAACTTATTAATAATGAGTTGTCTAGCAGTGTATGCAGCCCCACAGGTTTGACATAGAAAATGGACAAGCTTACTATAGAAGAAGTGCCTGCTGCAAGACAGCAAGTAGAAGACAGTAGCTGTTTTCCAGGGGGAGAACTACATGTGCCAATTGCTGAAGAAATCCAAGGTATACAGCATGATGCAGATGCTGAAGTGGTTCAACTAGAAGTTAGGATGCCTCCAGCCCACAGGCATCGTAGAGATCATCCAGTAGAGCTGATTATTGGAGATCCAAGACAAGGAGTTCAAACCAGGAGTAGAAACATGAATGCAACAATCTACTCCAGCTTTCTGTCACAAGTTGAACCTAAGAAGTTTGAAGAAGCAATACAAGATCCACAATGGACTGAAGCAATGCAAGAAGAGCTTAATCAGTTCAAGAGGTGCAAGGTCTGGGAACTTGTTCCTAAACCTAAAGACCACAATGTAATAGGAACTAAGTGGATCCACAGGAATAAGATGGATGAACAAGGGGTCATCATTAAGAATAAGGCTAGACTGGTTGCTAAAGGATATATGCAAGAAGAAGGTATTGACTTTGATCAAACCTTTGCTCTAGTAGCCAGACTGGAAGCCATAAGGATGTTCTTGGCCTATGCAACCTATCAAGGATTCAAGGTTTACCAAATGGATGTCAAGTCAGCATTCCTAAATGGTAATCTTAAGGAAGAAGTCTATGTGGAGCAGCCTTCAGGTTTTGTTGATCCAACTCTACCTCATCATGTCTATAGACTTAGGAAAGCTTTATATGGGTTAAAGCAAGCCCCTAGGGCTTGGTATGAAACCCTATCTAGTTTCCTCATTGAGAACAAGTTCTCAAGGGGGAAAATAGATAAGACTCTATTCCTTAGGGAATCTAGAGGCAAAGTTATACTAGTCCAAATATATGCAGATGACATTATATTTGGGTCTACTGAAAGCAGCCTTTGCAAAAAGTTTGCAAAACTTATGCAAGGTCAGTTTGAGATGAGTAGTATGGGAGAGCTGAAGTTTTTCTTGGGTCTCCAAGTTAAACAGACTGAAAGTGGTTTATCCATATGTCAGTCCAAGTTCACCCTAGAACTCATAAGGAAGTATGGTATGGATTCATCCAGTACCATGAAGACTCCTATGGGGTCAAGTATGTCTCTTAACAAGGATGATGCAGGGAAACCTGTAGATGAAACCTTGTATAGAGGGATAGTTGGCTCCCTATTATACTTGACTGCTAGTAGACCTGACATCATGTATGCTACATGTGTTTGTGCCAGGTATCAAGCCTGCCCTAAAGAGTCTCATTTGACAGCAGTCAAAAGAATATTGAGATATCTAAAGGGCACTCCCTATCTAGGCCTCTGGTACCCTAGGAATGGAGATTTTGATCTAACAGGTTATTCAGATGCAGACTTTGCAGGATGCAAAGAAGATAGAAAAAACACTACTGGAACCTGTCAATTCCTAGGTGGGAGACTAATTTCATGGAGTAGCAAAAAGCAAACCAGTGTGGCTATCTCCACAGCAGAGTCAGAGTATGTAGCTGCAGGAAGTTGCTGTGCTCAACTTCTGTGGATACAACATCAGCTAGAGGACTATGGATTTCAGGTAAGTAGAACTCCACTTTTCTGTGATTCTACAAGTGCTATTTCAATAGCTAATAACCCTGTATCTCATAGTAGAACTAAACATATTGAAATTAAATATCATTTTCTTAGGGAGCATGTAAAAAGAGAAGATATTTTACTTGAGTATGTTAAAACTGATAATCAAGTAGCTGATATGTTTACTAAGCCCCTAGAAGAAGCTAAGTTCAATAGATTCAAAATTGAACTAGGAATGATAAACTTAGAATAAGTTTACAGAATTAAAATTGGCTAAGTAAAAAGGTGTCGACATATAGACAAGTCTATGTCGACACAGAATAGTGGTGTCGACACTTCAGGAATAAGGTGTCGACACATCTAGGATGTTGGTGTCGACACTTCAGAATGTTAGTGTCGACACATGTCCAGTAGGTGTCGACACATCCAAAGTGGTGTCGACACTTATGTTTTACTCAGAACTTTCTAAGTAAAGTCTCGACAATGTGTCGAGTTATGTTGTGTCGACACATAACCAAGTGTCGACACATAAAATCTGTTGACTAAACTTGTGTCGACACATATGTGTCGAGACATTATAAGTCAGTGTCGACACTTATTGCCAGTGTCGACACATTTTAAGTTAGCTGTCCCGCCTGTTCATCTTCAAAATTAGAAAGGTATAAATAGGGTTCTGTCTTTGTTTGTCGACACGCTTTCAAAGTTTCGAGACCAAAACTACTGTGTCGACACCTCTCTTTTCTAAAGACAAATTCTAAAACCCTAATGGCACCTAAGCTTGAGGAGAACGTTAACGAAGGATATGAGCTTGTACGCGGTGCGTTCGACGATGCCGATCAAGAAATTCAGGCAGTAGTAACCCTAGTCGCCGACTCTGGGTTAGAGTACTTAGTTTCCGAACCTACTAAGATATGAAAGAAAGAGGTTCTTGAATTCCTTAATGGAGCTGCAGTAGATGAATCTGGATATAGAATCAAATCCAGAGTTCATGGAACTAAGGTCAAGGTTTCACCTAAAAATCTGAGGAAGGTGCTCCAGCTACCAAAAACTCAAGATGAAGAAGAAATTACTACATCCAAGACCAGGGAAGCTCTAACCTGGTGTGGACTTGATCCAAAGATGAAGATAGGATCTGTATTTAACAGGAAAGGCATGAATAATCAAGGAAAGTTCATGTCTGAGATTGTTGGAAAGGTCTTACTCAGTAAGCCAGGAGGGCATGATAGAGTGTCTGCCTCCATGTTCAATATAATGACAAGAATTATCTTTACTCTAAGAACTGATTGGTCAGTGATAGTCTTTGAGAAAATTAAAGAAAGTCTGAAGAAGCCCAATCTGGGCAGAATCATTAGTCTATACCTAGCTGGTGTGATACCAGAGGTAATGAGTACTGCTGCAGGAAGCAAGATAAACCACATGAGGAAGATGGATCAAAGAATTTTTTCTAGATGGGACAGGGTGTTGTCCAAGGAAATGCCAACCCCAGAGAAGAAAGTTACTGAGAAGGAGATTCCTCCAAAGAAAAAGAGAAAAACTGCTCCAGTGGCACAAGAGTCCTCCAGCAGTTCTGAAAGTGAAGAACAAGTTGTTTTCACTCCAGATGACCAAGAGGAAGAGACTGCAGTGAAATCTCCTGCTCCTCAAGAAGCTGCTGAGATCCAGGGGGAGCTGCCTCAAGCTAGCCCCATCCACAGGGATCACAGCCAGGGGGAGCCTCCAGTTGTAGAAGCACCATCTACACTGGAAAGTGAGCAAGCCACAACCATAATACAAGAGGTACTCACTGACCTAAATAATTTAGAATATCTTTTAGAAGATGCTGATTTATCTGATGTTCCTCAGCAAACTCAGCTGGATAGTCCTGTACCAGATGTTGTTGAAGATGACACATCTGCGGTACAAGTGATTCCTGATACAGTGGTTGAAGAGCAAAGACTGTCTCCAGCTTCTTCACCACCAGAATACACAATGGAAGACTTGTTCCTAAATCTGGATCAAGCAGACTTTGATAAGGAAGCTGATACTGCTGAAGGAGAGCATGCTGCTGCTGAGGGGGAGCAAGTGCAAGTTCATGAAGTGCCTGTGAGGCAAGAAACTGAGAAGGCACCTGATGTGCAGCCTGAGAAGCCTCAAAGCCCTAAGGAGAGGGTTGACATAGCCAGCACTTCTGCCTCTGAAGATGAGGAGAGTGCTAGGGTAAAGAAGAAGAAACTGTATGTCTTCAAGAGAAGGAGTCAAAGTTACAAAAAGGCTTTAGAATCAATTGCACCACAGCCTATAGTTCAGCAAGCTCCAACTGCTGATTATAGTGCTTTAATGGTTGCTCTACAGATAAAGTTAGATGAGCAAAGACAGGCAATAAAAAAGTATGTAGATGAAGGGCAAAAGTCATTATAATTTGATCTGGCCCAAGATATAAAGTCTATAAGGTTTGAGATGAACCTTAATAAGAAAGAAATGACTGAATGCTTCCACAAAGGTGGAAATGCAGTGGTGTTTTTGGCAACCCACCAGGAAAAGATAAAGGCACAGGTAGATGATATAACATTGAAACAAGGATATGTTCTTGAAAATCAACTTAGAATGAATGACAATCTTACAGCTTCACATAATGCTATAGTCACTGAGTTGAAGAACAAGGCTGCTGAACCTTCTACATCTTCTGCTACTATTAAAGCTGAATTTGACAAAGCCTTTCAAGAAGAAATTACTGCTGTAAAGACTGCAATCCAAGCCTCCCACAAAGCCATCTCTGAGCAACTTCAAAAGCTCAAACCATTCTTTAAAGATGGCATCAGATACTTGGATAGTCAAATCAGATTTCAGAAGGATGATGTCAGAGATCACATGGCTATAGAAGTCATAAAGGGGGAGAGAGTACTAGTCAAGGCAAGCTCTGAACATGCTAAGTGGATATCAAATTCCATCAGAGCTACACTTGGATATCCTCCTCTGTGTGATGACAATGAGGTTGCTGAATCTGGACTAAATCCTGCTTATTTTGGAGGTGAGCAACCAGAAGTAGCTCAGGTCATTTATCCACCTCCAGACTTTGAAATGATTCAAGCAGATGTGAGCACAATGTATAGCCCACCTGAGGGCAAGGACAATGTCCATATTGAAAAGGTTGTTCAACCTATATCTGAAGCCATGCAAGTGGCTCTACAGAAAGAGGAAGAGACAAGGTTGTCTAAAAAGAGGTTTAGGGAACAAGCAGAACAAAGGCCAGACTTTGAACAGTGGAGCCCTACCTCTAGAAATATAATTTTAACTGCCTGGAAAGCTGCCAAAGACAATACTCATGACAGGAACAAATGGTTTTCTGAAGCTGAATGGAGGAAACATGAGATCAGACAAGAAGCCATTGTTCAATACAGAAGGAAGTCAAAGATGGGAAAGTTACCTCCTACTGCAGTGGAGCCTAGCAAGTACTTTCCTAAGCCATATCACTATTTTGAGAGGCAGAAGATCAAGGCAGAAGAACTCAAAAAGAAAGATCTAAAAGGCAAGAAGCCTGCTGATGCTGAAACTGTTGATGCCCCTGTCAAAGCTCAAGTTCAAGCTGGCAAGGGAATAGTTATCAAGGAACCAGATCAGAAATAGATTAAGAATTTACTTGAAGATTATTTTGTAATCTTTTGAATGTAAAACATTTTTGTAAACTACTGAAAATGTATAAGACAAATGTTAGAACAATATATGATCAATATATTTCATGTTTGTTCTGTGAATGTGTATATGTCTATTTCTTATTTGTTCTGAAATGATGTATGTGTATACATGTTATGTTTACCCTGCTGTACTTTATCCTGCTTTACATCACTTTGTAATTTTTAATTATGAATGGTGTATATCATTGACTAAGGGTTATGACTTCTCCAAATAGGGGGAGATTGTTGGGTACATTGGCTAAATGTACCTGATTTGAAGAAGCCTCACCAAACTCAATGATATACATCATAATGTATTTGATGTATGTTGAGTTTACTTGTGCAGGTTAAGTTATCACTGGACTGAAGCAAAAAGTTTCTAAGTCCATGTGTCGACACCTAGAGGGAAAGTGTCGACACTTAAGAAGACTTGTGTCGACACCCAGACAAGCAGTGTCGACACTTGGAGTCATTGTGTCGACACCTGGGATGCAGAGTCGACACCAGACAGTAAGTGTCGACACTTGGAGCTGTGTCGACACTCAGTGAAGAAAAGTGCAGACAGAAAGTGTCGACACAAGGAGCTGTGTCGACACCCAGTGAAGCTGTGTCTACACCAGAAAGTGTCGACACTTGGAGCTGTGTCGACACTCAGCAAAAGTCTGCAAAGACTAAGTACAAGTGTCGACACCCAGAACAATGTGTCGACACTCAACAGATGAGTCAGCACTTGAAGTATGTGTCGACACCCAGAACAATGTGTCGACACTCAACAAAAGAGTCAGCACTTGAAGTATGTGTCGACACCCAACACAATGTGTCGACACACAACCAGAAGAGTCAACACATGAAGTATGTGTCGACACCCAGCACAATGTGTCGACACTCAGCTAAAGACTCTACACTTGAAGAAAGTGTCGACACAAGGAGCTGTGTCGACACTTAGCAAAGATCAGAAAGATCAACAAAATTATTCTAAGTACAAGTGTCGACACTAAGGGAATGTGTCGACACTCAGCTGAAGTCTCAACAGAAGAATCAAGTGTCGACACAAGGAGCTGTGTCGACACTTAGCAAGTATCAACAAAAAAGACTATGTGTCGACACCAAGAAGTAGTGTCGACACTTGACAGATTCAACACAAGAAGTTGTGTCGACACAAAGGTGATGTGTCGACACTTAGAAGAATTCAGTACAGATAGAAGATCAAGTACTTGTGTCGACACTCAATTTCAGTGTCGACACCTGAAGAAGAATCTGTGTCGAGACATACAAGGAGTTGTGTCGACACCTTGTAGACTTGTGTCGACACTTACACAGCATGTGTTGACACTTGGTCTATAAGTGTCGACACTTTAAGACAGAAAGTCTCGACACTTTCAGACATTTAGAGATTTTCAAGAAATGACTGGATGACTTAACAGCTGCCGTTCCAGCCGGTCTACAGCACCTGTCAGAGATATCAGAAGTCAGTTATGGACCGGACCAGCCGGTTACCATGAAGAAGGCCTATAAATAGGCACCTATAGTTTACAGAAACTGTCGGAGTTGTTGAGGATGATCACATTATTGAAGAACAAGTTATTAAAGTGATACACAGAGTATCAAATCAAGAAGATCATGCAGTTCAAGTGCAGATCTAAGAAGTTGGAGAGAGAGGGATCCATCCAAGAAATCATCCTCTGGAACTAGGCTGAGAAGAAGGATTCAGATTCATTCTGGATCTTAAGTGGCAGAGGTCAAGGAACTACTGCAGGAGGATTCAGTCTTATTCAGTTCTACTCAAGAAGCTTTGAAGAAAGCTAAGTCAGATTGAATCCAGCTGAGTTCTTCCAAGAACTCATCAAGAAACTCTCAACTCCCCTCTTTTATTTCTGAGTTGTTGAGTTAATATTTGTAATACATTTTTATCTTGTAGGATCCTTTGGATCTGAGTGAATTGTAAGCCTATAATTATAAAGGCTGAGGGTAGGGCTTGAGATCCTGAGTGTAGGAGATTGAGATCTCTGAGTGTAGGCCTTGTTGGCTGAGTGTAGGCCTTGGTTGGCTGAGTGTAGGCCTTGGTTGGCTGAGTGTAGGCCTTGATTGGCTGAGTGTAGGCTTTGTGATAAAGCTGAGTTGTAAGGCTTTGGGCCTGAGGTGTAGGAACCAATTTGGGTTCTGAGACAGTGGAGGAGTTTGGCCGAATCTAGTACACTGCTAGATAGCCGAAGGGGGAAAGTGGATGTACCCATATCTTGAGGAACCACTATAAACCACTGTGTATGCTGTGCTGTGCTGTGATTGTTGCTGTGCATGCTGTGTGTTTGCTGTGATAAAATAGTTAGTATTCTGTGATATAACTGATTGCTGCCATTTAAGTTTAAAAAGGATTAGGTCACCTATTCACCCCCCTCTAGGTGTTTAGGTACCATATCTTTCACCACGTATATAATTATGTGTATAAATCACAGCAGGTCCACAAGGATAAAGTGCTGACATAGAATAATAATGCAGAAATATAAACAGGCTCATGCCTGGTACATCATATCCTCACTATAACACTCTCTCACGGAAGCTAAGTAAATAACACTCACAGAGCCAGATTGACCCGTCCTGGGGCCACTTCCAGCCTAATTTTCTGGCCACCCAGCCACCTCCCTGGCCAGCCACTGCCACCACCACCTCCGTTGAGGTGGGGGCTATCGATGGGCGATAATACGACCGCTGGAGGGGCCGTTTCTGTAATGACCCCAGGGCCGAGCTCAGAGGCCCATGGGCTTGTCTCGTTCTGGACATCGCTACCGGCCTGCAGCCCAAGCACCCCAAAGCCTCTCCGCGCCTGTTTCTCGGCAGCGGTGCATTGTTGAGGCCAGATCTTGAACCCGCAACCCCCTTGATAGGCAACCTTCAACAGTTCCTATCACCAACTGAGCTGCAACTCAGTTGGTGATAGGAACTGTTGAAGGTTGCCTATCAAGGGGGTTGCGGGTTTAAGACCTGGCCTCAACAATGCACCGTGTCCGAGAAACAGGCGCGGAGAGGCTTTGGGGTGCTTGGGCTGCAGCCCGATAGCGATGTCCAGAACGAGAGAAGCCCATGGGCCTCTGAGCTCGGGCCTGGGGTCGTTACATAAAAACTGCACTTTTTATGTAACGACCACAGGCCCGAGCTCAGAGGCCCATGGGCTTGTCTCGTTCTGGACATCGCTACCGGGCTGCAGCCCAAGCACCCCAAAGCCTCTTCGCGCCTGTATCTCAGCCGTGGTGCATTGTTGAGGACAGGTCTTGAACCCGCAACCCCCTTGATAGGCAACCTTCAACAGTTCCTATCACCAATTGAGCTTTTATGGAACAACCCCAGACCCGAGCTCAGAGGCACATGGGCTTGTCTCGTTCTGGACATCGCTACCGGGCTGTAGCCCAAGCACCCCAAAGCCTCTCCGCGCCTGTTTCTCGGCCGCGGTGCATTGTTGAGGCCAGGTATTGAACCCGCAACCACCTTGATATGCAACCTTCAACAGTTCCTATCACCAACTGAGCTGCAACTCAGTTGGTGATAGGAACTGTTGAAGGTTGCCTATCAAGGGGGTTGCGGGTTCAAGACCTGGCCTCAACAATGCACCGCAGTCGGGAAATAGGCGCGAAGAGGCTTTGGGGTGCTTGGGCTGCAGCCCGGTAACGAAGTGCAGAACGAGACAAGCCCATGGGCCTCTGAGCTCGGTCCTGGGGTCGTTGCATAAAAAGTGCACTGTTTATGTAACGACCCTAGGCCCGAGCTCAGAGGCCCATGGGCTTGTCTCCTTCTGGACATCGCTACAGGGCTGCAGCCCAAGCACCCCAAAGCCTCTCCGCGCCTGTTTCTCGGCCGCGGTGCATTGTTGAGGCCAGATGTAACGACCCCAGGCCCGAGCTCAGAGGCCCATGGGCTTATCTCATTCTGGACATCGCTACCAGGCTGCAGCACAAGCACCCCAAAGCCTCTCCGCACCTATTTCTCGGCCGCGGTGCACTTTTTATGTAACGACCCCAAGCCCAAGCTCAGAGGCCCATGAGCTTGTCTCGTTCTGGACATCTCTACCGGGCTGCAGCCCAAGCACCCCAAATCCTCTCCGCGCCTGTTTCTCGGCCGTGGTGCATTGTTGAGGCCAGGTCTTGAACCCGAAACCCCCTTGATAGGCAACCTTGAACAGTTCCTATCACCAACTGAGCTTTTATGTAACGACCCCAGGACCATGCTCAGAGGCCCATGGGCTTGTCTCGTTCTGTACATCGCTACCGGGCTTCAGCCCAAGCACCCCAAAGCCTCTTCGCGCCTGTTTCTCGGCCGCAGTGCATTGTTGAGGCCAGGTCTTGAACCCGCAACCCCCTTGATAGGCAACCTTCAACAGTTCCTATCACCAACTGAGCTACAGCTCAATTGGTGATGAGAGTTGAAAGAACTCAATAGTTAAGCGTCCTCGGGCTGGAGTAGTACTGAGATGGGTGACCTCCTGGGAAGTCCCCATAGTGCGGGCTTGACTATCAAGTTTACCTCATCAAAGGGAGGCTGTGGACACCAACAACCCGCCTGTGGAGGGAGAGGGGTTGGGGTGCTTGGGCTGCAGCCCGGTAGCGTCGCCTAGAGCGGAGCCGTAACGTTGTCGCGTTGGATCGGCTAGGGGCGTTACAATAAAAAGTGCACTTTTTATGTAACGACCCTAGGCCCGAGCTCAGAGGCCCTTGGGCTTGTCTCGTTCGGGACATCTCTACCGGGCTGCAGCCCAAGCACCCCAAAGCCTCTCCTGTAACAACCCCATCCGTTCATATGGTATATTCTAGAAGGTCCGGCCGGGGCCCCACAGTATATATCACAAAACAGATGGTGAAGGTACAGGATGATACCAGAGTAGCGCATCGCACCTATCACAAATCATTCTAGCGGAAGCCTAGACTACAACTGGAACTCCTCATGAATGTCCAAACATAAAACTCCACATTTTATACAATATAGGAATGTCTTACAACAAGTACAAAGAGTTGGCCTTATGGCCTTTACATGGCTTTCAAACAGTGGCCTAAAACAATTGGCGCGCAGGCCGACCACCCGAAAAGAAAACACACAACATAACATAGAGCCTTCGAGGGCTCACAACAGGAGCAGCAACAACAGCAGCTACATCAACCTCTATGCGTCCCGCTCGGCTCTCCAGCACCTGTCCAGGGACAATCCACCCAACGGTGGCAAACAAAAGCAACGGTCAGCGTTCAGCTGACCAAATTATAACGACCCTACCCCTTCTCTCGGGGCAGCGGTATTCTTCCCTGCAAGCATATTATATCACAAGTATGGCAAGATATATCATCAAAATGTGATTTGACGCACACAAGCCATCACAACCGTTCGCCACCCGGCCCAACGGTCCGTGCACTCAGGGCACATTCTTGGTGTTCTGGTAAAGCTCTTGCCCACCACCGTCTCCGGGTCACAACCCAACGGTAAATCGCTTGAGCATTTTCTCCATGGCGTGCAGTCGGAGTTAGTCTTCCTACACCGGGATGGCCCGTAGCCCCCCATTGTGTCATGGCGCGCAGGACGAAGACTCTTGCTATGCGCTCCAACAGACCGCACCTTTTGGTCTCACGTCGGACGGACATAGCGCAGGTCGGATCCTCCACCCCCCGTTGCTCAAATCGCCTTGCCTTCTCCGAGTACAGCGTACTCATGGCTATATCAAAGGCGCGGGTTGATAATACGGTTTGCAGTCAATTTTATTAGGATATTTTCGGGGTTTTAGAGCAAATCATGTCTTGTAAAGTACTTGTTTTGATTCCCCTTTGTATATATTTTTGTCGCTAATGCATTTTTTCTGCTTTTGCAGGTTTTCACGGCTTTCAGCCGAAGTTTGCTGTGACACGCCCCAAGGTCACGTCCTACCAGGGCGTGTACCTAGGGCGTGTAACCCAGAGGAATGAAGCAATTGGTCCGAAACTGCATTCCGTGGAAACTTAGTGTACATGCCCTCGGTCACGCCCGTGTCACACCCGACACGGGCGTGTACTAGAGGCGTGTCCCCAGGTTCCGAGGAATCGCCGCAGCGCGCTCGTTTTTCCCGCTCCACCGTCGCACCGAAAGTGTCACGCCCCAGGGTCACGCCTGACCCGGGCGTGACATATGGGCGTGTACTTCAGCAATTCCACCCGTCACCTCCAGCATTCAATTTCAGCTCAACAAAGTCACGCCGCAAAGAACACGCCCCAGGTACACGCCCTACCAGGGCGTGACTTGTGGGCGTGTACCGCAACTACTTCGTCAGAATTCAATTCCTGCCCGAAAAAGTCGCGCCGAATGTGTCACGCCCCAGGGTCACGCCCGACCAGGGCGTGACAGGGGGGCGTGACCCGACCTGAAAAATTCTATAAATAGAGCCCAACTCTAAGGGTTCAGGGACACCTTTTGCTTTGAGAGGGGAGGTTCTGTCCTTTGTATTTCTGAACGTTTTAAGCATGTCTTTCCATTTTTAGTTCTTAGTTGTAGCTTTATGCTTTCCCTGTAGTAGTTCCTAGCTTCGTTCTGTAGTATAATGTTAATGATAGCGTAGTTTACCTTTCCATGCACTTGTAATCGCTGGTTTTCATGTTGTAAGATCCCTGTTTCTATTAATAAAAAGTGTTGTTTTCTTTTACGTTTCTGCTCCGTTTTCATTATTCTTCTTCTACTCATCCCCCCTCTTCCTCCTCACCATGATTAACTAATCCTCCATGTACTCGATCTTAATGATCCGAGGTTCGAGTGATTAGGTTATGATGCTTTGAATCTTACCTCTTCTTTTTAGGGTTTAGCCTTGAATTACTCTTGATTTATCACGGGTTGGAGGTATATCATCGATATATACTCTCCACCTTTGCTTTCATTCTGGGCTAGCCGAGAGGCCGAAAGTTTGAAATGAGTACTCAAGAGTAAAGGGAGTTGTTCGCACCCCTCGAGAGAGGCAGACGTTCAAATCTCCCGGATTGGAGTAAAATCCATTTGAGGGGTTCACCGCGTAAAGCGAGTTTTAGGCCTTCGATTTAGGTGAAAGTCGGTCGGACCTTCCTAAACTCAGTTAGGCACGGCCTTCGAGAGAAGCGTGTCAATATTCATGGAACCTCCACGGTCAAGGACCTTTACCCTAATTAGCTTAGGTTTATTTATCGTATTTTTCTAACCACTCTTGCCGAGGTGATTTCTGATCGAGTGCATTTTCCCCTTCATCGTTATTAAGCTTGAGTTAATCGCTCTTTTAGCTCTCTTTAACTTTTCATGCAAGTAGCTCTCTTTCATTGCAAGTAGTTCTCTTCCTTTAGCACGTTTAGCTTTCTTCTAAAAAAACTTAATTTTTCCGTCGATAAAATAATAGATTTCGTGTGAGTAAGCTTACTCAACTGTTCCCGGATTTCAATACGACACTTGTGTCCCCTAGCTGCATTTCGATAGGTATACTTGCCTTGATGAATTGTTAGTTTGGTTATTTTCTCCTTGCAGATATCTAAGAGACAATCAAGTTTTTGGCGCCGTTGCCGGGGAAGCAACGCTCGTTGATAAATTGAAAACGCGAATATATTAATTTTATCACTTCTCTTTCTCAGCCTCCTTCTTAATTTTTTTTCGCCTACTCACTTGAGTTAAATGGCTGGATTTTGTTAAGTGTGCGTATTTTTAATTTTTTCCGCCTACTCACTTGAGTTAATTGGCTGGATTTTGTTAAGTGTGCGTATTTTTAATTTTTCCGCCTACTCACTTGAGTTAATTGGCTGGATTTATTTCAAGCAAGTGTGCGTATTTTTATTTTTCCGCCTACTCACTTGAGTTAATTGGCAGGCTTTATTTCAGTAGAGTGTGTTTACTTTCTGTAGAGTGGGTGTGTTTTAATTTTCTGTCGAGTGCGTGAGTGTAGCTTTTATTTTCCGCCTACTCGCTCAGAGTTAAATGGCTGGATTTTAATTACCGCCGACTTAATAGAAACACACTTCACAAATTTTTCTACACCACCTAACTCTCTCGAAAAGGGCAAAGTGGCTCTAAATGCCACTATCTTGTCTAGTACCTTGCGAACCCTTCACCGGGTAGCCCTTGGGAAGTTCGGGAGTTAAAACATAAAAAATCTATTTCAAAAAAAAAAATTTTCGAACTTCATTAGCTCTTTTATTTTCTAGTCTTTCTTCTCCTCTCTTCTTCTAGTGTATGACCCGCGGAATTCCGTCGGTTACTTTGGACCTGGACCACGAAATTGAGCGTACTCTTCGGAGAAGATCGCGATTTCAAGGCCCTACTACCCAAGTGCCGGTTGAGGATTCCGAGTCATTTTCTACCTTAAGAATGGCAGAACCCAACGTGGAGGAAGCCGTGCATAGGCCTATGTCCTATTATGCACGACCGAATCTCGAGGGTACAGAGACTAGTATAGTTCGCCCTGCAATAAATAATAATAATTTCGAACTGAAGCCTAGCATAATTCAAATGGTGCAGCAGTATGTGCAATTTGACGGTCTTCAAGATGAAGACCCGAACGCACACATAGCCAGCTTTCTTGAGATTTGTGACACCTTCAAGATAAATGGTGTCACAAATGATGCTATTAGGCTAAGATTATTTCCTTTCTCTCTTAGAATTAAGGCTAAGCAGTGGCTGAACACCCTTCCTAAAAATAGCATAACTACTTGGACGCAATTAACTGAAAAATTTTTGGCCAAGTATTTTCCGCCTGCTAAAACTGCTAAACTTAGGAATGACATTTCTGCCTTTGGACAAATAGACTCTGAGACCCTTTACGAAACTTGGGAAAGATTTAAAGAATTATTAAGACGATTCCCACATCACGCTCTGCCTGTATGGTTGCAGGTGCAGACGTTTTATAATGGGCTAAATCAAAGCACGAAGCAAATGATAGACGCAGCTTCTGGGGGTACTTTAAACCATAAGACCCCGGAAGCAGCTCTTGAGCTGTTTGAAGACATGGCCATGAACACTTACCAGTGGAATGTGCCTAGGTCCCGCCCAAACAAACCTGCAGGTCTCTTTGAAGTGGACAACGTCTCCCAACTCGCACTGCAAGTTGAAATATTAAGCAAAAAAATTACGGAGATGACTGCTGCCTCCGCCCCTCAGGTATGGGAATCTGCAACTCCTCCCGCCAAACATTTGTATTATGTAAATAATATGCCTAGAACTGCTTTTAATAATTTTTCTGCTGCGAATTATCATCCTCCTGGTTTTAATTTTCCGAATAGTTATAATCCCGCGTTAAGAAATCATCCGAATTTTTCGTGGAGCAATCCATCGAATGCTGTGCGCCCGCCACCGCAAAGTGATTTTTCTGCACCACCACCACCTACTGAAAGTTTTCCAAAACCTCCAAATTTGGAGGAAATGTTTTCAAAATACATGAATGCTAATGACGCTACGATTAGGACCTTAACCGGAAGTGTTAAAAATTTAGAAAATCAGGTAGGACAGCTCGCTAAAATGATTTATGAGCGACCCGTAGGGTCTCTTCCTTCCAATACTGAGCCCAACCCGAGAGAGAAAGCGAAAGCTATAACTCTTCGGAGTGGGAAGAAAGTTCCTGGTATGGTAAGTGAAGAACCCGAGGCAAGCTCCGCTCCCGTTTTAAAAAATCAAAGCTCCGTTCCCGTTTTAAAAATTCCACCCTCTGCCGAAGAAATTATCACCCCTATCGTAGAAAAAGAACTCACTCCACCACCCACCTTTAAAAATAATCCATCCCCGCCATACCCTTCCGAACTTAATAAACAACGACAGGATGATCAATACACCCGTTTTTTGGAAATGTTTAAACAAATCCACGTAAATCTGCCTTTCCACGAAGCCATATCCCAGATGCCGAAGTACGCAAAATACCTTAAGGACCTCCTAACTAACAAGAAGAAATTAGAGAACCTTTCGCATGTCACGTTAAATGTCGAATGCTCGGCGGTTTTGAAAAACACGCTTTAGCCCACACGCTTTAGCCGACCTAGGTGCGAGTATTAATCTTATGCCCTTCTCGTTGTTTAAAAAGTTAGGAATTGGTAGTCTCAACCCCACACGCATGAGTATCCAGCTCGCCGACAGATCAGTCAAATACCCTTTAGGAATAGTGGAGGACGTCCTAGTCAAAGTTGACAAGTTCATCTTCCCGGTGGACTTTGTCATTTTAGACATCGAAGAAGACGTCGAGGTTCCCCTGATCCTTGGCCGACCCTTCCTTGCCACCTCCCGAGCTATCATTGATGTAAGCAATGGCAAGCTCTTCCTTCGAGTGGGCGACGATGAGGTAACTTTCTCTATCACCCCCTCGATGAAGAACACACTAGCTAATGATGACTCCTGTTTTTTCATGGATACCGTAAGTGAAGAATCCTTCTCTCCCACCTCTGATTTTGAAAAAGAATTTTCCAATTTTTGTTCCTCTCCTACTCTTCCAACTGAATCTCTACACCTAAGTGAAGAATCCTCCACCCGCCCCTCTGATTTTGAAAAAGAATTTTTTGATTTTTGTTCCTCTTCTACTTTTCCAACTGAATCGCTGCACGAAGCCTCCATGGCCGCTAGCAACACCCCTTTTAATTTTACATATAAAAAAGTGTACGAGGACATAGTTTTTGAAAAAGAACAAATTTCCAAGACCTCATATGATGACCCCCCTACCTTGGAACTGAAAGAACTACCAGAGCATCTTCAATACGCTTTCTTAGAAAAGGACTCCAAGCTGCCTGTCATAGTTTCGGCCTACCTCACGGATGCACAAAAGGATAAACTTCTTTCAATTTTACAAAAGCATCGCCAAGCTATTGCTTGGCAGATATCTGATATTAAGGGCATAAGCCCATCTTTCTGCACTCATAAAATCTTAATGGAAGATAATTCACGTAACTCTATACAACCTCAGCGCCGTATAAACCCAAACATGAAAGACGTAGTTAAGGGCGAGGTTATGAAATTGTTAGACGCATGAATTATCTATCCTATATCCGACAGTAAGTGGGTTACCCCAGTACAGGTAGTACCAAAGAAGGGAGGGATAACGATCGTAAGTAATGAAAATAATGAATTAATCCCGACTCGGACGGTGACCGGATGGCGAATGTGTATAGATTACCGTAAGTTGAATGACGCCACCCACAAGGATCACTTCCCCTTGCCGTTCATTGATCAAATTTTAGAACGACTTTCTGGACATAGCTTTTATTGTTTTCTCGATGGCCTCTCGGGGTATCTTCAAATCCCCATCTCCCCCGAGGACCAGGAGAAAACTACGTTTACTTGTCCCTTTGGCACCTTCGCCTACCGAAGAATGCCGTTTGGATTGTGCAATTCGCCAGCTACATTCCAACGATGTATGCTCGCCATCTTTGACAAGTACGTAGAGAGCATTATGGAAGTTTTCATGGATGATTTCTCCGTGTTCGGGAATTCCTTCGATAGTTGCTTAGAGAACCTTGAAAAAGTCTTAGAGCGATGCGAAGAAACTAACCTCGCCCTAAATTGGGAAAAATGTCATTTTATGGTGAGGGAAGGGTTAGTTTTGGGACATAAAATTTCTGAAAGGGGTATTGAAGTAGACGTTGCGAAAATAGAAGTTATCGAGAAGTTGCCGCCACCTACGAACATAAAAGCTATAAGAAGTTTCCTGGGTCATGCGGGTTTCTATCGACGCTTCATAAAGGACTTTTCCAAAATCACCAAGCCCCTTACCCATCTCTTAGAAAAAGACGCCCCATTCATCTTTGATGACCTCTGCCTAGCTGCCTTCAATTTAATAAAAGAAAAATTAGTTAATGCCCCAATCATGATAGCTCCGGTGTGGGATCTTCCATTTGAGATAATGTGTGATGCGAGTAGTTTTGCGGTGGGAGCCGTACTAGGTCAACGTATTTCCAAAAACTTCCACCCCATTTATTACGCTAGTAAAACACTCAAATCTGCACAGGAAAATTACACCACAACCGAGAAGGAGCTATTAGCTGTAGTATTCGCTTTTGACAAATTTCGCCCTTATATTACTCTTTCGAAAATTATTGTTTTTACGGACCACTCGGCCCTCAAATATCTTCTCTCTAAAACGGATGCCAAGCCTCGCTTGATTCGCTGGGTCTTACTCCTCCAGGAGTTTGACTTAGAGATCCGTGATAAGCGAGGTGCCGAGAACTTGGCCGCCGACCACCTTTCGCGCCTAGACAACCCGTTTATAGAACAATTAGACGAAAATTCTTTTCATTACTATTTCCCTGATGAGAAGCTGTTCATAATTAACACATCTACTTCTCCTTGGTTTGCCCGCATCGCCAACTATCTAGTGGCCCGTGTGCTCCCAAAAGAGTTTTCATCTCAGCAAAAGAAGAAATTCTTTTCTGAGTTAAAGAACTACTTTTGGGAGGACCCGCATCTTTTTAAAGTCTGTGCAGACCAAGTGATCAGGAGGTGTGTTTCCTTTGATGAAGGATTAGATATTATTAAACATTTGCATGAAGGACCGATAGGTGGGCACTATCAAGCTGCTCGCACCGCTCACAAAGTGTTAAGCGTAGGTTTTTACTGGCCTACCCTGTTTAAAGACGCGTATGCCTTTGTGAGTAGGTGTGATAGTTGCCAACGGTCGGGGAATATTTCGAATAAAAATGAAATGCCACAAAATTATTTCCTAGAGTGCGAAGTTTTCGACCTCTGGGGGATTGATTTTGTCGGCCCTTTTCCTTCTAGCTTCGGGAATAAGTACATTTTAGTTGCCGTTGATTATGTTTCGCGTTGGGCCGAAGCCCAAGCTCTTCCTACGAATGACGCCCGAGTCGTAGTTAATTTCCTAAAAAATTATTTTCTCGATTCGGTACGCCGCGTGCTATCGTTAGTGATAGGGGTTCCCATTTCTGTAACGCACAATTTTCAAAAATTCTAACTAAATATGGCGTTACTCATAAGCTTTCCACTGCCTACCACCCCCAAACTAACGGACAAGTCGAAGTAGTGAATAGAGAAATAAAAAGAATTTTAGAAAAGACTGTTTCAACATCTAGAAAAGACTGGTCAGCCAAATTAGGCGATGCTCTATGGGCCTACCGAATAGCGTACAAAACCGCCCTCGGATGTACGCCATATCGGTTGGTTTATGAAAAATCGTGTCATTTACCCATAGAGTTAGAACACCGCGCCTTTTGGGCCTTACGATTTTTAAACTTCGATCCCCACTCTGTCGGCAATTTTAGAAAATTTCAACTTAACGAACTCGACGAGTGGCGCTCTTACGCATATGAAAATAACAGACTTTATAAAGAGCGGACGAAGCGTTTACACGATCGACATCTTAGACACCCAAAAATCTTTAAGCCGGGCGACCAAGTGCTTCTTTATAATTCTCGTTTACGTTTATTCCCGGGTAAATTAAAATCACGTTGGTCTGGGCCTTTTACTGTTTTAGAAGTCTTTTCTTATGGTACTGTTTTAATTTCCCACCCTGATAAGGGTACTTTCAAAGTGAATGGTCAGCGTGTTAAACTGTATTTCTGTGATGATGTCAGTCTCAACCCTGTTAACTCTATCTTTCCGGTCCTGACATTTGATTAATCTGAACTTTCATTTTCTTCAAAACTCTGACTTTTTTTCGAACTTTATTTTTAAACATTATTTGGGACAATCTTATTTTGATGCGTCGAGCTCAAACGACGCTTTAAACAAAGAGCGCTCTTGGGAGGCAACCCAAGTTATCTTTTTCTGTTTTCTTTATTTTACACTTTTTGCCCCGAATGGCTCCGGCAAGCTGAAACTTCTGCGATCGCCTGCTCCAACGGTTCTGCTTCCATGACAAAGTCCACCGGACGACGTTTCATGCAGATCCACAGCACAGGCATGGAGGAGTGGCATCACTCAGCTTGCCCTACAAAATAAAACCGGGGAAGTACTTGCTTTTCAATTTTGTCTTTTATTTCTGTACTTTACTTTTCTCTCGTTCTCCGACCTCCTTCTCCATTGAGGACAATGTAGATTTTAAGCTTGGGGGATATGAGTTCCTCTTTTTTGCTTTTTGTAAATATCCAAATAAATCCAAAAATATTCAAAAAATTTCAAAAAAATTATTATATATATATAGCTGCATTTTGGTATTTCAATAAGTACCCCATATTTATGATTTGTTTTTCTCAAACTTCTTTATAAACAACGTAGTTAATTATAATTTTTCTAATTATTCTTTTTAATCATATTTCACAAGTAAAATGTTGGCCATGCTGTGTTTCTAATTCACGGTAGCATGTTAAGGTAAAATATTTCTAAAAAATGTGCATTTCTATTATGGTTTTACGTTCTTTATTTTCTTTACTTTCTCTAAAAATTTATCATCCATTATTTTCCTTTTCGTCTTTAGATCATTTTTGTAAGAACAAATTTTGAATAACGTAGTAGATATGAACGATCCAAGTCACATATTATTTTTATTTTCAAGATAATTTCATCAATCTTCTTTTATTATCTCGAACTTGCTTTTTGAAATTTATCAACTCTATGTTTTAAATAAATTTTTTTTAAAAAAAGCGTGAAAATGATTTAGGCCATTTTTGTTTACGTTTGAGCTTTCCTGCCAACCTAAAATCTTTTACCACTAGTTAGCCGCTTTTGAGCCTTTTTTCCAAATTCATTTGATAACTCCACACAGCATTTCATTTTCACCAAAGCCCAAATTCCTACCTATCTAATCATGCTAATTTTTTTGATAGGAAATTTTGTGTTATCTTTGGAGAAATTGTTGAAAAAAGTGTACTCAAAAGCAATGTATTGAAAAAAAAAAAAAAAAAAGAGAAAAAATGAATGAAAATAATAATAATAATAAAAAGAGATAAATAATCATAAAGAAAAAAATAAATTTATTTATACATATTTTGTTTAAAATAAATTTTTTTTTGAAACTCGTTGTTTTGGTTTAGTGTGATTTTTAAGCCTCCATGTTTATATTTGAATTCCACTCCTATTCATATTCCTAAACCAAACGTTTCGGTCCTTTTAAGTCCTTTTGATTCACGCCTTTTTTTTTAATTTTATTTAACAACTAAGAAAAGAAGAAAAATAAATCAGTTTTAGTTTTGGATTTAAACTTAGATTTTTGTTATTTAATTGATATAATTATAATGCGTTGCTTGGATCTAGTAATAACTCAATACGTTCTTTTCATTTTCATTATCTTGCTCAAATCTATTTAAAGAATTTCTTCAAAATTCTGGATGATTTATTTTTATTAAGTAAAGTTTATAAAAGTTAAACCATACCTAAATAATTGTTTTAGATTTACGTTTTACATTCTCCCTGCCAAGAATTTCGCATAGTACTTGTGTGAGTATGATTAAAACTTTTTGAATTAGTCACTTTTTATGATTAGCTAGTCTTTATATCTTTGCTTGGGGACAAGCAAAACTTAAGCTTGGGGGAATTTGATAATACGGTTTGCAGTCAATTTTATTAGGATATTTTCCGGGTTTTAGAGCAAATCATGTCTTGTAAAGTACTTGTTTTGATTCCCCTTTGTATATATTTTTGTCGCTAATGCATTTTTTCTGCTTTTGCAGGTTTTCACGGCTTTCAGCCGAAGTTTGCTGTGACACGCCCCAAGGTCACGCCCTACCAGGGCGTGTACCTAGGGCGTGTAACCCAGAGGAATGAAGCAATTGGTCCGAAACTGCATTCCGTGGAAACTTAGTGTACACGCCCTCGGTCACGCCCGTGTCACACCCGACACGGGCGTGTACTAGAGGCGTGTCCCCAGGTTCCGAGGAATCGCCGCAGCACGCTCGTTTTTTCCGCTCCACCGTCGCACCGAAAGTGTCACGCCCCAGGGTCACGCCTGACCCGGGCGTGACATATGGGCGTGTACTTCAGCAATTCCGCCAGTCACCTCCAGCATTCAATTTCAGCTCAACAAAGTCACGCCGCAAAGAACACGCCCCAGGTACACGCCCTACCAGGGCGTGACTTGTGGGCGTGTACCGCAACTACTTCGTCAGAATTCAATTCCTGCCCGAAAAAGTCGCGTCGAATGTGTCACGCCCCAGGGTCACGCCCGACCAGGGCGTGACAGGGGGGCGTGACCCGACCCGAAAAATTCTATAAATAGAGCCCAACTCTAAGGGTTCAGGGACACCTTTTTCTTTGAGAGGGGAGGTTCTGTCCTTTGTATTTCTGAACTTTTTAAGCATGTATTTCCATTTTTAGTTCTTAGTTGTAGCTTTATGCTTTCCCTGTAGTAGTTCCTAGCTTCGTTCTGTAGTATAATGTTAATGATAGCGTAGTTTACCTTTCCATGCACTTGTAATCACTGGTTTTCATGTTGTAAGATCCCTATTTCTATTAATAAAAAGTGTTGTTTTCTTTTACGTTTCTGCTCCGTTTTCATTATTCTTCTTCTACTCATCCCCCCTCTTCCTCCTCACCATGATTAACTAATCCTCCATGTACTCGATCTTAATGATCCGAGGTTCGAGTGATTAGGTTATGATGCTTTGAATCTTACCTCTTCTTTTTAGGGTTTAGCCTTGAATTACTCTTGATTTATCACGGGTTGGAGGTATATCATCGATATATACTCTCCACCTTTGCTTTCATTCTGGGCTAGCCGAGAGGCCGAAAGTTTGAAATGAGCACTCAAGAGTAAAGGGAGTTGTTCGCACCCCTCGAGAGAGGCAGACGTTCAAATCTCCCGGATTGGAGTAAAATCCATTAGAGGGGTTCACCGCGTAAAGCGAGTTTTAGGCCTTCGATTTAGGCGAAAGTCGGTCGGACCTTCCTAAACTCAGTTAGGCACGGCCTTCGAAAGAAGCATGTCAATATTCATGGAACCTCCACGGTCAAGGACCTTTACCCTAATTAGCTTAGGTTTATTTATCGTATTTTTCTAACCACTCTTGCCGAGGTGATTTCTGATCGAGTGCATTTTCCCCTTCATCATTATTAAGCTTGAGTTAATCGCTCTTTTAGCTCTCTTTAACTTTTCATGCAAGTAGCTCTCTTTCATTGCAAGTAGTTCTCTTCCTTTAGCACGTTTAGCTTTCTTCTAAAAAAACTTAATTTTTCCGTCGATAAAATAATAGATTTCGTGTGAGTAAGCTTACACAACTGTTCCCGGATTTCAATACGACACTTGTGTCCCCTAGCTGCATTTCGATAGGTATACTTTCCTTGATGAATTGTTAGTTTGGTTATTTTCTCCTTGCAGATATCTAAGAGACAATACGGGTCGGTCTCACCAATCATGTTCTTGGCATTCAAGCCTGGGTATTTTGCTATACCCATTTTCTTAGCACAATAGCGGGTCTTTCCTAGGCCTCCCAGTACTCCCTGCGACTCTCTCCACAGGTGGACACCGCACAAACACAAATGTCAGGGGGTCTTTCCTGGCTATCATGCCAGTACTTCCTGTTACTCGTTTCACAGGTGGACACCCTACGACATCACGCATCACAAAGGGCCTTTCCTGGTCACACCAGTACTTCCTGTGCCTCATTCACAGGTTGGACCCAAAAACATCATATGGCTATTTTTCCTGGGCTACCACCCCAGTACTTCCTGCTACTCCTTTTCGCAGGCATAACCTGTAGACTCCTTAAACTACACGTTATCACGACGTCTTCTCCGGTTCGTATGCAACATCACCAATCCAGACCAACCTGTCCAGATGGGCTTCACACAGCATGCCTATTCCGTACTCCATTTCCGGATCTATATGCTAACAAAGGGGATTCAAGCATCCACCTAAAGATTCCCAAAATCAGCCACCTCTTGGTGGGGGAAATCACAAGATATGCCAAAAGGAAGCCTTCACATGGATAGGAAGAAAAGTCGTTACCCTTGACGACCGCTTCGGTGCCATGACCTCAAAGCTTGCTTGAAAGGCTCGCAAGAGCGTTTCCTCCGCAACGCCGGCTTCAGATTTCTCGTCGGTAACCTACATCACCACCAGCAGCAGCCCTTCCCCTTCTTCCTCCTCCTTTCTCTCTCTCTTTCTCTCTCTCTTGAAGAAAGATAAAGGCCAAGAAGAAATGAGAATAACTTCTCAGATTTCGGCCTTAGGAAAAAGAGGAAAGAAGCTTCAGCCCTTGGATCCCAGCTGAAGGAATGGACGGCCAGAAACTTGCCAAAAATGCTAAATTTGACCTGACACGGCCTGTGACACGGCCGTGTCCCAGGCCGTGTGCCTCAAGCGGTGGGCAACCGACTTATCCAAACCAGTGACACGCCCATGGAACACGCCCGTGCCATGGGCCGTGTCACCAACACGACTTCAGACACGCACGTGTCTATGGCCGTGTGCCTGGGCGAAAAAAATCCCAAATCATCCCGAGACTTCACACGGCCTGTGACACGCCCGTGTCCCAGGCCGTGTTCCCAGACACGGCACAAAGACACGCCCTGTCGAAATCCTTCGTCGGGCTGAGTCTGTCGACCCGATTTGACACGCCCTGTGACACGCCCGTGTCACAGGCCGTGTTCAACCTCTCGACACTCGACACTCATGTCTCGACACTCAACGATCGTCGAGTAACAGTCGTCGAGCACACAACACGGCCTTGGACACGCCCGTGTCCTGGGCCGTGTGTCTCCTCTCGACACATTGTCGAGCGAAAAATCGTCGACACCAAGGCCGATCGTCGACACAACCTCGACACGCCCTGCGACATGCCCGTGTCGTAGGCCGTGTCCGCTGACACGCCCTGGGACACGCCCGTGTCCCAGGCCGTGTCACCCAAAAATTCCTGTTTCAGACATTTGGACTGTTACAATCCTCCCCTCCTACAAGAAATTTCGTCCTCGAAATTCAGATACAAGAAAGGTAACAGTAACCAGCAAGAAATATGTTACAACATACAAAAGTTTATGTTACAACATTTTCTCTTCATATTACAAAAACAGCTCAGGGAACTCTTCTCGCATGGTTTGCTCTCGCTCCCATGTCAGTTCTTCACGGCCGCAGTTGTCCCATCGGACTTTCACCATGACGACCGTCTTGTTCCGCAACTGTTTCTCGGCTCGATCTTCGATCTGAATGGGTCTAACTCTCGTTGTGAGCCCATACTCCACCGGCACACGATCATCCGCGATCACTTGAGCTGGATCTTTCACGTCCTTCCGAAGCACCGAGATGTGAAATATATCATGTAATCCACCCAAGTCTGCCGACAGAGCTAGCCGATAGGCCGCTTCGCCAACTCGCTCAACCACTTCAAAAGGACCCAAATATCTTGGACTCAACTTTTTCAATCGTCGAATCCTGGAGACACCTTTGAATGGCTTGATCTTCAAGTAGACCCAATCGCCAACCGCAAATTCCACGTTCCAGTGCTTGGCTTTGTAGTACTTCGCTTGTCGATCTTGAGCAATAAGCAATCTCTCTCGAATAGTCCGGATGGTTGAGTTTGCTTCATCAACCTCATTTGGTTTTAAAACCCGAGCTTCGCCCGCTTCTTGTTGGATTTCTCTATAAGGATGGCACAACACTTGTGCACGCAGCGGAAGAATAAAACATCAAGAAAACCCAAAAGAAATGGGATCGGGCCATGGAAGTTGAATCAAGAAGTTAACATGCAACTAGGCAAAAATTACCTCGGTGGCGTTGAGTCACAACTCAACGGAGATGCTTCAAGCTTCGTGTTCTTGCTGGTGGCGAGTTCTACGTGAAATGATGTCCACGTCTCTGCAGAAATCCACATGAGCGGGAGAACGCCGATCTTTCCGTCGCACGGAAAATCGGGAAGGAGAAAGACCGCACCTTGCTTCTCCACGGACTGCTAGGTCCGCGCCAGGAAGAGCAACACCAGCGACGATCGCCGGAGAAGAGGTGGTCGACGTAGCGAGCAAGGCGGCGTCGGAACACTTCCGTCGGCGGCGGGATTCGGGATCGGCGGAACGAGCGGAATGGCGGAACGCTTCCGTCGCGGGATTCAGTTTGATCGGCTGTCAAAAAGCTTATCTCCCGAAAACCCTAAGTGTCCCTTTTATACCGAAGGCATAAATAGACTTAGGTTTATCGCTATCCGCAGACCACCCAGAAATAGGGTTCCAGAATCGGTGAGTATCAGTCGGCGAGAATCGGCGAGAATCGACGACAATCGGCGAGAATCATCAAGCAGATTCGGTGAGAATCAGTCGACGAGTAACACCTAGGATCGGCGAGAATCAGAGTGCAATACTCGACGATTCTCGCCGAACGCGGGGTGGACTATACTCGTCGACCGTCGACCTGCGGTCGACGATTCTCGTCGATCGTCGAGAATCAGAGAACCAATTCTCGACGATTCTCGTCGATCGGCGAGAATCAGAGAACCATTCTCGACGATTCTCGTCGACCTTCGGTCGACTATTCATACCAGTCCTCCAAGGCAACATTTGCCCAACCCGACGATCCTTTAAGGCAACACTTTGCCCATAACCCCATTCAGGTCGGTGATTGGTAACCTTTACCAACACAGTCAATCATCCAACTTCTCCACATCTCTTATGTGCGACCCTGCAGGCTCATATCGCGTGGGCAGTGAGATTACATGTTTGACCACTTACAGATCACCATGGTAACTCCAACAGACTCCCACTTGATCTTGAAAGTATCAAACCAAAACCTCACAAACAATGAGCGGCATCTAGCAATGCATCATTGCTCCCCAAACAATAAGAGTTTATAAATCATAAGCCTTTATGACCAATGTATCAGCGTTGTCTTTGTCCCTTTGTCCCTTACATCTGGAAAGAACTAGAGGCATGGACCGTGTCACCCTCGTAATAGCTCAATCCAAGTTTCTTGATCCAGGACGGACTTCCAGAGAATGGTGAGTCCAATATCACATATTGACTCAACCAAGCATGGCCATGCATTTCTCAGTCCAGTTCCATCAAGGGGCCCATGGATACAACTCCTGTCATACAAGAGGACAAATCCCATATCTGCTCACACACACACACCCAAATGATTCGTAACATGCCCAACAACCACCCTTATCATCAACCTTTCTCAAGGAAGACTTTAGATGACATCAAAGCACGCTCTTCCTCACTTGATGAATGCTGTGACTTCAGGTCAAAGGACCACAACACCATTGTCAATTGAGACCTACTCGTGACACGATTGGATGACAATCCACAGAGTAGTCTCAGGTTGGGTCTGTCCAGTACAACTTGTTCACTAACAAGTACCTACGTGATGACTTGATATCACAATATCATGACCTGTGAGAGCCGGTCATCAGTCAACGCACGTGCTAGTATTCATGTACCATCATCACCCTTAGCTTCTATGATGATACTCGACCAGGGACCTTTTAAGAATGAAGCTTCAAATAAATCACAGGCTCTCACATTCAAGTCATGTACTTGATGTCCCATGGAAGCGAACATTCTAAGGGTATCTATTATGTTAACATTTAACTATCATATAGACAAACTCATAATAAAAGAACTTGCCATTAATTGTAAAAGAAAAACTAGGTACAATGTTCATCATATGAACAAATGGCCAACAAAATACCAGTTTACATGCAATTCACAAGTTTCTCACTAGAGTTGATCATTTAGGTATCATATACCCATCGATCTAGTATGACCATCATGCTTTCTCTGCGCGAGAGGTTTTGTCAGTGGATCCGCAATATTCTCCTCAGTCGGCACTCTGCAAATGTTTACATCTCCTCGTTCGACAATCTCACGAATAAGATGAAAACGCCGAAGTATGTGCTTGGAGCGCTGATGGGATCTAGGTTCCTTAGATTGTGCAATTGCACCATTGTTATCACAGTAGAGAACTACGGGACCAACAATGCTAGGAACTACATCAAGCTCGCCGATGAATTTCCTAATCCATACAGCCTCCTTCGCCGCATTAGCTGCAGCGATATACTCGGCCTCTGTTGTAGAATCAGCAACTGTCTCTTGCTTGGAACTCTTCCAGCTCACAGCTCCTCCATTCAGGCAAAACACAAAACCTGACTGAGACTTGGAGTCATCTCTATCAGTTTGGAAGCTAGCATCCGTGTAACCACTTACAATGAGCTCTTCCTCTCCACCATACACCAAGAATACATCCTTAGTCCTTCTCAAGTACTTCAGGACATTCTTGACTGCAATCCAGTGACACTCACCGGGGTCTGACTGATACCTGCTAGTCATGCTCAAAGCAAAGGAGACGTCGGGTCGAGTACATAACATCGCGTACATGATTGATCCAATTGCCGAAGCATATGGAATCAACTCATGCTGTCCTTATCTTCACAAGACTTTGGACACTGGTCCTTAGAGAGATTCACACCATGAGACATGGTCAAAAATCCTTTCTTGGACTCAAGCATGTTGAACCGCTTCAACACCTTTTCGATGTACGTACTCTGGGTCAAACCCAGCAGCTTCTTCGATCTATCTCTATAGATCTTAATACCAAGTATATAAGTCGCTTCACCCAAATCCTTCATTGAAAAGCAGTTCCCTAGGTTGTTCTTAACAACTTTCAGGGTAGGAATATCATTCCCAATCAACAGTATGTCATCTACATACAATATCAGGTAGACAACAATGCTCCCACTGATTTGCTTGTAAATACAAGGCTCATCTTCATTCTTGATGAAACCAAACTCTTTGATTTTCTCATCAAAACGAAGATTCGAACTTCGAGAGGCCCGTTTCAGTCCATAGATGGACTTATTCAGCTTGCATATTTTAGTGGCTTCATCTGGGGATACAAAACCCTCGGGTTATGTCATATACACTTCCTCAAGGAGGTTTCCATTAAGGAAAGCTGTTTTGACATCCATCTGCCAGATCTCGTAGTAATAATACGCAGCAACAGCAAGCAATATCCTTATGGACTTTACCATGGCAACAGGGGAAAAGGACTCATCATAGTCAATATCATGAATTTGCTTGAAACCCTTAGCCACCAGTCGCCCTTTGAATGTCTGTACATTCCCATCCATGTCGGTCTTCTTCTTGAAGACCCACTTGCACCCTATGGGTCGTACCCCTTCAGGTGGTTCCACCAAGTTTCAAACTTGGTTTGCATACATGGAGTCCATTTCGGATTTCATAGCCTCAAGCCATTTGTCGAAGTCCGGTCCATTCATAGCCTCTTGGTAGGTTGCTGGTTCATCATCATGATCCATAAGCAACACATTACCTATTTGAGACATGAGAAATCCATATCTCTCAGGCTCAAATCTCGGTCTACCAGATCTACGTAGGACTTGTGTTCCTTGAGCAGGTTCTCTAGCTACAACATCTTGTAGTTCTGTCTCAGAATCCAATTCCGGTTCATTCACTACATGTGGTTCTTGAACTTCTTCAAGCTCTACCTTTTCAGTCTTTCTTGATAAGAACTCTTTCTCCAAGAAGACACCAGTCCTTGCGACAAACACTTTGCCCTCAGACGGTAGGTAAAAGTAATACCCTTTCGTTTCCTTAGGATATCCCACCAGATAACATTTATCCGATTTGGGTTCCAGCTTGTCAGGCATTTGACGTCTCACGTATGCCTCACAGCCCCAAATTTTAATGAACGACATACTAGGACGCTTCCCAGTCCATATCTCATATGGTGTCTTCAGAACCGTTTTCGTTGGAGCGCGATTCAATGTCATTACAGCAGTCTTTAAAGCAAAACCCCAAAAGGAAACAGGCAAGTCTGCATGACTCATCATTGAACGTACCATGTCTAACAGAGTACGATTTCTCCTCTCAGACACACCATTATGTTGTGGTATTCTAGGTGGAGTGAGCTGTGATACAATACCACACTCTTTCAGATGATCACGGAACTCATGACTCAGGTATTCGCCACCTCGATCAGATCGGAGTGCTTTAATCCTTTTACCTAACTGGTTTTCTACTTCATTCTTGAACTCTTTGAACTTTTCAAAGGTCTCAAATTTGCACTTCATAAGATACACATATCCGTATCTACTGAAATCATCAGTAAATGTAACAAAGTAAAAATACCCACCTCTAGCCATGGAACTCATGGGTCCGCATACATCACTATGTACAACACCCAAGAGATCCTCAGCCCTCTCAGTATAACCAGTGAAAGGAGCTTTAGTCATCTTGCCTAACAAACAAGATTCGCATCGCTCAAATGATTCATAATCAAATGAGTCCAAAAGTCCATCTCTATGGAGCTTGGATATGCGCTTCTCGTTGATATGGCCCAAACGACAATGCCAGAAAAACGTAGGGTTCGAGTCATTTGTTCTTAGTCTTTTATTATTTTCTACATTACAGATCAGATGGTCCAAGTTCAAAACATAAAGACCATTAAACAATTGGGCTACAGCATAACAAACATCATTCTTAAATATAGAACAACAGTTGTTCTTAATTATAAAAGAAAATCCAATCATGTCCAAACATGAAATAGATATAATGTTTCTAGTTATGGCCAGAACAAAATAACAATTATCTAGTTCTATTACAAGCCCACTGGGCAAAGAAAGATGGTAAACCCCTACGGCTACAGCAGCAACTCTTGCTCCATTGCCGACGCGGAGGTCCACCTCCCCTTTACTCAGTAATCTTCTCCTTCCCAGTTCCTGCACATTTGTACAAATGTGAGAACCACATCCGGTATCCAATACCCAAGATGAAGGAGCAGAAAGGTTTATCTCTATAACGTGAATATTTGAAGCGGAAGACATACCTCCCTTCTTTTTCTGCAGACCTTCAATATACGAAGGACAGTTCCTCCTCCAATGACCAGCCTTGCCACAGTGGTGGCATTTCCCTTCCTTCACCGTGCTTTTCTTTTTCATCAGTGCTGAATACTTGGGCTCAAGATATGACTTAGGTCCCACCTTCGTCTTCTTAGAGCCCTTGGCCTTGCCCTTGCCCTTATGCACCATCAGTATGGGGCTGGCAGGCTTGGCCTTCTTCATGTTGATTTCGGCAGTTCTCAACATGCCTAGGAGTTCGGCAGTGTCTTGTCTATTTCATTCATGTTGTAGTTCAAGACGAACTGCTCATAACTGTCCGGCAACGATTGCAGGATCAGATCTGTGGCCAACTCTTGACCAAGAGGAAAACCCAGCCTTTCAAGGTTCTCTATATACCCAATCATCTTGAGTACGTGAGTCCCTACTGAGTCTCGAACTCCCATCTTTCACTGAAACAACGCTTTTGTGATGTCGAACCTCTCTTGACGAGCCTGCCCTTGAAACATTTTCTTGAGATGCTCGTCAATCTCCTTGCACCCCATGCTCTCATGTTGCTTCTGAAGCTCAGAGTTCATAGTGGCAAGCATAAGGCATTCGACATCTAAAGCATCATCACTATACTTCTTATAAGTATCCTTCTCAGCACGGGAAGAGTTCCCGGTCGGCACCTCGGGGGCTTCTTCTTCCAAGACATAGAGCTTTCGCTCTTACCTGAGAACAATTCTCAGGTTCCTATACCAGTCCATGTAATTAGTCCCACTGAGCTTATCCTTCTCAAGGATGGCTCTCAGAGACAAAGTGGAGTGTGAAACACTTGCCATGGAATTCTACAAGAATTTATGCAGAATAAAATCAGTACCAAAATTTCAAATACAATTTATTTTAATTTGGACTTCAATTAAAACACTCCCACTATTTTATTCGAAATGATAGCCCTCACTAATAATTCGGAGAGTTCATGCGAGCTACTCTCTTAGTGGACAAGATCCGTATTTCACCAACACAATGAGTCAGCTTTGGCTTTCCTCTCACGATGCGGTTATTTAGGTAGGCAACGCTTGCCAATTGCATCCTCATGCAATTCTTGTATGGTTGGTGAATAACTCCTTATTCGCATCCATCATATGGTGCATGCCAACCCTATGCCTCTAGGCACTCAACCTTTGAGGTCACCTAGTTAAGCTGGACCCGATGTCGACAGTGGGATATCACAATTATCCGCTCGCACCCTTACCAAGATAGATTAATGCACCTTGCTTTGGCAAGCCCACACTTCATCGATCGAGGCAGGAAGAGTGTCATCCATCGGAAGGCATCCGAACACTTAATATTTGAGAAAGGGATTTTAATTATAGGTCAACAGTTAACCATGATCAACATTTGATCAATGTGCACATCCAAAGAAAAACAATATCTAAACCACATGCATCCCTTATGTGCACATCCTGACACCATCAACAATTGATAGAAGGAAGGGCTAAATCTGAACATCCGGAAACTTCCAAATCCTCAGATTTACATGCATTGGACAAAGGCAAAGACAACTCAACTTAAAGCAGTAGACAAGCTCATCTCTCTATGTTGGATTCAAAATCCAAAACAAACTCGAGGGATGGTTACTGCTAAGGAGACTACAATTTCTAACAATTAGAAATTTCTACGAAATTCCAGAAGTTCTTGGCGGGGTACCAAGACTAAATCTAGACATTTAGAACACTTCTAAATTCCTAGGTTTACACGCACTGGAATAACAAAACTTCCAAAACAACAATCATGGCCAAAACCTGGCTCTGATACCACTGTTGTATTTCTCTATAAGGATGGCACAACACTTATGCACGCAGCGGAAGAATAAAACATCAAGAAAACCCAAAAGAAATGGGATCGGGCCATGGAAGTTGAATCAAGAAGTTAACATGCAACTAGGCAAAAATTACCTCGGTGGCGTTGAGTCACAACTCAACGGAGATGCTCCAAGCTTCGTGTTCTTGCTGGTGGCGAGTTCTACGTGAAATGATGTCCACATCTCTGCAGAAATCCACACGAGCGGGAGAACGCCGATCTTTCCGTCGCACGGAAAATCGGGAAGGAGAAAGACCGCACCTTGCTTCTCCACGGACTGCTAGGTCCGCGCCAGGAAGAGCAACACCAGCGACGATCGCCGGAGAAGAGGTGGTCGACGTAGCGAGCACGGCGGCGGCGGAACACTTCCGTCGGCGGCGGGATTCGGGATCGGCGGAACGAGCGGAACGGCGGAACGCTTCCATCGCGGGATTCAGTTCGATCGGTTGTCAAAAAGCTTATCTCCCGAAAACCCTAAGTGTCCCTTTTATACCGAAGGCATAAATAGACTTAGGTTTATCGCTATCCGCAGACCACCTAGAAATAGGGTTCCAGAATCGGCGAGTATCAGTCGGCAAGAATCGGCGACAATCGGCGAGAATCGGCGACAATCGGCGAGAATCATCAAGCAGATTCGGTGAGAATCAGTCGGCGAGTAACACCTAGGATCGACGAGAATCAGAGTGCAATACTCGACGATTCTCGCCGAACGCGGGGTGGACTATACTCGTCGACCCTCGGTCGACGATTCTCGTCGATCGTCGAGAATCAGAGAACCAATTCTCGACGATTCTCGTCGATCGGCGAGAATCAGAGAACCATTCTCGACGATTCTCGTCGACCTTCGGTCGACTATTCATACCAGTCCTCCAAGGCAACATTTGCCCAACCCGACGATCCTTTAAGGCAACACTTTGCCCATAACCCCATTCAGGTCAGTGATTGGTAACCTTTACCAACACAGTCAATCATCCAACTTCTCCACATCTCTTATGTGCGACCCTGCAGGCTCATATCGCGTTGGCAGTGAGATTACATGTTTGACCACTTCCAGATCACCATGGTAACTCCAACACTTCTACCCAAGCCAAGGGAGTACGACACTTCCTTCCATATAGAGCTTCATATGGTGCCATCCCAATGCTTGCCTGGTAGCTGTTATTATATGCAAACTCTACCATATAGAGATGATCTTCCCATCTCTTTCCGAAGTCAAGGGCGCACATTCAGAGCATGTCCTCCATTGTTCTGTTGGTACGTTCAGTTTGGCCATCCGTTTGGGGATGAAAGGCCGTACTGAAAGTCAACTTCGTGCCCAACAGTCGGTGAACTAGCCGCCAATCATTTGACGTGAATCGCCCATCTCGATCACTGACGATGCTCCGAGGAACACCGTGAAGCCGTACAATCTGGTCAACATATAACTTTGCCAAACTTTCAACTGAATCATCCCGCTTGTTCGGGAGAAAATGTGCCACTTTAGTTAGCCGGTCAACAATCACCCAAATGGAATCATTTCCTCGCTGCGATCTTGGCAACCCGTGCACAAAATCTATGGAAATATCATCAAATTTCCACTCTGGGATTGACAATGACTTCAAATAACCGCCCGGCTTTTGGCATTCCGCCTTCACCAACGCACATGTTTGGCATTTAGAGACATAAAGGGCAACATATTTCTTGAGCCCTGGCCACCAGAATAGCTTCTTCATATCGTTGAACATCTTTGTGCTCCCGAGGTGAATGGAATACTTGGTAAAATGTGCTTCATACATCAATTCTTCCCTCAGTTTCCCCACATTTGGGACGCACAAACGGTCCTCTTTTCGCAAAAGACCGTCAATCCAGGTGAATTTGCCCTCTGGCCCTTCATGCACATAGCGTAAGAGATCTTCATCCAACTCCGTTGCCCGTCGAACTCGGTCCGCAAGGTCACATTGCACCTCGATCCAGTTCAAACATGCACTGACAGTGGAATTCTTATCAACACAATAGATCTCTAATGCTTCCAACTCCTGGATAAGACATTCATCATGCTTTTGTAACCAATTCGCTCTAGCCGGAACTCTCCGACTCAACGCATCCGCGACAACATTCCCCTTTCCGGGCATATAGTGAATCTCGAACGTGTAGTCCCCAAGGAACTCCAACCACCTTCGCTGTCGCATGTTCAAGTCTTTCTGCTCCAAAAGATACTTTAGGCTCTTATGATCGGTATAGATCTCCACCTTCACACCATAAAGGTAGTGTCGCCACAACTTGAGTGCAAAAATCACCGCCGCTAGTTCCAAATCATGGACGGGATAATTTCGTTCGTGCACCTTCAGCTTGCGTGAGCCATAAACAATCACCTTTCCATTCTGCAGAAGAACGCAGCCTAAGCCGCTCCCTGAGGCATCACTACAAATTACAAATCCATCGGTTCCACGTGGCGAAGACAAAACCGGCGCCGTGGTCAACCGAATCTTCAGCTCTTTAAAAGCTTGTGCGCACTCTGGCGTCCAAACAAACTTCTGATCTTTTCGCGTCAATGTGGTGAGCGGCAAAGCGATCCGCGAGAAGTTTTCCACAAATCTTCTATAGTAGCCCGCAAGTCCAAGGAAACTTCTGACCTCGGCAACGGAAGACAACATTGGCCACTCCTGTATGGCCCTTATCTTCGCTGGATCCACTGCAATGCCCGCTCCACTCACCACATGGACCAAAAATGCCATTGACGATAGCCAAAACTCGCACTTCGAGAACTTGGCTTAGAGCTGATTTTGCCTCAACGTGTTCAACACCAACCGCAAGTGAATCTCATGCTCAGCTTTGGACTTCGAGTACACCAGGATGTCATCAATGAACACTATCACAAACAGATCCAGGTACTCGCGAAAAATACGGTGCATCAGATCCATAAACACCGAGGGAGCAGTGCACAGTCCAAATGGCATGATTGTGAATTCATAATGCCCATAACGCGTTCCAAATGCGGTTTTGGGAATGTCACCTTCCCGAATTCTTAACTGGTAATAACCAGACTTCAGGTCCAACTTCGAATAGACGGTCGAGCCCACGAGCTGATCGAATAACTCATCAATCCGGGGTATCAGATACTTATTCTTCTCGGTCAGCTTATTCAGTTCACGATAATCGATACACAATCGCAGCCCACCATCTTTCTTCTTTACAAAAAGCACAGGCGCGCTCCAAGGTGACATGCTTGGGCGTATATAACCTTGCTCTAGCATTTCTTGTAGTTGAACCTTCAACTCCGCCATCTCTTTTGGCGCAACGCGATATGGCGAGCGGGCCACAGGTTTCGCACCTGGCACCAACTCGATCGTGAAGTCAATCTCCCGCTGGGGTGGTAGCCCAGGGAGATCCGTGGGAAACACATCTGTAAATTCTGCCACAATCGGAACCTCGCACAAACTGGCCTTAGGCTCAACAGCCTGAATTAGTGTAAAGTAACACTTCGCACCCTTCCGAACAACCTTGACTACCTGGAGTGCAGTCATCAACGTCCCGCCCACTCCTCGTATACCCACGAACTTTGTCTCCTGTTCGGTATTCTGGCCCAACGTGATTTCTTTGGACTGGAAATCAATCATCGCATGCTGCTCTGCAAGCCAATCCATCCCAAAAATCACGTCGAATTCCGATATTGGCAAAACAAATGCAGTTAAACGAAAATCCCGACTTCCTAACTGAACCACCACATCGCAAGCTTGATCCGCAAGCATCCAACAGCCATTCGGCAATACCACTCTGACGTTATCTGTCTTTGCACGACTGGGTATCCCAAGCCGCGTAAAAAACTCGCTAGACAGAAAAGAATGCGATGCACCCGTATCAAACAGTGCTCGCGCCAGCGTGTCCCGAATCATCACAAAGCCTATGACAAACATGTCACACACACAAACCGCAAACATAGGGGTACTAAGCAAAGCATACAAACAATAGCATATGCAAAACGAAACTCATACCTGTGACCACGTCACTCTACTTGATGGCCTCTTGCAGGCCAAGATTGTACACCCGGGGTTGCGTCTGCGAGGCAGAGGAATCCACCACCGCCTTTCCTTTTTCCGCATAAGATGCTCCCGCCTTCTTTTCACTCTTTGGCGGCATCCTACAATCTCGGCAATATGCCCCATTCGGCCACAATTGAAGCAGATACGAGTATCTGGCTTGGAGGTTGACCTGACGTTGCTCCCGTTGCAACGGACGAAGGAGCTTGTCCACTAGGCTTGGACTTCTTGCCCCATCTCTTCTTATAAAATGGTTTCCCCGATCGGGGAGCCTTCCACTCCGGTTGCGATACCGCCAAAGCTCTCTTCCCTTGCACTCTTTTCATATCCTTCTCCAGCGTGCTCGCAGTGTCAACCAATGCTTAGAAACCTTGGTTCACTGAACTTGACACAAGGAACCTCAGCTCGTCCCTCAGTCCTTCATAGAACCTGTTGGTCTTCCTCTATTCATCAGCAAATAAAGAACCCGCATACCGCCCCAAGCGAGTAAATTCATGCAGGTATGTGTCAACACTTCCATCACCTTGGGTCAACCGTTGGAATTCATTTTCCATGGCTATCCGCTGAGCCGCAGGAAGGTGCTTCGCTAGGAAGAGTCTGGAGAATTCTTCCATCGATACTTGGGTTAACGGACGACCCGCCAAATGATGCAACTCCATCTCATCCCACCATAATCGAGCTTCTCCTTCAAGCAAGAAGGTAACTAAGGTAACTTTCTGATGCTCCGCCGTTCCAATCGCCGTCATCCCTCGCTTGACGCGCGATAGCCAATCCTCAGCCTGCGTCGGAGTTCCCGCTCCCGAAAACGTAGGCGGATGGAAACTCATAAACCGCGTTAGCTGCTTCTCAGCCGCTCGAGGATCCACATCCACTACAGGTTCCGGCCTTGCCGCCACCTGTTCTGGCCGCACAGCCGCTTGTTCCTGCCTAAGTGGCTGGCCTTGGATCATGGTAAACAAGGCCTCCGCAACTAAATGCACATGTTCCGCAGACGGTGGAGGTGTAGGCACCGCGGCTGGTGCCGTACTTTCATCAGAACGTTGGGGCTCAGACGGACCAGCTCCACTTCGTGTCACCTAAAGGTGGACAAGACACACACATTAGCGGTCGTACCCAAGCAAACAACACAAAAGAAGAACACACAGGTTCTTTAAACACATCAAGTTTGCATTCCTATCATGGACATTCAGGAGTTCATTCGTAGACTTTGGTTTGCACAAACACGTGCTCGCCACCCCACAAAAGAAGTCGGCCACGACTTCGAGAGGGAAAGACCAAGACAACCGATACCAAAAATGTAACAACCCATCCGTTCATATGATATATTCTAGAAGGTCCGGTCGGGGCCCCACAGTATATATCACAAAACAGACGGTGAAGGTACATGATGATACCAGAGTAGCGCATCGCACCTATCACAAATCATTCTAGCGGAAGCCTAGACTACAACTGGAACTCCTCATTGATGTCCAAACATAAAACTCCACATTTTATACAATATAGGAATGTCTTACAACAAGTACAAAGAGTTGGCCTTATGGCCTTTACATGACTTTCAAACAGTGGCCTAAAACAATTGGCGCGCAGGCCGGCCACCCGAAAAGAAAACACACAACATAACATAGAGCCTTCGAGGGCTCACAACAGGAGCAGCAACAACAACAGCTACATCAACCTCTATGCGTCCCGCTCGGCTCTCCAGCACCTGTCCAGGGACAATCCACCCAACGGTGGCAAACAAAAGCAACGGTCAGCGTTCAGCTGACCAAATTATAACGAACCTACCCCTTCTCTCGGGGCAGCGGTATTCTTCCCTGCAAGCATATTATATCACAAGTATGGCAAGATATATCATCAAAATGTGCTTTGACGCACAAAATCCATCACAACCGTTCGCCACCCGGCCCAACGGTCCGTGCACTCAGAGTACATTCTTGGTGTTCTGGCAAAGCTCTTGCCCACCACCGTCTCCGGGTCACAACCCAACGGTAAATCGCTTGAGCATTTTCTCCATGGCGTGCAGCCGGAGTTAGTCTTCCTACACCGGGATGGCCCGTAGCCCCCCATTGTGTCATGGCGCGCAGGCCGAAGACTCTTGCTATGCGCTCCAATAGACCTCACCTTTTGGTCTCACGTCGGACGGACATAGCGCAGGTCGGATCCTCCACCCCCCGTTGCTCAAATCGCCTTGCCTTCTCCGAGTACAGCGTACTCATGGCTATATCAAAGGCGCGGGTCGGTCTCACCAATCCTGTTCTTGGCATTCAAGCCTGGGTATTTCACTATACCCATTTTCTTAGCACAATAGCGGGTCTTTCCTGGGCCTCCCAGTAATCCCTGTGACTCTCTCCATAGGTGGACACCGCACAAACACAAATGTCATGTAACGTCCCGAATCGCTCTAGGCCCCTAGTGTGTGTGTTTTGAGTCAGGAGGGTTGACTCAAGTCCTGAGAAGTGCAGAGAATTGGGCTGCACTTGTGGAGAAGTGGAGAAATCAGTGCAGAGTGACACGGGAGATGACACGGGTAGTGACACGGCCGTGTCCCTACCCGTGTGCGTCGAGTTGAGCTCGACGAGCCGTGTCGAGATCGTCGAGAATTGTCGAGAATCGTCGAGTGGGGAACACGGGTAGTGACACGGGCGTGTCCCTACCCGTGTGCGTCGAGTTGAGCTCGACGAGCCGTGTCGAGATCGTCGAGAATCGTCGAGAATCGTCGAGTGGGGAACACGGGTAGTGACACGGGCGTGTCCCTACCCGTGTGCGTCGAGTTGAGCTCGACGAGAAGTGTCGAGATGCAACCCGAGAAGTACACGGCCAATGACACGGCCAGGCACACGGCCGTGTCATGTGAACACGGGTCGGGACACGGGCGTGTCCCTACCCGTGTCAAACATTGAACCGACATGGAAACCGCCACGGCCGTTTCGCGGAAGGGGACACGGGTACGGACACGGCCGTGTCCCTACCCGTGTCATATTTTGCTTATAAGGGGCAGAGGAAACCCTAGCCGTTTTTACTCCCATTTCACCCCCTATCTCCTGTGAGAACTCCTGGTGAGAGGAAAACCGCTGGAGCAAGTTCTACCGGAGGAGATTCGCCATCGCCGTGAAAGAGAAGATGCCGCCAAGGAGAACTACGAGATCCATGGCTAGAAATGGTAGTACCGCTGGAGCCAACGTGAGTTTCCTACCCTCTCCCTTGGTGCTAGATCCTAGATATTTAGGAGAGACATCGGTTCAAGAGAGCTTGATGGAGAGGAGAAGATTTCTAGGTTTGGCCATGCTAGGATTTGAATCCTAGATTTTTAGATCTCTTCAACCCTTCCCCTTTTCTTCAATATGACGATGGGTGGATGGTCTCGTGAGGAGTTTATGGCCTTTGAGGTTGAATAAGGGAGGAGAATATTTCTGGAAAATTTAGGAACGATCGCCTTGAGGAGGAAGACGAACCGATGCCGTTCATTTTCCTTAAGATGCGCGCAGAATCTGTATTCTGCGCGCAGCGACCTTCTAGGCCATTTTTATGTAGGATATGGGCAGATCTGGGCTTTTGGATAAACACGAAAGTTGTAGCCCTTGGAAATACCTTTCCAACGAGTGGTTGCACGACTTCAGGTGAGGTCTGTGGCCCCGGAAAAACCTAATCGAGTTTGCTGCCCGGCAATTCCTGTACACAGAAATTGTGTTCTGTGCGCAGTGAACTTTGAGTCCGATTTCAAATAGGATAATGTCAAATCTGGGTTGAGCTCTGAATATGAAAGATGTAGTCCATGGAAATACCTTTCCATCGAGGGGTTACACGACTTCACCGGATTCCTGTAGCCTCAGGAATCTCCGGTCGAAGTTGCTGTCCAGATTCAACCTGCGCCTAAATTCTGGGCTTAATGAAAGATGAATTTTGATTCGGTGGAATTAATAATGCATGATACTTGTCTTGGATGAACCCTGATGATTAATCAGTTGTTGCATGATTGAAGTTGCTTATTAATCAGATTTCCTATTATCAAATTGTGAAATAATCATATTTAAACGAATCGAATTGGTAGGAATTGAAAGATTGATATTGTGCACTTCATGTTCAAATTATGACATTATCAAATAAAAGTGAGATAGATCTTTATATGCGCATCATGTTTATATTACATTGTCATCATTTGGAAAGTCATATAGATGAATAGATTATGATCATGGACATGTTTGATTAATGAAATGAGTCTTGTAGTCCAATACTTAGAGAGTCGTCTCCCTACGGGTAGTATTGTGAAGGGATGTAAGTGCGGGGTTGACCGTCACTTGTTTTGGTTGTGTTGAGATAAGGTGTGGATGGATGGTTGGGCTGTGTCCTCGTGTTTGCTTCCGAGGCCCCTTCCATGTTATGTTGACGTGGTATTTGCATGTGGTGTGAGTCGACACGCGGTGTCGTAATCCCGGGTTAAGGATAGTGTGGCAGGTCTACGGGCTCGCCAGTCGTCACACCGACGGGAGTTGGCAGTTAGACTTGGTCGGTTTGGGCTGTGTCCTCGGTGTTCACGTCCCGAGGCCCCTCCGACCATGTGAACGGTTGGGCTGTGTCCTCGTACTTTCTTCCGAGGCCCCTTCCGGGTCACGCAAGGCCAGTTCGGGCTGTGTTCTTGGTGCACATCTACCCAAGACCCCGCTGGGCCATAGTACGCATGGGCTCCGCTGTTGTGTTCTTAGCGTTGAGACGTACGGAGGCCTAGGTGAAGTAGTGTGATACCCGCCTAGTAGTAGAAGTGCCCGTTCTACTGTCACCGCCTGGCCACGGCGGCTGATGCCTGAGAGGTTAGCTACCTGCTCGAAAAGTGGGAACTACAGTCTGTGTCGACATAGCAATTGCATGGGTGTGCATGGGTGAGTCATTGCATTGCATTCATAGCATTTCATATCATTGCACCACAAGATCCTCATCGTATAAGTTTGTATGGGCACTCTTATACGATGAGTTACTTTTATGTAACCCGATCCTTAACTTATAAGTTTGTATGAGCATTCTTATAAGTTAAGTTACTTTCCTACTGTTACTTATACTTGCTAGTTTAGTGTAGCTTTTACATAAATGCTGATTATGATGTTGTTACTCTTACATTACCTTGCCACCTGCTTGTACTTCCTTTACTTGCATACTTATTATATACTATACTCTTGTTCCTTTTCTCCGCCCGGTGCCGAGGAGTCGCCGGGGGAGCGGATGTGAAACCACTTAGTCGTTTCGACTAACGGTTGCTACGTCTTCCTTTTTAGGAGGTCACGCCGCAGGTAGAGCAGCCGCAGACTACGCAGCAGGACAGCCAGGCCAGGACGACAGGGCCTGATGTGACGGTGCCGTCGATACCGTCTGTTACAGATGTTAGTGTTTTGATTACTCTGATGTAGCCCGTTTGGGCAATGTTTAGCTGTACTCTGATATATTGTAGAAGCATGTTTTAGCTTCTCATTATTTCATGTTTTTGGACATTATATGCTTAGTGTGGATTTTGACTTCTCTTGCTTATTTATTGGTTGGGTTGGCATTTATATTGATATGGTTGTAGCCGGCGGAATATGCGTCTTGTGGTACAGGTTAGCCCGTGTGCTAATGCTACCGCAAGGCGGCTGTTCCGGGCATAAGACTCCCTCTTTGTGCCGTGTTATGGGATCCGGGAGGGGGGGTCTTACAAATGGTATCAGTTTGCCACGATCCTCAACAACGAAGTCATTCAACAATGGTGCCACCCCCGTTTGGTTAGTCAGTTTGGGGACAAACTGACTTAGCGGAAGCAGTGGTGTGCCCATATGTAATTCACATTAAGTTTGTCCAACTTAGACCTTAAGTTTAGCCAACCTGACCACAAATTTGTCGTGTACGTGTAGATTCCACTACATGTTGAGCCGATGGGGGGCACTCCTACCCCTCCCATACCCACTCAGTTCGAACAGTCTGAGTTGGGGCAGACGCTCACCGCCATTCTTGATGCTTTTAAGGCACAGCAGGCTCCGGTGCAACAACAGGCCCCGAGCTCCAACTGGCTGAGCACCTTCCGGGCTCTCTCCCCTCCCGTCTACCTTGGGACGGAGTCAGCCGTACGTACAGAGGAATGGCTAGACACGATACAGGAGTTGTTGGCCGGTATCCGTTGCCCAGCCAACATGGCAGTGACATTGGCAGTGTCAGTCTTGGACTTACATGCGAAGAGGTGGTGGAAGTCCCTCATGGGCTCTACCTTCCAAGGCCGGATCTACACAGAGATAAGTTGGAGTGAATTCTCGGGTGTATTCTTGGAGCACTTTATCCCTACATCAGCCCGAGATGAGCTTGAGCAGAGGTTCCTTCTACTAAAGCAGGGATCAAAGTCGGTCACAGAATACCAGCGGGAATTCCAGCATCTCGCAAGGTTTGCGGACTCTTATGAGTTGGATGACAGAGGTTATGCCAAGCGCTTCTATAAAGGGCTGCGAGATCCCCTAAGGCAGTCCCTTTTGTTTATAGCGGATGGTAGCTTGGCGGAGATCATTGATATGGCGAAAAGATTGGAGGCGGACCACATGGGATGTAGTAAGAGGCCTGCGGAGGACGTGATGGAAGCCGGCCCATGGAATAGAAGGAGGCGAGACTTCAGAGGAGGAAGAGGTTATCAAAGAGGTGGCGGGCGTGTCCACCGAAAATATAGGGTGGAGCATCCAGTTCCGCAGCCGCCTGCGTTGCCTCCACCCCCACAGCCTCAGCGATTTCAACAACCTGAAGGGCGTCGTGGTCTGGTGTGCTTCGAGTGTAACCAGCCGGGCCACATCCGACATTTTTGCCCGCAGCTATATGGGAACGTCCCTCCTGCTCTCCCTCCTGCTCTCCCTCCACCAGCTCCACGAGGACGGGGATATATGCGTGGTCGAGGACGAGGACCGCCAAGAGGAAACCCCGGACCGGTCCGGGATCAGGTGTACGCGCTTGACATGGCGCAGGAACGGAACCCACAAGATGTGATTGCAGGTATGATTTAATTAGTTTACATATTTGCATGGTTTAACATGAATTGAATAGAACTTATTAGACACTAGCAATAAGTTTTGGTCGTTGGCACTTAGGCACTGTGATTATTGGCGGGAAGACGGCCTATGCGCTGTTCGATACCGGTGCCTCACACTCTTTTGTGTCCGAGGATTTCATAAAAGACGTGGGGGATGTTCAGTACTTCACGAGAATAGCCCGACGTGTACGCCTTCCGGACGGCTCGGAGATGATCGCGACCGCCAAGTGCGAGTTGGAGTTATTTATTGATGGGAAGGCCTTTGATACACCGGCCACGGTTCTGAGAATGCCGGAGTTTGACATCATTTTGGGCATGGCATGGCTCGATTGGCACTTCGCAAGGATCGACTGCGCGGAGAAGCGGATCTATTTGAGACATGGAGACTCTGACGTCATCTTCCAAGGTATTGGCTTCGCTCCTCGCATGATGTTATCTTCCGTCCAGGTTGTAAAAGCTCAAATGAAGGGGGACGAGGTCTTCATGATCTGGTTCGAGTTGAAGGAGGAAGCGTTGGAATTAAAGGATGCACGGGTTGTGCGGGATTTTCCCGAGGTATTTCCTGAGAAGCTACCAGGATTACCACCGCATAGAGAGGTCGATTTCCAGATTAATTTAGTACCAGGTGCCAAGCCTGTATCTAAGACTCCGTACAGAATGACCCCGAAAGAACTCGCGGAGTTTAGAGTTCAACTACAAGAACTAGTAGATTCAGGGTTCGTTCGCCCCAGTTCATCACCATGGGGTGCCCCCGTGTTGTTCGTAAAGAAGAAGGATGGAACCCTGCGATTGTGCATAGATTATCGGGAACTCAATCGATTAACGGTGCGGAACACTTATCCGCTACCTCGGATCGACGAGTTGTTCGATCAATTAGTGGGAGCACATTGGTTCTCTAAACTAGACTTGCGCTCCGGATACTATCAGTTGAGGATACAAGAGGGGGATATTCAGAAAACAGCCTTCAGTTCGAGATATGGTTTGTATGAGTTCACAGTAATGCCGTTTGGGCTCACGAATGCACCTTCGGCATTCATGAGCCTGATGAACAAGGTGTTTGAACCATACTTGGACATCTTCGTCATCGTTTTCATCGACGACATCTTAGTCTACTCAAAGACGGAGGAGGAGCATGTCGAGCACCTGACCCTAGTTTTGAAGAAATTGAAGGAGCACGCCTTGTATGCCAAGTTTAGCAAGTGTGAATTCTGGCTTAAGGAGGTTGCCTTCTTGGGGCATGTGATCAGTGGAGCAGGATTAGCTGTGGATCCAGCTAAGGTGCGGGCCGTGAAGGAGTGGTCGCCCTTGAAGTCGGCGGCCGATGTACGAAGCTTTCTTGTACTTGCTGGGTACTACCGCAAGTTCGTGAAAGGATTTTCCAAGATTGCCCTTCCCCTTACCTCCTTGACGAAGAAGGGTGTGCCATTCGAGTGGACACCTCAATATGAGGCGGCGTTTCAAGAATTGAAAGATAGGCTTACCTCCGCCCCCATCCTTGCACTACCGTCTGGGAAGGAAGGATTCCAAGTTTACACGGACGCATCATACCAAGGGATGGGAGCGGTGCTGATGCAGCACGGGCATGTGATCGCTTATGCTTCAAGGCAGTTAAAGAAACATGAAATCAATTACCCGGTTCATGATTTGGAGTTGGGAGCAGTGGTGTTCGCTTTGAAGGTCTGGAGACATTATTTATATGGCGTGCACTGCGAGATCTTTTCCGATCACAAAAACTTGAAGTATGTTCACACTCAGAAGGAGTTGAACCTGAGACAACGACGGTGGTTGGAATTTCTATGCGACTATGAGTTCACCATGAACTACCACCCCGGGAAAGCGAACTCGGTAGCCGATGCCTTGAGTAGAAAAGTGCCAGGCTCTAGCCCAGAGTCTCGGCTGATGAGTATGGAGTTGGCTCGGATGATCGAGGAGATGAAAATTACTCTAGTATTCAAGGATCCTTCGGCAGAGTATGCGTAGTATTTGGCCAACATGAGCATAGTTTGTGATATCCGAGACCGGATTCGGGTGGAGCAAGGAATGGATGCGGCCTTGGCCCCGGCAATCAAGACAATTGAAGATGGGACCACCGATGAGTACACCTGGGAGCCAATGGATTTGATGCAGCAACGCTACCCGGAGTTGTTTGCCCAAGGTAGTCTTATTTAAAAACGTATGATAAATTTCCTGTTAAGTTTTTTTTTTTTTTTTTTTCTTCCACACAGCCTAAGCCTGATTTCGGGGACGAAATATTTTATTTTGTTTATAGGATTTGTAACGTCCCGAATCGCTCTAGGCCCCTAGTGTGTGTGTTTTGAGTCAGGAGGGTTGACTCAAGTCCTGAGAAGTGCAGGGAATTGGGCTGCACTTGTGGAGAAGTGGAGAAATCAGTGCAGAGTGACACGGGAGATGACACGGGTAGTGACACGGCCGTGTCCCTACCCGTGTGCGTCGAGTTGAGCTCGACGAGCCGTGTCGAGATCGTCGAGAATTGTCGAGAATCGTCGAGTGGGGAACACGGGTAGTGACACGGGCGTGTCCCTACCCGTGTGCGTCGAGTTGAGCTCGACGAGCCGTGTCGAGATCGTCGAGAATCGTCGAGAATCGTCGAGTGGGGAACACGGGTAGTGACACGGGCGTGTCCCTACCCGTGAGCGTCGAGTTGAGCTCGACGAGAAGTGTCGAGATGCAACCCGAGAAGTACACGGCCAATGACACGGCCAGGCACACGGCCGTGTCATGTGAACACGGGTCGGGACACGGGCGTGTCCCTACCCGTGTCAAACATTGAACCGACATGGAAACCGCCACGGCCGTTTCGCGGAAGCGGGACACGGGTACGGACACGGCCGTGTCCCTACCCGTGTCATATTTTGCTTATAAGGGGCAGAGGAAACCCTAGCCGTTTTCACTCCCATTTCACCCCCTATCTCATGTGAGAACTCCTGGTGAGAGGAAAACCGCTGGAGCAAGTTCTACCGGAGGAGATTCGCCATCGCCGTGAAAGAGAAGATGCCGCCAAGGAAAACTACGAGATCCGTGGCTAGAAATAGTAGTACCGCTGGAGCCAACGTGAGTTTCCTACCCTCTCCCTTGGTGCTAGATCCTAGATATTTAGGAGAGACATCAGTTCAAGAGAGCTTGATGGAGAGGAGAAGATTTCTAGGTTTGGCCATGCTAGGATTTGAATCCTAGATTTTTAGATCTCTTCAACCCTTCCCCTTTTCTTCAATATGACGATGGGTGGATGGTCTCGTGAGGAGTTTATGGCCTTTGAGGTTGAATAAGGGAGGAGAATATTTCTGGAAAATTTAGGAACGATCGCCTTGAGGAGGAAGACGAACCGATGCCGTTCATTTTCCTTAAGATGCGCGCAGAATCTGTATTCTGCGCGCAGCGACCTTCTAGGCCATTTTTATGTAGGATATGGGCAGATCTGGGCTTTTGGCTAAACACAAAAGTTGTAGCCATTGGAAATACCTTTCCAACGAGTGGTTGCACGACTTCAGGTGAGGTCTGTGGCCCCGGGAAAACCTAATCGAGTTTGCTGCCCGGCAATTCCTGTACACAGAAATTGTGTTCTGTGCGCAGTGAACTTTGAGTCCGATTTCAAATAGGATAATGTCAAATCTGGGTTGAGCTCTGAATATGAAAGATGTAGTCCATGGAAATACCTTTCCATCGAGGGGTTACACGACTTCACCGGATTCTTGTAGCCTCGGGAATCTCCGGTCGAAGTTGCTGTCCAGATTCAACCTGCGCCTAAATTCTGGGCTTAATGAAAGATGAATTTTGATTCGGTGGAATTAATAATGCATGATACTTGCCTTGGATGAACCCTGATGATTAATCAGTTGTTGCATGATTGAAGTTGCTTATTAATCAGATTTCCTATTATCAAATTGTGAAATAATCATATTTAAACGAATCGAATTGGTAGGAATTGAAAGATTGATATTGTGCACTTCATGTTCAAATTATGACATTATCAAATAAAAGTGAGATAGATCTTTATATGCGCATCATGTTTATATTACATTGTCATCATTTGGAAAGTCATATAGATAAATAGATTATGATCATGGACATGTTTGATTAATGAAATGAGTCTTGTAGTCCAATACTTAGAGAGTCGTCTCCCTACGGGTAGTATTGTGAAGGGATGTAAGTGCGGGGTTGACCGTCACTTGTTTTGGTTGTGTTGAGATAAGGTGTGGATGGATGGTTGGGCTGTGTCCTCGTGTTTGCTTCCGAGGCCCCTTCCATGTTATGTTGACGTGGTATTTGCATGTGGTGTGAGTCGACACGCGGTGTCGTAATCCCGGGTTAAGGATAGTGTGGCAGGTCTACGGGCTCGCCAGTCGTCACACCGATGGGAGTTGGCAGTTAGACTTGGTCGGTTTGGGCTGTGTCCTCGGTGTTCACGTCCCGAGGCCCCTCCGACCATGTGAACGGTTGGGCTGTGTCCTCGTGCTTTCTTCCGAGGCCCCTTCCGGGTCACGCAAGGCCAGTTCGGGCTGTGTTCTTGGTGCACATCTACCCAAGAACCCGCTGGGCCATAGTACGCATGGGCTCCGCTGTTGTGTTCTTAGCGTTGAGACGTACGGAGGCCTAGGTGAAGTAGTGTGATACCCGCCTAGTAGTAGAAGTGCCCGTTCTACTGTCACCGCCTGGCCACGGCGGCTGATGCCTGAGAGGTTAGCTACCTGCTCGAAAAGTGGGAACTACAGTCTGTGTCGACATATCAATTGCATGGGTGTGCATGGGTGAGTCATTGCATTGCATTCATAGCATTTCATATCATTGCACCACAAGATCCTCATCGTATAAGTTTGTATGGGCACTCTTATACGATGAGTTACTTTTATGTAACCCGATCCTTAACTTATAAGTTTGTATGGGCATTCTTATAAGTTAAGTTACTTTCCTACTGTTACTTATACTTGCTAGTTTAGTGTAGCTTTTACATAAATGCTGATTATGATGTTGTTACTCTTACATTACCTTGCCACCTGCTTGTACTTCCTTTACTTGCATACTTATTATATACTATACTCTTGTTCCTTTTCTCCGCCCGGTGCCGAGGAGTCGCCGGGGGAGCCGATGTGAAACCACTTAGTCGTTTCGACTAACGGTTGCTACGTCTTCCTTTTTAGGAGGTCACGCCGCAAGTAGAGCAGCCGCAGACTACGCAGCAGGACAGCCAGGCCAGGACGACAGGGCCTGATGTGACGGTGCCGTCGATACCGTCTGTTACAGATGTTAGTGTTTTGATTACTCTGATGTAGCCCGTTTGGGCAATGTTTAGCTGTACTCTGATATATTGTAGAAGCATGTTTTAGCTTCTCATTATTTCATGTTTTTGGACATTATATGCTTAGTGTGGATTTTGACTTCTCTTGCTTATTTATTGGTTGGGTTGGCATTTATATTGATATGGTTGTAGCCGGCGGAATAGGCGTCTTGTGGTACAGGTTAGCCCGTGTGCTAATGCTACCGCAAGGCGGCTGTTCCGGGCATAAGACTCCCTCTTTGTGCCATGTTATGGGATCCGGGAGGGGGGGGTCTTACATGTCAGGGGGATCCTTCCTGGCTATCATGCCAGTACTTCCTGTTACTCGTTTCACAGGTGGACACCCTACGACATCACGCATCACAAAGGGCCTTTCCTGGTCACACCAGTACTTCCTGTGCCTCATTCACAGGTTGGACCCAAAAACATCATATGGCTATTTTTCCTGGGCTACCACCCCAGTACTTCCTACTACTCCTTTTCGCAGGCATAACCCGTAGACTCCTTAAACTACACGTTATCACGGCGTCTTCTCCGGTTCGTATGCAACATCACCAATCCAGACCAACCTGTCCAGATGGGCTTCACACAGCATGCCTATTCCGTACTCCTTTTCCGGATCTATATGCTAACAAAGGGGATTCAAGCATCCACCTAAAGATTCCCAAAATCAGCCACCTCTTGGTGGGGGAAATCACAAGATATGCCAAAAGGAAGCCTTCATATGGCTAGGAAGAAAAGTCGTTACCCTTGACGACCGCTTTGGTGCCATGACCTCAAAGCTTGCTTGAAAGGCTCGCAAGAGCGTTTCCTCCGCAACGCCGGCTTCAGATTTCTCGTCGGAAACCTACAGCACCACCAGCAGCAGCCCTTCCCCTTCTTCCTCCTCCTTTCTCTCTCTCTCTTTCTCTCTCTCTTGAAGAAAGATAAAGGCCAAGAAGAAATGAGAATAACTTCTCAGATTTCAGCCTTTAGGAAAAAGAGGAAAGAAGCTTCAGCCCTTGGATCCCAGCTGAAGGAATGGACGGCCAGAAACTTGCCAAAAATGCTAAATTTGACCTGACACGGCCTGTGACACGGCCGTGTCCCAGGCCGTGTGCCTCAAGAGGTGGGCAACCGACTTATCCAAACCAGTGACACGCCCATGGAACACGCCCGTGTCATGGGCCGTGTCACCAACACGACTTCAGACACTCCCGTGTCTGTGGCCGTGTGCCTGGGCGAAAAAAATCCCAAATCATCCCGAGACTTCACACGGCCTGTGACACGCCCGTGTCCCAGGCCGTGTGCCCAGACACGGTACAAAGACACGCCCTGTCGAAATCCTTCGTCGGGCTGAGTCTGTCGACCCGATTTGACACGCCCTGTGACACGCCCGTGTCACAGGCCGTGTTCAACCTCTCGACACTCGACACTCATGTCTCGACACTCGACGATCGTCGAGTAACAGTCGTCGAGCACACAACACGGCCTTGGACACGCCCGTGTCCTGGGCCGTGTGTCTCCTCTCTACACATCGTCGAGCGAAAAATCGTCGACACCAAGGCCGATCGTTGACACAACCTCGACACGCCCTGCGACACGCACGTGTCGCAGGCCGTGTCCGCTGACACGCCCTGGGACACGCCCGTGTCCCAGGCCGTGTCACCCAAAAATTCCTGTTTCAGACATTTAGACTGTTACATCTCCGCGCCTGTTTCTCAGCCGCGGTGCATTGTTGAGGCCAGGTCTTAAACACGCAACCCCCTTGATAGGCAACCATCAACAGTTCCTATCACCAACTGAGCTGCAGCTCAGTTGGTGATAGGAACTATTGAAGGTTGCCTATCAAGGGGGTTGCGGGTTCAAGACCTAGCCTCAACAATGCACCGCGGCTGAGAAACAGGCGCGGAGAGGCTTTGGGGTGCTTGGGCTGCAGCCCGGTAGCGATGTCCAGAACGAGACAAGCCCATGGGCCTCTGAGCTCGGGCCTGGGGTCGTTACAGTTTCTGCCTAAGCCGCATCCCCTCATTTTCATGGAATTTCTTCAGGATTTACTCACTGGATCAGGTTCAATTGAGCCTGATATCACCCCTAGCTGATCTAAGAAGGTAGCAAAAAAGGAGAGGGGGATAATTCGACCTTTTGGGAGGACTGAAGCCTTACCGATCGACGGGATGCAATTTCTGGTGGTGGTGACTTTGGGTGCTCTATAACAATACTACCAGAGAGTCTAATTTCTTCAGGGAAATGGTGGAAACAGTTGCTGGGGGTCTATGGAAGCTTTTAAGATGATCAAATGGGGGGGGGGGGAGGGAGAAGTCAAGCTTCAATGGCCATCAATGTCCATGAAGGGAGGTATCAGCCAATGGTAGTTTAGTGCACCCAGCCACTGAAAGGGCCTGAAAAACCCCTTAATCTTCTTAGAACTAATGGGAGGAATGTATCAAGCCATTGGAATGAAGAAAGGAGGCCTCTTGGCCTTCCAAGCCATGAATGACCATTTTCTCCCTCCTCCATTAAAGGGAAGTGGAGTTTTCTCTCTCCTAGTCTCTATTTCTAGAAAATAAGTGGTATTTTGGATAATTCCCATCCTCTTAAGGTTAATGGGCCACTCAAATTGGGTTTAGCCCAAATGGATTGGGCTAGGTTAGGCCAACTTGAGTTGATTTGACCTAAACTTGGGTTGAGTTGACTTGGGTCAAATTGGCCTTTTGAGTTACCCCCAATGGATCCTTGGTGACCCATTGACCTCTCCTAAGGTCTAGGAAGGGTTGGGTAGGGTTGGTTTGGCACCTTGGAGGCCACTTGACCCTTAGTTAGGGCACTTTGACCATTTTGGGGCTAGAGTTGACTTTGGTCAACTTGACCTCTTTAGTTGACCCCAATGAATCCTTAGTGACCCTATGAACTTCTTAAAGGGTTAGAAGGGTTGTGGTGGGATTCTGGAGTCAAGTTAAAGCCCTAAGGTCAAACCCTAGAGGTGGTTCTGAAATGAGCTATTTGCAGACTAAGGTGATCTCACCTTCATTCCCAGGTTCACTTGGTCTTCTTGGGCTTCCTAGGATTTTTTCATGACCTAGTCATGACAAAACCACTCTTAGGGGTCTAGTAGTTTGAGAGATATTATAGGTGGAATTAGCACAGTAGACCTACTAGAAGCATATAGATCTTGAAATGGCCAAGCTCTCCCCTTTCATCCCCTCGCAAACTTCGGTTCCTGCCAAGATTGACTTCCAAGCCTTCGGCTCTCCTAGGGTTCTTGGTCGCGTGTCGAGACCGCCCACAATTATTTTCATCCTGACTGATGTATTCGACGAAGAGGGTGTTGGGATCAAAGAACCGTCGCTTCCAAAAAAAGGTATATGCATGCAAACCATGCAGATGTTATTCAGGAAAAGAGACTAATTTTCCTCTTACCTGCATTGTCGTCTCCTAAGGAGGTATTGACATCGACCCTGTGTGCTATACGGGGTATCCTGGCACAGATCGAGACACAGGGTGCTGAGTTGCAGATCGTGTTCGCCAAGTTGCAAGCAGAGCTTGGTCTCCCTTGTACATAGCTTAAGTCGCGTGCCCTTTATTTATTTCATCCGCTAGAAATGTAATCGTATTAAAAATAACAACTTCATAATATTTACTTAGCTTCCCTTATTATTTGTCTTATCGTTGTTATTGACAACATTAGATGGTTCGTGGTCGCGCAATTGTGTGCTTGTAAGGAAGTTGGGTCGCTCGTCTATTCGCAAGAGTGCGCATCCTGGCGTCATTTCCGTTTTTTTGTTTTGACTATAAATATATGACCCCACCACTTTCTTATTTATTTGAAAACATTAACACCTTCTTAAGAAATGGTGCGAACTCCTCCTCTGCTTAAATCTCGAGGCATTGCCTCCTTTTTGAGTGACAAACTGCCATGCCCAATAGTAGATCATATAGACGTGGCGATCTCCCTTGCCAAATATTCGCTGGAAAGGTCACTGTCAGTGCATCTAATGAATCAAGAAGAAAGGGTGAATTCGGTATATAAGGGTGAACTAAAAGTTCCTATTGACCATTTTGGAGCAGACTGGACCTTTCCCATCTTTCACGAGGTCGTAGAGATCTTGAGCTACTATGGCATCTTGCCCGCCCGTGTAACGCCCCCGATTTTTCGATGTTTAGCTTAATTCTTTTTTGGCATATTTATGACGTTAGGGCGTTACGTTGATGTGTGTTTGGCATGTGCTGTGGTTAGAGTGTGGTTTTTGCTCTTTAGGTTTTCAGTGTGGCTGGGTTTAGCCTGTTTGCAAGATTCCCTTGCGAGCCTGGTCTATTTTGGTGACTCGGTAGAGCCTTTTTAGGAATGCTTGTGTTTTGATTTAGGGAGGTGTTTACCCGAGTTTGGTTTGTCGGATCTCGATTTTGACATCGCCTTTAGATTCTTAGCGTCAGTATTTAGCTATGGTGCGAATTTCATTAAATTCCGAGGTTGTCTGGTTTTCGCATCGCTTGACGTTATTTAATTAATAATATACATATTTTATTATTATATTTATAAGTATATATACAAATAAGGTCGCGTCAACCCTACTGTACACCTTCTTCCCCATCCCGACGGCGTTGTTTCATGAAAACAGAAGTGTTCGACGGACGGGCGTGCATTCGACCAGCGATTTCCAGAGATTCGGTGGTCGGTTTCGTCAATAAATTAGAGATTCAGAAAGCTCTCGACGAGGGATTCACGATCATGGTAAGATCTTCCTGTTTCCCCGATTTTTGTGAGTTAGGGTTTGAGGTTTTGACCTCCTTTCTCCTTTGAAAGTTTCTGGAAACATTGCTAAGGCCTTTCTACGACCGATCCGTGTCGCGGTGCGGGCGTGCGACGCTTCTTTCGGAGATTTCGAGACAAGTGGATCTCTCTCCTTGCATGTCCATTATTATTCCCTATCTTCTTCTTTTTTCCTTCCCTCCTTAGAGATTAGGGGTAGTGTAGAATGAGTTTTGGAAAAATCTCTAGGTTAGGTTAAATTTTCGGCCAAGGTATGAAGGGCAGATTTCGTATTTAGGTCCATTCATCAGTTTAGCAAAGGTAGTTTTTGTCAGGATTTAGTTGAGGGTTCGGCGAGTAAAAGTTAGGAAACCGCTAAGTCCAATTCGACGAATATTGGTAGCTTGACTTAGGGGAAATTTGTGTGGTTTGGGTAAGTGAAATTCGTAGAGTTTCATAGGACGGTTCATCTTGTATAGATGTTAGGGAATTTTCGTCGAGTGTCGGTATCTAGCCTAAGTAGAATTCGCCGGGTATTGGGTAGAAATTTGAGGAGTATCGCCGAAATTGGTTAAGTCATTTCTATCGTTAATCATAGGTTAGCTTAAGGCAGTTCGGCGAATATCGCATGTCTGTTCGTTTAGTAGCGACAGGAAATCGTCGAGTATTGCCGATTATCGCAAGGCATTTTCGCCGAGTATCGCCTTGGAATTCATCGAGTATCCATGTGCTTCGTAGGGTATACTCGCCGAATTTGCCGGGACTTGGAGTTTTTCGCCATTTTTGGTCCGGTTCGTTGAGTTAAGTCCTTAGGATATACTTTGGATATTTCATCCCGTTTTTCTTGGGAAGTGTTTGGGTTTTGGTATTGGAGTTTTACGAGTTTGGTTGCTGTTTGTTTTATATTGAATGAAAACTTTGGTATGGCCAAGGTTGGCTGTGGATATTTGACCCCGGTGGGTTTGTGACTGCTGGTGTGTTGGGTAGGTCTCCTCCACCACAGGTGCCGGTTTTCCCCAGTATTGGGTGTGTCAAGGTATAAGACCACCTTTCTTTGGATCCTTGCAAGGTTTGTGACTATTGGTGTGTTGGGTAGGTTCCCAGCACTACAGGTGCCAGTTTTTCTTCGGTGGTTATGGTTTCTCTTGACTATTGGTGTGTTGGGTAGGTTCCCACCACTGCATGTGCCGGTATTTCCCCGGTGATTTTACTCATAAAGTTATGAGCATACTATTCCTGATACTTATACTTACATATGCACATGTTTATTAAAGCATAGTTCTTTATCGCACTTGGTGAAAATTTTCCTACTCTTGGAGTTGGTAAGTTAGCTTTTACCCTTGTCAATTTCTTATTCAGCCGAGGTTATCAGTTTTTCCTTATAGTAGGGTTTGGTAAACTCCTCCCCGTTTTACTTGATTATAATTTAATTGACTCCTTTTGCCACTTATATTTTCATGCTGAAGTGTTCTTCTTTTGAATGCCTCAGGTTCAGGGAAGGAGCTGATTAAGCGGCTAGGTTTGGGAGTTTGCTAGTGGACTGCTTGGTTACAGAGATTTTCCTCTCCCTTATGAGGTAGTTCTTGGTTGTCTCCTTGTTAGTACAGACATACTTACCTTTAGGTGGTTTGTGTCAGGCTGTTGATGCTCACTGGTGGTTTTTCTTTTGGATTATTAAGTACTTTGCTAAGCTGCTGAGTTTGCCCTTTGTTTTGTGGTTGTTTATACTTGTTCTCTGGGAAGGATTTATTCTAGGTTGCACTGTTAGGTATTTTAAAATATAAAAACCATTATTATTACCTCATACATGTTATATTTGAAAACCTAAATTACTATATTTAAACGGTCCTAAAAGCTACTTTTACTATTATTATAAATATAGGGTCTTGCATATCATGAGTTGTCCTTCGGGAACGTTTATACCCAAGTAGGATGTTAAATCAATATAATCAAAGTATTTTTAACTATACTTTTACTCGTGGACTAGTTTATCCACTAGGCCGAGGGATATGGTCCCCTTAACTTAAAACTGAATTTCTTTCATAATAACTTATGAATTTCTTATAAAATGTAGAGTTAAAATCTTGCCTGAGCGTTTGCAGTTATCCCCTGCACGATGTGGCATCACGACACGTGTTTTCACCTTACTCTGATATATCCCGTAATGCAAAAAAAAATGCTCGTTGTGACATCCTGGCTGTCGCCTAACTCTATGGCGGCCATTATGTCCTTTGTGACATATTTGTTGGGTATTGTATCCACAACGTACCTGATTTGAAGAAGCCCCTGAACAAGCTAAGGTAAATAGACAATGTATTTGATGAAATCTTTTAAGTTGTGCTTGCAGTTATTCCACGCTAAGTACACACCAATGTCAGGGTGCAGTAGGTCAATATACACGGGTCTGCGCGACGTAATCCCTCGTTGAGCAGATCAGTGTGTTGGCCTACGTGTACTCTCTCTATTGGAGTGTACTTATTTTCAAGTATAGGGTTGTGATAATGCAAGAGCAGACAAGGAGCAAGGATGGGTCAAAGAGTAGCTCATGGGTGGAAAGACGAAAAATCGTCTAAGTAATAATCGACGAGAATCACCAAGTGATTCTCGCCGAATCGTCGAGAATCACTGGCTAATTCTCGCCGTCTCTATCCGGCTAAATCAGAGCGTGCAAATCTGTCGCTAAGTCAAAATCGTCGAGAATCACTGGCTGATTCTCGCCGAATCTTTGACTGATGATAGTCGAGCTCCAGTGCTATAACTTCTTCGACGAGAATCACCTTCGATTCTCGCCGATTTTGCCTTAGGCGAATTTCTGGAGCCCGCTGGACCGGACTCAGCCGCTGGCGCTGTTTTGAACCGGGCTTGGGGTTTCTTGTTGGTGGGGCCCACACCGGTCATCTTGAAGACCTAATGTATAAATACATCTGTATTTTTGAACAGTAAAAAAAAAGAAGACAGAAAAACAAATACACGATTTTGAAAAAGGAAGAAGACGAGCCGCCGACGTGACCTAGATCCTTCTCCGCCGCCGTCATCACCGCTCGTGCAGTTGATCGCCGTCGTTGATCTTGGTTTCTTCCAGATCCCCCGTCGACAGAAGCTCAGCCAAGCACTGCGTCTCACGCGTCTAACCAGAGATCCTTTGTCTCTTGATTCGTAGATCGGGAAAACCTTCCCCTTCCGTATCGATCGAGACGATCGATCCTAGTGTGACCGTTGGAAGATCTTGCTAGCTTTGCTACGAAGATTGAATCTCCAAAGAACAGCCGCAGCACGCCGTTGTCGCCGCCGATCCCGAGAACCAAGCCGCCGCCCTTCTTGCCGCCGCCGGTTTCGGGGAGATTCTCTCCAAGTGAGATCTAGGGTTGTGGACTCTTCGTTGACTTCAAGAACACGTCATCGAACGAAGAGGGACACCTTAGTCTCCATAAGTTGTTTGTATTTCTTATACAATCTATTTTCAATTTCTTTGTAACGGACCGATTGGTCCCTAGTTGTAAGGGTTGGGTGCAACCCGTGTTGTGGGAGTGGTGACTCCTACGTGTGGAAGGGTTCCTTCCGTTAGTGCAAGGATTGGATTTCAATCCTGTTGGTGAAGTGACCGAGTCGTCCCTGGTTGAGAGATAGGTCTATGGGGGAAAGTGGACGTACCCAAATCGGGGAACCACTATAAATTGCTTTTGTCCTTTCTGTGCTGTGTTGTTTTGTTTTCATGTGCAGGTACGATTTTAATTCCGCAAAAACGCTGCAAGACACCTATTCCCCCCCATAGGTGAAGGTAGTTGACACTAAGTGGACTTTCAATATTTGAGGCTGGAGAGGATAGCGTTCTCCTTGGAGGTGTTCCGCCTCCCATTCCATACGCAGGTCCTAAAATGCGGACAATTGCAATTTAGGCCTGACGGGATACGAATCACAAACATGGTGGCCACTCTTGTGGGCTGGCGGTCTCAATTCGTATTTTTCAAAGATAATCTGGGTGGTATCAACACTCTTCCCACTCTTCGCTCGTAAGAGGCCTTCTACCCCTAGCCTTTTCCGAGGTCAGCAGGCGGATTGTTCATTTTGTGGAGCGGACATACTTGGACACTCAATATTATGTCTGTTGGGTGAAGGAAGTTGTGGACGCTCCTGTCAATGAGTGTAAGTTTTTGAAAGTTTTGTAAGTATCTTATGCATACCTGTCCCAAAGCCTTTCGTGATTTGTAGTTATTTTGATGGTGTCGGGCTCCAAATTGCGAACTCCGTCTACGGACATGAGGCTAACCACCGATGAATAGCCAAGAGTCGGCACATCTTCTGCCATACCTCTAGAGCAGGGCCCATACTTCGATTCAATTTTTCCACTGATCGTCAGAGGATCAGACTCTATTAAGATACCCACCAAGCTACCCACCTAGAAAAAGACCGTGCAGGTCCCCCACCATGCCCTACCGATCGCTAGGGTAGTCTGCGGTGTAGCCGACCTTTGAGAGATAGGGGAAAACCCTATGGTGTATTTGTCCGCTAGAGAAGCTGTGGTGAACTTACGGGATCTCTCACATAACAACGCGGTTTGGAGCCTTCTTGATGATGCTTTGGCCATGAATGCCTGCCTACAAGAGAAATTGAAAGTAAGTGTTGAATCCCTAGTTAGATTTGGGCTAGGTTCACTAATTATGATGTTTTGACACGCAATGTATAACCAGGGTCATGTGTTTTGAGTCCTATAGTTTAGGCTAAGTCATTAGGTTCAACCTTGATGGACCAACCAACAGAAGACTTCAGAAGACTCAAGACTTAGAAGAAATCAAAGTTCAGTATATAAGTTCGACGTTCGTCGAACTCAGCTCAACGATCGTCGATCGCAGATCGACGAACTAAGAGTTAATTATCTGAGTTGAGCTTAACGATATTCGAGCTCAGGTCGACAAAGTCTAGAGTTCATCCTTCAACACATTCTTTCCAGATTTATTTCGCTGAACTCAGCTCGACAAAGACAGATTATCAGCTCGACGATCTTGGAGCGCAGATTAGGCAAGTTATCTCCAGAATGCAGTTCATTGAGCTCAGGTCGACGAATAGATTTTCTCAGGTCGACGAACAGGATTTCTTAGCTCGACGAATAAGATTTCTCAGCTTGACGAACGTGGATCTCCGGTCGACGAAATCTGTTCAGAGGTCGACGAATTCTGTCCAAGCCTGACTTAAAGGTTTTTCCCTCGTTTCTGTCCTTACTTTCTACATTATTTAGCAGTGATTTCTCTGAGTAATTAATGCACATATTCTCTTGAATATAGCCATTATTAGCAGCATTGATTATGGTCTTCATCTGGGATTAATTACTTGCTTAATTTATTTAGACAGTTGGGAAACTCATTAAAGCAAATATTCTCCAGCCGATTTTCATTCTCCAGGCAATCAGCATTCAATGCTTGAGATTCAAATTTCAATGGAGAATTCAACTGAGAATATAAAAGAGATTTTCTCTTTCAGACATTAAGAACAAGAAGAACACAGTAGAGAAAAATACAGAACCAGAGAATACAGAAGCATGTTCAGAAATTCTCTGTGCAAGAAAACAACCTGTTTTCTCCTTAATCTTACTGAAGAAGAAGAACAACAATCACAATCAAGAGTCTTCTTCAACTTCATCTCCAGGAGCTTTCAAGGATAACAAACTCTGAATCAGTCAGAAGTTCCTAGAATACTTCAAGTCAAGGCTGAAGACCTACACCCTGAGCAAGACTCCAAGTAACTTTGAAAGGAGCTCTTGACAACAACAAATCCACTAGTCTTCTCTGTTGATTTCAGAAAGAGAAGACACCATCAAATCTCTCCCCCCTCCTATATAAAGGGTTTATTAACTCCCTTCAAAAGTTTATGCATGGTTTTTGGGCACCTGATCAAAAGCTCAAAGGGTTGTGAAATCTCTCTGGAAATAGATCTTGTGGTGGCAGTCACGTGATCAAAAACCTGCTAGTGGATTCCTACCAGGGTGGTAGAAGAGTGGATGTACCCAGGTTGGGAAACCACTATAAAATTTCTTGTGTTGTCTGGTTGCCTTTTTACTGTTGTTCTTGTTGTGGCTGTGTTAGATTAGTTTGCTGTGCTGTGGTAGATTAACTTAGATTAACTTTTCTTTCTATCACTACTACTGGTATCACTAATATACTCTGATAATATTTAAAACTGTCAAAAATATTTAATTACTCTATTCACCCCCCTCTAGAGTAAATCAGATCTAACCCCTATCTTTTAATTGGTATCAGAGCAGGTTCCTTTGGTTGTACAAGTTAACACTTGAACCAAGAGATCCTTATTAGATCTGATCTTCTTTTTCCTTAGTTTTTCAGATTATTTTCACAGCATGGCACAACACAAGGATTATGCAAGCACCAGACCTCTAATCTGCAACTTGAATAAATTTGCAATCTGGAAGACAAGAATCAGACTTTATATGAATTCAATTTATGAGGACATATATAATTCTATTTTGACAAAAAAGAATTATAATAGAAGGTAACGACTCCATCCGTTCATATAACATGTAATAGAAGGTCTGGCCGGGGCCCCACACCATATGACACAAAACAAGCGACGAAGTCACGAGTTAATATCAGAGTTGCGCATCCTAACTCATAGCATTATAGCAGAAGCTTTTAACATAAAAACTAAACTCCAACCATGAATGTCCATTGATATAAATACCCACATTTATATAGGAATGTACACCAAATACAATATAATTGGCCTTATGGCCTTACAATTGCTCTTTACAAGTGTGGATTCCAAACATCGACGCACAGGCCAGACACACATGAACAAAACACTACATTCTTTATTTAACCTTCAAGGGTAGCAGTAGCAGCAGCAGAGACTTTATCACTTATGTGTCCCGCTCGGCTCTCCAGCACCTACACAGGGACAGCCACCAAACAGTGGCAAACAAAGCAACGGTCAGCATTTTGTTGACCAATTTATAACGACCCTACCCCTTTCCCGGGGCAGTTGTATTCCTTCCCTGCAGGCATAGCAATTCATAGGCAGAGATATAAATATCACACATTGTGCTCTCACACACAAACAATCCATCACAACCGTCAGCCATGCGGCTCGACGATCCGTGCACTCAGGGCACATTCTTGGTTTACCGACAAACCAGGGTCCCACCACCATTCCAGGGCCGAAACCCAACAGTAAAATTGAGCATTTAGTCTTTCCGGCGTGTAGGCCTAAGAATCTCATTATGCGCTCCAACTGACCGTACTTTCAGGTCTTCAAGTCAGACAGACATGACACAGGTACGGATCAACCACCCCCCGTTACTCAAGTCGCCTTGCCATCACGGAATACTAATGTACTCGCGGCTAAGTATAAGGCGTGGGTCGGTTTCAGCTTGCCTGTTTGGCATGAAGCCTTTTTAAGAACTCTCAAAGCTCACACATAGCCATACCGTCCCCGAGGGACTGGCTTCACATGCACAGGTTAGCTAGGAGCCACGCCCAATGTTAGCGACAAAACTCACTTTCCGTCCCTAGCTCTCACCTTATCGTTGATAGTATACAACACAAGCATTTAGTGGGTGTTTTTCCTGGACTTTCACTCCAGTATTTCCTGCTACTATCCTTTATAGGCACAACCCATTGAAATCGCAAGCATCACAGAGGTCTTTTCCTAGACTACCACTCCAGTACTTCCTGTTACTGCCCTTCACAGGTCCAACCCATCAATTCTATAAACTACATGTTTAACCACAGAGTCTTCTCCGGTGTGCAAATGAAACATCACCAATCCAGACCAACCCATCCAAATGGGCTTCACACAGCATGCCTATTCCGTACTATACAGTTCCAGATCTATATGTAAGACTATTGGGGATTCCAAGAATCAACCCAAGGGAAATCCACCCTCTGGTGGGGGAATTACATGCACATGCCAAAAAGGAGGACTTCACATGTCCAAGAAGGAAGATCGTTACCCTTGACGACCTTTTTGGATCCATGGAACTCTAGCCGGTTGGAAAATACCGCAACGACTTTGCCTCCACAAATCTGGTCTCGGATCTTGCTTCAGAACTCGGCAGCTCCACCAGTGGCCAGCTCCCTTTCTTTTCCTCCTCCTTCCACTCCCTTCTCTCTAGCTCTTTTAGAAAGAGAATGACACAAGCTATTTGAGAATCCTTTTCTCAATTCATGGTTATAAACCAACAGGGAGAAGCCTGGGCCATCAGATCCAAGGTGAAGGAAATGGACGACCACAAATTTTCCACAAAGGACTATTTTTGGGCTGACACGGTCTGTGACACGCCCGTGTCACAGGCTGTGTACCTTAAGCAACACACAACCGACTTACCTAGAGTAGGACACAGCCATGTGACACGCTCGTGTCACAGGCCGTGTGCCATAACACACCTTCAAACAAGCCCGTGTCTGTGGCTGTGTACCTCAGGCGGCATACACATGATTCAACCCGAACAGGACACAGCCAATTGACACGCCCGTGTCACAGGCCTTGTCCCCAGCCCGTGTCCTGCCCGTGTTCATAAGGCCTCAATGTCTTGGTTAATTAATTCCAGAGAAAGACACGACCATGCGACACGCCCATGTCACAGGCCGTGTGCGCTTACACGGCTGCAGACACGCTGCCGTCGAGGTATTTCGTCGAGCAAAGTTCATCGACCAGAGGAGGACACGGCCTTAGACACGCCGATGTCGCAGGGCGTTTTCACCCTCAAAATTTTCGTTGAGAGCATTTCGTCGACCATCCGCCAGGCCGCTCACTCATACCGAGCAGGACACGACTTGGGACACGCCGCCCGTATCCCAGGCCGTGTAACCCAGTCTTAGGTCAAATGTGGAATTTGGGGTTACAAGAAATTTTGTCCCGAAATTTGTGCACAGTAAGGAAACCAGCAGACAAAATGTTATAACTTTAAAATGTATGTTACACCAAATTATGCACTGTACAATAGTTTACACAAACAACTCGGGAAATTCAGCTCGCATGGTCTGCTCTCGCTCCCATGTAGCTCCTCACGACCACAATTATCCCATCGGACTTTGACGATCCCGATTGTCTTGTTCCGCAACTATTTATCAGCACTATCCTCGATCCGAATGGGCCTAAAATTCGTCGTTAGCCCACACTCAACCGGTACACGGTCATTCTCGATCACTTGAGCTGGATCTTTGACGGCTTTCCGAAGCACAGAGATGTGAAACACATCATGTAATCCCCTCAATTCTGCCGAAAGAGCTACCCGATAGGCAGCTTCTCTAACTCGCTCCACCACTTCAAACGGACCAAGATATCTCAGACTTAACTTTTTCAGACGTCGAATCCTGGAAACGCCTTTGAAGGGTTTAATCTTTAAATATACCCAATCGGCCACCACAAACTCCACGTTCCGGTGCTTGACGTCGTAGTACTTCGCTTGTTGATCCTGTACTATCAGTAGCCTCTCTCGAATAGAGCGTATCGTCGAGTTAGCTTCATCGACTTCTTTACGCTTATAGAGTTTGGATTCACCTACTTCTGCCCAAGCTAATGGTGTATGACACTTCCGACTATACAAAGCTTCAAACGGTGCCATACCGAGGCTCGCTTGGTAGTTATTGTTGTAGGCAAACTCCACTATGTAGAGACGATCTTCCCATCTCGTACCAAAATCCAGGGCGCACATTCAGAGCATATCCTCCATTGTTCGGTTGGTCCTCTCAGTCTGGCCATCAGTTTAGGGATGAAAGGCCGTACTGAATGTCAACTTTGTTCCCAACAATTGATAGATTAGTGTTGGGTACATTGGTCAAATGTACCTGATTTGAAGAAGCCTCACCTAACTCAATGATATACATCATAATGTATTTGATGTTTGTTTGAGTTACTTGTGCAGGTTAGGTATTCACTGGACTGAAGCTAAAAGTTTCTAAGTCCATGTGTCGACACCCAGAGGGAAAGTGTCGACACTTGAGAAAGCTTGTGTCGACACCCAGACAAGCAGTGTCGACACTTGGAGTAATTGTGTCGACACCTGAGAAGAAGAGTCGACACCAGACAGAAAGTGTCGACACTTGGAGCTGTGTCGACACTCAGTGAAGAAGAATGCAGAAAAGCTGTGTCGACACTTAGCAGAAGTGTCGACACCTAGAAGAGCTGAGTCTACATCAGAAAGTGTCGACACTTGGAGTTGTGTCGACACTCAGCAAAATTCTGCAGAGACTAAGGACAAGTGTCGACACTCAACACAATGTGTCGACACTCAATCAGCAGAGTCAATATATGAAGAATGTGTCGACACTCAGCACAATGTGTCGACACACACTCAAAGGAGTCAACACTTGAAGCATGTGTCGACACTCAGCACAATGTGTCGACACACAACCAGAAGAGTCAACACTTGAAGAAAGTGTCGACACCCAGCACAATGTGTCGACACTTAGTTGAAGACTCTACACTTGAAGAAAGTGTCGACACAAGGAGCTGTGTCGACACTTAGCAAAGAACAGAAAAGTTTACAAAATATTCTAAGTACAAGTGTCGACACTAAGGGAATGTGTCGACACTCAGCTGAAGAAACAAAATTGAAGACATGTGTCGACACCAAGAAGCAGTGTCGACACTTGACAGTTTCAACACATGAAGATGTGTCGACACAAAGGAGATGTGTCGACACTTAGAAGAATTCAACAAGTTACAGAAGATCAAGTACTTGTGTCGACACTTAATTTCAGTGTCGACACTTGAAGAAGAATCTGTGTCGAGACATACAAGGAGTTGTGTCGACACCTTGTAGACTTGTGTCGACACTTACACAACATGTGTCGACACTTGGTCTATAAGTGTCGACACTTAAGAACAGAAAGTCTCGACACTATCTGACAGTTAGAGAATTTCAAGAATTGACTGGATGACATGACAGCTGCCGTTCCAGCCGGTTTACAGCACTTGTCAGAGATGTCAGAAGTCAGTTATGAACCGGACCAGCCGGTTACCATGAAGAAGGCCTATAAATAGGCACAGACTGTTTACAGAAAGGGTGTTGATAAGGTGTTAATAAGAAGTTGAAAAGAAGTATTGTTAAGAAGATTAAGTTCTGACCCAGTGCAGAACAATCTAAGAGATTTGTTCAAGGGGTTGCTGATCAAGTTATCCAAGTGATACAAATCAAGAAGATCTTGCTGTCCAACAGCAGATCTAAGAAGTTGGAGAGAGAGAGCTCCAATCAAGAATTCAGTCTTTGGAACTAAGGCTGAGAAGAAGGATTCAGAATCATCTGGATCTCAAGAAGCAGAGGTCAAGGATCAACTGCAGAGGATTCAGACTAATTCAGTTCTACTCAAGAAGCTTTGAAGGAAGCTAAGTCAGTTTGGATCTAGCTGAGTTCTTCCAAGAACTCTTCAAGAAACTCTCAACTCCTCTCTTATTTTCTGAGTTGTAGAGTTAGTTATTGTAATTCAATTTTAACTTGTAGGATCCATTGGATCTGAGTGAATTGTAAGCCTATATTATAAAGGCTGAGGGTAGGGCTTGGTTGCCTGAGTGTAGGAGTTGAAGAACTCTGAGTGTAGGCCTTGATTGGCTGAGTGTAGGCCTGGGTGGCTGAGTGTAGGCCTTGGTGGCTGAGTGTAAGGCTTTGGGCCTGAGGTGTAGGAACCTAGTTGGGTTCTGAGATAGTGGAGAAGTTTGGCCGAATCTAGTACACTGCTAGATAGACGAAGGGGGAAAGTGGATGTACCCAAAGATTGGGGAACCACTATAAATTTGTGTGTCTGCTGTGCTGTGCTGTGCTGTGGATTGGCAGTTTATATTTTGTTATTGCTGTTAGCTGTAGAAATCTGTGAGATAACTGTTTTGCTGCCAACAAAGTTTCAAAAAGGTTTAGGTCACCTATTCACCCCCCCCTCTAGGTGTTTATTTACCATATCTTTCAAGTGGTATTAGAGGCAGGTTCCTCAAAACAAGGACTAACAGTCTAAGGAGATCCTGTTTGGCAGAAACAGTCTAAGTCAGAAAACAGCTTCAAGAAAATCAAGAACCATGGGTTCTTTTGAAAATCATAAAGAATTGGGTTCCATGAAATTACCTATTTGCAGAAAGGAAATTTTTGGGATCTGGAAAGAAAGGGTAAGGCTATTTATGGAGGCCTCAGACCCAAGAATCTACATCACAGTTAAGGAAGGGCCTTATGTGCCAATGAAGATCTCAGTATTGGATGCAAATCAGAGGACTCCAAAGGATTTCTCTGAGATGACCAAGGATGAAATTATCCTAGCCACTATGGACAAGAGGGCACAAAACATAATTGTGAGTGCCATTGATGATGCAACTTTTCAGAACTTAATTCACTGTAAAACAGCAAAAGAGATGTGGGATACTCTCATTGTCTATATGGAAGGTTCTGAAGAAGTTAGGCAAGATAGGAAGTCCTTGCTTAATCAAGAGTATGAGAGCTTTAGGCAAGGAAGAGGAGATAGCATCACTGAATGCTACAAGAAGTTCTATAGAATTGTTAATGAACTCATGTCCTATGGAAGAGAGTTCACTAACTATGAATTGAATGATAAGTTCTTAAGGTCCCTAACCAAAGATTGGGACACCAAGATCTGTGCCATCAGAGAAATGGCAAAGTTGGGAGAAATTCCTCCTCCCACACTGTTTGGCAAGTTGTTGTCTTATGAGATACAGCTGTCAGTGAGAAAAGAGGAGGAAAAATCAACAAGGACTGAGCACAGGGAAAGGACTGTTGCCTTCAAGTCAGAAGTACCTAGAAAGGGCAGGACTAAGTCATCAACTCCTCCTCCAGAGGTAGTTGAATCAGAATCTGATGAGTCTGTTAGCACAAAGTCTACAAGCAGTGAAAGTGATGAAGACTTTGCTGCATTCACCAGACATTTTCAGAAATTCCTGAAGAAGAAACAGTGGAGGTCCAGACCTTCATTTTCCAAAGGGAAAGAAGTCCAGTATCAGGAGAAGAAGCCTTCAAAGAAGGATAAGAAAAAGACAAAGACTAGCAAGGCAACTGGGTCTAAGATAGTGTGTTACTGCTGCAATAGACAGGATCATGTTATTGCAGATTGTCCTGAGAGAAGAAAAGAATCCAGTGACAAAAAGAAGACTCACTTCAAAGGAAAGAAGGAGAAGTCCTTTGTTGCAAAGAATGAGAAGACTCTTTCAGACATTTCTTCTTCAGACACTGAGACAGATGCTGAAGCCTACATAGGGCTATTTGCTGAAGAAGAAGAAGAGTTTATGCAGATCATGGAATCAATCTATGAACAAGAAGAGTGTCAGTGCCAAGGACTGATGGCATTGACTAAAAGTACAAAAATCCTGGAGCAGCCAGGACCTAGTCAGGTACAAAGTCCAACTCAAAGTTCAGATTCCAGTTCTAGTTCAGAGTCAGATTCATCTTCATCAAGTGATGGAAGTGTTTCTAAATCTGAGGGAGATATTCATCAGCTCTTAGATGAATATAAAGTACTGTTGCTAGCCTATAAGAAAAGCAAGACCCTAGCCAAAAGTCAGGCAAAGGAGATTGCTGATCTCAAGGCAGCTGCAACAGATTTTGAGAAGAAATTTGATCAAAAGCTCAATGAGGTAGCCAGGCTGAAACACATTACTGTGATTCAGATGGGAACTATCACCTATAAAAATGATCAAATTAAGAGACTAGAGATCAATCTTCAGAAGGAAAGAGAGCTAGTTGCTAGGTTTTCAAAACCTAAATCAGTGCTACCCTTGATTGATGAATTTGTTCATCATAAAGGAAAGGCTGGATTGGGTTTTATTAAACCAGCTAGGACTGTTCAGGATCAGTCCAAGTCCAAGGGCAAAGCCCCAACATTCAATAAGCCTGCTGTAGTCAAGACAGCCAAGTCTGTACCTAAGCAAAGGTACAACAAGTTTGAATGCTGGTGCTGTGGCAAAGTTGGCCACTTTGCCTTGTACTGTTGGCACAATGCAAGTGCCGATGGGAGTAGCAAGCTACCTGGTGGAAAGCCAGTAGGTAGTTTTGTTAAGTTGCAAACTAACAGTTACCAAGGACCCAAGAAACTATTGGGTTCTAAGGTTAAGTAATTTGTCTTGCAGGTAAGTCCAAGTGGCCATACCCCTACATGGTACTTGGACAGTGGATGTTCCAGACACATGACTGGAACTAGGGGACTACTGAAGGATTTCATTCCAATCAAAAATGGTCCAAAGGTGACCTTTGGTGGTTCTGAAAAAGGAATCATCAAAGGGTTTGGTAACATTTCCTCAAACTTAGTTACCATTACTCATGTGGCTTATGTTAAAGGGTTGAAACACAACCTTATAAGTATAAGTCAATTAAGTGATGTAGGGTATGACATCTCATTTGTTAAAGATGGTTGTCATATCAAGAGGTCAAGTGATCAAGAGATCATTTTGACAGGTTATAGGAAGAGAAATGTCTATTGTCTAGACATTATGGTTGAGAACAATAGTTCTCCAGTTTGTCTTGTAGCTGATGAGACAGTCTCTCAATGTGTCAAATGGCACAAGAGGCTTGCCCATCTTAATTACAAGACTATTAGCAAACTCTTTAGCAAAGAGTTAGTGAGGAATGGTCCTCAAGTTAAGTGTGTTAAAGATGACATTTGCTCAGCTTGTCAAAAGGGCAAGCAGACTAAATCCACCTTTAGGAGCATTGAAAACAAAGATGCTGTGAGGTGCTTATACCTCTTGCATATGGATCTCTTTGGTCCAATGCCAGTTCACAGCTTAGGAAGGAAGGTCTACACCTTTGTAGTTGTAGATGACTACTCAAGGTTTTCCTGGGTGTTCTTCTTAAGACAGAAATCTGAAACACCTAGTGTTTTCCATAACTTTGTCAAGCAAATACAGAATGAACTAAACAGTACAGTGGTCAAAATTAGAAGTGACCATGACACTGAATTTCAGTCTGATAGCATGACAAGACTATGTGAAGACTTTGGGATATTTCAAGAATTTTCTTCACCTAGAACACCTCAGCAAAATGGCATTGCTGAAAGGAAGAATAGGACCTTGATAGAGGCAGGTAGGACCCTATTAAGTGATTCATCACTGCCAGAGTATTTCTGGGCTGAAGCAGTTAACACTGCATGCCATGTGATAAATAGGGCTACCATCACTAAAAGGTTAAATAAGACCCCCTATGAAGTTGTGAAAGGCAGGAAACCAAACCTATCCCATTTCAGGATTTTTGGTTGCAAATGTTTCATACTTAACAATGGGAAGTCTTACATAACTAAGTTTGCTGCCAAGTCCCAAGAGGGAATTTTTGTTGGGTACAGCAACAATAGTAAGGCTTATAGAGTATACAACTTGACTACACAAGTTGTAGAGGAGACTGTGCATGTAGTTTTTGATGAGACAAAACTTATTAACAATGAGTTGTCTAGCAATGTATGCAGCCCCACAGGTCTGACAAAGAGATTGGACAAGCTTACTATAGAAGAGATGCCTGCTGCAAGACAGCAAGTAGAAGGCAATAGCAGTTGTCCAGGGGGAGAACTACATGTACCAATAGCTGAAGAAATACAAGAAGTACAGCATGATGCAGATGCTGAAGAAGCTCAACCTGAAGTTAGGATGCCACCAGCCAACAGGCATCTAAGAGATCATCCAGTAGAGCTGATTATTGGAGATCCAAGACAAGGAGTTCAGACAAGGAGCAGAAATCAGAATGCTGCAGTATATTCTAGTTTTCTGTCTCAAATAGAACCTAAGAAATTTGAAGAAGCTATACAAGATCCACAGTGGACTGAATCTATGCAAGAAGAACTTAATCAGTTCAAAAGGTACAAGGTTTGGGAGCTGGTTCCAAAGCCTAAAGACCACAATGTTATAGGAACTAAGTGGATCTACAGAAATAAGTTAGATGAACAAGGGGTCATCATAAAGAATAAAGCAAGACTGGTTGCAAAAGGATATAGGCAAGAAGAAGGTATTGATTTTGATCAAACCTTTGCCCCAGTAGCCAGACTGGAGGCCATAAGGATGTTCTTGGCCTATGCAACCTATCAAGGATTCAAGGTATACCAAATGGATGTCAAGTCAGCATTCCTAAATGGTAATTTGAAAGAAGAAGTCTATGTGGAGCAGCCATCAGGTTTTGTTGATCCAACTCAACCTCATTATGTCTATAGACTTAGGAAAGCATTGTATGGGTTAAAACAAGCTCCTAGAGCTTGGTATGAAACCCTATCTAGTTTCCTCATTGAGAACAAGTTCACAAGGGGGAAAATAGATAAGACTCTATTCCTTAGGAAATCTAGAGGCAAAGTCATACTTGTCCAAATATATGTAGATGACATTATATTTGGGTCTACTGAAAGTAGCCTTTGCAAAAAGTTTGCAAAGCTTATGCAAAGTCAATTTGAGATGAGTAGTATGGGAGAGCTAAAGTTTTTCTTGGGTCTCCAAGTTAAACAGACTGAAAGTGGCTTGTCCATATGTCAGTCCAAGTTCACCCTAGAACTCATAAGGAAATATGGTATGGATTCATCCAGTACCATGAAGACTCCTATGGGGTCAAGTGTATCTCTTAGCAAGGATGATGCAGGGAAACCTGTAGATGAAACCTTGTATAGAGGGATAGTTGGCTCCTTACTATACTTGACTGCAAGTAGGCCTGACATTATGTATGCTACATGTGTTTGTGCCAGGTATCAAGCCTGCCCTAAAGAGTCTCATTTGACTGCTGTCAAAAGAATATTGAGATATCTAAAGGGCACTCCCTATCTAGGCCTCTGCTACCCTAGGAATGGAGATTTTGATCTAACAGGTTATACAGATGCAGACTTTGCAGGATGCAAAGAGGATAGAAAGAGCACAACTGGAACCTGTCAATTCCTAGGTGGAAGAATAATTTCATGGAGCAGCAAAAAGCAGACTAGTGTGGCTATCTCCACAGCTGAGTCAGAATATGTAGCTGCAGGAAGTTGCTGTGCTCAACTTCTATGGATTCAACATCAGCTAGTGGACTATGGATTTCAGGTAAGTAGAACTCCACTTTACTGTGATTCTACAAGTGCTATTTCAATAGCTAACAACCCTGTATCTCATAGTAGAACTAAACATATTGAGATTAAATATCACTTTCTTAGGGAGCATGTAGAAAGAAATGATATTGCACTTGAATATGTTAAAACAGATAATCAGATAGCTGATATGTTTACTAAGCCCTTAGAAGAAGCTAAGTTCAATAAGTTCAAAATTGAACTAGGTATGATAAACTTAGACTAAGTTTACAGAACTAAAAATTGGCTAAGTAAAAAGGTGTCGACACATAGACAAGTCTATGTCGACACAGAATAGTAAGTGTCGACACTTCAGGAAAATGGTGTCGATACATCTAGGAAGTTGGTGTCGACACTTCAGAATGTTAGTGTCGACACATGTCGAGTTGGTGTCGACACATCCAATGAGGTGTCGACACTTAAGTTTTACTCAGAATTTTCTAAGTAACGTCTCGACTACATGTCGAGTAGTGTGGTGTCGACACATAACCAAGTGTCGACACATAAAATCTGTTGACTAAACTTGTGTCGACACATGAGTGTCGAGACATTATAAGTCAGTGTCGACACTTATTGCCAGTGTCGACACATCTTTAGTAATCCATCCCGCCTGTTCGTCTTCAAACCAGAAAGGTATAAATAGGATTCTGTCTTTGTTTGTCGACACGCTTTCAGAGTTTCGAGACCAAACTACTGTGTCGACATTTCTCTTTCCTAAAGACTAATTCTACAAACCCTAATGGCTCCCAAGCTCGAGGAGAACGTCAATGAAGGCTATGAACTGGTTCGTGGCGCGTTCGACGATGGCGATCAAGAAATCAAATCGGTGGTAACCCTAGTCACCGATTCTGGATTGGAGTACTTGGTTTCCGAACCAACCAAAATATGGAAGAAGGAAGTTCTTGAATTCCTTACTGGAGCTGTAGTAGATGACTCAGGTTACAGAATCAAATCAAGAATACATGGAACCAAGGTCAAGATTTCACCCAAAACTCTGAGAAAGGTACTTCAGCTACCTAAAATTCAAGCAGAAGATGAAGTTTCTACATCCAAGACCAAGGAAGCCCTAAGTTAGTGTGGCCTAGATCCTAAGATGAAGATAAGATCTGTATTTAACAAAAAAGGAATGAATAACCAAGGAAAATTTCTGTCTGAAATTGTAGGCAAAGTTCTACTCAGCAAGACTGGAGGGCATGACAGGGTGTCTGCCTCCATGTTTGACATCATGACCAGAATTATCTTCAACCTAAAAACAGATTGGTCAATGGTTGTGTATGAGAAAATTAAGGAGAGCTTGAAGAAGCCCAACCTGGGCAGAATACTAAGTCTCTACCTTGCTGGTACAATACCAGAGGTGATGAGCAATGCAGCTGGAAGTAAGATCAATCACATGAGGAAGATGGATTCAAGGATATTCTCTAGATGGGAAAGGGTGTTGTCAAAGGACATGCCTACCCCTGAGAAGCCAGTTTCTGAGAAAGTTACTCCTCCCAGGAAGAAGAGAAAGACTGCTGCTGTGACACATGAGTCCTCCAGCAGTTCTGATAGTGAAGAACAGGTTGTTTTCACACCTGATGACCATGAAGAAGTGGCTGTAGAGAAGACTCCTGCTCCTCAAGATGTAGCTGAGATCCAGGGGGAGCTGCCTCCAGCTAGCCCCATCCATAGGGATCACAGCCAGGGGGAGCCTTCAGTTGTAGAACAACCCTCTACCCTGGAGAGTGAACAAGCCACCATCCTCATCCAAGAGGTACTTGTTGACCTTAATACTTTCGATTTTTCTGTAGTAGATTCTGATTTGTCTGATGTCCATCAGCAAACTCAGCAAGCAAATCAAGAACCAGATGTTGTTCTCCAAGACACATCAGTTATCCTAGAAGTGGTTCCTGATAAAGTAGTTGATGAACCCAGTACTTCTCCTGCACAGTCACCAGTAGAATTTACCATGGAAGATCTATTTCTAAATCTAGATCAAGAGGACTTTGACATGGATAAAGTTGCTGCTGCTGAAGAGAAGGGTGCTGCTGCTGAGGGGGAGTAACTGCAAGTTCAGGAAGAGCCTGGAAGGCAAGCAAGTGAGAAAGCACTAGATGTGCAAGCTGACAAACCATCAAGCCCTAAGGACAGGGTTGATATCGCCAGTACTTCAGAGTCTGAGGAAGATGAGGCTGAACAAGCTAAAAAGAAGAAACTCTATGTCTTCAAGAGGAGAAGTCAGAGTTACAAGAAAGCCTTGCAATCCATTGCCCCACAGCCTATAGTTCAGCACGCTCCAACTATTGACTATAGTGCTTTACTGATTGTATTGCAAATAAAGATGGATGAACAAAGGAAAGCAATAGAAGCTTATGTGGATGAAGGGCACAAGTCCCTACAGTCTGATTTAGCTCTCGATATAAAGTCAATAAGGTTTGAGATGAACCTGAATAAGAAGAAAATGAATGAATGCTTCCACAAGGGTGGAAATGCAGTGGTGTTTCTGGCAACACATCAAGAGAAGATAAAGGAAGAAATAGATGATATAGCATTGAAGCAGGGCTATGTGCTGGAAAATCAACTAAGGATGAATGACAATCTGACAGCTTCACACAATGCTATAATCACTGAATTGAAGAGTAAGCCATCTGAATCTTCAACATCTGCTGCTGCAAAGGCTGAATTTGATAAAGCTTTTCAAGATGAAATTGCTGCTGTCAAGACTGCAATCAAGGATTCACAGCAGGTCATTTCTGAACAGCTTACAAAGCTTAGACCTTATTTTAAGGATGGAATCAGGTACTTGGACAGCTAAATCAGGTTCCAGAAAGATGATGTAAGAGATCATGTTGCACAAGAAGTCATAAAGGGGGAGAGGGTGTTAGTCAAAGCAAGCTCAGACCATGCTAAGTGGATATCAAATTCCATCAGGGCTACCCTTGGATATCCTCCCCTGTGTGATGATGATAATGTTGATGAATCAGGGATTCAAAGTGCATATCTTGGAGGTGAGTAACAGGAAGTAGCTCAAGTGATTTATCCACCTCCAGATTTTGACATGGTTCATGCAGATGTAAGCACAATGTATAGCCCAACTGCTGGAAAGTCAAATGTTGTTCTGGAAAAGGTTGTTCAACCTATATCAGCAGCTATGCAAGAGGCTTTAGACAAAGAAGAAGAGACAAGGCTGTCAAAGAGGAGGTTTAGGGAACAAGCAGAACAAAAGCCAGATTTTGAACAATGGAGCCCTACCTCTAGGAACATAATTCTAACTGCCTGGAAAGCAGCCAAGGACAATGCTCATGAAAGGAACAAATGGTTCTCAGAAGCAGAATGGAGGAAGCATGAGATTAGGCAGGAAGCCATTGTCCAGTATAGAAGGAAGGCTAAGTTAGGAAAGCTACCTCCTACAACTGTGGATCCTAGCAAGTACTTTCCTAAGCCCTATCATTACTTTGAGAGGCAAAAGATCAAGGCTGATAAGCTCGATCTCAAAGGAAAGAAGACTGCTGATACTGAGCCTGCTGCTGCTGCTGCTGTAAAGGCCAAAGTACAAACTGGGAAAGGAATAGTTATAAAAGAACCTGATCAGAACTAGACTAAGATTAGACTAAGAAACATTGTTGTAATCTTTTACATATGAAATATTTTTGTAAAACAATGGAAATGTATTAAAACAATGTTAGAACAATTTTTGATAAATATATCTCATGATTGTTCAGAAGCATGTGTCTATTTCTTGTTTGTTCTGCAATGTTTAATGAGTATACATGTGTGCTTTATTACATGTTTAAGTTTACCCTGTTGACATATACCTGCTTTACATCATTTTCTAATTTTTAATTATGAGTGGTGTATATCATTGACTAAGGGTTATGACTTCTCCAAATAGGGGGAGATTGTTGGGTACATTGGTCAAATGTACCTGATTTGAAGAAGCCTCACCTAACTCAATGATATACATCATAATGTATTTGATGTTTGTTTGAGTTACTTGTGCAGGTTAGGTATTCACTGGACTGAAGCTAAAAGTTTCTAAGTACATGTGTCGACACCCAGAGGGAAAGTGTCGACACTTGAGAAAGCTTGTGTCGACACCCAGACAAGCAGTGTCGACACTTGGAGTAATTGTGTCGACACCTGAGAAGAAGAGTCGACACTAGACAGAAAGTGTCGACACTTGGAGCTGTGTCGACACTCAGTGAAGAAGAATGCAGAAAAGCTGTGTCGACACTTAGCAGAAGTGTCGACACCTAGAAGAGCTGAGTCTACATCAGAAAGTGTCGACACTTGGAGTTGTGTCGACACTCAGCAAAATTCTGCAGAGACTAAGGACAAGTGTCGACACTCAACACAATGTGTCGACACTCAATCAGCAGAGTCAACATATGAAGAATGTGTCGACACTCAGCACAATGTGTCGACACACACTCAAAGGAGTCAACACTTGAAGCATGTGTCGACACTCAGCACAATGTGTCGACACACAACCAGAAGAGTCAACACTTGAAGAAAGTGTCGACACCCAGCACAATGTGTCGACACTTAGTTGAAGACTCTACACTTGAAGAAAGTGTCGACACAAGGAGCTGTGTCGACACTTAGCAAAGAACAGAAAAGTTTACAAAATATTCTAAGTACAAGTGTCGACACTAAGGGAATGTGTCGACACTCAGCTGAAGAAACAAAATTGAAGACATGTGTCGACACCAAGAAGCAGTGTCGACACTTGACAGTTTCAACACATGAAGATGTGTCGACACAAAGGAGATGTGTCGACACTTAGAAGAATTCAACAAGTTACAGAAGATCAAGTACTTGTGTCGACACTTAATTTCAGTGTCGACACTTGAAGAAGAATCTGTGTCGAGACATACAAGGAGTTGTGTCGACACCTTGTAGACTTGTGTCGACACTTACACAACATGTGTCGACACTTGGTCTATAAGTGTCGACACTTAAGAACAGAAAGTCTCGACACTATCTGACAGTTAGAGAATTTCAAGAATTGACTGGATGACATGACAGCTGCCGTTCCAGCCGGTTTACAGCACTTGTCAGAGATGTCAGAAGTCAGTTATGAACCGGACCAGCCGGTTACCATGAAGAAGGCCTATAAATAGGCACAGACTGTTTACAGAAAGGGTGTTGATAAGGTGTTAATAAGAAGTTGAAAAGAAGTATTGTTAAGAAGATTAAGTTCTGACCCAGTGCAGAACAATCTAAGAGATTTGTTCAAGGGGTTGCTGATCAAGTTATCCAAGTGATACAAATCAAGAAGATCTTGCTGTCCAACAGCAGATCTAAGAAGTTGGAGAGAGAGAGCTCCAATCAAGAATTCAGTCTTTGGAACTAAGGCTGAGAAGAAGGATTCAGAATCATCTGGATCTCAAGAAGCAGAGGTCAAGGATCAACTGCAGAGGATTCAGACTAATTCAGTTCTACTCAAGAAGCTTTGAAGGAAGCTAAGTCAGTTTGGATCTAGCTGAGTTCTTCCAAGAACTCTTCAAGAAACTCTCAACTCCTCTCTTATTTTCTGAGTTGTAGAGTTAGTTATTGTAATTCAATTTTAACTTGTAGGATCCATTGGATCTGAGTGAATTGTAAGCCTATATTATAAAGGCTGAGGGTAGGGCTTGGTTGCCTGAGTGTAGGAGTTGAAGAACTCTGAGTGTAGGCCTTGATTGGCTGAGTGTAGGCCTGGGTGGCTGAGTGTAGGCCTTGGTGGCTGAGTTTAAGGCTTTGGGCCTGAGGTGTAGGAACCTAGTTGGGTTCTGAGATAGTGGATAAGTTTGACCGAATCTAGTACACTGCTAGATAGGCGAAGGGGGAAAGTGGATGTACCCAAAGATTGGGGAACCACTATAAATTTGTGTGTCTGCTGTGCTGTGCTGTGCTGTGGATTGGCAGTTTATATTTTGTTATTGCTGTTAGCTGTAGAAATCTGTGAGATAACTGTTTTGCTGCCAACAAAGTTTCAAAAAGGTTTAGGTCACCTATTCACCCCCCCTCTAGGTGTTTAGGTACCATATCTTTCAATTAGCCTCCAATCGTTCGATGTGAATCGCCCATCACGATCACTCACAATGCTACGAGGAACACCGTACAGCCATACGATCTGCTCCACATAGAGTTTTGCCATACTTTCCACTGAATCATCCCGCTTGTTCGGAAGGAAGTGAGCCACCTTTGTCAACCGGTCTACAATCACCTAGATTGAATTGTTCCCGCATTTAGATCTCAGCAACCTATGCACGAAATCCATTGAGACGTCAACAAACTTCCATTCCGGAATCGGTAACGACTTCAAGAAACATCCGGGCTTCTGGCATTCCGCCTTTACCAAAGCACAAGTTTTACATTTAGCTACATAATGAGCTATGTTTTTCTTTAGTCCCGGCCACCAGAACAACTTTTTCATGTCTCTGAACATCTTTGTGCTCCCAGGGTGAATTGAGTATTTTGTAAAGTGGGCTTCATACATCAATTCTTCTCTCCATTTACCCATACTCGGGACGCACAAACGACCCTCTTTGCTCAAAAGGCCGTCATCCCAGGAGAATTGGCCATCTAACCCATCCTTTGCATAGTGTTGGAGACTTTCATCCAGCTCCATTGCTCGTCGAACCCTGTATGCAAGCTCATATTGTACCTCCGTCCAGTTTAAGCATGCATCGACTGTGGAATTCTTGTCAACATAAGAAATCTCTAACGCTTCCAACTCCTAGAGCAGATGCTCATCATGCATCTGTAACCAATTTACCCTTAACGGAGTCTCCGACTCAAGGCATCAACGACCACATTTCCCTTCCCGAGAGTATAATGAATATCAAAGGTATAGTCCCCAAGGAACTCCATCCACCTTCGTTGTCTCATATTCAGATCCTTCTGATCCAACAAGTACTTTAGGCTCTTATGGTCAGTAAAGATATCCACTTTTACGCCATAAAGATAATACCGCCATAACTTAAGTGCAAAGATCACCACCACCAACTCTAAGTCATGGAAGGGATAATTTCGCTCATGCACTTTCAACTAGCGTGAGCCATAAGCAATCACTTTTTCAAACTACAGAAGAACGCAACCTAAGCCGCTCCCTGAAGCATCATTATAGATCTCATATCCGTCTGTACCACATGGCGATGTCAACACAGGCGCCGTGGTCAAACGATTCTTTAGCTATTCAAATGCTCGTGCGCACTCTGGCGTCCAAACGAACTTCTGATCCTTTCTCGTCAGTGTGGTCAGAGGCAAAGCGATCCGCAAGAAGTTTTCTACAAAACGTCTATAGTAGCATGCAAGTCCAAGGAAACTCCTGACCTCGGCCACCAAATACAATACTGACCACTCCTGTATGGCTCTTATCTTTGACGGATCTACTGCTATGCCCTCTCCAATTACCACATGGCCAAGAAAAGCCACCGACGACAGCAAAAACTCATACTTTGAGAACTTAACATAGAGCTTATTCCTTCGCAAGGTATGGAACACCATCCGCAAGTGGTTTGCATGATCAGCTTCCGATTGAGAGTACACCAAGATATCATCAATGAATACAATCACAAACAGATCCAAGTACTCTCGGAACATTCAGTGTGTAAAAACCCAACTTTTCTCAGCAGGCCAATTTTCGGGTGACACGGCCTGGGACACGAGAGTGTCCCAGGGCATGTCCTGCGTGCGTCGAGTGTCGAGAGGAACAGTCGACGAATGGTCGAGAAAATTTGGTCGACTCTGGACAAGGCCTGTGACACGGGCGTGTCACAGGGCGTGTCAGCGCGTTCGACGAAAGTTGCTCGATGATCGTCGAGTGTCGATATGCGGTCGACGTTTGTCGAGTGTAGTGAACACGGCCTGTGACACGGGCGTGTCACAGGGCGTGTCCCTTCGGTTCGACGAACTCAGCCCAACGAATTTTTAGCTGGGGGGTGTCGAAGTGCCGTGTATGGGAACACGGCCTGGGACACGGGCGTGTTACAAGCCGTGTAAGTCTCGGGTGATTTTGGGATTTTTTTCAGCCTAATGAACACGGCCACAGACACGGGCATGTCTGAGGCATGTCGGGTGACACGGCCCATGACATGAGTGTGTCCCATGGGCGTGTCACTGTTTGGATAAGTCGGTTGACCACCGCTTGAGGCACACGGCCTGGGACACGGGCGTGTCACAGGCCGTGTCATGCAAAAAGTTAGGCTTTTCTGGCATTTTGTGGTCGTCCATTCCTTCAGCTGGGATCCAAGGGCTGAGCTTCTTTCCTGTTCCCTTAAGGCCGAAAACTGAGAAAATATTCTCATTTGAAGATTGCCTTCATCTTTCTCAAAGTTTAGAGAGAGAAAGGGAGAGGAAGAAGAATGAAGAAGAGGAAGGGCTGCTGCTGGTAGAGCTTGAGAGTGTGATGCTGCGTTCCGAGGCCAGTTTTGCGAAGGAAAAGCTCTTATGATTCGTTCAAGCCAGCTTGGAGCTCATGGCACCAAAGAGGGCTTCAAGGGTAACGACTTTTCTTCCTAGCCATGTGAAGGCTTTCTTTTGGCATATATGTGTGGTTCCCCCACCAAGAGGTGGCTGATTTTGGGAGTCTTTTGGGTGATTCATGAAATCCCCTTTGTTGGCATATAGATCCGGAAATGGAGTACGGAATAGACATGCTGTGTGAAGCCCATCTGGACAGGTTGGTCTGGATTGGTGATGTTGCATACGAATCGGAGAAGACTCCGTGATAACCGTGTAGTTTAAGGAGTCAACGGGTTATGCCTGTGAAGAGGAGTAGCAGGAAGTACTGGAGTGGTAGTCCAAGAAAATATCCGTGTTATGCTTGTGCTATTGGGTCATACCTGTGAATGAGGCACATGAAGTAGGCCTTTTGTGATGCTTGATGTCGTAGGGTGTCCACCTGTGAAGAGAGTAACAGGAAGTAATGGTGCGCCCAGGAAAGACCCCTGACATTTGTGACATTGCGGTGTCCACCTGTGCAGAGAGTAACACGAAGTACTGGTGTGCCCAGGAAAGACCCGTTGTTGTTATGAAAAGAATGGGTCTAAGAAATACCCAGGCTGTGTGCCAAGAACAGTATTGGTGAGACCGACCCGCGCCTTTGATGAAGTCGCGAGTACGCCGTACTCGGTGAGGGCAAGGCGATTTGAGCAACGGAGGGTGGAGGATCCGACCTGCATTATGTCCGTCCGACGTGGACCAAAAGGGGTGAAAGAAATTGTACCTAATCACTTAGAGGGGGGGGGGGGAATAGGTGACTTTAATCTTTTTAAATTTTTAGGCAGACTTAATCACAGCAGGCTGAATTACTCACAACATTCACAGATCTTTACACAGCATTCACAGAATCAGTCACACACACAGAGTACACACAGTTTTATAGTGGTTCCCCAAGGTCTGGGTACATCCACTTTCCCCCTTCGCCTATCTAGTAGTGTACTAGATTCGGCCAAACTTCTCCACTATTCCTCAGATACTCAGATATTACACTCAGAATCCCAAATAGGTTCCTACAGCTCAGAGTGATCCCACTCCTACAACTCAGGCACACAACCCTACCACTCAGTCTTCACAAAGACCTACACTCAGCCACAAGGCCTACACTCAGAGAAATGAATCTCCTACACTCAGGCACACATGACCTACCACTCAGCCTTTATAATTTCAGGATTACAACTCAGATCCCTAAGGATCCTACAAGAAATTAAAATTACAAAGTGTAAACCTACAACTCAAAATGAGAGAGAAGAGTTGTCTGGTTTCTTGAAGAGTTCTTGGAAGAACATGCTGAGATCAACCTCCCTTGGCTTCCTTCAATGCTTCTTGAATTTAGAACACAGTAGGGTTGATTCTCTATGCAGCTGATCTTCAATCACTGCTAACTTAAGAATCAGAACTAAGTTTGAAACTTTCTTCACAGCCTGGTTCAACAGCTGTCTTCTTGGAAGGAGCTCTCTCTCCAACTTCTTAGATCTTCACTTGAAGGTCTTCTTCTAATTGTGTTGTACTTCAATGATTCATTGATCAATCCTCTTTGATGTGTTAATCATCTTCTGCTGTTGATAGAATAAGCCTTTATATAGACTTTCTTCATGGTGACCCGCTGATCCGGTTCCTAACAACTTTCTGACATCTCTGACAGTTGCAGTAGACCGGCTGGAATGGCAGCTGTCATGTCATCCAGTCACTTCTTGAATTTTCTGTAACTGTCTGAAAGTGTCGAGACAGTCTGTCTTTAAGTGTCGACACTGATAGACTAAGTGTCGACACAAGTAGACTAAGTGTCGACACTAGCCTTCATGGTGTCGACACAACTCCTTGTTTTTCAGTACTTTGTTGATTTCTTGTAAGTGTCGACACAACTCTTTTGTGTCGACACATCTTATTGTGTTGAACTTGTTAAGTGTCGACACATCTTCTTGGTGTCGACACATACCTTCTGTGTTGATACTTTTGCTGAGTGTCGACACATCTGCTTGGTGTCGACACTTGTACTTAGACTTCATTGAAATTTGCTGAGTGTCGACACAGCTCCTTGTGTCGACACTTTCTTCATATGTTAAGACTTTTGCTGTGTGTCGACACATTCTTCATTATGTCGACACTTGTACTTAAACTCTGTTGAAGTTTGCTGAGTGTCGACACAGCCTCCTAGTGTCGACACTTGTACTTGAACTTTGTTGTTGTTTTGCTGAGTGTCGACACAGCCTCCTAGTGTCGACACTTTCTGATGTCGACAAAGTTCCTCTGGGTGTCGACACTGTTTCTAAGTGTCGACACAGCTTCTCTGGACATTTCTTCATTGAGTGTCGACACAGCCTGTATGTGTCGACACTTTCCTTCTGGTGTCGACTCTGCATCCCAGGTGTCGACACAATTACTCCAAGTGTCGACACTGCTTCTCTGGGTGTCGACACAAGTCTTCTTAAGTGTCGACACTTTTCTTCAGGGTGTCGACACATGGACTTAGAATCTTTTAAGCTTTCCCTGCAATTACTTAACCTGCACAAGGTAACTCAAAATACATCAAATACATCTTGATGTATATATATGAGTAGGGTGAGGCTTCTTCAAATCAAGTACATTTATTCCAATGTACCCAACAATCTCCCCCTATTTGGAGAAGTCATAACCCTTAGTCAATGATATACACCATACATAACAAATTCACAGTATGATGTAAAACAAGATTATATAACAGGGAAAATACTTAAACATGCATGAACAAAACATGTATATACAAATTTCTCAGAACATTAATGTAATAGATTTAACATATATCACATTGTTCTAACAACTTCAACATATTCATTTTCACAAGTTTACAGAGAGTTTAAAATCAAATGATTACAACTGTAAACTAAAGAAAATTTCTATCATATTGCTGCTCAGGTTCTTGGATTACAATCCCCTTTCTAGATTGTATCTTTGCTTGAACTGGGGCTTCATTATCATCATCATCAGCAGGCTTCTTTCCTTTAAGATTCTTCTTTTTCAAATCTTCAGCTTTGATCTTCTGCCTTTCAAAGTAATGATAAGGCTTAGGAAAGTACTTGCTAGGCTCCTGTGCATTAGGAGGTAGCTTTCCCATCTTAGCCTTTCTTCTATACTGCACAATGGCCTCTTGCCTTGTCTCATGCTTCCTCCACTCCAGTTCAGAATACCACTTGTTTCTATCCTGGATATTGTCCTTGGCAGCCTTCCATGCAGTTAAAATGATATTCCTGGAGGTGGGGCTCCATTGTTCAAAATCAGGCCTAAGTTCAGCTTGCTCGCTGAACCTTTTCTTAGACAATGCAGTCTCTTGTTCCTTCAGCAAAGCCTCTTGTTCTTTCAGAATTTTCTCTGGCACTAGCTGAACAACTTTCTCAATAATGACATTCTGATTTCCTTCAGGAGGACTATACATTGATTGTATGTCTTGATGTATCATATCAAAGTCTGGTGGAGGATATATTACTTGAGCTACTTCAGCTGGCTCCCCTCCAAGATATGCAGGATTAATTCCAGACTCTGCAACATTGTCATCATCACATAATGGAGGATATCCAAGGGTGGCTCTGATGGAATTTGAAATCCACTTTGCATGATCAGAGCTGGCTTTGACTAACACCCTCTCCCCCTTTATGACTTCTCTTTCAATGTGATCTCTTAGGTCATCTTTCTGAAACCTTATTTGTGAATTCAGATAGTTTACTCCATCCTTGTAGAAAGGTTTCAACCTTTGGATCTTTTCAGTTATTAACTTCTGAGAATCCTGAAGTGCAGAAGTAACGGCAGTTAAGTTCTCTTGCAATGCTTTGTCAAATTCTTCTTTGGCAGTGGTCAGGGCTGCATTCTGGGCAGTTGCTATATTCTTTAGTTCAGTTACAATGACATTGTGGGGAGCTGTCAAATTATCATTCATCCTTATCCGATTCTCCAGAACATACCCTTGCTTCACTTCAAGTTCTTCTAGTTTTGTCTTCAGTTTCTCTTGATGTGTGGCCAGATAGACTACTGCATTTCCTCCCTTATGGAAGCAGTCAGTCATTTCTTTCTTATTCAGATTCATTTCAAATCTGATTGACTTAATATCTTGGGCCAGATCAAATTGCAATGACTTATGCCCTTCATTCATATAAGATTGCAAAGCCTGTCTTTGCTCATCCATCTTTATCTGTAATGCAACCATCAGAGAACTGAAATCTGTAGATGGGGCAGGCTGTGGTGCAGGCTGTGGTGCTATTGTTTGTAAAGCTTTCTTATATGTCTGGCTCATCCTCTTGAAAACTTGAAATTTTCTCTTCTTGGCTCTTGCAGCCTCTTCATCTTCAGATGTGCTGGCTATATCTACCCTGTCCTTAGGGCTAGAAGGTAAATCCTTGTCAGTCCTAGGAACCTGCTCAGCATCCTTTGGAACTTCAGGTTCTTTCCTTGTAGTTTCTTCTTCAATCTCCACATGCTCCCCCTCAATAACTACTTTCTCCCCCTCAACAACAGCTTTTTCCACTTCAATATCAGTTTGAAGAAGGTCTGGGAACAGTTCTTCTAGGGTAAATTCTTGTTGAGGATGGGGTGGAGAAACTCTTATCTCATCAACAACTTTATCTGCAACAGATGTGTCTTCCATGACAACATACTGGGGTTGGCTATGTGTCTGTATTTGCTGATTAACATTAGGTAATGAATCAGACAAAACATCATCCTTAATAGGGAAATCTAAGTTATTAATTTCAGTTATTACCTCAAGTATTGTGTGGGTAGCTTGTTCACTCTCTAGAGGAGTTGGCTCTTCCACAAGTAGAGGCTCCCCATGGATTGAATCCTGGTGAATTGGGCTTGCTTGTGGTAGCTCCCCCTACCTCTCAGCATCTTCTTGTCTTGCTGGAGATTGTCCAGCATTTCCAGTTTCTTCTTCATCTGGAGTGAATACTACATGCTCTTCAGAGCTGCTTGATGATTCTTGAGCCATAAGGGGCTGTCTTTTTCTTCTTTTTTTGGGGTGTTACCTTCTCAGGAGTTGGCATTTCTTTGGTTAACACTCTATCCCATCTAGAGAAGATTCTTATATCCATCTTCCTCATGTGGTTGATCTTAGATCCAACTGCTTGACTTATCACCTCTGGTATACTACCAGCTAGGTATAGACTTAGTATTCTACCCAAATTAGGCTTCTTCATACTCTCTTTAATCTTATCAAACGTAACTGTAGCCCAATCTGTATTTAGTTTGAATATTATCCTTGTCATGAGGCTAAACATGTGAGCTGAGATTCTGTCATGGCCTCCAGGCTTGCTCAAGATAACCTTGCCAACAATTTCAGATAAGAATTTGCCTTGCATATTCATTCCCTTTCTGTTGAAAACAGATCCTATTTTCATGTTGGAGTCCAGTCCACACCATGTTAATGCTTCTCTAGTCTTAGAAGCAGAAACCTCTTCTTCTTCCTTAGTCCTTGGTAGTTGAAGTACCTTTCTCAGACTCTTAGGAGAAACCTTCACCTTTGCCCCATGAACTCTTGACTTTATCTTGAGTCCTGATTCATCTAGTGTTGCGTCATTCAGAAACTCAAGGACCTCCTTCTTCCAGATCTTGCTTGGTTCTGAAACAAGAAATTCTAACCCAGTCTCAGCTATTATGGTTATCATGCCTTTGATATCTGGTTCCGCGTCATCAAATGCATGGCGCACGAGTTCATATCCTTCATTCACATTCTCTTCTAGCTTGGGCGCCATTAGGGTTTGAAGAAATTTGAATTAGAGAAGAGAGATGTCGATACACAAGTTTGGTCTCGAAACTTTGGTGAGCGTGTCGACAGATAATGGCAAAAACCTATTTATACCTTTCTAGAATCGAAGATGAAAGGGCGCGTCAAAATACTTAAATTGTGTCGACACTGTTGAAAAGTGTCGACACAGACTTATAATGTCTCGACAACTATGTGTCGACACAAGTATAGTCGACAGAATATATGTGTCGACACTTGTTTATGTGTCGACACCGCTTAGCTCGACACTAAGTTGAGACTTTACCAGACTAATGTTGAGTAAATCCTAAGTGTCGACACCACCTTGGATGTGTCGACACCTACTATTTATGTGTCGACACTAATTCTCTTAAGTGTCGACACAGACTGTCTAGATGTGTCGACACCATTTCTCTGAAATGTCGACACCACTTTTCTGTGTCGACACAGACAACTCTGTGTGTCGACACCATTTTACTTAGCCAATTTTGAAAACTTATTCTAAGTTTATCATACCTAATTCAATTTTGAACCTATTGAATTTGGTTACATCTAAGGGCTTAGTATACATGTCAGCTAGTTGATTATCTGTATTTATATATTCTAGTGAAATATCTCCTTTTTCCACATGCTCTCTTAGAAAATGGTATTTTATTTCTATGTGCTTAGTCCTACTATGGGAGACAGGATTGTTTGCAATAGAAATAACACTAGTAGAATCACAAAATAGAGGTGTTCTACTTACTTGAATACCATAGTCTTCTAGCTGATGTTGAATCCATAGAAGTTGAGCACAGCAACTTCCTGCAGCAACATACTCTGATTCTACTGTGGAGATAGACACACTTGTTTGCTTCTTGCTACTCCATGATATCAGTCTTCCACCTAGGAATTGACAGGTACCTGTTATACTTTTCCTATCTTCCTTACAGCCTGCAAAATCTGCATCTGAATAACCTGTCAGTTCAAAGTCTCCATTCCTAGGGTACCAAAGGCCTAGATAAGGAGTGCCCTTAAGATATCTCAGTATTCTTTTGACTGCTGTCAAATGAGATTCTTTAGGGCAAGCTTGGTACCTAGCACAGACACATGTAGCATACATGATATCTGGTCTACTTGCAGTCAAATACAATAGGGAGCCAACTATCCCTCTATACAAAGTCTCATCTATAGGTTTCCCTGCATCATTTTTGCTAAGAGACATACTTGACCCCATAGGAGTTTTCATGGTACTGGATGATTCCATACCATACTTCCTTATCCACTCTAGAGTGAACTTAGACTGGCATATGGATAAACCATTCTCAGTCTGTCTAACTTGGAGACCCAAGAAGAACTTAAGTTCCCTCACACTGCTCATTTCAAATTGTCCTTGCATTAGTTTTGCAAAATTTTTGCAAAGACAACTTTCAGTAGACCCAAATATGATGTCATCTACATATATTTTGACTAGTATGATCTTGCCTCTGGATTCCCTAAGGAATAGAGTCTTGTCTATTTTCCCCCTTGTGAATTTATTCTCAATGAGGAAACTAGACAGAGTTTCATACCAAGCCCTAGGGGCTTGTTTTAACCCATACAAAGCCTTCCTAAGTCTATAGACATAATTAGGTTTGATAGAATCAACAAAACCTGATGGCTGTTCCACATAGACTTCTTCTTTCAGATTTCCATTCAGAAAAGCTGACTTAACATCCATTTGGTATACTTTAAACCCTTGATAGGTTGCATAGGCCAAGAACATCCTTATTGCCTCCAGTCTGGCTACTGGAGCAAAGGTTTGATCAAAGTCAATACCTTCTTCCTGCCTATATCCCTTAGCAACCAGTCTTGCTTTGTTCTTCACAATAACTCCATGTTCATCCATCTTGTTCCTAAAGATCCACTTAGTCCCAATTATGTTGTGGTCTTTTGGTTTAGGAACAAGCTCCCAGAATTTGCATCTCTTGAACTGATTCAGTTCCTCTTGCATAGCCTCAATACAATGAGGGTCTAGGATAGCTTCTTCAAACTTCTTTGGCTCTACCTGGGATAGAAAACTGGAGTAGAGTACTGAACTTAGATTTCTGCTCCTTGTTTGTACCCCTTATCTGAGATCTCCAATGATTTGATTGGCTGGATGATCTTTCAAATGTCTATTTACTGGAGGTAGCCTGTCTTCAGGTTGTACTCCTTCAGCTTCTTCAACTTGCTGCACTCCTTGGTCTTCTTCTGCATCAGGTGCAACTAGTACTCCCCCTGGACAACAGCCACTATCTTCTACTTGCTGACTTGTAGAAGATCCTTCTTCAATAGTAAGCTTGTCCATCTTCTTAGTCACACCTGTGGAGATGCAAATACTTCTAGACAATTCATTGTTAATGAGTCTAGCTTCATCAAATACTACATGTACTGACTCTTCTACAACTTGAGTAGTCAAGTTGTAGACCCTATAAGCCTTACTGTTGTTGCTGTACCCAACAAAGATCCCCTCTTGGGATTTGGCAGCAAACTTGATTAAGTAAGACTTACCATTGTTAAGTATAAAGCATTTACAACCAAAGATCCTGAAATAGGATAGATTTGGTTTTCTGCCTTTCACAATCTCATAGGGGGTCTTATTGTGGCCCTTAGTGATAGTAGCCCTATTAATTACATGGCATGCAGTGTTTACTGCCTCAGCCCAGAAATATTCAGGAAGAGATGTGTCACTTAATAGGGTTCTACCAGCCTCAATCAAGGTTCTATTTTTCCTTTCAACAATGCCATTTTGCTGAGGTGTTCTTGGTGAAGAAAATTCCTGAAATATCCCAAACTCTTCACATAGCTTTGTCATACTATCAGACTGGAATTCAGTACCATGGTCACTTCTTATTTTGACCACTGTGCTGTCTAACTCATTCTGAATTAGTTTGACAAAACTATAAAAGATACTAGGAGTTTCAGATTTCTGTCTAAGGAAGAATACCCAGGAAAACCTTGAGTAGTCATCTACAACCACAAATGTGTAGACCTTCCTACCTAGGCTGTGAACTGGCATAGGACCAAAGAGATCCATTTGCAAGAGGTATAAGCACCTCACAGCATCTTTGTTTTCAATGCTATTAAAGGTGGATCTAGTCTGCTTGCCCTTTTGATAAGCTGAACATATCCCAACCTTAATACACTTAACCTGAGGACCATTCCTCACTAACTCTTTACTATATAGTTGGACAATTGTCTTGTAGTTAAGATGGGCTAGCCTCTTGTGCCATTTGACATAATGAGAGACTTTCTCATCAGCTATAAGACACACAGGAGAAACATTATTCTCACACATAATGTCTAGACAATAGACATTTCTCTTTCTATAACCAGTTAGAATGATCTCTTGATCATTTGATCTCCTGATATGACAGCCATCTTTGACAAATGAGATGTCATATCCTAAATCACTCAGCTGACTTATACTAATAAGGTTGTGTTTCAAACCTTTAACATAAGCCACTTGAGTAATTGTTATAAGGTTGCTAGAAATGTTACTAAAACCTTTGATTATTCCTTTTTCAGAACCACCAAAGGTGACTTTAGGACCATCCTTGATTGGTGTGTAGTCCTTTAGCAATCCCCTAGTTCCAGTCATGTGCCTGGAACATCCACTGTCCAAGTACCATATTGGGGCATGGTCACTTGGACTCACCTGCAAAACAGTTTAGTTAACCTTAGAACCCAAAGAATTCTTGGGTCCTTGGTGCTGATTAGTTTGCCTCTTAACAAAACTACCTGTAGCTTTTCTAGCAGGCAGATTGCTACTCACCTTGGCACTAAAAGTGTGCCAACAGTCTATGGCAAAGTGGCCTACCTTGCCACAACACCAGCACTCAAATCTGTTGTACCTTTGCTTAGGTACAACCCTGGCTATTTTATCTACAGCAGGCTTGTTGAGTACTGGGGCTTTGCCCTTAGACTTGGACTGAACAGTCCTGGCAGGTTTAATAAACCCCAATCCAGTTTTACCTTTTTGAGAAATGAACTCATCTATCAAAGGTAGAACAGACTTTGGTTTAGAAAATCTTGCTACTATATCTCTCTCTTTCTGAAGACTAATCTCCAGATTTCTGATTTGATCATTCTTGAATGTAATAGTCCCCATCTGAATAACAGTAATGTTCTTTAGTATGGCTATTTCATTTAGTTTCTGATCAAGCAACTTATCAAAATCTGTTGCAGCCACTTTGAGATTAACAATCTCCTTAGCCTGACTCTTGGCCAAGGATTTGCTTTTCTTCAAAGCTTGCAACACTACTCTATATTCATTAATTAATTGATGAATGTCTCCTTCAGATTCAGATTCACTCTCATCACTTGATGTTGATGAATCTGATTCTGATGCAGTACTAGAAATTGAACTAACTGAACAATTTTGTACCTGACTAGGTCCAGGCTGATCCTGGATTTTGTCTCCTTCTGACAAGGCCATCAGTCCCTGACACTGATTGTCCTCTTGCTCATATATAGAGTTCATTAACTGTATGAACTCTTTTTACTCTTCTTCAGCAAACAGTCCAATGTAAGCTTCAGCTTCTGAATCAGTTTCTGAAGAAGACATATCTGACAGACTTTTGTCCTTCTTTGCAACAAATGACCTTTCCTTTTTGCCCTTGATCTGAGTCTTCTTCTTATCAGTTGACTCTTTTCTTTTCTCTGGACAGTCAGCAACAACATGTCCTTGTCTGTTACAACAATAACAAACTATCTTTGAAGATGTAGTTGTACTTGACTTGGGCTTTCTCCTGTCATTCTTTGATGACTTCTGTGAAGTGGATGACTTAGACCTCCACTGTTTCTTCTTTAGGAACTTCTGAAAATATCTTGTGAAAGCTGCAAAGTCCTCATCGCTCTCACTGCTTTCAGAATTCTTACTTTCTGACTCATCTGTCTCAGTCTCAGTAACCTTTGGGGGTGGAGATGGAGACTTACTTTTATATTTCTTGGTGGCTTCTGTCTTGAATGCCACAACTCTTTCTTTATGCTCAATTCTTGTAGTCTTCTCTTTCTCTTTCCTAACTATTAGCTGCATTTCATAGGATAACAGCTTTCCAAACAATGTTGGAGGAGGAATATCTGCTAACTTGGCCATTTCCCTTATGACATAAATCTTAGTATCCCAGTCTTTAGTTAGGGATCTCAAGAACTTATCATTCAGCTCATAATTGCTGAATTCTCTTCCATAGGACATCAACTCATTGACAATCCTATAGAATTTCTTGTAGCATTCTGTTATACTATCAGACCTGCCTTGTCTGAAACTTTCATACTCCTGATTTAGTAAAGACTTTCTGTCCTGTCTAACTTCTTCAGAGCCCTCCATGTACACTATCAGTGTGTCCCACATTTCCTTTGATGTTTTATAGTGAATCAAGTTCTGTAATGTGGCATCATCTATTGCACTCACAATAATATTCTGAGCCCTCTTGTCCATAGTGGCCAGAATAATTTCATCTTTTGTCATCTCTGAAAAGTCCTTAGGAGTTCTTTTATTTGCATCCAGGACTGATACTTTCATAGGCACATATGACCCTTCTTTGACTGTGATATAGATTCTAGGGTCAGAGGCTTCCATAAATAGTCTAACCCTTTCTTTCCAGATGCCAAAAATCTCCTTTCTACAAATTGGCAACTTTATGGATCCAAGTTCTTTGTGATTCTCTGTGGAACCCTTCTTGATTTTCTTGATTCTGCACTTGAGTATACTGAATCTGCCAACAGTATCTTTTACTCAGACTGTTATGTCCTTTTTGAGGAACCTGGCTCTGATACCACTTGAAAGAAATTGTACCTAATCACCTAGAGGGGGGGGGGGGGTGAATAGGTGACTTTAATCTTTTTAAATTTTTAGGCAGACTTAATCACAGCAGGCTGAATTACTCACATCATTCACAGATCTTTACACAGCATTCACAGAATCAGTCACACACACAAAGTTCACACAGTTTTATAGTGGTTCCTCAAGGTCTGGGTACATCCACTTTCCCCCTTCGCCTATCTAGTAGTGTACTAGATTCGGACAAACTTCTCCACTATTCCTCAGATCCTCAGATCTTACACTCAGAACCCCAAATAGGTTCCTACAGCTCAGAGTGATCCCACTCCTACAACTCAGGCACACAGCCCTACCACTCAGTCTTGACAAAGACCTACACTCAGCCACAAGGCCTACACTTAGAGAAATGAATCTCCTACACTCAGGCACACATGCCCTACCACTCAGCCTTTATAATTTCAGGCTTACAACTCAGATCCCTAAGGATCCTACAAGAAATTAAAATTACAAAGTGTAAACCTACAACTCAGAATGAGAGAGAAGAGTTGTCTGGTTTCTTGAAGAGTTCTTGGAAGAACATGCTGAGATCAAACTCCATTGGCTTCCTTCAAAGCTTCTTGAATTTAGAACACAATAGGGTTGATTCTCTATGCAGCTGATCTTCAATCACTGTTAACTTAAGAATCAGAACTAAGTCTGAAACTTTCTTCACAGCCTGGTTCAACAGCTGTCTTCTTGGAAGGAGCTCTCTCTCCATCTTCTTAGATCTTCACTTGAAGGTCTTCTTCTAGTTGTGTTGTACTTCAATGATTCATTGATCAATCCTCTTTGATGTGTTAATCATCTTCTGCTGTTGACAGAATAAGCCTTTATATAGACTTTCTTCATGGTGACCGGCTGATCTGGTTCTTAACAACTTTCTAACATCTCTGACAGTTGCAGTAGACCGGCTGGAATGGCAGCTGTCATGTCATCCAGTCACTTCTTGAATTTTCTGTAACTGTCTGAAAGTGTCGAGACAGTCTGTCTTTAAGTGTCGACACTGATAGACTAAGTGTCGACACAAGTAGACTAAGTGTCGACACTAGCCTTCATGGTGTCGACACAACTCCTTGTTCTTCAGTACTTTGTTGATTTCTTGTAAGTGTCGACACAACTCTTTTGTGTCGACACATCTTATTGTGTTGAACTTGTTAAGTGTCGACACATCTTCTTGGTGTCGACACATACCTTCTGTGTTGATACTTTTGCTGAGTGTCGACACATCTGCTTGGTGTCGACACTTGTACTTAGACTTCATTGAAATTTGCTGAGTGTCGACACAGCTCCTTGTGTCGACACTTTCTTCATATGTTAAGACTTTTGCTGTGTGTCGACACATTCTTCATTATGTCGACACTTGTACTTAAACTCTGTTGAAGTTTGCTGAGTGTCGACACAGCCTCCTAGTGTCGACACTTGTACTTGAACTTTGTTGTTGTTTTGCTGAGTGTCGACAAAGTTCCTCTGGGTGTCGACACTGTTTCTAAGTGCCGACACAGCTTCTCTGGACATTTCTTCATTGAGTGTCGACACAGCCTGTATGTGTCGACACTTTCCTTCTGGTGTCGACTCTGCATCCCAGGTGTCGACACAATTACTCCAAGTATCGACACTGCTTCTCTGGGTGTCGACACAAGTCTTCTTAAGTATCGACACTTTTCTTCTGGGTGTCGACACATGGACTTAGAATCTTTTAAGCTTTCCCTGCAATTACTTAACCTGCACAAGGTAACTCAAAATACATCAAAATACATCTTGATGTATATCATTGAGTAGGGTGAGGCTTCTTCAAATCAGGTACATTTATTCCAATGTACCCAAAAAGGGGTGGTCTGTTGGAGCGCATAACAAGAGTCTTAGGCCTGCACGCTATGACACAATGGGGGGTTACGTGTCATCCCGGTGTAGTAAGACTAGAACTCCGGCTGCACGCCATGGAGTAAATGCTCAAGAGATTTACCGTTGGGTTATGACCCTGATACGGTGGTGGGCAAGTGCTTTGCCAGAACACCAATAAGGTGCCCTGAGTGCACGGACCGTTAGGCCGGGTGGCGAACGGTTGTGATGGCATGTGTGCGTGAAAGCACATTAGATGAATATTGTTGCCATGCTTGTGATATACTATGCCTGCAGGGAAGATTACCGCTGCCCCGAGAGAAGGGGTAGGGTCGTTATAATTTGGTCAACTGAATGCTGACCGTTGACTCTATTTGCCACCGTTGGGTGGATTGTCCCTGTACAGGTGCTGAAGAGCCAAGCAGGACGCATAAAGGTTGATGTCCCTACTACTGTTGTTGTTGCTGCTGCTAGCCCTCGAACTCTTATGATGCTTGTTATGTTTTTCTTTTATTGTGGTCGGCCTGCGCGCCAATCTTTTTAGGCCACTGTTTGAAAGCCATGTAAGGCCATAAGACCAACTTTGGTATGGTTGTAAGACATTCCTGTTAAGATATATACAACGTGGAGTTGTGTTATATGATGGACATTCACTTGTGGAGTTCAAGGATTAGTGTAGGCTTCCGCTAGAATGACATGTGTTAAGGTGCACTGCGCTACTCTGGTATCACTTCGTAGCTTCATCGTCTGTTTTGTGGTATATACTGTGGGGCCCCAGCCGGACCTTCTAGGATATATCATATGAATGGATGTGGTTGTTACATTTTTGGTATCAGCTCTCTCGGTCTTTGCCTCTCGAAGTCGTGGTCGACTTCATTTGTGGGGTGGCGAGCACGTGTTTGTGCAAACCACAGTTTTACGATTGAACTCCTGAATGTCCATGATAGGAATGCAAATTGTTGTGTTTGAGGAACCTGCATGTTCATATTTTGTGTTGTTTGCTTGTGTAAGGCCGCTAATGTGTGTGTCTTGTCCACCTTTAGGTGACATGGAGTGGAGCTGGGCAGTCAGAGCCCCAACATTCTGATGAAAGTACGACACCAGCCGCGGTGCCTACACCTCCACCGTCTGCGAAACATGTGCGTTTAGTTGCCGACGCTTTATTTGCCATGATCCAAGGACAGCCACTTGGTCAGGAGCAACCGACTGTGTGGCCAGAACAGGTGGCGGCAAGGCCTGAACCTGTAGTGGATGTGGCTCCTCGAGCGGCTGAGAAGCAGTTGACGCGGTTTATGAGTTTCCATCCGCCTACGTTTTCGGGAGCGGGAACTCCTACGCAGGCTGAGGATTGGCTATCGTGCGTCAAGCACGTCATGACGGTGATTGGAACGGCGGAGCATCAGAAAGTCACCTTAACTACCTTCTTGCTTGAAGGAGAAGCTAGATTATGGTGGGATGAAATGGAGTTGCATCACTTGGCGGGTCGTCCCTTAACCCAAGTATCCATGGAAGAATTCTCCCGACTCTTCCTAGTGAAGCACCTTCCTGCGGCGCAACGGATAGCCATGGAGAATGAATTCCAAAGGCTAACGCAAGGTGATGGCAGTGTTGACGCGTTCCTGCATGAGTTTACACGCTTGGGGCGGTATGCGGGTTCTATTTTTGCTGATGAGCAGAGGAAGACCAATCGGTTCTATGAAGGACTGAGGGACGAGCTGAGGTTCCTGGTTTCTAGTTCTGTGAACCAAGGCTTCCAGGCATTAGTTGACACTGCGAGCGCGCTGGAGAAGGATATGAAGAGGGTGCAGGGGAAGAGAGCTTTGGCTCTGACGCAACCGGAGTGGAAGGTGCCCCGATTTGGGAAACCATTTTATAAGAAGAGATGGGGCAAGAAGTCCAAGGCAAGTGGACAACTCCTTCATCAGTTGCAATGGGAGCAACGTCGGGGGCTACCTCAAAGTCGGATATGCGTATCTGCTATAATTTTGGCCGGGTGGGGCATATCGCTCGAGATTGTCGGATGGCGCCAAAGACTGAAAAGAAGGCGGGAGCGTCGTATGCGGAAAAAGGAAAGGCGGTGGTGGATTCCTCTGCCTCGCATGCGTAACCCCGGGTCTACAATCTTGTCCTGCAGGAGGCCATCAAGAAGAGTGATGTTGTCATAGGTATGAGTTTAGTTTTGCATATGCTATTGTTTGTATGCTTTGCTTCGTACATATATGTTTGCGGTTTGTGTGTGTGACATGATTGTCACAGGCTTTGTGATGATTCGGGACACGCTGGCGTGAGCACTGTTTGATACGGGTGCGTCGCATTCTTTTCTATCTCACGAGTTCATAGCGCGGCTTGGGATACCTAGTCGTGCAAAGACAGATAGTGTCAGAGTGGTGTTGCCGAATGGATGTTGGATGCTTGCGGATCAAGCTTGCGATGTGGTGGTCCAATTAGGAAGTCGGGATTTCCGTTTGACTGCATCTGTTTTGCCGATATCGGAATTTGATGTGATTTTTGGTATAGATTGGCTTACGAAGCAGCATGCCATGATTGATTGCCAGTCCAAAGAGATCACGTTGGGCCAGAATACCGAACAGGAGACAAAGTTTGCGGGTATGCGAGGAGTGGGAGGGACGTTGATGTCTGCACTCCAGGTAGTCAAGGCTGTTCGGAAGGGTGCGGAATGCTACTTCGCACTGATTCAGGCTGTTGAGCCTAAGGCCCGTGTGTGCGAGGTTCCAATTGTGGCGGAATTTACAGATGTGTTTCCCACGGATCTCCCTGGGCTACCACCCCAACGGGAGATTGACTTCACGATCGAGTTGGTGCCAGGTGCGAAACCTGTGGCCCGCTCGCCATATCGCGTCGCGCCAAAGGAGATGGCTGAGTTGAAGGTCCAACTACAAGAATTGCTGGAGCAAGGTTATATACGCCCAAGCATGTCACCTTGGAGCGCGCCTGTGCTTTTTGTAAAGAAGAAAGATGGTGGGTTGCAGTTGTGTATTGATTACCGTGAACTGAATAAGCTGACCGAGAAGAATAAGTATCTGATACCCTGGATTGATGAGTTATTCGATCAGCTGGTGGGCTCGACCATCTATTCGAAGCTGGACCTGAAGTCTGGTTATTACCAGTTGAGAATTCGGGAAGGTGACATTCCCAAAACCGCATTTGGAACGCGTTACGGGCACTATGAGTTCACAGTCATGCCATTTGGATTGTGCAATGTGCCATCAATGTTTATGGATTTGATGCACCGCACGTTTCGAGAGTACCTGGATCTATTTGTGATCGTGTTTATTGATGATATCCTGGTGTACTCGAAGTCGAAAGCTGAGCATGAGACTCACTTGTGGTTGGTGTTGAATACTTTGAGGCAAAATCAGCTCTATGCCAAGTTCTCGAAGTGCGAGTTTTGGTTATCGTCGGTGGCTTTCCTAGGCTATGTAGTAAGTGGAGCGGGCATTACAGTGGATCCAGCAAAGATCAGGGCCATCAAGGAGTGGCCGATATTGTCTTCAGTGGCCGAGGTCAGGAGTTTCCTTGGACTTGCGGGCTATTATCGAAGATTTGTTGAGAATTTCTCGCGGATCGCTTTGCCGCTAACCATGCTGACGAGAAAAGATCAGAAGTTCGTTTAGACGCCAGAGTGCGCACGAGCTTTGAAGAGATGACGGTTCGATTGACCACGACGCCGGTGTTGTCTTCGCCAAATGGGACCGATGGATTTGTTATCTATAGTGATGCCTCAGGGAGCGACTTAGGCTGTGTTCTTCTACAGAGTGGAAAGGTAATTGCTTATGGCTCACGCCAGCTGAAGGTGTACGAGCGAAATTATGCCGTCCATGACTTGGAGTTAGCGGCGGTGATTTTTGCACTAAAGTTGTTACGGCACTACCTTTATGGAGTGAAGGTGGAGATCTATACAGATCACAAGAGCCTAATGTATCTATTGGAGCAGAAAGACTTGGATATGCGACAACGAAGGTGGTTGGAGTTCCTTGGGGACTACACTTTAGAGATTCACTATACGCCCGGAAAGGGGAATGTTGTCGCGGATGCCTTGAGTCGGAGGACTCCGGCGAGAGAAAATTGGTTACAAAGGCATGCTGAACGTCTTATCCAGGAGCTGGAAGCGTTAGAGATTTATTGTGTTGACAAAAATGCCACTGCCAATGCATGTTTGAACTGGACGGAGGTGCAATGTGACCTTGCAGACCGAGTTTGACAGGCAACGGAGTTGGATGAAGATCTCTTACGCTATGTTAACGAAGGGCCAGAAGGAAAATTCTCCTGGAATGACGGTCTTTTGCGAAAAGAGGGCCATTTGTACGTCCTGAAGGTGGGTAAATTGCGGGAAGAACTGATGTATGAAGCACATTATACAAAGTATTTCATTCACCCCGGGAGCACGAAGATGTTCAATGATATGAAAAAGTTCTTCTAGTGGGCAGGGCTCAAGAGAGATGTTGCCCTCTATGTATCCAAATGCCAAACATGTGCGATGGTGAAGGCGGAATGCCAAAAGCCGGGCGGTTATTTGAAGTCGCTGCCGATCCCAGAGTGGAAATTTGATGATATTTCCACGGATTTTGTGCGCGGATTACCGAGATCGCAGCAAGGAAATGATTCCATTTGGGTGATTGTTGACTGGCTAACTAAAGTGACACATTTTCTCCCGAATAGGCGGGATGATTCAGTCAAAAGTTTGGCAAAGTTATATGTTGACCAGATTATACGGCTTCACGGTGTTCCTCGGAGCATCGTCAGTGATCGAGATGGGCGATTCACCTCAAATGACTGGAGGCTAGTTCACCGACTGTTGGGCACGAAGTTGACTTTCAGTACGACCTTTCATCCCCAAACGGATGGCCAAACTGAACGTACCAACAGAACGATGGAGGACATGCTCCGTATGTACGCCCTCGACTTCAGAAAGAGATGGGAAGATCATCTCTATATGGTGGAGTTTGCGTATAATAACAGCTACCAGGCGAGCATCGGGATGGCACCATATGAAGCGCTATATGGAAGGAAGTGTCGTACTCCCTTGGCTTGGGTAGAAGCGAGCGAAGCTCGAATTTATAAACCAAATGAAGTTGATGAAGCAAACTCAACCATACGAACTATTCGGGAGAAGCTACTTATTGCTCAAGATCGACAATCTAAGTACTACAACGCCAAGCACCGAAATGTGGAATTTGCGGTTGGCGATTGGGTCTACTTGAAGATCAAATCCTTCAAAGGTGTCTCCAGGATTCGACGGTTAAAAAAGTTGAGTCCAAGATATTTGAGTCCATTTGAAGTAGTGGAGCGCATCAGAGAAGCGGCTTATCGGCTAGCTCTGTCGGCAGACTTGAGTGGATTACATGATGTGTTTCACATCTCGGTGCTTCGGAAGGCCGTTAATGATCCAGCCCAAGTGATCGCGGATGATCATATGCCGGTGGAGTATGGGCTAACAACAAGAGTTAGACCCATTCAGATCGAGGATCGAGCCGAGAAACAGTTGCGGAACAAGACGGTCGGTATGGTGAAAGTCCGGTGGGACAACTGCGGCCGTGAAGAACTTACATGTGACTGAGAGCAAATCATGCAAGAAGAGTTTCCCGAACTGTTTCTGTAATCTGTGGAGAGGATTGTGTTGTAACATAAAAATTTTAATGTTATAACTTTTTGGTTGCAGATTGCTGGTTGCCTTCCTGTGTCTTAATTTCGAGGACAAAATATTTGTAGGAGGGGAGGGTTGTAACAGCCCAACTTTTCTCAGCAGGCCAATTTTCGGGTGACACGGCCTGGGACACAGGCGTGTCCCAGGGCGTGTCCTGCGTGCGTCGAGTGTCGAGAGGAACAGTCGACGAATGGTCGAGAAAATTTGGTCGACTCTGTACACGGCCTGTGACACAGGCGTGTCACAGGGTGTGTCAGCGCGTTCGACGAAAGTTGCTCGACGCTCGTCGAGTGTCGAGATGCGGTCGACGTTTGTCGAGTGCAGTGAACATGGCCTGTGACACGGGCATGTCACAAGGCGTGTCCCTTCGGTTCGACGAACTTAGCCCGACGAATTTCGAGCTGGGGCATGTCGAAGTGCCGTGTATGGGCACACGGCCTGGGACACGGGCGTGTCACAGGCCGTGTGAGTCTTGGGTGATTTTGGGATTTTTTCAGCCTGATGAACACGACCACAGACACGGGCGTGTCTGAGGCGTGTCGGGTGACACGGCCCATGAGACGGGCGTATCACATGGGCGTGTCACTTGTTTGGATAAGTCGGTTGACCACCGCTTGAGGCACACGGCCTGGGACACGGGCGTGTCACAGGCCTTGTCAGGCAAAAAGTTAGGCTTTTCTGGCATTTTGTGGCTGTCCATTCCTTCAGCTGGGATCCAAGGGCTGAGCTTCTTTCCTGTTCCCTTAAGGCCGAAAACTGAGAAAATATTCTCATTTGAATATTGCCTTCATCTTTCTCAAAGTTTAGAGAGAGAAAGGGAGAGGAAGAAGAAGGAAGAATAGGAAGGGCTGCTACTGGTGGAGCTTGAGAGTGTCAAGCTGCGTTCTGAGGCCAGTTTTGCGAAGGAAAAGCTCTTGTGATTCGTTCAAGCGAGCTTGGAGCTCATGGCACCAAAGAGGGCTTCAAGGGTAACGACTTTTCTTCCTAGCCATGTGAAGGCTTCCTTTTGGCATATATGCGTGGTTCCCCCACCAAGAGGTGGCTGATTTTGGGAGTCTTTTGGGTGATTCATGAAATCCCCTTTGTTGGCATATAGATCCGGAAATGGAGTACGGAATAGGCATGCTGTGTGAAGCCCATTTGGATAGGTTGGTCTGGATTGGTGATGTTGCACACGAATCAGAGAAGACTCCGTGATAACCGTGTAGTTTAAGGAGTCAACGGGTTATGCCTGTGTAGAGGAGTAGCAGGAAGTACTGGAGTGGTAGTCCAGGAAAATATCCATGTTATGCTTGTGCTATTGGGTCATACCTGTGAATGAGGCACAAGAAGTAGGCCTTTTGTGATGCTTGATGTCGTAGGGTGTCCACCTGTGAAGAGAGTAGCGGGAAGTACTGGTGCGCCCAGGAAAGACCCCTGACATTTGTGACATTGCGGTGTCCACCTGTGCAGAGAGTAACAGGAAGTACTGGTCTGCCCAGGAAAGACCCGCTATTATTATGAAAAGAATGGGTGTAAGAAATACCCAGGTTGTGTGCCAAGAACAGGATTGGTGAGACCGACCCGCGCCTTTGATGAAGCCGCGAGTACGCCGTACTCGGTGAGGGAAAGGTGATTTGAGCAACGGGGGGGGGGGGGGGGGGTGGAGGATCCGACCTGCGTTATGTCCGTCCGACATGGACCAAAAGGGGTGGTCTGTTGGAGCGCATAACAAGAGTCTTAGTCCTGCGCGCCATGACACAATGGGGGGCTACGAGCCATTCCGGTGTAGTAAGACTAGAACTCCGGCTGCACGCCATGGAGTAAATGCTCAAGAGATTTACCGTTGGGTTATGACCCTGATACGGTGGTGGGCAAGTGCTTTGCCAGAACACCAATAAGGTGCCCTGAGTGCACGGACCGTTAGGCCGGGTGGCGAACGGTTGTGATGGCATGTGTGCGTGAAAGCACATTAGATGAATATTGTTACCATGCTTGTGATATACTATGCCTGCAGGGAAGATTACTGCTGCCCCGAGAGAAGGGGTATGGTCGTTATAATTTGGTCAGCTGAATGCTGACCGTTGCCTCTGTTTGCCACCATTTGGTGGATTGTCCCTGTACAGGTGCTGGAGAGCCAAGCGGGACACATAAAGGTTGATGTCCCTGCTGCTGTTGTTGCTGCTGCTGCTAGCCCTCGAAGGCTTATGATGCTTGTTATGTTTTTCTTTTATTGTTGCCGGCCTGCGCGCCAATCTTTTTAGTTCGTCGACCTGAGACTAGAGAACATAGTCTCGACAGAATGCTGTGATAGTCCATAGATTCATCGACCAAAGAATAGTGTTCGTCGAGCTATGTCTGGAGAAACTTGAATTCGTCGAGCTGAAAATGATTCTGGACTTAGAGAAAAATTGATAAACCTCTGGCAATAGAGTTGAAGTGGAAGTCCAGAAATCGTCGAGCAAAGAATGAAGTTCGTCGACCTGAGAACTAGGTTCGTCGACCTGAGTCTAGAGAATAGTCTGGACTTAGAATTCTGAAGGTGGAATCCAAGGATTGTTGATCTGTGACTGAAGTTCCTCGATCTCAGCTTAGAGAAAATATCTCTAAGATCGTCGAGCTGAGAACGACTATCGTCGACCTGAGTTCGACAAACGTCGAACTCATTTTACTTAGTCTCTTGAGAAATCTCTGAATCTTTAGGAAAACTCTATGTCTTGAGTATCTGGCAGTCTGATGATGGCTTGTCCATGTGATGTTGTTACTGAGGACTTGGCCTAGACTCTAGGACACAACTTTGACCCGGGCTATACATGTTGGGTCACATCATCCTAAGTTAGTGAACCTAGCCCAAATCAAACTAGGGATCCAACAACTTATAACGACCCTACCCCTTACCCGGGGTAGTGGTTCCTTCCCTGTATGCATGACCATATCATAATCTCTATCAATCTATCAATTACATCCATAACACAAACGCTGGTATCCACCACACGCACCATGTACTCAGGGCACCTTCTTGGTGTACCAGGTATCCCAGTCGTACACAGCCGATTAGAGGTTCTTCACTTGTTGGTTGGGCGGCTCAATCCTAGTTCACTAATACCGCATGACGACGACATCCCGTCCATACTACTCAGAGGTACTAACCTCACAACATCCACAAACAACCAGAGCAGATCGACCCACACCATGTGGTGTAGCAAGCCAGGTTTATCGATGCTCCCCAGGCATTACCACCAATCGACCCCTCACCTATTCCAGATCGACCCGCCCTTGTAGTGCAGCAAGCCGGGTTTAACTCGGTTCCCCAGGCATTGCCACCGATGAATTCTGGAACCAGAAGACTTATGTCGACACTCAGAGTATATGTCGACACAAACTGAGTCGATACTAGAAGAACTTGTGTCGACACCAAGATCATCAGTCGACATTATGGAAAGGCTATGTCGACACCACACAGAAGACTTGTGTCGACACACAGGAGTAATTGTGTCGACATAGAACATTTGACAACTCCAGAGTAATTGCTGAACTCTAGTCGACGAACATATTTACCAGCTCAACGAATAGGCAAAGATCGAAAGAGATAGCAGTTTAGTTTCCATCTCGACGATCATGGAAATTAGCTCGATGAACAGAAGCTGTCTGGTCGACGAACACAACATCTCAGCTCGACGAACTGTGAACTCAGTTCGACGAATTCTACCAACTATTCGACGATTCCAGACTTAGTTATTTCTGACATTCTGTCCCCACTCTAATGCGATAATTCCTGAGTAATTAATGCTCTAACATTCTCTGAATGTATCCGTTAGAAAGAGCATTAATTATGGTCTTCTCCAGGATTATTGCTTGCCGTTTTTCCACGGGATAGTTGGGGAAATAAATCAATGCCGATTGTTCTCAAGGCTGTCAGCAATAATTGCAGATGCATTCAAATTTTTAAAACACAGTGAAGAAGAGAATAATGCGCACACAGGGACATACAGACTGAAAAAAAGAGAATCATGCATCATAGAGAAAGCTTTACACAGAGCACCACTTACTGAGAAGCATATAGATATTAATGACAAACATTTAATCTTGGATAATCTGCTCTGTCAAACAAGAAGCATTCTCTGATATACATAAGTTCTTGAACAGAAGCTCATCAGCACTTGAAGAAGAAGAACAACAATACCTATATCAAGAGTCTCCTTTCTTCAAGTACTCCAGGACATTTAAAAAGAACAACTCCAGTTCAATCTCTCAAAGAAGTTCTTGAAGACTTTTGTTGGTCAAGGATTTAGTTTGAAGACCTATCACCCTGAAGCTTGGCTCTTAGTTTTCCCCGATCCATTCTACATCTCAGGGGGAGCCCTAAGCTATAATCAATCCACAGTATTCTCAGTTGTATATTGAGAAAGAGAAGACAAAATCATCTCTCACCCCCACCTCTGTAAAGGGTTGTCATCTCCCTTCAAAAGTGATACCTTGATTGCAAGTCTCCTAATCAAAAGACTTGGGTTGGTTTTTGAGCACCTGATCAAAAGTTCATTGGTGTCAGACAACTGATCAAAAACCTGAGTGGATTCCTACCAAGGGTGGTAGAATAGTGGATGTACCCAGGTTGGGGAACCACTATAAAATTCTTTTGTCATCTAGCTGCCTCATTTTCTTGTGTTCTTGTTGTGTTTGTGCTTTAGGTTTATTGCTTGGTAGTTTACTTAATTCTGCACTTTTAAGTTACAGTAAAAGCTGTAATAGCTGTTAAGAAATATTTAAGCATACTCTATTCACCCCCCCTCTAGATTATTTCTGATCTAACTCTCACTTTCAATTGCTATTAGAGAAGGTTCCTTTGGTTGTACAAGTTAAATCTTGAACAAAAAGATCCTTTGTTAGATCTACACATCACTTTATTCTCATTTAAATTATAAACACAGGCATGACACAAAACAAGGATTATACAAGCACTAGACCTCCAGTCTGCAACCTTAATAGGTTTGCCATCTAGAAGGCAAGAATTAGGTTATACATGAATTCCATTGATGAAGACATCTACAATTCCATTTTGATAGGTCCCCCACAGGAATCTACAGCTACAACATCTTCCAGCAAAAATGCAGTCCCACCACCTGAGTGGACTGAAGCTCAGAAGAAAGCAAAGATTGCTGATGCCAAAGCCATGAACATATTGGATCAAACTATGTCAAATGACAACTTTCAGAAGATGGCTGAGTGCACCTCTGCAAAAGCAATCTGGGATTCACTCAATCAAATGGTTGCTGGCTTAGCAGATGAGAGGAAAGATAGAAGATCACACCTCATCACACAATATGAAAACTTTAAGAAGGATGAGGCAGAAACAGTTGAAGTGATGTACAACAGGCTTAGCTCCATCATTAGTGAGCTAAGGACCTTAGATAAAGAAATCACCTTGACTGAAGTGAATGACAAGATCCTAATATGCTTCCCAAGCTCATGGGACACCAGGATCTTGCCCATCAAGGAGGCCAGATTCCTGAATGAGATTTCAACTGAATCTCTATTAGGTAAACTGAAGTCATATGAGCAGCTAATCAAGTCCATAGAGGCAGTGGAACACAGGACTCCTCCCCCAGCAAGGAAAGAACAATCCATTGCATTCAAGGCTGCTAAAGAAACTGAAGCCCCAATATTCAATGAAGAGCTAATGAGTCTCTTTGCCAAGAGATTCTTCAAACTGGCAAGGAAAGACTTCAGAAGGAAGTCATCCAGAAATGACAGCCAGCAAAGGTATGACAAAACCCCCACTAAAGAGGTAGTGTGTTATGGGTGCAGGAAACCAGGACATTTCATGTCTGAATGTCCTGAAAATCAAAAGAAGGATAGAAGAAAAGAGATGGAATCAAGAAGCAAGAATTACAGCAAGCCCTCTTCCAGCAAGCACAAAAAGAATGACAAAGGATTTGTGGCTGAAACATGGAGTGACACAGAAGAGGAGGGGAGGTCTCGCGCTTCAGTATGGCTCCCAGCTCCATTTCCCTTGCTCCCACCGCCATTTGCCTCGATCCCGCAGCTTGGTCCGGGGAGGCGCCTGCGGGTTGAAGTAGGACGACAGAACGCTGCATCCTAGGTCAACCCGGCGGGACAGATCCCGGATGAGCTCGATACACCTCTCGGGTGAGGATCAAGCGGTAGCTCCCCCCGGCCGGTCCATCTCGCCGATAAGGTAATCTCGCTCTAGGGTCTCTAGCCTCTTCTCCACTGACTGGCGAAACTCTCTTGCCGCAAGGTCGCGGACCCGTTCTCGCCGGATGAGCTTCGACAGAATGGCGGCGACCTTCTTCCCCCGTCTTTTCGTGCTCCCGACACCCGTCAGGATCTCCTCCATCTCGTCGGACGAAGGAAAGGGAGAGCTCTCGCCATCGTCTCCCTCTCTTTCTTCTTCTTCTTCTTCTTCTTCTTCTTCTTCCTCTACCTCAGCGCCAAGCCGCGAGCCCATATCCCCTGTCAAAGGAATCCCCATTTTAGCGGTAGCTAAAGGACAGCTGCGATAAAATTTCCGAATACCTTCATAGTGACGAGGCCCCCCGGTCGACGGCAGGCGAGAAGGCCCAGCCCCCCCCCTCAGCTCCAAAGAGGAGGTGGATTGGCTTTCCTTTGCCGGGGGGGGGGGGGGTAAGCTTTGCGGATGGTGATCCCGGCCTGGTCGGGAGCGGGGGAGCGGGTCTCCTCTCCCGCTGGAGGGCTAGCGTGTAACAACCCCATCCGTTCATATGATATATTCTAGAAGGTCCGGCCGGGGCCCCACAGGATATACCACAAAACAGTCGGTATCACTCCTCTCACGGATTAGTGTAGGCTTCCGCTAGAATGACATGTGTTAAGGTGCGCTGCGCTACTCTGGTATCACTCCGTAGCTTCATCGTCTGTTTTGTGGTATATACTGTGGGGCTCTAGCCAGACCTTCTAGGATATATCATATGAACGAATAGGGTTGTTACACAGTGCATTAGATCCATGAATACCGATGGCGCATTACATAGCCCAAACAGCATTACAGTGAACTCATAATGACCATATCGTGTTTCAAATGCGGTCTTGGGAATGTTACCTTACCGAATCCTCAATTGGTAATATCCCGATTTCAAATCCAATTTGGAATAGACGGTTGACCTCACTAGCTGATCAAACAGTTCATCTATCCGTGGAATCAAATACTTGTTCTTCTCTATCAGCTTATTCAATTCACGGTAGTCAATACATAACGGCAAACCACCGTCCTTCTTTTTCACAAACAGAACAGGTGCGCTCCAAGGTGACATACTTGGGCGTATATATCCCTACTCCAGCAACTCTTGCAATTGGACTTTCAATTCAGCCATTTCCTTTGGCGCCACGCGACATGGCGAGCGCGCCACAGGTTTCGCACCTGGTACCAACTCAATAGTGAAGTTGATCTCCCGCTCGGGTGGTAGCCTAGGAAGATCCTTAGGAAACACATCCGCAAACTCCGATATAATTAGAAAATCACTCATGTTGGCCTTTGGCTCAACAGCCTGAATCAGCGTGAAGAATAACTCTGCGCCCTTCCGAACAACATTGATGACTTGGAGTGCAGATATCAAGGTCCCGCTCACTCCGCGCATACCAGCGAACATAGTCTCAAGCTCGGTATTTTGGCCCAGTGTGATCTCTTTTGACTTGCAATCAATAAAGGCATGCTGCTCCGCAAGCCATTACATACCAAAGATCACATCAAATTCCGATATTGGCAGCATAGATGCATTCAAACAGAAATCCTGACTTCCAATTTGAACCGCCACATCGCAAGCCCTATCCGCAAGCATCAAACAACCATTCGATAACAACACCCTTACGCTCTCTGTCTTCACATGACTAGGTACTCCAATTCGAGCTACAAAGTCCTTAGACAGAAATGAATGCGACGCACCAGTATCGAATAGTGCCATCTCCAGCGTATTCCGAATCATAACAAAGCTTGTGGCAACCATATCACACACAAGCCACATACAAAACATGCAATAAGAAAAGCAATCAAAAACTTAACTCGTACATGTGACGACATCACTTTGCTTTATGGCCTCTTGCTGGTCAAGGTTATAGACTCGGGGCTGCGCCTGGGACGCAGGGGACTCCACCACTGCCTTTCCCTTCTCAGCAGAAGACGATCCCATCTTCGTTTCACCCTTTGGTGGAGCAGTCCGACAGTCACGGGCTATATGCCCCACTCTTCCACAAATAAAGCAAGTACGTGTCTCTGGCCTCGAAGTGACCCCCGACAGAACTGTTGAAGGAGCTTGTCTAGAAGGCTTGGACCTCTTGCCCCCATTTCTTTTGATAATACGATTTCCCAGGTCTGGGCGCTTTGAACTCTGGCTTTTTCACAGCCAAGGCTCGCTTTCCTTGCATCCGCTTCATATCCTTCTCCAGTGCACACGCAATATCGACCAATGCCTGAAACCCTTGGTTCACCGAACTCGAGAGCAGGAATCGCAACTCATCCTGCATTCCTTCGTAGAACCTATTGTTTTTTTGTTGCTCATCAGCGAAGATAGAGCCCGCATAACGTCTCAACCTTGTGAACTCATGCAGGTAAATCTCAACACTACTTTCTCCTTGCGTCAGCCGTTGGAACTCATTTTCCATGACAATGCGTTGTGCCGCTGGTAGGTGCCTTGCCAGGAATAGTCGCAAGAACTCAATCGAGACTTGTGTAAACTACCTTCCCACTAAGTGGTGTAACTCGATCTTATCCCACCATAATCGAGCCTCTCCTTCCAATAAGAATGTGGCCAAGGTGACCTTCTGATCTTCCTCCGTCCTAATCGCTGTCATTATACGCTTGATGCGCGACAACCAATCCTCCGCCTATATAGGGGATCCCACACCCATGAACGTAGGAGGGTTGAAGCTCATGAACTGCTTCAACTGCCATTCAGCTGCATGAGGATCAACAGCCGCAACAGGTTCTGGCCTTGCCCGAACCTGTTCTAGCACCGCTGCCGGCTGCGCTTGCCCACCAGGCTGTGCTTGAAACATTGCAAACAATGCCTCAACAACTAAGCTGACAGTTTCCGCAGAAGGGGGACGTGTAGGCACCTCGGCTAGTGTCGTACTCTCATCAGAACGCTGGGGCTCCGACTGTCCAAAACCACTACGAGTCACCTATAGGGAAACAAGATACACTTTAACGACCTCGCACAAGCAATAATAACAATTTAGGAACACATAGGTTCCTCAACCAAGTGTATTTGCATTCCTTAAGTGGACATTCAAGATTTCATTAGTGTTAACGCGGTTCACACTGACATGTGCTCGCCACCCCATAAAAGAATTCGACCACGAATGCGAAAGGGAAAGACCGAGATAGGCCGATACCAAAATACAACGACTCCATCCATTCATATAACATATAATAGAAGGTCCGGCCGAGGCCCCACACCATATGCCACAAAACAAGCGGCGAAGTCATGGGTTAATATCAGAGTTGTGCATCCTAACTCATAGCATTCTAGCGGAAGCATTTAACATAAATACTTAACTCCAACCATGAATGTACACTGATATAAATACCCACATTTATATAGGAATGTACACCAAATACAATATCATTTGGCCATATGGCGTTACAGTTGCTCTTTACAAGTGTGGATTCCAAACATCGGCGCGCAGGTCGGCCACACATAAACAAAACACTACATTCTTTATTTAGCCTTTAAGGGCTAGCAGCAGCAGCAACAACAGTAGGGACTTCAGCCCTTATGTGTCCTGCTCGGCTCTCAAGCACCTGCATAGGGACAGCCACCAAATGGTGGCAAACAAAGCAATGGTCAACATTCAGCTGACCAATTTATAACGACCCTACCCTTTTCCCGGAGCAGTGGTATTCCTTCCCTGCAGGCATAACAATTCATAGGCAGAGATATAAATATCACACATTGTGCTCTCACACACAAACAATCCATCACAACCATCAGCCACGTGGCCCGAGGATCCGTGCACTCAGGGCAAATTCTTGGTGTACCGGCGAACCAGGGTCACACCACCATTCCAGGGCCGAACCCCAACGGTAAAATTAAGCATTTAGTCTTGCCGGCGCGCAAGCCTAAGACTCTCATTATGCGCTCCAACTGACTGCACTTTCAGGTCTTCAATTCGGACGGACATAACACATGTACGGATCAGCCACCCCCCGTTGCTTAAGTCGCCTTACCATCATTGAATACTAACGTACTCGCGGCTAAGTATAAGGCGCGGGTCTGTTTCACCTTGCCTGTTTGGCATGAAGACTTTTTAAGAACTCTCCAAGCTCACACATAACCATACCGTCCTCGAGGGACTGGCTTCACATGTACATGTTAGCTAGGAACCACGCTCAACATTAACGACATAACTCACTTTCCGTCCCTAGCTCTCACCTTATCATTCATAACATACTGCACAAGCATTTAGTGGGTGTTTTTCCTGGACTTTCACTCTAGTACTTCCTGCTACTATCCTTCACACGCACAACCCATTGAAATCGCAAGCATCAAAGGGGTGTTTTCCTGGACTACCACTCCAGTACTTCCTGTTACTGCCCTTCATAGGTCCAACCCATCGATTCCATAAACTACACGTTTAACCACAGAGTCTTCTCCGGTGTGCAAATGCAACATCACCAATCCAGACCAACTTGTTTAGATGGGCTTCACACAGCATGCCTATTCCGTACTACACAGTTCCGGATCTATATGCAAGACTATTGGGGATTCCAAGAATCAACCCAAGGGAAATCCACCCTCTGGTTGGGGAATTCGATGCACATGCCAAAAAGGAGGACGTCACATGTCCAACAAGGAAGATCGTTAGCCTTGACGACCTCTTTGGAGCCATGGAACTCTGGCCGGTTGGAAAATACCGCAGCGGCTTTGCCTCCACAAATCTGGCCTCGGATCTCTCTTCGGAACTCGGCAGCTCCACCGGTGGTCGGCTCCCTTTCTATTCCTCCTCCTTCCACTCCCTTCTCTCTAGCTCTTTTAGAAAGAGAATGGCACAAGCTATTTGAGAATCCTTTTCTCAATTCGTGGTTATAAACCAGCAAGGAGAAGCCTGGGCCATCAGATCCCAGGTGAAGGAAATGGACGGCCACAAATTTTCCACAAAGGTCTATTTTTGGGCTGACACAACCTGTGACACGCCCTTGTCACAGGCCGTGTACCTTAAGCGGCACACAACCGACTTACCCAGAGTAGGACATGGCCATGTGACATGCCCGTGTCACAGGCCTTGTGCCCTGACACGCCTTCAGACATGCCTGTGTCACAGGCCGTGTGCCCTAACACGCCTTCAGACATGCCCATGTCTGTGGCCATGTATCTCTGGCGGCACACACCCGATTCAACCAGAACAGGACACGGCCATATGACACGCCCATGTCACAGGCCGTGTGCCCAGCCCGTGTGCCCAGCCCGTGTCCTGCCCGTGTTCATAAGGCCTCAATGCCTTGGCCAATTCCAGAGAAAGACACGGCCATGTGACACGCCCGTGTCACAGGCCGTGTGCCCTTATATGGATGCAGACACGCCGCTGCCGAGACATTTCGTCGAGCGAAGTTCGTCGACCAGAGGAGGACACGACCTCAAACACGCCCGTGTCGCGGGGCGTGTTCCCCCTCAAAATTTTTGTTGAGCGCATTTCGTCGACCACCCGCCAGGCTGCTCACCCATACCGAGCAGGACATGGCTTGGGACATGCCCGTGTCCCAAGCTGTTTAACCTAGTCTTAGGTCAAATGTGTGATTTGGGGTGTTACAAGGTCCTCCTCAACCTACATCTGCTACATCTACCTCTACTTCAAGCACTCATGTTGTTCCACCACCTGAGTGGATAGATGCTCAGAAAAAGGAAAAGATAGCAGATTCAAAGGCCATGAATATACTAGCTCAAACTATGTCAGATGACATCTTCCAAAAAGTGGTTGAATGCACATCTACCAAAGCAATCTGGGACTCTCTCAACCAGATGGTTGCTGGTTCTACAGATGAGAGGAAGGACAGAAGCTCAACTCTCATCTCCCTATATGAAAATTTCAAGAAGGATGAATCAGAATCTGTCAGTGATATGTATAACAGATTAAGCTCAATCATCCATGAGCTAAAGACTCTAGATGAGGATATCACTCTCACTGAGGTGAATGACAAGATCCTAATGTGCTTCCCAAGCTCATGGGATTCTAGAATATGTCCAATCAAGGAGGCCAGAAGCTTGAATGAGATTTCCACTGAATCTCTTCTAGGAAAGCTCAAATCATATGAGCAACTGATCAAGTCAAGAGAAGCTGTAGAGCAGAAGACTCCTCCTCTAGCAAGAAAAGAACAAATCATAGCTTTCAAAGCTTCAGAAGGAATAAAATCCCCAACTGTTAGTGAAGAACTTCTGAGTCTCTTAGCCAAGATATTCTACAAGATGACAAGGAAGGACTTTAGAAGAAAGTCATACAGGCAGGATGACAAACCAAGGTATGACAAAACACCCACTAAAGAGGTTGTTTGTTTTGGGTGCAGGAAGCCAGGACACTTTATCTCAGAATGTCCTGAAAATCAAAAGAAGGAGAAAAGAAGAGAAAAAGAAACCAAAAAGCATCACTACAACAAGCCTTCCTCCAGTAAGCACAAGAGAAAAGAGAAGGGCTTTGTGGCTGAAACCTGGAGTGATATTGAAGATGAATCCTCATCTTCTAGCTCCAGTGAAGAGGAAGAAGAAGCAAAGGCAAGGAAAGTTTGCCTCATGGCTATCAATGCCTCTTACAACCCATCTGATGCTGAGGAACAAGCAAAAGAGTCAGATAATGAAAAAAAATCTGAATCAGAGGCAGATCAGTTATTGTCTTGCTTTGATTACAATTATGACAATTTCAAAATTGAATTCAAATCACTTTGTATAGATTTGATTAATTTTGAAAAATAAATTAAAGCTCTTAGGAAAAAATCAACTGATCAAGAAAACTTGATTTCTGAAAATATTAAGTTAAAAGATGAATTAATTTTAGCTCAAGAATAAATTATATCACTAAAGACTGAATTAGCTGAGGCAAGACAACTTGAAGAATCCCTAAATGTGAGAAGCATCAAGTGAATGGACATCACAAGCACAGTGAAAGCCAGGCTAAATGGCAAGCTAGGCTTAGGTGCTTCATCAAGCCAACCCCTACTAATCCAGAAGAATATACTAACAACTCCAATTAAATTTGTTTCAGAAAAAGGAAAAGAGAAGATAGATAATGATAAAAATGTTAAACAAACTGAATTAAAACAAATGAATAAGAAAAAGAAAAAGAATAAGAAAAATCCCTATTATAACAATGTTCAACAGATACTCAGATCGACGAAATGTGTACAGTTTGTCGAACTCAAGTCAACGAACTCTGAACACAGATTTCCGCTATAATTATTCGTTGAACTACGATCGATGAAACCAGTATGGTTCTTTGACCCGAGATCAATGACTTTGGGGCCCAGAGAATGAATATTCTCATTCTCTGAGTGGAGTTCGACGAACGCATCCCCATTCGTCGAACTCATATCGACGAACTTACTTGAATTCGTCGAACCCAGTTCAAGTTAACAGAAACTTTAATTTTGCCAAAACTCATAATCAACCAAGATCATCCATAAACCAATTTAATCAATGGATTATTCCACCTAGAAGATATCATCGCTTAGGTTATAAATGCCAACCAGAATACTCTTACATTTCTAGTTTTAGTTATGTAAAGAAAGAAGGACCCAAGGTAACCTGGGTCAAGAATAGCTAATCTATTTCATTGCAGGTGAAAGACTATCCCACCGCAGAGCAATAATGGTATCTGGATAGTGGTTGTTCTAAACACATGACTGGAAAAAAGGACAACCTAATCAATTACAAGTCAAAGCTAGGACCCAAAGTAATATTTGGTGACTCTAATTGTGGCCCGACTGAAGGCTATGGAAAGGTCAAGATTGGAGCAGTCACCTTCAGGAATGTTGCATATGTAAATGGATTGAAGCACAACCTTATCTCCACAAGTCAGTTATGTGATGAAAGGTTTCAGGTATCCTTTAATAAAACTTCATGTATTATTACTTCTTTAGATAACCATGTAGTATTGACTGACACTAGAGTAGAAAACATTTACATAGTTAATTTCCAGTCAGCTAAATCTGAAATATATTTATTTAATCAAACTAGCAATAATAATGACCTTTGACATAGGAGATTAGGAGATGTTAATTTAAAAAAAATATTACTAAACTATCTAGGGACAACCTTGTTAGAGGACTATCTTCTTGCCCCTATAAGAAGGAAAGCCTTTGCAGAGCTTGTTAGTTAGGCAAGCAAACTAAAAACAATTTTAAATCTGTAAATAAAAGTGACTCACCTAGAATATTTTACATGCTACATATGGACCTTTTTGGCCCTATTACAGTACAAAGTCTAGGAGGGAAATCTTATACTTTAGTGATTGCAGATGACTTCTCTAGATTCACTTGGGTATTCTTTCTGAGATCTAAGTCTGATAACTTCAAGGTTCTTACAGATTTTCTCATGAACATACTGATTGAGTACTTTACTCTAGTTGCATTAATTAGAAGTGATTATGGTACTGAGTTTGAGTCTCTTCTTATGCAAGAGTTCTGTGAGAAGGAAGGTATCAGGCACTGCTTCTTAGCTCCTAGAACACCTCAACAAAATGAGGTTGCTGAACGAAAGAATAGAACCTTAATTGAATCTGCATGCACATTACTTGTAGAAGCTCATTTGCCCATATCCTTTTGGGCAGAGGCTGTGAGCACAACAAATTATGTACTAAATAGAAGTCTTATACACAAGCTTAAGAAAAAGACTCTTTATGAGCTACTTAAAGGGAAGAAACCTAAAGTAGACTATTTTAAAATATTTGGTTGCTTTTGTTACATTCACAATAATAATAAGAAACACATTAGAAAATTTGAAGCCAAGGCTGAAATTGGAATTTTTCTTGGATATTCCCAAGTAAGCAAGGCTTATAGGGTCTATAATAAATCTACCATGAAAATAGAAGAATCTATCCATGTTTCATTTGATGAAACTCACATGATTTTCAAGGAGAAAGAAATTTCTACCAATAACTCTTTGCAGGAACCACATTTGTGTGAGAAGCTGAATGAATTAACCCTCACCAATGAGGCTGTTAGCCATCCTTCTCCACAAATTACTGAAGACAGTGAAGATGAAGATAGTGAACTCAGTGAAGAGCCAACAACAGCTGTAATTCCACAAGAGGAATTAATTCCCCAAGCTGTTGCTCAACCAACTCCACCTACTGAATTTGTCATACTTAGAGATCACCCTGTATATCAAGTGATTGAAGACATTTCAGTTGGTATGCAGACCAGACATCAACTCAACCAAGACTTGATGCATGCCTACTTCATATCTCAAATTGAGCCCCAATCCATCAAAGATGCTGAGCAAGATCCACGCTAGATTATTGCAATGCAAGAGGAGCTAAACCAATTTGAGAGATGCAGAGTTTGGGATTTAGTTCCAAGACCAAAAGACTACCCAGTCATTGGAACTGAATAAGTATTCAGAATTAAGCTTCATGCTCAAGGTGTTATCATAAGGAACAAGACAAGGCTGGTTGCTCAAGGCTACAGATAAGAGGATGGGATTTACTATGACTAGACATTTGCACCTATTACAAGACTGGAAGCAATCAGAATCTTTCTTGCTTATGCTACCTACAAAAAGTTCAAAGTATACCAAATGGATGTCAAGAGTGCATTCTTGAATGGTGAACTGAAAGAAGAAGTTTATGTGGAGCAACCACCAGATTTTATCTCTCCTACACATCCTTCTTATGTCTTTAAATTGCATAAAGCTCTCTATGGTTTAAAGTAAGCTCCAAGAGCTTGGTATGAAACCTTAGCTAGCTTTCTTCTAGAGCATAAATTTTCTAGGGGAATAGTAGATAAGACATTATTCACTAGACACCATAAGGATCAAATCTTATTAGTACAAATCTATATAGATGGCATTATTTTTGAGTCTATAGATTCCAAAATATGCAAGAGGTTCTCTGACCTCATGCATTCAAAGTTTGAAATGAGTAGCATGGGTGAGCTCTCCTACTTCCATGGTCTCCAAGTGAAGCAACTACCTGATGACATCTTTATATCCTAGTCTAAGTATGCTAAGAAGCTAATCAAAAAGTTTGGGATGTCAGATGCCTCAGCCAAGAAAACACCTATGGCTACAAATGCTGTAATTGATTCTGATGAACATGGGAAACCTATAGATTAGAAATTATATAAGGCCATTGTTGTGTTCCTGTTATATCTTACAACAAGTAGACCAGACATCATGTTTGCTACATGTCTTTGTGCTAAGTTCCAGGTGAACCCTAAAGAATCTCACCTTAATTTCTTAAAAAAGATTTTAAGATATATAAAGAGGTGTCCTAGTCTAGGACTCTGGTATCCAACTGAGTCAGAGTTTGAGTTGACTGGATACTCAGATGATGACTTTGCTGGATGTAGAGTAGACAGAAAAATCACCTCAGGGACATGTCAGCTCCTTGGTATGAGACTAGTGTCTTGGTTTTGCAAAAAGTAGTCATATGCGTCTACTTCAACTGATGAAACAGAATACATAGCAGCTAACAGTTGCTGCTCACAGATGTTGTGGATTCAGAACAAAATTCTAGATTATGGCTTCAAATTAAATAATTCAACCTTACTATGTGATAACACAAGTGCAATTTCCATTGCACAAAATCCAATGCATCATAGTAGAACTAAGCACATAGACATCAGACATCACTTCATTAGAGAGTGTGTGGACAAAAATAAAATTAAGTTGTCTACATCTACACTGATTTGTAAAGAGCAGATATCTTCACCAAACCCTTGGATGAAAGGAACCATTTGTTCTTTATAAATCAGCTTGGTATGATCAATGGAGAGGCCTTAATTTAAATTTCTGTCTGCGGTCCAAGATTTTGCCACAGTTTGTCGAACGGAGATCGACGAACTAAGAAAAGTTCTTGAGAAATTTGTCGAACTGTGATCGACGAACTCTCTGTTTGTGAAGCTCTATTCGTCGAACAAAGATCGACGATATTGCTTCAGAAAATTTTCATCGAACTGAACTCGACGAAATGTTTTCACTTCTTCTGACTGAGATCGACGAACTCTTTTGTCAATAAAATATTTCATCGAACTGAGATCGAAGAATTTTTATTTTTCGTCGGATGGAGTCTGCCGCTTCATATTCTGAAAACCATATATCTAGGTTTTCTTCGAGCTCCGTCCCGCGCTTTCTGTTCTCTTGCACATGATCTCTCTATTTTCTTTTGCAGGCGAACAAATGACGATTCTGGCAAACTCTCTGGCGGCGATGAAGTTTGACATGGGCTTTGACATTGATTTCGAATCCTTCCAGCACTCAGACCAAATCTTCTTGGACATACTGTAACTGTTTGAAGAACAGAACCTAAAGAATTTCATGACCAACAGAATTAAGATCGCAGCAACTGAGATAAGAGATTGGGTGTTCACTTCCACCACACCCGATGTAGATACAACGACCGACACTATATTCGATAATCAAGTTTCTCTTTCCCCCACCGTTTTGACTGAGATTTTTGGTTTGATGAACGGTAATGAAGATATATAAATGGATAATGATGAATATGATAATATGTTGATAAAAATGGGACATACTGGAGAAAACCCAAATAAACTACTGAAGAAGAATTTGTCATCTGAATATAAATTCTTAGCCGATGTTGTCGGGAAGGTTTTATTGGGAAAACATACAACTCACGATTATATCAGGAGGCACCAGTTTCTTGTGATGAGCGCTCTGGTTGAGAATAAAGCAGTTAACTGGGCCAAACTGCTGTTTGATTTAATAAGGGAGAAAAATAAAAAGAAAGAAGTCTGCTTTGGAAGAATTCTGGGAATCTTCCTTCAAGAAAAGGCTCATGAACTACTGGTCTCCGCGATAGTGTTCATTAATGCCTCGAAAAGGCTTTCATCTGTACTTTTCAGCAGATGGGAGAGGAAAATCTCAAAGCCATCCAAGGCTTCATTCTCTTCCAGGACTTCTGAGGGCACAAGGGCTGTACCAGCCACTCCCCACCCTTCTGTTGAAGAAGTTTCCATTCCTTCTCCTCCTCAACCTCAACTACAACCACTTTCACCTCCTCCTGTATCATCACCTCCTCATCAACAACCACATGCTTCACCAATACATCTTCCAACACCAGTTCCATCTCCTGAGCACATCACCCCACCTCCATCTCCACTTCCACCTCATCTTCATGACATACATCCTGACACATTCATGTCATCCCCTACTTTCAATCTGCTCACCTCCTTACCATCTACATATACTTCACCTGTACATGTTAATTCCACTCCAATACCATCTCCTACTACATCACCTTCACAGGATGACATCATACCAGATGTCCTTCCATATGATGTTATTCCTCCCCCTCATCCATGTGTATCTACTCAAACTCCACCAGAGTTTATGGATATAGATTCTCCCTCCCTTTCCACCATCCTAGAGCATATCACTCCAGTGATCAGGCAACTCATAGCAGAGGAAATCACACCTCTTACTGTCTCTATTTATTCTCTTGATGCTCTCCTTGCTCCCCCCTATATCCCTTCTTCTTCTAGGGGCTTGATCCCAGTATCCACGGAAATCAGACAGGAGGAGATGCTCAATGAAGAAGCAGTTCCAGCTCCAGCAGCAGCAGTAGTAGAAATTTTGTTTATAAATGCAGAGACTGATGTATATATGCTTATAAAAGCTGAGACAATAATAGTTGATATATTATGTACAGATACAGCTATAGAAATTCCAGAAGTTTTGACTGTGTGTGATTGCATTGTCAATCCCACAATAGATATTTGCAGTTTATTAAATTGTTTTGATACAGTTCATTTAAATCATCTTCCAGAGGTCTGCTCAAAGCCTTCTATGACTATTGTACCATATACTTCTCCAATAAGCCCTACAGTTGCTAAGTAACTTAAGGCAAGTTTTGTTGTAGCAGAGTTTCCAAAAGTATCAGCCCCAAATGCCAGTTTTTCTCCAAAGGCTATCTCACCTCCCACATATAAGATGGATGATAGTCCCCTACCATATCTAGATGAGATCATTATGGCTGACATAGAAGAAAAGAAACATTAGTTTCTAAAAGTGTTGCTGAAACAATATTTCCAGAAGTAACAGAACCTCCAGTACAGCCTCAGGCTGAGAAACAAATATCTAAAGATATTCTGAAGGCCATTGATGCCTTATATGATAATCCTCAAGGATCTTCTGATGATGAAGATGATGATGATGACTCTGAGGATTCTGATAATACTAAAGCTAAGAAGAAAGCTGTTAAGAAAAGAAAAGTTGTTCCTAAAGTGTTCCCAAACAAAATCCCACTCATGACACTCCCTATTATGTTCTTTAGAAGATTACTCCATATCCAGGGATGCTTGCATGGATATGGATTTCCAAGAATGAGCAAAAAGCCAGGAAGAATAGTAGAAGGTACTCTCCTCCTCCTCCTTCTAAAGGAACTGGAGAGGTCCTCCTCCTCCTCCTCCTCCTCCAGCAGCTGGTGCTTCAGGAAGCATTTCTCAGAGATCTACCTCCTATGCTCAAACTTATCAAAGACATCAAGGTTGATCTTCAAAATCTCAAGGAAGCTGTAAACAGAGATATTCTTCAAGCAGCAGACAGCAACAACAACAAAAAATATCTGAAACTGAAAAAGCTGAAAGTCCAAAAAGGCCAGTATCACCACCAATTCCATTTGTAGATCCAGAATAAGATAATACAGCAAGAAGGGACAGATTTCAAGAGCTAGTGGACTCTCCATGATTAATAAAGTCAAAGCTGAAGGCAAAGATCCATCACAGTACTCTACTATGTCAACCTACAAAAATGAAGAGCTGAAAGGTTATTAAAAGCTGACAAATTTTTCAATATAGATGCTTACATGAATTTGCATCCAGAGGCTGTTGTACCAAGAGCTACCTTTGTCAATATAATTGGAGCTGCTGACATGACCATGTCTAGAAGAGAAGCAGCTAATCCTAATAGAGAAATCAAATTCACACAGCCCTCTGAGAAAGGCAAAGCTGATAAGGAAAAGCAGAAGAAGAACAAATGAATATCTTGTTTAGTTGTTTTTGTCTGAACTATATTTGTTATAACTGTCACAAAGCCTGTTATGTACATATCTGCTAGATATCATTTAAATTTACTGCTAGATATATTTATTTTACTTTGTGATTGTTTTTCTTTCATTTGTATTAGTAACCTCACCCAAATAGGGGGAGATTGTTGGATCCCTAGTTGGATTTGGGCTAGGTTCACTAATTAGGATGTTTTGACCCACAATGTATAGCCATGGTCATGTGTTTTGAGTCCTATAGTTTAGGCTAAGTCATTAGGTTCAACCTTGATGAACCAACCAGTAGAAGACTTCAGGAGACTCAAGGCTTAGAAGAAATCAAAGTTCAGTATATAAGTTCGACATTCGTTGAACTCAGCTCAACAATCGTCGATCGCAGATTGATGAACTCATAGTTAATTCTCTGAGTTGAGCTAGACGATATTTGAGCTCAGGTCGACGAAGTATAAAGTTCAACCTTCAATACATTCTTTCCAGATTTATTTCGTTGAACTCAGCTCGACGAAGACAGATTATCAGCTCGACGAACTTGGAGCACAAATTAGGCAAGTTATCTCCAGAATGCAGTTCGCTGAGCTCAGGTCGACAAATAGGTTTTCTCAGGTGGACGAACATGATTTCTTAGCTCGACGAATAGGATTTCTCAGCTCGATGAACGTGGATCTCCGGTCGACGAAATCTGTTCAGAGGTCGACGAATTCTATCCAAGCCCGAGTTAGAGTTCTCCCTCCTTTCTGTCCTTACTTTCTTCATTATTTAGCAGTGATTTCTCTGAGTAATTAATGCACATATTCTCTTGAATATAGCCGTTATTGGAAGCATTGATTATGGTCTTCATTAGAGATTAATTACTTGCTTAATTTATTGGGACAGTTGGGAAACTCATTAAAGCAAATATTCTCCAGCCGATTTTCATTCTCTAGGCAATCAACATTCAATACTTGAGATTCAAATTTCAAAGGAGAATTCAACTGAGAATATAAAAAGAGATTTTCTCTTTCAGACGTTAAGAACAAGAAGAACACAGTAAAGAAAAATACAGAACCAGAAAATATAGAAAGATATTCAGAAATTCTCTGTGCAAGAAAACAACCTGTTTTCTCCTTGATCTTACTGAAGAATAAGAAGAACAACAATCATAATCAAGAGTCTTCAACTTCATATCCAGGAGCTTTCAAGGATAACAAACTCTGAATCAGTCAGAAGTTTCTGGAATACTTCAAGTTAAGGCTGAAGACCTACACCCTGAGCAAGGCTCCAAGTGACTTTGAAAAGAGCTCTTGACAACAGCAAATCCACTAGTCTTCTATGTTGATTTGAGAAAGAGAAGACACCATCAAATCTCTCTCCCCCCTCCTGTATAAAGGGTTTATTAACTCCCTTCAAAAGTTTATGCTTGGTTTTTGGGCACCTGATCAAAAGCTCAAAGGGTTGTCAGATCTCCCTGGAAATAGATCTTGTGGTGGCAGTCACCTGATCAAAAACCTGCTAGTGGATTCCAACCAGGGTGGTAGAAGAGTGGATGTACCCAGGTTGGGGAACCACTATAAAATTTCTTGTGTTGTCTGGTTGCCTTTTTCCTATTGTTCTTGTTGTGACTGTGTTAGATTAGTTTGCTGTGCTGTGGTAGATTAGCTTAGATTAACTTTTCTTTCTATCACTACTACTGGTATCACTAATATACTCTGATAATATTTAAAACAGTAAAAAATATTTAATTACTCTATTCACCTCCACCCCTCTAGAGTAAATTAGATCTAACCCCTATCTTTTAGTAAGATTTGAACATATCCTCAATTTTTACTCTTACCTGTGCGGAGAAGTTACTCCTTTGTGATATCTTACTTTTGCAGGAAAAGAGAGCAACGAACGGGGCAGAATTTCACCGGGAGCAGGCTCGTGCTTCCAAGCGTGGAGCTGAAATGGCAATTCGCCTCCTAAAAGAGGCCAACACGTTGAAGCCCATGTCTGCGGATGTTGACTAACAGACTCTTTTTGCGGACCATTCAGAGGCGGCTTCACAGAGCTCAGAGGAGAGCTCATCGTAGAAATGACCACATTGATTGTTTCGAAGTACTTTCTTCATATTATTTTGTTCTTGCATTGTTTGTAGACAATTTTGTTTCTGTGTGCAAGACTTACTTGTTTTTGGTTGCTACTTCGATTCTCTTTGTTGTATATCATACTTGTGCATGAATATGCATTCCAAGTGATCTTAATTTGAGAGCTTGCTCATTCGAATTAGAAAAGCATAGAGTGTCTTAGGCTGAGTGTCAGTTTAATCAGATATGAAGAATTCTAGGCAACTCCATACCAAGAAAACAAATATTTAGATAGGAAAAGCTCCTGGAGGCCTCTTGCCAAGCATCTTCCTATTAGATAGAGAAAGTCCCAGACGACCTCGTGTCTAGTGTCCACCTATTAGATAGAGAAAACTCCATGTGACCTCGTGTCAAGTCTCTACCTATTAGATAGAGAAAACTTCAGGCAACCACATGCCGAGTGTCCGCTTATTAGATAGAGAAAATGAAAGTTATGGTACCTAAACACCTAGAGGGGGGGGGGGGGGTGAATAGGTGACCTAATCCTTTTCTAACTTTATTGGCAGCAATCAGTTATATCACAGCAAACTAACTAGTTTATCACAGCAAACACAGCATACACAGCAACAATTTCAGCACAGTACAGCACAAAGTGATTTATAGTGGTTCCCCAAGATATGGGTACATCCACTTTCCCCCTTCGCCTATCTAGCAGTATACTAGATTCGGCCAAACTTCTCCACTGTCTCAGAACCCAAATTGGTTCCTACCTCAGGCCCAAAGCCTTACAACTCAGCTTTATCCCAAAGCCTACACTCAGCCAATCAAGGCCTACTCTCAGCCAACCAAGGCCTACACTCAGCCAACAAGGCCTACACTCAGAGATCTCAATCTCCTACACTCAGGCTAACAAGCCCTACCCTCAGCCTTTATAAATACAGGCTTACAAATCACTCAGATCCAATGGATCCTACAAGTTAAAAATGTAATACAAATAATAACTCTACAACTCAGAATTAGAGGAGGGGAGTTGAGAGATTCTTGATGAGTTCTTGGAAGAACTCAGCTGGATTCACCCTGACTTAGCTTTCTTCAAAGCTTCTTGAGTAGAACTGAATAAGACTGAATCCTCTGCAGTTGTTCCTTGACCTCTGCCACTTAAGATCCAGAATTGAATCTGAATCCTTCTTCTCAGCCTAGTTCCAGAGGCTGATTTCTTGGATGGAGCCCTCTCTCTCCAACTTCTTAGATCTGCACTTGAACTGCTAGATCTTCTTGTGTTGATACTTTTGTATTACTTCAATAATTACTTCAACAACTCTTAACCACTTTCAACAATTCTGAACAACAGTTTCTGTAAACTGTAGGTGCCTATTTATAGGCTTTCTTCATGGTAACCGGCTGGACCGGTTCATAACTGACTTCTGACATCTCTGACAGTTGCTGTAGACCGACTGGAACGGCAGCTGTCAAATCATCCAGTCACTTCTTGAAAATCTCTAACTGTCTGATAGTGTCGAGACTTTCCGTCTTTAAGTGTCGACACTTATAGACCAAGTGTCGACACATGCTTTGTAAGTGTCGACACAAGTCTACAAGGTGTCGACACATATCCTTGTATGTCTCGACACAGATTCTTCTTCATGTGTCGACACTGAAATTGAGTGTCGACACAAGTACTTGTTCTTCTAGCTTTTGCTGAATTCTTCTATGTGTCGACACATCTCCTTTGTGTCGACACATCTTCTTGTGTTGAATCTGTCATATGTCGACACTGCTTCTTGGTGTCGACACATAGTCTTCTATGTTGAATCTTGCTGAGTGTCGACACAGCTCCTTGTGTCGACACACCTTCTTGTTGTTGAGACTTCAGCTGAGTGTCGACACATTCCCATAGTGTCGACACTTGTACTTAGAATAATTTGTTGTTCTTTCTGTTCTTTGCTAAGTGTCGACACAGCTCCATGTGTCGACACTTTCTTCCAGTGTTGAGTCTTCAGCTGTGTGTCGACACATTGTTCTGGGTGTCGACACATACTTCAAATGCTGACTCTTCTGTTGAGTGTCGACACATTGTGCTGGGTGTCGACACTTACTTCAAGTGTTGACTCTTCTGCATATTGTCGACACATTGTGTTGGGTGTCGACACTTTAACTTAGTCTCTGCAGACTTTTGCTGAGTGTCGACACTGCTCCAAGTGTCGACACTTTCTGGTGTAGACACAGCTTCACTGGGTGTCGACACACCTCCTTGTGTCGACACTTTCTGTCTGCACTTTTCTTCACTGAGTGTCGACACAGCTCCAAGTGTCGACACTTTCTGTCTGGTGTCGACTCTGCATCCCAGGTGTCGACACAATGACTCCAAGTGTCGACACTGCTTGTCTGGGTGTCGACACAAGCTTTCTTAAGTGTCGACACTTTCCCTCTGGGTGTCGACACATGGACTTAGAAACTTTTTGCTTCAGTCCAGTACTTTCTTAACCTGCACAAGTAACTCAAACATACATCAAATACATTATGATGTATATCATTGAGTTGGGTGAGGCTGCTTCAAATCAGGTACATTTGACCAATGTACCCAACAATCTCCCCCTATTTGGAGAAGTCATAACCCTTAGTCAATGATATACACCATTCATAATTAAAAATTACAGAATGATGTAAAGCAGATTATAAACAGCAGGGTAAACATAAACATGTAATATTTCACACATGTATACACATTCAACATTGCAGAACAAACAAGAAATAGACATATTCTCAGAACAATCATGAAATATATTTATCATATATTGTTCTAACATTTTTCTAATACATCTTCAATGATTTACAAAAATGTTTTTCATTCAAAAGATTACAACAATCTTCAAGTCAATTCCTAATCTATTTCTGATCTGGTTCTTTAATAACAATGCCTTTGCCAGGTTGGACTTGAGCTTTGACAGTGGCTTCAGCAGTTTCAGCAACAGCAGGCTTCTTGCCTTTTAAGTCCTTCTTCAGCTCTTCTGCTTTGATTTTCTGCCTTTCAAAATAGTGGCATGGCTTGGGGAAGTACTTGCTAGGCTCCACTGCAGTAGGAGGTAACTTTCCCATCTTAGCCTTTCTTCTATATTGAACAATGGCCTCCTGTCTTATTTCATGTTTCCTCCATTCTGCTTCAGAGAACCACTTGTTCCTTTCATGAGCATTATACTTGGCAGCTTTCCAGGCAGTTAAAATTATATTTCTAGAGGTAGGGCTCCACTGTTCAAAATCTGGCCTTTGTTCCGCTTGTTCCCTAAACCTCTTCTTTGACAACCTTGCCTCTTCTTCTTTCTCTAATGCCTCTTGCATAGCTGCAGAAATAGGCTGAACCACTTTATCCAGAATAACAGTAGGCTTCCCTTCAGTTGGGCCATACATTGTCTGGACATCTGCTTGAACCATGTCAAAATCTGGAGGTGGATAAATCACTTGAGCTACCTCTGGTTGCTCACCTCCAAGATATGCAGTTTGAATCCCTGATTCAGCAACATTATCATCATCACAGAGTGGAGGATAGCCCAGTGTAGCTCTGATGGAGTTAGATATCCATTTGGCATGGTCAGAGCTAGCATTGACTAATACTCTCTCCCCCTTTATGACTTCTCTGGCCATATGGTCTCTGACATCATCCTTTTGAAATCTTATTTGACTATCCAAATACCTGATTCCCTCTTTAAAGAATGGTTTCAGCTTTGTGAGTTGTTCAGAGATGACTTTCTGGGAATCTTGAATAGCAGACTTAATAGCAGTAATCTCAGCTTGAAATACTTTATCAAAGTCAGCCTTAACTGCAGCAGCAGATGTAGAAGGTTCATCAGCCTTGTTCTTCAATTCTGTGAGTAGAGCATTATGTGACTCAGTCAGATTGTCATTCATTCTGATTTGGTTTTCCAGCACATATCCTTGCTTTAAGGCTATATCATCTACCTGAGCCTTTATCTTCTCTTGGTGTGTTGCCAGATACACCACAGCATTTCCACCCTTGTGGAAGCATTCATTCATCTCCTTCTTATTAAGGTTCATCTCAAACCTTATAGACTTTATTTCTTGGGCCAGGTCAAACTGTAAAGTCTTCTGCCCTTCATCAACATAAGCCTCTATGGCTTTCCTTTGTTCATCCATTTTTATCTGCAGTGCAATCAGTAAAGCACTATAGTCAACAATTGGAGCTTGTTGAACTATAGGCTGTGGGGCTAGAGATTGCAAGGCTTTCTTATAACTCTGACTTCTCCTCTTGAAGACATAGAGTTTCTTCTTCTTAGCCTTTGCAGCCTCATCTTCTTCAGATTCTGAAGTGCTGGCTATTTCAACCCTTTCCTTAGGGCTTTGAGGCTTCTCAGTTTGCACATCAGGTGCTTGCTCAGTTTCCAGCCTAATAGGCTCTTCCAGATCTTGTACTAGCTCCCCCTCAGCAGCAGCAGTCTTATCTTCAGCAGTAGCATCCTTGTCCATGTTAAAATCTTCTTGATCTAGATTTAGAAATAGATCTTCCATGGTGAACTCTTGAGGTGATTGAGCTGGAGATATTCTGTGCTCTTCAACCACTGGAATAGCAGATGTGTCTTTGATAACAACATCTGGTTCTTGGCTAGGCAGCTGAATTTGCTGAGGAACATCAGACAAATCAGCATCTTCTATAAGATATTCTAAAGTTTTTAGGTCAGTGAGTACCTCTTGGATAATGATGGTGGCTTGCTCACTGTCCAGTGTAGATGGTTCCTCTACAACTGGATGCTCCCCCTGGCTTTGATCCCTGTGGATGGGGCTAGCTGGAGGCAGCTCCCCCTGGATCTCTGCATCAGCTGGAGGAGCAGGAGTCTTGTCAGCAGGCTCTCCCTCATGATCATCTGGAGTGAAGACAACCTGTTCTTCACTATCAGAATCACTAGTGGACTCTTGTACCACTTGTACATTCTTTCTCTTCTTCTTTGGAGGAATTTCTTTTTCAGATACTGGCTTCTCAGGGGTTGACAGTTCCTTGGACAACACCCTGTCCCATCTAGAAAAGATCCTGAGATCCATCTTCCTCATGTGGTTGATCTTACTTCCTGCAGCTGTATTCATTACCTCTGGTATGGTACCAGCTAGGTAGAGACTAAGTATTCTGCCCAGGTTGGGCTTCTTCAGACTCTCCTTGATTTTCTCATACACCACTTGAGACCAATCTGTTTTTAGAGTGAAGATTATTCTTGTCATGATTTCAAACATTGAGGCAGACACTCTGTCATGCCCTCCAGTCTTGCTGAGTAAGACTTTTCCTACTATCTCAGACATGAACTTTCCTTGGTTATTCATTCCTTTCCTGTTGAATACAGATCCTATCTTCATATTAGGATCAAGACCACACCAGGTAAGAGCTTCCCTGGTCTTGGATACAGTTACTTCTTCTTCATCTTGTGTTTTAGGTAACTGGAGTACCTTCCTCAGACTTTTTGGTGAAATCTTGACCTTAGTCCCATGAACTCTGGATTTGATTCTGAATCCAGATTCATCGACTGCAGCTCCATTAAGGAATTCAAGAACTTCCTTTTTCCAAATCTTTGTTGGTTCTGAAACCAAGTATTCTAGTCCAGAATTGGCGACTAGGGTTACGACCGCCTGAATTTCTACATCTGCATCGTCGAATGCGCCTCGCACTAGCTCATAGCCCTCGTTAACGTTCTCCTCAAGCATAGGAGCCATTAGGGTTTGGAGAATTAGTCTTTAGAAAAGAGAAGTGTCGACACAATAGTTTTGGTCTCGAAACTTTGAAAACGTGTCGACAAACAAAGACAGAACCCTATTTATACCTTTCTGATTTTTAAGATGAACAGGCGGGACAGCTAGCTTAAAATGTGTCGACACTGGCAATAAGTGTCTACACTGACTTATAATGTCTCGACACATATGTGTCGACACAAGTTTAGTCAACAGATTTTATGTGTCGACACTTGGTTATGTGTCGACACAACATAACTCGACACATTGTCGAGACTTTACTTAGAAAATTCTGAGTAAAACATAAGTGTCGACACCACATTGGATGTGTCGACACCTACTTGACATGTGTCGACACTAACATTCTGAAGTGTCGACACCAACATCCTAGATGTGTCGACACCTTTTTCTTGAAGTGTCGACACCACTATTCTGTGTCGACATAGACTTGTCTATGTGTCGACACCTTTTTACTTAGCCAATTTTCTATTCTGTAAACTTAGTCTAAGTTTATCATTCCTAGTTCAATTTTGAATCTATTGAACTTAGCTTCTTCTAGGGGCTTAGTAAACATGTCAGCTATCTGATTATCAGTTTTAACATATTCAAGTGAAATATCTTCTCTTTCTACATGTTCTCTAAGAAAGTGATATTTAATCTCAATATATTTTGTTCTACTATGAGATACAGGGTTATTAGCTACTGAAATAGCACTTGTAGAATCACAGAAAAGTGGAGTTCTACTTACCTGAAATCCATAGTCCTCTAGCTGATGTTGAATCCACAGAAGTTGAGCACAGCAACTTCCTGCAGCCACATACTCTGACTCAGCTGTGGAGATAGCCACACTAGTCTGCTTTTTGCTGCTCCATGAAATTAGTCTTCCCCCTAGGAATTGACAGGTTCCAGAAGTACTCTTTCTATCCTCTTTGCATCCTGCAAAGTCTGCATCTGTATAACCTGTTAGATCAAAATCTCCATTCCTAGGGTACCAGAGGCCTAGATAGGGAGTGCCCTTTAGATATCTCAATATTCTTTTGACTGCAGTCAAATGAGACTCTTTAGGGCAAGCTTGATACCTTGCACAAACACATGTAGCATACATGATGTCTGGTCTACTAGCAGTCAAGTATAATAGGGAGCCAACTATCCCTCTATACAAGGTTTCATCTACAGGTTTCCCTGCATCATCCTTGCTAAGAGACATACTTGACCCCATAGGAGTTTTCATGGTACTGGATGAATCCATACCATACTTCCTTATGAGTTCTAGGGTAAACTTTGACTGACAAATGGACAAACCACTCTCAGTCTGTTTAACTTGGAGACCCAAGAAAAACTTCAGCTCTCCCATACTACTCATCTCAAACTAACCTTGCATAAGTTTTGCAAACTTTTTGCAAAGGCTGCTTTTAGTAGACCCAAATATAATGTCATCTACATATATTTGGACTAGTATGACTTTGCCTCTTGATTCCCTAAGGAATAGAGTCTTATCTATTTTCCCCCTTGAGAACTTGTTCTCAATGAGGAAACTAGATAGGGTTTCATACCAAGCCCTAGGGGCTTGCTTTAACCCATATAAAGCTTTCCTAAGTCTATAGACATAATGAGGTAGAGTTGGATCAACAAAACCTGAAGGCTGCTCCACATAGACTTCTTCTTTCAAATTACCATTTAGGAATGCTGACTTGACATCCATTTGGTATACCTTGAATCCTTGATATGTTGCATAGGCCAAGAACATCCTTATGGCTTCCAGTCTGTCTACTGGAGCAAAGGTTTGATCAAAGTCAATACCTTCTTCTTGCCTATATCCTTTAGCAACCAGTCTAGCTTTATTCTTAATGATGACACCTTGTTCATCCATCTTATTCCTGTAGATCCACTTAACTCCTATTACATTGTGGTCTTTAGGTTTAGGAACAAGTTCCCAAACCTTGCACCTTTTGAACTGATTAAGCTCTTCTTGCATTGCTTCAGTCCATTGTGGATCTTGTATTGCTTCTTCAAACTTCTTAGGTTCAACTTGTGACAGAAAGCTGGAATAGATTGCAGCATTCTGATTTCTGCTCCTTGTTTGAACTCCTTGTCTTGGATCTCCAATAATCAGCTCTACTGGATGATCTCTAAGATGCCTGTGTGCTGGAGGCATCCTCACTTCTGGTTGAACCATTTCAGCATCTGCATCATGCTGTATTCCTTGGATTTCTTCAGCTATTGGCACATGTAGTTCTCCCCCTGGACAGCAGCTACTCTCCTCTCCTTGCTGTCTTGCAGCAGGCACTTCTTCTATAGTAAGCTTGTCCATTTTCTTTGTCAAACCTGTGGGGCTGCATACATTGCTAGACAACTCATTATTAATAAGTTTTGTCTCATCAAAAACTACATGCACTGATTCTTCTACAACTTGTGTAGTCAAGTTATAGACTCTATAAGCCTTACTATTATTGTTGTACCCAACAAAAATTCCCTCTTGGGACTTGGCAGCAAACTTAGTTAAGTAAGACTTCCCACTGTTAAGTATGAAGCATTTACAGCCAAAGATCCTAAAATAGGATAGGTTTGGTTTCCTGCCTTTCATTACTTCATAGGGGGTCTTGTTAAGCCCTTTAGTGATGGTAGCCCTATTTATAACATGGCATGCAGTGTTAACTGCTTCAGCCCAGAAATACTCAGGCAGTGATGTATCACTTAGTAGGGTTCTACCAGCCTCTATCAAGGTCCTATTTTTCCTCTCAGCAATGCCATTTTGCTGAGGTGTTCTAGGTGAAGAGAATTCTTGAAATATCCCAAAGTCTTCACATAGTTTTGTCATGCTTTCAGACTGAAACTCAGTACCATGGTCACTTCTAATTTTGACCACAGTACTATTTAGTTCATTCTGAATTTGCTTGACAAAGCTGTAGAAGACACTAGGTGTTTCAGATTTCTGTCTTAAGAAGAACACCCAGGAAAACCTTGAGTAGTCATCTACAACTACAAGAGTATAGACCTTCCTACCTAAGCTGTGAACTGGCATTGGACCAAAGAGATCCATATGCAAGAGGTACAAACACCTCACAGCATCTTTGTTTTCTATGCTTTTAAAGGTGGATTTAGTCTGCTTGCCCTTTTGACAAGCTGAGCAAATACCATCATTGACACACTTAACTTGAGGACCATTCCTCACTAACTCTTTGCTAAAGAGTTTGCTAATAGTCTTGTAGTTAAGATGGGCTAGCCTCTTGTGCCATTTGACACAATGAGAGACTGTCTCATCAACTACAAGACAAACTGGAGAACCATTGTTCTCAATCATAATGTCTAGGCAGTAGACATTCCTCTTCCTATATCCTGTCAAAATGATCTCTTGATCACTTGACCTCTTGATATGACAACAATTTTTAACAAATGAGATGTCATACCCTACATCACTTAATTGACTTATACTTATTAGGTTGTGTTTCAACCCTTTAACATAAGCCACTTGAGTAATGGTAACTAAGTTTGAAGAAATGTTACCAAACCCTTTGATGATTCCTTTTTCAGAACCACCAAAGGTCACTTTAGGACCATTTTTGATTGGAATGTAGTCCTTCAGTAGTCCCCTAGTTCCAGTCATATGTCTGGAACATCCACTGTCCAAGTACCATGTAGGGGTATGGCCACTTGGACTCACCTGCAAAACAAATTAGTGAACCTTAGAACCCAAAGTATTCTTGGGTCCTTGGTGATTGTTAGTTTGCAATTTGACAAACCTACCTACTGACTTTCCAACAGGTAGTTTGGAACTCACTTTGGCACTCACATTGTGCCAACAGTCTACTGCAAAATGGCCAACTTTGCCACGGCACCAACATTCAAATTTATTGTACCTTTGCTTAGGTACTGCCTTGGCTGTCTTGACTACAGCAGGCTTGTTGAATGTTGGGGCTTTGCCCTTGGACTTATACTTAGACTGCTCAGTCCCTGCAGGTCTAATAAAGCCCAGTCCAGCTTTACCCTTGTGATGAACAAATTCATCAATTATGGGTAACACTGACTTAGGTTTAGAAAACCTAGCAACCAAGTCCTTCTCCTTCTGAAGATTGTTCACCAGACACTTAATTTGATCATTCTTAAAAGTGATAGTTCCCATCTGAATCACTGTTATGTGTTTCAGCCTGACTATCTCATTCAGTTTTTGATCAATTTGCTTCTCAAAATCTGTTGCAGCAGCTTTAAGATCAGCAATTTCCTTTGCCTGAATTTTGGCTAGGGTCTTGCTTTTCTTGTAGGCTTGCAACAGTACTCTATATTCATCTATAAGCTGATGAATATCATCCTCAGACTCAGATACATTCTCATCACTTGATGAAGAAGAATCTGAATCTGAACTAGAACAAGAAACTGAATTTAAACTTGAACTTTGTACCTGACTGGGTCCTGGCTGCTCCAGGATTTTGGCACTTTCTGTCAAAGCCATTAGCCCTTGGCAATGACTGTCTTCTTGTTCATAAATTGACTCCAAGATCTGCATGAATTCTTCCTCTTCTTCTTCAGCAAACAGCCCTATGTAGGCTTCAGCCTCAGACTCAGTTTCTGAAGAAGAGATATCTGATAGAGTCTTCTCCTTCTTAGCAACAAAAGACTTTTCTTTCTTCCCTTTGAAGTGAGTCTTTTTCCTGTCACCAGATTCCTTTCTCTTCTCTGGACAATCTGCAATAACATGGCCCTGTCTATTGCAGCAATAGCAAACAATCTTTGAACCAGTTGCCTTGCTTGATTTTGTCCTTTTCTTGTCATTCTTTGAAGACCTCTTTTTCTGATAAGAGTCTTCCTTTCCTTGTGATGTAGAAGGCCTTGACCTCCACTGTTTCTTTTTCAAAAACTTCTGAAAGTGTCTAGTGAAAGCAGCAAAGTCTTCATCACTTTCACTGCTCTTAGACTTTGTGCTGACAGACTCATCAGACTCTGATTCAACTACCTCTGGAGGTGGAGTTGAAGACTTATTCCTGCACTTTCTGGGAACTTCTGTCTTGAAAGCAATAGTTCTTTCTTTGTGCTCAGTCCTTGTTGATTTCTCCTCCTCTTTTCTTACTGTTAATTGCATTTCATAAGACAATAGCTTGCCAAACAGTGTGGGAGGAGGAATTTCCCCCAACTTAGCCATTTCTCTTATGGCACAGATCTTGGTATCCCAATCTTTGGTTAGGGACCTTAAGAACTTGTCATTTAGTTCATAGTTACTGAACTCTCTTCCATAAGGCATGAGTTCATTAACTATTCTGTAAAATTTCTTATAGCACTCAGTGATGCTATCACCCTTTCCTTGCCTAAAGCTTTCATACTCCTGATTTAGCAAGGACTTCCTATCTTGTCTAACTTCTTCAGAACCTTCCATATAGACAATGAGAGTATCCCACATCTATTTTGCTGTTTTACAGTGAATTAAGTTCTGAAAAGTTGCATCATCAATGACACTCACTATTATGTTCTGTGCCCTCTTGTCCATGGTGGCCAGGACAATTTCATCCTTAGTCATCTCAGAGAAATCCTTTGGAGTTCTCTGATTTGCATCCAATACTGAAATCTTCATTGGCACATAAGGCCCTTCCTTAACTGTGATGTAGATTCTAGGGTCAGAGGCTTCCATAAATAGCCTTACCCTTTCTTTCCAGATCCCAAAGATCTCCTTTCTGCATATGGGTAATTTCATGGAACCCAATTCCTTGTGATTCTCATAGGAACCCATGTTTCTTGATTTTCTTGAAACTGTGTAATGCCTTACACTGAATCTGCCAAACAGGATCTCCTCAGACTGTTAGTCCTTGTTTTGAGGAACCTCGCTTTGATACCACTTGAAAGTTATGGTACCTAAACACCTAGAGGGGGGGGGGTGAATAGGTGACCTAATCCTTTTCTAACTTTATTGGCAGCAATCAGTTATATCACAGCAAACTAACTAGTTTATCACAGCAAACACAGCATACACAGCAACAATTTCAGTACAGTACAGCACACAGTGATTTATAGTGGTTCCCCAAGATATGGGTACATCCACTTTCCCCCTTCGCCTATCTAGCAGTGTACTAGATTCGGCCAAACTTCTCCACTGTCTCAGAACCCAAATTGGTTCCTACCTCAGGCCCAAAGCCTTATAACTCAGCTTTATCCCAAAGCCTACACTCAGCCAATCAAGGCCTACTCTCAGCCAACCAAGGCCTACACTCAGCCAACAAGGCCTACACTCAGAGATCTCAATCTCCTACACTCAGGCTAACAAGCCCTACCCTCAGCCTTTATAAATACAGGCTTACAAATCACTCAGATCCAATGGATCCTACAAGTTAAAAATGTAATACAAATAATAACTCTACAACTCAGAATTAGAGGAGGGGAGTTGAGAGATTCTTGATGAGTTCTTGGAAGAACTCAGCTGGATTCACCCTGACTTAGCTTTCTTCAAAGCTTCTTGAGTAGAACTGAATAAGACTGAATCCTCTGCAGTTGTTCCTTGACCTCTGCCACTTAAGATCCAGAATTGAATCTGAATCCTTCTTCTCAGCCTAGTTCCAGAGGCTGATTTCTTGGATGGAGCCCTCTCTCTCCAACTTCTTAGATCTGCACTTGAACTGCTAGATCTTCTTGTGTTGATACTTTTGTATTACTTCAATAATTACTTCAACAACTCTTAACCACTTTCAACAATTCTGAACAACAGTTTCTGTAAACTGTAGGTGCCTATTTATAGGCTTTCTTCATGGTAACCGGCTGGACCGGTTCATAACTGACTTCTGACATCTCTGACAGTTGCTGTAGACCGACTGGAACGGCAGCTATCAAATCATCCAGTCACTTCTTGAAAATCTCTAACTGTCTGATAGTGTCGAGACTTTCTGTCTTTAAGTATCGACACTTATAGACCAAGTGTCGACACATGCTTTGTAAGTGTCGACACAAGTCTACAAGGTGTCGACACATATCCTTGTATGTCTCGACACAGATTCTTCTTCATGTGTCGACACTGAAATTGAGTGTCGATACAAGTACTTGTTCTTCTAGCTTTTGCTGAATTCTTCTATGTGTCGACACATCTCCTTTGTGTCGACACATCTTCTTGTGTTGAATCTGTCACGTGTCGACACTGCTTCTTGGTGTCGACATAGTCTTCTATGTTGAATCTTGCTGAGTGTCGACACAGCTCCTTGTGTCGACACACCTTCTTGTTGTTGAGACTTCAGCTGAGTGTCGACACATTCCCATAGTGTCGACACTTGTACTTAGAATAATTTGTTGTTCTTTCTGTTCTTTGCTAAGTGTCGACACAACTCCATGTGTCGACACTTTCTTCCAGTGTTGAGTCTTCAGCTGTGTGTCGACACATTGTTCTGGGTGTCGACACATACTTCAAATGCTGACTCTTCTGTTGAGTGTCGACACATTGTGCTGGGTGTCGACACTTACTTCAAGTGTTGACTCTTCTGCATAGTGTCGACACATTGTGTTGGGTGTCGACACTTTAACTTAGTCTCTGCAGACTTTTGCTGAGTGTCGACACTGCTCCAAGTGTCGACACTTTCTGGTGTAGACACAGCTTCACTGGGTGTCGACACACCTCCTTGTGTCGACACTTTCTGTCTGCACTTTTCTTCACTGAGTGTCGACACAGCTCCAAGTGTCGACACTTTCTGTCTGGTGTCGACTCTGCATCCCAGGTGTCGACACAATGACTCCAAGTGTCGACACTGCTTGTCTGGGTGTCGACACAAGCTTTCTTAAGTGTCGACACTTTCCCTCTGGGTGTCGACACATGGACTTAGAAACTTTTTGCTTCAGTCCAGTACTTTCTTAACCTGCACAAGTAACTCAAACATACATCAAATACATTATGATGTATATCATTGAGTTGGGTGAGGCTTCTTCAAATCAGGTACATTTGACCAATGTACCCAACAGAAAACTCCAGGTGACATCGTGCCGAGTGACTGCCTATACCACTATAATGGCTGGTTCATTTTAGAGTGTCACAAAATGTCGAGGAGACGAGTCATGGAGAAGTGCTGTGAATTACTGAGAGAACACCTGCCAGACAGATCTTGGCAAAGCGACACAGCTCTTTGGTTGGGGATCTGCCTTGGGAAATGAAATGGGACTCTTTGCGCTCCTTTGGAGGAGGACTTTGCTACTCCATGTCGTACTCTTGCCAGAGGTTAAGGATTTCATTCGGACCTAAGGCATCAACATGGCTCTCATCTGCACGTAATGTTGAAGAATGCTAGTGGGGATTAAGCTTTTGTTGCTCGGAGCTCGATCTCGGAAGAAAAGCAAGAATATTGACAACACCTCGATCAATGCATGGTTGGTACACGCATCCTAACCCTCCACATATGCTGCTTGAGAGTATCTCAAGAAGGAAGTCATCGCGGTCTTATTATGGAGGAAGTGACTCACACCGATAAGAGGGTTGGTAACCTGAGGACCCAGGTTCTACAATGTCCAGATACGTCCGAAGGGGTCTCACCAGGAACCGATAACCACATATATGCGTTAATCCCAGATCTATTTTAGCTTGTTTCGAGTGTCGAAAGTTTCAGGGGAATGTTCCTCGCTGACTTGAAACTTTTCTAAAGAGCAGATGTTAGATCTTGTGTTAAGAACAAAAATATGCAAGGCCCTTAGATTGATGATATGATGCATATATATATAGTAGAGAGCACAAAACTGCAAATATTAAACTGTTTGTATTTGGTAGGCGTGCAGGCTGCTCAAGTTGTCATTGTTTAGTGGAACATATTCTTCCACTGTATCTGCATACCAACCCATTTGACTGGCATGGGACATACTCTTCTACCAAAACTGCGGTCTACACATCCTTGAGAGGGAGTGTAATGTATTCTTCTACCATGCTCAGAGGTTAGATCTCCCCAACCCGAGGTGGTACGTACTCCTCTACCGAGCTCACAAATCGAATGTAGCACTACTGGGCCTTTTTGGGTCGCTCTTGACCCCTGAATTGTTTCCCTCTTAGTGGGAACTTCAGAACTTGATAGTAAGTCGAGGCGATGGCCAGAAAGCCATCCAGGAAGGGTCTAATAAAAATTGTGTTATAGCTGATTTGGGCATCGATGATCAGGAAGGACTCCTGTCTTGCTATCTTGCACAGGATGACTGTCAGATCTATGCTCCCTTCTACTTCCTTCATCTCCCCTGAGAAACCATAGAGGGGCTTGTCGTGGGCCTTCAATGGCTCATCCTTCCTTAACATCTCATAGGAGGGCTTGAATAAGACATTAATGGAGCTCCTTATATCCACCGGGATTCTAGTGACCGCATAGTCCCCGAAGGCGGATTTGATGACGATCATGGCATGAAAGGGGTGATGAATTAAGGTAAGTCCTCTTCCTTAGATATCACTGCTCTACGAGGGGGTATAGATAGCAATGTGAAGCCTACTTCTCTCCCGCACAGGTGCCTTATGCTCCCCTTATGGGAGGACTCTACTCCAGCTTTGTTGTGTATGCAATGGATACTTTCGAGCATGTCAACCCCTTCAACTTATATGAACTCTTCTTCCGCACCTCCTTGCTCTACAAGATTGCATCTTGGGGAGCTTGGCCCTTCCCCTACATTCTCCTTTCTCTTTCACAAAGGGAGTACCTACTCGGCCCTTTTCGATTATCTCCCTGCCATCAGATATTCAAACTTTCCCTCTTTCAACAACCTTTCCACTACACTACAGAGAACCTAACAATTCTCGGTATCATGTCCTATGTCACGGTGGAATTTGTAATAAAGATTCGGGTTCCTGCTACTGAGTCCTCTTTTCACGAGTCTTGGAAGTTGGGCTGTTGTTAGAGAATTTCCAGAACCTCCTCCATCGGGACCCCAATGTTTGTGTACTACTGCATCTCATCCCCCCCACTGCTCTAGGGAGGTTCCTAAAAGTAGCAGTGGCTAACTGTTGTTGCCTTGTTGCGGCTGAAAGTGTCATGTTCTTATATATTGAAAAGCTCGTGGGCCTTGATGACAAAAATTGCGCCCATTCAGTTTGGGGAGTGATATTCCTAGTGGATGAAGTCGTTCTTTTGCGGGGGTTCTGAGGGGCAATTTGAAGAGCTGTGAGAGCGCTTGCCCCTAATTCTGACAAGCTGACAATGAAATCTTTGTTGTTGTATTCCCCTTCAAAGAATTGGTTAGACTTTTCTATAAATTCTGCATAAGTCCTGAATTTCTTTCACTAATCATGAACTTAAACTGCCTAGGTCGGAGTCCATTAGTGAACGCGACTCGGTGGACCTAAGGATCCACATCTGAGACCTCCATAATCAGACTTTAGAAACAGTCCACATATTGTCCCATTATTTCCATTGTTTGCTGCTGTATCTGGAAGAGCACGTAGACATCCACACTATGCCGTTTTGAGGTGGTGAACCTTTATAGGAAGCCCATACTTAGATCCCTAAAGGAGGTGACTGAGCCCGAAAGAAGGCTGCAGAACCATTCCTTTGCTTTTCCATTGAAGGTGGTGGAAAGGAGCTTGAAACATAGTGCTTCAGAGAGTGGTTGTAGGGATACGATACCCTTCCCTCCCTGTTGGTTGGTCACCAATTCATTGACTAGACCTAACAATTAGTTGAATTCGGCACAACTGATGGGTTAGTCATGATCTGGGGTTTGTCCGCCTGCCATGGGGATGAGCTTGTTGACTAGCCGGATCTGAAGGTCGCGGGGCGAACAGTAATGTTGTCCTTCAGGGGCAAGGGAGATTTCACCAATCGTTGCGTCCACACGCACCACACAAAATTTTGTTGGAGCCAAAATATGTCATTAACTCTCCTCGTGCTATCCTTGAGAAAGGTGTTCGGTAGAGGAAAAAATGTGGTTCACGAGCGACTGGTTACTGGCCCAGCGAACGGTGGTGAGAGGGCAAGAAGGGAAAAAATAAGAAGGTCGCTGATAGCGTCGAACACCTGGCTGGACCCGCCGCAGTGAATGCCTCTCTTGCGACAGGCCTCTCTTTATTATCTTTGGAAAGGTTACAATATATGGTGCTGCCACTCGAGCGTATGCACACGTATAACGACTTAGGAAGAAAAATAAGAATTTAGTATCCACACCTATAATGGTCAAGGTTCTGGACTAAGTCTGCGTGCCCCTCCAAGTATATATGGTCCCCCTTTTATATTAAAGGGTAGGCTACGTGGACGGTTCACGAACTGACGGCATTTAATGCCTTATAAATTATGACATTAAATGTGCAGCCACCCGAGGTACATAAAGAGTCAAGAGATAGAGACTAACAGAAGAGGTTGCACAAAATCGTACGACATTGTTCAAGCTAGATTGAGAAGGACGAGTCTGCACGGGCTTGGTCATAGTGTCTGCGCGTACTCCTGACTGGAGCTTCTAGACTTCGCTCTGAGAATTCGTTCACAAGTCGCATGTTGACTGCCTTTGCTGAATATTGCTGCACTCTCAGGGGGTGCTCACAAGCAATCCAGAGTGTTTGCCCGAGAGGTAGGCGAACTCTTAAAACCACAACTCGGTTGTGGAATGTCCATTTCCTCTAGATGCTCTCCTTCATCGACACAGGATTTGGGGTTAACAAATTTAGTGTTTGGTGTTATTTTCCTTACACAAATTAAAGTTCTTAAAAAGCGACAAAAATGATGACAAATGTTAACTTCAACAATTGGAAAATGTTTCTAACCAAGAATGTTCCCCGTCAGATTAATTCATGCGAGTGCGGTGTCTACGTAATCAAATACATGGATCACATTGTCAAGCCTGGAGTACTAGATTGAGAAGCATGTAATGACTGGGCAGAGAAAATGCCCTTCTTTAGGGCAGCAATTATGTTTGACATTTTAAGACATTTTATGTTGATGATGATATTTTAAGTAGATGTGTCTGTCTATAATGATTGGATATTTGAAGTAGATGTCTACTTGTTAATTCATTTGATTGCAATGACTGTTATTTTAAGTCTCCAATTGCTCTGAAATGATTGGTTTTTGTCTTTTTGTTATTTTAAGTCTCACAGTGAGCAGCAATTGTAAACGTTTATTTTGATTCATTGTAGAATTCTGGTTTGATTTATTGAAGAATTCTAGTAATTTTGACCGTTATTTTAAGTCTCTAATTGTGAATATTGGTTTTGATTCATTGTAGAATTCTGGGGACAACAACTATAACAAATAAATGATAACATCAAGCCTCAACCATAACAATGAGTGCTGAAATGATGTCAAAAACATCAGATTTTGTTTCGTTTTCAAAATTTCTGGATTAGTGTCAACCATAACATTAAGCCTCAACCAAAAGGAAAACAATTACACTAACATACAGCTCAACTGCATATGCTAAACTTGCACACAGAATAGACTCTAATCTTCGACAATAATTATCATTAACTGAAACAAGGCTAGTACAACTAAATCCTATTGGACAATCTTCTTGGAGTGCAATTTGCTCATCGAGATTTTGCATTGATTGGGACATGATGTCAAATGGCTCTTCTTTAATTGGACCTTCATTTGAGGTCATTGTAACTGGTTGTTTTCTTTTAACGCTTTGTTTCCTCACTGAAGTAGGAAAAAATTTAAATTATCACATGTTTTTATAACACAATAAAGTACATTGGGGAAAAAATTAACTTGGTTATTCTCAGTGATCTTTTAGTCGAACATTTGAAACACCTTTTGGTCTCTAGCGAGGTGGATCCTTGATTGATGATTTTTTTTCTTTGTATTTGAACATGCCATATTATTATCTAAGCACGAGTCTGCATACTAAGACATTTATTTCATTGCATTTAAGATATAGTTCTTGGTTATTTCACACTTTTCAACACAAAGAGCTAAATCATATGCAACACGACACATATGATTTCTGAAAGCAAGGCTAGAGAAATATTCATTTCTCTTCAAGTTATCATGGTGATAGATGCTCCTCTTTGCATATACCATCCACCTTCGATGTAAATATTTTTCTGGAATGCTTGTTTAATTATTATGAGTATATGCTTTAAGTACATGACTACACAAAATCTCATTTGTTTCAAACTTACAGCAAGAGCAACTTATATCTGATGTATTTAAATCCAACTCAATCATTCAATGTTTGTTATTTCCAGCTCGATCACACCGTCGTATCTCCATAATGCATATGCTTTCTCTTGTCATGTACTCTTTTTCAATGAATAAACTGAATGCCCCTACTTTGAAGTTCTCGTAAAATTTACCATACATTGTTCTTGTGTACATCTTCAAGAATTGTTTTAGAATTGGGAAATTCCTGACATCAACATGGATAGTCCCCTGCCTGCATCATAAATTCTTTTCTTTTTATTTATCCCGACAAACCAATATTATTTTCTCCATTTGTAGAAAATAACCAACCAAAGAAGAAGAAACCTTTGTAATTTCATGTCACACATTATTCATAAACTCGCTCCTCTGAGTAGACAAAATACCATAATCAAGAACATTCTTATTAAATGTTGTGGGCACCTTTTCTTTTATCTTGTAGAGATCATTCAACCATCTGTTTTCTAGAAGGTGTTGGATCGTGTGGCCAACCTTAGAGGGGAGATGAATAAGATTTTGAGCGTTAATTAAAAATTCGAAATATTTTTGTCTAGAAAAACTAGTTCTGGAAGCTACCGCGGGGCGCTAGCTTGCTAGCACGCGGTGGTAGGTCACATACCTCATTTTCCTGGGCAAATTTCTACTTGGAGAGATATGCCCCCTTCGAAGATCCACCAGAGAACAACCTTCCAGAAAACACACAAAACTTTGATCTCCATGATGCCGAAGATTGGAGGTGGTGAAACTCAAAACTCTTTTGGTTTTCTATACCAACCCGCTACCCGGACTGCTTGGCTCTCTCCCTTTCCCTCCAAGAAAGGTCTTTAAGCCGACTCTTCACCGTCACGCAAGGAAGTGTCTTAGAGCTCCCGCTAGATCCCCCGATATAGATGTCCCTTCCAGGGATGATTTCTTACGGAATCCCTGCCGGATTCCACGACTCTCACCGGTCGATTTTCCTCACCACAAAAACACAGGAAAGAGAAAAAGTACAAAAAGATTAAAGAATAATTTTGGATTGAATCTCCCTCAAAAGATTTCTCCATTGAGCAATCCATGACCGGTGCTAGCGATCTTTGTTTGGTTGCAACCGATCAACTCCACGTAGCTGTTAACGTCCTTGGCTCACTGGAGATCTTTGTACACGAACAGGATGGAGGTAGTTTTCTTTTCCTTTGACAGGGATGATGTTTCGGTGCTCTAGAGGTGGCACACGAACCCTAGGCTTGAGAATAAGTGTCTCCTTATGTCTGGAAAGAAAAATGAAGCCATTTATATTTTTTTTGAAAATAGACTACCACCAGCGGTAGCGCTAGCGCCCGGTGGTAGGTTGATGCACTTGATGCTGACAGATGTCCTACAAATTTGGAAAATTATTCAAAAAGAATATTTTCCTCTTTTTCGTGCTAGCGTCGTGCGGTACTATGCTATCGCCTCGCTCTAGATCAGGTGTTTCGACAAATCTGTCTCGACGATCGTTGAGTGAGCTCGTGTTAGGTCCTTTGATCCCAATGTCCAAGATTTGTAGGAAGTCAAACAAGTCAATGGTATACACATAGTTGTATTTGATGTATGTTCAAGTTCATGCATGCAGGTTGCTCTTTGTCACATTGATTGTACATGTGTCTCAAGTGACAATGATAGGTGGACACAAATAAGCTGGCTGGAAAGGCAAGAATTTGCCTAAGTCCACTGGCATTGAGTGAAGCAATTTCACTCAACGCTCGGTGTCAATATTCGATGAAGTCCACAGGCTTTGAGTGAAACAAGCTCACTCAATGCCAGTTGTCAAGGAAGAATGCTGACAAAGACAGAAAGCGGCTAAGTCCACATGCGTTGAGTGAAGGCAGTTCACTCAACACCATATAATAAGAGGCGTCATGTACAACACAGTCTATCAAAGCTTCAGCAGTGGAAAGTAGAAAATTGACTGAGTCCATAAGTGTCGAGTGGACACAGCTCTCGATTCCTGAAGAAAGAAGCGTTGAATCAAGCTAACTATGTCAAAGACAAAGAAGAAAAAGACAAAAAAATTAACTAAGTCTAGAAGCGTTGAGTGAGGTCAGCTCACTTAATGCCAGATAAGAAAGCATCGTGTGATGATGAAGATCAAGAAGAGATAGACAAAAAAACCTGTCCAATACAAAAGCGTTGAGTAATGAATCTTCACTCAACACTCTGAACACCTAGCAGATAAAAAGAGTTGCGACTAAGTACAAAAGCTTTGCGTGATGAAGCTTCACTCAATGTTCTCAACGCCTAAGACACAAAAAGGTTCAGATTCTTGACTAAGTGTTCTGGCATTGAGTGAAACATGTTCACTTGTCGCACTCAACGCCTGTAAGTGCTGAAGAATTAACTAAGTCCAGAGGCATTGAGTGAAGTTAATTAGTTCACTCAATGCACTCAGCGCCTAAGCAAGACTGAAGAATCAACTACGTCCAGAGGCATTGAGTGAATCCAGTTCACTCAACGCCTGAGTTGGACTGAGAAATTGGCTAACTCCACAGATGCTGACATCAGCAAAGGTCAAAAGAATTCAAATTTGTTGTGGGAAAGCTGGAATTTACCACTAATGGAGCTGGCGGCCTGCTGTAAATCAACAATTAAAGTTGGGCCCACATGTCATATAGCCGTTAATTAACGGAAGATAAAAGGAAGAAGATCGGGAGACAGAATTACGAATTTTTAAGGCTTTATCTTTTCAAAAAGCGGAAGATCTTCATCGCGTTCCTCGCCATTATTGCTTAGACAAGAAGCAGAATTTTAAAACGATCGACCTAAAAGTTCTTCCAGTTAGTTGTAGTCGTCTTCATCATCAACAACAAGAAAGAAGGAGCAACATGGCTAACCCTAGTTGCGGCCACTTCACAGCCCAAGCCGAGCAAATCCTAAAGACTATTTTTCTGGAGCTATGAAGAAGAAATCTGGACTGATCTTTCTCAGGACAGAAGGATATAGACACATAGATAATTTCTGTGGTGTCAAATTAACATAAAACCTTATTCTCTTTGTCAGATCCTTTTGGATCTGAGCTATAAGCATGTATTATAAAGGCTGAGATTGTAGGATCTGCTATAGATATGATGTAGGATTCAAGAGTGAATCTGAGTGGTAGGATTCTATTAAGAATCTGAGTGTATGGTTGTCCTCCCAGCCTAAGTGGTAGGGCCTTTGGCCTGAGTTAGGTGATATTCTGATCACTTAGTTATAGGGCTTTGTGCCCGAGTTGTAAGTCTTGGAGGAGACTGAGTGGTCTTGCGGGATCGTGTTACAAGCTCTTAGGAGCCGAGATATTGGAGAAGTGCCTTGTCTAACACACTATTAAAAAAGCGGGAGGGACAGTGGACGTACCTATAATCTAGGGAACCACTGTAAATTGTTGTGTCATTTTGGTGAATATCTTGAAAGCATTAGGAAGTAAATCACCACTCACAACCCAAACTTGTAAAAGTTAAAAGAAATACTAAAAACCTAGAAACCTATTCACCCCTCTCTAGGTTGTTTAGCTACCTTTGAAAACAAAGACTTTCAAGAGGTATTAGAGGAAGGTTGCTCAAAGAAAACTTAATAGTGTGAGTATATCTCCAAGGGTAGCAGTTAGAGTATACTTATGGGTTCAGTAGATAATAATAAGGAGATTGGTTCTATGAAGCTTCCTATCTGCAGAAAGGAAGGCTTTGGAATTTGGAAGGAAAGGGTCAGACTCATCATGGAGGCATCTGACCCAAGGAGTTTTGTGATAGTGAAAGAGGGACCTTTCATCCCAATGAAGGTCTCTGATCTAGATGCAAATGTCAAGACACCTAAGACTTATTTAGAAATGACCAAGGATGAGGTCATTCTTGCCACCTTGGACAAGAGGGCACAAAACATTATTGTTAGTGCCATAGATGACTCCACCTTTCAGAATCTGGTACACTGCAAGACAACCAAAGAGATGTAGGACACTTTGGTAGTCTTCATGGAGGGTACAGAAGAGTTCAGAGATGACAGGAAGTCCATGCTCAATCAAGAGTAAGAGGCTTTCAGACAGTCTAAGTAATAGAGCATAGCTAGCTGCTATAAAAGATTCTTTAGAATTGTTAATGAGCTAAGGGCATATGGCTAGGTCTTCAGTAGTTATGATCTTAATGATAAGTTCCATAGTTATCTAACTAGAGACTGGGCAGCAAGATTGTGTCATCAGGGAAGTGACAAAGCTAGCAGATACTCCTCCACCAACACTGTTTGGGAAGTTTTTGTCTTATGCAATGCATCTGACTTCCAGGAAGGAGGAGGAGAAAAATAGCAAGTCCCAGGCCAGAGAAAATAATGTGGCCTTTAAAGCTTAAGCCATAAGAAGAACCAAGGGAAAGAGTCCTTCTCCACCAAGGAGGGCTGCTGAGTATGACTCAGAAAGTTCAGAGATATATACATCAGACTATCATATGTCTGATGAGGTGTTTGCTGCCTTCTCTAGGTAGTTTATGAAGCTGATGAAGAAGAAGGGTAGAGGAGCAGACCCTCCTCCTCCTCTCATCATAAGGTGGACTACTACAGGGGAAATAAAAAATCCTCCAAGGAGGACGGGTATAGTTCTAAACCTGGTAAGCGAATTTATACTATAGTTGTTTGTTATTACTGTAGCAAACCTGAGCATGCGATTGCTAACTTGTTGGAACACCCTATTACTAATTTGGGTCAGGATCACTATGTCTTTAGGAAACCAGTTTTTGACCTCCTGTATAGATCTAAAGGTCAATTAGAATTGAGTCTAAGGGTTAGAAGTCTAGGTTTGGAAGCTGCCCTCAAGACCCAGGATTTTCAGTTTGAGACTAAGTCATATCATCGAGCTCAGAACGACGATTCGTCGAGCTCCGATCGACGATCATCTAGCTCAACTTCGACAGATCGTCGAACTCCATTCGACGATCGCTGAGCTCATCTCCAATAAATCGTCGAACTCCATTCGACGATCTGCGAGCTCAGTTCGACAATCTTGACTCAGTATTGGATCTCTATCTCTGAGCTCAGTTCGACGATCTTTGAGCTCAGATCGACGATTTTTGTTGCTGTCTAAATCCATATCGCTGAGCTCAGTTTGACGATAGCAGAGCTCAGTTCGACGTTTTCTGATGACTTCAAGGATTTTACAAGATTCAAATTCAGATCAGTTAAGGAGTTATTCAGCAAATAATTCAGAAGATTTTCTAGCCGTTTTCATTTATTTCTGGACCAAGTTTCAAGGGATTATCAAGGAATGTTTCTTTGGACTTTACTCCAGAAGATATTTGCAATTAAGGATGTAATTATTGCAGGCCAACGACTATTCTTGACAAAGGATGTTTTTCTATTCAGTACCAGAGAATAAAAGACAAGATTTTTGAATCTCTCTCAGACATCAACAATCCTCAGAACACAGACAACAAGAATAAAAAAAATATTCTCTGTCTCAAAGAATTCTCTCAAGAACACACATCCAAGGAGATCAAATTTTCTGAAATCTTCTGATCTCTCTTGTCTCAAGTGTTCAAGGCCAACATCTTTCAAGACTCCAGACATCTAACATTTCAGCTGTTGCTGAAATCATCATTTGCTGGAGATCAACTTCTGAAGGCCTATCACCCTACAATAAAGCTTCTTTTCCTGAACATCTCAAGGACTTAGGGGGAGCTTTGACACCATCAAATCCACATAGTCTTCTCAGCTGTTTTGAGAAAGAGAAGACTTCCATCAATCTCTCATCCCCATCTCTGTAAAGGGTTTCTCAAACTCCCTTCAAAAGTTTGAGTTTGGTTTTTGAGCACCTTGTCAAAAGCTCATTGGTGGCAAGACACCTGATCAAAAAATTTGATTTGCTTTTTGAGCACCTTATCAAAAGCTCATTGGTGCCCAGCACACCTGATCAACTCATTCTGCAGTGGATTCCTACCTAGGGTGGTAGAAGAGTGGATGTACCCAAGTTTAGGGGAACCACTATAGCTCCTTGTGTCATCTGGATTGCTTGTCTTTATCTTTTGTTTCTGGCTGTGATTGTTCTGTGATTATTTTGTGATTAGTTTAGTTCTGTGATTAGATTTAATAATTGCTTCCCTGCTCACTCAGATTACAACAATTGTTGTAAAAAGTTTTCAAGCACCATATACTCTATTCACCCCCCTCTAGAGTATATCAGATCTAGCTGCACTTTCAATTGGTATCAGAGCCAGGTTGATTAAACATACCACACCTTGGTTGTTGCACAGGCTAACACCTGAACCCAAAGATTCCTAGTTAGATCTGTTTTATTTTGAGTTTAGTATTAGGTTTTGTTGTCACAAATCATGGCCCAAAACAAAGATTATGCTAACACTAGACCTCTAGTGTGCAATCTATCCAAGTTTGCACTTTATAAAGCAAGGATCAGATTATACATGAATTCTATTGACGAGGATATTTTTAACTCTGTTTTGACAGTCTGTCCAAGACCTCCAGAGAACTCAAGTACAAATGCTGTTCCACCTCCATCAGGAACAGATGCTGACATCAAGAGATGGAAGGTAGCTGATGCCAAGGCTATGAACATATTAGCCCAGACCATGTCTGATGACATCTTTTAAAAGGTGGCTGAATGTAATTCAGCAAAGGAAATCTGGGATAAACTCTCTGAAATAGTCTCAGGCTCAGCTGATGAGAGAAAGGACAGGAGATCCTACCTCATATCTCAATATGAGAATTTCAAGAAGGGAGAAGCTGAGTCAGTTGGAGATATGTACAACATGCTCAGTCTAATAGTCAGTGAACTCAGGACCTTGGATAAAGAGATCTCACTAACTGAACTTAATGACAAAGTTCTAATGTGCTTCCCTAGTACTTGGGATTCAAGAATCTGGCCAATCAAGGATGCCAGAAGTTTGAATGAGATCACCACAGAAGCTCTATTGGGTAAGCTCAAATCTTATGAGCTACTCATCAAGAATAGAGAAGAAGAATAGAAGGCTGCCTCACCAGCCACAAGAAAAGAGAAAACAATAGCATTCAAGGCAACTGAAGATCAGCCTGAAGACAAAGTCACAGGCAATGATGAACTGCTCAGTATGTTGGCCAAAAGATTTTACAAGATGGCCAGAAAGGACTTCAGAAGGAGATCATACAAGGAGCATGATAAGCCAAGGTATGATAAGTCAATTAATAATAAAGAAATTGTTTGCTTTGGTTGCAGGAAACCAGGGCACATTGTTCCTGACTGTCCAGAAAATAAAAACAAGGACAGAAGGGACAAGAAAGAAAGAAGAAAGGAGAAAGACTCCAAGAGGAATGACAATGGCAAACCCTCCTCAAGCAAAAACAAACACACAAGAAAGGGGTTTGTTGCTGAATCCTGGAGTGAGACTGAAGAGGAGTCAGAAGCCTCATCCAGCTCCAGTGATGATGAAGATGATGCAGAAGAGAAAGAGTTCTGCATGATGGCAATCAATGCCTCACAGCATAATTCAGATGTAGAAGAGTCAGAGTCAAATTCAGAGACTCAACCTGAAAAAGATCAGGTAATTAGTTCATTTGATTTTAATTCAGAGGACTTTAAATCTGAGTTTAAAGCATTATGTTTATACCTGCTAAAATCTGAGAAGGAAATTATCTCTCTCAGAAATCATTTATCTGAACAAAATACCTTAAAGTCAGAAAACCTCAAACTCTCACAGGAGTTGGAGTGCTGTAGGGAGCAGATAGCTTCACTGAAAAGTGAGCTATCTGAGGCCAAGAAGCTTGAAGAATCCCTTAATGGGAGAAGTATCAAGCTGATGGACATCACAAGCACAGTGAACTCCAGATTTAATAGTGCACTGGGCTTGAGTGCTTCATCCAACCAACCTATAGTTCTAACAACTCCAATCAAGTTCATTTCTGATAAAGGAAAGGGAGTTGTAGAGGTAGATAGGAAAAATTCTGATCTGCCCAAGAAAACTAAGTCCCAGCAGAAATCGTCGAACGGAGATCGACGAACGCTGAACGCAGATCAACGATCTCAGGCAAAATTGTCGAACTCAGGTCGACGATCTCAAGTTCCTGAACTCTGCCATAGTCGACCGTCGAACGGAGCTCGACGATCTGACCCAAGATCGTCGAACGCAGCTCCACGATCGTCGAACAGAGGTCAGAGCTCTGGAAATTCTTTCAAGGGCAAATCAAAATCCAATCCTAAGGGTCCTTCATCCCAAATCTTTAACCCTTATACTGAATGGATTATACCTCCAAGGAGATGTCATCCTGAAGGTTATAAGAGTCAACCTGGGATGTCTTTTATTTCAGAGTTTAAAGGTTATCAATCTAGGCCCAAGGTAAACTGGGTCAAAAACAAATGAATTATCTTATGTGCAGGTGAAGACCTATCCAACATCTAACCAGCAATGGTACTTGGATAGTGGGTGCTCTAAGCACATGACAGGAAACAAGGACAACCTCACATCCTTCAGAGCCAAGCTTGGACCCAAAGTTATCTTTGGTGATTCAAACTTTGGACAAACTAAAGGATATGGTGCAGTCCAGATTGGATCAGTAACATTCAAGAAGGTAGCTTATGTGGAAGGACTGAAGCACAACTTAATAAGCATCAGTCAACTATGTGATGAAGGCTACCAGGTGACCTTCAGCAAAGCATTATGCAAAATCAAGTCAGAGGACAACACAACTGTGTTGACAGGTAAAAGGAAAGGTAACATCTATGTAGTAGATTTTCTTTCAACAGATGTAGATATTTGCCTGTTCAATTCTGTTTGTAGACCAAATATTTTATGGCATAAGAGACTAGGACACCTAAACCTTAGAACTATTGCTAGGCTATCCAAGGAAAACCTTGTTAGAGGACTACCTTCTGGCCCCTACAAGAAGGAAGGACTCTGTAGGGCTTGTCAATTAGGCAAGCAAACTAAAAACAGTTTTAAGTCACTTAATAAGAGTGATTCACCTAGGATATTGTATCTGTTACACATGGATCTTTTTGGACCCATCATAGTACAAAGCCTAGGAGGGAAATCTTACACTTTAGTAGTTGTAGATGACTTCTCTAGATTCACTTGGGTGTTCTTTCTAAGGAAGAAGTCTGATAACTTTAAGTGTCTGACAGAGTTTCTCAAATGTATACAGATTGAGTTCAATACTCACATTGCCCTGATCAGAAGTGATCATGGGACAGAGTTTGATTCTCTTCTTATGCAAGAGTTCTGTCAGAGTGAAGGGATCAGGCATACTTTCTCTACTCCTAGAACTCCTCAACAAAATGGGGTAGCTGAAAGGAAAAATAGAACCCTTATTGAATCTGCCACTACATTGTTGTCAGATGCTCACCTTCCTCTATCCTTTTGGGCAGAGGCAGTGAACACCTCCAACTATGTGCTGAATAGAAGTTTGATACATAAACTAAAGGGAAAGACTCCCTATGAATTACTCAAAGGGAAGAAACCTAAAGTTGATTATTTTAGAGTTTTTGGTTGTATTTGCTACATACATAATAATGGCAAGAAACATTTAACAAAATTTCAAGCTAAAGCTGATGAAGAAGTGTTTCTGGGATACTCCATGATCAGCAAGGCTTATAGGGTTTATAATAAATCATCTCTAAAAATTGAGGAATTTGTTCATATATCATTTGAGGAATCTAACATGTCTTTCAAGGAGAAGATCTCTTCTACCATAGAACCTTTGCAGGAACATTCTCTTGTTGAAGACTTGAACAAGTTACAGGTTACTCAAAAGGATGAAAGCAGTGAAGATGAAGAAATTATTCAACATATTGAAGAACAACCTGAAGAGCCAGTTGTTGTACCACAAGAGGAAACAACAACACAGGTTGGTGAACAATCAACACCCCCTATTGATTTAGTAACATCAAGAGACCATCCAATTTCCCAAATAATTGGAGACATCTCAGCTGGTGTGCAAACCAGAAATCAGGTCAACCAAAACCTGTTGCACTTCTGCTTCCTATCTCAAATTGAACCTCAGTCCATTCAAGATGCAGAACAAGATCCACACTGGATCATTGCAATGCAAGAAGAGTTGCATCAATTTGAAAGGAACAAAGTGTGGGAACTAGTGCCAAAGCCTAAGGATCACTCCATTGTTGGAATAAAGTGGGTGTTCAGAAACAAACTGGATGATCAAGGAGTAATTGTAAGGAACAAGGCAAGGCTAGTTGCTCAAGGATATTCTCAAGAAGAAGGAATAGACTATGACCAGACTTTTGCACCAGTTGCAAGATTGGAAGCCATCAGAATCTTTTTAGCTTATGCAGCACATAAAGGATTCAAGGTATATCAGATGGATGTCAAAAGTGCATTTCTAAATGAAGACATCAAAGAAGAAGTATATGTCAGACAACCTCCAGGTTTTATCTCTCCAACCTATCCTGATTATGTTTTTAAGTTGAACAAAGCATTATATGGTCTCAAGCAAGCTCCTAGAGCATGGTATGAGACCCTAGCATGCTTTCTTTTGGAAAATGGATTTATAAGGGGTAGAGTAGACCAAACTCTTTTCATTAGAACCCATAAGTCCCATACCCTACTAGTACAGATTTATGTAGACGATATTATTTTTGGCTCTACTGACTCAAAATTGTGCAGAAGGTTTTCCAACCTAATGCATTCTAAATTTGAAATGAGTAGCATGGGTGAGCTATCCTTCTTCCTAGGATTGCAAGTCAAACAACATGCTGAAGGCATCTTTATTTCTTAAACCAAGTATGCAAATGAATTGGTTAAGAAATTTGGCATGTCTGAAGCATCTTGTATGAAAACACCTATGCCTACTAATATTGTATTGGATGCTGATGAACATGGGAAACCTGTTGATCAGACAACATATAGAGCAATGATTGGCTCTTTACTGTACCTTACAGCCAGTAGACCAGATATAATGTTTGCTACATGTATATGTGCTAGATTCCAAGTAAGCCCTAGAGAGTCACACCTAACATTAGTAAAGAGGATTCTCAGGTATGTTAAGAGTTGTCCAAATCTAGGTCTCTGGTATCCAAAAGATTCAGCATTTGATTTAACTGGATTTTCTGATGCTGATTATGCTGGATGCAGAATTGACAGGAAAAGCACCAGTAGAACTTGTCAGTTCCTTGGTGACAGACTTGTCTCTTGGTTTTGTAAGAAACAAACTTCTGTGTCAACCTCAACTGCTGAAGCTGAATATATGGCTGCAGGCAGTTGTTGTTCACAAATCTTGTGGATTCAAAACCAACTCCTAGACTATGGCTATAACTTAGAGAAGTCAAAAATCTTTTGTGATAACACCGGTGCTATTTCTATAGCTCAAAATCCAGTCCTCTATAGTAGGACAAAACACATAGAGATTAAGCATCACTTCTTAAGGGATAATGTTGAAAAGAATAAAATTGAACAGCAATATATCCCAACTGATTTACAAAGGGGAGATATTTTCACCAAGCCCTTGGATGAAAAGAAACACACCTTCTTCCTAAATCAGTTAGGAATGTTAGATGGAGGAAGTCTTAAATAATCTCCAAGATTTTACAAGTTTAAAAATTGACCAAGACTAGGCAACCATCTTGATTTTTCTTAGTGTCTAGAGTTTTTCTGGTCTCTGAACTGCGCTCGACGATTTTCCCCCAGATCGTCGAACGTAGATCGACGATTTCTGAAATCGTCGACCTGAGTTCAGCGTTTCTCAGATAGTATGAACTATCTCTTCCGGTCAGCGATCGTCGAACGGCGCTCGACGATTTTGTTCTCTGAACTATCGTCGAATAGAGCTCGAAGCTCTCCAATATCGTCGAACGGAGATCGACGATATTGAAGACTCTTTAGATTCCTTTAGAAGCCCCGATCGTCGAACTGAGTTCAACGATCTTTCCATTTCTGCGTCGAACCCTAATATAAAATTCATTTTTCGCCGTCGTTCTCCTTTTGCGCTTTCGATTTCTCTGCAAAAACTTTCTTTCCCTCCAAACATTTCTGCACTTGGTCGGTTTGTTTGTTGAATCTTTGCAGGTAACTATGGCTGTTTCTATTGTTGTTTTCGCCGCCATGAAATTTGATGCCGGCTTTGACATTGACATGGAATCCTTCAGCACAACAAATCATGTTTTCCAGGACATCTTGGAGTTGTTCAAAGAGCAGAAACTTGATACAATCATGACCACCAGGATTAAACTTGCTGCTGATGAAATTAAAGAGTGGGTTTACACTGCCCACAATCAGGATCAAAACACAATTGTTGGATCAATCTCTGGCACCCAGGTACCCTTGACCCTAGCAATTCTAACAGAAGTTTTTGAGTTAAGTACTGGTGGAGACTCTGCTGATTTATCTGGAGAATAATATGCTGATCTGCTTGCGAGAATGGGTCATTCTGAGGCTAACCCTAGCAAACTGTTGAAGAAGAATCTGTCTGTGGAATATAGATTCCTGGCTGATATAGTTGGAAAGGTCCTATTGGCTAAGCACTCTGCCCATGATATTATTTCCAGGTATCAGCTATGCTTAATGGGAGCCATAGTGGACAAGAAGAGTTGAGCACCTTGTCAAAAGCTCATTGGTGGCAAGACACCTGATCAAAAAATCTAATTTGGTTTTTGAGCACCTTATCAAAAGCTCATTGGTGCCCAGGACACCTGATCAACTCATCCTGCAGTGGATTCCTACCTAGGGTGGTAGAAGAGTGGATGTACCCAAGTTTAGGGGAACCACTATTGTAACAACCCTATCCGTTCATATGGTATATTCTAGAAGGTCCGGCCGGGGCCCCACAGTATATATCACAAAACAGGCGGTGAAGGTACAAGATGATACCAGAGTAGCGCATCGTACCTATCACAAATCATTCTAGCGGAAGCCTAGACTACAACTTGAACTCCTCATGAATGTCCAAACATAAAACTCCACATTTTATACAATATAGGAATGTCTTACAACAAGTGAAAAGAGTTGGCCTTATGGCCTTACATTGCTTTCACACAGTGACCTAAATCAATTGGCGCGCAGGCCGGCCACATGAATAGAAACTACACAAAACAACACAGATAGCCTTCAAGGGCTAGAAGTAGTCGCAGCAATAGCAGCACGAACATCATCCTTTATGCGTCTCGCTTGGCTCTCCAGCACCTGTACAGGAACAATCCACCCAATGGTGGCAAACAAAAGCAACGGTCAGCGTTCAGATGACCAAATTATAACGACCCTACCCCTTTTATCGGGGCAGCGGTATTCTTCCCTGCAAGCATATTATATCACAAGTATGGCAATATATCATCAAAATGTGCTTTCACGCACACAAGCCATCACAACCGTTCGCCACCCGGCCCAATGGTTCGTGCACTCAGGGCACATTCTTGGTGTTCTGGCAAAGCTCTTGCCCACCACCGTATCGGGGTCACAACCCAACGGTAAATCTCTTGAGCATTTACTCCATATCGTGCAGCTGGAGTTTTATAGTCTTAGTGAACCGGGATGGCCCGTAGCCCCCCGTTGTATCACGGCGCGCAGGCCTAAGACTCTTGTTATGCGCTCCAACAGACCGCACTTTCTGGTCTCACGTCGGACGGACATAACGCAGGTCGGATCCTCCACCCCCCGTTGCTCAAATCGCCTTGCCTTCTCCGAGTACAGCATACTCATGGCTATATCAAAGGCGCGGGTAGGTCTCACCGATCCTGTTCTGGCATTCAAACCTGGGCATAATTCTTACACCCATTCTCTCACAGCAACAGCGGGTCTTTCCTGGGCACACCAGTACTTCCTGTTATTCTCTTCACAGGTGGACACCGCAAATTACAAATGTCAGGGGTCTTTCCTGGCTACCATGCCAGTACTTCCTGTTACTCTCTTCACAGGTGGACACCCTACGACATCAAGCATCACAAAGGGCCTTTCCTGGTCACACCAGTACTTCCTGTGCCTCATTCACAGGTTGGACCCAAAAACATCACATGGCTATTTTCCTGGGCTACCACCCCAGTACTTCCTGCTACTCCTTTTCGCAGGCATAACCCGTTAACGTCTTACCCTACATATTTATCATGGAGTCTTCTCCGGTTCGTATGCAACATCAACAATCCAGACCAATCTGTCCAGATGGGCTTCACACAGCATGCCTATTCCGTACTCCATTTCTGGATGTATATGCTAACAAAGGGGATTGCAAGCATCCACCCAAAGATTCCCAAAATCAGCCACCTCTTGGTGAGGGAAATCACAAGATATGCCAAAAGGAAGCCTTCACATGGCTAGGAAGAAAAGTCGTTACCCTTGACGATCACTTCGGTGCCATGAACGCAAAACTAGCTTGCACGAAGCACAAGAGTTTTTCCTCCGCAACGCCGACTTCAGATCGCTTGTCGGTAAACCGCAGCACCACCAACAACAGCCCTTCCCCTTCTTCCTCCTTCTTCCTCTCTCTCTTTCTCTCCAACTTGAAGAAAGATCAAGGCCAAGTAAAATGAGAATAACTTCTCAGATTTCGGCCTTTAGGAAAAGAGGAAAGAAGCTTCAGCCCTTGGATCTCAGCTGAAGGAATGGACGGCCACAAAACTGCCAGAAACGCTAAATTTGACCTGACACGGCCTGTGACATGGCCGTGTCCCAGGCCGTGTGCCTCAAGCGGTGGTCAACCGACCTATCCAAACCAGTGACACGCCCATGGGACACGCCCGTGTCATGGGCCGTGTCACCAACACGCCTTCAGACACGCCCGTGTCTGTGGCCGTGTGCCTGGGCGAAAAAAAATCCCAAAACATCCCGAGACTTCACACGGCCTGTGACACGCCCGTGTCCCAGGCCGTGTGCCCAGACACGGCACAAAGACACGCCTTGTCGAAATGCTTCGTCGGGCTGAGTTCGTCGACCCGACTTGACACGCCCTGTGACACGCCCGTGTCACAGGCCGTGTGCAACTTCTCGACACTCATGTCTCGACACTCGACGATCGTCGAGCATACGACACGGCCTTGGACACGCCCGTGTCCTGGGCTGTGTGCCCCCTCTCGACACATCGTCGAGCGAAAAATCGTCGACACCAAGGCCGATCGTCGACACAAACTCGACACGCCCTGCGACACGCCCTGGGACACGCCCGTGTCCCAGGCCGTGTCACCCAAAAATTCCCTGCTTCAGAAATTTGGACTGTTACAATCCTCCTCTCCTACAAGAAATTTCATCCTCGAAATTCAGATACAGGAAAGGCAACAGTAACCAGCAAGAAAAATGTTACAACATGCAAAATTTTATGTTACAACATCCTCTCTTCATATTACAAAAACAGCTCAGGGAACTCTTCTCGCATGGTTTGCTCTCGCTCCCATGTCAGTTCTTCACGGCCGCAGTTGTCCCATCGGACTTTCACCATGGCGACCGTCTTGTTCCTCAACTGTTTCTCGGCTCGATCTTCAATCTGAATGGGTCTAACTCTCATTGTTAGCCCATACTCCACCGGCACACGATCGTCCGCGATTACTTGAGCTGGATCTTTCACGGCCTTTCGAAGCACCGAGATGTGAAAGACATCATGTAACCCACCCAAGTCTGCCGACAGACCTAGCCGATAAGCCGCTTCGCCAATTCGCTCAACCACTTCAAAAGGACCCAAATATCTTGGACTCAACTTTTTCAATCGTCGAATCCTGGAGACACCTTTGAAAGGCTTGATCTTCAAGTAGACCCAATCGCCAACCGCAAATTCCACGTTCCGGTGCTTGGCGTTGTAGTACTTCGCTTGTCGATCTTGAGCAATAAGCAATCTCTCTCGAATAGTCCGTATGGTTGAGTTTGCTTCATCAACCTCATTTGGTTTAAAAACCCGAGCTTCGCCCGCTTCTACCCAAGCCAAGGGAGTACGACACTTCCTTCCATATAGAGCTTCATATGGTGTCATCCCAATGCTCGCCTGGTAGCTGTTATTATATGCAAACTCTACCATATAGAGATGATCTTCCCATCTCTTTCCGAAGTCAAGGGCGCACATTCGGAGCATGTCCTCCATTGTTCTGTTGGTACGTTCAGTTTGGCCATCCGTTTGGGGATGAAAGGCCGTACTGAAAGTCAACTTTGTGCCCAACAGTCGGTGAACTAGCCGCCAATCATTTGACGTGAATCGCCCATCTCGATCACTTACGATGCTCTGAGGAACACCGTGAAGCCGCACAATCTGGTCAACATATAACTTTGCCAAACATTCAACTGAATCATCCCGCCTGTTCGGGAGAAAATGTGCCACTTTCGTTAGCCGGTCCACAATTACCCAAATAGAATCATTTCCTCGCTGCAATCTTGGCAACCCATGCACAAAATCCATGGAAAGATCATCAAATTTCCACTCTGGGATCGGCAGTGACTTCAAATAACCGCCCGGCTTTTGGCATTCCGCCTTCACCAACGCACATGTTTGGCATTTAGAGACATAAAGGGCAACATCTTTCTTGAGCCCTGGCCACCAGAATAGCTTCTTCATATCGTTGAACATCTTTGTGCTCCCAGGGTGAATGGAATACTTTGTAAAATGCGCTTCATACATCAATTCTTCCCTCAGTTTCCCCACATTTGGGACGCACAAACGGTCCTCTTTTCGCAAAAGACCGTCAATCCAGGTGAATTTGCCCTCTGGCCTTTCATTCACATAGCGTAAGAGATCTTCATCCAACTCCGTTGCCCGTCGAACTCGGTCTACAAGGTCACATTGCACCTCAGTCCAGTTCAAACATGCCGTGGCAGTGGAATTCTTGTCTACACAATAGATCTCTAACGCCTCCAACTCCTGGAAAGACGTTCATCATGCCTTTGTAACCAATTCGCTCTAGCCAGAACCCTCCGACTCAACGCATCCGCGACAACATTCCCCTTCCCGGGCGTATAGTGAATCTCGAATGTGTAGTCCCCAAGGAATTCCAACCACCTTCGTTGTCGCATGTTCAAGTCTTTCTGCTCCAAAAGATACTTTAGACTCTTATGATCGGTATAGATCTCCACCTTCACACCATAAAGGTAGTGTCGCCACAACTTGAGTGCAAAAATCACCGCCGCTAGTTCCAAATCATGGACGGGATAGTTTCGCTCGTGCACCTTCAGCTGGCGTGAGCCATAAGCAATAGCCTTTCCATTCTGCAGAAGAACGCAGCCTAAGCCGCTACCTGAGGCATCACTATAAATCACAAATCCATCGGTTCCACGTGGCGAAGACAACACCGGCGCCGTGGTTAACCGAATCTTCAGCTCTTCAAAAGCTCGTGCGCACTTTGGAGTCCAAACGAACTTCTGATCTTTTCGCGTCAGTGTGGTTAGCGGCAAAGCGATCCGCGAGAAATTTTCCACAAATCTTCTATAGTAGCCCGCAAGTCCAAGGAAACACCTGACCTCGGCCACGGAAGACAACATTGGCCACTCCTGTATGGCCCTTATCTTCGCTGGATCCACTGCAATGCCCGCTCCACTCACCACATGGCCCAAAAATGCCACTGACGATAGCCAAAACTCGCACTTCGAGAACTTGGCATAGAGCTGATTTTGCCTCAATGTATTTAACACCAACCGCAAGTGAATCTCATGCTCATCTTTGGACTTCGAGTACACCAGGATGTCATCTATGAACACTATCACAAATAGATCCAGGTACTCGCGAAAAATACGGTGCATCAGATCCATAAACACCGAGGGCGCATTGCACAGTCCAAATGACATGACCGTGAATTCATAGTGCCCATAACGCGTTCCAAATGCGGTTTTGGGAATGTCACCTTCCCGAATTCTTAACTGGTAATAACCAGACTTCAGGTCCAACTTCGAATAGACGGTCGAGCCCACCAGCTGATCGAATAACTCATCAATCCGGGGTATCAGATACTTATTCTTCTCGGTCAGCTTATTCAGTTTACGGTAATCAATATACAACCGCAACCTAGCATCTTTCTTCTTTACAAAAAACACAGGCGCACTCCAAGGTGACATGCTTGGGCGTATATAACCTTGCTCTAGCATTTCTTATAGTTGAGCCTTCAACTCCGCCATCTCTTTTGGCGCAACGCGATATGGCGAGCGGGCCACAGGTTTCGCACCTAGCACCAACTCGATCGTGAAGTCAATCTCCCGCTGGGGTGGTAGCCCAGGGAGATCTGTGGGAAACACATCTGTAAATTCTTCCACAATCGGAACCTCGCACAAACTGGCCTTAGGCTCAACAGCCTGAATAAGTGCAAAGTAACACTCTGCACCCTTCCGAACAGCCTTGACTACCTGGAGTGCAGACATCAACGTCCCGCCCACTCCTCGCATACCCGCGAACTTTGTCTCCTGTTCGGTATTCTGTCCCAACGTGGGCCCAACGTGATTTCTTTGGACTGACAATCAATCATAGCATGCTGCTCCGCAAGCCAATCCATCCCAAAAATCACGTCGAATTCTGATATTGGCAAAGGCCATCTATGTTGACTTGTTGTAAGACATTCCTATATCGTATAAAATGTGGAGTTTTATGTTTGGACATTCATGAGGAGTTCAAGTTGTAGTCTAGGGTTCCGCTAGAATGATTTGTGATAGGTGCGATGCGCTACTCTGGTATCATCCTGTACCTTCACCGCCTGTTTTGTGATATATACTGTGGGGCCCCGGCCGGACCTTCTAGAATATACCATATGAATGGATGGGGTTGTTACAACTATAGCTCCTTGTGTCATCTGGATTGCTTGTCTTTATCTTTTGTTTCTGGCTGTGATTGTTCTGTGATTATTTTGTGATTAGTTTAGTTCTATGATTAGATTTAATAATTGCTTCCCTGCTCACTCAGATTACAACAATTGTTGTAAAACGTTTTCAAGCACCATATACTCTATTCACCCCCCCTCTAGAGTATATCAGATCTAGCTGCACTTTCATAACTGCCCAGTCAAAATAAAGGAGGATGGTGAGAAGAAACGCCACCACCAAAAGAGCAAGAAGGAGAATTCCTTCATGGCAAAGAACGAGAAGAGCTGGTCTGACTCTTCCTCATCAGAATATGAAGAAGAAGAAGCCTACATTAGGATGATGACAATGTTTGAGGAAGAATCCTTCCAGGATCAACCTGATCCAGAAAAGGTACAATCTCTATCTAGTTCTTCTTTTGAGTCAGGTTATGAGACAAGTCCCAATTCTAGTGCTTCTTCATCAAGTGATGAAGGTGGCTCAGAATCTAAGGAAGATATCAATCAATTAATTGATAAGTATGGTGAAATTCTGTAGGAATTAAAAAGAAGTAAGCTTCTGACTAAAACGTAGGCTCAGGAGATTGCATCTCTTCAGCTTACTGCTTCCCAATATTCTAAGTCAGCAACCTTGTTGGAATAGAAAATCATGGAAGTTGGCCAGCTAAAAAACATTACTATAATGCAGATTAGCACCATCAAGTACAAGAATAGTCTCATTAGAGATCAAAAAGAGAAACTCTAGAGATAAAAGAGGATTGTGGCTAGTTTCTCTAAACCAAATTCTGTATTACCCATTATTGACTCCTCCTCTCAGAGAAATAAGAGGGGTTTAGGTTTCAAGGGAAACACAAGAGCTTCCCCTTTTAAAGGAAAGGGAAAAGCTCCAATTAACCACCCATTGCCTTTGAAAGGGTAATAATCCATTCTAACAGGTATGACCAGGACTCTATGTATGGTACTGGAAAAATGAGAATTCTTCCTGGAAGAATACAAGTGTACCTTCCAATGGTAGGAGAAGAGGAATGAGGATGAGTGCCTTCAAGGCAGCCCATGAAGAAATTCAAATGGTCCATTATGGACCATTTATCTTTGGTGCTCCAGCCCCCACTCTCAAGAATGTGGCTGCAACCAAAGTTCAGGGCCATCCAGCAAAGACTCTAACCAAGGGTCAGTCTATCAACAAGCCTGATTTGGCTATTTCTGATGTTATCAAGAGCATATATTTTACAAAGAAGACTGCTGTTGATGGCATTCAGAGCAGGCCAAATAAGTTTACTGAAAGACTAACCTTCAGTCAGATCCTAGCTGATAGGAACCTGAGAAAGACGACTGATGTTCCTTCTGGACAGGGAGCTGTTGTCAGCGCAACAAGCAAACGAACTCAAAAAAGAAGGTACAACATTCATGAGTGCTGGTGCTATGGCAAAGTGGGCCACTATGCCATATATTGCTAGTATAATCCAAGTGTGACCAGAGTTAAAGTCAGTCTACCAGTCATAAAAACTACTGGTGGACATGTTCATTTTCAAACTGACTTGCACCAAGACCCTATAAATATTAAGGTCCTAAGATAAAGTAAATATGTTTTGCAGGTTATTCCAAGTGCCCATACCCCTATATGGTAATTAGAGAGTGGTAGTTCCAAGTATATGACTGGAACAAGGAGTTATCTGAAGGAGTATACTCCAGTGAAGGATGGACCCAAAGTTATCTTTGGAGGTTTAGATAGAGGAGTCACTAGAGGATATTATAAGATCACTAATGGCATAGTCTCTATCACCAAAGTGGCTTATGTGGAAGGTTTGCAACATAACCTAATAAGCATATGCCAGTTATGTGATCTAGTCTATGCCACCTCATTCAATAAGGATAAGTGCTAGATTAAGAGGTCAAGTGACCGAGAGGTCATCTTGACAGGCACTAGGAGTGGGAACATCTATTGTTTGAATTTTCTATGCTTAGATATAGACTCCCCTGTATGCCTAGTTGCAGATGAGAAAACCTCATACTATTTCTAGTGGCACAAGAGCCTCGCTCATCTGAATTATAAAACCATAGGCAAACTCTTTAGTGAAGAGCTAGTTAGGAATGGTCCTAAGATGAAGTGCACTAAGAAGGGTATTTGATCTCCATGCCAAAAGGGCAAACAGACCAAGACCTCATTCAAGGGCATTGGGACCAAAGACTCAGTGAGATGCTTATACCTCCTGCATATGGACTTGTTTGGTCCTATGGCAGTTCATAGTCTACGTAGGAAAATCTCCACCCTTGTGGATGTTGATGACTTTGCCAGATTTGCTTGGGTTTTCTTTCTTAGGAAGAAGTCTAAAACCCCTGATGTCTTCAAGACATTTGTCAAGCAAATTTAGAATGAATTTGACAGTACTGTAGTCAAAATCAAAAGTGACCATGGGATTGAATTTCAGTCTGATTGCATGATAAGGTTCTGTGAAGAGCAAGAGATTCACCAAGAATTCTCGTCTTCCAGAACACCCCAGTAAAATGGAATTGCTGAGAGAAAGAATAGTACTCTCATGGAGGCTGAAAGGGCCTTATTGAGTGACACATCACTCCCAGAATACTTCTGGGCTGAGGCAGCTAATACTACATGTCTTGTCCTTAACAGGGCTTCTATCACCAAGAGCCACAAGAAGACTACTTATGAGATCTTGAAGGGCAGAAAACCAAACCTGAGCTATTTCAGGATCTTTGGTAGTAAGTGATATGTGCTAAACAATAGAATGTCCTATGTGACTAAGTTTGCTGCCAAGTCCTATGAAGGGATTTTTATTGAGTACAACAATTACAGCAAGGACTATAGGATCTACAACTTGAAAAATCATGTTGTTGAAGAGTCTATTCATGTAGTTTTTGATGAATCTACAATGATTAACAGTGAGCTATCAAGCTCCTCTTCTAGTCCTACGGGTACTGAACTAATGATGGACAAGCTGACTATCAAGGAGGTTGCTCCATTAGTTCAAGATAAATCTGACAGAGTGTACATTCCAGAGGAAGCACAAGGCATACATGTTGTGGATGATGATCAACAAAGTGAAGACAATGAAGATCGGGATGCTGAAGAAAGATTGAATCCAGCAGTCAAGAATCTAAGGGATCATCCAAGACACCAGATCATTGGTGATGCCAGCCAAGGAGCAGTGACAATGAGTAAAAGTCTGAATACAGCTTTGTATTTTAGTTTCCTATCACAGGTTGAGCCCAAGAGATTTGAAGAGGCCAACACAGATTAGTTCTGTAGTGTAGCTATGCAAGAGGAACTAAACCAGTTTAAGAGGTGTAAGGTTTGGAAGCTAGTTCCCAGACCACAAGGACATAATGTCATTGGAGTCAAGTGGATCTACATGAACAAACTTGATGAAAATTACATTATAGTTAAGAATAAGGCTAGACTGTTGGCTAAAAGATATAAGCAAGAAGAAGGTATTGATTTTGATCAAACCTTTACCCTAGTATCCAGATTAGAAGCCATCAGACTTTTCCTTGCATATGCTGCACACCAAGATTCAAAGTCTACCAAATGGATGTGAAGTCAGCCTTTCTGAATGGTGACTTAAAGGAAGAGGTTTATGTTGAATAGCCTCCAGGTTTTGTCGTTCCTAACTCACCTGATTCTATTTATAGACTTAGGAAAGCTTTATATGGGCTGAAGCAAGCTCCTAGAGCTTGGTATGAGATATTATCTAGCTTTTTAATTGAGAATAAATTCCTAAGGGAGAAGATAGACAATACCATATTCCTAAGGGAATCTAAGGGAAAGATCATCCTAGTCCACATTTATGTTGATGATATAATCTTTGAATCTACTAATGACAACCATTGCAGGAAGTTTGCTAAAATGATGCAAGGGAAGTTTGAGATGGGCAGTATGGGTGAGCTCAAGTTCTTCTTGGGCCTCCAAGTAAGACATACTGATGATATCTTGTCCATATCCCAATCTAAGTTCACTAGGGAGTTGATCAAAAAGTTTGGTATGGAGAATGCCTCCAACATGAAAACTCTCATGGGGTTAAGTACGCTTATAGGCAAAGATGAGATAGGGAAACTTGTTGATGAAACTTTGTATAGAGAGATAATTGGCTCCCTTTTATACCATACTGCAAGCAGGTCAGACATCATGTATGCTACATGTGTTTGTGCTAGGTATCAGGCCAGACTTAAAAAATATCACTACTCTACTGTCAAAAGTATTTTGAGGTATCTTAAGGGGGCACCAGATCTTGGCCTATGGTACATTAGAAATATGGATTTTGAACTAATTGGCTACTCAGATGCAGACTTTACAGGCTACAAAAAGGACTGGAAAAGCACTTCAGGCACCTGTCAGTTCTTGGGAGGAAGACTAGTGTTTTAGAACAACAAGAATCAAACAAGTGTTGCAATCTCAACTACAGAATTAGAGTATATTTCTGTTGGGACCTGCTGTGCACAGTTGTTGTGGATACAACATCAGGTCCAGGACTATAACCTCCATATAAGTAGAAGTCCTTTATTTTATGATTCTACTAGTGCCATCTTAATTGTTAGGAATCCTATCTCACACAGCAGGACTAAGCATATTGAGATAAGATATCATTTTATAAGAGAGCATGTGGAATGTGAAGATATCAGTCTTGAATTTGTCCCTACAGATAAGCAAGTGGCTGACATCTTCGCCAAGCCACTAGATGAAGCAATGTTCAACACCTTTAAGTTTGAGTTGGGTATGTTGAACCTGTTATAGCTTCAGTTGCTCCTTATGTTTTTTTGTTGCAGGTTGTACTTCTTATTATAGATGAAAAAGACCTTCAGTGGTATCAAGATGTTCAAGTGGATCAAGTGCTATCATGACTGGATGCTCCTATTGGATCTCGTGGCCAACCTTAGAGGGAGGGGGGGGGGGGGATAAATAAGGTTTGGAGAGTTATTTGAAAATTCAAATTATTCTGCCCTAAAAAATCGAATTTTGGAAGCTACCGCGGGGCGTTAGGTAGCTAACACGCGGCGATATGTCTGTGAACTCGTTTTCCTGTGCAAATTCATTGGCACGCCCCAGAGCAAGAATATCACTTAACAATTACAACATAATCACAGAAATAATAAAGGAGAAAAAGAATTTCATTTCATGAATTGGAACAACAATTATTTCAGACAATTACAAAATTGTGATCTCCATGATGCCGGAGATCGAAGGTGGTGAAAATTAAATCTCATTTTGTTTTCTATACCGACCTGCTCCACGAACCGGTTGGCTCTATCCCTTTCCATCAAAGAAAGGTCTTCGAGCCGGCTCTTCACCTCCATGCAAGGAAGGGTCTTAGAGCCCCGCTAGATCATCCGATCTAGACGCCCCTTCTCCGGGATGATTTCTCACAAAATTCTCCTCAGATTCCAACGACCCTCCGGTCGATTTCTCACAAAACCCTTCCCGAATTTTGACAACCTTCCGGTCGATTTACCACGAAACCCTTCCCGGATTTTGACGACCCTCCGGTCGATTTCCCTCACACAACCAAATAGATAAAAAGAGTTTAAAGTGAAATACAATAAAATGATAAAACTCCCCTCTAACTAGAACCCTTGATGTTGATGACGATTTTCTTGCAAAGGTTCAATCTCTGTGGCTTGAGAGTCTTCCTCTTCGATGTTCTTCAAATCCGTGAAGGTGTGCGCTTGATGAGAGTTTTTGTAGCAAGGATCCTTCACGTTGAACTTAGGACGAAGGCTTCTTGATCATCATGTTGGTAGCCTTCAATCCTTGCGCATGAATTCCTTTTGATCTCCTCTAAAGAATTCTCCTCCTTAATGAGTTGGGATGACCCCTTCCTTCCTTTTAAATGGCTATGGCGAACTCCCCTTTCAAATTTCTTGAAATATCGTCGCACGAAACTCAAGTTCGGGCGGTAACTAGTTATAGCGTGACGGTAACTTCCATAGAGCAAAATTCCTTATTTTATTCATGTCCTTGCAGCCGAACAACTCCTCGTATTAGTTATAATCCTTGGCTCGCGAGAGGTCTTTGTGCGCTTGCAACCAATTGACTCTCTGTAGTTGTTGTCATTCTTGGCACAATAGAGTTCTTCGTGCGCGAATGGGAGCGAGACGAATTTATTTCCTTTGACAGAGACAATTGGGACGGACCGCAAAGAGGCGGCCAAACCCTAGGAATGCAAGATTTCACTCTCTTTTCATCTTCATGCTGAATGCAGAACACGAGGGGCCTTATGTACGTCTTCGTGAAAATAGGCTACCACCGGCGGTAATAGTAGTGCCCGACAGTAGGTTTGCGCGCTTATTGTGCCAGCTATCATCCAAATCTGGAATAATATTTCAAAATAAATGTTTTTCCTTTTCATAGAGCTAGAACCCCACGGTAGAAGGTAGCACCACGCGGTAGGTCTGTAAGTCGACGAATCCTTCTTATGAAACGGCTAGCACAATGCGGTAACCACTGTCTCCTGGCGATAGGTAGGTTACTCGAGGAATCCTTCTAGACATTCGTCGAGAGGCTAGCGCAACGCGACAACAACTATCGCTTGGCGGTAGATCGATTACTGGAGAAATCCTTCTTGACACTCGTCGAGAGGCTAGCGTGGCACGGTAAGCACTACCGCTTGGTGGTAGTTTCCCGAGAGGCTAGCCAAAATAATTCTTTATGTTAACGTGGGCGTTAGGACTAGCGTGGCGCAGTATGTTCCCGAGAGCTCCGTCCAGTTAATTCATGGCTACCGCTCGGCGGTAACTTCTACCGTGTGGCGGTAGGTGCAAGAACTTGATTCTTTCATTCTTCACACCTGTAAACCTGCACACTATAAACACACAACAAACATGATCAAATACAACCTGAGATTTGTTATTCTCAAATCAAGAGATGCGGAACACATGTTCTAACAACTCCTGTTGAGGGGGAGCAAGTCCAGCACTTGCAGGAACAAATTCTGCATCCTGTAGAGAAGGTGCAAGCTGCTGATTATCTGTAATCAGATAAGGGGTGAAGATGTTCAGAATCAAATAGGGCCAGCACCTCCTTCCTGACTATTCTACAGAAGTCAAAAAGGGAGAGAAGGAAGTGATCTAGGCAATGATCAAGGCCGACAACAAAATAGGGGGAGCAAGGAAATGATGATGTAGGCATGCAAAATGTGGTAACCTATACCTTATTACCTCTTCCATTATATTGATTATCTGCTGCATATGTTGTGTGTATCATTGAATAATAGTTTTGATGAAAGTTTTTGACTTTTTCAAATGGGGGGAGATTGTTGGGTCCATTGATCCCAATGTCCCAGATTTGTACGAAATCAAACAAGTCAATAATATATACATAGTTGTATTTAATGTATGTTCAAGTTCATGCATGCAGGTTTCTCTTGTTGGTTCTACCATGGCGATTTGGAAGTGATCAAGCATGTAGCCTCACTGCCAACGCAGTATGAGCCTATGGGGCCGCACATAAGAGTTTTGGATAAGTTGAATAGGTTTGTGTTGGCCTTGCTCATATGTGATATGAGTTAAGGACCAAGCCTATGATGATATGGACGTGGTGAAATTTTATTCTGGGACCTGCATTGTGAATATGGGTCACCCGGGATGTAGTCATCTGAAGCTAAGGAAAATTCATCAAGTATGGGTAAGTGGTTTAGACGAATGGGCTGAATTCGAGAAGTATCGTCGTGACCATTCAACGATTCGTCGAGTATTCAAGTAATACTCGCTGATTCATCGAGTATCGTCTTGTCCTCTTACCGATTTGTCGAGTATCATTAAGAGCTATCACCGATTTGTCGAGTGTCATCATGACTCCTTCACGATTCGTCCTGTATCACTATGGTGACTCTTCGATTTGTCGATTATCAAGTTGATACTTGCCTAATACTATCTCGACCGGTTATTTTCTTCTAAGTCCTGTTCGGCCGGTGCTTGCTGGTATTAGCCTGTTTAGTTCGCGACATAAAATGGTTTTACTGTTGAACTGATAGGCAGAAGAGAAGAGAACTGTTCATTCGACCTAATCTCGCGACGACGTAGTTCTACCATGATAGAACTGTTCCGATCCAGCGATCTACGCCGACACTGCTTGCTGTCATCGATTCTGCGACAGCCGTTGATCTTCACCGACTGCTGATGGCCGCACGTCGCCACTACTACAACTGACGGCTGCTTGATGCTGCCGACAGTCCATAGTTGCTAGCCGCCGCCAGAAAACATTTCCTAGGCGTCGTCTTCGTCGTTTTCGCCTCTCCTTAGACGAATCTTGCAATCTGTGGAGACGTTGAGGGCAAGCCTCTTCCAACCTAGATCTTGTGCGATAAGAGTCTAGGGTTCTTCGTGCTCGTATGCATACCTATAGAGGCATGACCACTATTCTATGCTCGGAACTTCGGTCGTTGCTGTTTGTTGGAATCAATCGGAGCACCTAGGTTGAGTATTGACTCAATACTGAAAAGGTACAAATTTATTTACTGCAATATTACTTCTTGATTATTGATCATCGCAAGATCTACAAAATTGCTTTAGGGTTTTCCTTATTTTATCTTAATTCCGCTGCGCGCACAAATGTTGTGCCACCCCAGTGAAAACCTAACAGTGGTATCAGAGCGAGGTTGTGTGATGGTCATTGTTTCAGAAGTTGCCAAATCCATGGCGTGTAGATTTGGATATTTTAGAAATGTTCTAAAATGCCTAAGTCTATTCCTGGAATCCCACCAATAATGCATGTGATTTCCTTGTTGCTACTCCTTAACAGTAACCATCACTCTAGTTGGTTTGTGAAACCAAGTATGTGGTAGATTTTGGAATCTCACAAATAAAGTGGCAAGCTTGTCTACTATATAAGTGGAGTTTGTGTTGCTCATGTCCAGTGCATGTAAGCCTGAAGATTTAGAAGTGTTCTAGATGTTAGTATTTAGCCCAGTTCATCAAGTGTTGATGATATTTCTTGTGCACATCTGGGATGCATTTAGATTTTGGTGTTAAATGTTTGCGGATGTGCACATTGATTAAATGTTAACCATGATTAAAGAGTTAATCGAATATCAAAATCCCTTAAGTAATATTAAGTATTCGGATGTCTTTCGATGGATGACACTCTTCCTGCCTCGATCGATGAAGTGTAGGCTTACCAAAGCAAGGTGCATTAATCTATCTTGGTAAGGGTGTGAGCGGATAATTGTGATATCCCACCGTCGATATCGGGTCAAGCTTAACTGGGTGACCTCAAATGTTGAGTGCCTAGAGGCATGGGGTTGGCATGCATCATATGATGGATACGAATAAAGAGTTATTCTCCAGCCATACAAGAATTGCATAGTTATGCAATTGGCAAGCATTGCCTATCTAAATAGCTGCATTGTGAGAGAAAAGCCAAAGTTGACTCATAGTGTTAGTGAAATATGGATTTTGTCCACTAAAAGAGTTACTCGCATAAACTCTTCGAATTGATATCGAGGGTTATCGATTTGATAAAAATAGTGGGAGTTATTTTGATTAAAGTCCTAATCGAAAGAAAAAAAAATTATATTTTGAAATGTAGTACTAATTTGCTTTGCATTGATCCTTATAGAATTTCCATGGCAAGTGGTTCACACTCCACCCTATCCCTCAGAGCGATCCTTGAGAAGTAAAAGCTGAGTGGAACAAATTATTTGGTCTGGTACAGGAACCTGATAATTATTCTCAGGCAAGAGCGCACGCTCTATGCTTTGGAAGAGGAATCCCTTGATGAGACTATCAGGAATGCATGTGTTGCAAGGAAATTGACGAGTATCTCAAGAAAATGTTTCAAGGCCGAGCTCATCAAGAGAGATTCAATATAACTAAGGCATTGTTCCAGTGCAAGATAGGAGTTCGGGACCTAGTAGGGACTCACGTACTCAAGATGATTGGGTATATCGAAAACCTAAAAAGACTAGGGTTCCCTCTGGGCCAAGAGTTGGCTACAGAACAGATCCTGCAATCATTGCCAGACAGTTATGAGCAGTTCATCTTGAACTATAACATGAATGAAATAGACAAGACACTGCCTGAGATCCTAGGCATGTTGCGTATTGCCGAGATAAACATGAAGAAGGCCAAGCCTGCTAGCCCCATACTGATGGTGTATAAAGGCAAGGGCAAGGCCAAGGGCTTTAAGAAGACAAAGGTGGGACCTAAGTCCGCTCTGGAGCCCAAATCTTCTACACTGAAAAAGAAAGGTTTAGGGAAAGAGAGAAAGTGCCACCACTGTGGCAAGGCTGGTCATTGGAGGAGGAATTATCCTTCGTACATTGAGGGTCTGCAAAAGATGAGGGGAGGTATGAATTCAGCTTAAGGTATTTATGTTATAGAGATAAATCTTTCTGCTCCTTCATCCTGCTTATTGGATACCAGATGTGGTTCTCACACTTGTATAAATGTGCAAGAACTGGGAAGGAGAAGAATGCTGAGTAAAGGAGAGGTGGACCTGTGCGTTAGCAATGGAACAAGAATTGTTGTTGTTGCTGTGGGGGTTTACCATCTTTCTTTGCACAGTGAGCTTGTTTTGAAATTGGATAACTATTATTATGTTTCTGAAATAACTAGAAACATTATTTCTATTTCATGTTTAGACATGATTGGATTTTCTTTTCTTATTAAGAACAATTGCTATTCTATATTTAAGAATGATGTTTGTTATGTTGTATCCCAAATGTTTAATGGTTTATATGTTTTGAAATTAGACCATCAGATTTATAACATAGAAAATACTAAAAGACTAAGAACAAATGACTCGAACCCTACGTACCTTTGGCATTGTCGTTTGGGCCATATAAATGAGAAACGCATATCCAAGCTCCATAAAGATGGATTACTGGACTCATTTGATTATGAATCATTTGAGAGATACAGATCTTGTTTATTAGGCAAGATGACTAAGGTCCATTTCACTGGCTTCAATGAGAGGGCTGATGATCTCTTGAGTATAGTACATAGTGATGTATGTGGACCCATGAGTTCTATGGCTAGAGGTGGGTACTTCTACTTTGTTACATTTACTAATGATTTCAGTAGATACCGATATGTGTATCTTATGAAGTACAAATCTGAAACCTTTGAAAAGTTCAAAGTGTTTAAGAACAAAGTAGAGAACCAATTGGGTAAGAAGGTTAAAGCACTCCGATCAGATCAAGGTGGAGAATACCTAAGTCATGAGTTTCGTGATCATCTGAAAGAGTGTGGTATTGTATCACAACTCACTCCACCTAGAACACCATAACATAATGGTATGTCAGAGCGGAGGAATCATACTTTGTTATACATGGTGCGATTGATGATGAGTCATGTAGATCTGCCTGTTTCCTTTTGGGGTTTTGCTCTATAAACTGCTGCTTTAACACTAAATCATGTTCCAACGAAAGCGGTTCTAAAGACACCATATTAGATATGGACTGGAAGCTTCCTAATATGTCGTTCATTCAGGTTTGGGGCTGTGAGCATACGTGCGACGTCAAATGCTTGAGAAGCTGGAACCCAAATTAGATAAGTGTTATCTTGTAGGGTATCCTAAGGAAATAAAAGGGTATTATTTCTACCTACCGTCTGAGGGCAAAGTGTTTGTCGCGAGGACTGGTGTCTTTCTTGAGAAAGAGTTCTTAAGTAAAAAGACTGCTAAGGTAGAACTTGAAGAAGTTCAAGAACCACAAATAGTGAATGAACCGGAATTGGAACCTAAGTTAGGACTATAAGTTGTTGTAGCTGGACAGCCTGCTCAAGAAACACAAGTTCTATATAGATCTGGTAGACTAAGGTTTGAGCCTGAGAGATATGGATTTCTCGTGTCTCAAATAGGTAATGTATTGCTTATGGATCATGATGATGAACCAACAACCTACCATAAGGTTATGAGTGGACAGGACTCCGAGAAGTGGCTTGAGACCATGAAATCTGAAATGGACTCCATGTATAAAAACCAAGTATGGACTTTGGTGGAACCACTTGAAGGGGTAAGACACATATGGTGAAAGTGGGTCTTCAAGAAGAAGACTAACATGGATGAGAATGTACAGACATTCAAAGGGCGGCTTGTGGCTAAATGTTTCAAGCAAATTCATGGTATTGACTATGATGAAGCTTTTCCCCTGTTGTCATGGTTAAGTCCATCAGAATTCTGCTTGCTACTGCTGCATTTTATGACTACAAGATCTAACATATGGATGTCAAAATGGATTTCCTAAATGGAAACCTCCTTGAGGAAGTGTATATGACACAACCCGAGGGTTTTGTATCTCCAATTGAAGTCACTAAAATATGCAAGCTGCAGAGATCCATTTATGGATTGAAACAAGCTTCTCGAAGTTGGAATCTTTATTTTGATGAGAAGATCAAAGATTTGGTTTTATCAAAAATGAGGATGAACCGTGTGTTTACAAACGGATTAGTGGGAGCATAGTTGTCTTTTTGATATTGTATGCATATAACATACCAATGATCGGGAATGACAATCTGACCCTACAGGTTGTTAAGAACAACCTAGGAAACTTTTTTTTAATGAAAGACTTGGGTGAAGCTGCTTATATTCTTGGTATTAAGATCTAAGATCAAAGAAGTTGCTAGGTTTGACCCAAAGTACATATATTGATAAGGTGTTGAAACGGTTCAACTTGCTTGAGTCTAAGAAAGGATTCTTACCCATGTCTTATGGTGTGAGTTTATCTAAGGACCATTGTCCTAAGTCTTGTGAAGATAAGAACTGCATGAATTTGATTCCATATGCTTCGGCAATTGGGTCAATCATATATACAATGATATGTACTAGACCCGATATCTCTTATGCCTTGAGCATGACTAGCAAGTATCAGTCTAATCCTGGTGAAAGTCACTAGATTGTCGTCAAGAACATCCTGAAGTACTTGTGAAGGACTAAGGATACGTTCTTGGTATTTGGTAGAGAGAAAGAGCTCGTTGTAAATGGTTATATGAATGCTAGCTTCCAAACTGATAGGGAAGATTCAAAGTCTCAATCAAGGTTTGTGTTTTACCTAAATGGAGGTGCTGTTAGTTGGAAGAGTTCCAAGCATGAGACAGTTGTTGATTCTATGACTAAGGCCGAGTATATTGCCGCTACAAATGCAACGAAGGAGGCTGTATGGATTAGGAAATTCATCGGCGAGTTAGATGTAGTTACTAGAATTGTTCGTCTCATAGATCTCTACTGTGACAACAACGGTGCAATTGTACTTACTTCGGAACCTAGATCTCATCAGCGCTCCAAGCACATACTTCAGCGGTTCCATCTAATTCGAGAGATTGACGATCGAGGAGATGTGAGCATACGCAGAGTGCCGACTGAGGATAACATTGTGGATCCACTGACAAAGCCTCTCGAATAGAGGAAGCATGACGATTATGTTAGATCAATGGGTATACGATACCTAAATGATCAACTCTAGTTTGAGTCTTGTAGATTATATGTTTGTTGGCTGTAATATTTCATTTGATGAAAAAAGGACTATATACATTTCATTTTATATATTTTGGCAAGTTCTTTTATTGTGTTATTATTTCTATTTTAATAGAGTAGTTAACTGTATAAATGCCCTTAGAATGTTTGCTTCTATAGGTCAAGTAGTGACTTGATGTGAGAACCTATGATCCCGAAGCTTCATTATTAAAAGGTCCCTAGTTGTTGTATCATCTTAGAAGCTAAGGGCGATGATGATACCTTTAAGACTAGCATGTGCGTTGACTGATGACCTGTCCTCATAGGTCATCATATTGTGATATCAAGTCATCACATGGGTATTTGTTATGAACAAGTTGTACTGGACAGACCCACCGTGAGAATACTTTGTGGATTGTTATATAAATGTGTCACAAGTATGGCTCAAGTGGCAATGTTGTTTGTGTTTCTTTGACCTGAAGTCACAACACTCACTGAGTGAGGAAGAGCGTACTTTGATGTTATTAAAAGTCTAGTCTTGAGAAAGTTGGATGATAAAGGTGGTTATTGGGTACATTACTAATCATTTAAGTGTTTGTGTGTGAGAAGAGATGAGATTTATCCTCCTATATGACAGTAGTTGCATCTATGGGCCCCTTGATGGAATGGGACTGAGAAATGCATGGCCATGCTTGGTTGAGTCAATATTTGATATTGGACTCAACAATTTCTGCAAGTCCATTCTAGATCAAGAAAACAAGGATTGAACCATTATGAGGGTGACACGATTTGTCGTGCAGATTGAATCTGTGGCATGAAGATTCGCATTGGGAATCTAGAGTTCGATCTGCAAGCATCGTTACTACCGTTTATGGAGTTCGACGTTATATTTGGCATGGACTGGCTCTCAAAGCAGCAAGCCTATATTAATTGCGGTCGCAAGGAAGTCAAGTTGGGAGCAAGTCGTGAGACGACTTTTACGGGCTTAAAAGGGTCGAGCAAGACGTTGATGTCTGCTCTTCAGGTGGTGAAGGCGGTTCGTGCTGGTGCAAAGCTGTTCTTTACACTAGTGGAGGTTGCAAAGCCAAGCCTATGTTGGATAGTATATCAGTGGTAGTGAGTACCCTGATGTGTTCCCCGCAGATCTTCCTGGAGCCCCGCCTCAACGGGAGATAGATTTCACGATAGAGCTAGTGCCAGGTGCAAATCCTGTGTCACGATCTCTGTATCGGCTAGCGCCTAAGGAAATGGCGGAGCTGAAGGTGCAACTTAAGGAGTTGTCGGAGCAAGGGTTTGTGCGTCCAAGTTCTTCGCCTTGGAGCACACCGGTCCTCTTTGTTAAGAAGAAGGACGGAAGCTTGAGGCTATGTATTGATTATCAGGAGCTCAACAAGTTGACGGAAAAGAACAAGTACCCGATCCCCCAGATCGATGATCTTTTTGATCAGTTGGTCGGGTCGACGGTGTACTCTAAGTTGGATCTGAAGTCTGGTTACTATCAGCTGAGGATAAGGTAGACTGATATCCCTAAGACAGCATTCAGTACAAGATACATGCATTGCGAGTTTACGGTCATGCCATTTGGGCTCAAGAATGCGCCGTCAGTGTTCGTTGATTTGATGAACCGAACGTTCACGGAGTACTTGGACCATTTTGTAATCGTCTTCATCGATGATATTTTAATGTGCTCGTAGAGTGAGGAAGATCACTTCAGGCATCTTCATTTGGTTTTGGAGACGCTAAGGAGGAATCAATTGTACGCCAAGTTCTCGAAGTGCGAGTCTTGGTTATACTCAGTGGCGTTCCTCAGTCATATAGTGAGTGGGGAAGGTGTTGCAGCGGATCCGGTGAAGATTGTTGCGATACGAGAGTGGCATGAGCTTTCTATGGTAGCGGTAGTCCGGAGCTTTCTGGGGCTTGCCGGCTATTATAGGCGCTTCGTAAAGAACTTCTCGCGGATAGTGTTAACTCTCACTACTTTGATAAGGAAGGAGCAGAAGTTCGTTTGGACGCCGGAGTGCGTGCGAGCTTTTGAGGAGTTGAAATGTCGGTTGACCACGGTGCCTGTGTTGAGTTCGCCGAGTGGGACCGAAGTTTATGAGATTTATAGCGATGCTTTGGGCAGTGGTTTGGGTTGCGTGCTACTGCAACATGGAAGCATTATAGCGTATGGCTCGAGACAACTGAAAGTGCACTAGATGAATTATCCGGTCCATGATTTGGAGTTAGCGATCGTGATTTTTGCCTTGAAACTATGAAGGCACTACTCGTATGGGTTAAATGTCAATATCTATACTGATCATAAGAGCCTGAAGTATTTGATTGATGAGAAAGATCTGAACATGTTGCAGCGTAGATGGATGGAGTTCCTGGGGGACTATACATTCAAGATCCATTACGTGCCTGGTAAGGGCAATGCGGTGACGGACGTGATGATTCACCGAGCCCCATCCCAAGCCAATTGGCTGTCAGCCCATGATGAGCTGTTGGTTCAGGAGTTAGAGGCTCTGGATGGGTCAAATTCCCAATTCATTGTGGTGGACGGATTACTTTGGATAGACGGTCGTCTGTGAGTCCCAAGCATGGGATATTTGCGAGTGGAATTATTGTACAATGCGCATCATACTAAGTACTCAATTCACCCGGGGAGCACGAAGATGTACCGCGATGTTAAGAAACTGTTTTGGTGTCCAGGACTGACAAAAAGGATGTGGCGCTCTACGTGGCAAAGTGTCAAACTTGCGCCTTGGTGATGGCGGAATGCCAAAAGCCGGGAGGATTCTTGAGATCCTTGCCTATTCCGGAGTGGAAGTTCGACGACATTACTATGGACTTTGTGCACGGGTTGCCAAGATCGTAAAAGGGGAACAATGTCATTTGGGTGGTCGTAGATCGTCTAACGAAGGTGTTGCATTTCATTTCGCATAGGAAGGATGATCCGGTTGAGAAATTGGCAAAGCTATATATGGATAATATTGTATGGCTTCATGGTGTGCCCCGCAGCATCGTGAGTGACCGAGATGGGCGGTTCACTTCCAATGATTGGAGGCTTGTGCAGCAGATGTTGGGAACAAAGCTGAGGTTTAGCACAGCCTTCCATCCGCAAACGGATGGGCAGACCGAGAGGGTCAATAGGATAATGGAAGACATGCTCCGTATGTGTGTCCTGGATATTGGAAGGCAATGGGAAGACCACCTATACTTGGTGGAATTTGCGTACAACAATAGCTACAAGGCGAGTATTCAGATGGCGCCCTTTGAGGCCGTATATGGTAGAAGATGTCGCACGCTGTTATCCTGGTTGGAAACGGGTGAGTCAAAGTTGTACAAGTGTCAAGAGGTGGAAGATACTACTTCATTGGTGTGAATCATTCGGGAGAGGTTGCTAATCGCTCAGGACCGTCAGGCAAATTACTATAATGCCAAGCACAGGAACGTGGAGTTCATTATGGGCGACTGGGTGTTCTTAAAGATCAAACCGTTCAAGGGTGTCTCGCGGGTGCGGCGATTGAAAAAGCTAAGCCCGAGGTACCTTGGGTCGTTTGAGGTTCTAGAGCGGGTTGGCGAAGCAGCCTATCGTTCGAAGCTATCAATGGAGCTTAGTGGTCTACATGATGTATTCCATATATCGATGCTACGGAAGGCGGTGTAAGATCCTACGTAAGTGATCGCGGTCGATCAAGTGCCGGTTGATAGTGGGTTGATGACGAAGGTCAAGCCCGTGCATATTGAAGACTCAGAAGTCAAGCGACTATGCAGTAAATTGATCAGGATGGTCAAGGTCCATTGGGACAATTGCGGTCGAGAGGATCTCTCTTGGGAGCGAGAGAAGACTATGCTGGAGGAGTACCCAGAGTTGTTTCACTCAGGTACCATTTAAGTTTTTATGTTTCTTTCCTTTATGTAATTTCGAGGATGAAATTCTTTTAAGAGGGGGAGAATTGTAACGCCCTGAAACTCAAAAGAGCGACGAGAAGCGTTTTGGGCTGAATCTATTATTTGGCAGGGGGCACACGGCCTGGGACACGGGCGTGTCCCAGGGCGTGTCAGGCTCGAGTCGACGATTTTGCCGCGAGGTCGACGAAATCTGGAGTCGACGATCGTCGAGCAGCGAACACGGCCTGAGACACGGGCGTGTCTCAGGGCGTGTCGAGCCCGTGTTGACGATCGGCCCGGGGAGTCGACATTTTCGCTCGACGATGTGTCGAGAAAGGGAACACGACGTAGGATACGGGCGTGTACAAGGCCGTGTCGTGTGGTCGACAAACTTCGCATGACTAAGTGTCGAGTAAGTGAACACGGCCTGGAGCCCAGGCGTGTTCGGCTTTGACACGGGCATGTCAAATAGGACACAGGCATGTCCAAGACCCGTGTGAGTCTCGGGCTGTTTTTGGGGCTGTGTCGATGGAGGCACACAGCCAACCACACAGCCGTGTCAGTTGGAACGCGGGAGTGTCAGGTCTAACACGGGCGTGTCGGATGCACGTGTGTTTTTCGAGACGTGTCGATTTTGATGGCGAATGAGGGACACGGCCCTGGACACGGGCATGTCGTAGGCCGTGTTCGGGCCAGGTTTTACTTTTCAGGTACGAATTATTGCCATTCGTTTCCTTATTTTTGGATCCGATGGTTGGGGGTTTCTCCTACTGGAATATACCTGGGATTGGTCCTTTGAAACCCTCATTTCTCTTGAGTGGTTCTCTTTCTAAGTCTAGAGAGAGGGGAGAGCAAAGGAAGAAGAAGAAGCCTAGATCCGGTCACCGGCGGCGCTTCGGAGCTCCAAATCGCGAACCGACTTCGGATCTACGGAGGCAAAGAGAGTGCGGTGCTTTTCATCTGCTTACATTTCCATGGCGCCAAGGAAGAATGCTAGGGTAACGATTCTCTTCTTGAGCATGTGAATCTCTACTTCTTTTGTATAGGGAAGCCCGCTCTCGCGAATTTGCGGTGAGTTTGAGGCGTTCCTTCGGGTAGACATGAATAGTCCCCATTGTGTACATGTAGAGTCTGTAATCGAGAATGGATATATGCATGATGTGTGAAGCCTACCCGGACAAGTTGGTCTGGATCGGTGATGTTGCATTGCATAACTAGTTGGAGAAGACTCCGTGTGAATGTTTGTTTTTCGGGTTTTCTACGAGGTAGATTGTAACAGGGATCCTTGGGGATTAACTCCAAGTTGCACCCGAAAAACTGGGTGGATGCGTGGTTCTGCCATCATGTGTGCTTGGGAGACAACTTGAAAATAACTAGGTTATGTGATGTTTGTAAACGATTTGGGACTCGGGAAAGTTTGACCCGCGCATATGTTTTAAATTAACGTTGCGGTGTGAGCAACGGGTCAGGAGAAACCGTACCCGCTCTATGTCATTCGGTTAAAGAGACCTAAAGCTACTTGGAACTTACTGTTGTCATAGATGGAGGGTCTTAGGCAGTGTCCAAAAAGACCAAATGCTCACGAGATATTGCCGTCCCGGGGACGGTGGTGAGTCGGCGGACTTAGACCATGATCACCGAGAATGAGCCCTGAGAGCACGGGGCGTGTGGTCGTGCGTGCCAATGCCCGTGATTCAATGTATTTATATACTGCTTGGTTGTACTAATAAAGTGCAGGGAAGGAGCATCGCCGCCCCGAGTTGGGGGCGGGATTATTATAATTTGATCAGCATTGCTGACCGTTACTTTTGTTTGCCACCGTGCGGTGGTTTGTTGCTTGCAGGTTCTACTGGATCAAGCGGTCATTAGCGGGCTAAAGCCCAAGTTGCTGTGCTGGCCCTCGAAGTCCTAAATTTTGGATGTTTTCTTTTATTCATGTATGGCCGGCCTGCGTGCCGAAGTTTGGAAAACATTTAATTTGAGCAAACTGTTGTAAGGCCTTAAGGCCAATACTTGTGTATTTGTACTTCATTCCTTTGGGTTTATTTAGTGGACATTCATTCTATTGTTGTCGGGTTCTTTTAATTACAACTTTTAAAACTGTTTCCGCTAGAATAACTCTGTGTAGGACGTTGAAATTGTTGGATGGTTTCCATTGAGTAACCACCCAGTCTGTCTGTGGTATATGGCGTCGGGCCCCGGCCGGACCTACCGCTATATGCTATGCGACAGATAGGGGGTATTACAAGGCTCATCCCTAAGTCTTCCAGGGTAACTTCTTCCAGAATAGCTTCTGAAGGCAGAAGGGCTATAACAGCCACTCTCCCAACCCCAACAGAAGTCACTGCTCCTCATATCTCTTCTCCTCCTCCATCACCACACCATTACCCTAGACAGCTATCTCCACCATCTCACATACCATCTCCACCTTATTCTCCTATTCAGTCACCAACTCCAGATGATGACTCCCTCATTCCTCAATCAGCTATTCAATCACCTATACCACCCATTACATCTGAAGATATACCATCCATTTCCTTTCAACCACAATCACCAACTCATCATTCACCAATTCATCCATAATCACCTCATTCATATCCAATTCATATATCTCCATCTCCACCTCAATCCCCTTATAGGAAGACATTATTCCTGCTGACACTTCTACTATCATTCCTCCATCATCCATTCCACAAACATTCAATCTCTGCTCCAACTATACTAACAGCTTCATCCCTTCTACCTCTATTCATTCTACTACTAATCCACCTTCCACACCTGCTACTCTTAATGATTATATGTATGTGGATTTTTCTTCTATCTCTGCAAACATTCTTGAATTCATCACTTCTACAATCAGAAAGCTGATAGCTGATGTTGTAGCACCACTTGTTGCTTCCTACTCTGCTCTCTCTGCTCAGCTTGCCTCCTCCCATGTTGTCCCTTCTTCTGGGTGCCTAGATTCAGGTTTCCCTGGATCTAGGCTGGGGGAGATGTCTTATGAAGAAGCTCCAATAGTTAGAGTTCCAGCAGCAGACATCCCAGCAGCAGCAACAGATTTTGTGAATGTTCAAGATACTGAGATGTTAAGTTCAGCTGAAGAAACAGAAGCAGCAGTAGTTATTCCAGAAATAATCACTATTGGTGATGTGTCTATCCATCCCACAGTTGACCTTCATCTTTATTATCCAATTTTGATACTCTGCATAATGATTTTCCAATTATTGAGAATAATTTTGCTAGAGCTATAATATGTTATACTGCTCACATCAATCATTCAATTTTAGAAGAGCTAAAGAACAGTCTTATTGTTATATCCTCTCAACCTCAGTTTCTCCCAGTAATAATTCAGTCCTTGAGACTGTAGCATCTATTGAGAATAAAGATATTATAGATCCAGTTTTCTCCCCTCCTACTTATGATTGGAATGAAACTCCTATGTCTAATCTTGATGACATTATTTTTGAAGATATGGAACAAGATGATAATGTAAATATTCAAGCAGCAGATATTGAATATACACAGCCAGTAGTTTCTGTTCCTGATCAGTCAGAATTGCTTAAGCAGCTAGATGCTCTATATGATCAACCTGGAGAAGAATCTGATGATGATGAAGATTCAGTTGGGTCAGATGATTCTAGTTTTAAGAAAAGGAAGTTTAAGAAAAAGATGGCTTTAGCTAAGGTTGCTCCTCAACCTTCAGCTACTGGAATACCTCTCACTCCAGATCTACCTTAATGGATGAGATATTCTAAGAATGAAATGATAAATAAGAAAAAGATGAAAATGTATGCTTCTCCTCCAAGGTCTAGGAGAGGACCTCCTCCTCCTCCAATAGCAGTAGGAGCAACAGAAAATATTTCTCAAAAGCCTACACCTTCTTCACATTCTCAGGTCAGTTAGAGGAGACCCTCTAGGTTTGGATCACAAGATAGAAAGCAGCATTCAGGCCATAGTAAACAACAGCAGCAGTCAAGCATAGAAAGGCCTCCTTCTCCAACCTATGATCCAGAGTTGGATCCTAATTTTAGAATGACTAGATTCAAATAACTAATTGCTTTGTCATAGATAAAGAAAGCCAGAGAAGAAGGTAAAGACATATCTCAATTCACCACTATGTCCTCCTATAGGCAAAAAGAATTTGAAATGTATTATAAGAAGAGCTTATTTAATGTTGATGAATATATGAGCTTACATTCAAAAGCTGTAGTACCAAGGACAACATCTCTAAAGATAATTGGCTCTCAAGACTTGAAGATGACTCAAAGTGAAGCTGCAAATCATAACATAAAGCTGGTCTTCACAAAATCATCATCTGATAACTCTAATAAAGACACTTAGTTTCTAATTTACGTTAACTGTGTTTATATTGTTAAACTCTTAAAGCACCTATACTCTATATCTATTGAATGTTTATTTTTCTGCCAGATATTTATTGCCTTTTATTTTTCTATTTGTAGATAGTAACCTCACCTAAATAGGGGGAGATTGTTGGAACCCTATTACTAATTTGGGCTAGGATGACTACTATATGTTTATGATGATTAGCTTGACCCATTATATATAGTCTGGGTCATGGGTTATTCTTACTAGGGTTGCTACTTCAAGAAGAACTCCAGAGAAAAAGAAGTTCAACAGATGCAGAAATTTGCTCGACGAAAGCAGAGCATAGTTGACGATCGCCGAGCTCAGCTCGACGAACTCAGAGTTTTACTTCTGAGCTTTGCTCGACAAAATCTGAGCTCGGTCGACGAACTCTGATCTCTACTCTCAAGCTCAGCTCAATGATAGCCATCATCAGCCTTATGAACAACCAAGTTCAGCTCGACAAATAGCCAAGCTCATTTCGACGAATTACTTACCCAATTTGACGAACTCCTTGCTCAGGTCGACGAAATCTTTAGTCAGTTCGACTAATTCTCTGCAGTGATTCAGACGGTTTATATTCAGAAGTAAATTATTTTTATAGAGCTAATTATTCTCTGGTATTTAATGTTGAATATTCTAAATGAATATGGCCACTTCTGGCAGCATTAAATATGGATTGATCACAGAGAATTCATTCTAATTATTCACCATGGCAGTTAAAGAATAAATTTATATCCAATATTCAAATACAGCCATTAAAAATTCTCACAGACTCCTCAGGCTATTTAAGTAATGTTTTCAATATTCAAATACTTGGATTTCTTCTCAGGAATATATACTCAGAAATTTTGATCTACTAAATATAGATAGACAAGTGAGACATCAGACAAAAATGAACACACAGAGTTCTTGAATATCTTCTACTCTCCTAGAGACGATTATTATTTCATCTGTCTAAAAGCTTTGCAAGAGAGAAATACAATTGTTGAAGTCCTACACTCTGAAGAGAAGTCGCCGTCACCTGATTACAATCTCTACACAAATCAGGGGGAGCTTTTAGCTTCATCATCCACTCAGGCTTCTCAGAGAAATTTGAAAGAGAAGACAACATAACTTTTAATTTTATTTTTCTAACTGTGTACAGGGTTATAAGTCCCTTCAAAAGTTGCCCCCTTGATTCTTAAGTCACCTGATCAGAAGACTTAGTTTGGTTTTTGGGAACCTGGTCAAAAGCTCAAAGAGTTGTTAGATCTCCCTTAAAAAATAGATCTTCAGGTGGCAGGTCACCTGATCAAAAACCTATAGTGGATTCTTACCAGAGTGGTAGAAGAGTGCATGTACCCAAGATTTTGGGTAACCACTATAAATTTCTTGTGTCGTCTTTGATTGTTATTCTCTCTGTTTGTGTGCAGTGATTTGTTTTGTTTTTTGCTTCATATATCTATATACAAGTAGTCGTGCACGGGGGACCCCATGCTGACAACATTCATCGTGGGTGCGACATTTGTCGAGGGGGCAACATTCGTAGTGGGTGCGACATTCGTCGAGGGGGCGACATTTGTCATGGGTGTGACATTTGTTGAGGGGGTGACATTCGTCGTGGGTGTGACATTCGTCGAGGGGTCGACATTTGTCGTGGATGCGACATTCGTCGTGGGGGAGACATTTGTCGAGGGGGCGACATTCGTCGTGGGTGCAACATTTGTTGAGGGGGCAACATTAGTCGTGGGTGCGGCATTTATCGAGGGGCCGACATTCGTTGTGGGTGTGACATTTGTCGAGTGGGCGACAATTATCGTGGGTGCGACATTTGTTGAGGGGGCGACATTCGTCGTGGGTGCGACATTTGTCGTAGGAGTGTCATTTGATAATGTTGTAACATTTGTCGTGGTGGCGACATTCGTCATGGGGGCAACATTCGGCAAGGGCGACATTTGGCGGGGGCGACATTCAGCAGGTGCGACATTTATCCCGGGGCAACAATTATCGCAGGGCGACAATTATTGCAGGGGAGACATTGATCGTGGTGGCAACATCGGTCATGCGCGGCGATATAGTTTGTGCTCTCAGATATCGATCGTGGACGGAGATGACGGTTGCAAAAGCTTCCAAACATGTCTCGAAGAAGTAATACAATGCATATATTACAAAAACAGAAGAAACATAAGAAAAAAATACATTTCTTGAATATTACAATTGTTACATTGATCCATACAATCTATGTAATTTTGTGAATATTTCTTTGAACACCACATTTCTAGTGTACACTCCTTCGTGCTCCTCCAATGTACCATTTTTAACCATCACTTTAGTACTATTTGCAGAAACTCCTCTTGACAATGCCACATACAGTTGTCCGTGGCTAAAAACATCATTTGGTAAATATACTCCAACATTTGAAATGGTTTTGCTCTGTAATTTGTTGATGGTGAGAGCATATCTCAATCATATTGGGAATTGCTTTCGCGTGAGCTCAAAGGGTATCTTAACATCCTCTGCGCTTTTCAAGGGAATTCGTGGTAGAAATACTTTGTGCTTTTTAAACTCCCCACTCAATATTTCAGCTTCAATAACATTTCTTGAAAAGTTTACACATATAAGCCTTGTTCTGTTGCACAACCCAATTTTTGGATCAATATTTCTAAGAAGCATTATCGGTGGACCTTTCTTGAGATTGAGCTCGTGAGGTGGTAGATTCCCCGGATTTATCGAATTTAAGAATTCTGTCAAATATAAATTATGAGTTTCATCCACTGCTGAGTCAAAAGAATAGTAATGTTTGCATTCTCCCGGAAATATTTCAAGATATTTTTCATTTATTTTGTTGACATCTTCATTCAAAAGCGTTATTATGACTCTGCTTTTCATGTAATTGACATTCGTTGGGGAACCAAGCTCAGGTAATATTGCATCGATCAATATATTTACAGAGCATTCATCTACCCAAGGTATCACCATGGAGGTTGGAATCTGAATCATATCATTTAGAAAGGCTGGCTCATCGCCGTTACACACGTGCATTAAGAACTCCGAGAAATGTGGATCGTCGTGAGCTCTCATGTTCATTGTTAAGCTAAGAATGCGAACATTCATCCATAAATACAATTCAACAATGCTTGCGCTAATAATTTGAGATTTTGTTCCATTTACGACGACCAGTGTCAGCTGACAAAAATCTCCACCAAAGATCATAACCTTACTGCCGAAGGGCTCATTGACGTCAAGGACATCCTTGAAAGATCGATCCACAGCTTCGAATGCCTTTTTATGAATCATTGGTGCCTCATCCCAAATAATTGCCCCGGCTTGTTATATCAATTCACGCAAATCAGACTGCTTATTAAATCTGCAGGTCGACATTATTTCATATCTGATAGTTATTTTGAACTTTGAGTGCGCAGTCCTCCCACCCGAGAGTAGGTTTACTGCGATCCCCGATGAAGCTGTTGCTAGTATAATGAACCCTTCCTCTCATTTGCCAGGACACTGAAATCATTTCCTCTGTACCGAAGTGAACCTGATGTTGATTTGGTAAATGAATTTGCAGTCTTGAAATAGAAGGATACATCCTCGTCATCTCGATCTTAAATATTTTCCACAATGCCACTGGTGCACAAACCCAGCGACCGTCAACGTACTTGCTCACCTCATCATAATTAGGGGTAGGGCGAACTTCAAATGACACACAATCGTGTCCCTTGTAGACATACTTATACAAATACTTAATACTCTTAATACTGCTACATATCTCCACATTGATGTGGCAATCATACCTTAAATGTAACCACACGTTGTATGGAACGACCCATCTATTATCCACCACAATGCCACGACCAACTATAATAGTTCTACTATTGTCAATCCGACATCGATAAATGGGATATGAGTCATTCCCTTGAACAATATAGTCTGCAAAAGTCTTAGGATACCCCATACTGCACCCATAATTTTTCATGCATTGTGCATTCGGTTTGAAGTGACCACATGGTCCATGTATCATATGTTTTAGAACTGCATCATATAAAGGGAGATCCGCCTCTTGATTGGGTATCTCAGCTCTAACCAAATAATCATACTCATCTGGTGTATTTAATTTATCTTCCACATCAATAATAACCAACATCTGTACGTGTGGTAGACCTCTCTTCTGAAACTCAAAAATGTGAACGTGCGCAACCATCTTTCCATGGATACCTTTATTGAAGATCTCATCTTTTAAATTTTCATATTTAGCTCAAAATATTCTCGTAAGTAGATCTGGACGATCATGCGGAAGTTGTCCTGGATAAAGTTCATTTTTGATTTCACTACAGTTAGGCTTGCACGTCATTGTTAAAAATACATCTGGTTTTCCGTAGTATTGCACGATTGACATTGCATCTGGATATCTCTGATACATATCCTGAGGGCTTCCAATGAAGGAAGACGGAAGGACAATTCGTCTCCCAATGTTTCCTAAGCAAACAAAATTAAGAAATAATAACATGAAAGACGTTAATCAACAACTACACAAATTACAGCAGTTTAAGAAGCATGAATAAGAAAGTAAATATACCTGCATCATTTTCACCAGTATTTAAGCAATCTTGTAATCCTTGATATAGCTCCACACAAATTTTATTTTGATTCAGGCTAATCCATCTTAGTTTTTGAGTCTCGATCTTGATGTAGTTATCTACGACGTATTGTTGAAGCAGTCGTCCCCTGCGAAGAAGTATTAATGAATTATTCGCGCGTATCTATATTGGGCCACACACTATACGAAATTAGGAAATTAAAAATCTATTACATAAAGCTCTTAATTAATAGTCATGAAATTTATAACCTGAAGCAAGCATCCGTAATCCCTGATCCGTCAAAAATGCTAAATCCCAACCAAAAGTACCCTACGAAAGCAGGATTGGGTACTGTAGTGGATCATAAAAACCTGCGTACTCCTTGACTGTAGTTAAATGCCCACATGTAGAATGGATTTTGAGTCCCTATCGGTGGACTTAGTGAAATCTTCGACTCCCACCAACACTGCAGCTACCTGAGATGCGGTAGGAAGGATGTATTGTCGGTCGTTAGACCGTCGTTCACGAATAAGTAGTTGACATGACTGTAACTGCTGGGGTTGCCCAATTTGTCTAAAGTTTATGACTTATGGGTTGTGTGTATCAAGGATATCTTTGATCTCATTCAATATTTCCATATCGAGTCCATTATTTTCCGCCAAATGGTGTGATGTCTCATGATCGGTGTCGTAGATGAACATTTGTAAAAATCATGGTCTGTCCCCTGGTGTATGAAAAAGAGATCCAATCTTGTGATATATGGCTCCATGTGCTCTGAAAGTGTACAAACCCTGGTTGAAAGCTGGAAATGTTTCGTCAAGTGTAACGCCCATGGATGTGAAAGAGAGTACGTGGTTGTATGCACGTATATTTTTCCTGAAATGGCGCCCTTTTGTGGTCTGATTGGTGTAAAGAGACAACAACTGTGGGGTGACAGGAATGGCAGGTAAAATTACTTTGTCAATTTTACAGCATAAATTTTTTGTTTCTTTGTGGAATAATCGAGCTGCACAGAGAGGGAAAATGGTTGGTTGTGAGAGTCGGAAGACGCAGACGTTGTCGGAGGAACAGTAATTTCTTGCAATATTACGACGTCCTGTCCGCAAAGTGGGCGCATAACTGTCATCTTCAATTTCATTCGGTCGATGTGGAGGTTCTGGATGTGTTGGGTGGACTTCCACGACCGATGTTAAAGTCTACGTTGAGCGTGATTGTCTTCGCCTTGCATTCAGTGCACTCCGTTGTTCTACAGTCAATGACCGTCTCCAATTACTAACACACACTCGGGTTGACTCTCGAGTTTGTTCAGCGGTTGCCGTAAAAGTTGAAGGTCTCCCTCTTTTACATTGGACTGGCCCACCCTGATTTGGCAACGACGACGATGCCTCAGCATGATTTTGGTTGACCATCTCCAAGTGTGTCTGCGATGCGATGTAATTAGCTCAGGAATTATCTGTTCTCTTCCAGACATGTAATCATTTTTTGTGTTTGATGAAATACAACTTGGTTAAAATTAAACTAATTTATTTGCATAGACAGTACACGGCCAAGTTCGACCATACCAGGCCCGCGAGGGAAATTACTAAACTATATTTGTCTTATTTTATACTGACCTCTAACTTAAAAGATAATTTAAAGAGCTTATAGATCTTAGAAACAACTTACTGAAGCAAACAGTCAATTAATTAAAAGTTCCCCTGACTCTCGTTGTGCGGGAATGCTTTGTGCACGGGACTGGACTTAGCAAAAATGTCAACAATTTAATTCATTTTTCACGCACAAACTTTAGCATGCTACACATATTTGATATTTCACACGAAAATGGAAGGAAAGGAAATTTTAGCATATAAGAAGATAAAGTAACAATACATGTTTTGGAAAAAACTGTAGCAAAAATGTGCGTACATTAAGTTTGGTGAGTAGATTCTCGTGGAGATCTATTTCAATGAAAAAACAAATAAAGCACTATGAATAGGAATTTGTATTGCATGCTCGCCACTGCGACCATTCGGCGCAGGCAACAAAATTCGGCTTGGAAGGTGACAATTTGCACGAACGGCTACATTCAGCGGGGGATGAACAAACAAATTAGTAAACAAATACTACAAAAACATTGCATGAATAAAGAAGATTTTCGATTTTATAAAGCTTAAGCATGGGTCTATTATAAAGCCCTGATTTGCCAATGATGATGACTCCCCCGCTTGATGTTGGTCTGCCATCTGTATGTGTTTGAGATACCGTGTAATTAAATTATGATTAAACAATCCTGAATCGTTTTCTCCGCAAAAATTTCAAAAGATGCTTTCCTGCTGGCATAAAAGAGTGTTAAAAGATTTATTTTAATGCTTGAATCGTTATAAATAACCTCTCTGAATAACCTATTCGAATAAATTTTAAAATCAATCTTTTGATCAACTTTAAGCATTTCAAGCATAAATTTGATTAAAATTGCCTGAAAGTGATTAGAGCTGATTTCATAAAAATACTTCTGACGAACTAAAATTATAATTTTTTCTACATTGAGTTTTAACACCCAGGTGTGATTTTGACTTGAATTGATTAATACATTCATTTTGGACTGTCTGCATATAGTTAACACAATGAGTTTTATCAACACTTATATCCCAAAACTTGGTTTAAAACACGTAGCCCAAGGCTTCGTTTGGGGGGACTTATTTTCACCGGTCAAGCGGTTACAACTGCATGAATCGGATCATAATTAAGGTCCGATTAATGCAGTTGTAACCGCTTGATCGGTGAAAATATGTCCCCCCAAACGGAGCCTAAATTTCAAACACTTTCATGAAACAAGTTAACACACAGGTTGAAAAATCAAAACAGGTAAAGCAAGAGTTATGATTATCAAGGGTACCTGGAAGTGATTAGTGTTGATTCCGTAAAAATACTTCTTACGAAGAAAAATTATAACATTTTCTACATTGAGTTTTAACACAGGTATAACACATGCTTTTGGAAAGTCTGCATATAGGTAACACTCTTCTTTTATCAACATGTAACTCTAAAAACATCTTTTAAGAGACAGCCTAAATTTCAAACACTATCAGGAAATAAGTTAATATACGGGTTAAAAAATCGAAACAGGTAAAGTAAGAGTTGTGATTACCACAAACAGAAAAATTTAACTCAAAACTGTTAATCTCTTATGCCTGACTCACCCTAAATAATTAATCTTTTATGCTTGACTCAGAACCGCATACATCTTTTATAACGATAAACTACTTAAAATTTAAAAGATTAAACTTTTATGCTTGAATTGTTAATCTCTTTCATAAAATTTATCAATGAAACTCAATGTGTATTACCACTTTTAAGGTTTCACTTGGATAATCTCTTGCATAATCTTTGATTTTTCAAGAAGAAAAAGTGCAGACTGTTCAAAAAACATACATCTTTTCAGAGCACTTAAAATTTATGAGGAGTTAAAATCTTTTTGAAGTTGAATATATTTATTATCCTGTAGTCGAAAAAGCATATCTTTTCAGAGTAATTAATTTTCAGATTAATTCAAAGTACTTAAAATAAATGATTAATCAACAAAAAAAATACTTGAAAACCTTCTCCGACACACATCAACAAAAAAATTTATGCTCTCCGTCATACAACTTTTATGATTGACGATTCATGCTTCTCTGCATCGTTTTAGCTTAAATGATTCATGTTTTTCTACATCATTTTATCATAAAAAGTATTAAAAGATTGATTAAAATCTTGCATTATAAAAACCTCTTGAATTAATAGATTGCTTCAATAAATAATCTATTGCATTCTAAAAATATGAGGGATTTTGGGGCTAAGCAAAGGACCTAAAAATCAGCTGCAAGTTGGAGGAGTGCTGAGGTTTACGGCCGAGTTTCAGCTTTACAAACCTGAATCAAAAGAAAAAGAAGAAGGCTGTTAGGAGAGAAGCAAAGAGAAAGAGAAAAGAAGAGTGTTGAAGAGTGAACCGTGGGTTGGAGCAGCACCGAGGTTTGCGGCCGAGCACCAATGGAGGAATCGTGTGTTGAGTTGGAAGCAACTGAAAAAGAAAGAAAGACAGAGGAGCCGAGGCTGAGGGAGGATGAACTGTGTATTAGGGTTATAGCCGGATGCGAGGGTAGCGCGTGGAGAGGAGAAAGGAGGGACGCGATGGTAGCGTGCTGGAGGAGAGGAGGACGGCGTGCTTTCGGCGCCAGAGCAGAGAGCATGGCGGGAGTTCTTCTCTGCTGATGAGAGGGAAGGGAGGTGTTTCTATAATATAAATAGCTGCCTTTATGTAATAGCTTGTATCTTTATTATAAGTTTATTAATAGTTAGAGGGAGGGAAGGGAGTGCTTCTCTCCTGTATATAATAATAGCTATCTTGAGGAGTTGCATGGGGAAATGGTACTATAGGATAATAAATATATAAGTTTATTAAATAATAAATAATAGGTGTCTTTATGTAATGATCAAAAAATTCCTTTTTAAGCAGTGTAAGTTTGGAAAGCAGCAATGACTTAGATTAAATGCAAATAAATTTCAGGAATACAATATTATAGTGAGATGTGAATTAGAAGGATCATTAAGAAATTTGATGGTCATAATGTTGTTAAACCGTTCTCTAATATTAGACTGTGAGCAAATCAAGTTCGCAGAATTGCTTCGATTGTGTTGATAGTTGCTCACAGTAAAGTCCTAATATTAAGCTAACACATCACATAAAATAACTTTTGATAGCAGAGAAGACATCACATAAAGCAGAGATCATATCAAGCAAAAAATTCCATTTAGATCGTTCTAATCCTGTCAACTTCGGTTGGACTATCTCCATTTCATTTCATTAAGCTAAAACTTATCAAGCAGAGAACAAATCACATAAAACAACTCCTAATATTAGGCAAACAACATATAAAACATATCTTGATAGCTGCACACAGCAAACTCCTCATTACTCCATATCTTGATCAGCTGTTTTATATGCTTACAGCAAACTCCTCAAAGCAAACTCCTCATTACACAACATTCAGAAAATGACTGGGAGATATTTTATATGTTGTTTTATGTGAGTAACTATCATTACAAAACAGATTGAATGAGGTGTTTTGCTAACAACATATAAAACACTCCTAATATTGGGCTACATGAAAATGAGTGAGAAAAACATTCAGATAAAGACTAAGAAGATGGGTGAATTAGGGCAAGAAATTTTCGCAACTGCTGATTGGGAATGAGATAATTTTGGGGGTATTTCGCTGAATGAGTGATGGAGGTTGAGAATGAGGTAACTTAATACCGTGAGGAGTTTACCGTGAGGAGGTTGTCGAGAATAGGAGTTTGCCGGCAGGAGGAGATGTCGACGAGGAGAAACGTCGAGGGAGTCTGCCGTGAGGAGGTTAAGGCAGAGAAAAAAGGGAAGTTAGGAAGAAGACAAAGCTCTGACTATGAGGAGGTTGCCGAAATGAGGAGACTGCCGACAGCAGGAGATGTTGAGGAGAAGTTCTACTGCTGCAGAGTAGTTCTGTTGTAGAGGAGAGTTGAGGCGGGGCAAGGTAGAAGAGGTAGGGTTATACACTCATCATTCGGCGGGATTTGGCGGGATTCGGCGGGATTCGGCGGGTGGCAGTCGAGGCGGTATGAGAGGCATGCTGGCGCCTGGGGGGAGGAGTTATTTTTTGGCATGTTTTGCAGTGAAGAGGGATATTCATGCTATTGGGAGTTACCGTGCTGTAGGGGATAACATATAATGAGAAAAACTAAAGCTTTGTTAGGACTCTCAGGAGGATTGCCGAAAGCAATGAGGAGAAGTTCTGCCTTTATGTGTTACCTTGACAGGAGGATAACATGATGGCCGGAAGCTTTGACAGGTGGATACCATATTATGTGTTTAGCATGAAAAAAATTAAAGTTGCCGCCTTTATGTAATGACCAAAAAGGCCAATCATATGTGCAGTGTGGAGAAATTTTGTGAGTTGTATTTTTGTATTAAAATGTTACACCATGGGGTTTGAGCTCTTCCCTTATATAATAAAGATATCACCTACTTTAACTCTGCTATAAAAATAAATTAAAGTTTTAAAAATACACTATTCACCCCCTCTAGTATAAAGTAGATCTATCCCTCACTTTCAGGCCCTAACTTATATTTCGGTCGTTCTTGTTCTTATTTCGATTTCTCCCATCTTCTTTAGCCCCGACCTGCGACAAGGAGTGATTTGGAGAGTTTTTCCGGGAAAACCAAGGCAAGTGATGGTTTCTCCCCACTTCCCTCCTCGTCAAATCTTGATGTAATAGCTAATCTTCCTTATTTATTGTTTTTATCATGATTGACTTGCTGATCTGTGGTACTGTTTTGATCTTTTACTTAAGATCCAATTATATTTTTATGTTCATGATTATGCTAATCCTACCTTGCAGAGTTGTTAGTGATTTACTGATGTTGTTGAATTTTTATCTTTTAATCGTCTCTTAACTATCGTGTAGGGCGAGATAGAATTTATTTAAGGTCTCGAATCTTTCCTAAAGGTTGGTCAACCATTTCCAATCTAGCAATGTTAAGTTGAATCAGAAGTGCCAAGTCTTGAGGTTTATTTCATGGTTTTCCTTGTTGCGTGTGTTAGTGAGCGAAACCACCGCCGTAATGTTTGATCCCTTTATTAGTACCTTGTGGTACTCTTACGGGTGTTTGGGCATCTGTGATGAATGGTGGAGTATTTGAGTCACCCTTATAGTTAGATAGATATTTTATCTATGAGGTTGTGTCTGGATGAGTGACCACCTCGCCCGTGTTTTTTTGGGTGGAGTTGACCACATGAGGCTAATAGAGTTATGCAATTCTTCCTAATGATTTAATCATGTTTTACCCCTTATAGTCTTATGCATCTGAGGTACTTTATTATACGTGACGATTCACGTAAGTGTTCCTTTTCACCTTTTGTACCTTATTTTTGTACTTTACTTCAGTACTTTTGGCCTTGGGTTGGTACCCCTTATGACCCGTGCTTACTTTTGTTTAAATTTCTACCATCACTTGTACCTTCTTGCCGAGGTGTTCTGTATTTGGAATGCCTCAGGTTCAAAGCAGCAGCAGGTAGTGGAGCTAGTTTTGGAGTTCCTGTGCAGTAGTGTTGGCTATGGTTTTTACCTCGCTGTTGCGAGGTAGTTTGTTGTTTTAGTTTACTTTACCTGGTTCAGACATACTTTTGAATATGTGGGTTCATGTTAGGTTGTTGACGCCGACAGGGTTGTTGATTCTTTTTGGACACTTAGCTAGCTGTTATTTGTTTTCTTTATGATTGTTTGGATTACTTACTCCCTGTGATATTTTATGCTAGTACTGCATGTTAGATATTTTTAACTTATAAAACCTTATTATTAGTATATCATACATGTTATCCCTTTCAAAACTAATTCACTAATTTTAGGATAGCGTAAAGACTCTTTCCTATACTTATTATAAATCTAGAGTCTTGCATATCATGAGTTGTCCTTCAGGGACCTTTATACACATCAAGGATGTTAAAATCAACCTAATCAAAGTATTCTTCCGCAGCATATAAGTATATTTTTATTCATGGACTAGTTGATCCACCATGCCGAGGGATACGGTGTAACAACCCAATTTTCTCAGCAGGCCAATTTTTGGGTAACACGGCCTGGGACACGAGCGTGTCCCAGGGCATGTCCTGCGTTTGTCGAGTGTCGAGAGGAACAGTCGATGTTTTCGCTCGACGATGTATTGAGAGAAGGCACACGGCCAAGGACACGGGCGTGTCCATGGCCGTGTCGTGTGCTCGACGAATTTTGATCGACGATCGTCGAGTGTCGAGATGTGGTCGTCGAGTGTCGAGAAGTGGGTGAACACGACCAATGACATGGGCGTGTCACGGGCGTGTCCCTTCGGCTCGACGAACTCAGCCCGATGAATTTTGCATTAGGGCGTGTATTAGTGCCGTGTATGGGCACACGGCCTGGGACACGAGCGTGTCACAGGCCGTGTGAGTCTCTGGCGATTTTGGGATTATTTTCGCCGATGAACACGGCCACAAACACGGGCATGTCTGAAGGCATGTTGGGTGACATGGCCCATGACACGGGCGTGTCCCATGGCATGTCACTGGTTTGGATAAGTCGGTTGACCACCGTTTGAGGCACACGGCCTGGGATACGGGCGTGTCACAGGCCGTGTCAGGCAAAATTTAGCTTTTCTGGCAAAATCGTGGTCGTCCATTCCTTCAGCTGGGATCCAATGGATGAATGGCCTCCCTATTTACTTAAGGCCGTGAATGAGAAGAGAAATCTCATTTCTCATATTTGGCTTCTCTTTCTTAATTGCTAGTGAGAGAAAGGGAGAGGAAGAAGGAGGAGGAGGAAAGGGGGCTGATTACCGGGGGTGCTGTGGTTCACCGACAAGAGATCCGAAGACGGCGTTGCGGATGAAAAGTTCTTGTGATTCATTCAAGCTAGCTTGGAGCTCATGGCACCAAAGAGGGCTTCAAGGGTAACGACTTTTCTTCCTAGCCATGTGAAGGCTTCCTTTTGGCATATGTTTATGATTCCCCCACCAAGAGGTGGGTGATGTTGGGAGTCTTTTGGGTGATTCATGAAATCCCCTTTGTTGGCATATAGATCCGGAATTGGAGTACGGAATAGACATGCTGTGTGAAGCCCATTGGGACAGGTTGGTCTCGATTGGTGATGTTGCATTCGAACCGGAGAAGACTCCATGATAAACACGTGGTTTAGGAGTCGACGGGTTGGACCTGTTAAGGGTAGTAGCAGGAAGTACTGGAGTGGTAGTCCAGGAAAATATCCATGTTATGCTTTTGGGTCAGCCCTGTGAATGAGGCACAAGAAGTATTGGTGTGACCAAGAAAGGCCCTTTGTGATGCTTGATGTCGTAGGGTGTCCACCTGTGAACAAAGTAACAGGAAGTACTGGCGTACCCAGGAAAGACCCCTGACCTTTGTGATATTGCGGTGTCCACCTATGAAGCGAGTAACAGGAAGTACTGGTATGCCCAGGAAAGACCCGCTATGTTGTGAATGGGTGTAAAGAAATACCCAGGCTGAATGCCAAGAACAGGATTGGTGAGACCGACCCGCGCCTTTGATTAAGCCATGAGTACGCTGTACTCGGAGAAGGCAAGATGATTTGAGCAACGCGGGTGGAGGATCCGACCTGCGCTATGTCCGTCCGACGTGAGACCAAAAGGTGCGGTCTGTTGGAGTGCATAGCAAGAGTCTTAGGCCTGCACGCCATGACACAATGGGGGGCTACGGGCCATCCCAGTAGAGTAAGACTAGAATTCCGGGTGCACGCCATGGAGTAAATGCTCAACAGAATTACCGTTGGTTTGTGACCCTGATACGGTGGTGGGCATGTGCTTTGCCAGAACACCAAGAATGTGCCCTGAGTGCACGGACCGTTGGGCCGGGTGGAAAACGGTTGTGATGGCATGTGTGCGTGAAAGAACATTTTATGAGATATATTGCCATGCTTGTGATGATATTCCTGCATGGAAGATTACTGCTGCCCCAAGAAAACGGGTAGGGTCGTTATAATTGGGTCAGCTGAACGCTGACCGTTGCTTCTATTTGTCCACCATTGGGTGGATTATCCCTGTACAGGTGTTGGAGAGCCAAGCGGGACACATAAAGGTTGATGTCCCTGCTGCTGTTGCTGATGCTGCTGCTGCTAGCCCTTGAAGGCAATTTGGGAATGTTGTTATGTTTTTCTTGTATTGTGGCCGGCCTCCACGCAAATCTTTTTAGGCCACTGTTTGAAAACCTTGTAAGGCCATAAAGCCATCTTGTGTACTGTTGTAAGACATTCCTATGTGTTATAAAACATGATCTTTTATTTGTTGGACATTCAAGGGAGGAGTTCAAGTTGTAGTATAGGCTTCCGCTAGAATGATTTGTGATAGGTGCGATGTGCTACTCTGGTATCATCCCGTACCTTCACCGCCTGTTTTGTGATATATACTGTAGGGCCCCGGCCGAACCTTCTAGAATATACCATATGAATGGATGAGGATGTTACATTTTTGGTATCTTGTGCAAACCAAAGTCTATGAATGAACTCCTGAATGTCCATGATAGGAATGCAAAGTTGTGTGTTTGAGGAACCTGCATGTTCTTATTTTGTGTTGTTTGCTTGGGTACGACCGCTAATGTGTGTGTCTTGTCCACCTTTAGGTGACACGGCATGGAGCTGGGCCGTCTGAGCCCCAGCGTTCTGATGAAAGTACGGCACCAGCCGCGGTCCCTACATGTCCACCGTCTGCAGAACATGTGTGTTTAGTTGCCGAGGCTTTATGTACCATGATGCAAGGCCGGCCACTTGGGCAGGACCAACCGGCTGTGAGGCCAGAACAGGTGGCATCAAGGCCTAAACCTGTGGAGGATGTGGCTCCTCGAGCGGCTGAGAAGCAGCTAACGCGGTTTATGAGTTTCCATCCACCTACGTTCTCAGGAGTGGGAACTCCGACGGAGGCTGAGGATTGGTTATCGCGCATCAAGCGAGTCATGACGGTGATTGGAATGACAGAGCATCAGAAAGTCACCTTAGCTACCTTCTTGCTTGAAGGAGAAGCTAGATTGTGGTGGGATGAGATGGAGTTGCATCACTTGGCAGGTTATCCTTTAACCCAAGTATCGATGGATGAATTCTCCCGACTCTTCCTTGCGAAGCACCTTCCTGCGGCTCAACAGATAGCCATGGAAAACGAATTCCAAAGGTTGACCCAAGGTGATGGCAGTGTTGACGCATACCTGCATGAATTTACTTGCTTGGGGCAGTATGCGGGTTCTATATTTGCTGATGAGCAGGAGAAGACCAATCGGTTCTATGAAGGACTGAGGGATGAGTTGAGGTTCCTGGTTTTGAGTTCTGTGAACCAAGGTTTCCAAGCGTTGGTTGACACTGCGAGCACGCTGGAAAAGGATATGAAGAGGGTGCAGGGGAAGAGAGCTTTGGCTGTGACGCAACCGGAGTGGAAGGCGCCCCGATCTGGGAAACCATTTTATAAGAAAAGATGGGGTAAGAAGTCCAAGACAGGTGGACAAGCTCCTTCATCAGTTGCAACGGGAGAAACATCGGGGGCTACCTCAAAGCCAGATACTCGTATCTGCTATAATTATGGCCGGATGGGGCATATTGCGCGAGATTGTCGGATGCCGCCAAAGAGTGAAAAGAAGGCGGGAGCATCTTATGCGGAAAAAGGAAAGGTGGTGGTGGATTCCTCTGCCTCGCAGGCGCAACCCCGGGTCTACAATCTTTGCCTGCAGGAGGCCATCAAGCAGAGTGACATCGTCACAGGTATGAGTTTAGTTTTGCATTTTCTATTGTTTGTATGGTTTGCTTAGTACATCTATGTTTGCGGTTTGTGTGTGTGACATGATTGTCACAGGCTTTGTGATGATTCGGGACACGCTGGCGCGAGCACTGTTTGATACGGGTGCGCCGCATTCTTTTCTGTCTAGTGAATTTATAGATCCGGAATTGGAGTACGAAATAGGCATGTTGTGTGAAGCCCATCTGGACAGGTTGGTCTGGATTGGTGATGTTGCATACGAACCGGAGAAGACTTTGTGATAAACACGTGGTTTAGGAGTCGACGGGTTGGACCTGTGAAGGGTAGTAGCAGGAAGTACTGGAGTGGTAGTCCAGGAAAATATCCGTGTTATGCTTTTGGGTCAGCCCTGTGAATGAGGCACATGAAGTACTGGTGTGACCAAGAAAAGGCTCTGTGTGATGCTTGATGTCATAGGGTGTCCACCTATGAAGAGAGTAATAGGAAGTACTGGCATATACAGGAAAGACCCCTGACCTTTGTGATATTGCGGTGTCCACCTGTGAAGCGAGTAACAGGAAGTACTGGTATGCCCAGGAAAGACCCGCTGTGTTGTGAATGGGTGTAAAGAAATACCCAGGCTGAATGCCAAGAACAGGATTGGTGAGACCGACCCGTGCCTTTGATTAAGCCATGAGTATGCTGTACTCAGAGAAGGCAAGGCGATTTGAGCAATGGGGGTGGAGGATCCGACCTGCGCTATGTCCGTCCGGCGTGAGACCAAAAGGTGTGGTCTATTGGAGCGCATAGTAAGAGTCTTAGGCCTGCGCACCATGACACAATGGCGGGCTACGGGCAATCCCGTGGAGTAAGACTAGAACTCCGGATGCACGCCATGGAATAAATGCTCAAGAGAATTACCGTTGGGTTGTGACCCTGATACGGTGGTGGGCAAGTGCTTTGCCAGAACACCAAGAATGTGCCCTGAGTGCACAGACCGTTGGGCCGGGTGGTGAACGGTTGTGATGGCATGTGTGCGTGAAAGCACATTTTATGAGATATATTTCCATGCTTGTGAAGATATGCCTGTAGGGAAGATTACTGCTGCCCCGAGAATAGGGGTATGGTCGTTATAATTGGGTCAGCTGAATGCTGACCGTTGCTTCTGTTTGTCCACCGTTGGGTGGATTGTCCCTATACAAGTGCTGGAGAGCCAAGCAGGACGCATAAAGGTTGATCTCCCTGCTGCTGTTGCTGCTGCTGCTGCTAGCCCTCGAAGGCTATTTGGGAATGTTGTTTTGTTTTTCTTGTATTGTGGCCGGCCTGTGCGCCAATCTTTTTAGGCTACTGTTTGAAAACCTTGTAAGGCCATAAGGCCATCTTGTGTACTGTTGTAATACATTCCTATGTGTTATAAACCATGGGGTTTTATTTGTTGGACATTCAAGGGAGGAGTTCAAGTTGTAGTAAAGGCTTCCGCTAGAATGATTTGTGATAGGTGCGATGCGCTACTCTGGTATCATCCCGTACCTTCACCGCCTATTTTGTGATATATACTGTAGGGCCCCGACCGGACCTTCTAGAATATACCATATGAACGGATGGGGTTGTTACATACGGCTAACTGCTTAACATAAAACTGGATTTCTCATAACTAACGTATAAAATTTCTAAAGAAGTGTTTAGTTGAGGTCTCTCCTGAGCGTTTGCAGTTATCTCCTGCTGACGTGGCATCATGACTCGTGTTTTCCCCTTACTCTGATATACCCTTTAATGTAGAGAAAATTCGAGTTGTGATATGTGTTATGATTGGTATTTTCCTGCACGTCTGCATATATCCCCTGTACGGAGTGGTATCACGACACATTTTTTATCTTACTCTTATACACTTTTAAATTCGGAGAAAATGCGGGTTATGATAGTTGGTATTAGAGGGATAGGTTGTTTGTTAATTGGACGAACGACTATCATTGGTTAGTGTTAGTTGTCCAGTTCTATTGCATACACACATTGATGTGTCATTAGTAAGTCTTGGTTGAAGCATGAATACTACACTAATAAGCATGACTGGAAGTATACGTGACATATTGTGTAGTTTGTGATGCATAATACGTGTTTTTATATGGATCCTCATAGAAGGAAACATGTGACAGTTTTGTAGTATGCGATGCAAAACAATCATCACATGAATGCACATTAGAATTTTCTTTTTGTTGCATGCAATATTATTTAGTATGAGATGCATAATATTTCATATATACTCTGCTCAAAACATGCATTAAGGCCTTTTTAGAATGCAGAATGCATAGTGCGGCATACATGGCAAAACATAGCATTAGCACACGTGCCAAGCTAAATACTTACATGATGACATATGTACACACATGATTTTTGAGTCAACGAGGAATAAGAATTCATGTACTTATGGTTTAGGAACATGAGTCAATAGGATGATGGTATATCATTTTAAGTTTAGGCATGACATTATTAATGAAAATCCCAGAGCAAGTTTGCAGCATGAGCAAGTATTTAAGCATGTATTTGTTTGAACTAGTTGTTTGGCTCTAGCGGTTAAGCTAGGTTTTTAATAGTTGTTGTTGTTGTTTGTTTAGTATGACACCCAAGCTTGTGATGAGGTCGACTTACCAGTCTGAGGGCAAGTCATATGGAGCTCAGAGTGAGACTGTGATAGAAGGATTGCAACAGAGCGATGAGGCTCTATCGAGACAAATGGTGGAGATGCAATCGCAGATCCAAGGCTTGTTGACTGTTGTGTCAGATCAGCTGCTTAAACTGCAGGACCCTACTATGGTTTAAGACATTCCTGTTCCTCCTGCTCCTCTGGTGCCCCAGCTGTATTACCCCAAGAGTTTAATATTATCTCACATTTACAGTGATTAGGACGTCCTACCTATGACGATAGAGCGGACTTCATGGCCTTGGATGATTGGAATAAAGCAATCGAGTAGATGTTCTCATACTCAGGGGTTTATGTTGACCCGAGAGTGATGATCGCTGCATACTAGCAGAAGGGTTTGACAAAGTGCTGGTGGTTGAGATAGGAGGAAAATCTCAAGGATGGATGTTCCTGGGAATCCTTCAAGAAGTTGTTGCTGAAGAAGTTTCTGTCATCATTCGAGCGAGACCGATTGATGAATAATTTTTTGCATATGAAGCAGAGGAAACTCACAGCCACAGTGGAGTTCAATAAGTTAAGCCGGTTTGCCCTAAGCTTAGTATCCTCTGAAGCAAATAGAGTTAAGTATTTTTTGGGTGGTCATAGGAGTGACATCCAGTAACTGGCTTGTGCTTATGGATCTGAGAGCTATACTGAGATAGTAGATGTTGCTCTTAAGGTTGAGGCTATTGAAAATGTTAAGAATCGTTTCCAGTAGATGAAGAAAGATAAGAGGAAGGCTGATGAGAGTAAGAGCTCGCGAGATTCTGGTTCTGCTTCCAGGAAAAGAAGTAAAGAAGTGCGCAGTTTTTGTGGTTGGTCAGGCCATCAATTCGAGAGATGTTATAAGAGGATAGGAGCTCATAAGCAGGAGCAAGTGAATGCGATCCATGGTGCTCTAAGGCAGATTTGGTTTGATATTCGTGCAAATGGAAGGGGCATGATGCTGCCCACTATTGGCGAAGGGAAAGGGACTGCATCTAGTGCGGACAAAAAGGTCATTTCAAGTCGAAGTGCCTGTATTCTTAGCCCAAGATACAGCCGGTTTGACTTCAGGCATTGCCGCCACCGCAGCACTTGGAAAAAGGGAATGACAAGCTGAATGTTGTGTCTTTGGAGGAAGCTCAGACTTATACCAAAGTAATTTCATGTTAGATCATAACCTAGTTCTAGCTTTTAGTTCGTAGCGATAGTTTCAACGTTCATTCCCTAAGTTGTGTATGTGCTTTTATAGGAAAGTTTAGGGTAAAGAACCGCTGGGCATGCGTTCTTTTCGATTCTGGTGCTACCCACTCTTTCGTGGATAGGACCTTTGTAGTGCGTCACCATTTGACCCTCAATCTTGTTGGCGATGTGTTTGGTGTCAAGTTTCACTCTGGCAATTCAGTGATGTCGGATCAAGGCATTCAGTGTTGTCCGATTCTGTTAGGTGATGTTCCATCTGTTGCTGATCTGAAGGTGATAAACTTGGTAGATTTCGATGTGATCTTGGTCATGAACTGGTTGTACAGGTATGATGCAGTCATCCAATGCAATGTAAATCATTTGGACTTCAAGATGGACAACGGTCAACCTAGGAGTGTTTATAGTTTTCCGCACCAGTTTTCTCCTATCATTTTCATGGCATGTGCTCGAAAGCTTTTAGATTCCAGATGTTTGCCTGCTTGGCTTCAGTGTTGGAGACCAGTGGTAGTTTGCCACGTGTATAGGAGATTCCTGTATTGTACGAGTTTCCAGATATGTTTCCTGAAAATCTTCCTGCTCTTCCACCTGAGAGGGATGCGGAGTTTGTCATAAATTTGAATCTGAGTACCTTTCCATTACTAAGGCACCATACCGTATAGCCCCATGTGAGATGGAGGAGTTGCGTATCTAGCAAGATGAGTTGCTACAGAATAGATTCATTAGACCAAGTTCTTCATCGTGGGGTCCTCCTATGCTGTTCGTGAAGAAAAAGGATGAATCGATAAGTATGTGCATTGATTACAGAGAATTGAATAAGGTAACTATTAAGAAGATCTATCCCTTACCTAGAATAGATGACTTGTTTGATCAGTTATGTGGTAGTACTGCGTTTCGAATATTAACCTTTGTTCATGCTACCATCACTTGAGGATTCGTGAGACGGATATTCCAAAAACTGTTTTCCATTCACGACATAGACATTTTGATTTTTTGGTAATGTCCTTTGGTTTGACCAATACACCCTCTACCTTCATGGACATGATGAACAAAGTGTTTAATGATTTCCTAGACCATTTTGTGGTCGTATTTGTAGATGATGTTTTTGTTTATTCCCACAGTGCTGAGGAGCATGCCCAACACTTGTGTTTGGTTTTGTCTGCCTTGAGAGAGCAAAAGTTGTTTGATAAGTTAAGCAAATATGAATTTTGGCTACCTCAGGTCTCCTTTCTCGTTCGTGTGGTTAATAAGGATGGAATTTCTACGGTCCCTGGGAAGATAGCCTCTTTAATGGATTGGAACGGACCTACCACACTGAAAAAGATAAGAAGTTTACTAGAGTTGGCAGGATATTATAGGAGGTTTGTGGTGGGTTTCTCTACGTTGTCTGTGTCGCTGACTAAGCTTACGCAAAAGAACGTAGCTTTTATTTGGAGAGATAAGTGTGACGAGGCTTTTCAGGAATTGAAGAGTAGATTGTGCACTGCCCCAGTTTTGTCCTTACCTACCAAAGGACCGGATTGTGTTGTGTATATGGACGCATCGCACATTGGACTTGGGTGCGAGTTGATGCAATAGGGCAAAGTGATTCCGTATGGGTCGAGATAGTTGAAGATACATGAGAGGAATTACCCTATGCATGATTTGGAATTTGCGGGTGTGATTTATGCCTTGAAGTTATGGAGAAATCTATTATATGACGCTCTATGTAATATTTATATGGATCATAAGAGTTTGAAGTACGTCTTCACTAAGAAGGAGTTGAATTTGCGGTAGCAGAGATGGCTTGAATATGTCACGGATTATGATGTTGAGATCCAATACCATCTGGGCAAAGCTAATGTGGTAGCCGATGCCATGAGTAGGAAGACAACAAACATTTTTAACCTTTTTGTGGATTTGCTGGTAGAGGAATTTCTCTTGATGGATTTATCGGTTAGGAGTAGTGACTCGCCCAGCAGTTTGGAAGTAATAGAGTCTTCATAGATTACACTTACAAGGCTACATGAAAACGATGATCCTGATTTGGTGCACCTTTATAATAGAAATGAGAAAGGGGAATTACAAGACTTTTCGATCGATGATGCGGGTACCTTGAAGTACTGCGGCAGATTTTGCATCCCCGCTGTTGATGACATTCTACTTAAGTTGTGTAGTGAGGCACATGGTTGCAGTATTACCCACCACCCTGGCTCTACTAAAATGTATAAGGATCTGAAGCAGACTGTTTGGTGTGTTGGTATGAAGGGTGATATAGCTATGTTTGTATCCGAATGTTTTAATTTCAAGCGAGTTAAGGCCTATCATGAAAATCCTGGAGGCAAGTGATGCCTTTAGAAATTCCAAGTTTTAAGTGGGAGTGTATTTTGATCGATTTTATAACTGGATTGCCGAGATCTCCCTGAGGACAATATTCAATTTGAGTTATAGTGGACAGACTAACGATGTGTACTCACTTCGTGTAGTTTAAGATCGATTACTCTATGAAGAAGATTACAAACTTATATTTGCATGAGGTCATTAGATTATATGGAGTGTCGGTGAGCATTATGATAGATCGAGACTCCAGGTTTACGTCTCACATTTGGAAAAGTTTATAGGAAGGGTTGGGTACTGATTTGAGGTATTCCATCGCCTATCATCTGCCGACTAATGGTCAAACTGAGAGAGTAAATCAGATCGTGGAGGATATGATCACATGTTATATTTTGGACCATGGAGGAGCGTGGGTTAAGCATTTGAGATTGATGGAATTTGCATACAATAACAGTTTTCAAGTGAGTTTGCAGATGGCTCTGTTTAAGGCTTTGTATAGGAGACATTGCAGAACTTCCTTGTTTTTGACTGAGGTTGGTGAGAGACCGTTGTTGGGTCCAGAGGCCTTGGAAGAAATGGATATATCTGTTAGGCATATTTGAGAGAAGCTTCGTATAGCCTAGCAGCATTATGAAAAGAACGCTAATCGTCGAAGGAGTGATGTGGAGATTGTTGTCGGGGACATGTTTTTTCTTAAGATTTCCCCGATGTCTGGATTTAAGATGTTTGGTAAGAACCATAAGTTGGATCCTAGGTATATGAGTCCTTTTAAGATTGTTGAGTGTATTGGAATGTCTGCTTATAGGCTGGACTTGCCAGTAAGTTTTCTAGGTGTGCACGATGTCTTTCACGTGAGCCTTTTGCGGAAGTCCGTGCTTAGCGACCGACAAATTCTTGATGATGTGCCCCAATTGGAGTCTACCCTTTCCTATGTGGAAGTGTCTGTTCGTGCTTTGGATACCCAAGATCGGGTATTGTGAACGAAGACAATACCCATGTTAAATGTTTTGTAGAGAAACCAAGGCCTAGATAGCGTGACTTGGGAATTGGAGTCAGCTATGAGGGAGGCTCATCCTCATCTGTTCTCTTGTTATTTTGGTAAGGGTTTTCTTCGTTAGCCTTTGATTACTTGTCTTCTATTTTGGATTTGATCCTTTTTATGTCAAGTTTGAAGGCGAAACTTATTATTTTTTGGGGGGATGGGGGTGGGGGGCTCTAACGCCCCTGATTTTTTCGGTGTTTATTGTAATTACAATTGTAGCATATTTTTGACATCAGGGAATTACGTTGACGCATAGTTAACGTGTGTCGTATGTTGGAGCATGGGTTTGCTCAGTGGGTTTTCCTTTGAGTTTGGTTTGAGCTTGGTTGTGCACCTTCCTTCGCGAGCTGGGTCTGTTTTGGTCACTCGGTTGAGCTTTTTTAAGGATGTGGTGGCGTTTTATCTTCGGGTGATATTTTACCCGAGTTTTATTTGTCGGATTTTGATTTCGACTTTGTCATTGGATTCGTTGTGTCGGAATTTAGCTATGGTATGATTTTCGTAAAATTCAGAGTTGTTTCAACTTTCGGGTCATTTGGACATTTATTGTGTAATTAATAGATTAAAATATTCTGATATCGATTAATATAAATATATAGAACATCGCGTCGAAACCCTATTCATCTTCTTCCCTACCCGAGCCGTCATCTTTTTTGCGAAAGAGGAGTTCGACATCCCGCGAGCTGTCGGCCGATGATTTCTAGCGATTTGGTGGTCGGTTTTGTCAATTGATTAGAGATTTGGAAAGCTCTCGCTGAGATCCATGCGTTCCTGGTAAAATTTCCCCGTTTCTCCGATATTTGTGTGTTAGGGTTTGTGGTTTGACCTCCTTTTCCCCCAAAAGTTTCAGGATTTGTGGCTTAGAACTTCTTGCGGCAGATTCTTGTCGAGGAACGTTCAGAGAAGAGGATCTTCACAGTTTTGAGGCAAGTGGTGATCTTTGTCTTACAAATGTTTTTTTACTTTCATTTTGTTCATTTCCTCTCTTTAGAAAGTAGTAATAGTGTATGGTTTAATCTTTAAAGAATCCTTAGAGTAGCAAAAAGTTTGGGCTGGAATCCGTCGAGTGTAGGTATAATAACCTAAGGCAATTTTGCGGGAAATATGTTAGTTTCAGCTAAGGTAAATTCGGCGAGTATAGGTGGAAATTATCCGAGTGGAATTCATCGAAAAAGGGGGTTTATAATCTAAGTCAAATCGTCGAAAATCAGTATTAGCCTAAGTTAAATTCGTCGAGTATCCGATGAAAATTCGTCGGATAATGCTTGACATTGAGTTAAGTCAAATTCATCGAGTATTCTCGACAAATTCGTCGAATATCAGTCTCGACGTTGACTGTTTCTATCTACGCTTAGTAAAAAGTGTCGAGTCCATGAAGTATAAACTTTGGTGTGGAGTGACCTTTGGGTCTAAGTCAAATTCGTCGAGTAATATTGACGAATTCGTTGAGTATCGCTGGCTTGGCATTGCGTGCACTGAATGCACTCAACGCGGTGTTGAGTGAAGCTGTATTCGTTGAGTTATTTGTCTTGGATTTGAGTGCATTGAAGGCACTCAACACGGCGTCAAGTTGACTCACCGCTTTTTCCGTGGACTTGTGAAATTTTGTCGATTCGTCGTATATTGCTTGTAGCCTAGTTTTGCTATGTAATAATCATCGAGTTTCTACTGAATTCATCGAGTATACTCAACGAATCAGTGTAGACTTGGTTAGTTTTCTGTGAATTAAGTCTAATTCATCGGGTATGGGCCTTAGGGTGATTTCGGTGTTTTTCTTCCATATTTCATTGAGGTAAGCCAACGTTGGTTGAGATTTTATTTGTTTTATGGATGTTTGAGCCTTTAGTGCCCTGTTTTATACATCTTTACCCTATGCGGGTTTGTGACTGTTGGTGTGTTAGGCAGGTACCTTGCACCTTAGGTGCTGGTTTTTCCCCTGTTTTTGGTGTGTCCAGGTATAAGACCACCTTTCCTTGGGCCCTTGTGAAGTTTTGTTATTGGTTTGTTGGGTTGGTCCCTTCCACCATAAGTGCCGGACTTTGTTGATGTTTTTGTAAAGTTTTTGCTATTGCTGTGTTGGGTAGGTCCCTTCCACCGCTTGTGCCAGACTTGGCCAATGTTTTGCTCTCCAAATGATGAATTAACCAACTTTTTTTTATGCACAAACTTATGCACATGTCATTAAATCTTTGATCTTTATCGCACTTGGTGCTATTTGGGATATTCTACCATTGTGAGTTCTTTCTCCCCATTTTCCTTGTAATTAAGTGTTGATGTTTCCTTATAGTTATCTTGTCATGTGTTGGTAACACATTGACTATTTGTTTTCGTCAATTGTTTAATTCTATTGCCACTTGCAAATTTCTTACTGAGGTGTTTTTTCTTTGATTGCCTCAGGTTCAGGTTTGTAGCCGGTGGAGCGACATTGTTGCATGATAGCTTGTAGACTGCAGTTGTTGCAGTGGGTTTCCTCACCGTTGTGAGGTAGTTTGTTGTTTTCATTTTTTAGTTCAGACATGCATACTTTTAGTGGGTTAGTGTCTGGTTATTGATGCCCTCTAGTAGTTTTCTTTTATAATATTGAATACTTTGTTAGTTGCTAGTTTGCCCATTTTTTGGTTGGTTGTACTTGCTCTCTGGGAAGGTTTTTATGCAAGTTTGCATGTTAGATATTTTAAATTATAAAAAATAATATCATGCTCACCTCGTTCATGTCATAATTCAAAGCTAAAGTCACCATATTTTAACTAACATAAAAGATTTTTTCCTTATGATAAATTTAGAGTATTGCATACCATTAGTAGTCCTTTGGGGATGTTTACACTCATGTATGATGTTAATCAATTGAAAAAACTATTTTTCGCAATGTCTATGTATATTTTCAATTGTCGACTAGTTGATCCACTGAGCCGAGGGATACAGTCATCCTAAATTACTTAAAACATGATTTTCTCACATCATAACTTAGTATTTTTATAAACTGTGTTAGTACTGGTGTTTGCTTGAATGTATGCAGATATTCCCTGCATGGCGTGGCATCACGATAAGTGTTTTCTCTTACTATGATACACATTTAAATTCAGAGAAAATGCGGGTTGTGATAGAAAATGTTTGTGCAGTGAGCATCATGTTCTTACCTCGGTGCCCCAGTTGCGACCAGATCTTTCTTATGTTGAAGAACCAGTACGTATCTTGGAGACGCAAGATCAAGTGTTGAGGAGAAATATAATTCCCTTGGGGAAAGTTCTTTGGCAAAATCAGGATGTCAGGGGTGAAACCTGGGAATTGGAGTATGTTATGAAAGAATCTCATACTCACCTGTTCTCCTCGTTTTCTCTGGTAAGAGTTTTATTTAGCAAAGTTAGTTATCTTGCTTTTTCTCCGAGGTTCGAGTTATGTTCTTAATTTTGGGATAAAAATCCTTTTAGGAGAGGTGACTGTAATGCCCCTGATGTTGAAACCGGAAACCGGCCTCTTGTGGAGTTCGACCCTTGGGGAAGGGGTGGTCTCGCGCCTACTTTGCTCCTTGAAGACCCTGTCCATCATTTTTTGGTAGGTGACCCCGGCGTTCTTCAGCCCAAATGGCATCATCTTGTAGCAGTAGCAGCCGTCCCCTGTGATGAATGAGACATCCTTGATGTCCGGGGGGTGCATCCTGATTTGGTGGTAACCTGAAAAGGCATCTAAAAAACTCATTACAGAAAAGCCGACGGCTGAGTCAACCAGCGCGTCGATCCGAGGCAAAGGATAACAGTCCTTAGGACAAGCTTTATTAAGAAGAGAAAAATCGATACACAATCGCCAGCGGCCGTCTCCTTTTTTGACCATCACAACGTTGGAGACCCAGCCGGGGTACTGGATTTCGGACACGAAGCCAGCCTTGAGAAGCTTCGCCACCTCCTCCCTGATGGGTTCTGCCAGCTTGTCTGCCGTGGACCTCTTTTTCTGTTGGACGGGGCGCGTCCCCGGGTCCAAGTTGAGGCGGTGGCAAGCCACATCCGCGTCAACCCCCGGCATCTCCGCGGCTCTCCAGGCGAAGATGTCCACGTTCTTTTGGATGCACTCCAGTATCCTGCCCTGGTCCTCCGGGGTCAGCCCCCCGCTGACGCGAACCTTCTCCATCCTTCCTCCCCGGGTGAACACCTCCAGCTCCACCACTTCTTCTGCGGCCTCCAGCCCGGATCGCTCTCCCCATCCTTCGGCGTCCCCTTCTTTCAGATCGGGGACCTCTACCTCCGTCTCTCCTTCCATGGCCCTTACTTCGGCCACCTCTTCCAAATCTCCTCCTTCCGCCTTCCCTGCGCAGCCCTTCACTCCCTGCTCCTCCCCTCCTGCTCCCTGCTCGTCCTCCTCCATCCTCCGCCCCATCTCCTTGGCTCCCTCCTGCCAGGAGATGGTGTTCACCGCAGTGACATAGCACTCCAGTGCCACCTTTGGGTCCCCCATAACCCTGACCTGCACCCCATCCATGTTGAACTTCAAGCACTGGTGGAATGATGAGGGGACGCAGCGGAAGGCGCTGATCAGGGGCCTCCCGAAGATTGCGTTGTAGCTGCTGGGGGCATCCACAATGACGAACTTGCAGTTTCGGGACTGCCCCCCCAGGGTGACATGGAGGCCGACTCCTCCCTCTACCTCCTTCCTTTCTCCTGAGAACCCGAACAAGGGCCCGTCCGAGGCCAGCACCCTCTTAGCTTCCACCTGCATCGCGTCAAACGCCTTCTTGAAGACGACGTTCACGGAGCTCCCATTGTCCACGAGGATCCGAGAGACGGTGAAGTTCTCGATGGCGGCCTTGATGACCAGCGCATCACAGAACAGATCCTCGTGGTCCGGCATATCACTTCTGGAGAAGGTGATCCTCTCCTCCGGGGGCGGGGTTTGGGATGTAGAGGCGACGCTCCGCCGATACATGGTGTGGAGGCTTGCCTTGCGGGAAACCTCAATCCCCACTCCCCCGTGGATCACCCCGATCCCTCCTCGGGTTCCCACATCCACCCGGTCTTCGCAGCGATCCTCCTCCGCCCGAGGCAGGACCTCCTCGATCCTCACTTCCTGCCGCGCCTCCTCCTACTGCTGCTGCCTCCCCTTGTTCCCTCTCATTTCCAGGAACTCCGGGCACGTGGCTGTTGCGTGCCCCTCTTCTTGATGGAAGTCGCAGTAGGGCAGCTCCACCCTGAACTCCCTTCTCCTCCTTCTCATGATCCCCCTCCTGGCTCCCAGAGCTATGGCCATGGCCTCCTCCTGATCGGGGAGCCGGGGCCTCTGACCTTGCCTCCAGCCCGGTGGGTGAAACTGGTCTTGTCTTCCCTAATAGTGACCCCTTCCGAAGTTCCCCCTCTGTGGCCCCTGCCCCTGCCACTCAGGCCTCCAGCCCAGCCGACGGTCGGGCTCCTGGTGCCCCCACCTCGGCGGCTGCTGCCATTGGGGCTGCCTCTGCTCCCTCTGCTCCCTTTGCCTAAGCTCCCCCCTTCTCTCTTCCTGTCCTCTTCCTCCCTTCGACTCTTTTTCCTCCTCAGTCGCCCACCTGGCCAACTTCCTTGCAAATTCCGGGTTCGACGCCTCCCCGTCGACCTCTCTCGCCGCCCTCTCCATCAGCTCCTCGTAGGAGAGAGGGGGAATCCTCTTCAGCTCCATGCGGAAGAAACCCTGCTGCAGGCCCAGGGTGAAGGCCATCATCAGACTGTGGCCCGGCATCTCCTGGACCTGGGTGACCTCCTCCTGGAACCGATCCACATAGCTCCCCAACGTCTCATTCACCCCCTGCTTTATGTGGAACAGGGACTCAGACTCCTTCTTCCTCTTCTTTGAGGTAGTGAATCTCAACATGAACCCTCGGCGTAGGTCCTCGAAGCAATAGATGGAACTGGCCGGCAGCTGGTGGAACCACTCCCTTGCCTTCTCTCGGAGCGTGATGGCGAAGAGACGGCACTTGAATCCGTCCGACATCTGACGGATGGATACCACGTCCTCGAACCATTGGACATGCTGAACCGGGTCTCCTTTTCCGGTGTAGTAGGACATCTCGGGCTCCCTGAACCCTTCTGGTACTGGTGCTGAGGAGACCAGCTCGCTGAATGGGCTGCTTCCAACCGCCGGGCGAGCCGGCGAGTCCCGCGAGCCCAACTCGCCGAATCGGCCTCGGCCTGCCGAACCGGGGAAGAGCTCGCGCCCCGAGATCTCGCTCCCCGGACTTCCTCGGCCACTTCCTTTCCAGCTCGCAGGCCAGGGGCGTCCTCGCCCAGAGAGGGGGCGACCGCGATCTGGGCTGCCGGAGTCGAACACTCGGCCCGCACGCCGAGTGCGATCTTGACGAGGTCCAGCACCTCGTTCCTGAAGTCTTCGAACATCCCTACTGTCGCGAGAGGCGGGGGGGGGGGGGGGGGGGGGGGCGGCGAGTTCTGCCTGTCAGATCCTTGTCCTCCCGTCATTGAGCTCGCCGAAGCTTTTCTGCACTGACCACTCTCCACGCTCACCGCACCAAGATGTTGAAACCGGAAACCAGCCTCTTGTGGAGTTCGACCCTTGGGGAAGGGGTGGTATCGCGCCTACTTTGCTCCTGCAAGAAAAACAACGAAAGAGACAAGAAAGAACAGACCCAAGGGCTCGGCAGGGAGGTCCCACCACAAACCCGGAAGATCTCTGAGTGCTTCCCCTCCTTAGCCAAGAGCCGAGCTAAGGTACCCTCAGAGAACACTAAAAATGAGAGTAAGGAAGCACTGGAAGCGTCCCCTCTGAGGTACCCCTTGGGTCTTATTTATAGATTTTCAGAATCTGAACTGCCTATAACCAAAAGAACTGACCTGGAAATACCAAAAAGCCCCTGGTTGGGCCTGCCAACAGCCAAACTCCGCTGTTCTGAATAGCTATGCGCAGTCCAACCTGGTCTGCCAACAGCGGGGCTCTGCTGTTCTGAGTAGCTACTCGCACCCCTGGGGGTCAGCTCGCCTCCAGTTTCCCCCACAGGAGGCGGGCGCGGCCTGGCCTCGCGGCTCGCCCATCCTCCCTGGGCGAGCGCGAGACGGTATGGGCGAGCTGTCCGTCTTCTGCCGGGCGGACCGGCAGCCAGGTCGCGTGTGGGTTGGGGTTGGTTCGCCCGCGCTGGTCTGCTTTGGCCGAGGATTCCTTGCGCGACCTGCTCGCTCGCCTGCCGGCTCGCTCGCCTGAAATGGGCGGGAGCGAGCCAGCCCTTCTGCCGCTCTGCTCAACCTTTCTGGCGGGACCCGCTCGCCGGACACGGGGTTGTACACCTGAATTTTCAATAATTAATTTAATCGCTTAAATTGCATAATAGTGATGTAAGGGCATTACATTTGTTCAAGTGTTACGTTGCTGTTGAAACTGAAAACTCGGTCTATGTGGAGTTCACCCCTGGGGTAGGGGTGATCACACACCTACTTCTCTCTCGCGAGCAAAACAACTGAGGGAATAGAGCACACGACAGACCTGGAATTCCCTTGGGGATGTCCCACCACACACCTGGAAGATATTAGAGCGCTTCCCCACCCGAGCCAAATGTCGAGCTATGGATACCTCAGAAAGCGTAAGAAGACTGGAGCACAAGTAAGCATCCCCTCTGAGGTACCCCCTTGTGTCTATTTATAGATTTCTGAAAACGGCCTGCAAATAGCCAACATCCGCTATTCCGAACAGCTATGTGCAGCCCAACTGGGCCTGCCAATAGCGTAACTCCGCAGTTCTGGAAAGCTATTTGCATGTCATACAAGGGCATCCAGGTATTTTTGCCTCTGGGCCACACTGGGTGAGTGCCGAGGAAAAGGGGATCAACTCACCCATCTATCGGGCAGATGCGGCCTGGCTCCCGCATCATGCCTTGTATCTCTAGGCCAGCGCAAGCCGGGCCGCCATGGCTCGTCTACCTTATATGGAGGCGGGCCGATGACAAGGTCGCCTAGGCATGCATGGGTTGGATATGATTGCTCACATGACTTGCTCGTCTAGCCTTAGCGAGAGTGAGCCATCCATCTGGATTTCCCCACCTACTTCTAATGCGGGCCGGTCGCCCTAGCTCGCCCACTGAGCCTAGTGGATCGACTCGGCGAACACGGGATTGTACAGTTCCGTCGGAAATTTCTTCCTAAGTATCAAACCATGTGTGTATAACTATGTAATGTCATATCAATTTTAGTTATTTATCTAAAGTCTTCCTCTATAAAAGCATATTAACCCATAGAATTTTGTTTTTTGTCGGGACTTTTCTTCCATTCAGACTGCTCTGCCGAAGCATATCGCGAGAGAGGGCAAAGTTGTCGTCATTTCGGAAGGTTCTCCACCTACCGCCGCCGGAGCTCAGGTGCAGGAGATCATCGTCAGAGTAGAGATTTGGATTACTCTTGTCGATGACATCGTGTGTGCGGTGAGTTCTTTCTATTTCGTCGATTTTTGGAGTTTGAGCTAGTAGCCGTAACCTTCATTTTTGCTCCAAACCTTTCAGAACTTTCTTGTTGTTGGTTTCACTCATGCAATTCGTGGCATGGAGTGCTAAAGAGGCCATAAATCTAGAGATTTGAGGCAAATGGTGGTCTACACCTCTTATTTTGTTACTATTGTTCTTTCTTTTATTCTTTTGTTTCCTTATAAGATCGAAAAGAAGTTTTTTTTTTGCCTCCAAACTGTTCAAAATTTGATTTGGTGATTTTGTAAATTCTTTTCTATGACAATTCGTCAAATGTTCTCGAGAAGTCAAGTGAATTCGTGGAGTGATATCGTGAGGTCTAGTAGAAATTTGTTTAGTGTCTAAGTAGGATTCGTGGAAAGGTTAAGAATAATCCATCGTGAAGTGTAGTAGAATTCGTCGAGTGATCCAATGACGTCTAGTATAATTCGTCAAGTGATCCCGTGAAGTCTAGTGGAATTCGTCGAGTGATCTCGTGAAGTCTAGTGGAATTCATCGAGTGATCTCGTGATATCTAGTGGAATTAATCGAGTGATCCCATGAAGTCCAGTGGAATTCATAGAGTGTTCTCGTGTAGACATGTGGAATTCGTCGAGTGCTTAAGGAAATTCATCGAGTGAAGCTGTTTGTACTTAAAAACTTCCGGATCTTTATCCCGCGCTTCTTTGTGGCAACTTGATGGTAAGTCTAGGGAATTTTTGATTTATTATTGTATTTATATTTTTTTTTACTTTTGGTCGGCAGTGGATAAATGACCACCACCTTAATCCCTACAGTGAATCATTATGCTTGGTGACTGTATTAATTTGGAATTTTGGTGGGCAGTGGATAAAGGTCCACCACCTCAATGCATGTTTCTATGGATGTGTTGGTCTGAAAGTTTGTGTTGGAAAGTTAGCCACCGCCTCAGTACAATTGTATGTTTGACATTGATGATTCACGTTTCAAGTTAAAATATGCTACTACTATGACTATATATATACATATACTTTGGAATTTAATAAGAGTCTTTTTCGCACTTTGTGCAAGTTTTTCTCGTTATATGACCGCTTTGTTCCAAGCTAATCATTTTCCTTACTCATATGTTATTGATTTTTATGGTTTGCAACTTTTCTAGTAGGGTTGGTAACCCACTCATCTTATTAAAAATTTTGATTTATGTTTGAGCTGTCTTTGAACTCTTTATGTTGAGGCATTCTTTTCTTTTGAATGCCTCATGTTTGGTTAAGTAACAGGTAGTGCCGGTAGAGCATATTTTGTCAGTCTTTTGTAGTTGTTTCTTCCTCTCTCTCTCTATCTCCCAATTGAGGAGCGGCCGGGTTTCTTGCCTTAAGTTCAAAAGTTTGGACTTTTGATGTTAGTGTTATGGGTTCGTGTTAGTTTGTTGGCACCCACAACATAGCTTCTTGTATATCAAATTGTTTTGCTTCTATCTACGCTACAACTGAAATTTTCACTATTGAAGTGTTTTTACCTCTGGGAATATTTTATGTTAGGATTCATGTTAGTTAATTTTTACAATTAAACAAATCTGCATTTTCTCTTAGACTCATCACATTTCTTTCAACTTAATATCAACTGAAAGATATGGTACCTAAACACCTAAGAGGGGGGGGGGGGTGAATAGGTGACCTAAACCTTTTTAACTTTTGTTTGACAGCACAACAGTTTATCACAGATTATTACAGTTAACAGCAATTTCAGAAATCACACAGAAAACCACAACACAGCACAGCACAGCAGACACACTAATTTTATAGTGGTTCCCCAATCTTTGGGTACATCCACTTTCCCCCTTCGCCTATCTAGCAGTGTACTAGATTCGGCCAAACTTCTCCACTAGCTCAGAACCCAACAAGGTTCCTACCTCAGGCCCAAGCCTTACACTCAGCCAAAAGGCCTACACTCAGCCACTCAGGCCTACACTCAGCCAATCAAAGGCCTACACTCAGAGTTCTTCAACTCCTACACTCAGGCACCAAGCCCTACCCTCAGCCTTTATAAAATAGGCTTACAATCACTCAGATCCAATGGATCTTACAAGTTTATAATAGAAATTACAAATTCTAACTCTACAACTCAGAAGGAATGAGAGGAGTTGAGAGTTTCTTGGAGAGTTCTTGGAAGAACTCAGCTTGATCCAAACTGACTTAGCTTTCTTCAAAGCTTCTTGAGTAGAACTGAATTAGTCTGAATCTTCTGCAGTTGATCCTTGATCTCTGCTTCTTGAAATCCAGATGACTCTGAATTCTTCTTCTCAGCCTTAGTTCCAAAGACTGAATCCTTGGTTGGAGCTCTCTCTCTCCAACTACTTAGATCTGCAGTTGGACTGCCTGATCTTCTTGTGTTGATCTTCTGTGTATCACTTCTTGATTTAGTCTGATCAACTACTTCAATCACACCATGTAATGTTGTGAACTTCTTAATTATTATCTCTACTTCTCTGTAGACTGTGGGTGCCTATTTATAGGCTTCCTTCATGGTAACCGGCTGATCCGGTTTATAACAGTCTTTTGACTTTGCTGACAGTTGCTGTAGACCGGCTGGATTGGCAGCTGTCATGTCAACCAGTCACTTCTTGAAATTCTCTAACTGTCAGTTAGTGTCGAGACTTTCTGTTCTTAAGTGTCGACACTTATAGACCAAGTGTCGACACATGTTGTGTAAGTGTCGACACAAGTCTACAAGGTGTCGACACATTCCCTTGTATGTCTCGACACAGTTTCTTCTGCATGTGTCGACACTGAAATTGAGTGTCGACACAAGCACTTGTACTTCATTCTTTCTGTATTCTTCTAAGTGTCGACACATCTCCTTTGTGTCGACACATCTTCATGTGTAGAAACTGTCAAGTGTCGACACTGCTTCTTGGTGTCGACACAAGTCTTCATTCTTGATTCTTCAGCTGAGTGTCGACACATCCATTAGTGTCGACACTTATACTTAGAATATTTTACAAGTTTTCTGTTCTTTGCTAAGTGTCGACACAGCTCCTTGTGTCGACACTATCTTCAAGTGTTGAGTCTTCTGGTTATGTGTCGACACATTGTGTTGAGTGTCGACACATTCTTTAAGTGTTGACTCTTTGATTGAGTGTCGACACATTGTGTTTGAGTGTCGACACTTGTACTTAGTCTCTGCAGAATTATGCTGAGTGTCGACACAACTCCAAGTGTCGACACTGTCTGGTGTTGACTCAGCTCTTCAAGATGTCGACACTTCTGCTAAGTGTCGACACAGCTTTTCTGCATCCTTCTACACTGAGTGTCGACACAGCTCCAAGTGTCGACACTTTCTGACTGGTGTCGACACTTCTTCCCAGGTGTCGACACAATGACTCCAAGTGTCGACACTGCTTGTCTGGGTGTCGACACAAGCTTTCTCAAGTGTCGACACTTTGCCTCTGGGTGTCGACACATGGACTTAGAAATTTTCAGCTTCAGTCCAGTGTATATCTAACCTGCACAAATAACTCAAACAAACATCAAATACATTCTGATGTATATCATTGAGTTAGGTGAGGCTTCTTCAAATCAGGTACATTTGACCAATGTACCCAACAATCTCCCCCTATTTGGAGAAGTCATAACCCTTAGTCAATGATATACACCACTCATAATTAAAAATTACAAAATGATGTAAAACATATAAATGACAACAGGGAAAACTTGAACATGTAATAAACACACATGTATACTTATTAAACATTGCAGAACAATTAAGAAACACACATATTTCAGAACATTCAAACTATATTTATCATATACTGTTCCAATAATGTTTCTTATACATTTTCAATGAAGTATTACAATGTTTTTCTCTTAACAGATTACAATAAGCATCAAGTTAATTCCTAATCTAGTGCTGATCAGGTTCTTTGATAACAATCCCTTTTCCAGCTTTAACTTGAGCTTTCACAGCAGCAGCAGCAGCAGGCTCAGCTTCAGCAGTCTTCTTCCCTTTTAGATCTTGCTTATCTGCCTTGATCTTCTGCCTTTCAAAATAATGATAAGGCTTGGGAAAGTACTTGCTAGGCTCCACAGCTGTTGGAGGTAGCTTTCCTAACTTGGCCTTCCTTCTGTGTTGGACAATGGCTTCTTGTCTAATCTCATGCTTTCTCCATTCAGCCTCTGAGAACCACTTGTTCTCTCTCATGGGCATTATCCTTGGCTGCTTTCCAGGCTGTAAGAATTATGTTTCTAGAAGTAGGGCTCCATTGTTCAAAATCTGGCTTTTGCTCAGCAATTTCCCTAAACTTCTTCTTTGACAGCCTAGTTTCTTCTTCTTTATCCAATGCCTCTTGCATAGCAGCTGTGATAGGTTGAACAACCTTTTCCAGAATAACATTTGGCTTGCCAGCAGTTGGACTATACATAGTGCTTACATCAGCATGAATCATTTCAAAGTCTGGAGGTGGATAGATGACATCAGCCACTGCTTGTTGCTCACCTCCAAGAAATGTTCCTTGAATACCAGATTCACCTACTTCATTGTCATCACACAGGGGAGGGTATCCAAGTGTAGCCCTTATAGAATTTGAAATCCATTTTGCATGCTCAGAACTGGCCTTGACTAACACTCTCTCCCCCTTTATGACTTCTTGAGCCATATGATCCCTTACATCATCTTTCTGAAACCGGATTTGGCTATCCAAATATCTTATGCCCTCTTTAAAGAAAGGTCTAAGCTTTGTAAGCTGTTCTGATATGACCTTCTGGGAATCTTTTATGGCATTCTTAACAGCAGCAATCTCTGCTTGAAATATCTTATCAAAATCAGCTTTGGCAGCAGCAGAGGAAGTGAAGGTTCATCTGACTTATTCTTGATTTCAGTGACTATTGCATTGTGAGATGCAGTCAAGTTATCATTCATCCTCAACTGATTCTCCAGCACATAGCCTTGCTTGACTGCTATATCATCCACTTTCTCTTTAATTGCTTCTTGATGTTTAGCCTAGATATAGACCACAGCATTAGCACCCTTGGTAAAACAATCAGTCATTGCTGTTTTATTAAGGTTCATTTCAAACCTTATAGACTTGATTTCCTGGCCCAGATCAGACTGTAGTGCTTTGTGCCCTTCATCAACATAAGTTTCTAAGGCTTTCCTTTGTTCATCCATCTTGATTTGCATTGCAAGCAGTAGAGCACTATAATCAGTGGATGGAGCTTGTTGAACTAGTGAATGCTGAGCAACTGTTTGTAGAGCCTTCTTATAGCTTTGGCTCCTCCTCTTGAATACAAAGAACTTCTTTTTCTTAGCTTGCTCAGCTTCCTCATCTTCAGAGTCAGATGTACTTGCTATATCCACCCTATCCTTAGGGCTGGATGTTCTTTCAGTATGCACATCTTGTGCCTGCTCAGAATCTAGCCTTATAGGCTCTTCTAGTATATCCAAAGTCTCCCCCTCAGCAACAGCATCCTTCACTGCATCAGCAGCAGTCTTTTCCATATCAAAATCTTCTTGATCCAAGTTCAAAAACAGATCTTCCATGGTATACTCTGGTGGAGACTGTGCAGGAGATGTCCTTGGTTCTTCTACCACTGCATCAGGTATCACAACAGATGTGTCTGGATGAACAACATCTGGTTCTTGGTGCTTGCTGATTTTGGCTGATGGTCATCAGACAAATCAGAATTTGATATAGAAAAATTCAAAATGTTAAGATCAACAAGTACCTCTTGAATGATGAGAGTAGCCTGCTCACTATCCAGTGTAGATGGATGTTCTACAGCTGGAGGCTCCCCCTGGATATCAGCTGGCTCCTGAGGAGCAGGTGACTTTGCTGCAGTCACATCTACTGGACTTTCAGGAGTGAAGACCACCTGTTCTTCACTGCCTGAGCTGCTTGAGGACTCTTGAGGCACAGCAGCTGTCTTCCTTTTCTTCCTGGGAGGAGAGTCTGTCTTAGAAGTTTGTTTCTCAGGGGTGGCCAAGTCCTTTGACACCAGCACCCTTTCCCATCTTGAGAATATTCTGGAGTCCATTCTTCCTCATATGATTTATCTTTGTTCCTGCAGCAGTGCTCATTACCTCTGGAATGGATCCAGCCAGGTAGAGACTTATAATCCTGCCCAGATTGGGCTTCTTCAGGCTTTCCTTCACTTTCTCAAAAACCACCATTGACCAATCTGTCTTCAGAGTGAAGATGATTCTGGTCATTACTTCAAACATGGAGGCAGACACCCTGTCATGCCCTCCTGGTTTGCACAGAATTACCTTGCCCACTACTTCTGACAAGAACTTGCCTTGATTGTTCATCCCCTTCCTATTGAAGACTGATCCCACCTTCATCTGTGAATCCAGTCCACACCAAGTAAGAGCTTCCCTGGTCTTAGAAGCAGTTACCTCCTCTTCTTCTTGAATCTTAGGTAGCTGAAGTACCTTTCTCAAAGACTTGGGGGATAGTTTGACTTTGGTGCCATGCACCCTGGACTTGATTCTGAATCCAGAGTCGTCCACAGTTGCTTGAGTAAGAAATTCAATTACTTCTTTCTTCCAGATTTTCGTTGGTTCTGAAACCAAGAATTCCAGTCCTGAATCGCTGACTAGGGTAATCACCGATTTGAATTCCTGATCGCTGTCGTCAAATGCGCCTCGCACGAGCTCATAGCCCTCGTTGACGTTCTCTTCCAGCTTGGGAGCCATTAGGGTTTGAAGATTTAGTCTTGAGAAGAGAGAAATGTCGACACAAGAGTTTAGGTCTCGAAACTTTGAAAGCGTGTCGACAATCAAAGACAGAACCCTATTTATACCTTTCCTGTTTGAAGACGAACAGGCGGGAGGAATTTCTAATGATGTGTCGACACTGTCAATAAGTGTCGACACTGACTTATAATGTCTCGACACTCATGTGTCGACACAAATTTAGTCAACAGATTTTATGTGTCGACACTTGGTTAAGTGTCGACACCACTATACTCGACATGTGTCGAGACTTTACTTAGAAAAATTCTGAGTAAAACTTAAGTGTCGACACTTATTGGATGTGTCGACACCTACTCGACATGTGTCGACACTAACATTCTGAAGTGTCGACACTAACTTCCTAGATGTGTCGACACCATTTTTCTGAAGTGTCGACACTTACTATTCTGTGTCGACATAGACTTGTCTATGTGTCGACACCTTTTTACTTAGCCAATTTTTGTTCTGTATACTTAGTCTAAGTTTATCATACCTAGTTCAATTTTGAACTTATTAAACTTAGCTTCATCTAAGGGCTTAGTGAACATATCAGCTATCTGATTATCTGTTTTAACATATTCAAGTGCAATATCATTTCTTTCTACATGCTCCCTAAGAAAGTGATATTTTATCTCAATATGTTTAGTTCTACTATGAGATACAGGATTATTAGCTATGGAAATAGCACTAGTAGAATCACAATAAAGTGGAGTTCTACTTACCTGACATCCATAGTCTTCTAGCTGATGTTGAATCCATAGAAGTTGAGCACAGCAACTTCCTGCAGCTATATACTCTGACTCAGCTGTGGAGATGGCCACACTGGTTTGCTTCTTACTACTCCAAGAGATAAGTCTTCCACCTAGGAATTGACAGGATCCAGTTGTGCTTTTTCTATCTTCCTTGCATCCTGCAAAGTCTGCATCTGAATAGCCTGTTAGATCAAAATCTCCATTCCTAGGGTACCAGAGGCCTAGATAAGGTGTGCCCTTTAGATATCTCAAGATTCTCTTGACTGCAGTCAAGTGAGACTCTTTGGGGCAGGCTTGATACCTGGCACAAACACATGTAGCATACATAATGTCAGGCCTACTTGCAGTCAAGTATAGTAAGGAGCCAACTATCCCTCTATACAAGGTTTCATCTACAGGTTTCCCTGCATCATCCTTGCTTAGAGACATACTTGACCCCATAGGAGTCTTCATGGTACTGGAGGAATCCATACCATATTTCCTTATGAGTTCTAGGGTGAACTTAGACTGACATATGGAAAGACCACTTTCAGTCTGTTTAACTTGGAGACCCAAGAAAAACTTCAGTTCTCCCATACTACTCATTTCAAATTGACTCTGCATAAGCTTTGCAAACTTTTTGCAAAGGCTACTTTCAGTAGACCCAAATATAATGTCATCTACATATATTTGGACAAGTATTACTTTGCCTCTAGATTCCCTAAGGAATAGAGTCTTATCTATTTTCCCCCTTGTGAACTTGTTCTCAATGAGGAAACTAGATAGGGTTTCATACCAAGCTCTAGGAGCTTGCTTTAACCCATACAATGCTTTCCTAAGTCTATAGACATAATGTGGAAAAGTAGAATCAACAAAACCTGAAGGTTGCTCCACATATACTTCTTCTTTTAAATTACCATTAAGGAATGCTGACTTCACATCCATTTGGTATACTTTGAATCCTTGGTAGGTTGCATAGGCCAAGAACATCCTTATGGCTTCCAGTCTGGCTACTGGAGCAAAGGTTTGATCAAAATCAATACCTTCTTCTTGCCTATATCCTTTTGCAACCAATCTTGCCTTATTCTTAATGATGACTCCTTGTTCATCTAACTTGTTTCTGTAGATCCACTTTGTTCCTATCACATTGTGATCTTTAGGCTTAGGAACTAAGTCCCAAACCTTGCACCTCTTGAACTGGTTTAGCTCTTCCTGCATAGCTTCAGTCCACTGTGGATCTTGTATAGCTTCTTCAAATTTCTTTGGTTCTATCTGAGACAGAAAACTTGAATATATTGCAGCATTCTGATTTCTGCTCCTTGTCTGAACACCTTGTCTTGGATCTCCAATGATCAGCTCCACTGGATGATCTCTTAGATGCCTGTTGGCTGGAGGCATCCTTACTTCTGGTTGTACTTCTTCATCATCTTCATCATGCTGAGTTCCTTGAACTTCTTCAGCTCCTGGTACATGTAGTTCTCCCCCTGGACATAAGCCATCTTCTTCTACTTGCTGTCTTGCAGCAGGTACATCTTCTATGGTTAGCTTGTCCATCTTCTTAGAAAGACCTGTGGGGCTGCACACACTACTAGACAACTCATTGTTAATAAGAAGTGTCTCATCAAAAACTACATGCACAGACTCCTCTACAACTTGTGTAGTCAAGTTGTAGACTCTATAAGACTTACTATTACTGCTGTACCCAACAAACACTCCCTCTTGGGATTTGGCAGCAAACTTAGTTAAGTAAGTCTTCCCATTGTTAAGTATGAAGCATTTACAACCAAAAATCCTGAAATAGGATAGGTTTGGTTTCCTGCCTTTCACTACTTCATAGGGGGTCTTGTTTAACCTTTTAGTTATGGTAGCTCTATTTATCACATGGCATGCAGTGTTTACTGCTTCAGCCCAGAAATATTCTGGTAGTGAAGAATCACTTAATAGAGTCCTACCAGCTTCTATCAAGGTTCTATTTTTCCTTTCAGCAATGCCATTTTGCTGAGGTGTTCTTGGTGAAGAGAATTCTTGAAATATCCCATAGTCTTCACATAGTTTTGTCATGCTTTCAGATTGAAACTCTGTACCATGGTCACTTCTAATTTTGACCACTGTACAGTTCAATTCATTCTGAATTTGCTTAACAAAACTGTGGAAGACACTAGGTGTTTCAGATTTCTGCTTTAAGAAGAACACCCAGGAAAACCTTGAGTAGTCATCAACAACTACAAAGGTGTAGACCTTCCTACCTAAGCTGTGAACTGGCATTGGACCAAATAGATCCATATGCAAGAGATATAAACATCTCACAGCATCCTTGTTGTCAATGCTTCTAAAGGTGGATTTAGTCTGCTTGCCCTTTTGACAAGCTGAGCAAATGCCATCTTTGACACACTTAACTTGAGGACCATTCCTCACTAACTCTTTACTAAAGAGTTTGCCAATAGTCTTGTAATTAGATGAGCAAGCCTCTTGTGCCACTTGACACATTGAGAGACTGTCTCATCAGCTACAAGACAAACTGGAGAACTATTGTTCTCAACCATAATGTCTAAACAATAGACATTTCTCTTCCTATAACCTGTCAAAATGATCTTTTGATCACTAGACCTCTTGATATGACAACCATTTTTAACAAATGAGATGTCATACCCTACATCACTTAATTGACTTATACTAATGAGGTTATGTTTCAAACCTTTAACATAAGCCACTTGAGTAATGGTAACTAAGTTAGAAGATATGTTACCAAACCCTTTGATGATTCCTTTTTCTGAACCACCAAAGGTCACCTTTGGACCATTCTTGATTGGAATGAAATCCTTCAGTAGTCCCCTAGTTCCAGTCATGTGTCTGGAACATCCACTATCCAAGTACCATGTAGGGGTATGGCCACTTGGATTCTCCTGCAAAACAAATTACTGAACCTTAGAACCCAATGGTTTCTTGGGTCCTTGGTAACTGTTAGCTTGCAACTTAACAAGGCTACCTACTGGCTTTCCACCAGGTATCTTGTTACTACCTTTGGCACTAACATTGTGCCAACAGTCCAAAGCAAAGTGGCCAACTTTGCCACAGCACCAACATTCAAATTTGTTGTACCTTTGCTTAGGTACAGACTTGGCTGTCTTAGTGAATGTTGGGGCTTTGCCCTTGGACTTGGACTGATTCTGAACAGTCCAAACTGGATTAACAAATCCCAGTCCAGTCTTTCCTTTATGATGAACAAAATCATCAATCAAGGGTAGCACTGATTTAGGTTTTGAAAAGCTAGCTACTAGCTCTTTCTCCTTCTGAAGATTAATCTCCAGTTTCTTAATTTGATCATTCTTAAATGTAATGGTACCCATCTGAATCACAGTAATGTGTTTCAGCCTGGCCACTTCATTTAGTTTTTGATCATAATTCTTCTCATAATCTATTGCAGCTGTCTTGAGATCAGCAATTTCCTTGGCCAAATTTTTGGCTAGGGTCTTGCTTTTCTTATAGGCTAGCAATAGTACTTGATATTCATCTAGGAGTTGATGAATATCTCCCTCAGACTCAGACATATTCTCATCACTTGATGAAGAATACTCTGACTCTGAACTTGAACTGGAATCAGAACTTTGAGTTAAGCCTTGTACCTGACTGGGTCCTGGCTGCTCCAGGTTTTTGGTACTTTCAGTCAAAGCCATCAGTCCTTGGCTTTGACAGTCTTCTTGCTCATAGATAGATTCCATGATCTGCATGAACTCTTCTTCTTCTTCAGCAAATAGCCCAATATAGGCTTCAGCATCTGTCTCTGTGTCTGAAGAAGACATATCTGAAAGAGTCTTCTCATTCTTTGCAACAAAGGACTTCTCCTTCTTTCCTTTGAAGTGTGTTTTCTTCTTGTCACTGGATTCCTTCCTTCTTTCAGGACAGTCTGCAATAACATGGCCCTGTCTATTGCAGCAGTAACAAATTATCTTGGATCCAGTTGCCTTACTTGTCTTGGTCCTTTTCTTGTCCTTCTTTGAAGGCTTCTTTTCCAGATACTGAACCTCTTTCCCTTTGGAAGATGAAGGTCTAGACCTCCACTGTTTCTTCTTAAGGAACTTCTGAAAATGTCTGGTGAATGCAGCAAAGTCTTCATCACTTTCACTGCTTGTAGATTTTGTACTTTCAGATTCTTCAGATTCTGATTCAACTACCTCAGGAGGAGGAGTTGATGACTTGGTCCTGCTCTTTCTAGGTACATCTGACTTAAAGGCAACAGTCTTTTCTCTGTATTCAGTCCTTGTTGACTTTTCTTCTTCTTTTCTTACTGACAATTGCATCTCATAGGATAACAACTTGCCAAAAAGTGTGGGAGGAGGAATTTCTCCCAACTTTGCCATTTCTCTGATGGCACAAATCTTGGTGTCCCAGTCTTTGGTTAGGGACCTTAAGAATTTATCATTCAACTCATAGTTTGTGAACTCTCTTCCATATGACATGAGTTCATTTACAATTCTATAAAATTTCTTATAGCATTCAGTGATGCTATCTCCTCTTCCTTGCCTAAAACTCTCATATTCTTGATTAAGCAAGGACTTCCTATCTTGCCTTACTTCTTCAGAACCTTCCATGTAGACAATGAGGGTATCCCACATTTCTTTTGCAGTTTTACAGTGAATAAGGTTCTGGAAGGTGGCATCATCAATTGCACTGACTATGATGTTCTGTGCCCTTTTGTCCATAGTTGCTAGGACAATCTCATCCTTGGTCATTTCAGAGAAATCCTTTGGAGTCCTCTGATTTGCATCCAAAACTGAAATCTTCATAGGCACATATGGCCCTTCTTTGACTGTGATGTATATTCTAGGGTCAGAGGCTTCCATAAATAGCCTAACCCTCTCTTTCCAGATCCCAAAGATCTCTTTTCTGCATATAGGTAGTTTCATTGAACCCAACTCCTTATGATTCTCTGAAGAACCCATGTTCTTGATTTTCTTGAAACTGTTTCCTGTTTCCTGACTTAACTGAATCTGCCAAACTGGATCTCCTCAGACAGTTAGTCCTGATTTTGAGGAACCTGGCTCTGATACCACTTGAAAGATATGGTACCTAAACACCTAGAGGGGGGGGGGGGGGGGGGGTGAATAGGTGACCTAAACCTTTTTTAACTTTTGTTTGACAGCACAACAGTTTATCACAGATTATTACAGTTAACAGCAATTTCAGAAATCACACAGAAAAGCCACAACACAGCACAGCACAGCAGACACACTAATTTTATAGTGGTTCCCCAATCTTTGGGTACATCCACTTTCCCCCTTCGCCTATCTAGCAGTGTACTAGATTCGGCCAAACTTCTCCACTAGCTCAGAACCCAACAAGGTTCCTACCTCAGGCCCAAAGCCTTACACTCAGCCAAAAGGCCTACACTCAGCCACTCAGGCCTACACTCAGCCAATCAAAGGCCTACACTCAGAGTTCTTCAACTCCTACACTCAGGCACCAAGCCCTACCCTCAGCCTTTATAAAATAGGCTTACAATCACTCAGATCCAATGGATCTTACAAGTTATAATAGAAATTACAAATTCTAACTCTACAACTCAGAAGGAATGAGAGGAGTTGAGAGTTTCTTGGAGAGTTCTTGGAAGAACTCAGCTTGATCCAAACTGACTTAGCTTTCTTCAAAGCTTCTTGAGTAGAACTGAATTAGTCTGAATCTTCTGCAGTTGATCCTTGATCTCTGCTTCTTGAAATCCAGATGACTCTGAATTCTTCTTCTCAGCCTGAGTTCCAAAGACTGAATCCTTGGTTGGAGCTCTCTCTCTCCAGCTACTTAGATCTGCAGTTGGACTGCCTGATCTTCTTGTGTTGATCTTCTGTGTATCACTTCTTGATTTAGTCTGATCAACTACTTCAATCACACCATGTAATGTTTGTGAACTTCTTAATTATTATCTCTACTTCTCTGTAGACTGTGGGTGCCTATTTATAGGCTTCCTTCATGGTAACCGGCTGATCCGGTTTATAACAGTCTTTTGACTTTGCTGACAGTTGCTGTAGACCGGCTGGATTGGCAGCTGTCATGTCAACCAGTCACTTCTTGAAATTCTCTAACTGTCAGTTAGTGTCGAGACTTTCTGTTCTTAAGTGTCGACACTTATAGACCAAGTGTCGACACATGTTGTGTAAGTGTCGACACAAGTCTACAAGGTGTCGACACATTCCCTTGTATGTCTCGACACAGTTTCTTCTGCATGTGTCGACACTGAAATTGAGTGTCGACACAAGCACTTGTACTTCATTCTTTCTGTATTCTTCTAAGTGTCGACACATCTCCTTTGTGTCGACACATCTTCATGTGTAGAAACTGTCAAGTGTCGACACTGCTTCTTGGTGTCGACACAAGTCTTCATTCTTGATTCTTCAGCTGAGTGTCGACACATCCCATTAGTGTCGACACTTATACTTGGAATATTTTACAAGTTTTCTGTTCTTTGCTAAGTGTCTACACAGCTCCTTGTGTCGACACTATCTTCAAGTGTTAGTCTTCTGGTTATGTGTCGACACATTGTGCTGAGTGTCGACACATTCTTTAAGTGTTGACTCTTTTGATTGAGTGTCGACACATTGTGTTGAGTGTCGACACTTGTACTTAGTCTCTGCAGAATTATGCTGAGTGTCGACACAACTCCAAGTGTCGACACTGTCTGGTGTTGACTCAGCTCTTCAAGATGTCGACACTTCTGCTAAGTGTCGACACAGCTTTTCTGCATCCTTCTACACTGAGTGTCGACACAGCTCCAAGTGTCGACACTTTCTGACTGGTGTCGACACTTCTTCCCAGGTGTCGACACAATGACTCCAAGTGTCGACACTGCTTGTCTGGGTGTCGACACAAGCTTTCTCAAGTGTCGACACTTTGCCTCTGGGTGTCGACACATGGACTTAGAAATTTTCAGCTTCAGTCCAGTGTATGTCTAACCTGCACAATTAACTCAAACAAACATCAAATACATTCTGATGTATATCATTGAGTTAGGTGAGGCTTCTTCAAATCAGGTACATTTGACCAATGTACCCAACATCAACATACTTTAATAAATATAAAACTCTTTTTCTTTACTTATACTAAATTTAGAGACTGCATTTCATTAGCATGTTTGTTTGGTTTTCACATTCATGTAGGATAAATGAATGTAGCAAATTAAAGGTTTCCATTGCGAACTACATTTTCCTATTTAGAGGACTAGTTGAGCCCCTAACCCGAGTGGTGCAGTCTTGAACTTTAAACTCAATTCACGTTTTCAATCATAAAGATATATGTCTTTTTATGAAAATAATTATAAATTTGTTCTTGCCCGAGGGTCTGTAGTTGTCCCCTACTTTGCGTGACAACACGGCGTGTATTTTCTCTTACTCTGATAATGCTTTAAAACTTTAAAAAATGCGGGTTGTGACAACAGGCTGAATCAAAGCAGAAGGAACTAATTCCTATTGTAGTGAAGAAGGAAGACTGTCTAATATACAGTCAAGGAAGGAGACTCTAGAATTTTCTCTGGAGTCATTTTTAATCAAACATTCAATCTCTTGTAGGATGTTGTTGGATCGGGAGGCCAACATTAGAGGGGTTGAATAAGATTTTGAGCGTTAATTAAAAATTCAAAATGTTTTTGTCCAACAAAACTAGTTTTGGAAGCTACCCCGGGGTGCTAGCTTGCTAGCGCACGGCGGTAGGTCACTGACCAAATTTTCTTCGGCAAATTTCCTCTTGGAGAGATATACCCCCTTTGAAGATCGACCAGAGAACAACCATGATGCTATAGGCAGAAATAAGAACACAAGAAAATGTATTCAATCAAAATCAAAAGGTGTTTTACAATTAAAAAATTTTGATCTCTGTGATTCCAGGGTTCGGAGGCGGTGAAGAAAGAAAATCTTTGGTTTTTTATACCGAGCAACTACCCTGACCGGTTATCTCTCTCACTTCCCCACTAAGAAAGGTCTTCAAGCCGGCTCTTCATCTTCACACAAGGGATTATCTTAGAGCCCCGCTAGATCCCCTGATCTAGACATGATGGCGCGGCCCCTCCTCCACCGGTTGAAGACGATGCTGATGATGCTGTTGATGATCCGGTTGCTAAGGCCATACGACTCAAGGACGTGAGGCGGCATGATGACGCTAACGGACGGCTACGCTACAACCTCCGCCCGCGCCATGCTACCGCCACGGCAACGCCTTAGTTTTATTTATAATTGGAATATAAAATTATCCTATGCTTATGTGATAATTTTATATTCATTGCATGTGTTGTTGTATTTTCAATTTGAACTATTTTAGTTTTGGTGTGCAATTAGCCATTCGGATGGATGAGATTAAATCTCCATCATGAAGGGCTAAGGCATATTTGTAACTCCTATTAGCCATTCGGATGGATGAGATTAAATCTCCATCATGAAGGGCTAAGGCTTATTTGTAACTCCTATTTAAAGGAGGCTATCATGAAGAGTTAAAGCAATTGGAAAAGAAACCTAAAAAAACCCCCTTGTGGAAATTTCGGCCACCATGGAGAAGTCCATAGCCGCCCCCTCCCCTTTGGTGTGAAGCCAAGCCTTGCCTCCTCCATCCCCGTTCGGTGCGACTCCGGCGTGGCTTCCTTCGGTGCGACTCCTTGGAAGAAGGTTGCAAACCATTCGGTGCGACGCCGGTGGATCCGTGGAGAGAGTGATTCTCCCACAGTTATCTCGTGTGAACGTTTTCCGGTTGGGTAATCTCTTTCCCCTCCCTTGTGTGATTTCTTCTCTTTAGTTGTGGTGGATTTCGCTCATCGTTTTCTCCGGATCTTTAATTTAATCGCTGCAAGTTTTGAATCGAAATCGCCGTTGCAAGGCTTTTATTTCTGGATCGGGTGGATCCTATTTGCTTGAGCGGATCTTGGCCTATAGCCTTGGTCTTACTCTCAAAAAGGAGTGGCAACCTTTGTGTTTTCTTGGGGAATAATCCGACTCAAATTTCCGATCGTTGTTTTCGAGTCGACCATTCCTCCTTTGTTGTTTGTGATGCGTTTTGTGACGAGGAAATATTGTGGGCGATAGGTGCTGTGTAGGTGCGGTAGATCTACGACGTGTTGTGCTGAAATGGCTGAGCTTAGGAACGTCTTAGCCCAGATCCTACAAAACCAAGCTAGGCCACCCCCGCCACCCGTTAATGTTTACCGGCCCAACCGGCACCAACATAACTCTGATTCGAATTCTGATGGGGACTCCCCACGGGTGCCCCCTAGGGGACACCGCCCCGAGCGAGACTTTGACATTACTAGGGCCATTAAGATAAATTCCCCCACGTATGATGGCATGGGAGACCCCCAAATCTTCCTTAACTGGACTGTGGATATGGAGTGTTACTTCGAGTGGCACAACCTGACGGATCCCCAAAAGGTTCAAGTTGCCCGGATGAAGTTAACAGGTCGTGCAAAGACGTTCTGGCTGAATGAGGAGCGAAGATTAGGAACCGGACACGGAGCCCCCCTAATAGGTTGGCCAATAATGAAGAACCTATTGACCGATCAGTACATTCCTGTGTACCATCGGACACAGATGTTCGATGAGCTTGCCACTCTGCGGCAGGGCTCAAGCTCGGTAGCTGAATATATGGGTGAACTTAAGGACCGAATGGTGCGATGTGACCTTAGGGAGATTCCCGAAGTCACTTTATCTAGATTTCGAAAGGGCCTTAACCCCGATATCCAAAGGAAGCTCTTGCGATATGGGCATACGGACTTGAGCACGACTTTCAATGCCGCCTTGGACATTGAAAAACACCTAGCCTCTAAGGCTCACTCCCGTTACGCTCATGCGAAGCACAAGTCCACCACTGGGGCATCTTCTTCCACATATCCTGATAAGGGAAAGTTTAAATCTACCGAGTCGAAGTCAATCGTGATCACCGCTAGGAACTCCAAGAACCCTTCGAGTGAGCGTGTCCCTATCGGGAAGGTTAGCAAGGCTAACACCACTTGTTACTCTTGCGGCATTCAAGGCCACTATGTCTACGAATGCCCAACAAAGACAAAAACTCTAGCCTTGTTAGAGCCAACTACCGACCCTGACGATTATGTATACGAGGCCGTAGAAGAGAGTGACCCCGAAGGAGTCCCTAGTGACTTAGAGGACGATCACCCCCTTATGGTGATGCGTTGTATTTTGACCACTCCTCGTCCATTAGATGATTGGAAGAGGACGAGCATATTTTCTCTGATTTTTAAGAGTGGCGAGAAGCTTTGCAAGCTGATTATTGATAGTGGTAGCTGCGTGAACGTCGTATCTGAGAACGCCGTAGCACGTATGTCCTTGGTCACAGAACCACACCCGACCCCATACCAGGTCGCTTGGATCAACAAGCTCTCTGTACCCGTTACCAAGCGATGCCTGGTCCCACTCTCATTCAAATCCTACATTGATGAGGTGTGGTGTGATGTCCTTCCGATGGACGCTTGCCATGTGTTGTTAGGGCGCCCTTGGCTATACGACCGTGATGTTACACATTTTGGTAGAGCCAACACTTATGAGTTCAAATTCAATGGCAAAACCATCACTTTGAAGTCGACCATCCCAAAGGAGCCCGTAGTCTTGGCTAAGGACACCACTATCCCGGTAGAACGGAAAACGTTGAATCTCGTTGGTAGGAAAGAGTTTGAGAGAGATCCGTTCTTTGATGGAATTATGTATGCGCTAGTCCTCTTAAGTGCGAAGCCCGATTCTAGCATTTTGAATGAGCTACCTAGTGAGTTACGGGTACTGTTGGAAGAGTATAGGAACGTGTACCCGGATGAGTTGCCGCCCACGTTACCCCCGCTTAGGAATATCCAGCATGCGATAGATCTCATCCCGGGGTCTTCCTTGCCAAACCAGCCCCATTATCGACTCCACCCCACGGCTCACCTAGAGTTGCAGTCTCAGATCGAGGGCTTGCTAACGAAAGGTTTTATTAGAACTAGTATGAGTCCATGTGCTGTACCAGCCCTACTAGCCCCCAAGAAGGATGGTACATGGAGGATGTGTGTTGATAGTCTGGCTATCAACAAAATCACCATCAAGTATAGTTTCCCCATTACCCTACACCGTCACGACTCAATTTTTGTAGTTGTGGATAGGTTTTCAAAGATGGCTTATTTCATCCCGTGCAGTAGGACAAATGACGCGTCTCACGTCGCTGAGCTTTATTTTAAAGAAGTCGTTAGTCACCGTGGAGTGCCCAAGACCATAGTGTCGGATAGGGACGTAAAATTCACTAGTTATTTTTGGAAGACTCTTATGATATTAATGGGAATGAAATTATTGTTTTCCTCTGCCTATCATCCCCAAACTGATGGGCAGACAGAAGTGGTTAATCGGAGCTTAGGAAATTTGTTACGATGCCTCGTGAGTGATCACAATAGCACTTGGGATCTTCTCCTTCCCCATGCCCAATTAGCCTACAATAATTCCAAGAATCGGTCTACGGGTCTGTCTCCAAATGAGATTGTCCACGGGTATAAGGCTCCTGTGCCACTTGACTTGGTGCCGCTGCCCCCAACGTACAAGGCAAGTCAGTTTGCACAATCCTTCGCCCAGCACATCCATGATTTACACACACGTATACGAGACACCTTGACTACGCAATACGACTCTTATCGAGCGCACGCTAATTTACATAGGAGAGTATCAGACTTCAAAATTGGCGATCTAGTTTTAGTCCGTTTGGTTCCCAAACGCTTGCAACTGGCACCGTTAAAAAGTTAGCACCAAAGCGCGCCGGCCCTTTTCAGATTATTAAAAAGCTAGGTGACAACGCTTTAATTTTGGACTTGCCTGCTGATTGGGGTCTCTCCCCCGTTTTTAATGTTTCGGATTTAACGATGTTTGTGTCACCACCACGAGAGTTGATTTCTTTGTCGTCTTCTTCTCCCACTAAAAATTCTCATGGGTTGGGGAGTGGTAGTACGGATGATCTCTCTCTTTCGGTCCCCACAGGTATATCATCGGATGGTAAGTTGCCTTCTTTCCTGCCTACTGCTAATATGTTCCCCAGGTTTCCACGGACGTTCTCCACTCCAGAGATGATACTTGATGCTGAGCCTGTTACCACTGCTGATGGCGACACCCACCGCTTTCTCATCCGTTGGCGTGATCGGCCCCCTTCGGATGACTCTTGGGTACTCGAGACGGAGCTGCAGAGTTTGGATGTCGCTCTCCTTCACCGCTATTGCTTGGACCACGCAACGGAGATGCGTGCATTTGAGCGGGGGAGGATTGATGGCGCGGCCCCTCCTCCACCGGTTGAAGACGATGCTGATGATGCTGTTGATGATCCGGTTGCTAAGGCCATACGACTCAAGGACGTGAGGCGGCACGATGACGCTAACGGACGGCTACGCTACAACCTCCGCCCGCGCCGTGCTACCGCCACAGCAACGCCTTAGTTTTATTTATAATTGGAATATAAAATTATCCTATGCTTATGTGATAATTTTATATTCATTGCATGTGTTGTTGTATTTTCAATTTGAACTATTTTAGTTTTGGTGTGCAATTAGCCATTCGGATGGATGAGATTAAATCTCCATCATGAAGGGCTAAGGCATATTTGTAACTCCTATTAGCCATTCGGATGGATGAGATTAAATCTCCATCATGAAGGGCTAAGGCTTATTTGTAACTCCTATTTAAAGGAGGCTATCATGAAGAGTTAAAGCAATTGGAAAAGAAACCTAAAAAAACCCCCTTGTGGAAATTTCGGCCACCATGGAGAAGTCCATAGCCGCCCCCTCCCCTTTGGTGTGAAGCCAAGCCTTGCCTCCTCCATCCCCGTTCGGTGCGACTCCGGCGTGGCTTCCTTCGGTGAGACTCCTTGGAAGAAGGTTGCAAACCATTCGGTGCGACGCCGGTGGATCCGTGGAGAGAGTGATTCTCCCACAGTTATCTCGTGTGAACGTTTTCCGGTTGGGTAATCTCTTTCCCCTCCCTTGTGTGATTTCTTCTCTTTAGTTGTGGTGGATTTCGCTCATCGTTTTCTCCGGATCTTTAATTTAATCGCTGCAAGTTTTGAATCGAAATCGCCATTGCAAGGCTTTTATTTCCGGATCGGGTGGATCCTATTTGCTTGAGCGGATCTTGGCCTATAGCCTTGGTCTTGCTCTCAAAAAGGAGTGGCAACCTTTGTGTTTTCTTGGGGAATAATCCGACTCAAATTTCCGATCGTTGTTTTCGAGTCGACCATTCCTCCTTTGTTGTTTGTGCTGCATTTTGTGACGAGGAAATATTGTGGGCGATAGGTGCTGTGTAGGTGCGGTAGATCTACGACGTGTTGTGTGTAGGGAGAGCGTTAGCTTTGCGGAGATCTCCGTTTCCGGATAACCCTACATCAAGACATCCCTTCCCTGGGATTATTTCTCACAAAATCCTCCCTGATTCCGAAAACCATTACCGGTCGATTTTGTTGGATCCCTAGTTAGATTTGGGCTAGGTTCACTAAACTAGGATATTTGACCCAACATTTATAGCCAGGGTCATGTTTGTGTCCTAGAGTCTAGGCCATGTCCTTAGAGTCAACATTGCATAGATCAGCCAACAACAGACTACAGAAGACTCCACACTTAGAGAAATTTCAAAGGTTCAGAAAAGTAAGTTCGACATTCGTCGAACTCAGCTCGATGAAAGTTGTGCTCGGCTCGACGAACTCAGAGAAAATTCTCTGAGTTGAGGTCGACAAACTTAGTTCTCAGGTCGATGATTTCTGGATACTGTACTTCAACATTCCAAGTCCAGAATCATTTCACTGAACTCCAGTCGACGATTTCTAGATACTCTACTTCAACATTCTAAGTCTAGAATCATTTCGCTGAACTCCAGTCAATGAATTTACGTTCTCAGCTCAACGAACTTAGAACACAGTATTAACAAGTTTTATCAAGTAGCAGTTAGCAGTTCTCAGGTCGATGATTTCTGGATACTTTACTTCAACATTCTAAGTCCAGAATCATTTCTCTGAACTCTATTCGACGAAGTTAGATTATCAGCTCGACGATCTTAGTGCATAGATTTGGCAAGTCTTAACAAGAAAGCAGTTAGGTGTTCTTAAGTCGTCGATCTTCGATCTCAGGTCGACGAACAACAATTATCAGATCGACAAACAACAATTATCTGGTCGACGAACATGACTTCTCAGCTCGACGATCTTGGATCTCAGGTCGATGAATTCTGTTATTTGCTCGACGATTTCTGTGCAGATCCAGACTTGGATTTTTCCTTCCTTTTGTCCATATTTTATTACAATAACTACTGAGTAATCAATGCTTTATATTCTCTGAATATTACTGTTAGAAGCAGCATTGATTATGACATTCATCAGGATTATTACTTGCCATTTTTCAATGGGACAGTTGGGGGAAATCAATTAATGCAGACATTCTATCCAGCCGCAATACATGTTGGAGTTACCATTGTGATCTGGAAGTGATCAAACATGTAATCTCACTGCCAACGTGATATGAGCCTGCAGGGTCGCACATAAGAGATGTGGAGAAGTTGGATGACTGACTGTGTTGGTAAAGGTTACCAATCACCGACCTGAATAGGGTTATGGGCAAAGTGTTGCCTTATAGGATCATCGGGTTGGGCAAATGTTGCCTCGAAGGGCTGGTTGGGATTGTCGTCCGAGGGTCAATGACATTAGTCGAGAATCGTCTTCTGATTCCCGCCGATCGGCGAGAATCGTCTCTCTGATTCTCGCCGATCGACGAGAATCGTCGAGAATCAATTGTTGATTCTCGACGATCGACTACTTCGACAATTGTCGTCGACCGCGGCTCGACGATCGTCGAGTATCGTTGTGTATCGTCGAGCGCAGCTCGACGATCGGCGAGAATCGTCGAGTATTGTACTCTGATTCTCGCCGATCCTGTATGATACTCGTCGACTGATTCTCGCCGAACCTGCTCAGTGATTCTCGCCGATTGTCGCCGATTCTCACCGAATGATACTCGCCGATTCTGAACCCTAATTTCGGGTGGTCTGCGGATAGCGGAGTTTCTAAGTCTTTTATGCCTTTGGTATAAAAGGGACACTTAGGGTTTTTGGGATAACGCGTGCTTGCTCGTGATTTTCTCCTGTAGCGAATCGAACCCGACGGAAGAGTTCCGCTCGTTCGCTCCGCCGATCCCGATCCCCGCCGCCGGAAGAGTTCCGCCGCCGTGTTCGCTCCGTCGACCACCTCTTCTCCGGCGACTGTCGCTGGTGCTGCAATCCCTGGCGCGGACCTAGCAGTCCGTGGGAAAGCAAAGGTGCGGTCTTCTCCATCCCGATCTTCCGTGTGACGGAAAGCCCGGTGTTCTCCCGCTCGTGTGGACTTCTGCAGAAACGTGGACACTATTCCACGTAGAACTCGCCACCAGCAGAAATCAAAGTTTGGAGCATCTCCGTTGAGTTGTGACTCAACGCCACCGAGGTAATTTTGCCTAGTCTTGCTAACTTCTTGATTCAACTGTTCATGGCCCGATCCACATCTCTTTGGGTTTTTCTTGATGTTTTTACTTTTCCGCTGCGTGCACAAGCGTTGTGCCAACCCTATAGAGAAACCCAACAGTGGTATCAGAGGGAGGTTCCGACCATGATCGTTGTTTTGGAAGTTTGTTATTCCAGTGCGTGTAAACCTAGGGATTTAGAAGTGTTCTAAATGTCTAGATTTAGTCTTGGTCTCCTCGCCAAGAACGATTGGAATTTCGGTGGATTTCTAAGTGTTAGAAATTGTGATCTCCTTAGTAGTAACCATCCCTCGATTTTGTTTTGGATTTTGAATCCAACAAAGAGAGATGAGCTTGTCTACTGCTTTAAGTTGAGCTGTCTTTGCCTTTGTCCAATGCATGTAAATCTGAGGATTTGGAAATTTCCGGATGTTCAGATTTAGCCCTTCCTTCTATCAAATGTTGATGGTGTCAGGATGTGCACATAAGGGATGCATGTGGTTTTAGGAGAATTGTTTTTCTTTGGATGTGCACGTCGATCAAATGTTGATCATGGTTAATTGTTAACCTATATTTGAAATCCCTTCATCAAATATTAAGTGTTCGGATGCCTTCCGATGGATGACACTCTTCCTGCCTCGATCGATGAAGTGTGGGCTTGCCAAAGCAAGGTGCATTAATCTATCTTGGTAAGGGTGCGAGCGGATAATTGTGATATCCCACTGTCGACATCGGGTCCAGCTTAACTAGGTGACATCAAAGGTTGAGTGCCTAGAGGCATAGGGTTGGCATGCACCATATGATGGATGCGAATAAGGAGTTATTCACCAACCATACAAGAATTGCATGAGGATGCAATTGGCAAGCGTTGCCTACCTAAATAACCGCATCGTGAGAGGAACTCCAAAGCGGACTCATAGTGTTGGTGAAATACGGATCTTGTCCACTAAGAGAGTAGCTCGCATGAACTCTCCGAATTGTTAGTGAGGGCTATCATTTCGAATAAAATAGTGGGAGTATTTTAATTGAAGTCCTAATTAGAATAAATTGTAATTGAAATTTAGGTACTGATTTTATTCTGCATAAATTCTTGTAGAATTCCATGGCAAGCGTTGCGCACTCCACGTTGTCTCTAAGAGCCATCCTTGAGAAGGATAAGCTCAGTGGGACAAATTATATAGACTGGTATAGGAACCTGAGAATTGTTCTCAGGCAAGAGCGAAACCTCTATGTCTTGGAAGAAGAAGCCCCCAAGGTGCCAACCGGGAATTCTTCCCGTGCTGAGAAAGATACTTATAAGAAGTATAATGACGATGCTTTGGATGTCAAGTGCCTTATGCTTGCCACCATGAACTCTGAGCTTCAGAAGCAACATGAGAACATAGGGTGCAAGGAGATTGACGAGCATCTCAAGAAAATGTTTCAAGGGCAGGCTCGTCAAGAGAGGTTCGACATCACTAAAGCGTTCTTTCAGTGCAAGATGGGAGTTCGAGACTCAGTAGGGACTCACGTACTCAAGATGATTGGGTATATAGAGAACCTTGAAAGGCTGGGTTTTCCTCTTGGTCAAGAGTTGGCCACGGATCTGATCCTGCAATCGTTGCCGGACAGTTATGAGCAGTTTGTCTTGAACTACAACATGAATGAGATAGACAAGACACTGCCCGAACTCCTAGGCATGTTGAGAACTGCCGAAATCAATATGAAGAAGGCCAAGCCTACCAGCCCCATACTGATGGTGCATAAGGGCAAGGGCAAAGCCAAGGGCTCCAAGAAGACGAAGGTAGGACCTAAGTCATATCTTGAGCCCAAGTCTTCAGCACTGATGAAAAAGAAGAGCACGGTGAAGGATGGGAAATGCCACCACTGTGGCAAGGCTGGTCATTGGCGGAGGAACTGTCCTTCATATATTGAGGGTCTGCAGAAATTGAGGGGAGGTATGACTTCCGCTTCTAATATCTACGTTATAGAGATAAACCTTTCTGCTCCTTCATCTTGGGTATTGGATACCGGATGTGGTTCTCACATTTGTACAAATGTGTAGGAACTGGGAAGGAGAAGATTGCTGAGTAAAGGGGAGGTGGACCTCCGCGTCGGCAATGGAGCAAGAGTTGCTGCTGTAGCCGTAGGGGTTTATCGTCTTTCTTTGCCCAGTGGGCTTGTAATAGAACTTGATAATTGTTATTTTGTTCCGGCGATAACTAGAAACATTATATCTATTTCATGTTTGGACATGATTGGATTTTCTTTTATAATTAAGAACAATTGTTGTTCTATATTTAAGAATGATGTTTGTTATGCTGTAGCCCAATTGTTTAATGGTCTTTATGTTTTGAACTTGGACCATCTGATCTGTAATGTAGAAAACAATAAAAGACTAAGAACAAATGATTCGAACCCTACTTTTCTCTGGCATTGTCGTTTGGGCCATATCAACGAGAAGCGCATATCCAAGCTCCATAGAGATGGACTTTTGGACTCATTTGATTATGAATCATTTGAGCGATGCGAATCTTGTTTGTTAGGCAAAATGACTAAAGCTCCTTTCACTGGTTATACTGAGAGGGCTGAGGATCTTTTGGGTGTTGTACATAGTGATGTATGCGGACCCATGAGTTCCATGGCTAGAGGTGGGTATTTCTACTTTGTTACATTTACTGATGATTTCAGTAGATACGGATATGTGTATCTTATGAAGTGCAAATCCGAGACCTTTGAAAAGTTCAAAGAGTTCAAGAATGAAGTAGAAAACCAGTTGGGTAAAAGGGTTAAAGCACTCCGATCTGATCGAGGTGGCGAATACCTGAGTCATGAGTTCCGTGATCATCTGAAAGAGTGTGGTATTGTATCACAGCTCACTCCACCTAGAACACCACAACATAATGGTGTGTCTGAGAGGAGAAATCGTACTCTATTAGACATGGTACGTTCGATGATGAGTCATGCAGACTTGCCTGTTTCCTTTTGGGGTTTTGCTTTAGAGACTGCTGCAATGACATTGAATCGCACTCCAACGAAAACGGTTCTGAAGACACCATATGAGATATGGACTGGGAAGCGTCCTAGTATGTCGTTCATTAAAATTTGGGGCTGTGAGGCATACGTGAGACGTCAAATGCCTGACAAGCTGGAACCCAAATCGGATAAATGTTATCTGGTGGGATATCCTAAGGAAACGAAAGGGTATTACTTTTACCTACCGTCCGAGGGCAAAGTGTTTGTCGCAAGGACTGGTGTCTTCTTGGAGAAAGAGTTCTTATCAAGAAAGACTGAAAAGGTAGAGCTTGAAGAAGTTCAAGAACCACATGTAGTGAATGAACCGGAATTGGATTCTGAGACAGGACTACAAGATGTTGTAGCTAGAGAACCTGCTCAGGGAACACAAGTCCTACGTAGATCTGGTAGACCGAGGTTTGAGCCTGAGAGATATGGATTTCTCGTGTCTCAAATAGGTAATGTGTTGCTCATGGATCATGATGATGAACCAGCAACCTACCAAGAGGCTATGAATGGACCGGACTCCGACAAATGGCTTGAGGCTATGAAATCCGAAATGGACTCCATGTATGCAAACCAAGTTTGGAACTTGGTGGAACCACCTGAAGGTGTACGACCCATAGGGTGCAAGTGGGTCTTCAAGAAGAAGACCGACATGGATGAGAATGAACATACATTCAAAGGGCGACTGGTGGCTAAGGGTTTCAAGCAAATTCATGGTATTGACTATGATGAGACCTTTTCCCCTGTTGCCATGGTAAAGTCCATAAGGATATTGCTTGCTATTGCTGCGTATTATGACTACGAGATCTGGCAGATGGATGTCAAAACGGCTTTCCTTAATGGAAACCTCCTTGAGGAAGTGTATATGACACAACCCGAGGGTTTTGTATCCCCAGATGAAGCCACTAAAATATGCAAGCTGAATAAGTCCATTTATGGACTGAAACAGGCCTCTCGAAGTTGGAATCTTCGTTTTGATGAGAAAATCAAAGAGTTTGGTTTCATCAAGAATGAAGATGAACCTTGTGTTTACAAGCGAATCAGTGGGAGCATTGTTGTCTTCCTGATATTGTATGTAGATGACATACTGTTGATTGGGAATGACATTCCTACCCTGAAAGTTGTTAAGAACAACCTAGGGAACTGCTTTTCAATGAAGGATTTGGGTGAAGCGACTTATATACTCGGTATTAAGATCTATAGAGATAGATCGAAGAAGTTGCTGGGTTTGACCCAGAGTACGTACATCGAAAAGGTGTTGAAGCGGTTCAACATGCTTGAGTCCAAGAAAGGATTTTTGCCCATGTCTCATGGTGTGAATCTCTCTAAGGACCAGTGTCCAAAATCTTGTGAAGATAAGGACCGCATGAAGTTGATTCCATATGCTTCGGCAATTGGATCAATCATGTACGCGATGTTATGTACTCGACCCGATGTCTCCTTTGCTTTGAGCATGACTAGCAGGTATCAGTCAGACCCCGGTGAGTTTCACTGGATTGCAGTCAAGAATATCCTGAAGTACTTGAGAAGGACTAAGGACGTGTTCTTGGTGTATGGTGGAGAGGAAGAGCTCGTTGTAAGTGGTTACACGGATGCTAGCTTCCAAACTGATCGAGACGACTCCAAGTCTCAGTCAGGTTTTGTGTTTTGCCTGAATGGAGGAGCTGTAAGCTGGAAGAGTTCCAAGCAAGAGACAGTTGTTGATTCTACAACAGAGGCCGAGTATATCGCAGCAGCTAATGCGGCGAAGGAGGCTGTATGGATTAGGAAATTCATCGGCGAGCTTGATGTAGTTCCTAGCATTGTTGGTCCCGTAGTTCTCTACTGTGATAACAATGGTGCAATTGCACAATCTAAGGAACCTAGATCTCATCAGCGCTCCAAGCACATACTCCGGCGGTTTCATCTTATTCATGAGATTGTCGAGCGAGGAGATGTAAACATTTGCAGAGTGCCGACTGAGGAAAATATTGCGGATCCGCTGACAAAGCCTCTCGCGCAGAGAAAGCATGATGGTCATACTAGATCGATGGGTATACGATACCTAAATGATCAACTCTAGCGAGAATCTTGTGGGTTGCATGTAATCTTGTATTTTGTTGGCTGTTTGTTCATATGATGAACTGTGTACCTAGTTTTTCTTTTACAATTAATGGCAAGTTCTTTTATTATGTCTTTTTCTATATGATAGTTAAATGTTAACATAATAGATACCCTTAGAATGTTCGCTTCCATGGGACATCAAGTACGTGACTTGAATGTGAGAGCCCATGATTTATTTGAAGCTTCATTCTTAAAGGTCCCTGGTCGAGTATCATCATAGAAGCTAAGGGTGATGATGATACATGAAGGCTAGCACGTGCGTTGACTGATGACCGGTTCTCACAGGTCATGATATTGTGATATCAAGTCATCACGTGGGTACTTGTTAGTGAACAAGTTGTACTGGACAGACCCAACATGAGACTACTCTGTGGATTGTCATCCAATCGTGTCACGAGTAGGTCTCAATTGATAATGGTGTTGTGATCCTTTGACCTGAAGTCACAGCATTCATCAAGTGAGGAAGAGCGTGCTTTGATGCCATCTAAAGTCTTCCTTGAGAAAGGTTGATGATAAGGGTGGTTGTTGGGCATGTTACGAATCATTTGGGTGTTTGTGTGTGAGCAGATATGGGATTTGTCCTCCTGTATGACAGGAGTTGCATCCATGGGCCCCTTGATGGAACTGGACTGAGAAATGCATGGCCATGCTTGGTTGAGTCAATATGTGATATTGGACTCACCATTCTCTGGAAGTCCGTCCTAGATCAAGAAACTTGGATTGAGCTATTACGAGGGTGACACGGTCCATGCCTCTAGTTCTTTCCGGATGTAAGGGACAAAGGGACAAAGACAACGCTGATACATTGGTCATAAAGGCTTATGAGTTATAAACTCTTATTGCTTGGGGAGCAATGATGCATTGCTAGATGCCGCTCATTGTTTGTGAGGTTTTTGCTTTGATACTTTCGAGATCAAGTGGGAGTCTGTTGGAGTTACCATTGTGATCTGGAAGTGATCAAACATGTAATCTCACTGCCAACGCGATATGAGCCGGCAGGGTCGCACATAAGAGATGTGGAGAAGTTGGATGACTGACTGTGTTGGTAAAGGTTACCAATCACCGACCTGAATAGGGTTATGGGCAAAGTGTTGCCTTATAGGATCATCGGGTTGGGCAAATGTTGCCTCGAAGGGCTGGTTGGGATTGTCGTCCGAGGGTCGATGACATTAGTCGAGAATCGTCTTCTGATTCCCGCCGATCGGCGAGAATCGTCTCTCTGATTCTCGCCGATCGACGAGAATCGTCGAGAATCAATTGTTGATTCTCGACGATCGACTACTTCGACAATTGTCGTCGACCGCGGCTCGACGATCGTCGAGTATCGTTGTGTATTGTCGAGCGCGGCTCAACGATCGGCGAGAATCGTCGAGTATTGTACTCTGATTCTCGCCGATCCTGTATGATACTCGTCGACTGATTCTCGCCGAACCTGCTCAGTGATTCTCGCCGATTGTCGCCGATTCTCACCGAATGATACTCGCCGATTCTGAACCCTAATTTCGGGTGGTCTGCGGATAGCGGAGTTTCTAAGTCTTTTATGCCTTTGGTATAAAAGGGACACTTAGGGTTTTCGGGATAACGCGCGCTTGCTCGCGATTTTCTCCTGTAGCGAATCGAACCCGACGGAAGAGTTCCGCTCGTTCGCTCCGCCGATCCCGATCCCCGCCGCCGGAAGAGTTCCGCCGCCTTGTTCGCTCCGTCGACCACCACTTCTCCGGCGACTGTCGCTGGTGCTGCAATCCCTGGCGCGGACCTAGCAGTCCGTGGGAAAGCAAAGGTGCAGTCTTCTCCATCCCGATCTTCCGTGTGACGGAAAGCCCGGTGTTCTCCCGCTCGTGTGGACTTCTGTAGAAACGTGGACACTATTCCACGTAGAACTCGCCACCAGCAGAAATCAAAGTTTGGAGCATCTCCGTTGAGTTGTGACTCAACGCCACCGAGGTAATTTTGCCTAGTCTTGCTAACTTCTTGATTCAACTGTTCATGGCCCGATCCACATCTCTTTGGGTTTTTCTTGATGTTTTTACTTTTCCGCTGTGTGCACAAGCGTTGTGCCAACCCTATAGAGAAACCCAACAATACATTCTCTAGGTCGTCAACAATCAATGCAGGAAGGAATTCAAAAATTCATAGGATAAATTTCATTGGGAATATAAAAAAGTGATTCTTTTCCTTCCTCTCAAGATACACAGGAACATGATAGAGGACATTACAGTACTTACAAGAACAAGAACACAAGGTACATAGAGAAGATATGCAACAACTACATTCATATTCTTCTATATGCAGAAAAACAATCTGGTCTTCACCTTGATACTGCTGAAGAAGAAGAAGAAGAAGAACATCCACCTAAATCAAGAGTCTTCTTTATTCTTCATTCCAGGATTCTTCAAGGATAACAAATCTTCATCAGTCAAGAAGTTCCTGGATCACCTTTGGTCAAAGCTAAAGAAAGAAGACCTACTCACCCTGAAGCAAAGCTCCAATCTTCCTGAACAACTCAATAACTCAGGGGGAGCTTTGTTAACATCAAAGATCCACTAGTCTTCTCAGTTGTATTTGAGAAAGAGAAGACACCATCACTCTCTCACCGCCTGACTATACAAAGGGTTCTTTAACTCTCTTCAAAAGTTATTCCTTGGTTGCAAGTCACCTGATCAAAAGACTTGGGTTGTTTTTTGAGTACCTGATCAAAAGATCATTGGTGAAAGTCACCTGATCAAAACCTGTTAGTGGATTCCTACCAGGGTGGTAGAAGAGTGGATGTAACCAGGTTGGGGAACCATTATAAAAATTCTTGTGTTGTCTGGTTGCCCTCTTTCCCTTTTGTTCTTGTTGTGCCTATGATTAGTTAGTTTAATTTTGCTGTGCCTGTGGTATATTAGTGTATCTTAGGATTTCACTTTTATTTACAGCAAATTGGTATCAAATAGCTGCCCTACTCTGTTGTGTTTTTATTAACAGAAAAAAGTTTTAAAGATTTAAAAGATACTCTATTCACCCCCCCCCCCTCTAGAGTATTTCAGGTCTAACCCTCTCTTTCAATTGGCATCAAAGGGGTGTTTCTTTGGTTGTACAAGTTAACCCCTGAATCAAAAGATCCTGTGTTAGATCTGACCTTCTATTTCTCTTAGGATTATATTCACAGCATGACACAGAACAAGCACTATGCAAGCACCAGACCTCCAGTGTGCAACTTAAATAAGTTTTCCATCTGAAAGGCAAGAATTAAACTATATATGAATTCTATTGATGAGGACATCTACAACTCTATTTTGACAGGTCCTCCTCCGTCAACTGCCTCTACATCTACAGTAACCTCAAGCACACATACTGTTCCACCACCTGAGTGGATAGATGCACAGAAGAAGGCCAAGATTGCTGATGCAAAGGCCATGAACATTCTGGCTCAGACTATGTCTGATGATATTTTCTAGAAGGTGGATGAATGCACATCAGCCGAAGCTATTTGTGATTCTCTCAACCAAATGGTGGCTGGCTCTGCTAATGAGAGAAAAGACAGAAGATCAAATCTCATGTCCCAGTATGAGAACTTCAAGAAGGACGAGTCAGAGTCTGTTAATGACATGTACAACAGATTGAGCTCAATAATCAATGAGCTGAAGACTTTAGATAAGGACATCAACCTTACTGAAGTAAATGATCAAATCCTCATGTAATTCCCAAGCTCATGGGTTTCCAGGATCTGGCCAATCAAGGAGGCCAGGAGCTTAAATGAGATTTCCACAGAGTCTCTATTGGGAAATCTTAAGTTTTATGAGGAGCTGATAAAGTCCAGAGAAGTTGCATAATAAAGGACTCCTCCACCAGCAAGAAAGGAGCACAACTTAGCATTCAAGGTTGTTGAAGAGACTGAAGCTTCAATAGTAAATGAAGAATTGATGAGTCTCCTTGCCAAGAGATTTTACAAAATGGCAAGAAAGGCCTTCAGAAGAAAATCATCCAAGCAGGATGATAAGCTAAGGTATGATAAAACACCTACTAAAGAAGTAATATGTTTTGGGTGCAGGAAACCTGGACACTTTATCTCAGAGTGTCCAGAGAATCAGAAGAAAGAAAGAATAAGAGAGAAGGACTCCAGAAAATAACAAATTAGCAGGCCTTCCTCCAGCAAATACAAAAAGAAGGAGAAGGGCTTTATTGCCGATACCTGGAGTGACACTGAAGATGAATCCACATCTTCGAGTTCTAGTGAAGTGGAATAAGAGGCAAGGGCCAAGGTGTTGGGTATTGTATCCACAACGTACCTGATTTGAAGAAGCCCCTGAACAAGCTAAGGTAAATAGACAATGTATTTGATGAAATCTTTCAAGTTATGCTTGCAGTTATTCCACGCTAAGTACACAGCAATGTCAGGGTGCAGTAGGTCAATATACACGGGTCTGCGCGACGTAATCCCTCGTTGAGCAGATCAGTGTGTTGGCCTACGTGTACTCTCTCTATTGGAGTGTACTTATTTTCAAGTACAGGGTTGTGATAATGCAAGAGCAGACAAGGAGCAAGGATGGGTCAAAGAGCAGCTCATGGGTGTAAAGACGAAAAATCGTCTAAGTAATAATCGACGAGAATCACCAAGTCATTCTCGCCGATTCGGCGAGAATCACTAGGTGATTCTCGCCGAATCGTCGAGAATCACTGGCTGATTCTCGCCGACTCTATCCGGCTAAATCAGAGCGTGCAAATCTGTCGTTAAGTCAAAATCGTCGAGAATAACTGGCTGATTCTCGCCGAATCGACGAGAATCACCTTCGATTCTCGACGAATCGACGAGAATCACCTTTGATTCTCGCCGATTTTGCCTTAGGCGAATTTCTGAAGCACGCTGGACCGGATCAAATGTTAAGGCGCTGTTTTGAACCGGTTTTAGGGTTTCTTCTGGTGGGACCCACAACGGTCATATAGAAGTATTCTACTGTATAAATACTCGCGTATTTTTGAACAGTAAAAGACTAAGCATTTTGAAAAATGAAAGCCGAGCCGCCGACGTGACCTAGATCGTGAAACCTGCTCCGCCGCCGTCGCCGCTCGTGCCTATTGATCGCCGGCTTTTGATCGTGGTTTCTTCCAGATCTCCCGGCGACAGAAGCTCAGCCAAGCACAGCGTCTCACGCGTCTAACCAGATATCCTTTGTCTCTTGATTCGTTTATCGGGAAAACCTTCCCCTTCCGAATCGATCGAGATGATCGATCCTAGTGTGACCGTTGGAAGACCTTGCTAGCTTTGCTAAGAAGATTGAATCTCCAAAGAACAGCCGCAGCACGCCGTTGTCGCCGCCGATCCAAAGAACCAAGCCGCCGCCCTTCTTGCCGCCGCCGGTTTCGGGAGAGATTCTCCCTAAGTGAGATTTAGGGTTGTGGACTCTTCGTTGATGTCAAGAACACGTCATCGAGCGAAGAGGGACACCTTAGTCTCCAAAAGTTGTTTGTATTTCTTATACAATCCAATTTCAATTTCTTTGAAACGGACCGATCGGTCCCTAGTTGTAAGGGTTGGGTGCAACCCGTATTGTGGGAGTGGTGACTCCTACGTGTGGAAGGGTTCCTTCCATTAGTGCAAGGATTGGATTTCAATCCTGTTGGTGAAGTGACCGAGTCGTCCCTGGTTGGGAGATAGGTCGAAGGGGGAAAGTGGATGTACCCAAATCGGGGAACCACTATAAATTGCTTGTGTCCTTTCTGTGATGTGTTGTTTTGTTTTCTTGTGCAGGTACAATTTTAATTCCGCAAAAACGCTGCAAGACACCTATTCCCCCCCCCCCATAGGTGAAGGTAGTTGACACTAAGTGGACTTTCAAGTGGTATCAGAGCCAGGTTACTCAACAAATAGGTTAACGCCTTGAGTAAGGTCCTGCCACTAGTGTCAAGAAGAAGGCAGACTTCTACTATGGACGGACTCAAGTATACAGGCAAGATCCCAGTGTGCACCAGGCTAAACTTTCCTATCTGGAAGGAAAGGATTAGGTTCTACATGGAAGCGGTCGATCCCCGACTCTTCATGATCATGGAGGAGGGACCTTATGTCCCCACTAAGGCCTCCACCATTGATCCTACCAAGAAAGTGCCAAAGAAAATTTCTGAAATGGACAAGGATGAGATGGTGCTGGTGGGACTTGACAAGAAGACGCAGAACATTCTGGTCAGCGCGGTCGATGACTCAATGATGCAGAACTTCTGCAACTGCAGGACAGCAAAGGAGATCTAGCACTGCCTGATTATCCTAATGGAGGGCACTGATGAAGTGAGGGATGATCGGAGATCCCTCCTGAACCAGAAATATGAGGCCTTCAGACAAGGGCCTAAGGAAGAGATCGGAGTCACCTTCGAGAACTTCCTCAAGATTGTCAATGCCCTCAAAGGATATGGAAGAGTGTTCACTGATGGTGAACTTAATGATAAATTCCTTAGGTCCCTTACTAAGGAATGGGACACAAAGATCTGTGTCATCCGAGAGTTTGGCAGACTTACTGAAACAGACCCGCAAATTCTGTTTGGGAAGCTGATGTCCTATGAGCTTCAACTGAATACCAGGAAAGCAGAAGAAGAAGCAGAGAAGGCTGCAGCCAAGTAAACGACTGTTGCCCTAAAAGCCATTCACTACAGGAAGGGCAAGGGTGCGATTTCATACCATGCTGGGAAAAAGGATGAGGAGGAGGACTCCGAGCCATGCTCCTCCAGCTCAGAGTTGTCTGAGGAAGATTTCTCCTTCATCACCCGAGAATTCAAGTAGTTCTTCAAGATGAGGAATCAAAGAAAGAGAGACGGCTCCTACTCCAGGAATCAGAAGAAAAATTATTCTTCTGACAGGTATGATTCTAAACCGAACAAAAATCGCTCCTCTGACATTATTTGTTTTGGATGCAATAAGCCAGGACACGTCGTGGCCGACTGCCACCAAGGCAAGAGAGAAAAGGGGAAGGGAGAGGAGCACAAGTCCTCTAGAGATAAGAAGAAAGAGAGGAGCTACATCGCCAAAAAGCCAAAGACACTGAGTGAGTCTGATTCCTCAGACTCCAGTGATGATGAGGAAGCCTATTTCGGGCTGGTGGGTCGCTCCGACTCAGAAGGAGAATGCCCCCCATTTACTGGGAAGGTAAAAGCTCATACCCCTCTCTCCGACTCTGAATCTGATCTTGAGTCTCAGGATGATGACCCTGAGGATAGCCCTTCAGCCCGTGAAGCGGAGCTCCTCGAGAAGTATGAGCTTCTGCTCAACACTTTCGAGGATTGTTGTAAGAGATTGAAGGCTGAGAAAAAGGAAGTGAAATTCCTTAAGGGTGAGAGTGTCTCCCTAAGGGAAGAGATCACCGGTTTGATCGCTCTCCGACAGGAGCACCTAGACCTGACTTCAAAGCATTCAGAGTCTCTTAAGCTCCTTGATCTTAAGCAGGAGGAAGTCGACAAGTTGGAAGAACAACTTGCGGCAGAAAGGAAGATCATCAAGAGCTTCACTATGCCAAAAATAGTTCTTCCATTAGTTGATACCTTCTCTGCTCAGGCCAAAGAAGCTGGCTTGGGGCATGTAGGGGTATCTGGTTCCTCATCCAGGAGAAACAGGAACCAGAGAAAGAATAAGGCCGCCAAGAAGGCCTCTGCTGCTGAAAAGGGAAAGGCCCCACTCAGTCCTATTGCGTTCAGAAAGCCTAGCTTTCCCTACAACCAACATGACTTTGAGTCAACCTTTGGTCATCATTTCCGGCCCTCGGTTGCAAAGCCAAAGAGCCGATATGATGGTTGGACTTTTCCCCGTAACTTCGGTGAGTGTGTCTTCAAGGCACCTTATGAGGAAATCCACATGGGAAATTATGGTCAATTCTCTAGCGGCCATAATAGAAAGCAAGCACCAAAAGCCAATCCTGTTATATTGAAGGAACAGAAGGTGAAGTAGTCATGTGACTGCAATCACTATGATGCCTCCACCTCCAGATCCAAGGCCCCGGCTGTACCCACCATTCCCAGGGTAAAGCAGGAGCCTAGGAAGAGGTACAACAGATTCGACTGTTGGTGTTGTGGCAAAGTCGGTCACTTTGCCGTGGATTGTTGGTTTAATCCGAGGTATAACGAGACTCCTTATGTTAGCAATGCGAGGCCGACCACTCATAGGGTTAACCACCCGAGGGGGAGTATGCTAACCAAGAATCTAGGACCCAAGTTCGATTGGGTTCCTAAGGGAAATTAATTTTATTTTGTAGGAATGTACAAAGGCCACCAAAACTCCAATATGGTACTTGCACAGTGGATGCTCCCAGCATATGACTGGGACAAGAAGCCTGCTGCGTGATTACACTCCAGTCGAGAATGGACCCAAAGTCATCTTTGAGGGGTCAGATCGAGGAGTCACCAGAGGTTACGGTATGATTTCCAACGGTATAATCTCTATCACCGACGTGGCTTATGTTGAAGGGTTAAACCATAACCTGATCAGTGTAAGTCAGTTATGTGATAAAGGTTATGACGTTAAGTTCTGCAAGGATAAATTCCTGATAATATCATGTGTCTCTTCTGAGACGGTATTATCAGGCATTAGGAGCAGAAATATCTTCTGCTTAGATTTTCTTAGCTTAGATTCATCTACCCCCGTATGCCTAGTAGCAAAAGGCAGTGCATCTCTTTGTGAACAATGGCACAAGAGATTGACACATATTAATTACAAGACAATTAATATGCTATTTTCCAAAGATTTAGTGAGGGATGATCCCATTATTAAGTGTATCAAAGATAGTCCCTGTCCTGCATGCCAGATGGGCAAACAGACTCGGGCTACCTTTAAGGGCATCTCAGACAAAGACTCCTCCAGATGTCTTTATCTTCTGCACATAGACTTGTTTAGTCCAATGCAAGTTCATAGCTTAGGAGGGAAGTCTTATACGCTCGTGATTGTAGATGATCACTCTCGGTTTACCTGGGTGTTCTTTTTAAAACGCAAGTCTGATACGTTTGACATCTTCACCAGCTTTGTCAAGCAGATCCAGAACGAACTTAACTGCTCAGTGGTCAAAATCAGAAGTGACCATGGAACAGAGTTCGAGTCTGGTGCTATGACAGAGTTTTGTGAAGAACTTGGTATCTTTCATGAGTTTTCCTCCCCACGCACTCCTCAACAAAACGGAGTCGCGGAGAGGAGAAATAGAACACTCATTGAAGCCTGCACGACAATGTTGAATGACACTTCACTCCCAGAATACTTCTGGGCTAAGGCGGTCAATACGGCTTGTCATGTTCAAAACCGGGCATTGATCAACAAAAGTCATCGTAAGACGCCCTACGAACTACTAAAAGGCAGGAAACCAACCATGTCCTATTTAAGGATCTTTGGTTGCAGATGTTATGTACTGAATAATTGGAAGTACCCGCGTACTAAATTTGGTGAAAAATGCTTCGAAGGCATATTCATGGGCTATAGTACCCACAGTCGGGCATATAGGGTCTTCAATAAGAAAACCCTAGTGGTAGAAGAATCAATTAATGTTGTATTTGATGAAGGAAGCTTGCTTAACAACAATTCTTCCAGCGGTATTCTTGAAGATGCAGGTGCACGACTTGAACAGCTGAGTCTCGATGAGACCGCTAAACATGAAACTCCTAAGTACGTCAAAGTTTCCACCTCCATGTCAACTGGGAATGTTGAAGATCAAAATGGAGCAAATCTCTTAGAAGAAGGAGAAGCCAAAGAAGTAGTCGAAGCTCCAGACGCCAGACTTCTAGAGCTCCGGCATGTGAGGGATCATCCTAGAGATCAGATCATCGGAGATCCTCGTGACGGTGTCAGAACTCAAAGAGGTACTATTAACGAGATTTTGCATCTTAGCTTCCTGTCACAGGTTGAGCCAAAGAAGTTCGACGAAGCGAACAAAGATGCGGCATGGATTTTGGCCATGCAAGATGAACTGCATCAATTCGAACGATGCAACGTTTGGACGCTGGTTCCCAAACCACAAAAGCAAAATGTGATTGGCACCAAGTGGATCTTCAGAAACAAACTGGATGAACATGGTGTCATCATAAAGAACAAGGCCAGGCTGGTGGCTCAAGGTTACAGACAGGAGGAGGGGATTGACTTCGATCAGACCTTTGCAACAGTGGCAAGGCTCGAGGCAATCAGATTGTTCATGGCGTATGCTTCGCACAAAGGATTCACAGTCTATCAAATGGATGTGAAATCAGCATTCTTGAACGGAGACCTGAAAGAGGAAGTATACGTCGCTCAACCCCCAGGCTTTGTCAATCCTACTTATCCCAATCATGTATATTTTCTTAATAAAGCTCTATATGCTTTAAAACAAGCTCCACGAGCTTGGTATGAGACTTTATCTAGTTTTCTTCTTGAGAACAAGTTCTCTAGAGGTAAAATAGATAAGACATTGTTTCTTAGGGAAGTCAAAGGCAAGATTTTGCTGGTGCAAATCTATGTCGATGACATTATATTCGGCTCAACGGACAACAATATTTGCAAAAAGTTTTCTAAACTTATGCAAGGAAAGTTTGAAATGAGCAGTATGGGAGAGCTAAAGTATTTCTTGGGACTTCAAGTGAAACAGTCTGAGGATGGAATCTTCATCTCTCAGACGAAGTTCACAAATGAACTCCTCAAGAAATTCAGTATGGAGAATGCAACCTCTATGAGGACTCCAATGGGATCCACTATGTCTCTGGATAAGGATGAGAAAGGCAAACCTTTCGATGAAACCAAATACAGAAGCATCATTGGATCCCTGCTCTACCTTACTGCCAGTAGACCGGATATCATGTTCTCCACATGTGTCTGTGCTAGATATCAGGTGAACACTAAGGAATCTCACTATGTCGCTGCAAAGAGAATTCTAAGATACCTTAAAGGTACTCCCAATCTTGGCTTGTGGTACCTGAGAAACAATGATGTCGAGCTAATCGGTTTTTCAGATGCTGATTTTGCAGGGAGTAGGGATGACAGGAAAAGAACTTCCGGGATGTATCAATTCCTCGGAAGAAGGCTTATCTCATGGAACAGCAAGAAGCAGAATTATGTAGCAACCTCCACAGCTGAGTCTGAGTACATCTCGGCAGGCAGCTGTTGCGCACAACTCCTATGGATCAGAAACCAGTTAGCCGACTACGACCTTCAGTTCAAGGAAGTACCAATGTACTGCGACTCCTCTAGTGCAATTGCAATTGCCAACAATCCGGTATCGCACAGCAGAACGAAGCATATTGAAGTACGCTACCACTTCATTCGGGAGCACGTGGAGAACAAGGACATCTCTCTCTGTTATGTCCCCACGGACAAGCAGATTGCAGATATTTTCACAAAGCCCTTAGACGAAGCCAAGTTCAGTCTTTTCAAAACTTAATTGGGGATGCTAAACTATGAGGAATGAAGACTACAGAAGCTCCCGGCTCGTGCATCTAGGGGGAGCCTCTGCCAGGAACTCAAGTGTGAGCACAGGTGCAAGAACTGAGGGGGAACAAGGGGTCAAATACAACAGACCCAGATTTGCAGAAGCCGAAAGGGGGAGATTACCCTCTCGGCTAAGGCTAAGGTGGCTCCAAGTTTGCTCTCAAGAAATTGGTATTGGTAATGAATATCTCTCTAAACTCAATTTTAAGTTTATGATTTTCATTCCCATACGCTCTATTCACCTTAGCTTGTAGGGTTTAGGCTTCTTCAAATAGGGGGAGATTGTTGGGTATTGTATCCACAACGTACCTAATTTGAAGAAGCCCCTGAACAAGCCAAGGTAAATAGACAATGTATTTGATGAAATCTTTTAAGTTGTGCTTGCAGTTATTCCACGCTAAGTACACACCAATGTCAGGGTGCAGTAGGTCAATATACACGGGTCTGCGCGACGTAATCCCTCGTTGAGCAGATCAATGTGTTGGCCTACGTGTACTCTCTCTATTGGAGTGTACTTATCTTCAAGTACAGGTTACCAAGATCTTTGGTTTGAAAGGCGGAGTTCAACTATTGCTTGGTATGTTGTATCCCTGTAGTATCGTCGCCAGTAATGAGGATATCGTCAACATAAACAAGTAGGATCACAGTTCCGGTTAACCGGTGTCGAGTGAAGAGAGAGAAGTCAGCCGAGCTCCGAGTGAAGCCAATATCGCGGACTACCTTGTTGAATTTGTCAAACCAAGCGCGCAGGGACTGTTTGAGACCATAAATAGATTTCCGAAGATGATAAACCCGAGACTCCCCCGTGGTCTCAAACCCGGGAGGTTGATGCATATAAACAGTCTCCTACAGATCACCATTGAGGAAGACGTTCTTAACATCCAACTGATAAAGAGGCCCATGACAGTGAATAGCCAAGGATAGAAGAACTCAGACCGTGTTTAATTTGACCACTGGAGAGAAAGTTTCCTCATAATCAAGGCCTGGTTGCTGAGTAAAACCCCGGGCCAAGATGCGGGCCTTCAGACGCTCACCGGTACCATCCGCGACATGTTTAACAACAAAGACCCACTTGCAGCTGACACAGTGTTCGCCTGCAGGAAGGGGAACCAGATCCCAAGTCTGGTTAGCCCAAAGAGCCCTCATTTCATCCTCCATGGACGCCCGCCATCCCAGGTGTTGAAGCGCCTCCTGCACAGTGTTAGGAATAGAAATAGAGGAAAGTGAAGTGGCAAAGGCGTAGAGAGGTGGAGTGAGCAACGAGATCTTTTGGTGTTATTCATCTGGACAAAAGGGAGGAAGGATTGAAGAAAAGGAGGAAAAGGTCTGATCCAGCCCGCCATTTCCGCCCCTCTGAGTGGGAAAACTTGCCTCCAACCAATATTTTCTCTCTCCTCCTTGGAAAGTTGATCCAGCCACCATTCTCCCTCAAAAAGCTTTCAATAGCTTCATCTCCGGCCACCATTTCCTTCTCCAAACTCCAAGCTTCATTTCAAGATCATAAGTTGTTGCATCTATGGAGTTCTACGGATAGTGTTGGGTATTGTATCCACAACGTACCTGATTTGAAGAAGCCCCTGAACAAGCTAAGGTAAATAGAGAATGTATTTGATGAAATCTTTCAAGTTGTGCTTGAAGTTATTCCACGCTAAGTACACACCAATGTCAGGGTGCAGTAGGTCAATATACACGGGTCTGCGCGACGTAATCCCTCGTTGAGCAGAAGAGTGTGTTGGCCTACGTGTACTCTCTCTATTGGAGTGTACTTATTTTCAAGTATAGGGCTGTGATAATGCAAGAGCAAACAAGGAGCAAGGATGGGTCAAAGAGCAGCTCATGGGTGGAAAGACGAAAAATCGTCTAAGTAATAATCGACGAGAATCACTAGGTGATTCTCGCCGAATCGTCGAGAATCACTGGCTGATTCTCGCCGTCTCTATCCGGCTAAATCAGAGCGTGCAAATCTGTCGCTAAGTCAAAATCATCGAGAATCACTGGCTGATTCTCGCCGAATCGACGAGAATCACCTTCGATTCTCGCCGTTTTTGCCTTAGGCGAATTTCTGAAACACGCTGGACAGGATCAAATGTTAAGGCGCTGTTTTGAACCGGTTTTAGGGTTTCTTCTGGTGGGACCCACAACGGTCATATAGAAGTATTCTACTGTATAAATACTCGCGTATTTTTGAACAGTAAAAGACTAAGCATTTTGAAAAATGAAAGTCAAGCCGCCGACGTGACCTAGATCGTGAAACCTGCTCCGCCGCCGTCGCCGCTTGTGTCTGTTGATCGCCGGCTTTTGATCGTGGTTTCTTCCAGATCTCCTGGCGACAGAAGCTCAGCCAAGCACAGTGTCTCACGCGTCTAACCAGAGATCCTTTGTCTCTTGATTCGTTGATCGGGAAAACCTTCCCCTTCCGAATCGATCGAGATAATCGATCCTAGTGTGACCATTGGAAGACCTTGCTAGCTTGGCTACGAAGATTGAATCTCCAAAGAACAGCCGCAACACACCGTTGTCGCCGCCGATCCCGAGAACCAAGCCGCCGCTCTTCTTTCCGCCGCCGGTTTCGGGTGAGATTCTTCCTAAGTGATATTTAAGGTTGTGGACTCTTCGTTGACGTCAAGAACACGTCATCGAGAGAAGAGGGACACCTTAGTCTCCAAAAGTTGTTTGTATTTCTTATACAATCCATTTTCAATTTCTTTGTAACGGACCGATCGGTCCCTAGTTGTAAGGGTTGGGTACAACCCGTGTTGTGGGAGTGGTGACTCCTACGTGTGGAAGGGTTCCTTCCGTTAGTGCAAGGATTAGATTTCAATCCTGTTGGTGAAGTGACCGAGTCGTCCCTGGTTGGGAGATAGGTCGAAAGGGGAAAGTGGATGTACCCAAATCAGGGAACCACTATAAATTGCTTGTGTCCTTTCTGTGCCGTGTTGTTTTGTTTTCTTGTGCAGGTACAATTTCAATTCCGCAAAAAACGCTGCAAGACACCTATTCCCCACCCCCCTCATAGGTGAAGGTAGTTGATACTAAGTGGACTTTCACAAGGAACTCTGCCTCATGGCCATCAATGCCTCTAACAGCCAATCAGATGATGAAGAAGAATATGATAAGGAAGGAGCTTCAGAATCAGAAGCTGATCAGGTACTTTTATCTTTTGATTATAATTCTGATAGTTTCAAAATTAAATTTAAAACTACATGCATTGACCTAATCAACTATGAAAAGGAAATAAAAAAACTTAGGGAAAGACTATCCAATCAAGAAAATCTGATGTCTGAAAACACTAAGTTAAAAGATGAACTAACATTAGCCAATAAATAAATCATTTCTTTAAAAACACAGCTATGTGAGGCTAAGAAACTTGAGGAATCTCTCAATGCGAGAATCCTTAATCTAATGGACATAACAAACACAGTCAATACCAGACTGAATGACAAACTAGGCTTGGGTGCATCATCAAGCTTACCCCCTATACTTAAAAAGAACATATTATCACCCCCCTATTAGATTTGTTTCAGCTAAAGGGAAAGAGATAATAAACAATGAAAAACCACAAAAGAATTACTTAATTCTAAAAATCAAAAGAACAAAAATCACAAAACTCTAAGTAAAAACAAAGTTCAACAGATTTCGTCGAACTCAGGTCAACGAAATGTGGCTAGTTCGTTGAACTCCGATCGACGATCTATGAACGCCAATCTTAGCTATAATAATTCATCTCACTGCGATCAATGAACTGTGTATGGTTCGTCGAGCAGAGATCGATGAACTTGGGGCATAGAAAATGAATATGTTCATTCTCTTGGTAGAGATTGACGATCTCACCCCACTTCGTCGAACTCTGGTCGACGAACTTACAATTATTCGTCGAACCCAGTCATACCTAATAAAAATTATAATTTTGATATAAATCCTAATCAACCTAGAAAACTTTTTAATCCACTTACTGATTGAGTAATTCCTCCCAGAAGATATCATCCCTTAGGCTATAAATCTCAACCAGAATTTTCAATTATATCAACCCTTCCTTATCAGCAAAATAAGGAACCCAAGGTAACCTGGGTCAAGAACAACTAATTGTTCTCTTTGCAGGTCAAGAGCTATCCAGTTGTTAATCAAAAATGGTACCTGGACAGTGGATGCTCCAAGCATATGAGTGGCAGCAAGGACAACTTAAATAATTACAAGTCCAAGCTGGGACCAAAGGTGATCTTTGGTGATTCAAATTGTGGCCAGTCTGAAGGCTTTGGAGAAGTAAAGATTGGAGCAGTCACTTTCAAAAAAGTGACATATATAAGTGTACTCAAGCATAACCTCATCTTAACAAGTCAACTGTGTAATAAAGGTTATCAGGTACATTTTAACTCAAGATCTTGTATTATTTCTAATAATGAAAAACAAACTATTTTAATTGGAAATAGACAAGGTAGTATATATATAAAGTTTATTTTCATTCTGCAACCTCAGATATCTGTTTACTTAATATTGTTAGCAATCAAAATGATCTATGACATAAAAGACTAGAACATGTTAATATGAAAAACTTTGCTAGGCTATCTAAAGACAACCTTGTAAGAGGTTTGCCTTCTGGTCCCTATAAGAAGGAAGACCTCTGCAGGGCTTGCCAACTAGGCAAGCAAACTGAATCTAATTTTAAATTAGTTAATAAGAGTGATTCACCTAGGATTTTTTACTTGCTACACATGGAAATTTTTGGACCTATTGCTATACAAAGCCTTGTAGGGAAATCATATACCCTAATTATTGTAGAGGACTTCTCAAGATTCACTTGGGTGTTCTTTCTAAGATCTAAGTCAGATACATTCAAAGTTCTTACAGATTTTTTCAGGACCATACAGATTGAGTACTCTACTCATGTTACATTGATCAGAAGTGATCATGGTACAAAGTTTGAGTCTCTTCTTATGCATGAGTTCTGTGAGAAGGAAGGTATCAGGCATTGCTTCTCAGCTCCTAGAACTCCTCAACAAAATACGGTAGCTGAAAGGAAGAATAGAATCTTAATTGAAGCTGCAGGCACATTACTTGCAGATGCTTACATGCCCTATCCTTTTGGGCAGAGGCTGTAAGCACAACAAACTATGTACTGAACAGGACTTTAATACATAAACTTAACAATAAGACTCCCTATGAATTGCTTAAAGGGAAGAAACCTAAAATCATCTATTTTAAAGTATTTGGTTGCATATGTTAGATTCATAATAATAACAAGAAGTATATTAGAATGTTTGAAGCTAAGGCTGAAGAGGGAATCTTTCTAGGATATTCCCAAATCAACAAAGCTTATAGGGTATTCAATAAATCTTCTTTAAAAATTGAGGAATCAATCATGTAACTTTTGATGAGGCTAACATGTCTTATAAGGAGAAAGAAATTTCTACCAATAGCACTTTACAGGTACCTCACTTGTGTGAGAAATTGGGTGAGTTAAATCTTTCATAAGAGGTTACATCACCTCCTACTCCACAAGCTGATGAAGACAATGAAGAAGAACTTTTGGAAGAGGTTGAACTTCATTCAACAGCAGACAGTATTCCACAAGAGGAATTCACTCCACATGTTGTTGAACCAACTCCACCCACTGATCTTGTCACACTAAGGGATCACCCTAGATCTCAAGTGATTGGAGATATGTCAGTAGCTGTACAGACAAGGCATCAACTCAACCAAGATGTGATGCATGCTTGTTTCCTCTCTAAAGTTGAGCCTCAATCCATAAAAGATGTTGAGCAAGATCCCCACTAGATCATTGCAATGTAAGAGGAACTCAATCAATTTGAGAGATGCAGAGTTTGAGATTTAGTTCCAAGACCCAAAGACTACCCAGTCATTGGAACTAAATGGGTATATAGAAAAAAGAGAGATGCTCAAGGTGTAATTATGAGAAACAAGGCTATGCTTATTGCTCAAGGTTATAGGAAAGAAGAAGGAATAGACTATGACCAAACCTTTACACCAATTGTAAGGTTATAAGAAATCAGGATCTTCCTTGCTTATGCTTCCTACAAGAAGTTTAAAGTCTATCAGATGGATTTCAAGAGTGCCTTTCTGAATGGAGTACTTAAAGAAGAAGTTTATGTTGAACAACCTCCAGGTTTTATCTCTCCAACTTATCCTTCATATGTATTTAGATTGCATAAAGCTCTTTATGGTTTAAAGCAAGCTCCAAGAGCTTGGTATGAGACCTTAGCTAGCTTTCTGATAGAGCATAAATTCAATAGAGGCATTGTAGATAAAACATTATTTACTAGGCACCATAAGGATAAAACTTTGTTAGTACAAATTTATGTCGATGACATTATATTTGGGTCTACAAATTCCAAACTATGCAAGCGGTTCTCTGACCTCATACATTCAAAGTTTAAAATGTGTAGCATAGGAGAGCTCTCTTGCTTCCTTGGTCTCCAAGTGAAACAGCTACCTGATGGAATTTTCATATCCTAGGCTAAGTATGCTAAGTAGCTTATTAAAAAGTTTGGGATGGCTGATGCCTCAATAAAGAAAACACCCATGACCACTAATGCTGTCATATATTCTGATGAACATGGGAAACCTGTTGATCAAAAATTATATAGGGGCATTGTTGGGTCCCTACTATATCTTACAGCTAGCAGACCTGACATAATGTTTGCTATATGTCTTTGTGCTATGTTCTAAGTGAACCCTAAAGAATCTCACCTAGTTTTCCTAAAAAGAATTTTGAGATATATAAAGAGTTGTCCTAATATAGGACTCTGGTATCCTACTGAGTCAGAATTTGAGTTAACTGGATACTCAGATGCTGAATTTGCTGGATGCAAGGTAGACAGAAAAAGTACCTCAGGGACTTGTCAGTTCCTTGGTATGAGATTACTGTCTTGGTTTTGCAAGAAACACTCTTCTGTGTCTACATCAACTGCTGAAGCAGAATATATAGCAGCTGGCAGTTGCTGTTCCCAGATGCTGTGGATTCAAAACCAACTTATAGACTATAGGTTCAACTTAAATAATTCAACTCTCTTATGTGATAACACAAGTGCTATATCCATAGCATAAAATCCAGTCCATCACAGTAGGACTAAGCATATAGAAATTAGACATCATTTCATTAGAGAGTTTGTAGACAAATATATAATATAAACTTGTCTATATCTACACTGATTTAGAAAGAGCATAAATTTTCACCAAACCCTTGGATGAAAGAAATCACTTATTCTTTATAAATCACTTGAAATGATAAATGGAGAAGCTTTGATTTAATTTCTATCTATACTCGACGATTCTTCAAAGTTTGTCGAACGGAGATCGACGAACTGAGAAAAGTTCTCGAGATATTTATCGAACGGAGATCGACGAACTCTGTGTGAGTGAAGTTATTTTTGTCGAATGGATATAGATGAATCTACTTCAGAAAAGTTTCATCGAACGAAGATATACAAAATGCTTTCAAATCTTCTGACTAAGCTCGATGAATTTTTAACTGTAAAATATTTGGTCGACCTCAGATCGAAGAATTCTTTATTTTTTTCGCTGAACGGAGTTTGTCGATTCATATTCTGAAAAATCTTATATCTAGGTTTTTCTTCGACCTCCATCCCGCGCTTTCAGTTCCGTTGCACTTGATCTCTCTTGTTTGTTGCAGGCGCACTCATGGCGATTCCCGCAGGCAGTCTTGGAGCCATGAATTTTGACACTGGATTTGATATAGATTTCGAATCGTTTCAATACTCTGATCCCATCTTCCTGGACATTCTGAAACTGCTTGAAGATCAGTAGTTGAAGAATCTCATGACACCAGAATAAAGATAGCCAGCGCAGAAATTAGAGAATGGGTTTACACTTCCTCCACTGCAGATTAGAATACCATGATAGGAACAATATTGGGTAATGAAGTATCTCTTACCCCCGCAGTTTTAATAGAGATTTTTGGATTAGCAAATGGTGAAGAAGAACTGGAGATTGATAGTGAGGAATTCAATGAAATGTTAAATAAAATGGGTTATTCTGGAGCAATACCCAACAAACTGCAAAAGAAACATCTATCTGCTGAATATAAGTTTCTAACAGATATTGTGGGCAAGGTACTGCTGGGCAAACACACAGCTCATGACTACATCACTAGGCATCAATTCCTGGTGATGTGTGCTGTGGTGAATAAGAATCCTGTAAATTGGGCTATGATAATGTTTGAGATGATCAGGAAAAAGAACACCAAGAAGGAGGTGTGTTTTGGAAGAATTCTGGGAATCTTCCTTCAGGAAAAGGCTGCTGAATCCCTGGTCACACTGACCATATTCATTAATGGCTCCAAGAGGATCACTTGTGCCCTCTTTGGTAGGTGGGAGAGGACCATCACCAAGCCATCCAAGGCTTCTTCCTCTTCCTCCTATCCTTCTGAGAGTACAAGGGCTGCTCCAGCCACTCCCTACCATGCTGAAGATGCTCCATCTTCTCTTCCACCACCTCCAGCCATCCAAAGTCATCATCAGATACTACACCAACTCACCTCACAAGTTCACACCATAGTCCCTACTCCTACACCACCATCATCCCCAGTATATCCATTACAAACTCATATTCACTTTCATACCTCACCTCAATCCCAACATGGTACACCAATTCCATCATAACATGGTACACCAATTCCATCACAACCCTTGTAACGCCCCGAAACTCAAAGGAGCAAAGGGGGACGTTTTGGGCCAGTTTGGGTTCTGGTAGAAGGCACACGGCCTGGGACACGGGCGTGTCCCAGGGCGTGTCAAGCGTGTGTCGACACTTAGCCGCGAAGTCGTCGAGTTATACTCGACGATTCGTCGAGAATGGGCACACGGCCTGCGACACGGGCGTGTCGCAGGGCGTGTCGACCCGTGTCGACACTTAGCCGTGAAGTCGTCGAGTTATACTCGACGATTCGTCGAGAACGGGCACACGGCCTGCGACACGGGCGTGTCGCAGGGCGTGTCGACCCGTGTCGACGATCGTCCCGGGGAGTCGTCGAGATTCACTCGACGATCGTCGAGACAAGGCACACGGCCTAGGACACGGGCGTGTCCAAGGCCATGTCATCAAGTCGTCGATCTTCCCTCGACGAAATGTCCCGTGTACACGGCCTGGGGTCCAGGCGTGTCAATGTGACACGGGCAAGGACACGGGCGTGTCCTAGAACCCGTGCAGTGCTCGGGTTGAAAATGGGGGAAAAATCATGGTGTACACGGCCGGCTACACGGCCGTGTCCGTTGGAACACGGGCGTGTCAGCTCGAACACGGGCGTGTTCGATACCCGTGTGAGGTTCCAGGTGATTCGATTTTGACGGCGAATGCGGCACACGGCCCTGGACACGGGCGTGTGCCAGGCCGTGTTCGGTCCAGATTGGGCATTTCAGCCCCGAATCGAAGCCGTTCATTTCCTTAGGTTGAGATCCAACGGCTGGGGGTTGTTCCTGAGAGGATATACCCGTGAGTTGACTTGGAAAACCTCACTTTTCATACCTTATCATCTCTCCAAGTCCTTGGAGAAAGAGGAGAGCCATTGGAGGAAGAAGAACTAGATCCCGCCATTGGAGGAGCTTCGGAGCTCCGAATCGCGAGCCGACTCCGGATCCACGGAGGCAACGCAAGTGCGGTGATTTCTATCCGATTACTTTTCGATGGCGCCAAAGAGGAACTCAAGGGTAACGATCCTCATCTTGAGCATGAATCTCTCCTTTTCTTAGCATAGGAAGCCCGCTCTCGCAAGTTTGCGGAGAGTTGGAGGCGTTCCTTCGGGTAGATATGTAAAGTCCCCGTTGTTTAGAGTCCGTATGCGAGAACGGACGTAGGTATTTTGTGTGAAGCCTACCCGGACATGTTAGTCTGGATCAGTGATGTTGCATTGCATAAGGCCGGAGAAGACTCCGTGTTATTGGGTGTTTTTTGGGTTTTCTACGCGGTAGATTGCAGCAGGGAGCCTTGGGGACTAACCCAAAGGTGCACCCGGAAAACTGGGCGGATACGAGATCTTGCCAACTTGGTGGCCTGAGAGCCAACTCGAACATAACTGGGTTATGTGTCTTGCGGTAGAATGGGACTCGGTGAAAGTTTGACCCGCGCAAATGGCTTAAATTATTGTTGCGAAGTGAGCACGGGTTAGATGGAGCCGTACCCGCTTTATGTCGTTCGGTTAGAGAGACCTAAGGTTACGTGGCACTCGCCGTTGGCATAGATGGGAGTCTTCGGCGGTCTATGGCTTTAATTGACGTGACCCAGGCCAGGAAGACGAATTGCTCATAGGTTTGGTCGTCTAAGTGGCGGTGGTGAGTCCGGAATATTAATGGCTTTAATTGACGTGACATCGATCGGTTCACCGAGAATGTGCCCTGAGTGCACGGGACGTGTGACCGTACGAGCCAACGTCTGTGATGAAATGGCTATGGTTATATGCATTGCTCGCTTGTGCTAATGAAATGCATGGAAGGAGCATCGCCGCCCCGAGTTGGGGGCGGGATCGTTATAATTTGGTCAGCATTGCTGACCGTTGCCTTGTTTGCCACCGTGCGGTGGTTTGTTGCTTGCAGGTGCAGCTGGACCAAGCGGTCAATAGCGGGCTAAAGCCCTTTTTGCGAAGCTGGCCCTCGAAGGCCCAAGTAGAAGTGTTTACTGCTTTATTAATGTATGACCGGCCTGCGTGCCGTGGTTTGTAAAACATGTAATTTTCAAGTGAAACACTTTGTAAGGCCTTAAGGCCGATTTTGGGTATTTTTGTATAACATTCCTTTCGGTATTAGTGGACATTCATGCTCCTATGCTGGGTTCTTGTTTACAACTCTTATAAACTGCTTCCGCTAGAATTCTCTGTGTAGGACGTTGAGATTGGTTGGATGGTTTCCATACGTAACCACCCGGTCTGTCTGTGGTATATGGCGTCGGGCCCCGGCCGGACTTACTGCTATATACTATGTGACGGATAGGGGGTGTTACAATTTGGTATCAGACTACTGGTTTTGGTCGGGCTTAAACTGAATTCGTGGCCGAATTCTTTTTAAGGGGTGGTGAGCACATTGCATGCGTCATCGTTATAATGGTAAAAGAACCCATGAATGTCCACTTAGGAATGAAAATACTCGTGTTTGAGGAACCTGCGTGTTCCTATAATTGCTGTTCGCAATTTTATTTGGTCGCTTGACGGTGTTTTGTACCACTATAGGTGACCGGAAGCGGTGCTGGACAGCCAGAATGTCCGATTTCTGAGGAGAATAGTGCACCCGGTGAGGTGTTTGAGCCTCCTCCTTCATATGAAACCGTTAGAAGGATTGTAGAAGCGGTGTTCGCTGTGACGGGTGCACAGCTAGGAGGAAATGTACAACCCTGCGCCCCTGTTGTGGCTTCAACGCCGGTGGGCGCGACGCAGCAGATGACCTTTGGTAGACCTTTGGGGCAGCAGCTGAATATGCATTTAGTGCAGGGAGTGCACACGGTTGAGGAATATTTGCAAGCATTTCTTCTGATAAGTCGCTACCCATGCTTCGAGTTGGATAACGAGCAAACTACAATCGATAGATTTTATAATGGCCTGCGTGCCGAGTTACGAGTTCTACTACTAGGACCAAAGTTATTGGGGTTCCGAGCCTTGGTGGAATCAACTAGATCATTGGAGGCAGAGTTGAAGAAGACCCTCCCGATGCCAGCGACCATGGTATCGAACTATACAAACCCCATAAGGGCTGCATCCAGCAGAATGCTGGAGAAAGGGGTTATGAAATCAACTAGTAAAGCTACTTACACTTGTTATACTTGTGGAAAGAAAGGGCACTTTGCCCGAGACTGTTGGAATGGTGCTCGGAAGGGTAAGAAACCTATGTCAGGAGCAGTCAAGGATGTCAGTGCAAAGGAAACGGCATTCAAAGTGTCGAACACCTCAAAGTCGGCATATCGAAAATGGTATAAGAAGCATAGGACTTCGGGTCCAGCTCCTTCTGGTACTTCTGGGGCGACTACGGGTCAGACCCCGGGCACATGTTTCAGCTATGGCGAGCCGGGGCATTATGCTCGTGAGTGCCTAAAACCCTGGTGGAAGCACGTCGTCGTGACGACAGGTATGGTTTAAAGATAGTTTTGCTTTAAATACTTGTTATGCACATTAGCTTAGGACTACTGTGCTAAGCTTTGTTGCGACTTTACTTTATCTGCGAGAGAACCGTTCATTTAGGGAGCTTCGCGTTCCTTTATTAGAAATTTTATTGTGCCTTGGAGTACCTCCCTCGATGGTAAGAGATAAATTGGATGCGTTATAGTCCAATGGTGCTCTTTCGGCGAGGGTAGAATTCGTTGCACTTAGTTTGTGGTTTGGGAATTAGGAGTACGATCTGCAAGCGTCGTTACTTCCGTTCGTAGAGTTCGACGTTATATTTGGCATGGACTGGCTCTCGGAGCAACAAGCCCACATAGACTGCGGTAGCAAGGAAGTCAACTTGGGAGCAAGTCGTGAGACGACCCTTATGAGCTCAAAGAGGTCGAGCAAGGCGATGATGGCCGCTCTTCCGGTGGTGAAGGCGGTTTTTGCTAGTGTAGAGCTGTTCTGTACACTAGTGGAGGTTGTAAAGCCGAAGCCCGCATTGGATTGTATTTCAGTGGTATTGGAATACCCTGATCTGTTCCCCGCAGATCTTCCTGGAGCCCCGCCTCAGCGGGAGATAGATTTTACGATCGAGCTAGTGCCAGGTGCAAAGCCTGTGTCACGATCCCCGTATCGGCTAACGCCTAAAGTAATGGCGGAGCTGAAAGTTCAACTATAAGAGTTGTTGGAGCAAGGGTATGCGCGTCCAAGTCCTTCGCCTTGGAGCGCACCGACCCTCTTTATTAAGAAAAAGGATGGAAGGTTGAGGCTGCGTATTAATTATCGGGAGGTCAACAACTTGATGGAAAAGAGCAAGTACCCAACCCCAAGGATCGATGATCTTTGTGATCAGTTGGTAGGGTTAATGACGTACTCTAAATAGATAAGGGAGAGTGATATCCCTAAGATAACGTTCAGTACAGGACACGGGCGCTACGAGTTTACAGTCATGCCGGTTGGGCTGACTAATGCGCTGTCAGTGTTCATGGATTTGATGAATAGGACGTTCAGGGAGTACTTGGACCGTTTCGTGATCGTCTTCATCGACGATATTTTGGTGTACTCGCAAAGTGAGGAAGATCACTTCAAGCATCTTCATTTGGTGTTGAAGACGCTAAGGAGAAATCAGTTGTATGCCAAGTTCTCGAAGTGCGAGTTTTGGCTATCCTCAGTGGCGTTCCTCAGGCATATAGTGAGTGGAGAGGGTATTGCGGTGGATCCGGCGAAGATTGTTGCAATACGAGAGTGGCCTGAGCTGGCTACGGAAGCGGAAGTCCGGAGTTTTCTGGAGCTTGCCGGCTACTATAGGCGCTTCGTGGAGAACTTCTCGCGGATAGCGTTACCTCTCACTACGTTGACGAGGAAGGAGCATAAGTTCTTTTGGACGCCGGAGTGCGCGCGAGCTTTTGAGGAGTTGTAATGTCGGTTGACTACGGCTCCTGTGCTGACTTCGCCGAGTGGAACCGAAGGCAATGAGATTTATAATGATGCTTAGGGCAGCGGTTTGGGTTGCGTGCTACTGCAACACGGAAGCGTAATACCGTATGGCCCTGAGTTTTGCCTTGAAGCTATGGAGGCATAATTGTATACGGTGTGAAAATGGATCTCTACACCGGTCACAAGAGCGTGAAGTATCTGATTGATCTGAAGGATCCGAATTTACGGCAGCGTAGATGGATGGAGTTCTTGGGAGACTATACATTCAAGATCCACTACGCGCCTGATAAAGGGAATGCGGTTGCTGACGCGGTGAGTCGCCAAGCCCCAGCTCGAGCCAATTGGCTATCGGTGCATGATGAGCGGTTGGTGCGAGAGTTGGAGTCGTTGGGGATCGTTTGTGTGGACAAGCAATCAAGTGCTGAAGCAGTTCTGAATTGGACTGAAGTACAATATGACCTGGCTGATCGTTTTCGGCGGGCTTAGGATATGGATGCTCATATGAAGCAGTTCATGGTAGAGGCTCCGGATGGGTCAAATTCCCAATTCGTCGTGGCAGACGAATTGCTTCGGAGAGACGGTCGTTTGTGCGTCCCAAGTGTGGGTAATTTGCGGGTGGAGTTGTTGTACGAGGCACACCATACCAAGTACTCGATTCACCCGGGGAGCACGAAGTTGTACCGTGATGTGAAGAAACTGTGTTGGTGGCCGGGTTTGAAAAAGGATGTGGCGCTATACGCAGCGAAGTGCCAAACCCGCGCCTTGGAAAAGGCGGAGTGCCAAAAGCCGGGAGGATTTCTTAAGTCCTTGCCTATTCCGGAGTGGAAATTCGACGACATCTCTATGGACTTTGTGCACGGTTTGCCAAGGTCGAAAAAGAGGAACGACGCCATTTGGGTGATCGTGGATCGATTAACGAAGGTGATACATTTTATTCCGCATAGGAAGGATGATCCGGTGGAGAAGTTAGCAAAGCTTTATGTGGATAACATAGTACGGCTTCATGGTGTGCCCCGCAGCATCGTGAGTGACCGAGATGGGCGGTTCACGTCCAATGATTGGAGGCTGGTGCAACAAATGTTGGGAACAAAGCTGAAATTCAGCACAGCCACCCATCCGCAAACGGATGGGCAGACCGAGAGGGTCAATAGAACCGTGGAAGACATGCTCCGCATGTGTGTCTTGGATTTTGGGAAGCAAAGGGAAGACCACCTTTATTTGGTGGAGTTCGCATACAACAACAGCTACCAAGCGAATATTCAGATGGCGCCCTTCGAGGCCCTATATGGTAGAAGATGTCGCACGCCGTTGTCTTGGTTAGAAACGGGTGAGTCAAAGTTGTATAAGCGATCGGAAGTGGAGGAGGCTACTTCTTTGGGGAGAACCATTCGGGAGAGGTTGCTTATCACTCAGGACTGACAAGCAAAGTACTATAATGCCAAGCACAGGAATGTGGAGTTCGCTGTGGGCGATTAGGTATACTTAAAGATCAAGCCATTCAAGGGTGTCTCGCGGGTGCGATGAGTGTAAAAGCTAAGCCCGAGATACCTTGGGCCGTTTGAGGTTCTGGAGCGAGTTGGCTAAGAGGCCTATAGGTTGGAGCTAAGTGGTTTACACGATGTATTCCACATTTCGGTGCTTCGGAAGGCGGTGCAAGAGCCTACGCAAGTGATCGCGGTCGATCAAGTGCCGGTGGAAAGTGGGCTAATGACAAAAGTCAAGCCCGTGCGGATTGAGGACTCGGAGGTCAAGCGGCTACGCAATAAAGAGATCAGGATGGTCAAGGTCCGGTGGGACAATTGCGGTCGTGAGGAGCTCTCCTGGGAGAGAGAGCAGACTATGCTTGACGAATATCCGGAGTTGTTCCGCTCAGGTACAAATTCTAGTTTTGTATGTCTTTCCTTTATGTAATTTCGTGGGCGAAATTCTTTTAAGAGTGGGAGAGTTGTAACGCCCCGAAACTCAAAGGAGCAAAGGGGGACGTTTTGGGCCAGTTTGGGTTCTAGTAGAAGGCACACGGCCTGGGACACGGGCGAGTCCCAGGGCGTGTCAAGCGTGTGTCGACACTTAGCCGCGAAGTCGTCGAGTTATACTCGACGATTCGTCGAGAATGGGCACACGGCCTGCGACACGGGCGTGTCGCAGGGCGTGTCGACCCGTGTCGACACTTAGCCGTGAAGTCGTCGAGTTATACTCGACGATTCGTCGAGAACGGGCACACGGCCTGCGACACGGGCGTGTCGCAGGGCATGTCGACCCGTGTCGACGATCGTCCCGGGGAGTCGTCGAGATTCACTCGACGATCGTCGAGACAAGGCACACGGCCTAGGACACGGGCGTGTCCAATGCCGTGTCATCAAGTCGTCGATCTTCCCTCGACGAAATGTCCCGTGTACACGGCCTGGGGTCCAGGCGTGTCAATGTGACACGGGCAAGGACACGGGCGTGTCCTAGAACCCGTGCAGTGCTCGGGTTGAAAATGGGGGAAAAATTATGGTGTACACGGCCGGCTACACGGCCGTGTCCGTTGGAACACGGGCGTGTCAGCTCGAACACGGGCGTGTTCGATACCCGTGTGAGGTTCCAGGTGATTCGATTTTGACGGCGAATGCGGCACACGGCCCTGGACACGGGCGTGTGCCAGGCCGTGTTCGGTCCAGATTGGGCATTTCAGCCCCGTATCGAAGCCGTTCGTTTCCTTAGGTTGAGTTCCAACGGCTGGGGGTTGTTCCTGAGAGGATATACCCGTGAGTTGACTTGGAAAACCTCACTTTTCATACCTTATCATCTCTCCAAGTCCTTGGAGAAAGAGGAGAGCCATTGGAGGAAGAAGAACTAGATCCCGCCATTGGAGGAGCTTCGGAGCTCCGAATCGCGAGCCGACTCCGGATCCACGGAGGCAATGCAAGTGCGGTGATTTCTATCCGATTACTTTTCGATGGCGCCAAAGAGGAACTCAAGGGTAACGATCCTCATCTTGAGCATGAATCACTCCTTTTCTTAGCATAGGAAGCCCGCTCTCGCAAGTTTGCGAAGAGTTGGAGGCGTTCCTTCGGGTAGATATGTAAAGTCCCCGTTGTTTAGAGTCCGTATGCGAGAACAGACGTATGTATTTTGTGTGAAGCCTACCCGGACATGTTAGTCTGGATCGGTGATGTTGCATTGCATAAGGCCGGAGAAGACTCCGTGCTATTGGGTGTTTTTCGGGTTTTCTACCCGGTAGATTGCAGCAGGGAGCCTTGGGGACTAACCCAAAGGTGCACCCGGAAAACTGGGCGGATACGAGATCTTGCCAACTTGGTGGCCTGAGAGCCAACTCGAACATAACTGGGTTATGTGTCTTGCGGTAGAATAGGACTCGGTGAAAGTTTGACCCGCGCAAATGGCTTAAATTGTCGTTGCGAAGTGAGCACGGGTTAGATGGAGCCGTACCCGCTTTATGTCGTTCGGTTAGAGAGACCTAAGGTTACGTGGCACTCGCCGTTGGCATAGATGGGAGTCTTCGGCGGTCTATGGCTTTAATTGACGTGACCCAGGCCAGGAAGACGAATTGCTCATAGGTTTGGCCGTCTAAGTGGCGGTGGTGAGTCCGGAATGTTAATGGCTTTAATTGACGTGACATCGACCGGTTCACCGAGAATGTGCCCTGAGTGCACGGGACGTGTGGCCGTACGAGCCAACGTCTGTGATGAAATGGCTATGGTTATATGCATTGCTCGCTTGTGCTAATGAAATGCAGGGAAGGAGCATCGCCGCCCCGAGTTGGGGGCGGGATCGTTATAATTTGGTCAGCATTGCTGACCGTTGCCTTGTTTGCCACCGTGCGGTGGTTTGTTGCTTGCAGGTGCAGCTTGACCAAGCGGTCAATAGCGGGCTAAAGCCCTTTTTGCGAAGCTGGCCCTCGAAGGCCCAAGTAGAAGTGTTTACTGCTTTATTCATGTATGACCGGCCTGCGTGCCGTGGTTTGTAAAACATGTAATTTTCAAGTGAAACACTTTGTAAGGCCTTAAGGCCGGTTTTGGGTATTTTTGTATAACATTCGTTTCGGTATTAGTGGACATTCATGCTCCTATGTTGGGTTCTTGTTTACAACTCTTATAAACTGCTTCCGCTAGAATTCTCTGTGTAGGACATTGAGATTGGTTGGATGGTTTCCATACATAACCACCCGGTCTGTCTGTGGTATATGGCGTCGGGCCCCGGCCGGACCTACTGCTATATACTATGCGACGGATAGGGGGTGTTACAACCCTCCTCTCCACTACCACCACATTTGGATGATATTCCCCTTTTCAATCTGTTATCCCTACCATCATTCAATCTACTTTCATCCCCCCTTCATACTCCTTCTTTCCCAAATGAACAAATGCAAGACTTTCCACCCCCTCCCCCACCATCATCTTCCATCCACCCTTCTGTCTCCACTGAGACACCTCCTGCATTCCTGCCACTGGACCCCTCCATCATTCCACCTTTTCTAGCACTTCTCACTCCCCTCCTCAAAACCCTCATAGCAGAGGCTATTTCCCCTCTTACTACCTCTATCTCCTCCCTTGCTGCTCAAATCTCTGCTCTCTCCATCCCTCCTTCTTTAGTCAGGGGCCTGGCTCCAATACCCACTAAAACCAGGCAGGGGGAGATACTCTGTAAAGAAGTAGCAGTTGCAGCAGCAGCAACAAAAGAAGTAGCAGTAGCAGCAGCACAGAAGCAGCAGCAGAAGTAGCAGCAGAAGCAGAAGCTGAAGCTGATGATTTGTTTGATTTAATTAATTTTATTGAATTTGATATAGATCTGGATGAGACAGCCACAGAGTAAATAAAGACTGTTGGTGATTATATAATAAATCCCACAGTAGATATTGTGAATTTGTTAAAATTTTTTGATACAGTTTACTTAAATTCTCTTCCAGAATACAGTATAAAGCCATCCATGGCTATAGTTTCCTATACCTCCCCAATAAGCCCCAAAGTTGCCAAGCAACTCGAGGCCAGTTTTGCTACTACATAGGCTCCTGTCATTCCATCTCCACCAAGAGCTGATTCCATTATTACTTCATCGCCTCCCAAAGTCATCTCTGCTCCAACATTCATTATGGATGATAGCCCCATGCCTTATTTTGATGAGTTGATCATGGCTAAAATTGAAGAAGAGAAAAAATCAGTTGCTAAAAGCACTGATGTATATAGTTCCCCAGATCCAGCTCTAACTCTTCCTCCAGCACCTCCTCAGGATGAAAAGTCTATTGATAAAAATGTACTAAAAGCCATTGATGTATTATATGATACTCCTTAAGGATCTTCTGATGATGAAGACGAGGAAGAAGATTCTGATGATGAGCCCAAAAAGAAAATCTCTAAAAAGAGGAAAGCTCCTCCACCTCCTGCTCCAAAGCCAAACCCAACACATGATACTCCATACTATATTCTTTAGAATATTACTCCATACAAGTGCATGCCAGCTTGGATGTGGCTGTCCAAAAATCAGCAGAAAGATAGGAAGAAAAGCAGGAAGTGCTCACCTCTTCCACAGAGATACAAGAAAGACCCTACTCCTCCTCCTCCACCTACTACTGGTGCTTCAGGCTCTTCATCTCAGAGGACTACCCAATATCAAACCTGTCAGAGACAGCATGGTAGATCTTCTTTTTCTGGAAGCAGTCAGCACAAGTACTACTCTTCAGGCAGGTAACAACATCAACATCAACTGCAACAACTTTAACAAACTACTGAACATCAAAAGGCTGAAAGTCCAAAAAGACATGCATCTCCTCGGTACCTTTTGAGGACCCAGAAACAGCTACAACTGCAAGGATGTCTAGGTTCCAAAAATTGGTTGGCCTATCTATGATCGATAAGGCAAAAGCTGAAGGGAAGAATCCCTCTGAATATACGACAATGTCCAAATACAGGAAGGAGGAACTAGATAGGTTTGTAAAAGTTGACAAATTCTTTAATGTTGACTTTTATATGAAGTTACATCCATAAGTTGTGGTACCAAGAGCTACTTCCCTAAATATTATTAGATCTGCTGATATGATAATGACAAAGGCACAAGCAGCCAATCTAAACAGGAAAATCAAGTTTACTCAGCCTAGTGATAAAGCTAAAGAGGATAAGCGCAAGGAGCCAAATAATAAGAAATGAGTTCTTGATCTGTTTAATCTTTCTATATGTCTTAAAAACTGCTTATTTATTTCTTGATACAAAGCTCACTGTATATATATATCTGCTGCATATTTTAAAGTTTCCTGTCAGGTATATTTTTCTTGCTTTGTAAATATTCTGTGTATGTATTTAGTGTCCTCACCCAAATAGGGGGAGATTGTAGGATCCCTAGTTGGATTGGGCTAGGTTCACTAAACTAGGATATTTGACCCAACATATATAGCTAGGGTCATGTTTGTGTCCTAGAGTCTAGACCATGTCCTTAGAGTAAACATTGCATGGACCAGCCAACAACAGACTGCAGAAGACTACAGACTTAGAGAAATTTTAAAGGTTCAGAAATCTATGTTCGACGTTCGTCGAACTCAGCTCGACGAAAGTTGTGCTCAACTCGACGAACTCAGAGAAAATTCTCTGAGTTGAGGCCGATGAACTTAGTTCTAAGGTTGAGGATTTCTGGATACTCTACTTCAACATTCTAAGTCCAGAATCATTTCACCGAACTCTAGTCGACGAACTTAGGTCTCAGGTCGACGATTTCTGGATACTATACTTCAACATTCTAAGTCCAGAATCATTTCTATGAACTCCAGTCAACAAATTTATGTTCTCAGCTCAACGAACTTAGACCACAGTATTGACAAGTTTTATCAAGTAGCAGTTAGAAGTTCTCAGGTCGATGAACTTAGTTCTCAGTTTGACGATTTCTGGATACTCTACTTCAACATTCTAAGTCCAGAATCATTTCTCAGAACTCTAGTCGACAAAGTTAGAATATCAGCTCGACAATCTTAGTGCACAGATTTGGCAAGTCTTAACAAGAAAGTAGTTAGCTATTCTTAGGTCGATGATCTTGCATCTCAGGTCGACGAATAATAATTATCAGGTCGACGAACAACAATTATCTGGTCGACAAGCGTGAATTCTCAGCTCGACGATCTTGGATCTCAGGTCGACGAATTCTATTCTTTGCTTGACGATTTCTGTGCAGATCGAGACTTGGATCTTTCTTTCCTTCTGTCCTTATTTTATTGCAGTAATTGCTGAGTAATCAATGCTTTATATTCTCTGAATATTACCGTTAGAAGCAGCATTGATTATGACATTCATAAGGATTACTACTTGTCATTTTTCAATGGGACAATTGGAGAAAATCAATTAATGCAGACATTCTATCCAGCCGCATTAGATTCTCTAGGTCGTTAGCAATCAATGTAGAAAGGAATTCAAAAATTCAAAAGAGAAATTTCATTGGGAATATAAAAAAGTGATTCTTTTCCTTCCTCTTAAGATACAAAGGAACACGATAAAGAACATTATAGTACTTACCAAAAGAAGAACACAAGGTACATAGAGAAGATATATAACAACTACATTCAAATTCTTCTCTATGCAGAAAAACAATCTGGTCTTCACCTTGACACTGCTGAAGAAGAAGAAGAACATCCACCTAAATCTAGAGTCTTCTTCATTCTTCATTCCAGGATTCTTCAAGGATAACAAATCTTCATCAGTCAAGAAGTTCCTGGATCACCTCTGGTCAAAGCTAAAGAAAGAAGACCTACACACCCTGAAGCAAAACTCCAATCTTCCTGAATAACTCAATAACTCAAGGGGAGCTTTGTTAACAACAAAGATCCACTAGTCTTCTCAGTTGTATTTGAGAAAGAGAAGACACCATCACTCTCTCACCCCCTAACTGTACAAAGGATTCGTTAACTCCCTTCAAAAGTAATTCCTTTGTTGCAAGTCACTTGATCAAAATACTTGGGTTAGTTTTTGAGTACCTGATCAAAAGATCATTGGTGGCAGTCACATGATCAAAACCTGTTAGTGGATTGTTAACAGGGTGGTAGAAGAGTGGATGTAACCAGGTTGGGGAACCACTATAAAAATTCTTGTGTTGTCTGGTTGCCCTCTTTCCTTTTTGTTCTTGCTGTGCCTGTGATTATTTATTTTAATTTTGTTGTGCCTGTGGTAGATTAGTGTATCTTAGGATATCACTTTTATTTACAGCAAATTGGTATCATATAGCTGCCCTACTCTGAAGTGTTTTTATTAACAGCAAAAAGTTTAAAGATTTAATAGATACTTTATTCACCCCCCCTCTAGAGTATTTGAAGTCTAATCCTCTCTTTCAGATTTCCCTTACCAGAAGAATATAGAAAAGAATAAAATAGAACAAGTATAAAAAGACGAAGGATTGAATCTCCCTCAAGATGATTTCTCCGTTGAGCAATCTGTGACCAATACTAGAAATCTTTGTGTGCTTGCAACCGATCAACTCCTCATAATCTTTGTCATCCTTGGCTCGCCAGAGATCTTCGTGTGAAAACAAGAGGGAGGTGATTTTCTTTACCTTCAATGGAGGTGGCATTTTGGTGCTATAGAGGCGGCACACGAACTCTAGGTGTGAGAATAAGTTGCCCCTCTTATCTGGAACGAAAAATGAAGCCTTTAATATATTTTTTGAAAAAATACTACTGTCGTCGATAGAGCTAGCATCCGGCGGTAGGTCGACGTGTTTGATGCTGACAGCTGTCCTAAAAATTTGGAAAAATATTCAAAAGGAATATTTTCCTCTTTTTCGTGCGAGCACCGTGCGGTAGGAAGGTATCGCCTGGCAGTAGTCCAGTCATCTCGACAAACTCGACGATCATTGAGTGGACTAGCACGGCGCGGTTGGAGGCTTGTTCCTCCAGTAGTACCTCGAGAGCCTAGCCAAAATAAATCCACGGGCTAATGTTGGAAGTAGTGCTGTCGGTAGCACTAGCGCTATGCGGTAGGATCCCGAGCGCCTGGTCTGTTTAATTCAGGCTACCTCCCGGCGGTATCAATTAGCGCGCGACGGTAGGGGCCAGTTGAGAGTTCCATACTTTATTTGAACCTATAAGCCTGCACACTATACCAAACACAAGATGTGATCCAATACATCATGGGAATTGATATTATCAAACATAGAAAATGTGAACCGTCGGCTCCAACAAACTCCCCTTTTGATAATATCAAATCACATTCATGAGATATAATTATTGAGATGCATGATATAGCGCATAAAAGGTTAGGTTTCAGGTTACATATAACTTCCCCTAGACACGCGCTCCCCCTATATACGTGTTCTATGTGTTCCCCCTATATACATGTTCTACCCGCTCCCCCTATCTACATGCTCACAATGTACCAAGCTTCCCCTACACTTGATCTTTCCTAACCCATGACTCATGAACATTTTATTCTCACCCTTTGGTATTATCGAAAGGGGGTGGGTGAGATCAAAAGAAACCATACTCATGTACGATAAAAAATGAAGTGTAGGATAAGCCTAATAAAAATAACAAATAGTGGACTATATAATGTGAAGCTCAGGGAAAAAACAATAGGAGCGACCAAAAACATAAATCAGATACTATCTAGTATACAGGTCAAACAGATGAGCGAAGTACACTGAGGCAATTTAAATGAGTGTTCAGAGTTAAAAGAATTGGACAGAACAGGTTAAACTAAACACACAATGATTTAGAGAACAACGTTAAGAGATTTATAGAACTAATACAGTGGAACATTGTACACGTCAAGAATGAAAATCTTATATCAGTACTTCTGTGCTATAGACATACAATGCAGTTGCAGTCCAATTCTTATGCATGAAAGCATTAGAAAGAGCAATGTGTGTGAACGTGTAGCATCAAAAGAGAAAACATCGAGTAAAATAATATTAATTACATGTTTTATCTCAATATTTCAATATGCTATAACGAGAGGAATAGAGTGCAAAATCACGTCACATTTCTATCTAGGTCATACCATGATTAGAACAAAGGGGCACTATGCTTAATGTTTAATCTTTGCACAAGATCGAAACCATTCTTTGAACGAAGGTGCTCATCTTTACAATATTTATAAAGACTTATCAGGAGGAGTGAGCAGTGCTTGGGGGTATTCTTGACACATGATTTGATAGCATGCATAGTTTTTTTATGTATTTGTTTTGTACTAACAGTATTATAACTTACACTTCAACGACCCTTAACCAATTGAAATCTACCCACATAGATAGATCAACTTTCACTTGTATACAAAAGACATGATCACTAAAGATTTTGCACAAAGTTCTAATTTTTGTATAAACACATGTATATCTTGACAATGATTATTCAAGTTATTTCTAACGTATTAGATACAATATCACGAGTTGTAACATGTGCGTGTAGTTTCTACATGAGTGCTCCTTCTAGAGATGTGTGAACAGTGTATAATCATTACCCTAAATCCTTACACGTACTTAGAGGCATATTCAACATACACTAAGATGTCTAGTCGCACTCAGTAGCTAAACACATATCTATTTGACATACATCATGACAAAAATAGATATTGTTCAAAGAGATTAACAATCCTAAATCAAACATTGCACGTAATCATTGTGCTCTATGTTCTAGCCAAGTGTGTCCTAAGAGTGAACGATCGACAATTTTTTATTTTGGGTTTTATAATTCTTTTCTGATTTAACAAAAAATAAACCAAGCGAACAACAAAACAAACGAAGAATAAGACATGTTTTGGATTTTTGTAGGATATTTTATTTATTTTTGGTTTGTTTATTTAAAGACAACGAATGAAAGAACAAAAATAGATAGAAGCAGAAACAAACATACAAAAATCTTACCGTCGGTGCTAAGGCTACTATGCGGTGGTAACTCACAGAAAAAAAAACAAAAAAGAAGCCCCAATGATTGTAGGTGATGCAGCATTACTAGGTGGAGATATCCAAAATGACCAGCTTAAGTCGATGTAACAAAAAAAGAGAGCATCGGGGAGTGGTTTTGTGAATATATCAGCTAGTTGATCGTCAGTTCCAATGAAGCTTACTCTCATGTTCACTTTCTTAATGTGATCTCAAATGAAATGATGACGAACATCAATATGTTTGGAACGTGAGTGATGTACTGGATTATTTGTCAAGTCTATGACACTCTTGTTATCGCGCCTAAGTTTAACGTTCCTAAAGACTATGCTAAAGTCCTCTAAAGTTTGTGACATCCAAAGTTCTTGTGCACAACAACTTCCTAAGGCAAAAAACCCGGCTTCAACAGTAGAGAGGGTAGCAGATTTTTGTTTTCTACTTGACCATGAGACTAGTGTCGGACCTAGGAAGTGACATGTAGCACTTGTGCTCTTGCGATCAACTAAGCATCCAGCGTAATCAAAGTCGGAGTACCCATTGAGTGTGAAGTCGGTGGAGTGGGTGTACCAGAGACCAAGATTTTGTGTGCCAATAATATACCTAAAATAGGTTTAACAACTTTAAAGTGAGACTCTTTTTGATTGGGTTGATACCTAGCACCGCAAATGTAATATCGGGCCTACATGCACTTATGTAGAGTAGTAATCTGATCATCCCTTCCAAATTTTAGATACACACTCATTGGAGTTTTGACTTGTTTCAGATTCTCAAAATCAAATCGCACAATGTTGGGTACATTGGTTTAAATGTACCTGATTTGAAGAAGCCTCACCCAACTCAATGATAAACATCAAAATATATTTGATGTATTTTGAGTTACTGTGCAGGTTAAGTATTTGCAGGACTGAAGAAAAAAGTTTCTAAGTACATGTGTCGATACCCAGAGGGAAAGTGTCGACACTTAAGAAGACTTGTGTCGACACCCAGGCAAGCAGTGTCGACACTTGCAGTCATTGTGTTGACACCAGGGATGCTGAGTCGACACCAGCCAGAAAGTGTCGACACAAGGAGCTGTGTCGACACTCAATGAAGAAAAGCCAGTAAAGCTGTGTCGACACTTAACAGTTGTGTCGACACCCAGTGAAGCTGTGTCTACATCAGAAAATGTCGACACTTGGAACTGTGTCGACACTCAGCAAAAGTTAGCAGAGACTAAGTATAAGTGTCGACACCCAGAACAATGTGTCGACACTCAATAGAAGAGTCAGCATTTGAAGAAAGTGTCGACACCCAGAACAATGTGTCGACACACAATAGAAGAGTCAACACTTAAAGAAAGTGTCGACACAAGATAATATGTGTCGACACTAAGCTGAAGACTCTACACTTGAAGAAAGTGTCGACACATGGAGCTGTGTCGACACTTAGTGAAGAATAGCAAGATCAACAAATTATTCTAAGTACAAGTGTCGACACTAAGGGGAAGTGTCGACACTCAGCTGCAGTCTCAACACTGAAGACATGTGTCGACACAAGGAGCTGTGTCGACACTCAACAAGTATCAACACTGAAGACATGTGTCGACACCAAGAAGCAGTGTCGACACTTAACAGTTTCAACACAAGAAGATGTGTTGACACAAAGGAGATGTGTCGACACTGAGAAGAATTCAGCAAAATTCTGAAGAACAAGTATTTGTGTCGACACTGAATTTCAGTGTCGACACATGAAGAAGAAGTAGTATCGAGACACAGAATCTACAACACAAGAAGATGTGTCGACACCTTGTAGACTTGTGTCGACACTTACACAATTTGTGTCGACACTTAGTCCATAAGTGTCGACACTTAAAGACAGAAAGTATCGACACTATCAGACAGTTAGAGAATTTTCAAGAACTGACTGGATGACTTGACAGCTGCCGTTCCAGCCGGTCTACAGCACTTGTCAGAGTTGTCAGAATTCAGTTATGAACCGGACCAGCCGGTTACCATGAAGTAGGCCTATAAATAGGCTTATGCTGTCTACAGAAGGTGGTTGTTAAAATTATTGATCAAGTATTCAACAAAGAAGATCTAGCTATTCCTTGAAGAATCAAGTGCAGATCTAAGAAGTTGGAGAGAGAGCTCCATCCAAGAAATCAGCTATTGGAACCCAGCTGAGAAGAAGGATTCAGATTGGTCTGAATCTTAAGTAGCAGAGATTAAGGATCAACTGCAGAAGGAGTCAATCTTATTGAGTTCTACTTTCAAGAAGCTTTGAAGAAAGCTAAGTCAGATTGAGTCCAGCTGAGTTCTTCCAAGAACTCATCAAGAATCTCACAACTTATCTCTCTTTCATCTAAGTTGTTGAGTTTATTCATTTTGTATTCATTATAACTTGTAGGATCCTTAGGGATCTGAGATTGTAAGCCTGCAATTATAAAGGTTGAGGGTAGGAGAGTTATATCTCTGAGTGTAGGCCTTGGTGGCTGAGTGTAGGCCTTTACAAAGCTGAGTTGTAGGGCCTTGGGCCTGAGGTGTAGGAACCAGTTTGGGTTCTGAGATAGTGGAGGAGTTTGGCCGAATCTAGTACACTGCTAGATAGGCGAAGGGGGAAAGTGGATGTGTCCAAAGCTTGGGGAACCACTATAAAACTCTGTGTCTACTGTGTGATTGTTGTTGGCTGTGATTGTTGCATATGTGCTGTGTTATAGTAGATAGAATTCTGTGAAATTAACTGATTGCTGCCATAAAAAGTCAAAAAGAATTAGGTCACCTATTCACCCCCCCTCTAGGTTTTTAGGTACTATATCTTTCAAGTGGTATCAAAGCGAGGTTCCTCAAAAAGGACTAATAGTCTGAGGAGATCCTGATTGGCAGTTTCATTCTAAGTCAAATTACATATTCAAGAAAATCAAGAACCATGGGTTCCACAGATAATCACAAGGAATTGGGATCCATGAAATTACCTATATGTAGGAAAGAGATTTTTGGGATTCTGAAGGAAAGGGTAAGGCTGTTTATGGAAGCATCAGACCCTAGGATTTATATCACAGTCAAAGAGGGGCCATATGTGCCCATGAAGATATCAGTTCTAGATGCAAATCAGAGAACACCAAAGGATTTCTCTGAAATGACAATGGATGAGATTGTCCTAGCCACCATGGACAAAAGGGAACAAAACATTATAGTGAGTGTCATAGATGATGCAACTTTTCAGAATCTAATATACTGTAAGACAACCAAAGAGATGTGGGATACCCTGATTGTGTATATGGAAGGTTCTGAAGAAGTTAGACACGACAGAAAATCCTTGCTAAATCAAGAGTATGAAAGTTTTAGACAAGGAAAGGGTGATAGCATAACTGAGTGCTACAAGAAGTTCTATAGGATAGTGAATGAACTCATGTCTTATGGAAGAGAGTTCAGTAATTATGAACTCAATGACAAGTTTCTAAGGTCCCTAACTAAAGATTGGGATACCAAGATCTGTGCCATTAGAGAAATGGCTAAGTTGGGAGAAATTCCTCCACCTACACTGTTTGGCAAACTGTTGTCTTATGAAATGCAGTTGACAGTGAGGAAAGAAGAGGAGAAATCCACAAGAAATGAACACAAGGAAAGGACAGTGGCCTTTAAATCAGAAGCCCCCAGAAAGTACAAATGTAAGTCACCTACTCCACCTCCAAAGGTTGCTGAATCTGAGTCAGATGAGTCAGCTAGTACAAAGTCTGAAAGCAGTGAAAGTGATGAAGACTTTGCTGCCTTCACTAGACATTTTCAGAAGTTCTTGAAGAAGAAATAGTGGAGGTCAAGGCTTTCTACTTCACAGGGAAAAGAAGACTTTTATCAGAATAAAAAGGCTTCAAAGAAGGACAGGAAGAGGACTAAGTCTAGCAAGGCAACTGTTTCAAAAATAGTGTCCTATTGCTGCAATAGACAAGGCCATGTTGTTGCAGATTGTCCAGAAAAGAGAAAGAAGTCTAGTGACAGGAAGAAGACTCATTTCAAAGGCAAGAAATAGAAGTCTTTTGTTGTCAAGAAGGAGAAGACTCTGTCAGATATTTCTTCATCAGAAACTGAGTCAGATGCTGAGGCATACATAGGGCTGTTTGCTGAAGAAGAAGAAGAATTCATGCAGATTATGGATTCTATATATGAGCAAGAAGACTGTCAGTGCCAAGGACTGATGGAATTGACTGACAATGACAAAATCCTGGAGCAGCCAGGACCTAGTAAGGTACAAAGTTCAACTTTATATTCAGTTTCTTGTTCCAGTACAGAATCAGATTCATCATCATCAAATGATGAGAGTGTATCTGAGTCTGAGGAAGATATTCATCAGCTGATAGATGAATATAAAGTACTGTTGCAAGCTTACAAGAAGAGCAAGTCCCTATCCAAAAGTCAGGCAAAGGAAATTGCTGATCTCAAAGCTGCTGCAACAGATTCTGAGAAGTTATTTGATCAAAAGCTTAATGAGATAGCCAGACTGAAACACATAACAGTGATTCAGATGGGGACTATCACCTATAACAATGATCAAATCAAGAGTCTGTAGATCAATCTTCAGAAGGAGAGAGAGCTTGTTGCTAGGTTTTCCAAACCTAAGTCAGTGTTACCCATAATTGATGAATTTGCTCATCACAAGGGTAAAGCTGGACTGGGTTTTATTAAACCTGCAAGGACTGTCCAGTACAAGTCCAAGGGCAAAGCCCCAACATTCAACAAGTCAGCTGTAGATAAGACAGTAAAGACAGTACCTAAGCAAAGGTACAATAAGTTTGAATGTTGGTGTTGTGGCAAAGTTAGCCATTTTGCAATGGATTGTTGGCATAATGCTAGTGCCAAAGTGAGTAGCAAACTGCCTATTGGAAAACCAGTAGGTAGCTTTGTCAGGTTGCAAACTAACAAATACCAAGGACCCAAGAATACTTTGGGTTCTAAGGTTCATTAATCTGTTTTGCAGGTGAGTCCAAGTTGTCATGCCCCAATATGGTACTTGGACAGTGGATGTTCCAGACATATGACTGGAACAAAGGGATTACTAAGGGACTACATTCCAATCAAAGATGGTCCAAAAGTCACCTTTGGTGGTTCTGAAAAAGGAATCATCAAAGGGTTTGGTAACATTTCTAGTAACTTAGTTACCATTACTCAAGTGGCTTATGTTAAAGGGTTGAAACACAACCTAATAAGTATAAGTCAATTAAGTGATGTAGGGTATGACATCTCATTTGTTAAGAATGGTTGTCATATCAAGAGGTCAACTGATCAAGAGATCATTTTGACTGGCTATAGAAAGAGGAATGTCTACTGCCTAGATATTATGTGTGAGACCAATGGTTCTCAAGTGTATCTTGTAGCTGATGAGACAGTCTCACATTGTGTCAAATGGCACAAGAGGCTAGCTCATCTAAATTACAAGACACTTGGCAAACTCTTTAGCAAAGAGTTACTGAGGAATGTTCCTCAAGTTAAGTGTGTTAAAGATGGTATTTGCTCAGCTTGTCAAAAGGGCAAGCAGACTAGATCCACCTTTAGAAGCATAGAAAACAAAGATGCTGTGAGGTGTTTATACCTCTTGCATATGGATCTCTTTGGTCCAATGCCAGTTCACAGCCTAGGTAGGAAGGTCTATACCTTTGTAGTTGTAGATGACTACTCAAGGTTCTCCTGGGTGTTCTTCTTAAGACAGAAATCTGAAACACCTAATGTCTTCTATAGCTTTGTCAAGCAAATTCAGAATGAACTAAATAGTACAGTGGTCAAAATAAGAAGTGACCATGGTACTGAGTTTCAGTCTGATAGCATGACAAAACTATGTAAAGACTTTGGGATATTTCAAGAGTTTTCTTCACCTAGAGCACCTCAGCAAAATGACATTGCTGAAAGGAAGAATAGGACCTTGATTGAGGCAGGTAGAACCCTATTAAGTGATACATCACTATCAGAATATTTCTGGGCTGAAGCAGTTAATACTGCATGCCATGTTATAAATAGGGCTACCATCACTAAAAGCCTCAACAAGACCCCCTATGAGGTTGTGAAAGGCAGGAAACCAAACCTATCCTACTTCAAGATCTTTGGTTGCAAATGCTTCATACTTAAAAATGGAAAGTCTTACTTGACTAAGTTTGCTGCCAAGTCCCAAGAGGGAATTTTTGTTGGGTACAGCAATAACAGTAAGGCTTATAGAGTCTACAACTTGTCTACATAAGTTATAGAAGAATCTGTACATGTAGTATTTGATGAGACTAAACTTATTAACAATGAGTTGTCTAGTAGTGTATGCAGCCCCACAGGTTTAACAAAGAAGATGGACAAGCTCACTCTAGAAGAAAAATCTATTGCAAGACAGCAAGTAGAAGACAGTGGCTGTTGTCCAGGGGGAGAACTACATGTACCAAATACAGAAGAAGTACAAGGAGTACAACAAGATGATGAAACTAAAGAGGTTCAACCAGAAGTCAGGATGCCTCCAGCCAATAAACATCTTAGAGATCATCCAGTAGAGCAGATTATTGGAGATCCAAGACAAGGAGTACAAACAAGGAGCAGAAATCTGAATGCAGCAATCTACTCCAGTTTTCTATCTCAAGTTGAACCAAAGAAGTTTGAAGAAGCCATACTAGATCCACAATGGGCTGAAGCAATGCAAGAAGAGCTTAATCAGTTCAAGAGGTGCAAGGTCTGGGAACTAGTTCCTAAACCTAAAGACCACAATATAATAGGAACCAAGTGGATCTACAGGAATAAGATGGATGAACAAGGGGTCATCATTAAGAATAAAGCAAGACTGGTTGCTAAAAGATATAGGCAAGAAGAAGGAATTGACTTTGATCAAACCTTTGCTCCAGTAGCCAGACTGGAAGCCATAAGGATGTTTCTTGCCTATGCAACCTATCAAGGATTCAAAGTTTACCAAATGGATGTCAAGTCAGCATTTCTGAATGGTAATCTTAAAGAAGAAGTCTATGTGGAACAGCCATCAGGTTTTGTTGATTCAACTTTACCTAATCATGTCTATAGACTTAGGAAAGCTTTATATGGGTTAAAGCAAGCCCCTAGGGCTTGGTATGAAACCCTATCTAGTTTCCTCATTGAGAACAAGTTCTCAAGGGGGAAAATAGATAAGACTCTATTCCTTAGGGAATCTAGAGGCAAAGTTATACTAGTCCAAATATATGTAGATGACATTATATTTGGGTCTACTGAAAGCAGCCTTTGCAAAAAGTTTGCAAAACTTATGCAAGGTCAATTTGAGATGAGTAGTATGGGAGAGCTGAAGTTTTTCTTGGGTCTCCAAGTTAAACAGACTGAGAGTGGTTTATCCATTTGTCAGTCTAAGTTCACCCTAGAACTCATAAGGAAGTATGGTATGGATTCATCCAGTACCATGAAGACTCCTATGGGGTCAAGTATGTCTCTTAGCAAGGATGATGCAGGGAAACCTGTAGATGAAACCTTATATAGAGGGATAGTTGGCTCCCTATTATACTTGACTGCAAGTAGACCAGATATCATGTATGCTACATGTGTCTGTGCAAGGTATCAAGCCTGTCCTAAAGAGTCTCATTTGACAGCAGTCAAAAGGATATTGAGATATCTAAAGGGCACTCCCTATCTAGGCCTCTGGTACCCTAGGAATGGAGATTTTGAACTAACAGGTTATTCAGATGCAGACTTTGCAGGATGCAAAGAAGATAGAAAAAGCACTACTGGAACCTGTCAATTCCTAGGTGGGAGACTAATTTCATGGAGTAGCAAAAAGCAAACAAGTGTGGCTATCTCCACTGCAGAGTCAGAATATGTGGCTGCAGGAAGTTGCTGTGCTCAACTTCTGTGGATACAACATCAGCTAGAGGACTATGGATTTCAGGTAAGTAGAACTCCACTCTTCTGTGATTCTACTAGTGCTATTTCAATAGCCAATAATCATGTATCCCATAGTAGAACAAAACATATTGAAATTAAATATCATTTTCTTAGGGAGCATGTAGAAAGAGAAGATATTTTACTTGAATATGTTAGAACAGATAATCAATTAGCTGATATGTATACTAAGCCCCTAGAAGAAGCTAAGTTCAATAGATTTAAAATTGAACTAGGAATGATAAACTTAGAGTAAGTTTACAGAATTGAAATTGGCTAAGTAAAAAGGTGTCGACACATAGAGATTTCTGTGTCGGCACAGAATAGTGGTGTCGACACTTCAGGAAAAAGGTGTCGACACATCTAGGAAGTTGGTGTCGACACTTCAGAATATTAGTGTCGACACATGACATGTAGGTGTCGACACATCCAATGTGGTGTCGACACTTAGTTTTACTCAGAATTTTCTAAGTAAAGTCTCGACTATGTGTCGAGTTGAGTGGTGTCGACACATAAACAAGTGTCGACACATAAAATCTGTTGACTAAACTTGTGTCGACACATATGTGTCGAGACATTATAAGTCAGTGTCGACACTTAATGCCAGTGTCGACAAAATTTAAGTTGGCTGTCCCGCCTGTTCATCTTCAATATTAGAAAGGTATAAATAGGGTTTTGCCTTAGTTTGTCGACACGTTTTCAAAGTTTCGAGACCAAACTTCTGTGTCGACACCTCTCTTCTCTCAAGACAAATTCTACAACCCCTAATGGCGCCTATGCTAGAGGAGAACGTCAACGAAGGATACGAGCTGGTACGCGGTGCTTTCGATGATGCTGATCAAGAAATCCAGACTGTCGTAACTGATGTCGCTGCCCCTCCGCCACTACTTGATGACGATCCAGTTGCCGAGGCTCTACAACATAAAGACCTTCGGAGCCGTGATGACGCTAACGGACGACGCCGCTACAACCTCCGCCCGCGGCGTGCTACCCTCACTTGATGACTATTTTAATTAATTTGTCATGCTTTATTATTTTATGTGCGAATATAAAATTATTCCAATCTTGGTTAATAATTTTATATTCATTTGTGACTTGTAATCTTTAATTATTTTCTGCAAACATTTTGGTGTGTATGTAACCGCCCGTATGGATGAGATTTCATCTCCATTATGGACGGTTGGATCTCTTTTGTAACTCCTATTTAAAGGAGGCTATTATGTGTTTGTAACCGCCCGGATGGATGAGATTTCATCTCCATCATGGACGGTTGGATCTCTTTTGTAACTCCTATTTAAAGGAGGCTATTATGATGAGTAATGGAATGAAAAGAAAACCAAAAAAAACCCCCTTTGAAGAATTCGGCCACCATGGAGAGAGTCCATTAGCCGCCCCCCCTTTGGTGTGACGCCAAGCCTTGCCTCCTCCATCCCCGTTCGGTGCGACTCCGGCGTGGCTTCCTTTCGGTGCGACTCCAAGGAAGAAGGTTGCAGCCCATTCGGTGTGAAGCCGGTGGATCCGTGGAGAGAGTGATTCTCCCACCTTATCTTGTGTGATTGTTGTTCTTGGTTGGGTAACTTCTTCCTCTTAGAGATTCTTGCTTTAGATTTTGTGGAGGTTTTTGCAAACCGTTTCTTCCGTGATTTTTAAATACGTCGCTTGCAAATTCCGATTTCGATTTCGTTGTTATTGAACCTCTTGTGATCCGGATTTGGTAGATCCGTTGCGAGAGCGAAACTTGGCCTAGCCTTGACTTGCCCTCCAAGATTGGCACATTTTGGTGTTAACAAGGGAGTTAATCACAACTCGAACTCGACCGCCTATTGAAGTTTTCCGCCGCTCCGAAAATAAATTATTGCTGCGTTGAAACGGCTCAAGTTGGTACACTAGATGCTTGTGTAGGTACGGTGAGTTGTGTGCTTGTTGGAGAGGTAGGTCCTAAGGACGTTGTATCGAGTCCGACAATTTTCTCTTTCGGATTTGGGAGCAAACCCGACCCCTTTTCGCTCGTTTTTGGTCGGAGCCCTCCCCTTTGGTTTTATGCCTTGTGATAATATTTTCCGTTAGCGTATTCGGGCACGAATCACGGTCACCCCTACATCAATTTGGTATCAAAGCGGTCGTTTCAACTACCACGTTGCAAACATCCTCTCTACGTTTCTTGTTGCCCGATCGGATCTAAAAAAAAAAAAAAAAAAAAAATTATTTTCTGTGGTCTGCCAATAGCGGGCTGAAATCTTTATTTTTCAGCAAAATTTCAAAAAAAAATTTTTTTAACGATCCACGTGTTCCTCACATCGGGAAAATATAAAAATATCTTATTTTCAGTATAGCTACAGCCCTAGGAAAATCACCTTTCCAAAATTTCCTAGACCTGAATGCGCACTAGGCACGGATCTGAGTACGCGACAACGTCTACGTCTAGGATGGCTGCGAACGAGCATGGCGATCCCAACACCAAGGCCATAGCAGGGCTACGTAACGAAATGACGGAGCTTAGAAACATGTTGGCACAGATCCTGCAAAATCAAGCAAGGCCACCCCCGCCGCCCATTAATGTTGAGCAGCCCAACCGGCGCCAACAAACTCCTGAGTCGGATTCCGATGAGGACTCTCCCCGAGTGCCCCCTCGAGAACACCGCCACGATCATGCTTACGATATCACTAGGGCCATTAAGATCGACGCCCCCACTTATGATGGCATGGGAGATCCCCAGATCTTCCTTACTTGGGTGGTGGATATGGAGTGCTACTTCGATTGGCACACCCTTACGGACCATCAAAAGGTCCAAGTTGCCAGGATGAAGCTAACGGGACGTGCCAAAACTTATTGGCTGAATGAAGAGCGTAGGCTAGGAACCGGGAACGGGGTCCCACTTATTGGATGGGCCGTGATGAAGAACTTGTTGACCGATCAGTATGTTCCCGCGTACCATCGGACACAGATGTTTGACGAGCTTGCCACTCTATGGCAGGGCTCCAATTCGGTAGCTGAGTATATGGGAGAACTGAAGGACCGTATGGTGCGTTGTGATTTGAGGGAGATCCCCGAGGTCACCCTATCCAGATTTCGTAAGTGGCTTCATCCCGATATTCAGCGGAAGCTCTTACGATATGGTCATACGGATCTGAACACGACATTTAATGCCGCCCTCGACATCGAAAAGCACTTAGCCTCTAAGGCTCACTCCCGGTATTCCCATGCGAAGGGAAAGTCCACAGCTGGAGCCTCTTCCTCCACATATCAGGATAAAGGGAAGTTTCGGTCTGCCGAGTCAAAGTCTGTCATGATTACTGCTAGGAACGGCAAGAATCCTGCGAGTGAGCGTGTCCCTATAGGGAAGGTTAGCAAGGCTAACACTACTTGTTACTCTTGCGGCATTCAAGGCCACTATGCCTTTGAATGCCCAATGAAGACTAAAGCCATAGCCCTTCTAGAGTCGACTACCGACCTAGCTGATTTCGTTTATGAGGCTGCTGAGGAGAGTGACCCAGAAGGGGTCCCAAGCGATTTAGAGGACGAACACCCCGTTATGGTGATGCGTTGTATCTTGACCACCCCTCGTCTGTTAGATGACTGGAAAAGGACTAGTATATTTTCCCTAATCTTTAAGAGTGGCCAGAAGTTGTGCAAGTTGATTATTGATAGTGGCAGTTGTGTAAACGTCATCTCTGAGAATGCCGTTACACGTATGTCTTTGACTACGCAGCCCCACCCGGCTCCCTATCAGGTATCCTGGATTAATAAAGTTACCGTCCCGGTCACCAAGCGTTGCCTTGTACCTCTCTCGATCAAATCCTATACTGACAAGGTGTGGTGCGATGTCCTTCCAATGGACGCTTGTCACGTGTTATTGGGCCGCCCTTGGCTTTACGACCGTGACGTAACACACTTTGGAAGGGCCAACACATATGAGTTTAAATTCAATGGCAAGGTCATTACGTTGAGACCGACCGTCCCGAAAGAGCCAGTAGCTTTGGCTAAGGACACCACTGTTCCAGTCGAGAGGAAAACGTTGAGTCTCGTGGGAAGAAAAGAGTTTGTGAAGGATCCCTTTCTTGACGGGATGATGTACGCTCTAGTTCTTATGAGTGCGAAAGGGGATACGAGAGCATTGGATGAGTTGCCTAGAGAGTTACGGGAATTGTTGGATGAGTATAAGGACGTGTACCCGGATGAGATGCCTTCGGTATTACCACCGCTTAGGAATATACAGCATGCTATAGACCTTATCCCCGGCTCCTCCTTACCAAACCAGCCCCACTATAGGCTTCACCCCGCCGCCCATAAGGAGTTACAGACCCAGATCGAGGATTTGATGAAAAAGGGGTTCATTAGGACTAGTATGAGTCCATGTGCGGTACCGGCCCTTCTTGCCCCCAAGAAGGATGGTACGTGGAGAATGTGTGTTGATAGCCGTGCCATCAACAAGATTACCATCAAATATAGATTTCCTATTCCGCGATTAGATGACCTCCTAGATGTCTTATCTGGCGCCACCATTTTTTCAAAGTTAGATTTGCGGAGTGGCTATCACCAGATCAGGATCCGTGAGGGGGACGAGTGGAAGACAGCATTTAAGTCCAAGGATGGGTTATACGAGTGGCTTGTGAAGCCCTTTGGGCTATCCAACGCCCCCAGTACCTTCTCCCGGATGATGACCCATGTCTTTCAGCCTTACATGGGGAAGTTTGTGGTCGTCTATTTTGATGACATTTTAGTCTTTAGTACCACCACTGCTGAGCACGTCTCCCACATGAGATCGGTTCTTTCCACCCTGCGGAAGGAAACCTTATACCTTAATCTCAAGAAATGCACATTCTATGTCACTGAAGTGGAATTCTTAGGCTATATAGTCGGTTCGGATGGCATTAGAGTTGACCCTAATAAGGTTAAGGTCATGATGGATTGGCCCGAACCGACCACATTACGAGAGGTGCGAAGTTTCCATGGGTTAGCTACTTTTTACCGCCGTTTTATTAAAGACTTTAGTAGCATTATGGCCCCCATTAGTGATTGTATGAAGAAAGGTGAGTTCACCTGGACAAGGTCCGCCCTACTGCTTTCCAACGCATTAAGGAACTTATGACTGAGGCACCTATCCTATATCTACCTGACTTCAATAAGGTCTTTTACGTGTGACGCTTCTGGCGTAGGAATAGGAGGTGTCTTGAGTCAGGAAGGGCACCCTGTGAGTTATTTTAGTGAGAAGTTAGCGGGCGCCAAATTGAATTACTCGAATTACGATAGGGAGTTTTATGCCGTCATTAGATGTCTGCACCATTGGAGGCACTATCTCCTCTCTAAGGAGTTTGTGATCCTCTCCGATCACGAGGCACTGCGGTTCATCAATGGCCAACATAAAATCAGCCCGCGACACTCTAAGTGGGTATCTTTCCTACAGGGTTACACTTTTAACCTCAAACACCTTAAAGGAGCTGACAATCGAGTCGCGGATGCTCTTAGTCGCCTGACCCTGTTACTCACCACTATGGAGGTTAACGTGGTAGGATTCGAGCGAATCAAGGACGAGTACGCCACATGTCCAGACTTTCAGGATGCATATTTGTCTGCCCAAGATAGCTCCCCCACGATTATATCTGCGTTCGTCATTAAGGATGGCTACCTATTTAGACATGGGAAGTTATGTATCCCGCAGTCATCGCTACGCCTTCATATCATCTGGGAATTGCATAGTGGAGGGTTGAGTGGTCATTTCGGTAGGGATAAGACCATTACGTTAGTTGAGGAGAAATTCTATTGGCCAAAACTTAAGGCAATGGTGGGAAGGGTAGTTAGTAGTTGTCGTACCTGTCAGGTATCCAAGGGCGCCAAGACCAACGTAGGATTATATACGCCCCTGCCTATCCCTTCCACGCCATGGGAAGACGTGAGTATGGATTTTGTTCTAGGCCTACCCACGACCTTACGCCGTCACGATTCTATTTTTGTAGTGGTGGATAGATTCTCTAAAATGGCATATTTTATTCCTTGCGCTAGAACCAACGACGCATCTCACATTGCCAAATTATATTTTAAGGAAGTAGTTAGTCACCGGGGAGTGCCGAAGACAATAGTCTCGGATAGAGATGTTAAGTATACGAGCTATTTTTGGAAGACACTTTGGGTCTTGATGGGTACCAAGTTATTGTTTTCCTCAGCCTATCACCCTCAGACCGATGGGCAAACAGAGGTAGTCAATCAGAGCCTAGGAAGCCTCCTTAGATGCCTAGTGAGCGATCACAAAGGTACGTGGGATCTTCTTCTTCCCCACGCCCAGTTGGCCTATAATAATTCCAAAAACCGGTCCACTGGTCTGTCTCCAAATGAGATAGTTCACGGGTACAAGGCCCCTGTGCCTCTTGACTTGGTTCCTTTGCCCCCAACATACAAGACAAGTCAATTTGCACAATCCTTCGCCCAACATATTCATGACCTACATGCACGTATACGAGCTACCTTGACTGCTCAATACGAGTCTTATCAGTTGCACGCTAATCTACATAGGAGGGTGTCACACTTCAACGTCGGCGATTTGGTCCTAGTCCGGTTAGTTCCCGAACGCTTGCCATCTGGCACCGTTAAAAAGTTGGCACCAAAGCGCGCCGGCCCTTTTCGAATTATAAAGAAACTAGGTGACAACGCTTTCGTGTTGGATTTGCCAGCTGATTGGGGTATCTCCCCTATTTTTAATGTCTCGGATTTGACGCCGTTTGTTTCTCCTCCACCTGAGTTGAATTCTTTGTCGTCTTCTCCCTCCACTAAAATTTCTATTGGGTTGGGGAGTGGTAGTTCGGATGATCTCTCTCTTTCGGACCCCGCAGGTATAACATCGGATGGTACGTTGCCTTCTTTTTTCCCTACTGCTAACATGTTTCCCAGGTTTCCAAAGACATTTCTCACTCCAGATATGATACTTGCTGCTGAGCCACTTACCACTCCTGATGGTGCTACCTACCGCTTCCTCATCCGTTGGCGTGACCGCCCCCCTTCAGATGATTCATGGGTACTTGCGACAGAGCTTCAACGTTTGGATGCCGAGCTTCTCCGCCGCTATCTCTCGGACCACGCATCGGAGATATGTGATTTTGAGTGGGGGAGGATTGATGCCGCTGCCCCTCCGCCACTACTTGATGACGATCCAGTTGCCGAGGCTCTACAACATAAAGACCTTCGGAGCCGTGATGACGCTAACGGACGACGCCGCTACAACCTCTGCCCGCGGCGTGCTACCCTCACTTGATGACTATTTTAATTAATTTGTCATGCTTTATTATTTTATGTGCGAATATTAAATTATTCCAATCTTGGTTAATAATTTTATATTCATTTGTGACTTGTAATCTTTAATTATTTTCTGCAAACATTTTGGTGTGTATGTAACCGCCCGTATGGATGAGATTTCATCTCCATTATGGACGGTTGGATCTCTTTTGTAACTCCTATTTAAAGGAGGCTATTATGTGTTTGTAACCGCCCGGATGGATGAGATTTCATCTCCATCATGGACGGTTGGATCTCTTTTGTAACTCCTATTTAAAGGAGGCTATTATGATGAGTAATGGAATGAAAAGAAAACCTAAAAAAACCCCTTTGAAGAATTCGGCCACCATGGAGAGAGTCCATTAGCCGCCCCCCCCCCTTTGGTGTGACGCCAAGCCTTGCCTCCTCCATCCCCGTTCGGTGCGACTCCGGCGTGGCTTCCTTTCGGTGCGACTCCAAGGAAGAAGGTTGCAGCCCATTCGGTGTGAAGCCGGTGGATCCGTGGAGAGAGTGATTCTCCCACCTTATCTTGTGTGATTGTTGTTCTTGGTTGGGTAACTTCTTCCTCTTAGAGATTCTTGCTTTAGATTTTGTGGAGGTTTTTGCAAACCGTTTCTTCCGTGATTTTTAAATACGTCGCTTGCAAATTCCGATTTCGATTTCGTTGTTATTGAACCTCTTGTGATCCGGATTGGGTAGATCCGTTGCGAGAGCGAGACTTGGCCTAGCCTTGACTTGCCCTCCAAGATTGGCACATTTTGGTGTTAACAAGGGAGTTAATCACAACTCGAACTCGACCGCCTATTGAAGTTTTCCGCCGCTCCGAAAATAAATTATTGCTGCGTTGAAACGGCTCAAGTTGGTACACTAGATGCTTGTGTAGGTGCGGTGAGTTGTGTGCTTGTTGGAGAGGTAGGTCCTAAGGACGTTGTATCGAGTCCGACAATTTTCTCTTTCGGATTTGGGAGCAAACCCGACCCCTTTTCGCTCGTTTTTGGTCGGAGCCCTCCCCTTTGGTTTTATGTCTTGTGATAATATTTTCCGTTAGCGTATTCGGGCACGAATCACGGTCACCCCTACATCAGTAACCCTAGTAGCCGATTCAGGGTTAGACTATCTAGTGTCTGAACCTACTAAAATCTGGAAGAAAGAGGTACTAGAATTCCTCAATGGAGCTAAGATAGACGAAACTGGATTCAAAATCAAATCCAGGGTTCATCGTGAGAAGGTGAAGGTGTCACCTAAAAGTCTGAGGAAGATTCTACAGCTACCAAGAATTAAAGAGGAAGATAAGGTTACAGCTACAAAGACCAGGGAAGCTCTAACCTGGTGTGGACTGGATCCTAAGATGAAGCTTGGATCAGTGTTTCTTAGAAAAGGAATGAACAATCAAGGGAAATTCCTCTCAGAGATTGTTGGCAAAGTCATACTCAGCAAGCCAGGAGGGCATGACAGAGTGTCTGCCCATATGTTTAGTATAATGACAAGGATAATCTTCACTCTAAACACTGACTGGTCTATGGTAGTTTATGAGAAGATTAAAGAAAGCTTGAAGAGGCCCAACCTGGGCAGGATTTTAAGTCTTTACCTTGCTGGTGTAATACCTGAAGTTATGAGTACAGCTGCTGGAAGCAAAATAAATCATATGAGAAAAATGGACATGAGGTTGTTCTCTAGATGGGACAGGGTGTTGACTAAGGAGATGCCAACCCCTGAGAAGATAGTTTCTAAGAAGGAGATTCCATTAAAGAAGAAAAGGAAAATTGCCCCAGTGGCTCAAGAGTCCACTAGCACCTCAGACAGTGAAGAACAAGTTGTCTTCACTCCAGATGAAAATGAGGAAGAGCCTGCTGTGAAATCTCCTACTCCTCAAGATGATGCTGAGATCCAGGGGGAGCTACCTCAAGCTAGCCCCATATACAAGGATCAAAGCCAGGGGGAGCTACCAGTTGTAGATGAACCCACTACACTGGAAAGTGAACAAGCAACTTACATTATCCTAGAGGTAATCACTGAACTCAATACTTTAGAATTTCCTATGGAAGATACTGATTTGTCTGATGTTCATCAGCAAACTCAGCTGGATAACCAAGTCCCAGATGCTGTCTTGGAAGACACATCTGTTGCAACTCCAATAGTTCCTGATCCAGTGGTTGAAAAGACCAGAATTTCTCCTGCTCAGTCTCCACAAGAATATACCATGGAAGATCTTTTCTTAAATCTAGATCAAGAAGACTTTGGAAAGGACACTACTGCTGCTGAAGGAGAGAATGCTCAAGTTGAGGGGGAGCAGATGCAAATTATGGAAGACCCTGCCAGGAAAGAAACTGAGAAGGCACCAGATGTGCAAATTGAGAGGCCCCCAAGCCCTAAGGAGAGGGTTGACATTGCTAGCTCCTCAGCATCTGAAGATGAGGAGGCTACCAGGGCTAAGAAGCAGAAACTTTATGTATTCAAAAGGAGTCAAAGTTATAAGAAGGCTCTACAATCTATTGCACCACAGCCTATAGTTCAGCAAACACCATCAGTTGATTATAGTGCTTTAATGGTGGCAATGCAAATTAAACTGGATGAGCACAGGCAGGCAATAGAGAAGTATGTGGATGAAGGGCAGAAATCATTGCAATTTGATCTGGCCCAGGATATTAAATCCATAAGATTTGAGATGAATCTTAACAAGAAGGAGATGACAGACTGTTTCCACAAGGGTGGAAATGCAGTAGTGTACTTAGCTACACACCAAGAAAAGATAAAAGCTCAAGTTGATGACATAGCCCTGAAGCAAGGATATGTACTTGAAAATCAACTCAGAATGAATGACAACTTGACAGAATCTCATAATGCTATTGTCACAGAACTGAAGAACATAGCTGCTGGACCTTCTACCTCTACTGCTACTGTTAAAGCTGAATTTGACAAGGTATTCCAGGAAGAAATCACTGCTATTAAGACTGCCATTCAAGAATCTCAGAAGATCATCTCTGAAAAACTCCAAAGGTTAAGACCTTTCTACAGGGATGGAGTTAATTATCTCAATGCTCAAGTGAGATTTCAAAAAGATGACTTAAGGGATCATATTGAAAGAGAAGTCATAAAGGGGGAGAGAGCGTTAGTCAAGGCAAGCTCTGATCATGCATAGTGGATATCTAATTCCATCAGAGCTACACTGGGTTATCCTCCTCTTTGTGATGATGACAATGTTGCTGAATCTGGAATTCATCCTGCATATTTAGGAGGGGAGCAACCAGAAGTAGCTCAAGTTAACTACCCTCCTCCAGATTTTGACATGATCCATGCTGACATTCAGTCCATGTATAGCCCACCTGGGGGTAAGGACAATGTCATAATAGAGAAAGTTGTTCAGCCTGTCTCTGAAGCTTTACAGGAAGCCATCTTGAAGGAGCAAGCTGAAGAAGAAACCAGATTATCAAAGAAGAGGTTCAGGGAGCAAGCTGAACAAAGACCTGACTTTGAGCAGTGGAGCCCCACCTCAAGGAACATTATATTGACTGCCTGGAAAGCTGCCAAAGATAACATTCAAGACAGGAATAAGTGGTTTTCTGAAACTGAATGGAGGAAACATGAATCTAGACAGGAGGCAATAGTCCAATACAGAAGGAAGGCCAAGATGGGAAAGCTACCTCCTACTGCTCAGGAGCCTAGCAAGTACTTTCCAAAGCCATACCATTATTTTGAAAGGCAGAAGATTAAAGCAGAAGATCTTAAGAAGAAAGACTTGAAAGGCAAGAAGCATGCTGATGCTGAAGTTGCTGATGCTCCTGTCCAAGCTAAAGTTCATGCTGGCAAAGGAATAGTGATTAAGGAGCCTGAACAAAAATAGAATTAGAATTTTCTTAAAGTTTACTTTGTAATCTTTTTGATGTAAAACATTTTTTGAACTTCTGAAAATGAATATGACAGATATTAGAACAATGTGTTATATGTTAATTCTATTTCATATTTGTTCTGTGATGATGTCTATGTCTATTTCATATTTGTTCTGTAATGATGTATATGTATACATGTGTGATTGATACATGTTTATGTTTACCATGCTATATATAATCCTACTTTACATCATTTTGTAATTTTATTATGAATGGTGTATATCATTGACTAAGGGTTATGACTTCTCCAAATAGGGGGAGATTGTTGGGTACATTGGTTTAAATGTACCTGATTTGAAGAAGCCTCACCCAACTCAATGATATACATCAAAATGTATTTGATGTATTTTGAGTTACTTGTGCAGGTTAAGTATTTGCAGGACTGAAGCAAAAAGTTTTTAAGTACATGTGTCGACACCCAGAGGGAAAGTGTCGACACTTAAGAAGACTTGTGTTGACACCCAGGCAAGCAGTGTCGACACTTGGAGTCATTGTGTCGACACCAGACAGAAAGTGTCGACACAAGGAGCTGTGTCGACACTCAATGAAGAAAAGCCAGTAAAGCTGTGTCGACACTTAACAGTTGTGTCGACACCCAGTGAAGCTGTGTCTACATCAGAAAATGTCGACACTTGGAGCTGTGTCGACACTCAGTAAAAGTTAGCAGAGACTAAGTATAAGTGTCGACACCCAGAACAATGTGTCGACACTCAATAAAAGAGTCAGCATTTGAAGAAAGTGTCGACACCTAGAACAATGTGTCGACACACAACAGAAGAGTCAACACTTAAAGAAAGTGTCGACACAAGACAGTATGTGTCGACACTCAGCTGAAGACTCTACACTTGAAGAAAGTGTCGACACATGGAGCTGTGTCGACACTTAGTGAAGAACAGCAAGATCAACAAATTATTCTAAGTACAAGTGTCGACACTAAGGGGAAGTGTCGACACTCAGCTGAAGTCTCAACACTGAAGACATGTGTCGACACAAGGAGCTGTGTCGACACTCAACAAGTATCAACACTGAAGACATGTGTCGACACCAAGAAGCAGTGTCGACACTTAACAGTTTCAACACAAGAAGATGTGTCGACACAAAGGAGATGTGTCGACACTTAGAAGAATTCAGCAAAATTCTGAAGAACAAGTATTTGTGTCGACACTCAATTTCAGTGTCGACACATGAAGAAGAAGTAGTGTCGAGACACAGAATCTACAATACAAGAATATGTGTCGACACCTTGTAGACTTGTGTCGACACTTACACAACTTGTGTCGACACTTAGTCCATAAGTGTCGACACTTAAAGACAGAAAGTCTCGACACTATCAGATAGTTAGAGAATTTTCAAGAACTGACTGGATGACTTGACAGCTGCCGTTCTAGCCGGTCTACAGCACTTGTCAGAGTTGTCAGAATTCAGTTATGAACCGGACCAACAGGTTACCATGAAGTAGGCCTATAAATAGGCTTATGCTGTCTACAGAAGGTGGTTGTTAAAATTATTGATCAAGTATTCAACAAAGAAGATCTAGCTATTCCTTGAAGAATCAAGTGCATATCTAAGAAGTTGGAGAGAGAGCTCCATCCAAGAAATCAGCTATTGGAACCCAGCTGAGAAGAAGGATTCAGATTGGTCTGAATCTTAAGTAGCAGAGATCAAGGATCAACTGCAGAAGGAGTCAATCTTATTGAGTTCTACTTTCAAGAAGCTTTGAAGAAAGCTAAGTCAGATTGAGTCCAGCTGAGTTCTTCCAAGAACTCATCAAGAATCTCACAACTTATCTCTCTTTCATCTAAGTTGTTGAGTTTATTCATTTTGTATTCATTATAACTTGTAGGATCCTTAGGGATCTGAGATTGTAAGCCTGCAATTATAAAGGCTGAGGGTAGGAGAGTTATATCTCTGAGTGTAGGCCTTGGTGGCTGAGTGTAGGCCTTGGTGGCTGAGTGTAGGCCTTGGTGGCTGAGTGTAGGCCTTTGTGGCTGAGTGTAGGCTTTGTAAAAAGCTGAGTTGTAGGGCCTTGGGCCTGAGGTGTAGGAACCAGTTTGGGTTCTGAGATAGTGGAGGAGTTTGGCCGAATCTAGTACACTGCTAGATAGGCGAAGGGGGAAAGTGGATGTACCCAAAGCTTGGGGAACCACTATAAACCTCTGTGTCTACTGTGTGATTGTTGTTGGCTGTGATTGTTGCATATGTGCTGTGTTATAGTAGATATAATTCTATAAAATTAACTGATTGCTGCCATAAAAAGTCAAAAAGAATTAGGTTACCTATTCACCCCCCCCCCTCTAGGTGTTTAGGTACTATATCTTTCACACAAGCATGTCTTTTACGCATTTCGATTGACTTATAGAAATTCCATCATTACTTTGAGAAATCTAAAATCCTAAGAATTATGTTAACTCTCCAACTAGGCTCATCACAAATTCAGACTGCCTTAAAGTGATAATTTTTTTGCATAATTTTTCATTTGTGGCCCCAAAAATGATATCTTCCACATAAATTTGTAAAGAATAAGATCAAGATTCTCGTGCTTCACAAACAGAGAAGTGTACGCACTACCCATCTTAATGCCATGTTCTAGGAGAAATGTTGTGAGCCTATCATACCAAGCACAGGGTGCCTGCTTCAGTTCCTACAAGGATTTCACTAACCTGTATACGTGATTTGGGTAGTCAGCGTTCTTTAACCCGGGTAGCTGTTCGACATATACCTCATCCTTAATATATCCATTTATGAATGCACTCTTAAAATTCATTTGATATAATTTAATTTGTTTATAACTCACAAATGCCAAAAATATATGAATGGATCCAAGACTTGCAACTGGTACAAATGAGTCCTAAAAATCCACAACCTCTATTTGTGAGTAACCTTGTACAACCAATCTAGCCATATTTCTAGTTATCCTAGATTCACCATCGAGTTTATTTTTGTATACCCATTTCAAATCGATAACTGGATTTCTATCAAGACGCTCCACTAATATCTAGACCTTACTTCTCTCGAACGTATTTATTTCTTCATTCATAGCCAAGAACCACGATTCATGCTTTGAAGCTTCTAAGATATTCTTGGTTTCAATTTCAGATAAAAAGCATAGGTTCGAGAATGATTCATGCAAGGCCTACCGAGTTCTAACTCCATGTGAGGGATCTGCTATTACTAGTTCTTGAGGATATTGTTTTAAGAAGTTTAGAGTACTTGTAGGCATATATCCTTCTACATGTGATCTCTAGAAAAATGGGCCTCTCAAGCGCCTCGCATCAAGGATCGGTCGCAAGAACTCCTCATCTATGATCTCTGAAACTTTACAGGAAAAACAAGGGTTAAGGTCAAATACCCTAACGTCAAAAATCCATGAAACGGGAAAAATCTTACCGTGCACGTGAAGATCTCGACGAGAGCTTTCTGGATATATGCTCCGTCCAAGGTTTCGTGCAACAGAACTCTAATAAGTGGCAGCCGGAAGATTATGCGATGTCCGTCACTCTCTACGCACCACTCTTCAGGCCGTCAGTTTAGGGATGATGGTGAATATAGTTTTCTTATACTTATACGTATATATATATATATATATATAAATAATATTATATTATATTATTAATAAAAATATCTAGGAAAACTCAAATGACGAGAATTTCTAAAACACCTCGGTTTTTGATGAGATTAACACCAAAACTAAATGGAGATGCTACAAATCCAACAACAAAGTCGAAATCAGGATCCGACAAACCAAACTAGGGTTAAAATTCCCTGAAGTTGAAACAACAACAATCCTTACAAAGTTAACCAAGATCCCAATTAAGCCTGGATCACAATGAAACTTCACTAGCACGCTTAAAATTAACCACTTAAGTTTTTCCCAAGTTAAAAAGTCTAATTCTGATGAACCTAACAGCTGCCACCAAAGGGATCATCATAAAACCAAAGAAGAAAATCACACACCAATGGAGGAGCCCCGTTAACTACACGTCAACGTAATGCCCTTACGTCATAAATATGACACTAAGGAGATCAAAATAATTATCGAAAAATTCAAGTGCGTTACAACCACTCCCTCTAAAAGAATGTTTCATCCCGAAACTTGATACGCAAACCAAATATGAAAGAGAATGGAAGTAACCAAAGGTTATCAAATAGAATTACTTACTAAGGAAGACTGGGAGAAAAGGTGAAAATGAGCCTCTCTCATAGCTGACTACAACTCCCATGTTGCGCTCTCGATGCCTCGATTTTTCTAACGAACCTTGACCATGGGTATTGTCTTTTTCCGCAACACCCATTCCTAAGTCTCCAGAATAAGAATATGCTCCTCGACATAGGAAAGATTAGGCTACAACTTGGGCATCGAGTCAAGGACATGCCGATCACTAAGCACACACTTTCGCAACTTGCTCACATGGAACACATCGTGAACACCAGGGAAAGTAGCCGACAATTCCAGCCTATAAGCTGATACTTCAATGCGCTCAAAAACTTGGAAAGGTCCCACATAACTGGGAACCAACTTGTGGTTCCTTCCAAACCTCTTAACACCTTGCACTAGAGAAACCTTCAGGAAAACCATGTCCCCAACTGCGAACTCCAGATCAACTCTTCATTGATTTGCATACTTTTTAGAGAGCTCCTGAGTTACACGAAGGTTTTCACGAATATGCGTTATAGAAATTCTCATTTCTTCCACGGCTTACAGACCTAACAGTGGTTTGTCACCAACCTCAGCCCAAAATAAGAGAGTTCGATAATTCCTATCGTACAAAGCCTCAAAGGGGGCCATTTGCAAACTCTCTTGATAATAATTATTATAATAAACTCCATCAGTCTAATACGTTAGTCCCATGCTGCACCATTGTCGAAAAAATAACATCTGATCATATCTTCCAAGATTTTACTAACTCTTTCCGTTTGACCATTAGTCTGCTAGTGGTAAGCGGTTTAAGACCCGAGGTCAGTGCCCAACCATTCCTACAAACTTTTCAAGAAACGTGATGTAAATCTACAATCTCAATCTGACACAATACTTACAGGCACTCCATACAGTCTAGTAAATTCATCCAAATACAATTCCAATATCTTCTTCAAAGAATAGCAAATCTTAAAAGACATGAAGTGAGCACACTTCATCAATCTATTGACTATGACCCACATAGGATCATGCACTCGGGGAGACCTTGGCAAACCGGTAATAAAATCCATAGAAATGCACTCCCACTAACAACTTGGAATATCCAAATGCATCAGCTTGCCACCAGGCCTTCTATGATTCGGCTTAACACGCTTGCAGGTGAAGCACTCAGACACGAACTTAGCGATATCTTTCTTCATCCCATACCACCGAACAATCTACTTTAGATCTCTATACATCCTCGTGGAGCCAGGGTGGTATACAACTCTAGAACCTTGCGCTTCACTACAAATCCTTGCGCGAATATCACCTACAGCTGGAATATAATATCTACCGCAATACTTCAAGGTACCCTCATCATCAATCGAAAAGTCTGGCAATTCCCCTTTTTCAGTTGTACTACGAATATGTTCCAAATCGAGATCGTCCTTTTGATGTAGCCATGTATGCGTAATCCATGAAGGCTCTGCCACTTCCAAGCTGCTCCCAGCAGTTATGTCCGTTAATAGGGACACCTCCACCAAGGATTGCACAGAAAGGTTAAAGATTTGCGTGGTCTTCCTACTCAAGGAATCAGTTACCATGTTAGCTTTGCCCAAATGATAAAGGATATCGACCTCATAATCTGCAACATACTCCAACCATCTACGCTGGCACAAATTCAGCTCCATTTGAGTGAAGACGTACATAAAACTCTTATGATCTATATTAATCTTACACAATGCGGCATACAACAAATGTATCCAATGCTTCAGGGCATAAATTACTAATGTAAACTCCAATTCATGCGTATGATGATTCTTTTCGTGAACCTTCAATTATCTCGACCCATACACTATCACATTTCCTTCTTGCATCAAGAAACATCCAAGCCCGATGTGCGATAAATCTACATAAATGGTATACTCCACTCCGTTGATATGTAAAGTCAACACTTGAGCAGTGCATAATCTCTATTTCAATTCCTGAAAGGCTCCTTCGCAATCCTCGCTCCACATAAATGCAGCATTCTTCTGCGTAAGCATAGTCAGAGGTGCAAAAAAAAACAAAGAATCCTTCCAGGAACCTTCTATAATAACCTGCCAACCATAAGAAACTTCTTACCTCCTTAGGTGTGGTAGATCTTCTCCAATCTATCACAAGCAGCTTCTTTTTCGGGTCAATAGAAATTTCATCATTATTCACAACATGACCAAAAAAGGACACTTGAGGAAGACAAAACTCAAAATTACTCAACTTCACATACAACTTGTGCTCTCTTATAGTAGATAGAACTTGGTGCAAATGCTGAGCATGCTCCTCAGCACTCCTTGAATATACAAGAACATCTTCAACGAAAACGACCATAAAATGATCTATGAAATCCTTAAACACTCTATTCATCATATCCATGAAAGCTGAGGGTGTATTTGTCAATCCAAAGGACATCACCAAGAACTCAAAATGTCCATGACGGGAACGAAAAGCTGTCCGCAGAACATCCGACTCTCGAATCCTCAACTGATGGTATCCTGGATGAAGATCAATCTTCAAGAACACTGTGCTACTATGCAACTGATCAATCAAATCATCTATTTGTGATAAGTGATACTTGTTATTGATGGATACCTTATTAAACTCCCTATAATAAATGCACAACCTCATAGAACCATCCTTTTTTTATAAACAAGATAGGAGCACCCCAAGGAGAAGAACTTGGCCTAATAAATCCACATTGCGGCCATTCATCTAGCTGAGTACGCAACTCTTCCAACTCATGAGGGGCCATACGGTTCAGTGCCTTAGCAATAGGGCGAGTGATCGGCTCGAGATCAACGATGAATTCCACATCTCTCTCAGGAGGAAGACCAGGAAGACTAATTGGGAAAACATTGGGGGCACTCTCGTACCGAAAGAATATTCTCGATGCGCGGCAAACTACTAACAGTTTCCAAAATAGAAACCAAGTAAGCAAAACAACCAGAATCTAAGAGTTTCTGAGGACATACCTCAGAAATAATCGAGGAATCCTGACATGAAAATCATACATACTCATAGGGTGGTCGTTGTCCGTCTTGAGCTCCAAATGATTTATCTTGTATTAGATAACCGCATCATATCTAGACAGGCAGTCCATGCCCAAAATCACATCAAAGTCCTCTAGGTCTAGCACCTTCAAATCGGCAAAGGCTAGGAAGTCACTAAAAGGATAGGACAACTCTGGATACCGTGGTCCTACACCACCGAGTCACCGGAGGGAAACTTAATGTGAAATAGATCGCCAACTTGATCGAGAGTCGGACAGTGGCGTTCTATGAAAGACCTATCCACAAACGAGTGGGTAGCACAAGAATTAAAAAGAACGTATGCCCAACGGTTCTTTACCTTAAACTCCCATATAAAATCATATATATAACTAGCCAAACAACATGGAAACTAAAGCTAAAAGCTAAGAACTAGATTATAATCTAACCGGAGATCACTTGTGTGGAAGTCCGTGCTTCTTCCATGGTCACCACATTCAACTTGGACTTTCCTTTATCGAAATATTGCGGCGACAACGAAAAGGCCAGAAGTGGAACAGGCTGCAGCGTGGGCAGAGACCACGAACACTTAAAATTTAAATGCCCTTTCTACCCACACTGTAAACAAACCTTATCCTCAATTATTGATTTTTTTTCTTTCTAGTTCAAACATACTTTGTTTTTTGTGGGTTCATGTCAGTTGTTGACGCCCACAGGATTGTTGATTTTTGGATACTTGCTAGCTCTTAGTTTTCCTTCTGTGTGTATGATTACTTGCTCTCTGAGATGTTTTATACTAGGAATGCATGTTAGGTATTTTCAAGTATAAAATCTACTATTATTACTTCATGCATTGCATATTTTAAAACTCTAACTCACTATATTTCACGACCGTAAAAATCTACCTTTATTGCTATTATAAATTTAGAACTTGCTTATTTTGAGGTGTCCAATGGGAACCTCTAAACTCATGTATGGCGTCTAAATTTGTAAAAAAAGTAATTTCATCAGCATATAACTACTTTCCTCGTGGACTAGATGAGCCACCAAGCCGAGGGATACGGCTAACTACCACACTAAATTGATTTTTATCTTTAAATAACTTAAAGAATCCTTTTTAATGACAAAGTAGGTGTTTGCTTGAGCATCTGCAGTTATCCCCTACTGACGTAGAATCATGACACACATTTTTACCTTACTCTGATGCACCTTTATTGTCGGTGAAAAATGCGGATTGTGAGAAAGGGTTTCTTCCTTTGATGCAACCTGAGCTGAGATAAACTTAGACCTAACTTCTAGACTGTAGAACTAGTTATCTCTGCTTCTCCTTCTTACTTAAAGAGCAATCTTTCTGGCCTTACTTATGTAGGTTGAGATGACACCACCTATCTCTTTTAACTCTTAGATATGAAACTTGAACTTCTCCTTCAAGGCACTGCAACAATGACGACGAAGAAGAGGAAGCCCAGCTGTGTTTCCAAAATTGTTGCTTCTTCTTCCTCGACCTTTACCTTTTATTATTAGCCCATCAATGGCTCTTTGAGCAGTGGGCCCCACCTTGAATTTGTTCGAAGCTACTAGCTTTTGTATTAATGGTTGTACTGTAGGTAAGCGATGATATTTGATATGTACTGTAGTTTTCCCGCAACAAATTCAAATTCTATTTACTTGTTGACTTTGCTGACGTCACCATCTGTGGACTTAGACAAAATCAAGAATCTTTAGTATAGGCGTTGAGTGAGTAGGCATCACTCAACGCCAAAATACTTAGACAAATTTTATGTCACTAAGCATTGATTGAGTGAGCTTCATTCAATGCCAAACTGCTTAACTAGAGTTTTGACACTTGTCATTGAGTGAGTAAGCTTCACTCAATGCCATAACACTTAGATTTGATTTTAGTCACTTGGTATTGAGTGAGTAAGCTTCACTCAATGCCAAAACACTTAGCTAATTTTCTGTATATGAAAACATTGGCTCTGACTGTCTAAGGTTCAGTCAATACTTTTTATTACATGACGCTGAGTGAGTAAGATTCACTCAATGCCAGTGGACTTAGTCAAATACCTACACAGATTTTTTTGTGGCTGTTACTGACAGAAAAATACTAAACGATTATGGAGTATGGCATTGAGTGAGTAGAGTTCACTCAATGCCTTTGGAATTGGCCACTTTCTTACTACTTCTTCTTAGGCTTTGACTGACTTAGCCCGTATCATATTTTTTTGTTGTATGACATTGAGTGAGTAGACTTCACTCGACACCTGTAGACTTAGCCACATCTTCAGCTTGCCAATTATTTGGCTTTGACTATACAAGCTGAACTGAGTGCTAATAGCCACCTGGCATTGAGTGAGTAACCTTCACTCAATGCATGTGGGCTTAAACAGTTTTCTGTCTTTCCACAAGCTTGCCTTGACATCACCTGTCTTGGCCACTTGAATCAACTTGCACAATCAATGCATTGAAGATACCCTGCATATATAGAACTTGCAGGATATGTTAGATTACAACATGTGTATACCTTTGTATACAAGACCTTCTTAAAATCCAGGATATTGGAATCAATGGACCCAACAATCTCCCCTTATTTGAGGAAGTCAAAACCTAAGACAATGTATACACTAACACAAATATGCAACATATACAGTACAAGACACATTGCATACTCTTAGAGAAAATAATGAACATAATCAAAAAAGATTTTCATTTAGCTTAGAAGGAATATATGTTTTTGTGCATATAACAAAACACAACATATTCCTTAAGCCCTTAAAGCAAAAATAAAAACATTTCAAGTTTCAGGTTCCCTTATCACAATGCCACTGCCCTTAGGCTTCTTTTTGGATCTTTCTTTCTTCTCGGCTACATCAGCTATCTCTTTCCCTTTATTGTCTGCCTTGTCTTCTTTTTCAATTTTAGCTTCAACATTCTTGTCTCTCTGCCTCTAGAAGGCTTTGGTATTTAGTTAGTTGGCTCAACAACATCTGAAGGAAGAGTACCAACATTCTTATTTCTCTTGTATATCCTCCTTTTAGTATCTCTCTTCTCCATTTTGCTCCATTCAAGTGAGCTATAGAGTTTCCCCCTCTCTGTCTTCTTAGAATGGACCTGCTACCATACTATCAAGATAATAGTCCTTGATTTAGGACTCCACTTTTCAAACTCAGGCCTCTTTTCAATTCCTTATCCATATCTTTTATTACTCATACTCATTTCTTCTTCTTCAGCACCTGACTTTCCCTTTATCACCAGTAACTGTTCTACATAGGGACTAAACATAGTAGCTGCTTATGAATCTCCCCATTGATCATCATCTCCTCTATACTGATCATCTTATTGTTGGCCTTCTAGCTGAAGAGCAGATATTTCAAGATTCAATGCATCTTGTATTTGAGCAGGAAATATAGGGATGTTGTCATACTGGATAGGTTCAATCCCAAAAGATCCCCTCATCTACCCAGACCATATTCTCAGTATTTGTTCTTATGGCATTTCTCTCCCCCTTTTTACTTCTTCAATAAGATCTTTGGTCTGGGAGAGGCAAGCCTTTTTCCTTTCAGTTTCTAGATGATTGACCCCAGTTGTTACTTGATTTTTGACCTCCAACATATGGTCATCTAACAGCTTGGTACATCCATCTGCCTTGGCTAGTATGGTAGCAGTTTGTTGTGTTAGCAGCTCTTTCTCAGTGTTATGGAGAGTTACCATATTTTGGTTCTGAATCTTCTGATTTGTTATTACTACAGTAATATTAGTGCTCAAGACATCCAATTTCTCCATAGTGTAGTCAATTGTTGGGGCTGCCCTGTGGAAGAATTTTTCAGTTTCACCCTTCAAAAGATTCACTTCAAATCTAATTGACTTAATTTTAGTAGATAGCACCTTCCTGATTTCTTTGAGATCATCATCCAAAAAAGTTTCCAAGGATCTCCTCAACTCAACTAGAAAGCCCTTCAGCTGGGCAAGAAACATAGGTGGAATTTGATCTATCTTGGCTGATGTACCTTCATCACCTTTTTCTTGAACTGGCATGACCTCTGCCCTATTGTCAGAGTCAGCTACAGTGAAGGCAGAAGACTAAGCTTTCTTTGGAGCACTCTCCTCCTTTTTGATATTGAGGAGTCTGTATCATGCGCTTCAACATGAGCTGCGATTTTAGAGTAAAGCTCCCCCTCACCATATGCCATGCCCTTATTGGAATGAAGAACATCAACAACATTCTTAACATCCTGAGATATTTCTTAAAGATACTGAAGTTGCTCCCCCTAAGATAGTGGAGTCTCAATGACTTGATGCAGATTTTTCTCCCCCTCAGCAGGTGCATATTGCATAGTATCCTCTGAGAGTTTCTCCACCTCACTCTGAGGATTGTGACCAACTAGAAGCTGTTGGGTTGATGGTGAAGATATTTTTTTAGCAGCAGCTGGGGTCTTTGAGGCCTCCCCCTCAACTATAGCAGAGATTTTGTTAACTATTTCCTCTGCACTTCTTCAACAATTTCAACTGCAGGAGTATCTTCAACTGGGGATTTTTCAGATTGAGCATTACTTAACTAATTTCTGATGGATAGTTCTGAAGATTCAGACACTTGGATAGCTGTGTCCTTCATGCGCTCATCTTCAGACCCTATTAGATTTAGATCATTAGCCTCTTCCTCATCTTGTTCTTCAGAAGAAGTAGCTGTGCTGCATTCCTCTGGAATTAGAGTTTGTCTCTCCTTCCTCTTTTTAGTAGCTTGCTGGCCATGGGGATGAAGGAACATATCCCACCTATCCAGCATTCTTATGTCCACCCTTCTAATGTGAAGAATTTTTGTCCCTAGCCTCAGATTTAGGATCTTTAGAACAGTCAGCAGTAGAAATAGGGAAAGAATCCTCCCCAAGTTTGGCTCATTGATGCACTTTATAATCCTATCAAACAGGATTCTACCCCCGTCTATGTTTTTGTATAGGATTACCCTTGTCATCAGCTCAAACATCTTCTTTGAAATTTTGTCGTGCGAGCACATTTTGAGCAATAATGCCATCCCGATTATTTCAGCCAGGAAATTTCCCTTCTGATTAAGTTCCTTTCCTATGATAGAGCATGTAATATGTTTGGAGATGCCTCAACACTTCATCACTGCTCTGACATCAGATAGGACAAGGGCTTCTTCATCCTCAGTGTCAGAACCATACTTGTGATTTGAGCTAGTTTCGTTATTAGGATTGAAGACCCATCATGTATAGTCTAGGTTCATATGTTAGTTTCAGGGTTAAGGTCAATTACATTAGGTTAGATCACTGAGACCTACGTTCAGAAGACTTCATAGACTCAATACTTAAGAGACAAGGTAATTTGAAGATTGCAGAAAAAGGAGTTCGACGATAGCTCAGGTCGACGAACTGTGAGCTTATATCAGAATCTCAACTCGACTAAGTGCCTTCTCAGCTCGACGAACTTGGAGTTCATTTTCGCAAGTACATTTTCTGTTCGACGATCTTGGAGCACAGCTCGACGAAGGAGAATTATCAGCTCGATGAACTTGGAGCTCAGGTCGACGAAAACACTACTGAGTTCGACTAACTCCATCCAGGTTCTATTCGACTATCTTCTCTGCAAATTTTCAGATCGACTAAGTCAGGTTAATTTCAAGTAATTAAGAGAGTAATACTCTGATTAATTAATGCTCAATATTCTCAAAAATTTAGCTGTTTCATGAAAACATTAATTAGGTATTTCAAAAAGTTATTACTTAACATATTTACTGGGACACTTGGGGAAACACATTGAAGACAAAATAAGTCGTTCCATTTCCCAGAAAATATGCAGAGGATTTCAAGGATTTTGAAATTCAAATCAGCAATCATATATAAAAGAAATTTTTAGAAGATTGCACAGCATTACTGAATATAGACAACAACCTTTATACTCTAATAGAGAACAACAGTCAAGAAGAAGAAGAAAGACAACACCTGCAAACAGTGAACAAGAGACAGAAACAGAGAACATCTTGTTCATCTTCATTCTTCTTCTTCAAGCTTTCTTCCAGCAACACAACATTTAATCTGAGATCAAAAGCTCCATCACTCAGAATCATTTACTGGAAGAAGAAGAAGTTCTCATCTTTGAAGGCCTACACCCTGAAGTAAAGTTTCCTACTCCTGATCATATCTATAAATCAGGGGGTGCTTTGACAACATCATAAAATCCACTAGTCTTCTCTAAGATCATTGACAGAGAAGAACATCTTCAACCTTTTTGTTTATTTCATGCACCTGTGTATAGGGTTATAACTCCCTTCAAAAGTTAATCCCCTGGTTGTGAAGTCTCCTGATCAAAAGACTTGGTTTGGTTTTTGGGCACCAGATCAAAAGCTTAAAGGGTTACTAGATCTCCCTTAGAAAATAGATCTTGTGGTGACAGGGCATCTGAACAAAAACCTGTGGTGGCAGGGCACCTGATCAAAACCCTATAGTGGATTCCTACTAGGGTGCTAGAAGAGTGGATGTATCCAAGGTTATTGGGGAACCACTATAAATTTCCTTGTGTCGTCTGGTTGTGCTCTACTTTTGATTTTCCTATGTTGTGTTATATTTTCTTTTCTTATATATATTTATATCACCTATTTTAATCTTCTATAAAAATAACTTAAAGTTTTTAAAGTACTCTATTCACCACCTCTAGAGTTATTTAGATCAATCCATTACTTTCAAGTGGCATCGGAGGTTATCTGATATCAATTTCAATTGGAATCAGAGGGATAGGTTACTTGGTTGTACAGGCTAACACTTGAATCAAAAGATATTTGTTTAATCTTATCTACTCTAGTTATATTTCATATTATGGCACAAAATAAAGAGTACTCAAGCACCAGACCTCCAGTGTGCAGAGGTCTGGTGCTTGAGTACATGGGATAAGTTTGCTCTTTGGAAGGCAAGTATTAGGCTATATATGAATTATATTGATGATGATATATATAATTCTATTTTGTCAGACCCTCCTACTCCATCTACATCAACAAGCACGTCAGATGTACCACCACCTGAGTGGGCAGAGGCTCAGAAGAAGTTGAAGATAGCTGATGCAAAAGCTATGAACATCTTAGCTCAGACAATGTCTGATCATATATTCCAGAAAGTTGTTGAATGCTTGATGCATCAGCAAGTGTACCAATCGTAGTCAAGTAATATAGTTGAGGAGTTGAATCCCCAGATATCGATCTTTCGAGGAGTGCAAGTAGGGAATGTGATTTCACTATTGAATAAGTGATTGCAAGTGTTAACATAAACAATGGGGGTTTTATTTTGGAGTTTCCTAAGTTTAAAACTAATAAACCTATTATGGGTCGTCGTCACCGCATCTCTTTGGTGGATTACTCATGAGAGTAATATGAAAGATGGATGAGTCAATGAGGGTCGCAATCACCTCTTCGCTGCGCACGCTTTTGGCAATTGCTAAAACGTAACTATCTCAACAAGAACACGAAAAATTGAAGCCCATCAACATAATCATGATCTATGATATAACAACATATAGACATGCTGAAATACTTAAACTAAACAATGTTCTTAAGAAACAATCAAACAAACACAAGTTCAGAATAAAGTAACTACAAGAGGAGGGGGATAAATACAACCAAACGAACAAAGGCTTTCCGAGATTCGTGACGGGAGTCAAGGGTTGTTGGGCCTTGTCCGAGCTCGGTCTACGAATGACATCCGGGGTCCAGAAGGGCTGTCACCTCCATCCAATAACCTGTCTTCTTCGTGAATAGTTGCTTGGCTAAATCTATTTGAAAGTCCACCTAGTGTCAACTACCTTCCCCTATAGGGGGGCGGTGGGAATAGGTGTCTTGCAGCGTTTTTGCGGAATTAAAATCGTACCTGCACAAGAAAACAAAACACCACAGCACAGAAAGGACACAGGCAAATTATAGTGGTTCCCCGATTTGGGTACATCCACGTTCCCCCTTCGACCTATCTCCCAACCAGGGACGACTCGGTCACTTCACCAACAGGATTGAAATCCAATCCTTGCACTAATGGAAGGAACCCTTCCACACGTAGGAGTCACTACTCCAACAACACGGGTTGCACCCAACCCTTACAACTAGGAACCAACGTTCCTTTACAACAGAATAGAAAATAGATTGTATAAGAGATACAAACAACTTATGGAGACTAAGGTGTCTATCTTCGTTCGATGACGTGATCTTGAAGTCAACGAAGAGTCCACAACCCTAGATTTCACTTGGAGGGAATCTCTCCCGAAACCGGCGGCGGCAAGAAGGGCGGCGGCTTGGTTCTCGGGATCGGCGGCGACAACGGTGTGTGACTGCTGTACTTTGGAGATTCAATCTTCGTAGCAAAGCTAGCAAGGTCTTCCAACGGTCACACTAGGATCGATCGTCTTGATCGATTCAGAAAGGGAAGGTTTTCCCGATCAACGAATCAAGAGACAAGGGATCTCTGGTTAGACGCGTGAGACGCTGTGCTTGGCTGAGCTTCTGCCGCCGGGAGATCTGGAAGAAACCACGATCAAAGCCGGCGATCTACATGCACGAGCGGCGATGGCGGCGGAGCGGATTTCACGATCTAGGTCACGTCGGCAGCTCGGCTTTTTGTTTTTCAAATTGCTCGAGGTACTGTTCAAAAATACGCGAGTATTTATACAGTAGTATACCTCTTTATGACCGTTGTGGGTCCCACCAGAAGAAACCCTAAAACTGGTTCAAAATAGCGCCTTAACATTTGATCCGGTCCAGCAGGATCCACAAAATCGCCCAAGTCAAAATCGACAAGAATCGAAGGTGATTCTCGACGAGTCGGCGAGAATCAGCCAGTGATTCTCGACGAGTCGGCGAGAATCAGCCAGTGATTCTCGACGATTCGGCGAGAATCACTAGTGATTATCGCCGAATCACTTGATGATTCTCGACGATTATGACTTAGCGACAGATTTGCACGCTTTGATGTAGCCGGATAGAGACGGCGAGAATCAGCCAGTGATTCTCGACGATTCGGCGAGAATCACTAGTGATTCTCGTCGATAATTACTTAGACGATTTTTCGTCTTTCCACCCATGAGCTGCTCTTTGACCTATCCTTGCTCCTTGTCTGCTCTTGCTTTGTCACGGCCCTGTACTTGAAGATAAGTACACTCCAATAGAGAGAGTACACGTAGGCCAACACATTGATCTACTCAACGAGGGATTACGTCGCGCAGACCCGTGTATATTGACCTACTGCACCCTGACATTGGTGTGTACTTAGCGTGGAATAACTGCAAGCAAAACTTAAAAGATTTCATCAAATACATTGTCTATTTACCTTAGCTTGTTCAGGGGCTTCTTCAAATCAGGTACGTTGTGGATACAATACCCAACAATCTCCCCCTATTTGAAGAAGCCTAAACCCTACAAGCTAAGGTAAATAGAGCGTATGGGAATCAAAATCATGAACTTAAAATTGAGTTGAGAGAGATATTCATTACCAATATTCTTGAGAGTAAACTTGGGGCCACCATAGCCTTAGCCGAGAGGGTAATATCTCCCCCTTTTCGGCTTCTACAAATCTGGGTCTGTTGCTTTTGACCCCTTGCCCCCCTCAGGTCTTGCACCTGTGCTCACACTTGAGTTCCTGGAAGAGGCTCCCCCTAGATGCATGAGCATGGAGCTTCTGTAGTCTTCATTCCTCATAGTTTAGCATCCCCAACTCAGTTTTGAAAAGACTGAACTTGGCTTCGTCTAAGGGCTTTGTGAAAATATCTGCAATCTGCTTGTCCGTGGGGACATAACAGAGAGAGATGTCCTTGTTCTCCACGTGCTCTCGAATGAAGTGGTAGCGCACTACAATAAGCTTCATTCGGCTGTGTGATACGGGATTGTTGGCAATTGCAATTGCACTGGAGGAGTCGCAGTACATCGGTACTTCCTTGAACTGAAGGTCGTAGTCGGCTAACTGGTTTCTGATCCATAAGAGTTGTGCGCAACAGCTGCCTGCCGAGATATACTCAGACTCTGCTGTGGAGGTTGCTATACAATTCTGCTTCTTGCTGTTCCATGAGATAAGCCTTCTTCCGAGGAATTGACACGTCCCGGAAGTGCTTTTCCTATCATCCCTACTCCCTGCAATATCAGCATCTGAAAAACCTATCAGCTCGACATCATTGTTTCTCGGGTACCACAAGCCAAGATTGGGAGTACCTTTAAGGTATCTTAGAATTCGCTTTGCGGCGACATAGTGAGATTCCTTAGTGTTCAACTGATATCTGGTACAGACACATGTGGAGAACATGATATCCGGTCTACTGGCAGTAAGATAGAGCAGGGATCCAATGATTCTTCTGTATTTGGTTTCATCGAAAGGTTTACCTTTCTCATCCTTATCCAGAGACATAGTGGATCCCATTGGAGTCCTCTAAGAGGTTGCATTCTCCATACCGAATTTCTTGAGGAGTTCATTTGTGAACTTTGTCTGAGAGATGAAGATTCCATCCTCAGACTATTTTACTTGAAGTCCCAAGAAATACTTTAGCTCTCCCATACTGCTCATTTCAAACTTTCTTACATAAGTTTAGAAAACGTTTTGCAAAGATTGTTGTCCGTTGACCCGAATATAATGTCATCGACATAGATTTGCACTAGTAAAATCTTGCCTTTGACTTCCCTGAGAAACAATGTCTTATCTATTTTACCTCTAGAGAACTTGTTCTCAAGAAGAAAACTAGATAAAGTCTCATACCAAGCTCGTGGAGCTTGTTTTAAACCATATAGAGCTTTATTAAGAAAATATACATGATTGGGATAAGTAGGATTGACAAAACCTGGGCGTCGAGCGACGTATACTTCCTCTTTCAGGTCTCCGTTCAAGAATGCTGATTTCACATCCATTTGTTAGACTGTATATCCTTTGTGCGAAGCATATGCCAGGAACAATCTGATTGCCTCGAGCCTTGCTACTGGTGCAAAGGTCTGGTCGAAGTCAATCCCCTCCTCCTGTCTGTAACCTTGAGCCACCAGCCTGGCCTTGTTCTTTATGATGACACCATGTTCATCCAGTTTGTTTCTGAAGATCCACTTGGTGCCAATCACATTTTGCTTTTGTGGTCTGGGAACCAGCGTCCAAACGTTGCGTCGTTCGAATTGATGCAGTTCATCTTGCATGGCCAAAATCCATGCCGCATCTTTGTTCGCCTCATCGAACTTCTTTGGCTCAACCTGTGACAGGAAGCTAAGATGCAAAATATCGTTAATAGTACCTCTTCGAGTTCTGACACCGTCACGAGGATCTCCGATGATCTGATCTCTAGGATGATCCCTCACGTGCCGGAGCTCTAGAAGTCTGGCGTCTGGAGCTTCGACTACTTCTTAGGCTTCTCCTTCTTCTAAGAGATTTGCTCCATTTTGATCTTCAACATTCCCAGTTGACGTTGAGGTGGAAACTTTGACGTACTTAGGAGTTTCATCTTTAGCGGTCTCATCGAGACTCAGCTGTTCAAGTCGTGCACCTGCATCTTCAAGAATACCGCTGTAAGAATTGCTGTTAAGCAAGCTTCCTTCATCAAATACAACATTAATTGATTCTTCCACCACTAGGGTTTTCTTATTGAAAACCCTATATTCCCTATTGTGGGAACTATAGCCCATGAATATGCCTTCGAAGCATTTTTCACCAAATTTAGTACGCGGGTACTTCCCGTTATTAAGTACGTAGTATTTGCAACTAAAGATCCTTAAGTAGGACATAGTTGGTTTCCTGCCTTTCAGTAGCTCATAAGGCGTCTTACGATGATTCTTGTTGATCAATGCTCGGTTTTGTACATGACAAGCCGTATTGATCGCCTCTGCCCAGAAGTATTCTGGGAGAGAAGCGTCTTTCAACATTGTCGTGCAGGCTTCAATGAGAGTTCTATTTCTCCTCTCCGCAACTCCATTTTGCTGAGGAGTGCGCGGGGAGGAAAACTCATGAAAGATACCTTGTTCTTCACAAAACTCTGTCATAGCACCAGATTCGAATTCTGTTCCACGGTCACTTCTGATTTTGACCACTGAGCAGTTAAATTCGTTCTGAACTTGCTTGACAAAACTAGTAAAGATGTCAAACGTATCTGACTCTCGTTTTAAGAAGAACACCCATATAAACCGAGAGTGATCATCAACTATCACTAGCGTATAGGACTTTTCTCCAAGGCTATGAACTTGCATTGCACCAAACAAGTCCATATGCAGAAGATAAAGACATCGGGAAGAGTCTTTGTCTGCAATGCTCTTAAAGGTATCCCGAGTCTGTTTGCCCATCTGGCATGCAGGATAGGGGCTATCTTTGATGCACTTGACAACGGGAGCATCCCTTACTAAGTTTTTAGAAAACAGCATACTAATTGTTTTGAAATTAATATGTGTCAATCTCTTGTGCCATTGTTCACTAAGAGATGCACTTCCAGTTGCCACTAGGCATACGGGTGTAGATGAATCTAAACTAAGAAAATTTAAGCAGAAGATATTTCTGCTCCTAATGCCTGTTAATACCGTCTCAGAAGAGGCACATGAGATGATCAGGCATTTATCCTTGCAGAACTTAACTTCATAACCTTTATCACATAACTGACATACACTGATCAGGTTATGGTTTAACCCTTCAACATAGGCCACGTCGGTGATAGAGATTATACCGTTGGAAATCATACCGTAACCTCTGGTGACTCCTTGATCTGACCCCCCAAAGATGACTTTGGGTCCATCCTCGACTGGAGTGTAATCACGCAGCAGGCTTCTTGTCCCAGTCATATGCCGGGAGCATCCACTGTCCAAGTACCATATTGTAGTTTTTGTGGCCTTTGGACATTCCTGCAAAACAAAATTAATTTCCCATAGGAACCCAATCGAACTTGGGTCCTAGATTCTTGGTTAGCATACTCCCCCTCGGGTGGTTAACCCTACGAGTGGTCGGGCATTGCTAACATAAGGAGTCTCGTTATACCTCGGATTAAACCAACAATCCACGGCAAAGTGACCTACTTTGCCACAACACCAACAGTCAAATCTGTTGTACCTCTTCCTAGGCTCCTGCTTTACACTGGCAATGGTGGGTACAGTAGGGCCCTTGGATCTGGAGGTGGAGGCATCATAGTGATTGCAGTCACATGACTTCTTCACCTTCTGTTCCTTCAGTATAACAGGCTTGGCTTTTGGTGCCTGCTTTCTATTATGGCCGCTAGAGAATTGACCATAATTTCCCATGTGGATTTCCTCGTAAGGTGCCTTGAAGACACTCTCGCCGAAGTTGCGGGGAAAAGTCCAACCATCATATCGGCTCTTTGGCTTTGCAACCGAGGGCCGAAAATGATGACCAAAGGTTGACTCAATGTCATGTTGGTTGCAGGGAAAGCTAGACTTTCTGAACGTAACAGGACTGAGTGGCGCCGTTCTCTTTTCAGCAGCAGAGGCCTTCTTGGCAGCCTTATTCTTTCTCTAGTTCCTGTTTCTCCTGGATGAGGAACCAGATACCCCTACATGCCCCAAGCCAGCTCCTTTTGCATGAGTAGAGAAGGTATCAACCACTGGAAGAACTGTTTTAGGCATAGAGAATCTCTTGATGATCTTCCTTTCTGCCGCAAGTTATTCTTCCAACTTGTCGACATCCTCCTGCTTAAGATCAAGGAGCTTAAGAGACTCTGAATGCTTTGAAGTCAGGTCTAGGTACTCCTGTCGGAGAGAGATCAAACTGGTGATCTCTTCCCTTAGGGAGACACTCTCACCCTTAAGGAATTTCACTTCCTTTTTCTCAGCCTTCAATCTCTTACGGCACTCCTAGAAAGTGTTGAGCAGAAGCTCATACTTCTCGAGGAGCTCCGCTTCACGGGCCGAAAGGCTATCCTTAGGGTCATCATCCTGAGACTCAGGATCAGATTCAGAGTCGGAGAGAGGGGTGTGAGCTTTTACCTTCCCAGTAAATGGGGGGCATTCTCCTTCTGAGTCGGAGCGACCCACCAGCCCGAAGTAGGCTTCCTCATCATCACTGGAGTCTGAGGAATCAGACTCACTCAGTGTCTTTGGCTTTTTGGCGATGTAGCTCCTCTCTTTCTTCTTATCTCTAGAGGACTTGTGCTCCTCTCCCTTCCCCTTTTCTCTCGTGCCTTGGTGGCAGTCGGCCACGACGTGTCCTGGCTTATTGCATCCAAAACAAATAATGTCAGAGGTGCGATGTTTGTTCGGTTTAGAAGCATACCTGTCAGAAGAATAATTTTTCTTCTGATGCCTGGAGGAGGAGCCGTCTCTCTTTCTTTGATTCCTCATCTTGAGGAACTTCTTGAATTCTCGGGAGATGAGGGAGAAATCTTCCTCAGACAACTCTGAGCTGGAGGAGCATGGCTCGGAGTCCTCCTCCTCATCCTTTTTCCTGGCCCGGTATGAAACCGCACCCTTGCCCTTCCTAGAGTGAATGGCTTTTAGGGACACAGTATTTTCCTTGGCTGTAGCCTTCTCTGCTTCTTCTTCTGCTTTCCTGGTGTTCAGTTGAAGCTCATAGGACATCAGCTTCCCAAACAGAATTTGCGGGTCTGTTTCAGCAAGTCTGCCAAACTCTCGGATGGCGCAGATCTTTGTGTCACATTCCTTAGTAAGGGACCTATGAAATTTATCATTAAGTTCACCATCAGTGTACACTTTTCCATATCCTTTGAGGGCATTGACAATCTTGACGAAGTTCTCGAAGGTGACTCCGATCTCTTCCTTAGGCCCTTGTCTGAAGGCCTCATATTTATGGTTAAGGAGGGATCTCCGATCATCCCTCACTTCATCAGTGCCCTCCATTAGGATGATCAGGCAGTGCCAGATCTCCTTTGCTGTCCTGCAGTTGCAGAAGTTCTGCATCATTGAGTCATCGACCGCGCTGACCAGAATGTTCTGCGCCTTCTTGTCAAGTCCCACCAGCACCATCTCATCCTTGTCTATTTCAGAAATTTTCTTTGGCACTTTCTTGGTAGGATCAATGGTGGAGACCTTAGTGGGGACATAAGGACCCTCCTCCACGATCATGAAGAGTCAGGGATCGACCGCTTCCATGTAGAACCTAGTCCTTTCCTTTCAGATAGGAAAGTTTAGCCTGGTGCACACTGGGATCTTGCCTGTGTACTTGAGTCCGTCCATAGTAGATGTTTGCCTTCTTCTTGACACTAGTGGCAGGATTCTACTCAAGGTGTGAGCCTTTTTGATGAGTAACCTCGCTTTGATACCACTTGAAAGTCCACCTAGTGTCAACTACCTTCACCTATGGGGGGGGGGGAATAGGTGTCTTGCAGCGTTTTTGTGAAATTAAAATCGTACATGCACAAAAAACAAAACACCACAACACAGAAAGGACACAGACAAATTATAGTGGTTCCCCGATTTGGGTACATCCACTTTCCCCCTTCGACCTATCTCCCAACCAGGGACGACTCAGTCACTTCACCAACAGGATTGAAATCCAATCCTTGCACTAACGGAAGGAACCCTTCCACACGTAGGAGTCACTACTCCCACAACACGGGTTGCACCCAACCCTTACAACTAGGAACCAATGTTCCTTTACAACAGAATAGAAAATAGATTGTATAAGAGATACAAACGACTTATGGAGACTAAGGTGTCCCTCTTCGTTCGATGACGTGATCTTGAAGTCAACAAAGAGTCCACAACCCTAGATCTCACTTGGAGAGAATCTCTCCCGAAACCGGCGGCGGCAAGAAGGGCGGCGGCTTGGTTCTCGGGATCGGCGGCGACAACGGTGTGCGGCTGCTGTACTTTGGAGATTCAATCTTCGTAGCAAAGCTAGCAAGGTCTTCCAATGGTCACACTAGGATCGATCGTCTCGATCGATTCAGAAAGGGAAGGTTTTCCCGATCAACGAATCAAGAGACAAGGGATCTCTGGTTAGACGCGTGAGACGTTGTGCTTGGCTGAGCTTCTGCCGCCGGGAGATCTGGAAGAAACCACGATCAAAGCCGACGATCTACAGGCATGAGCGGCGACGGCGGCGGAGCGGATTTCACAATCTAGGTCACATCGGCAGCTCGGCTTTTTGTTTTTCAAATTGCTCGAGGTACTGTTCAAAAATACGCGAGTATTTATACAGTAGTATACCTCTTTATGACCGTTGTGGGACCCACCAGAAGAAACCCTAAAACTGGTTCAAAACAGCGCCTTAACATTTGATCCGGTCCAGCGGGATCCAGAAAATCGCCCAAGTCAAAATCGGCGAGAATCGAAGGTGATTCTCGACGAGTCGGCGAGAATCAACCAGTGATTCTCGACGATTCGGCGAGAATCACTAGTGATTCTCACCGAATCACTTGATGATTCTCGACGATTATGACTTAGCAACAGATTTGCACGCTTTGATGTAGCCGGATAGAGACGGCGAGAATCAGGCAGTGATTCTCGACGATTCGGCGAGAATCACTAGTGATTCTCGGCGAATCGGCGAGAATCACTTGGTGATTCTCGTCGATTGTTAGTTAGATGATTTTTCGTCTTTCCACCCATGAGATGCTCTTTGACCCATCCTTGCTCCTTGTCTGCTCTTGCTTTATCACTGCCCTATACTTGAAGATAAGTACACTCCAATAGAGAGAGTACACGTAGGCCAACACATTGATCTGCTCAACGAGGGATTACGTAGCGCAGACCCGTGTATATTGACCTACTACACCCTGACATTGGTGTGTACTTAGCGTGGAATAACTGCAAGCACAACTTAAAAGATTTCATCAAATACATTGTCTATTTACCTTAGCTTGTTCAGGGGCTTCTTCAAATCAGGTACGTTGTGGATACAATACCCAACACTATCCGTAGAACTCCACAGATGCAACAACTTATGAGCTTGAAACGAAGCTTGGAGTTTGAAGAAGGAAATGGTGGCCGGAGATGAAGCTATTGAAAGATTTTTGAGGGAGAATGGTGGTCGGATCAACTTTCCAAGGAGGAGAGAGAAAATATTGGTTTGAGGCAAGTTTTCCCACTCAGAGGGGCGGAAATGGCGGGCTGGATCAGACCTTTTCCTCCTTTTCTTCAATCCTTCCTCCCTTTTGTCCAGATGAATAACACCAAAAGATCTCGTTGCTCACTGCTGGTGGCCGGGAACTCTCCGAAGGTTGAAGATGACTTCAGATGGCCTGAGTATGCTTCCCGGAGGGTGGAGATGAGTGGAGGAACTGTGGGGGAGAGGAACGACGCTTCCGTGCGGAGCAGCGAGGCGAAAATTAAAAAGGAGTGCCCTAATTCGCGAAGCAGGGGCTTAAATATGTAAGAAGATAATCAGAGCGCACAATCAGTGGCGCACGACCAGTGGTCGTGCGCACTGATGGTTGATGATCGTGCGCTCTGCTCCAAAGAAACATATAGCTGGACAAAAAAATTAGTGTATATGCGAACAATCAGTGGCACACGACCGGTGGTCGTGCGCACTGGATGCCATGATCGTGTGTTTAGCAATGGAATAACTTCAGAAAAAATGGCATAACACGCACGAGCAGTGGCGCATGACCAGCGGTTGTTCACACTATGTCCAGTGGTCGTTCGATGCCCCAGACAAAACTTGGAAAATGGAGAATATAGTGCACACGATCAGTGGCGCACGACCAGTGGTCGTGCCCAATAGATCCACTAATCGTACGCAGTGTTCCTGTACCGTTTGGGATTTCCCGAACAATCCTGGAACACGCACACGACCCTTGGACCAGCAGTAGAGACAGAAAAGCCACCAGAATAGGCACACCATATTCTCTAAATACACAAAAAACACAAAGTAGGGAAAAAGAACAATAATTATGAAATCACAATGAAAACAGTCGTAAAGTGCACTACACTTGAGAGATATAATTGTTCATATTTGTTTCTCTAACAGTGCACACAATGGTCATAGACAGGCCGATGCAAATATAACTGAATGCCAGTTGAAATGCGATGCACGAGTGTGAAAAAAAGCACAGATGAGTCCAAAAAACCCTATAAATATCAGACTCGTCACACCACCAGACTGAAACATTTGCTCGTCCCGAGCAAATCATTTCTCCGTGAAGTAGAAAACAGCTAGCTGACTTAGAATTTTCCAAATAAAGTAAAGAGAAAAATCAAATACTTCATGGGCGTAAAAAATATAATAGGTAAAATTTTTAATTATACTACAAATTTTATAAATTTCGACAGGCGTAAATAAATATTATAACTACTCAAAAATGGTATTCTGGAGAATCGTTCTGTCAAACGTAGGAAGAAAGTAGGCAGGCCACTCAGTTGAGCATTGCCAAAGACCGGGGTTCGCGATCAACTCCAAAGAAATCCATCAATGTCGGGGACCATATGCTTGCCCGTTCACACTCTCTCCAAGGCATTTGTTTTACTCAAGCATGAATCTGTAGGGCTATAGGGTAGAAATGGGGCTTGGGTTTTGGTGAGGTAAACAAAGATAAAAAAGAAGGCTACGCACCTAACCCAAAGGAGCTCTCCAAAAAGATATCCTCTCGCCAACAATACATGCAGGTACACCACACCACCAGACTTGAACTTGATAATATGACTGTGTGCACCGCCTAACGTCACAAAATCTCAAATAAGATTTTCAATTACACATTTTCTTTTCACTTTTTTTCACAATTAAGTTTTATACATATATTTTCTTTTTACATCATCTTTTTATTTTAACAACTTCAGCAGATAAAAACTTTGGAGCATATCCACAAATTCACAAGGAATATCACCACATCAACATCCCAAAATGAAATTGTAAAACAGTAAAGCTCAACTTGGGTGTGCGACTAGGATCAGCTATGAGGCTTTGGTGAAAAAAATGGTGGAGCTGAATCAAAAGAAGGGTAGGCACAATGAGGCTAGCGTGGATGAGACATTAGGAACGGTACAAAGCTCAATCGAGCCAAAAAGACAGCATACATCACGCTCACGCTAGACTAACCATGTACCAATGCTTTGATAGTAGCTTGGGGAAAGTTCTTAGCCACCGAGAATGATCCTTCCTCCCGACTCGAGCAATACGAGGCTTCTGACGGATACGCACATTCCTATACCATCGTTCGATTACTTCAGATTCAACAATTTTGAGTAGTACAAATAATATTTACAAATGCAGAAAAGTATAAATCTACGAGCATAAAGAAAAATTAAATCTATACTATTTCTATACACCATGAGGACTCAATTAGGAGCACTGCATGAGTTTTGAACTACCCTATCCTAAACTCCTAAGCCAACACCACTATTTTGAAGTTAACACAAAAGAAATAAGTTTGACTTGATCCGAGCGCGTGCTGAAGATCGCGCTCATGTGGGTGTAGGCACACAATGCGACAAGATATTAAGAAAACAAAAAATTAAAATGTGCTTTTGGAATGAAAGCGATAGTAGTGCATGTGCACATGTAACCCGCATAACTCTCCCCCACCAGACTTAAACTAAACAACATATTCAAGATTTGTAATAACAATAGAGAAATAAAAGTGGGGGAGAGGTTACCCCATGCTCAGCAAATAAGCATACTAGAAGCTCGCCGTTAATTTCAGCAGAAAGTTCACGACCCAAACAAACTCCACCTGCACAAGAGAATACCTCCAACCATGCTTACTTAAACATATAATCACAACAACATAATTGAACAAATTAAAAGCAGGGAAATTGGGTTGTCTCCCATAAGCCACTTTTCTTTACCGTCCTTAAGGTGGACCAAATACCTGTATTAGGAGTAATATAAATATTGTTCAGAGCATAAGTTCAAAACACAGCAAAAAAGTCTAAATTTACTCATAGCATTAAGCAAAAAATAAAACTAGGAAAAGTAGGAAAGGGGCCCCCGGAGATCCTTCACTCCTCAGATGAACGCTGACTTGTGATAGATTCCCCGAGTCATGTGAGATGAGGTCAAGGCGAAAGCTTTAGGGCCCAGGGAATACAAATCTCCACTACCCCTAAAGATTTTCCTTGTCGCGCCGGCGGGCAAAATTCTGCACCTTGCGCATGAGTAGTTCTTTTCTTTTCAGATCCACAGATGGGGATCTATATGGTGGTATAACCACACCAACCAATTCAACAACATGTCTATCTTTCTCATCTGGGGGCATCCTTTCCTCACCCACGGGGGTGAAAGATCAGCCCAAGTCACCTGTTTAACAGTCTTACAAAATTTGTTCCGAGCAATAGAAGTTTCTAAGACTATCTTTTGCACGCTCTCTACAGTCCTTCTTAGCTCACGTTCCTTACTATCCGAGTCTTGTTTCACTCCCAGCAACTCCGAACTTGTTTCTGCTTTTGCTAACATCAACATTTCCTCCACTTTCACAACCATGTCTTGCTCATTCAGCAAAATACCTGTCTCATCAGCTATAGATAAATCATTAGATAACAAGACATTCAGTTTCAGAAGTTCTCCATGTTTATTTGAAATTATAAGGGGAAGTGACGGTGGTACAGGCAAATCAACCTTTGAAGCCAAGGTGACACCGCTCACATTCAATTGCAAAGTAGCTTCTCTAGCATTTAGGAATGGGACCCCTAAGATGGGTTTCGATGTATTTCCCATGGGTCCTAACACTTGGAAGTCAGTGACTACAATAGCACCATTTAGTTTCACTTCCACCTCCTTAATTTCCCCGTCGGTCTTTACTACCGACCCATCGGCCAGCACTAGTGCCTTTCGGAGACTCGATTCAACATTTAAACGAAATTTCTCAACATCTTGCAAAGCAAGAATTTTGCACAAAGACCCGAAATCACATAAAGCTACCGTCTCCATCTTATTAATCTCACACTTAACAGCCATTTCATTTTTTATTGCACTCCTCCGCATCCCCAGCACTCTTCCCTTGCTCATGTGGATTTTTCTCCGTATCAATTGGGAGGGTGCCGTGAGTCCGCTCGTAGAACATCTGGGCCAGTTGCCCCAGTTGTGTTTCCAAGTTCCTCATGGAAACAGTTTGAGTGGCCATATTAGATTGGGCCATATCCACAAAATGTTCCATCATATCTTCCAAATTACTCCTCTTTGGTGTTGGATGGATCTGATTATAACCCGGATTTGGTGTCCTTGATTGGCACCCAGTGGTAGAGGCATCAAATTGATGCTGCCCTGGTTGTCATCGTTGGCCACCAGCATTTTGGTTCCACGAAAAGTTGGAGTGATTTCTCACCCGTGGGTTATACTCATTCCCATACGACGCACCACTATTTTGGTTAGCAATGAAATTCACAGATTTATTCATATTTAGATTACATAGCTCACCATACAGTTCATCTCCTGGGCATTCATATGTGTGATGGTCGTCCCCACAGCATCCTTGGCAAGAGATTGCCATGACAGATGTTGTAGTGGGAACAGCTGATCCAAGAGATAAGATTCCACGGGTGTTCCTTTCGGTATTTCTCCCAGCAGTCCAATATATGTTGTGTGAGGCTGTATCTTGTAGAATCCTCATGACATCCTCAGGTTTAAGGTTCATCAATGAGCATCCCGCTGCGACATCAATCATGGCCCTATAATTTTGCTTGATGGCACAGTAGAACTGGCCCACCAAATTCCAAGGCTGGAACTCATGGTTTGGGCACTTCCGCAGGAAATCATTGAAGCATTCCCACGCCTCCACCGGGCTCTCTTGATCGAACTGGTGGAAGTTACCAATCTCCCGTCGCAGGTTCACAATCTTGTCTACCGGATTGAACTTCTCCAGGAATCGCGCAGTTAAGGCATCCCACGATGTGGAGGCCCCTAGAGGTAAGCTTTGCAGCCACGCCTTCGCTTTATCACGCAGTGAAAATGAAAATAGCTTCAACTTCACCGTATCATCAGGTATTCCACCGTAACGGAAGGTCCTGCATATCTCAGAAAATTCCGAAAGATGAATGTATGGGTCCTCGCTCGGCAACCCGGAGAACTGAGCGTTGCTACATACCATGTTTACTATAGTCGATTTGATTTAAAATTGATGATTAGGGATGGCCGACCCAAAAGCTGGATACACACTCCCAACAGTGGGGGTGGTGTAGTCTCTCATTGTGTGCGGCCTCGGCCGATTTACCTCATTCTCATCAACATGCTGCCCTTCAACGGCAGCTCCATTACCTCCCGGACCAACCCTATACATCTCCTGTCCCTGCTGGTTTCCTATGTTCTCATCAGCGTTTACCCCAAAGATGGGCTCTTCCCCTCTTCCATTGCCTCCAACCTGATTTAGATTCAAATCCATGTCCAGCCGAGCGTTTATGGTATGCCTACGTGCTCGAGTGGTCCTCTCTATTTCTAGATCGTAAGTAAGCAACTCTCTCGATCCTTGCATCTGCATACACCAAAGATGACAAAAAACAAAAAAAATAAAAAAAAACAACCCTTAAGTAACCACCTTCGACAATACAGATCACCTACGCCTGCATTCCCTGGCAACGTTGCAAAAAACTTGATGTGTTGGCAAGTGTACCGATCATAGTCAAGCAATAAAGTTGAGGAGTTGAATCCCCGGATATCGATCTCTCGAGGAGTGCAAGTAGGGAGTGTGATTTCTCTATTGAAGAAGTGATTTCAAGTGTTAACGTAATCAAAGGGGGTTTTGGTTTGGAGTTTCCTAAGTTTAACACTAATAAACCTATTGTTGGTCGCCGTCACCGCGTCTCTTTGGTGGATTACTCAAGAGTGTAATATTAAAGATGGATGAATAAATGAGGGTCGCAATCACCTATTCGCCGCACACACTTCTAGGAATCGCTAGAACGACACTATCTCAACAAGAACACGAAAAACTGAAGCTCAACAACAGAATCATGATCTAAGATATAACAACACATAGACATGCAGAAATACATAAACTAAACAGTGTTCTTAAGCAACAATAAAACAACCACATGTTTAGAACAAAGTAACTACAAGAGGAGGGGGAGAAATACAACCAAACCCACAAAGGCTTTCCGAGATTCGCGGCGGGAGTCAAGGGATGTCGGGAATTGTCCGAGCTCGGTCTACAGATGACGTTCGGGGTTTAGAAGGGTTATCACCTCCTTCCAATAACCCGTCTTCTTCTTGAATGGTTGCTGGGCTAAATCTATCAGGAGAACTCCACGAATGAAGCACCTTATGAGCATGAAACGGAGCTTGGAGTTTGGAGAATAAAATGGTGGCCAGATATGAAGCTATTGCAAGCTTTTGGAGGGAGAATGGTGGTCGGATCAACTCTCAAAGGAGGAGAGATAAAATATCGGCTGGAGGGAATTTTTCCCTCTCAGAGGGGAGGAAATGGCGGGATGGATCAGACTTTCTCCTCCTTTTCTTCAATCCTTTCTCCCTTTGTCCAGAAGAATAGCACCAAAAGATCTCATTGCTCACTGCTGGTTGTTGGGAACTTGATAAGTCCGATATTTATAGGGTTTTTCGGACTCATCTGGGCTGTTTTCTCACTTGTGCACTGCATTTCAACCGGTTATCGGTTATATTTACATCCTTAGGTCATGAACCATTTTGTTTCACTGTTTTGGCCAGAGGGTGTGCAATTGCTCATTCTATTGTTCTGGGTATGCACATGTTGCTACCCATGGCTCTTTCTGGCTATTATTTGTTGTATGTTTGGTGCTGGGAGATTTTCCTCTAGCTTTGGTTTTTCTTTGCAGGTGGTTCCTTCACGCACGGTTTGTTCCTGATCGTGCGTTCTGTTGAGCTGGAGAAACGTTGATTGGAGCTTGACAAATTTCATCGAGCTGAGTTCGACGATCTTCAAGCACGGTTTACGCACAGTTTCATCGTAACTGTGTGTGAAGAAAACACACGGTTTTCCTTTAGCTTTCTTGTTAGCACCAATATGTGGTTAATCGTGTGTTTTGTTCACGCACGGGCGGAAGGGCCCGTGCACGAGTAAAACACACAGTTCCCCTGCATTATCTTGTTTTCCTGCTCTCTGTCTCTGCACGTGTGTTTTCCTTCACGCACGGCTGAAAACGTCCGTGCTCGAGTAAAATGCATGGGTCAATGCTTCTTCATCCGCAAGCTTGGCCTGGAAGTTAATAACGCATGGTTAGTGCACGGTCGTGCGCCAGACCGTGCTTGAATATTTTTCTGACATGCTTCTATTTAAGCGCAGATTTTCCTCCATTTGGAGTACCGGACTTCAGCCATTCCAGCCATCGCTTTAGGGCAAAGTTCCGCCGTTTTCGTTCATGCTCCACCGCGGAGAGGCCTCCGGGCAAGCTTTCAATGCCAAATTTAAGATGATCTTCCTCTCGACCTCCTCCTTCATCCTTGAGCTTCAAGAAAAGTTTGATCTAGTTTTCTCCATCAAGCTAGGAGAAGTTTGTGCTATCCTCCATTGTATTGTGACACGAAGAAGACGGGTCCATTGGGAGTTAGTGATAGCCTCCTCTACCCCGGACACAGTTGAGGACCGAGCTTGGACGTAGATTGACAACCCGACGATTCCTTCCGTGAATCCTCAGCAAGACTTCAGATCTGGTCGATTTCACATACTCTCTTCCTGTTTTGTTGTTGATAGTGTAGTTTGATCCCTTTGTATTCGATGAAGTGTGTTTAAGGTAATATGTGTTTGTATAAAATCATGTCTATGTGATTTTATATTTACGTTATTTACTTGAGGTGCGCCATTTTCCTTCTGTCACCACATCCAGTTTTCCGCTCAAGCAATTTCTAGAGGTGTGCGTAGTGAAGAGGTGCTCACGACCTTCATTCCACCATTCTAACCACCTCATCCGCAAGCCTACTCGTCCATCCACCCAACGATTTAGTGTATAACGGCCCGTGTAGTCTTCCATCCTGCCTGGCGAAGCATCGCATAACGGAGTTACATAGGATTAGTTTATTAGCATTTTACTTTCTTTTTCCGCAACATTCAAAACCCCCCTTCATAAACTCTGACCTAAGGACTTCAATCTCAAGTCTTCCTCAAAATTAACTCCACCTTACTGTGTTCCTTGAGAGATCGATACTTGGGTATATTCGCCCATTTTATATTACTTGTGTGACCGGTACACTTGCTGTTCAACGCATCCAGTTTTTGGCGCCGTTGCCGGGAAAAATAATCGTGTGAATTTTTGGAGAGAGAGAGAGAGATAGGAGATAAAAGCCCTTTTTCATTTGTACATTGCATGTTTCTTCTTTGCTTTACTTTTTAGAATTTGTTGCTTATTTTTCTTTGTATCCCTTTTATGATTTTTGGTAGAAAGCAGATCCGAGCTATTTTTACTCTTGTTGTGTCGCACACTTTTGGTATATATTTGTGTTTGCGATGTATTCCGTAGCCGAGTGCCGTCTCTATGACACTTTATGCTGAAACATCGATGCCATGGCTGTTATGAATGCCGAGCATTATATTAGGTGTTTGTTATGTCAAAGTGTAGGCCACATGGTGATGGATTGCCCTCGCTTGTACAAGCCTTCTCCCTCTGAGGGCGTGTGTGCAGCAACCTCCCCTTTGCGGAAGACTGTTGTGCATAGGCCTACCAGGGTGTTGCCTAGCCCATACATTGACATTGCTCATCTGGTTCGTTCTTTACGTGTTGAGATTACCGAAGAGTCTATCATTGCATACATATCCTTCATGGGTCCCCCGTTCCCTTTTTACGAGCTTCCCTTGATTGATGACGATCACTCTGGTGTTAGCAAGCAAAAAGAGGATCAGGAACTAATGGGCGCTCCTGTATGGGACGCAGAGATTGTTACTGTCGATGGGGTGTCGTCTGCAAATGATTTTGCGATGGGTCCTACTCATTCTTTGGTTGATTTTGAGAGCAGTTTTGCCTCTCCACAATTTTTGCCTGATCGTGATACTCCCTTTTCTTGTGAGTTGGCTGATGATGCCGTATTTTTGGATGATTCGGTGCACGAGGTTGCGCCGAAGTGGGATGATGACTCTTCTATCTCTGAAGGAGAAGGTGGATCCTCGGAACACTTTTACGCACCCCGGTGCGATGACGAAAGTTCCCTTTTGATGGGGAGATTTGCACAACCTAATTGGACGAGGCCGTCCCCCTTAACACCGTGCATCTCGAGTTTTCGGATTCCCCACGATACGACTCATATGATACCGACGATAACCTATACTTGGATCCTGCTGGGAGTGAGACCGGGACCACTCCCGTTGCGATTTCATTTAGACCACGATGATGACCCCTTCAGATTGGTATGCCACATTTCTTCAGATTGGTCCATCCCGTGCCTATAGCCCCAGCGCCTTCTCTTGCCCATACCTCACATCGTAGGAGTTTCGTAGAGGATTATCCAGACTTCTGCGCGCGACATATGCAGATGGAGTAGCTGTTGCGCGAGTAGGGCGACATGACAACGCATATTGTTGACTTTCTTTAGGTGCCCCCTACTTCCCCTGCTCGAGCTTCTACTTGTCGTGCCCGTACTCTGCCTCCGCCTCCGCCTCCATCTTTTCCCGATCAGCCTGAGTGACTGCTGCTTTTATCCTCTGTTGGGCTTGTTTGTTATTTCTATGCACTGTTTGTGTTTTTGTTGATCTGACTGATTATGTACTTTACTTTATTCAGTCGGGGCTTCGTCCCCAGGGTGGTTAGTAGATATTTTGTTTGCTGTAGCTTTCGTTCTTGTGTTACTGTGTTTATTTTTGTTTTGATATATGTGATGATTGTGTTTAGTTTAATAACTCGCAAGCATTGATTAGATTAAATTTGTTATGCTTTGTGTATACATTTTTTTGTTTTTGCAGAGCTCACCCCTGCAGGTATTCATGGCAAATTCACATTGGCGGGGTTGTGATTCTTCGTTTTGCAGACCTGTTTCTAATTCTTCATGTGTCTTCTGGTTTTCTCACCCGCTGAGCATTGGGTAACCTCTTCCCTTGTCTCTATCTTATTTTAATTTCAATATCATATGTTGTATAGCTTAGTTTAAGTCTGGTAGAGAGCCATTATTTGTTACCTTTTGCACGCGCACATTTCATTTGCATACTAGAAGATTTTATTGTTTTATTTTGATTAGTTCATCGCATCACACACCACTGCACCCACATGAGCGCGTGTTTAGCTGTTAGCGTGCTGCGAGTTAAACTCATTTCTTTTGTTTGATTTGGGAAATTCTTTGTGTTGACATAGGATTGTGAGACAGAGTAAAATGTTGAACCTACTGTGCTCCTAGTCAAGTGCTCTCGTCTCGTGTAGAAATTGGAGTAGATTTAATTTTTCTGTATGCTTATAGCTTTATAATTTTCTAATTGCATAAATACTATTTTATTATACTCAAAAATTGGTGAATCCGGTGTGAATCCGATGGTAGCTGAGGGATGTGTGTAGACGGCCGTTAGATTCGTATTGCTCGAGTCGGGAGGATGGATAGTCTTTCTCGTTCGCTAAGAACTTGCCACAAGCTATTCTTGAAGCATGGGTATAGGTTAGTTCATTCTCATGAGCGTGATGTAGGACATCATTTTGGCCCGGTTGAGCTTTGTACCATTCCTAACGTATTATTCTCGCTAGGCCCATTGTGCTTACCCTTCCTTTTTATTCAGCTTCACCATTGTTTCACCAAAGCCTCATAGCTGATCCTAGTCGCACACCCAAGTCAAGCTTTAGTGTTTTACAATTTAATTTTAGGGTGTTGATGTGGTAATATTCCTTGTGAATATGTGGATGTGCTCCAAAGTTGTAATTTGCTGAAATTGTTAAAATTAAAAAGGATTCAAAAAAATACAAAAAAAAATTGCAAAAAAGAAAAGTGAAAAGGAGAAATATAATTGAAAATTCTATTTGAGATGAGATTGTATTTGGAGTAGGCGGTGCACACCCCCATATTTTAAAAATTAAGTATGAGGTTGTGGTGTACCTGCATGTATTTTGGTTAGCCGACAACTTCTTTTTTATGCTAGCTCATTTGTGTTAGGTGCGTAGCTTTCTTATTTATCTTTGTTTAGCTCACTGAAACCTAAGCTCCATCTCTTCACCTAAAGTCCTACTGATTCGTGGTGAACCAAACCAGTGTTGTGGAGTGATTGCGAACGGGCAAGCATATGGTCACCGACATTGTTGGATTCCTTTGGAGGTTATCCCGAGCTCCGATCTTTGGCAATGCTCGCCCTAGCGATTAGACTTCTTTCTCCCTACGCGTGACCGGAAGATTCTCCGTGATTTCATTTTTGAGTAGTAATAAAATATAGATACGCATTGTGAAATGTATAAACAATTTTGTATACTTAAAAATTTTCTCATATTATATTTTTATGCATGCGAGCATGCGACTTTGCATGGTACTCCGTATCTCAATTTCTATGTTTGCTAGTTTATGTTCCTTATCTGGATAGATTTTGTTTGCTCGGGATGCGCAAATAGGTAAGTATGGGGGTGTGATGAGTCCGATATTTATAGGGTTTTGCGGACTCATCTGAGCTGGTTTTCTCACTCGTGCACTGCATTTCAACCGTTTATTGGCTATATTTGCATCGTTCGGTCATGAACCATTTTGTGAACTGTTTTGGACTAATGGTGTGAAATTGCGTATTCTGTTGTTGGGGGTATGCACATGGTGCTCCCCATGGTTTTTTCCGGCTATTATTTGTTGTATGTTTGGTGCTGGGAGCATTTGCTCCAGCTTTGGTTTTGCTTTGCAGGTGCTGTGTTTTTCCAAAGTCTGGAATTCAGGTTTGAGGAAAATGCACGGTCGTGCGTTTACTTCACGCACAGTTTGTGTCTGATCGTGTGTTCTGTTGAGCTGGAGAAACGTCGAGTTGAGCTCGACGAATATCGTCGAGCTGAGTTTGACGATCTTCACGCATGATTGACGGATGATTTCATCGTAACCATGCACGAAGAGAACACATGGTTTTCCTGTAGCATTCTTGTTAGCACCCATATGTGGTTAATCATGTGTTTTGTTCATGCACGGGCGGAAGTGCCCGTGCGTGAGTAAAACACATGGTTCCCTTGTATTATCTTATTTTCCTGCTCTCGGTCGCTACCCGTGCATTTTCCATCACGCACGGGTGGAAATGTCTGTGCGCGAGTAAAATGCATGGGTCAACGCTTCTTCATCTGCAAGCTTGGTCTGGAAGTTAATAACGCACGGTGAGCGCATGGTCGTGCGCCAGACCGTGTGTGACTATTTTTATGACCTGCTTCTATTTAAGCACAGATTTTCCTACATTTGGTGGACCGGACTTCAGCCATTCCTGCCGCCATTTTAGGGCAAAGTTCCACCATTTCCGTTCATTCTCCACCGTAGAGAGGCCTCCGGGCAAGCTTTCAACGACAATTTAAGCCAGAGCTTCCTCTCGGCCTCCTCCTTCATCCTTGAGCTTCAAGAAGAGTTTGATCTAGTTTTCTCGATCAAGTAAGGAGAAGTTTGTGCCATCCTCCACCAGATCATGACACGAAGAAGACATGTACATTGGGAGTTAGTGACAGCCTCCTCTACCCCGGACGCAGTTGAGGACCGAGCTAGGATGCGGATTGACAACCCGGCGATTCCTTCCGTGAATCCTCACTAAGACTTCAGATCTGGTCAATTTCGCACACTCTCTTCCTGTTTTGCTATTGATAGTGTAGTTTGATACCTTTGTATTTGATGGAGAGTGTTTAATGTAATATACGTTTGTATACAATCATGTCTATATGATTTTATATTTACGTTATTTGCTTGAGGTGCGCCATTTTCCTTCCGCCACCACATCCAGTTTTGCCACTCTAGTGATTGCTAGAGATATGCGTAGCAAAGAGGTGCCCATGACCCTCATTCGGCCGTTCTAACCACCTCATCCGCAATCCTACTCGTCCATCCGCCCAACGATTCGGTGCATAGCGTCCTATGTAGTCTTCCATCCAACCTGGCGAAGCATTGCATAGCGGCGTTGCATATGAGTAGTTTATTAGTGTTTTACTTTCTTTTTTCGCAATATTAAAAACCCCCCTTTGTAAACTCTGACCTAAGGACTTCAATCTCAAGTCCTCAAAATTAACTCCACCTTACTGTATTCCTTGAGAGATCGATACTTGGGGATATTTGCCCATTTTATATTACTTGTGCAACCAGTACACTTTCCGTTCAACACATTAGAACTCTACGAAGGTTGAAGATGACTTTGGATGGCCTGCGAATGCTTCCCGGACAGTGGAGATGAGTGGAGGAATTGTGGGGGAGAGGAACTGCACTTCCGCGCAGACTAGAGGGGAAAAATCAAAAAAGGCATGCCCTAACTACCGGAGCAGTGTCTTAAATATGGAAGCAGATAATCAGAGCACAGGATCAATGGCGCACAACCAGTGGTCGTGCGCACTGAAGCTTGATGATCGTGTGCTCTGCTCCAGAGAAACCTATAGCTGGAATGATAAATTAGTATATATGCGCACGATCAGTGGCGCACGACTGGTGGTCGTGCGCACTGGATCCCATGATGGTGCGTTTGACAATGGTAGAACTTCATAAAAAATGGCATAATGCACACGAGCAGTGGTGCACGACTAGCGATCATGCGCTCTATGTCTAGTGGTCATGCTATGCCCCAAACAGAACTTGGAAAATGGAGAATATAGTGCACACGATCAGTGTCTCACGGCCAGTGGTCATGCACAATAGATCCACTGATCGTGTGCAGTGTTCCTGTACCGTTTATGATTTCCCAAACAATCCCGGAACACGCATACGACCCTTGGACCAACAGTAGAGATAGAAAAGCCACCAGAATGGGCACACCACATTCTTAAGAATAAAAAAACACCAAGTAGGGCAAAAGAACAATAACTATGAAATCACACTGAAAATGGGCCTAAAGTGCACTACACTTGAGAGCCATAATTGTTCAAATTTGTTTTTCTAATAGTGCACAAAATAGTCATAGACCGGCTGATTCAAATATAACTGAATACTGATTTAAATGTGGTGCAAGAGTGCGAAAACAAGCCCAGATGAGTCCGAAAAACCCTATAAATGTCGGACTCATCAATGCTCTTCAGCCAAGGATATCTGGGATTCCCTAAATGCTATGGTTACTAGTTCAGCAGATGAACGAAAGGACAAAAGGTCCCACTTGATTTCTCAATATGAGAATTTCAAGAAGGGTGAATCAAAATCAGTTGCTGATATATACACCAGACTCAGTCTCATCATCAATGAACTGAAGACATGACAAGGACATCTCTTTAACAGAGATAAATGAAAATCCTTATGTGCTTCCCTAGCACATGGGGCTCCAGGATCTGGCTAATCAAGGAAGCCAGAAGCTTGAATAAGATCTCAACAGCGACCTTGTCGGGAAAGCTCAAGTCTTATGAGTAGCTTATCAAGACAAGTGAAGCTGAACAAGTGGCTTCACCTTTAGTAAGGAAAGAGAAAAGTATAGCTTTTCAGGCTATAGTTAAAGAAGAATCCACTCCAGATAATGAAGAACTACTGAGTCTTCTGGCCAAGAGATTCTATTAGATGGAAAGGAAGGACTTCAGGAGAAGTTCTTCAAGAAATGAAGACAAACCTAGGTATGACAAAACACTCACTAAAGAAATTGTTTGTTATGGGTGCAGAAAACCTGGACACATATTGCCAGAATGTCCTGAGAAGAAAAAAGAAAAGAAGAAGGAGATAGACTCCAGAAAGCACTACAACAAATCCTCTTCCAACAAATACAGGAAGAAAGAGAGAGGATTTGTTGCAGAGACATGGAGTGACCCAGATTCAGAATCTTCATCCAGCTCCAATGAGGATGAAGAGGATGCCAAAGCCAGAGAAATATGCTTGATGGCAATCAATGCCTCTTGCAGCAACTCAGATGCTGCTGATTCAGAAGCAAAAAATTTAGAAGATGAATCCATTTCAGAAGAAGACCAGGTAATAACTGTTGAATTCTGTGAAGTGAAAGTGGGTGAATGGAAGGCTTGGGAAACCTATCCGCGCGGACTACGCGGACTGGGTTGGCGTACTGCTAGGTCGACAGGGATGTTGCAGGCGGTTTGCTCTGTGGCGGCCTGGGCGGTCTGTTCGCGCGGACTGCGCGGACAGCAGCGGCGGTCTGACAGGCCAGTGTATGCTCAGCAGGCGGTTTACTCCCAGGAAGTAACCGGGCGGATAGGAATGTTATCCGCGGAGTCCGGCTTGAAGCGGACTGAAGAACTGGAGCTCGGCAGACCGGTTTGGCAGATGCCTTGGTCTTGCTCTAGTGAAGCGGCAAGTGGAAGCCGTGGAGACCGCCGGTCAGCGCGGACAGGAACTGGAGGTCGCCCGGTATGGCGGGCTAGATCCAGTGTCCGCCTGTAAGTGCGGACTGGCCCTTGCGGCCAGTGGGCTGGACTTGGTGGGAATTGAACCAAGTCCAGGAGGCTCAGTCCGGGGAGATCGCGCAGTGGAGCGCGGGCTGGTTTCTCAGTCCGCCAAGCTTAGTAGAAGTGCTGTTGCCTTGTGTGCTAGCTTGGGGATATGCGGACTGGAGAATTGCTTGTGCAGGAGCGTGCGGACTGGAGCCAGAGTCCGCTGAGTCCGGTTGAGCCTTGTGATGAGGTTATGGACTCAGGGAAGCGGACTGGAGTTTGCTGTGAACGCGGACTGGATTGGCGTGTCCGCTAAGTCCGGAGGTGCCTTGGCAATGAGGTAATGGACTTAGGATATGCGGACGGTAGCCGGGTATCCGCTGAGTCCGGCAGGTGCCTTGATGGCGCGGTTGCGGGCTCGGGTTTTGCGGGCTGATGCCTTGTCCGCAGAATGGCGGATACGGCTGTTGTGGAGTCCGGCTGTTGTCCTGGCTTGGTCTCTGGCGGCAAGGCGGACTGGATATTGGAGTCCGGCCTTGGAGAAGCTGGGGCGGACTGGCTATCTGCACAGGGCGGCGAACTGGCATGTGTGTCCGCGGGCTGGCGGACACATAAGTTCTTGCTGCGGGATGTGGCGGTGATCCTATCGACTAGGGCAGTGACCATACTCATCGTCGTGCCTATAAATAGGACCCATGTCACATCAGGATGTACAGGAACCTAGACCGAAGTAAGTGAACAGTAATTGAGCTCGTGTAAGTTGCTGCGGACTGGACTTTGTGTCCGCGCGGATAGAGAGTTGACCCGGTTGTGCTGTGCAGGTTGTGCGGATAGCGCTGGAAAGCCAGGACTTGGCTCTGATTGCGGTCAGGGACAGTGCGGACTCTGCGGTTAAGCAACAGGCGGTAAACAGCAGGTCGCGGATAGCGGCCAGGCGGTCTTCTCTTTGGCGACTTGGTTCGGGGTTCAGGAAGTCGCCGGTTTCTGGCGGACTGTTCCATTCGGTGGCGCAGCTTGTGCGGTCTGGCGGCGTGCAGACCGGCGGTGAAGAGCTAAGTATTGGAGTAAGGGTGAGTCCGCGCGGCTTGGGTTGCGGTCTGGCGACCTGGCGGACTGAGCGGACTCCACAGCAGTAGGTCGGCGGCTTGATTGTTTGAGTCCGCGCGGCTTGTTTTTTGTTCTTGTCTTTGTAACTGTCTCTGCTCTCCCGGTGTTGGGTTTTGGTGAAGCATGTCTCGCCATGTATGTCTCGCCTTGTAAAGAAGTTTGCTCTTGATCAATAAAGAAGCTTGTGCTGCATGTGTTGCTGGTTGTTACTGCTTTGTTGAGATAATCTCTGCTAACTCCACGATCCGGGAAAACTTTCAACATATAAGTGGGCGTATTCTCCTTCGGTTTGTTGAGTTTTCAGCAGGGTATCCAAGGGGGCGTCTGCGGTTTGTTGAAATTTAACATGGTATCAAAGCGAGGTTGTTGGAGTGGTCAAGCAGTGCTCAATGGAAGTAGTTGCTCGTCTGTCGAGGAAACCAGTGGTAGAACCATGGCAGTGGAGGATGCAAGTTGTCTTGGTATTGATCGTCTTACAGAGACGAACTGTGAACGGTGGAAGTCCTGTATGAAGAGCTTTCTTCTTGGCGAGGACCTTTGGGAGGTTGTATGCGGAGCAGGAAGACAAGAGGATACTGCTGGCAATGCTGAGGCGATGAGAGCTTGGAAGGAGGCAAATGCGAAAGCGGAGTCTATTCTCAAGCAGGTGATCTCATCAGAGCTCTTGGACCACATCAGTGGATGTCGGTCAGCTGCAGAGGTCTGGACTTCCCTTGATGGGTTGTTCAGGAAGAAGGTGAAGGAGGTTGCTGCTAATGATGGTCCCTCTACTTCATATCAGGAAGAAAGGAGTGTTTCTCCTAGGCGTGATAGGAAGAGGAAGGAAGGACCACGGTGCTATAAATGCAAGCAGCAAGGTCATCTTCGGAAGGAGTGCAAGGTTGTCTTGCTCTCGGCGAACGTAGCTCAGGTAGGGAGGAAGGAGAAGAACGTAGTTGGGACTTCAACTAGTTCTGGATCTGATCGGCTGGATGCCAAGGATAGTGCTGCTATCTGGCATGAAAGACTGGGGCATGTAGGGATGGACAAGCTGAAAGCAATGACGGAAAGAAGACTCGTAAGAGGCTTGCCTAGATTGTCATCCTATGGCGATGGTCGGGGGTGTGCGGGATGTCAGGAAAGTGTAGCCTATCGCTTCATGGTCGACAAAGCACAATCCAGGAGTAATGCACCATTGGCGGTTGTCCATTGTGCTCTGGTGGGACCGACCGTCACGGCCAGTCTTGGAGGCAGCAGGTTCATGCTGATATTGGTTGATGACTATTCTGGGTATACTTGGGTATACTTTATGAAGACGAAGTCCAACATGGTACGCTTGTTTGTGGAGTTCAAGAAGCTTGTCGAAGGCCAGCTTGGCCGGAGGATCAAGGTGTTGAGGACAAGTTTCGGTGGTGAGTTTGCCTCAACCGAGTTCTCACGCTTTTGCAGGAAGCAAGGGATCCGGATGGAGCTTTCTTGTGGACATACTTCACAACAGGGTAGTGTTGCAGCTCGGATGATCCGTTGGTTAACGGAGACCTGCAAGTGTTGGCTTCGGAGTAAAGGCGTTCCGAAGGCTCTTTGGGCGGAGGGAATAGCCTGTGCTACTCATGTCATCAACCGGATGCCTCTTAGCCCGATCATAGTGAAGACTCCTTATGAGCTAATGTTCGGAGTGAAGCCCTCAGTGAAGCACCTTCGGGTATTTGGATCTACCTGCTATATACATTCTCCGGGTGCTCTCAAAACAAAGCTAGTCTTTGTTGGGTATGATGAGCAGAGAAGAAGATGGAGGTGTATGGATCCTGCGACGAAGAAACTCATAGTATCGAGAGACATTGTTTTTGATGAGTTGACGCCGTATTGGGGTAGCTCTTATGTGGAGCTAGAGATAAGCGGGTTAGATGGTGGGCTGAAGGAGGCTGCTGCTAAGGAAGTGGAGTTGCCTGAGTCACCAGGTGCTCCAGGTTGTTCTAGCTCCGGGGCAAAGGCGTCAGAGTCGGGAAGAAGGGGGAGCGATGCTCCAGGACCTTCTGGCTCAAAGGCGGAGGCTTCCTGTTCAGGAAGCAAGGGGAGCGATGTTCCAGGCAGTTCATGTTCAAGAGGGGAGTCTTCTGGTTCAGGTAGCAGGGGGAGCGTTGCTCCAGGTGCTCTTGGTTCCAGTAAGGAGGCGTCTTGTTCAGGGAACAAAGGGAGCATTGTTCCGGGTTTGCCCGGGAACGGAGCTGGTTCAAAAGCAGTGGAGGTGGTTAGCCATGATCAGGTTCTTCGGAGATCGAAGAGGATCAGTAAGCCACCAGCTCGATATAGCGAAGGGAACACGGCGGACTTGGTCCCGTGTTTCCTTGTTAGCCCTCAGGTCGAGCAAGGGACTTCTGGCTGTGATGACCCCACTAGAATCAAGGAGGTGGTTGACACCAAGTCTGATGAGGTGACTTCTCTCAGAGGCAACGAGGCTTGGGCTTCTAGGTCCAAGGAAGTTGGTGATACTCCTATGATGCATGAGTGGAGGTTGAAGCTAAAGAAGGCAGAGGGAAGCATGGCTCCTTTTGGGAGATGCTGGAGGGCTCCCTCATGGTCCATGATATGCGGGGCGAGGACTATGTCTTGGACATCTCTTCGTAGATGCTATCGGAAGGACCAGGTGCAAGGTTACGGGAGCTGCTGGAGTTATTCACCACTTCTCACTTCAAGGGGGAGTGTTGAATTCTGTGAAGTGAAAGTGGGTGAATGGAAGGCTTGGGAAACCTATCCGCGCGAACTACGCGGACTGGGTTGGCGGACTGCTAGGTCGACAGGGATGTTGCAGGCGGTTTGCTCTGTGGCGGCCTGGGCGGTCTGTTCGCGCGGACTGCGCGGACAGCAGCGGCGGTCTGACAGGCCAGTGTATGCTCAGCAGGCGGTTTACTCCCAGGAAGTAACCGGGCGGATAGGAATGTTATCAGCGGAGTCCGGCTTGAAGCGGACTGAAGAACTGGAGCTCGGCAGACCGGTTTGGCAGATGCCTTGGTCTTGCTCTAGTGAAGCGGCAAGTGGAAGCCGTGGAGACCGCCGGTCAGCGCGGACAGGAACTGGAGGTCGCCCGGTATGGCGGGCTAGATCCAGTGTCCGCCTGTAAGTGCGGACTGGCCCTTGCGGCCAGTGGGCTGGACTTGGTGGGAATTGAACCAAGTCCAGGAGGCTCAGTCCGGGGAGATCGCGCAGTGGAGCGCGGGCTGGTTTCTCAGTCCGCCAAGCTTAGTAGAAGTGCTGTTGCCTTGTGTGCTAGCTTGGGGATATGCGGACTGGAGAATTGCTTGTGCAGGAGCGTGCGGACTGGAGCCAGAGTCCGCTGAGTCCGGTTGAGCCTTGTGATGAGGTTATGGACTCAGGGAAGCGGACTGGAGTTTGCTGTGAACGCGGACTGGATTGGCGTGTCCGCTAAGTCCGGAGGTGCCTTGGCAATGAGGTAATGGACTTAGGATATGCGGACGGTAGCCGGGTATCCGCTGAGTCCGGCAGGTGCCTTGATGGCGCGGTTGCGGGCTCGGGTTTTGCGGGCTGATGCCTTGTCCGCAGAATGGCGGATACGGCTGTTGTGGAGTCCGGCTGTTGTCCTGGCTTGGTCTCTGGCGGCAAGGCGGACTGGATATTGGAGTCCGACCTTGGAGAAGCTGGGGCGGACTGGCTATCTGCACAGGGCGGCGAACTGGCATGTGTGTCCGCGGGCTGGCGGACACATAAGTTCTTGCTGCGGGATGTGGCGGTGATCCTATCGACTAGGGCGGTGACCATACTCATCGTCGTGCCTATAAATAGGACCCATGTCACATCAGGATGTACAGGAACCTAGACCGAAGTAAGTGAACAGTAATTGAGCTCGTGTAAGTTGCTGCGGACTGGACTTTGTGTCCGCGCGGATAGAGAGTTGACCCGGTTGTGCTGTGCAGGTTGTGCGGATAGCGCTGGAAAGCCAGGACTTGGCTCTGATTGCGGTCAGGGACAGTGCGGACTCTGCGGTTAAGCAACAGGCGGTAAACAGCAGGTCGCGGATAGCGGCCAGGCGGTCTTCTCTTTGGCGACTTGGTTCGGGGTTCAGGAAGTCGCCGGTTTCTGGCGGACTGTTCCATTCGGTGGCGCAGCTTGTGCGGTCTGGCGGCGTGCAGACCGGCGGTGAAGAGCTAAGCATTGGAGTAAGGGTGAGTCCGCGCGGCTTGGGTTGCGGTCTGGCGACCTGGCGGACTGAGCGGACTCCACAGCAGTAGGTCGGCGGCTTGATTGTTTGAGTCCGCGCGGCTTGTTTTTTGTTCTTGTCTTTGTAACTGTCTCTGCTCTCCCGGTGTTGGGTTTTGGTGAAGCATGTCTCGCCATGTATGTCTCGCCTTGTAAAGAAGTTTGCTCTTGATCAATAAAGAAGCTTGTGCTGCATGTGTTGCTGGTTGTTACTGCTTTGTTGAGATAATCTCTGCTAACTCCACGATCCGGGAAAACTTTCAACATATAAGTGGGCGTATTCTCCTTCGGTTTGTTGAGTTTTCAGCAGGGTATCCAAGGGGGCGTCTGCGGTTTGTTGAAATTTAACAATAACTTCTTTTGATTTTTCTTCTAATCAATTTAAAATTGAATTAAAAGTATTGTGTAATGATTTAATTAAATCTGAGAAGGAAATCGAACATCTCAGAGAGCAATTAAGTGAATTTGAAAATGTTTCTTCAGAAAATTTAAAACTTAAAGAAGAATCAAAAACTGCTAACAATCAAATACTATCTTTAGAAACAAAATTAAAGAGGTTAAGCAATTTAAAGAATCCCATATTGGGAGAAGCATCATATTGATGGACACCACAAGCACAGTAAATGCCAGGCTTAATGGAAAGTTGGGGTTGAGAGCTTCATATAATCTGCCTCCTATTTTACAGAAAAATATCTTATCTACACCCATTAAATTTGTTTTAGAAAAGGACAAAGAAGAGGTAGAAGTTAGAAATAGAGAAACAGAAATTTCACAAAAGAATAAACCTACGAAAAGGAAAAATGTTAACAAAAATAATGTTCAACATATTTCATCGAACCAAGCTCGACGAAATCAATGTAGTTCGTCGAACTCAAACCGACGAACTACGAACGCAGATGTTAGATACACTTATTCATCTAACTACGCTCGACGAACTCAATATGATTCATCAAACCGCGATCGACGAACTTGGGGTTCAGAGAATGAACATTTTCATCCTATGAACGGAGCTCGACGAACTCATCCCAATTCATCGAACACATATCGATGAACCTATCATAATTTTTTGAACCCAGTTTATAATAAAAGAAACTTGAATTCTTTCAGAACCTTAAGAAAACTAAAACCTTTAATAATCCTTTTACCTAATGGATCATTCCTCCTAGGGGATATCATCCACTTGGATATAAGGATCAACCTGAGTTATCTTATATTTCAAGTTTTAATTTTGAAAGAAATCAAGGACCCAAGGTCACCTGGGTCAAGAACAACTAATCTTGTTTTGTGCAGGTGAAGAACTATCCTATCACAGAGAAAACATGATATCTAGATAGTGGTTGTTCAAAATACATGATAAGAAGTAAGGATAATCTGACTGATTACAAAGCTAAGCTTGGACCGAAGGTGATTTTTGGATACTCCAACTGTGGACAGACGGAAGGTTATCAAAATGTCAAAGTTGGAGCTGTTGCTTTCAGGAAGGTAGCATATGTCAGTGGTATCAAGCATAACCTTTTATCCATAAGCCAGTTATGTGATAAAGGTTATCAGATATCATTTAGTTAGTCTTCTTGTGTCATTACTTCTGATAAAAATAAAATTGTTTTAAATGGAACTAGACAAGGAAATATTTACTTAGTTAATTTCAATTCATGTAAATCAGAAATTTGCTTATTTAATCAGATTAGTAAAACTAGTGAACTTTGACATAAGAGACTAGGTCATGTAAACTTTAGAAATATTGCTAAACTATCTAGGGACAACCTTGTTAGAGGACTGCCTTCTGGTTCCTACAAGAAGGAAGGACTCTACAGGGCTTGTCAAATAAGCAAACAAACCAAAAACTGTTTTAAATCTATAAATAAAAGTGATTCACCCAGAATTTTGCACTTGCTACACATGGACCTTTTTGGCCCTATTTATGTACAAAGTTTGGGAGGAAAGTCATACAGTTTAGTTGTTGATGAATTCTCTAGATTCACATGGGTGTTCTTTTTGAGAAACTAGTCGGATAACTTTAAAGTTATTACATATTTTCTTAAGAGTATATAGATTGAGAACTTTACTCAGGTTGCATTGATCAGAAGTGACCATAGCACCGAGTTTGAGTCTCTTTTCATGCGAGAATTCTATGAGAAGGAAGGTATCAGGCATTGTTTTTCTGCTCTTAGAACTCCTCAACAAAATGGTGGTGGTAGAAACGAAAAATAGAACTCTTATTGAATCTGCTGGGCATTGCTTGTAGATGCTTATTTGCCCCTATCCTTTTGGGCAGACGCTGTGAGCACATCAAATTACGTCCTTAAGAGAAGTTTTATTCATAAACTAAAGGGTAAGACCCTATATGAATTACTTAAAGGGAAGCAATTTAAAGTAGACTATTTTAATATTTTTGGCTGTAAATGTTACATTCATGATAATAATAAGAAACACCTTAAAAGTTTGATGCAAAGACTGCAGAGGGACTTTTCCTTGGATATTCCCAAATCAGCAAAGCTTATAGGGTATTTAATAAGTCAACATTAAAAATAGAAGAATATGTACATATTTCTTTTTATTAAGCTAATATGTTTTATAAGGAGAAGGATTCTTCTACCATAGAAACTTTACAGGTACCCTATCTGTGTGAGAAGTTGGATGATTTAAACCTTACCCAAGAGGTTACATTGCATCTTCTCCACAGATTGATGAAGAAAGTAAAGAATAAATAGTTGAAGAAGTTGAACCCATAACAGCAAATATAATTCCACAAGAGGAATTAATTCCACAAGCTGTTGATATACATACTACTGCTGATCTTGTCACACTTAGAGATCATCCTATCTCTCAAGTGATTGGATACATATCTACTAGTGTGCAAACAAGACATCAACTCAACTACGATTTGATGCATGCTTGCTTCATTTCTCAGATTGAGCCTCAATCCATAAAAGATACAGAGCAAGATCTCCATTGGATTATTGCAATGTAAGTGGAACTCAACCAATTTAAGAGGTGCAGAGTTTGGGATTTGGTTCCAAGACCCAAAGACTACCCAGTCATGGGAACTAAATAGGTCTATAGGAGCAAATTGGATGCACAAGTATCAATCATAAGGAACAAAGCAAGATTGGTAGGCCAAGGATATTCATAGGAAGAAGGCATTGACTATGATCAAACATTTGCTCCTGTTGCAAGACTTGAAGCCATCAGAATATTTCTTGCACATCCCGCCAATAAGAAGTTTAAAGTCTATCAAATGGATGTTAAGAGTGCATTCCTCAATGGAGAATTAAAAGAGGAAGTTTATGTTGAACAACCTCAATGTTTTGTCTCCTCAACTCTTCCATCTTATGTTTTCAAATTGCATAAAGCTCTCTTTATAGTTTGAAGCAAGCTCCAAGAGCGTGGTATGAGACCTTAGCTAGCTTTATTTTAGAGCATAAGTTTATTAGAGGCATTTTAGATAGAACATTATTTATTAGACATCATAAATAAAAAATTTTGCGAGTTCAAATCTATATATATGATATAATATTTGGCTCTACTGATTCCAAGCTTTGCAAAAGGTTATTTGACCTGATGCATTCAAAGTTTTAAATGAGTAGCATGGGTGAACTATCATACTTCCTTTATATCCAAGTGAAGCAATCCTTTGATGGTATCTTTATATCCTAGTCAAAATATACTAATGAGCTACTCAAAAGATTTGGGATGATTGATGCATTAGCCAAGAAAACACCCATGCCATCCAATGCTATAGTTGATTCAGATCAACAGGGCAAACTAGTTGATCAAAAAACAGATAGGGCTATTGTTGGGTCCTTATTATATCTTACAGCTAGTAGGCTAGATATCATGTTTGCTACTTGCATTTGTGCTAGATTTTAGATAAATCCTAAAGAATCTCATCTTATTTTATTAAAAAGGATTTTGAGATATATAAAGGGTTGTCCTAATATAGGACTTTGGTATCCTACTGAGTCAGAATTTGATTTATCTGGATTTTTAGATACTGATTTTGCTGGATGTAGAGTGGACAGGAAAAGAAAATCAGCAACTTGTCAGTTCCTTGGTGATATGCTTGTGTCCTGGTTTTGTATAAGCAAACTTCTGTGTCAACATCAACTGCTGAAGCTGAAAATATAGCATCAGGTAGTTACTGTTCACAAATTTTGTGGATTCAAAATCAGCTCCTAGATTATGGTTTGAACTTAAATAATTCAACAATTTATTATGACAACACAAGTGCTATTACAATTACACAAAATCCAGTACATCATAGTCGAACAAAGCATATAGAAATAAGGTATCATTTCATTAGAGATTGTGTAGACAAAAATAAAATTAAACTTGTCTTTATCTCTACTGATTTACAAAGAGTAGATATTTTCACCAAACCATTAGATGAAAAGAAACATTTGTTCTTCCTAAATCAGCTCGTAATGATCAATGGAGACGGTATAATTTGATTTCTCTCTGTGGTCGACGAACTGTTCATGATTCGTCGAATGGAGATCGATGAACTCTGAACACTTCGTGGATTGTTCGTAGAACAGAGATCAACGAACTTTCCTTTATGAAACTTGTTCGTCAAACGAAGATCGACGAATTTGTTTCAGAAAATTTTTCGTCAAATGGAGATCGACGAAGCTTGTTTTAGAAAATCTTTTCGTCAAACGGAGAACGACAAACTGGTTTCCCACTCTTCTAACTTAGATCGACATTTTTCTTTCCCTATAAGATTTTTCGTTGAACTGATTTTGAAGTTTTTAATGTTTCATTGGACGGAGTTTGTATTTTCATCTTCTAAAAACTTATAATAGGGTTTTCAACAAACTCCATCTCGCACTTTCCAGTTCCCGCGCACTTGATTTTTTGTTTTTGCCGTCATGGAGATTTCGACGGTGACTCTTTCTGGCATGAAGTTTGATGCAGGATTTGACATTGACATCGACTCTTTTAACCATTCCGATCAAGTCTTCAGGAATATACTTCAGTTGTTTGAAGCACCACAGTTGAGACAGTTTATGACCTTAAGGATCAAACTTGTAGTGCAGGAGATCAAAGAATGGGTATTCACAACAACATTTCCAGATCAGACCTCCATTACTGGAACAATCTTTGGACACCAGGTTGCTCTTTCCCCTGCCATTTTTACTGAAATATTTGGATTTGTCAATGGGGAAGATGATTTCGAATTATCAAGCATTGAGTTTTAGGATATGCTAGTTATAATGGGTCTCTCCCAGGGAAACCCTAATAAACTGCTGAAGAAAAACTTATTTACTGAATATAAGTTCTTAGCAGATATAGTTGGGGAAGTAATCTTGGGTAAACACTCAGCCCATGACTACATTACCAGACACCAATTCCTTCTGTTGTGTGCTCTGGTTAATCAAAAATCTGTGAATTGGGGAGAGATTATATTTAATTTAATTAAGAAGAAAATTACTAAGAAGGATGTGAGTTTTGGAAGAATTCTGGGAATCTTCCTGCAGGCTAAGGTTCCAGAACCGTTGGTCTCCCAGAACACTTTCATTAATGCCTCTAAGAGGCTTACCTCTTCCCTCCTTGACAGATGGGAGAGGGTTATCTCAAAGCCCTCCATGGCTTCCTCTTCCAGGATAGCTTTTGAGGACACCAAGGCTGTAGTAGCCACTTCACCAACCCCTGAAGAAGCTCCTGCTCCTCATATTTCCTTCATCAACTCCCCTCCATCTCCGCATCATCCAATATTTCCTTCATCAACTCCACATCCAATATTTCCTTCATCAACTCCCCATCCAATATTTCCTTCATCAACTCCCCATCCAATATTTCCTTCATCAACTCCCCATCCAATATTTCCTCCATCAACTCCACTTGATGATGTTTCTACACTTCAACATCATTCAACTTCCATCCCTTTTGTCTCACCATCCAGTCCACAATGACGAATTAACATTCCTGAGGAAACACCATCTCCACCTCCTCTACCGCCACATCAACCATCATAAATTGATGATACACCAGACATGGATCCACGTTTGTCATCTATCATTTTTGATTTACTATCATCTCTATCTCCACAACCATCTCCACAACCATCTCCATCACATTCCCCTGTTCAAGAAGATGCTATTGTACAACCCCATATTCATTGGGTAGAACCCAGCTCCCCCTGAAGGACCCGGATTGGACCAACTTCAGGTTAGCTTTGGGCTTCAGAGTAGTAGAGCTCGCGCCTAGGAGTAGATGAAAACGATCTTGTCAAGCTCCAGCCGATACTCACTTCTTCCGAGAGGCGGCGAGAAGGCTCGCTCCCCATAGAGGGCGGAAGCGGGGTCGGTCCAGGGGACCATTCATCCTTTTTTCTTCTTTAGCTCCCACCGAGTGAGAGGCGGGATGGTTCTCATTCTATGGTTCTCGCTGGGTGGGGGCCAGGGCCTAGGTTGAAATTACCTAGTTGTCATCGAGTAAATTACCTATGTGCCACCAGGGTCTATATTTAGGATTTCATAACAGTGGGATTTGGCTATTGTCAGACAAGCCAAGGGTACTTTAGTAATTTCAGGTCAGCGAAGACTATAAATAGACTCATAGGGGTTCTTCAGAGGAGAAGCATAAATTATTCTCTAAGACTCTCTAACACTTTCTGAGGAGCTCCAAGCATAGCTTTTGGCTTTGGAGGGGAAGCTCTTAGAGAACTTCCGGGTAAGAGGTGGAACCTCCCCACTGAGGTTTTGGGTCAGTTCTAGGTCCTTTGCAACCAGTTAAGGGTCCGGGTTTGAGAGAAGTAGGTGTTGGCTACACCCTTATTTTTGAACTCTTGTTGAGGTCAATTTCTAGCTTCAATAGTTCTGGTGCGGTGAGCGTGGGGGTAAGGGACCCCGAGTGCTGCTCGGCCTCGGGTAGACTCGCTGCCCAGGCTCTCAATAGCTAGGCAGGTCTGTCGGCACACCTAGGTGGAAAGGATTTGCTCTTGGAGATCTTTGCACTACCCCGAGCTTGGCTCGGCCCCAAGTAGACCCGCTGTCTAGCTCCTACTAGCTGACAGGTTCTGAAGGCTTGCTTGTGGGGGTAAGGGACCACGAGTGCTGCTCGGCCCCGAGTTGACTCGCTGGCCAAGCTCTCATTAGCTGGGCAGGGCTGTAGGCACACTTGTGGGGAAAGGATTTGCTCTTGGAGATCATTGCACTACCCCGAGCTTGGCTCAGCCCCAGGTAGACCCGCTTCCTGGCTCCTGCAAACTGGGAGGTCCAAAGGCTCGCCTGTGGGGGTAAGGGACCCCGAGTGCTGCTCGGTATTGGGTAGACTCGCTGCCCAGGCTCTCATTAGCTGAGCAGGGCTGTAGGCACACCTGGGGGAAATGATTTGCTCTTGGAGATCTTTGCACTACCCTGAGCTTAGCTCGGCTCCAGGTAGACCCGCTGTCTGGCTCCTACTAGCTGGCAGATCCGAAGGCTCGCCTGTGGGGGTAAGGGACCCCGAGTGCTGCTCGGCCCTGGATAGACTCGCTGCCCAGGCTCTCATTAGTTGGGCAGGGCTATAGGTACACCAGGGGGGAAAGGATTTGCTCTTGGAGATATTTGCACTACCCCAAACTTGGCTCATCCCCAGGTAGACCCGCTTCTTGGCTCCTAATAGCTGGCAGGTCCAAAGGCTCGCATGTGGGGGTAAGGGACCCCGAGTGCTGCTCGGCCCCGGGAAGACACACTGCCCAGGCTCTCATTAGCTGGGTAGGGCCGTAGGCACACCTGGTGGGAAAGGATTTGCTCTTGGAGATCGTTGCACGACCCCGAGTTTGGCTCGGCCCCAGCGAGGCCCGCTGTCTGGCTCCTACTAGCTGGCAGGTCTGAAGGCCCGCCTGTTGGGGTAAGGTACCCCGAGTGCTGCTAGGCCCCGGGTAGACTCGCTGCCCAGGCTCTCATTAGCTAGGCAGGGTTGTAGGCACACCTGGGGGGAAAGGATTTGATTTTGGAGATTTTTGCTCTACCCCGAGCTTGGCTCGACCCCAGGTAGACCTGCTACCTGGCTCCTACTAGCTGGCAGGTTCGAAGGCTCACTAGTGGGGGTAAGGGACCACGAGTGCTGCTCGGCCCCGGGTAGACTCGCTGCCCAGGCTCTTATTAGCTGGGCAGGGTTGTAGGAAAACCTGGGGGGAAAGGATTTGCTCTTGGAGATCTTTGAACTACCACGAGCTTGGCTCAGCCCCAGGTAGACCCGCTGCTTGGATCCTACTAGCTGGCAGGTCCGAAGGCTCACCTGTGGGGGGCAAGGGACCACGAGTGGTGCTCGGCTCCAGTTAGACTCGCTTCCTAGGCCCTCATTAGCTGGGCAGGACTGTAGGCACACCTGGGGGAAAGGATTTGCTCTTGGAGATCTTTTCACTCCCCCGAGCTTGGCTCGGCCCCAAGTAGACTTGCTGTCTGGCTCCTAATAGCTGGCAGGTCCGAAGGCTCGCTTGTGGGGTAAGGGACCACGAGTGCTGCTCGGCCCCGGGTCGACTCGCTGCCCAGGCTCTCATTAGCTGTGCAGGGTTGTAGACACACCTGGGGGGAAAGGATTTGCTCTTGGAGATATTTGCACTAACCCGAGCTTGGCTCTGCCCCAGGTAGAGCCGCTGCCTTGCTCCTACTAGCTGGCAGGTCCGAAGGTTCGCCTGTGGTGGTAAGGGACCCCTAATACTGCTCGACCCCGGGTAAACTCGCTACCTAGGTTCTCATTAGCTGGGCAGGGTTGTAGGCACAACTGGGGGGAAAGGATTTGCTCTTGGAGATCTTTGTACTACCCCGAGCTTGGCTCGCCCCCAGGTTGACCAGCTGACTGGCTCCTACTAGCTGGCAAGTCCGAAGTGTCGCCTGTAGGGGTAAGCGACACCGAGTGCTGCTCGGCCCCAGGTAGACTCGCTGCCCAGGCTCTCATTAGCTGGGCAGGGCTGTAGGCACACCTGGCGGAAACGATTTGCTCTTGGAGATCTTTGCACTACCCCGAGCTTGGCTGGGCCCCAGGTAGACCGCTGCCTGGCTCTTACTAGCTAGTAGGTCTGAACTCTCGCTTGTGGGGGTAAGGGACCCCGAGTGCTACTCAGCCCCGAGTAGACTCGCTGCCCAGGCTCTCATTAGCTAGGCAGGGCTATAGGCACACCTGGGGGGAAAGGATTTGCTCTTGGAGATCTTTGCACTACCCCGAGCTTCGCTCGGCCCCAGGAAGACCTGCTGTCTGGCTCCTACTAGCTGGCAGGTCCGAAGGCTTGCCTGTATGGGTAAGGGAACCCGAGTGCTGCTCGGACCCGGGTAGACTCGCTGCACAGGCTCTCATTAGCTGGGTAGGGCTGTAGGCACACCTGGGGGGAAAGGATTTGCTCTTGGGGATCTTTGCACTACCCCGAGCTTAGCTTGGCCCCAGGTTGATCCGCTGCCTGGCTCCTACTAGCTGGCAGGTCTGAAGTCGCACTTGTGGGGGTAAGGGACCCCGAGTACTGCTCGGCCCCGGGTAGACTCGCTGCCTAGGCTCTCATTAGCTGGGCAGGGTTGTAGGCATGCATGGCGGAGAGGGTTTGTTCTTGGAGATTTTTTTGCACTACCCCGAGTAGACGGGGGAGTTGAAAACACGATGGAGACACAAAACCCCTTGTTAATAGGTTTAGAATCGAACACTTTCAGGACCTAAATAAGGAGTGACCCAGACCCCTCCCGACATGGCTCTCGACACAACCCACCCGGGTGGCCTCTCTACACGAATCTCCCAGCGGGGGGTTTTCAGGTGAGTCCTCAGCAAGACTCTCGGTAGGGCATGACTCTACAGGGATTCCGGGCGCAGCCTTTAAAGTAAGGCTCTCGGCGTATTCTTTCTGGCAGATCCCCTAAAGCCAACTCTCAGGGTGGGAAGCAGTCGTCACCTAAAAAAGCCTAGGGTCCACGTAAAGTTGACAAAAATTTCAACAACAAATCAGACATTTCCGCATTCAAAAAGAAGTGAAGAAGCAAACAAGGTTACACTAAGCGGGAAGTCTAGCGCAAAGGCTATCGGGCTGATTCGCTGGGGTTTTCGATGGAGCTGCTGCTGGAGGTCTCACTGGAGGATCTGCTGGGGGAGTAGCCGGAGGATTCGCCGAGGAAGAGGCCACCAGTTGCTGCAAGCTCTGCTGCGCCATTGGTCGGAGAGTCGTCCTCTCCCGCAGGGCGGGTGATGGGCTCAAACAAAAAAGGCACGATCCCTCACGCAGTGAAGGCCTCACCCCCTTCATTCAGCAGCCCCGACTCTCGCAAAACCTCGATCAACATCTTCGCGGTCGCTTGCACATTCTCTTGGACGATCGCGTCCATTTCATAGGCAGAATAGTGGCAGCGCTTCACTCTTTCCTCCCGCGGCGGCCGATCCTTGGTCAGGGCTAGGGCCTCCTCCAGACGCTTCAACTCGGCCCGAAATACTTTGTTCTCGCCCTCTGAAAGTGCAGTTAGATCTGATATACTCTAGAGGGGTGCTGAATATAGTATATGGTGCTTGAAAACTTTTTACAACAATTGTTGTAATCTGAGTAAGCAGGAAAGCAATTATTAAATCTAGTCACAGAACTAAACTAATCACAAAATAATCACAGAACAATCACAGCCAGAAACAAAAATAAAGACAAGCAATCCAGATGACACAAGGAACTATAGTGGTTCCCCTAAACTTGGGTACATCCACTCTTCTACCACCCTAGGTAGGAATCCACTGCAGGATGAGTTGATCAGGTGTCCTGGGCACCAATGAGCATTTGATAAGGTGCTCAAAAACCAAAACAGATTTTTTGATCAGGTGTCTTGCCACCAATGAGCTTTTGACAAGGTGCTCAAAAACCAAGCTCAAACTTTTGAAGGGAGTTTGAGAAACCCTTTACAGATATGGGGGTGAGAGAATGATGGAAGTCTTCTCTTTCTCAAGGCAGCTGAGAAGACTATGTGGATTTGATGGAGTTAAAGCTCCCCCTGAGTCCTTGAGATGTTCAGGAAAAGAAGCTTTGCTGTAGGGTGATAGCCCTTCAAAAGTTGATCTCCAGCAAAAGATGATTTCAGCACCAACTGAAATGTTGGGTGTCTGGAGTGTTGAAAGATGTTGGCCTTGACCACTTGAGACAAGAGAGATCAGAAGATTTCAGAAAGTTTGATATCCTTGGGTGTGTGTTCATTAGAGAATTCTTTGAGACAGAGAATATTTTTAGCTTGTTCTTCTTGTCTGTGTTCTGAAGATTGTTGATGTCTCTAAGAGAGATTCAAAAATTCTTATCTTTTATTCTCTAGAACTGAATAGAAGAAACATCCTCTGTCAAGAATAGCCGTTGGCCTGCATTAATTGCATCCTTAATTGCAAAATGTCTTCTGGAGGAAAGTCCAAAGAAACATTTCTTGAAAATCCCTTGAAACTTGGTCCAAAAATAAATGAAAATGGCTAGAAAATCTTCTGAATTAATTGCAGAATAACTCCTTAACTGATCTGAATTTGAATCTTGAAAAATCCTTGAAGTCATCAGAAAATGTCGAACTGAGCTCTCCTATCGTCGAACTGAGCTCAGCGATATGAACTTATACATCAACACAATATCGTCGATCTGAGCTCAAAGATCGTCGAACTGAACTCAGAGATAGAGATCCAATACTGAGTCAAGATCGTCGAACTGAGCTCGCAGATCATCGAATGGAGTTCGACGATTTGTGGAAGTTGAGCTCAGCGATCGTCGAATGGATTTCGACAATCTGTTGAAGTTGAGCTAGACGATCGTCGATCGGAGTTCGACGAATCGTCGTACGGAGCTCGACGATATGACTTAGTCTCAAACTGAAAAAGTCTTGGTCTTGAGGGTAGCTTCCAAACCTATACTTCTAACCCTTAGACTCAATTCTAATTGACCTTTAGAACTATACAGGAGGTCAAAAACTGGTTTCCTAGAGACATAGTGATCCTGACCCAAATTAGTAATAGGGTGTTCCAACAATCTCCCCCTATTTGGGTTAGGATTACTATTTACAGAGTTTGGAAAAACTAAATAACAACATACAAGCAGCAATACAGAAAAACAAGCTGGACATTGCAGAACCACAGATATATATATCATCCCAGATAATAATCAGAAGTTAAGATGATTGTCACCTTACATTGTCATTGCTTTTCCTTGCTCTTAATGAGTTTGACTTCTCTGTTGGGGTTGAGAGCTTCTTTCTTTGATCTTGTATCATCTGCTGCACCTAAAGTGGTTTGCTGTTTGGGCCTGGGAACTACACCTTCAGGATGTAGCTCCATGTATCTATCAGAATCAAAGAATTTGCTTGACCCATATCTTTCCAACTCTTTCTTTCTCTGTTCAGACATTGTAGTGATGTTGGAAGAATCTTTGTCTTGCTCTCTAGCTTTCTTATTCTGGTCTAGTGCAGCAAGTTCTATCATCCTTGCAGTCCAAGCAGCTGGATTGTTCTCAGGGTCTTCAAATGGCACTGGTGGCTCATATCTATTAGAAGGGTTATCTTGAGGAGGCCTGGAAGAAACTGTTTCCTTCAATTTATAAGGAAAAGGACCAGAGGTTGTGTCAGATGAGATTTATCCTTCCCTGGAGTAGGGATGTTGCCTTGAGTATCCTTTAGAATAAACCTGAAATTCTCTTTGATTGCCTCAATATCCTCCTCTTCTGGATTGAGAACCCCTGGACTGGCTTCCCCTATGATAAGATCTGGCATGTGGCTGATAGGGGGTTTGACTTCTAGCAGGGGGTTGAGCAGCTGAACTTCCACCTGCACCTGCATCAGGAGGAGGTGGTGGAGGAGGATGAGGATGTTGAAATTGGGAAGATCATTTTTCATATTTCCTTTTCTTCTTCATTGCTTTCAGTTGATTCTTTGAGTACTGCATCCAGTGCTCAATTATGGGGTAATCATGAAGAATATAATATGGTATGTCATTGTTATCCTTGACCTTGGCTGGAGGTACTCTCTTCATAGCTTTGCTCCTTGCCTTTCTCTTTCTGGCAATGGTAGCAGAATAATCATTAGAATCTGTCTTAAACTCATCACTTTCAGAACTTTGATTGTCATAAAGAGCATCAATCTTTTTCATCAAATCTTGCTTGAGCTGGATTGAAGAAGATACAGAACTGGTAACAGGAGTTGATGCAGCAGCAACAGCAACAGATACTGAAGGTGTGGCAGTTGAAGTTGAAGCAGAAGCAGAGGTTGAAGCAGCAGTAACAACAATATATACAGAAGGTTCAGGAGCAGTAATGACAGCAGTTAGGGCAGCAGCAGTTTCACTAACAGAAACAACAGTATCATCAGCAGAAATATCATCAGAAAATACAGAGGGCTCAAACTTATGTGCCTCTGTCATAAGGATCTCCTTAGAAGTTGACTCATCAGCAGTATCAGCAATAGTATCAACAAAGTTTTCAGCAGAAAGGGCAGCAACATCAGAAACAACAACACTGCTTTCAGCAGGAGTAGCAGCAGCATAAACTGAGTTAACAAAGGAAGTGATGATTCTGGGGTCACAGCAAGAGAAGGGCACAAGGGCCTTGAACAAATCCTCTGGGGGCTGGATAGTAACTGTCTCTGGAAGACAAACTTTCTCTGGCAGACAACTGAAATACATTGAATCAAATTCGGAGAGCAAAGACCTGAGGTCTATGGAAAAGACTGCAACAGGAGGTGGAACTGGATCTTGAAACACATCAGCAGCAGCAGTAGCAGTAGCAAGAACTGAAGAAACAGCAAGAACAGCAGCAGGCAGGCTCACTTCATAGGGCATCTCCCCCTGCCTAGATTCAGACAGAGCTGGATCAAGGCACACTGCTGAAGGGGCTGCCTGAGGGAATAAAGAGGAGAGCCTCGCAGAAAGAGCTGCCACTGACTAGATTAATGGAGCCAAGGAGGTCTCCAAAAGAAGAGATAGCCTGGGGGCTAGCAATTCATAAAGCCTGTCAGCAAGGGCTGGAATATCTACTTGCTCAGTTGTGACTGGAGCAGAGGTAGAGGATGGAGGTGTACCTGTTTTTGATGGTAGTGGAGAGCTAGTGTATGGAGGAAGAGATGGTTGAGGTGTGGGTAAGGTGGTGATGGAGGACAATGGGATGGAGATAAATGGGGTGAAGTTGGGTTAATCAATGATCTCTTGCAGAAGGTCAGTGTAAGATGTTCAGGATGAGGGTAGCTCAGGAGGAGAGGATGGTGAGTCATCCATGAAGGAATCATCAATGAGGTTGAAGGATGGAATGGAGGGTGATGAAGTGGCAATGTCTGTTTGAGGGTAGGAGTATAATGGATGGAATTGGTCTTCTGTGGTTGGAAGAGTAGGGATTGGAGATGGTGTAGATGTTGGAGAAGGGCTAGAGATGATGATAGTGGATGAAGTGTGAATGGTAGATGGAATTGGAAGAGATGGAATTGGAGTAGGAGGAGAGGAATCAGCAGGCAAGTCAGCTGCAGGGGCAGAGACCTGAGGGGAAGTGACTTTGACAGTCCTGGTGCCTGAAAGAGTGCTGGAAGAGGGTCTGCTGGGCTTGATGATCTGCCTGTCCCATTTACCAAAAAGGGCACAAGACAGTCTCTTGGAAGAATTTATGTGAATCCCAGAGGATACCAGCAATGCAGGGCACCTATTCTGCAGAAAAATGCCTAATATCCTTCCAAAATTTACAAAACTTTTGTTAATTTTCTTCTTAATTAGGTCAAAGAAGACCTCTCCCCAGTTCAGATTCTTCCTGTCTACTATGACTCCCATTAGGCAGAGCTGATACCTGGAAATTGTATCATGAGCAGAGTGCTTAGCCAATAGGACTTTCCCAACTACATCAGCCAGAAATCTATATTCCACAGACAGATTCTTTTTCAACAGCTTGCTAAGGTTAGCCTCAGAATGACCCATTATGACAAGCAAGTCAGCATATTCTTCTCCAGACAAATCAGTAGAGTCTCCACCAGTTCTTAACTCAAAAACCTCTGTCAGAATTACTGGGGTCAAGGGTACCTGAGTGCCAGAGATGGATCCAACAATGGTGTTTTGATCCTGATTTTGGGCAGTGTAGACCCACTCTTTAATCTCATCAGAAGCAAGCTTAATCCTTGTGGTCATGATTGCAGCCAGTTTCTGCTCTTTGAATAGCTCTAAGATATCCTGAAAAATCTGATCTGTCGTGCTGAAGGATTCCATGTCTATGTCAAAGCCGGCATCAAGTTTCATGGTGACGGGAACAGCAACAGAAACAGCCATAGTTACCTGCAAAGATTCAACAAACAAAACGACCAAGTGCAGAAATGTTTGGAGGGAAAGAAAGTTTTTGTAGAGAAATCGAAAGCGCAAAGGAGAACGACGGTGAAAAATGAATTTTATATTAGGGTTCGACGCAGAAATGGAAAGATCGTTGAACTCAGTTCGACGATCGGGGCTTCTAAAGGAATCTGAAGAGTCTTCAATATCGTCGATCTCCGTTCGACGATATTGGAGAGCGTCGAGCTCTGTTTTATGATTGTTCAGAGAACAAAATCGTCGATCGCCATTCGACGATCGCTTACCGGAAGAGATAGTTCATTCTATCTGAGAAACGCTAAACTCAGTTCGCCGATTTCAGAAATTGTCGATCTCCGTTCGACAATCTGGGGGAAAATCGTCGAGCGCAGTTCAGAGACCAGAAAGACACTCTAGACACTAAGAAAAATTAAGATGTTTGTCTAGTCTTGGTCAATTTTTAAACTTTTAAAATCTTGGATATTATTTAAGACTTCCTCCATCTAACATTCCTAACTGATTTAGGAAGAAGGTGTGTTTCTTTTCATCCAAGGGTTTGGCGAAAATATCTCCCCTTTGTAAATTAGTTGGGATATATTGAAGTTCAATTTTATTCTTTTCAACATTATCCCTTAAGAAGTGATGCCTAATGTCTATGTGTTTTGTCCTACTATGGAGGACTGGATTTTGAGCTATAGAAATAGCACTGGTGTTATCACAAAAGATTTTAGACTTCTCTAAGTTGTAGCCATAGTATAGGAGTTGGTTTTGAATCCACAAGATTTGGGAACAACATGTAACGCCCCGAAACTCAAAGGAGCAGAGGGGAATAATTTGGGCCAGTTTGAGTTCTGGCTGCAGGCACACGGCCTGGGACACGGGCGTGTCCCAGGGCGTGTCAAGCCTGTGTCGACACTAAGGCGTGAAGTCGACACTTTGGTCTCGACATTGTGTCGAGACTGGGCACACGGCCTGCGACACGGGCGTGTCGCAGGGCGTGTCGACCCGTGTCGACACTTAGCCGTGAAGTCGACACAGTGATTCGACGTTGTGTCGAGACACGGCACACGGCCTGCGACACGGGCGTGTCGCAGGGCGTGTCAACCCGTGTCGACACTCGTCCCGCGAAGTCGACACTTTGGTGTCGACAGTGTGTCGAGACATGGCACACGGCCTGCGACACGGGCGTGTCGCAGGGCGTGTCGACCCGTGTCGACACTTAGCCGCGAAGTGCCGAGACCTTGTACACGGCCTGGAGCCCAGGCGTGTCAAGGTGACACGGGCAAGGACACGGGCGTGTCCTAGAACCCGTGCAGTGCTCGGGTTGAAAACGGGAGAAAATCATGGGGTACACGGCCAGCTACACGGCCGTGTCAGTTGGAACACGGGCGTGTCAGCTCGAACACGGGCGTGTTCGAGACCCGTGTGAGGTTCCAGGTGATTCGATTTTGACGGCGAATGAGGCACACGGCCCTGGACACGGGCGTGTGCCAGGCCGTGTTCGGCCCAGATTGGGCATTTCAGTCCCGAATCGAAGCCGTTCATTTCTTTGACTGAGGATCCAATGGCTGGGGGTTGTTCCTGAAGGGATATACCCGGGTTTTGACTTAGAAAACCCTCACTTTTTCCACTTGTTATCTCTCCAAACCCTTGGAGAAAGAAGAGCTAAGGCAAGAAGAAGAGAAGCTAGATCCGCCATTGGAGGAGCTTCGGAGCTCCGAATCGCAAGCCGACTCCGGATCCGCGGAGGCAACGCTAGTGCGGTCAATTCCATCCGATTACTTTTCGATGGCGCCGAAGAGGAACGCAAGGGTAACGATCCTCACTTTTGAGCATGATAGCTCTCTTTCTTAGCATAGGAAGCCCTCTCTCGCGAGTTGGCGAAGAGTTGGAGGCGTTCCTTCGGGTAGATATGTAAAGTCCCCGTTGTTTAGCGTCCGTATGCGAGAACGGACATAGGCATTTTGGTTGAAGCCTACCCGGACCTGTAGTTCGGATCGGTGATGTTGCATTGCATAAGGCCGGAGAAGACTCCGTGCTATTTGGTGTTTTTCGAGTTTTCTACGCGGTAGATTGCAGCAGGGAGCCTTGGGGACTAGCCTAAAGGTGCACCCGGAAAACTGGGCGGACACGAGGTCTTGCCAACTTGGTGGCCTGAGAGCCAACTTGAACATAACGGGGTTATGTGACTTGTGATAGAATGGGACTCGGTGAAAGTTTGACCCGCGCATATGGCTTAAATTGCCGTTGCGATGTGAGCACGGGTTAGATCGAGCCGTACCCGCTTTATGTCGTTCGGGTTAGAGAGACCTAAAGGTACATGGCACTCGCCGTTGGCATAAATGTGAGTCTTCGGTGGTCGATGGCTTAAATTGACGTGACCAATACCATGAAGACGAATTGCTCATAGGAATGGCCGTCTAAGTGGCGGTGGTGAGTCCGGAATGTTAATGGCTTCAATTGACGTAACATCGACCGGTTCACCGAGAATGTGCCCTGAGTGCACGGGACGTGTGGCCGTACGAGCCAACGTCTGTGATGAAATGGCTATGGTTATATGCATTGCTCGCTTGTGCTAATGAAATGCAGGGAAGGAGCATCGCCGCCCCGAGTTGGGGGCGGGATCGTTATAATTTGGTCAGCATTGCTGACCGTTGCTTTGTTTGCCACCGTGCGGTGGTTTGTTTGCTTGCAGGTGCAGCTGGACCAAGCGGTCAATAGCGGGCTAAAGCCCTTTTTGCGAAGCTGGCCCTCGAAGGCCCAAGTGGAAATGTTTTATGTTTTATTCATGTATGGCCGGCCTGCGAGCCGAGGTTTGTAAACCATGTAAAAGACAAGTGAAACATTTTGTAAGGCCTTAAGGCCGACTTTTGAGTATTTTGTAATAACATTCCTATTATCATGTTAGTGGACATTCATGCTTGTGCTGGGTTCTTGATTTATAACTCTTATAAATTGCTTCCGCTAGAATGCTCTGTGTAGGACGTTGAGATTGGTTGGATGGTTTCCATACGTAACCACCCGGTCTGTCTGTGGTATATGGCGTCGGGCCCCGGCCGGACCTACTGCTATATGCTATGCGACGGATAGGGGGGTGTTACAATTTGGTATCAGACTACTGGTTTTGGTTGGGCTTGAATTGAATTCGTGGGCGAATTCTTTTTAAGGTGTGGTGAGCACATTGTGTGCGTCATCGTTATAACAGTAAAAAGAACCCATGAATGTCCACTTAGGAATGAAAATACTCGTGTTTGAGGAACCTGCGTGTTCCTATAATTGCTGTTTGCAATGTTATTTGGTCGCTTAACGGTGTTTTGTACCACTATAGGTGACCCGAAGTGGTGTTGGGCCGTCAGAACGCCGAGGTTCTGAGGCTAGTAGTGCACCAGAAGTTGCTCCCGCAACACCTTTGTCGGCTGAAAATATAAGATTGGTGGCTGAAGCGGTGTTGGCCGTGATCAATGCGCAGCCTGGGAGGCAAGCGCAGCAGCCCGCTCCTGTGATGGAGCAAGTACCTCTTCAAGAGGCTGAGCCGAGGAGGATGGAGCAAGTGGTTGTAGAACCAATAGTGCCAAGGAGGGCGACTGAGAGGCAGTTGAAGCATGTAATGAGCTTTAACCCTCCGTTATTCTCGGGGTTGGGAACCCCATCTCAGGCTGAAGACTGGCTCTCTAGGGTGAAGAGAGTCATGACAGCGACGGAGACGGAGGAGTGGCAGATGACCACCATTGCTACGTTCCTGCTGGATGGTGAAGCGAGGATGTGGTGGGAAGGTTTGGAGCTGCATCATCTGCGAGGTAGACAACTGATAGACGTTCCGATGGAAGAGTTCTCGGAATTGTTCTTAGCAAGATACCTCCCTTCTACTCAGAGGATTTCAATGGAGAATGAGTTCCTGAGGTTGGTACAGGGTGAGAGGAGCGTGGATGAATATCTCCACGAGTTTACGCGGTTGAGTCGTTATGCGAGCTCTACCATCATGGATGAGGAGCGCAAGACTAATCGTTTTTATGAAGGCTTGAGGGATGAGCTGAGACTATTACTGTCGGGGCCGATGACGCAGGGTTTCTTAACCTTGGTCAATACTGCCCGGTCCTTGGAGAAGGAACATGAAGAACGTGCAGGCGAAGAAAGGCTTGGTTGATAGAAAATCTGAGTTTAAAGTGCCGACTACCTCAAAGTCCGGCTATCGGAAGTCTTTCAAGAAGCCTAGGACTTCGGGTCCAGCTCCTTCTGGCGCTTCTGGGGCGACTACGAGTCGGACCCCGGGCGCGTGCTTTACTTGTGGCAAGACGGGGCATTTCGCCCGTGATTGTTGGAGCGGACGTCCTAAGTCCGAGAGGAGGCCGGGAGCCACTTATGAAGAGAAGGGAAAGGCGGTGGAGTCGACCGCATCCCACTATGCTCCGGCCCAACCCAGGGTTTACAATCTTGGCCAACAGGAGGCCATTAAACAAGCTGACGTGGTGACAGGTACGGTTTAATTTATAGCAAGTCAATTCCTTTATATGCTTGTTATGTATATGTTACCTTACCACTGCTTGTTAGGATTTGTGTTGATTTGTGAAAACCCGGCACGAGCACTCTTTGATACGGGAGCTTCACACTCCTTCTTGTCCGAAGGATTTATATCACGCATCGGAGTCCCTTCTTCGATGGCGAAGGATAAGTTGGATGTGTTGTTGCCCAATGGGTGTTCGATGCGAGCGGTTAGGATCTGCGACGTTAAAGTTCGTATTGGGGAGCAGGAGTTCGACCTGCAGGCGTCTTTACTTCCGTTGGCGGAGTTCGACGTCATATTTGGCATGGACTGGCTCTCGGAGCAGCAGGCCCATATAGATTGCGGTAGCAAGGAAGTAAAGCTGGGAGCAAGTCGTGAGACGACGTTTACGGGCTTAAAGGGGTCGAGCAAGACGTTGATGTCTGCTCTTCAGGTGGTGAAGGCGGTTCATGCTGGAGCAGAACTGTTCTTTACACTAGTGGAGGTTGCAAAGCCGAAGCCCGCGATGGATTGTATTTCAGTGGTATCGGAATACCCTGATGTGTTCCCCGCAGATCTTCCTGGAGCCCCGCCTCAGCGGGAGATCGATTTTACGATCGAGCTAGTGCCAGGTGCAAAGCCTGTGTCACGATCTCGTATCGGCTAGCGCCTAAGGAAATGGCGGAGCTGAAAGTTCAACTACAAGAGTTGTTGGAGCAAGGGTATGTGCGCCCGAGTTCTTCGCCTTGGAGCGCACCGGTCCTCTTTGTTAAGAAGAAGGACGGAAGCTTGAGATTATGTATTGATTATCGGGAGCTAAATAAGCTGACTGAGAAGAACAAGTATCCGATCCCCCGGATTGATGATCTCTTTGATCAGTTAGTCGGGTCGACGGTGTACTCGAAGTTAGATCTCAAGTCTGGATACTATCAGCTGCGGATAAGGGAGAGTGATATCCCGAAGACAGCGTTTAGTACGAGATACGGGCATTATGAGTTTACGGTCATGCCGTTTGGGCTGACTAATGCGCCGTCAGTATTTATGGATTTGATGAACAGGACGTTCAGGGAGTACTTGGACCATTTTGTGATCGTCTTCATCGACGATATTTTGGTGTACTCGCAAAGTGAGGAGGATCACTTCAAGCATCTCCATTTGGTGTTGGAGACACTCAGGAGAAACCAGTTGTATGCCAAGTTCTCGAAGTGCGAGTTTTGGCTATCCTCAGTGGCGTTCCTTGGGCATATAGTGAGTGGAGAGGGTATTGCGGTGGATCCGGCGAAGATTGTTGCGATACGGGAGTGGCCTGAGCTTGCTACGGTAGCAGAAGTCCGGAGCTTTTTGGGGCTTGCCGGTTATTATAGGCGCTTCGTAGAGAACTTCTCGCGGATAGCGCTACCTCTCACTACTTTGACGAGGAAGGAGCATAAGTTCGTTTGGACGCCGGAGTGCGCGCGAGCTTTTGAGGAATTGAAGTGTCGGTTGACCACGGCGCCTGTGCTGAGTTCGCCGGTTGGAACCGAAGGCTATGAGATATATAGCGATGCTTCAGGCAGCGGTTTGGGTTGTGTGCTACTGCAGCACGGCAGCGTGATAGCTTATGGCTCGAGACAGCTAAAAGTGCACGAGAGGAATTATCCGGTCCACGACTTGGAGTTGGCGGCCGTGATTTTTGCCTTGAAGCTGTGGAGACACTATTTGTACGGTGTGAAGATTGATATCTACACCGATCACAAGAGCCTAAAGTATTTGATTGATCAGAAAGATCTGAATATGCGGCAGCGTAGGTGGATGGAGTTCCTGGGGGACTATACTTTCAAGATCCACTACGTGCCTGGCAAAGGGAATGCGGTTGCGGACGCGTTGAGTCGCCGAGCCCCAGCTCAAGCGAATTGGCTATCAGTGCATGATGAGCGGTTGGTGCAGGAGCTGGAGGCGTTGGAGATTGTTTGTGTGGATAGACAATCTAGTGCTGAAGCAGTGCTGAATTGGACTGAAGTCCAATATGACCTGGCTGATCGGATTCGGCAGGCTTTGGATATGGATGCTCATATGAAGCAGTTCATGATAGAGGCTCTGGATGGGTCAAATTCCCAATTCGTTGTGGAGGACGGATTGTTGTGGAAAGACGGTCGTTTGTGCGTCCCAAGTGTGGGCAGTTTACGGGCGGAGTTGTTGTACGAGGCGCACCATACCAAGTACTCGATTCACCCGGGGAGCACGAAGATGTACCGTGATGTAAAGAAGCTATTTTGGTGGCCGGGTTTGAAAAAGGATGTGGCGCTATATGTAGCGAAGTGCCAAACCTGCGCCTTGGTAAAGGCGGAGTGCCAAAAGCCGGGAGGATTTCTTAAGTCCTTGCCTATTCCGGAGTGGAAATTCGACGACATCTCTATGGACTTTGTGCATGGTTTGCCAAGGTCGCAGAAGGGGAACGACGCCATTTGGGTGGTGGTCGATCGATTAACAAAGGTGTCGCATTTTATTCCGCATAGGAAGGATGATCCGGTGGAGAAGCTGGCGAAGCTTTATGTGGATAATATAGTACGGCTTCATGGTGTGCCCCGCAGCATCGTGAGTGACCGTGATGGGCGGTTCACGTCCAATGATTGGAGGCTGGTGCAGCAAATGTTGGGAACAAAGCTGAAGTTTAGCACAGCCTTCCATCCGCAAACGGATGGGCAGACCGAGAGGGTCAATAGAACCATGGAAGACATGCTTCGCATGTGTGTCTTGGACTTTGGAAAGCAATGGGAGGACCACCTTTATTTGGTGGAGTTCGCATACAACAATAGCTACCAAGCAAGTATTCAGATGGCGCCTTTCGAGGCCCTTTATGGTAGACGATGTCGCACGCCGTTGTCTTGGTTAGAAACGGGCGAGTCGAAGTTGTATAAGCGATCGGAAGTGGAGGATGCTACTTCGTTGGTGAGAACCATTCGGGAGAGGTTGCTTATCGCTCAGGACCGACAAGCAAAGTACTATAATGCCAAGCACAGGAACGTGGAGTTCGCTGTGGGCGATTATGTATACTTGAAGATCAAGCCGTTCAAGGGTGTCTCGCGGGTGCGGCGATTGAAAAAGCTAAGCCCGAGGTACCTTGGACCGTTCGAGGTTCTGGAGCGAGTAGGAGAAGCGGCCTATCGGCTGAAGCTTTCAGTGGAGCTAAGTGGATTACATGATGTATTCCATATTTCGGTGCTTCGGAAGGCGGTGCAAGAGCCTACGCAAGTGATCGCGACCAATCAAGTGCCGGTGGATAGTGGACTAACGACTAAAGTCAAGCCTGTGCGGATTGAGGACTCGGAGGTCAAGCGGCTACGCAATAAAGAGATCAGGATGGTCAAAGTCCGGTGGGACAATTGCGGTCGTGAGGAGCTCTCTTGGGAGCGAGAGCAGACGATGCTTGACGAATATCCGGAGTTGTTCCGCTCAGGTACAAATTTAAGTTTGTACATGTTTTTCCCTTTATGTAATTTCGTGGGCGAATTTCTTTAAGAGGGGTAGAGTTGTAACGCCCCGAAACTCAAAGGAGCAGAGGGGAATAATTTGGGCCAGTTTGAGTTCTGGCTGCAGGCACACGGCCTGGGACACGGGCGTGTCCCAGGGCGTGTCAAGCCTGTGTCGACACTAAGGCGTGAAGTCGACACTTTGGTCTCGACATTGTGTCGAGACTGGGCACACGGCCTGCGACACGGGCGTGTCGCAGGGCGTGTCGACCCGTGTCGACACTTAGCCGTGAAGTCGACACAGTGATTCGACGTTGTGTCGAGACACGGCACACGGCCTGCGACACGGGCGTGTCGCAGGGCGTGTCAACCCGTGTCGACACTCGTCCCGCGAAGTCGACACTTTGGTGTCGACAGTGTGTCGAGACATGGCACACGGCCTGCGACACGGGCGTGTCGCAGGGCGTGTCGACCCATGTCGACACTTAGCCGCGAAGTGCCGAGACCTTGTACACGGCCTGGAGCCCAGGCGTGTCAAGGTGACACGGGCAAGGACACGGGCGTGTCCTAGAACCCGTGCAGTGCTCGGGTTGAAAACGGGAGAAAATCATGGGGTACACGGCCAGCTACACGGCCGTGTCAGTTGGAACACGGGCGTGTCAGCTCGAACACGGGCGTGTTCGAGACCCGTGTGAGGTTCCAGGTGATTCGATTTTGACGGCGAATGAGGCACACGGCCCTGGACACGGGCGTGTGCCAGGCCGTGTTCGGCCCAGATTGGGCATTTCAGTCCCGAATCGAAGCCGTTCATTTCTTTGACTGAGGATCCAATGGCTGGGGGTTGTTCCTGAAGGGATATACCCGGGTTTTGACTTAGAAAACCCTCACTTTTTCCACTTGTTATCTCTCCAAACCCTTGGAGAAAGAAGAGCTAAGGCAAGAAGAAGAGGAGCTAGATCCGCCATTGGAGGAGCTTCGGAGCTCCGAATCGCAAGCCGACTCCGGATCCGCGGAGGCAACGCTAGTGCGGTCAATTCCATCCGATTACTTTTCGATGGCGCCGAAGAGGAACGCAAGGGTAACGATCCTCACTTTTGAGCATGATAGCTCTCTTTCTTAGCATAGGAAGCCCTCTCTCGCGAGTTGGCGAAGAGTTGGAGGCGTTCCTTCGGGTAGATATGTAAAGTCCCCGTTGTTTAGCGTCCGTATGCGAGAACGGACATAGGCATTTTGGTTGAAGCCTACCCGGACCTGTAGTTCGGATCGGTGATGTTGCATTGCATAAGGCCGGAGAAGACTCCGTGCTATTTGGTGTTTTTCGGGTTTTCTACGCGGTAGATTGCAGCAGGGAGCCTTGGGGACTAGCCCAAAGGTGCACCCGGAAAACTGGGCGGACACGAGGTCTTGCCAACTTGGTGGCCTGAGAGCCAACTTGAACATAACGGGGTTATGTGACTTGTGATAGAATGGGACTCGGTGAAAGTTTGACCCGCGCATATGGCTTAAATTGCCGTTGCGATGTGAGCACGGGTTAGATGGAGCCGTACCCGCTTTATGTCGTTCGGGTTAGAGAGACCTAAAGGTACATGGCACTCGCCGTTGGCATAAATGTGAGTCTTCGGTGGTCGATGGCTTAAATTGACGTGACCAATACCATGAAGACGAATTGCTCATAGGAATGGCCGTCTAAGTGGCGGTGGTGAGTCCGGAATGTTAATGGCTTCAATTGACGTAACATCGACCGGTTCACCGAGAATGTGCCCTGAGTGCACGGGACGTGTGGCCGTACGAGCCAACGTCTGTGATGAAATGGCTATGGTTATATGCATTGCTCGCTTGTGCTAATGAAATGCAGGGAAGGAGCATCGCCGCCCCGAGTTGGGGGCGGGATCGTTATAATTTGGTCAGCATTGCTGACCGTTGCTTTGTTTGCCACCGTGCGGTGGTTTGTTTGCTTGCAGGTGCAGCTGGACCAAGCGGTCAATAGCGGGCTAAAGCCCTTTTTGCGAAGCTGGCCCTCGAAGGCCCAAGTGGAAATGTTTTATGTTTTATTCATGTATGGCCGGCCTGCGAGCCGAGGTTTGTAAACCATGTAAAAGACAAGTGAAACATTTTGTAAGGCCTTAAGGCCGACTTTTGAGTATTTTGTAATAACATTCCTATTATCATGTTAGTGGACATTCATGCTTGTGCTGGGTTCTTGATTTGTAACTCTTATAAATTGCTTCCGCTAGAATGCTCTGTGTAGGACGTTGAGATTGGTTGGATGGTTTCCATACGTAACCACCCGGTCTGTCTGTGGTATATGGCGTCGGGCCCCGGCCGGACCTACTGCTATATGCTATGCGACGGATAGGGGGGTGTTACACAACAACTGCCTGCAGCCATATATTCAGCTTCAGCAGTTGAAGTTGACACAGAAGTTTGTTTCTTACAAAACCAAGAGACAAGTCTGTCACCAAGGAACTGATAAGTTCCACTGGTGCTTTTCCTGTCAATTCTGCATCCAGCATAATCAGCATCAGAAAATCCAGTTAAATTAAATGCTGAATCTTTTGGATACCAGAGACCTAGATTTGGACAACTTTTAACATACCTGAGAATCCTCTTTACTAGTGTTAGGTGTGACTCTCTAGGGCTTACTTGGAACCTAGCACATATGCATGTAGCAAACATTATATCTGGTCTACTAGCTGTAAGGTACAGTAAAAAGACAATCATTGCTCTATATGTTGTCTGATCAACAGGTTTCCCATGTTCATCAGCATCAAATACAACATTAGTAGGCATAGGTGTTTTCATACAAGATGCTTCAGACATGCCAAATTTCTTAACCAATTCATTTGCATACTTGGTTTGAGAAATAAAGATGCCTTCAGCATGCTGTTTGACTTGCAATCCTAGGAAGAAGGATAGCTCACCCATGCTACTCATTTCAAATTTAGAATGCATTAGGTTGGAAAACCTTCTGCACAATTTTGAGTCAGTAGAACCAAAAATAATATCATCTACATAAATCTGTACTAGTAGGGTATGGGACTTATGGGTTCTAATAAAAAGAGTTTGGTCTACTCTACCCCTTATAAATCCATTTTCCAAAAGGAAGCATTCTAGGGTCTCATACCATGCTCTAGGAGCTTGCTTGAGACCATATAATGCTTTGTTCAATCTAAAAACATAATCAGGATAAGTTGGAGAGATAAAACCTGGAGGTTGTCTGACATATACTTCTTCTTTGATGTCTCCATTTAGGAATGCACTTTTGACATCCATCTGATATACCTTGAATCCTTTATGTGCTGCATAAGCTAAAAAGATTCAGATGGCTTCCAATCTTGCAACTGGTGCAAAAGTCTGGTCATAGTCTATTCCTTCTTCTTGAGAATATCCCTGAGCAACTAGCCTTGTCTTGTTTCTTACAATTACTCCTTGATCATCTAGTTTGTTTCTGAACACCCACTTTGTTCCAACAATGGAGTGATCCTTAGGCTTTGGCACTAGTTCCCATACTTTGTTCCTTTCAAATTGATGCAACTCTTTTGCATTGCAATGATCCAGTGTGGATCTTGCTCTGCATCTTGAATGGACTGAGGTTCAATTTGAGATAGGAAGCAGGTGTGCAACAGGTTTTGGTTGACCTGATTTCTGCTTTGCACACTAGCTGAGATGTCTCCAATTATTTGGGAAATTGGATGGTCTCTTGATGTTACTAAATCAACAGGGGGTGTTGATTGTTCACCAACCTGTGTTGTTGTTTCCTCTTGTGGTACAACAACTGGCTCTTCGAGTTGTTCTTCAATATGTTGAATACTTTCTTCATCTTCACTGCTTTCATCCCTTTGAGTAACCTGTAACTTGTTCAAGTCTTCAACAAGAGAATGTTCCTGCAAAGGTTCTATGGTAGAAGGGATCTTCTCCTTGAAAGACATGTTAGATTCATCAAATGATATATGAACAGATTCCTCAATTTTTAGAGATGATTTATTATAGAGCCTATAAGCCTTGCTGATCATGGAGTATCCCAGAAACACTCCTTCATCAGCTTTAGCTTGAAATTTTGCTAAGTATTTCTTGTCATTATTATGTATGTAGCAAATACAACCAAAAACTCTAAAATAATCAACTTTAGGTTTCTTCCCTTTGAGTAATTCATAGGGAGTCTTTCGCTTTAGTTTATGTATCAAACTTCTATTCAGCACATAGTTGGAGGTGTTCACTGCCTCTGCCCAAAAGGATAGAGGAAGGTGAGCATCTGACAACAATGTAGTGGCAGATTCAATAAGGGTTCTATTTTTCCTTTCAGCTACCCCATTTTGTTGAGAAGTTCTAGGAGCTGAGAAAGTATGCCTGATCCCTTCACTCTGACAGAACTCTTGCATAAGAAGAGAATCAAACTCTGTCCCATGATCACTTCTGATCAGGGCAATGTGAGTACTGAACTCAATCTGTATACATTTGAGAAACTCTGTCAGACACTTAAAGTTATCAGACTTCTTCCTTAGAAAGAACACCCAAGTGAATCTAGAGAAGTCATCTACAACTACTAAAGTGTAAGATTTCCCTCCTAGGCTTTGTACTGTGATGGGTCCAAAAAGATCCATGTGTAACAGATACAATATCCTAGGTGAATCACTCTTATTAAGTGACTTAAAACTGTTTTTAGTTTGCTTACCTAATTGACAAGCCCTGCAGAGTCCTTCCTTCTTATAGGGGCCAGAAGGTAGTCCTCTAACAAGGTTGTCCTTGGATAGCCTAGCAATAGTTCTAAGGTTTAGGTGTCCTAGTCTCTTATGCCATAAAATATTTGGTCTACAAACAGAATTGAACAGGCAAATATCTACATCTGTTGAAAGAAAATCTACTAGATAGATGTTACCTTTCCTTTTACCTGTCAACACAGTTGTGTTGTCCTCTGACTTGATTTTGCATAGTGCTTTGCTGAAGGTCACCTGGTAGCCTTCATCACACAGCTGACTGATGTTTATTAAGTTGTGCTTCAGTCCTTCCACATAATCTACCTTCTTGAATGTTACTGATCCAATCTAGACTGCACCATATCCTTTAGTCTGTCCAAAGTTTGAATCATTAAAGATAACTTTGGGTCCAAGCTTAGCTCTAAAGGATGTGAGGTTGTCCTTGTTTCCTGTCATGTGCTTAGAGCACCCACTATCCAAGTACCATTGCTGGTTAGATGTTGGATAGGTCTTCACCTGCACATAAAATAATTCATTTGTTTTTGACCCAGTTTACCTTGGGCCTAGGTTGATAACCTTCAAATTCTGAAATAAAAGACATCCCAGGTTGACTCTTATATCCTTCAGGATGATATCTCCTTGGATGTATAATCCATTCAGTATAAGGGTTAAAGATTTGCGATGAAGGACCCTTAGGATTGGATTTTGATTTGCCCTTGAAAGACTTTCCAGAGCTCTGACCTCTGTTCGACGATCGTGGAGCTTCGTTTGACGATCTTGGGTCAGATCGTCGAGCTCCGTTCGACGGTCGATTATAGCAGAGTTCAGGAACATGCGATCGTCGACCTGAGTTCGATGATTTTGCGTGAGATCGTCGATCTGCGTTCGTCGATCGTCGATCTCCGTTCGACGATTTCTGCTGGGTCTTGGTTTTCTGGGGCAGATCAGAATTTTTCCTAGCTACCTCTATAACTCCCTTTCCTTTATCAGAAATGAATTTGATTGGAGTTGTTAGAACTATGGGTTGGCTGGATGAAGCACCCAAGCCCAGTGTACTATTAAATCTAGAGTTCACTGTGCTTGTGATGTCCATCAGTTTGATACTTCTCCCATTAAGGGATTCTTCAAGCTTCTTGGCCTCAGATAGCTCACTTTTCAGTGAAGCTATCTGCTCCCTACAGCACTCCAACTCCTGAGAGAGTTTGAGGTTTTCTGACTTTAAGGTATTATGTTCAGATAAATGATTTCTGAGAGAGATAATTTCTTTCTCAGATTTTAGCAGGTCTAAACATAATGCTTTAAATTCAGATTTAAAGTCCACTGAATTAAAATCAAATGAACTAATTACCTGATCTTCTTCAGGTTGAGTCTCTGAATCTGAATCTGACTCTTCTTCATCTGAATAATGTTGTGAGGCATTGATTGCCATCATGCAGAACTCTTTCTCTTCTGCATCATCTTCATCATCACTGGAGCTGGAAGAGGCTTCTGACTCCTCTTCAGTCTCACTCCAGGATTCAGCAACAAATCCCTTTCTTATGTGTTTGTTTTTGCTTGAGGAGGGTTTGTCATTGCCATTCCTCTTGGAGTCTTTCTCCTTTCTTCTTTCTTTCTTGTTCGTTCTGTCCTTGTTTTTGTTTTCTGGACAGTCAGGAACAATATGCCCTGGTTTCCTGCAACCAAAGCAGACAATTTCCTTATTATTAATTGACTTATCATACCTTGGCTTATCATGCTCCTTGTATGATCTCCTTCTGAAGTCCTTTCTGGCCATCTTGTAAAATCTTTTGGCCAACAAACTGAGCAGTTCATCATTGCCTGTGACTTTGTCTTCAGGCTGATCTTCAGTTGCCTTGAAGGCTATTGTTTTCTCTTTTCTTGTGGCTGGTGAGGCAGCCTTCTGTTCTTCTTCTCTATTCTTGATGAGTAGCTCATAAGATTTGAGCTTACCCAATAGAGCTTCAGTGGTGATCTCATTCAAACTTCTGGCATCCTTGATTGGCCAGATTCTTGAATCCCAAGTGCTAGGGAAACACATTAGAATTTTGTCATTGAGTTCAATTAGTGAGATCTCTTTATCCAATGTCCTGAGTTCACTGACTATTAGACTGAGCCTGTTGTACATATCTCCCACTGACTTAGTTTCTCCCTTCTTGAAATTCTCATATTGAAATATGAGGTGGGATCTCCTATCTTTTCTCTCATCAGCTGAGCCTGAGACTATTTCAGAGAGTTTGTCCCAAATTTCCTTTGCTGAATTGCATTCAGCCACCTTTTGAAAGATGTCATCAGAGATTGTCTGGGCTAAGATGTTCATAGCCTTGGCATCAGCTACCTTCCATTTCTTGATGTCAGCATCTGTTCCTGATGGAGGTGGAACAACATTTGTACTTGAGTTCTCTGGAGGTCTTGGACAAACTGTCAAAACAGAGTTGAAAATAACCTCGTCAATAGAATTCATGTATAATCTGATCCTTGCTTTCCAAAGTGCAAACTTGGATAGATTGCAAACTGGAGGTCTGGTGCTAGCATAATCTTTGTTTTGGGCAATGTTTTATGAAAACAAAATCTACTGATAAACTCAAAAGAAAACAGATCTAACTAGGGATCTTTGGGTTCAGGTATTAGCCTATGCAACCACCAAGGTGTGGTATGTTTAACCGACCTGCCTCTGATACCAATTGAAAGTGCAGCTAGATCTGATATACTCTAGAGGGGGGTGAATAGAGTATATGGTGCTTGAAAACTTTTTACAACAATTGTTGTAATCTGAGTCAGCAGGAAAGCAATTATTAAATCTAGTCACAGAACTAAACTAATCACAAAATAATCACAGAACAATCACAGCCAGAAATAAAAATAAAGACAAGCAATACAGATGACACAAGGAACTATAGTGGTTCCCCTAAACTTGGGTACATCCACTCTTCTACCACCCTAGGTAGGAATCCACTGCAGGATGAGTTGATCAGGTGTCTTGGGCACCAATGAGCTTTTGATAAGGTGCTCAAAAACCAAAACAGATTTTTTGATCAGGTGTCTTGCCACCAACCGATTAGTTTACCCTTGATGGGTGAGGCAGACAGATGGGGAGGGGTGAGGGGAGGGGAAAGGAGGAGTCGCTGGCAGCGAAAAACACCAGATTGGACCCGCAGCGGTGAATGTCTCTCTTGCGATGGGCCTCTCTTTATTAACTTCAGAAAAGTTACAATGTGTGGTGCGGCTATCCGGGGGGTATGCACGCGTACAATAGATGAAACAAAGAGAGACGGGAACTTAGTGTTCGTGCCTAAAACAAGGCAAGTTCTGGTCTAAGTCCGTGTGTCCCCTCCAAACACCCATGGCCCCCCTTTTATACTATAGGGTAAGCTACGTGAACGGTTCACGAACTGACAGGCATTTAATGTCTTATAAATCATAACATTAAATGCGCAATCCCTCGAGCTACATAAAAACTCTGGCGGCGGAGACTAAAGAAGAGACCACATGAAACCGCGCGGGCCCTCCTGAGCTGGCCCTGAAGAGGGATAGTCCGCGCGGACTACTGGAGCATCTGCGTGCACTCCTTGGAAAAGCTTCAGTATTGTACCTCTGAGAAGTCATTTGATGCTCTAAATGCCGCCATGCTCAGGGGTGTCCACGAGATCTCTGGGGTGTTTGCCCGAGAGGTTTGTGGACTCTGAGAAAGCCCCTCGGGATGTTTGCCTCCTTAGGATGCCCTCCTCCGTCATCGTAGGATTTGGGTTTACAGTAGCATAAACTGAGCTCAGCGACATCAGAAACAACAACACTGCTTTCAGCAGGAGTAGCAGTAGCATAAACTGAGTTAACAAAGGAAGTGATGATGCTGGGGTCACAGCAAGAGAAGGGCACAAGGGCCTTGAACAAATCCTCTGGGGGTTGGATAGTAATTGTCTCTAGAAGACAAGCTTTCTCTGGCAGACAACTGAAATACATTGAATCAAATTCGGAGAGCAAAGACCTGAGGTCTATGGAAAAGACTGCAACAGGAGGTGGAACTGGATCTTGAAATACATCAGCAGCAGCAGTAGCAGTAGCAAGAACTGAAGAAACAGCAAGAACAGCAGCAGGCAGGCTCACTTCATAGGGCATCTCCCCCTGCCTAGATTCAGACAGAGCTGGATCAAGGCACACTGCTGAAGGGGCTGCCTGAGGGAATAAAGAGGAGAGCCTGGCAGAAAGAGCTGCAACTGACTGGATTAATGGAGCCAAGGAGGTCTCCAAAAGAAGAGATAGCCTGGGGCTAGCAATTCATAAAGCCTGTCAGCAATGGCTGGAATATCTACTTACTCAGTAGTGACTGGAGCATAGGTAGAGGATGGAGGTGTACCTGTTGGTGATGGTAGTGGAGAGATAGTGTATGGAGGAAGAGATGGTTGAGGTGTGGGTAAGGTGGTGATGAAGGACAGTGGGATGGAGATAGATGGGGTGAAGTTAGGTTGATCAATGATCTCTTGCAGAAGGTCTGTGTAAGATGTTGAGGATGAGGGTAGCTCAGGAGGAGAGGATGGTGAGTCATCCATGAAGGAATCATCAATGAGGGTGAAGGATGGAATGGAGGGTGATGAAGTGGCAATGTCTGTTTGAGGGTAGGAGTATAATGGATGGAATTGGTCTTCTGTGGTTGGAAGAGTAGGGATTGGAGATGATGTAGATGTTGGAGAAGGGCTAGAGATGATGATAGTGGATGGAGTGTGAATGGTAGATGGAATTGGAAGAGATGGAATTGGAGGAGGAGGAGAGGCATCAGCAGGCAGGTCAGCTGCAGGGGCAGAGACCTGAGGGGAAGTGACTCTGACAGTCTTGGTGCCTGAAGGAGTGCTGGAAGAGGGCCTGCTGGGCTTGATGATCTGCCTGTCCCATTTACCAAAAAGGGGACAAGACAGTCTCTTAGAAGCATTTATGTGAATCCTAGAGGATACCAGCAATGCAGGGCACCTATTCTGCAGAAAAATGCCTAATATCCTTCCAAAATTTACAAAACTTTTGTTAATTTTCTTCTTAATTAGGTCAAAGAAGACCTCTCCCCAGTTCAGATTCTTCCTGTCTACTATGGCTCCCATTAGGCAGAGCTGATACCTGGAAATTGTATCATGAGCAGAGTGCTTAGCCAATAGGACTTTCCCAACTACATCAGCCAGGAATCTATATTCCACAGACAGATTCTTTTTCAACAGCTTGGTAGGGTTAGCCTCAGAATGACCCATTCTGGCAAGCAAGTCAGCATATTCTTCTCCAGACAAATCAGTAGAGTCTCCACCAGTTCTTAACTCAAAAACCTCTGTCAGAATTGCTGGGGTCAAGGGTACATGAGTGCCAGAGATGGATCCAACAATGGTGTTTTGATCCTGATTGTGGGCAGTGTAGACCCACTCTTTAATCTCATTAGAAGCAAGCTTAATCCTTGTGGTCATGATTGCAGACAGTTTCTGCTCTTTGAATAGCTCTAAGATATCCTGAAAAATCTGATCTGTCGTGCTGAAGGATTCCATGTCTATGTCAAAGCCGGTATCAAATTTCATGGCGGCGAGAATAACAACAGAAACAGCCATAGTTACCTGCAAAGATTCAACAAACTAAACGACCAAGTGCAGAAATGTTTGGAGGGAAAGAAAATTTTTGTAGAGAAATCGAAAGCGCAAAGGAGAACGACGGCGAAAAATAAATTTTATATTAGGGTTCGACGCAGAAATGGAAAGATCGTTGAACTCATTTCGACGATCGGGGCTTCTAAAGTAATCTGAAGAGTCTTCAATATCGTCAATCTCCGTTCGACGATATTGGAGAGCGTCGAGCTCTGTTCGACGATCGTTTAGAGAACAAAATCGTCGATCGCCGTTCGTTGATCGCTGACCTGAAGAGATAGCTCATTCTATCTGAGAAACGCTGAACTCAGTTCGCCGATTTCAGAAATCGTCGATCTCCGTTCGACGATCTAGGGGAAAATCGTCGAGCGCAGTTCAGAGACCAGAAAGACACTCTAGACACTAAAAAAAATCAAGATGTTTGCCTAGTCTTGGTCAATTTTTAAACTTTTAAAATCTTGGATATTATTTAAGACTTCCTCCATCTAACATTCCTAACTGATTTAGGAAGAAGGTGTGTTTCTTTTCATCCAAGGGCTTGGTGAAAATATCTCCCCTTTGTAAATCAGTTGGGATATATTGAAGTTCAATTTTATTCTTTTCAACATTATCCCTTAAGAAGTGATGTCTAATCTCTATGTGTTTTGTCCTACTATGGAGGACTGGATTTTGAGCTATAGAAATAGCACTGGTGTTATCACAAAAGATTTTAGACTTCTCTAAATTGTAGCCATAGGCTAGGAGTTGGTTTTGAATCCACAAGATTTGGGAACAACAACTGCCTACAGCCATATATTCAGCTTCAGCAGTTGAAGTTGACACAGAAGTTTGTTTCTTACAAAACCAAGAGACAAGTCTGTCACCAAGGAACTGACAAGTTCCACTGGTGCTTTTCCTGTCAATGCTGCATCCAGCATAATCAGCATCAGAAAATCCAGTTAAATCAAATGCTGAATCTTTTGGATACCAGAGACCTATATTTGGACAACTTTTAACATACCTGAGAATTCTCTTTACTAGTGTTAGGTGTGACTCTCTAGGGCTTACTTGGAACCTAGCACATATGCATGTAGCAAACATTATATCTGGTCTACTAGTTGTAAGGTACAGTAAAGAGCCAATCATTGCTCTATATGTTGTCTAATCAACAGGTTTCCCATGTTCATCAGCATCCAATACAGCATTAGTAGGCATAGGTGTTTTCATACAAGATGCTTCAGACATGCCAAATTTCTTAACCAATTCATTTGCATACTTGGTTTGAGAAATAAAGATGCCTTCAGCATGCTGTTTGACTTGCAATCCTAGGAAGAAGGATAGCTCACCCATGCTACTCATTTCAAATTTAGAATGCATTAGGTTGGAAAACCTTCTGCACAATTTTGAGTCAGTAGAACCAAAAATAATATCATCTACATAAATCTGTACTAGTAGGGTATGGGACTTATGGGTTCTAATAAAAAGAGTTTGGTCTACTCTACCCCTTATAAATCCATTTTCCAAAAGGATGCATGCTAGGGTCTCATACCATGCTCTAGGAGCTTGCTTGAGACCATATAATGCTTTGTTCAATCTAAAAACATAATCAGGATAAGTTGGAGAGATAAAACCTGGAGGTTGTCTGACATATACTTCTTCTTTGATGTCTCAATTTATGAATGCACTTTTGACATCCATCTGATATACCTTGAATCCTTTATGTGCTGCATAAGCTAAAACGATTCTGATGGCTTCCAATCTTGCAACTGGTGCAAAAGTCTGGTCATAGTCTATTCCTTCTTCTTGAGAATATCCCTGAGCAACTAGCCTTGCCTTATTTCTTACAATTACTCCTTGATCATCCAGTTTGTTTCTGAACACCCACTTTGTTCCAACAATGGAGTGATCTTTAGGCTTTGACACTAGTTCCCATACTTTATTCCTTTCAAATTGATGCAACTCTTTTGCATTGCAATGATCCAGTGTGGATCTTGCTCTGCATCTTGAATGGACTGAGGTTCAATTTGAGATAGGAAGCAGGTGTGCAACAAGTTTTGGTTGACCTGATTTCTGGTTTGCACACCAGCTGAGATGTCTCCAATTATTTGGGAAATTTGATGGTCTCTTGATGTTACTAAATCAACAGGGGGTGTTGATTGTTCACCAACCTGTGTTGTTGTTTGCTCTTGTGGTACAACAACTGACTCTTAAAGTTGTTCTTCAATATGTTGAATACTTTCTTCATCTTCACTGCTTTCATCCCTTTGAGTAACCTATAACTTGTTCAAGTCTTCAACAAGAGAATGTTCCTACAAAGGTTCTATGGTAGAAGGGATCTTCTCCTTGAAATACATTTTAGATTCATCAAATGATATATGAACAGATTCCTCAATTTTTAGAGATGATTTATTATAGACCCTATAAGCCTTGCTGATCATGGAGTATCCCAGAAACACTCCTTTATCAGCTTTAGCTTGAAATTTTGCTAAGTATTTCTTGTCATTATTATGTATGTAGTAAATACAACCAAAAACTCTAAAATAATCAACTTTAGGTTTCTTCCCTTTGAGTAATTCATAGGGAGTCTTTCCATTTAGTTTATGTATCAAACTTTTATTCAGCACATAGTTGGAGGTGTTCACTGCCTCTGCCCAAAAGGATAGAGGAAGGTGAGCATCTGACAACAATGTAGTGGCAGATTCAATAAGGGTTCTATTTTTCCTTTCAGCTACCCCATTTCGTTGAGGAGTTCTAGGAGCTGAGTAAGTATGCCTGATCTCTTCACTCTGACAGAACTCTTGCATAAGAAGAGAATAAAACTCTGTCCCATGATCACTTCTGATCAGGGCAATGTGAGTATTGAACTCAATCTGTATACATTTGAGAAACTCCGTCAGACACTTAAAGTTATCAGACTTCTTCCTTAGAAAGAACACCCAAGTGAATCTAGAGAAGTCATCTACAACTACTAAAGTGTAAGATTTCCCACCTAGGATTTGTACTGTGATGGGTCCAAAAATATCCATGTGTAACAAATACAATATCCTAGGTGAATCACTCTTATTAAGTGACTTAAAACTGTTTTTAGTTTGCTTGCCTAATTGGCAAGCCCCGCAGAGTCCTTCCTTCTTGTAGGGGCCAGAAGGTAGTCCTCTAACAAGGTTGTCCTTGGATAGCCTAGCAATAGTTCTAAGGTTTAGGTGTCCTATTCTCTTATATCATAAAATATTTGGTCTACAAACAGAATTGAACAGGCAAATATCTACATCTGTTAAAAGAAAATCTACTAGATAGATGTTACCTTTCCTTTTACCTGTCAACACAGTTGTGTTGTCCTCTGACTTGATTTTGCATAGTGCTTTGCTGAAGGTCACCTGGTAGCCTTCATCACACAGCTGACTGATGCTTATTAAGTTGTGCTTCAGTCCTTCCACATAAGCTACCTTCTTGAATGTTATTGATCCAATCTGGACTGCACCATATCCTTTAGTCTGTCCAAAGTTTGAATCACCAAAGATAACTTTGAGTCCAAGATTGGCTCTAAAGGATGTGAGGTTGTCCTTGTTTCCTGTCATGTGCTTAAAGCACCCACTATCTAAGCACCATTGCTGGTTAGATGTTGGATAGGTCTTCACCTGCACATAAAATAATTCATTTGTTTTTGACCCAGTTTACCTTAGGCCTCGGTTGATAGCCTTTAAATTCTGAAATAAAAGACATCCCAGGTTGACTCTTATATCCTTCAGGATGATATCTCCTTGGAGGTATAATCCATTCAGTATAAGTGTTAAAGATTTGGGATGAAGGACCCTTAGGATTGGATTTTGATTTGCCCTTGAAAGACTTTCCAGAGCTCTGACCTCTGTTCGACGATCGTGGAGCTGCGTTCGACGATCTTGGGTCATATCGTCGAGATCCATTCGACGGTCGACTATGGCAGAGTTCAGGAACTTGAGATCGTCGACCTGAGTTCGACGATTTTGCTTGAGATCGTCGATCTGCGTTCGGCGATCGTCGATCTCCGTTCGACGATTTCTGCTGGGTCTTGGTTTTCTGGGGCAGATCAGAATTTTTCCTAGCTACCTCTACAACTCCCTTTGCTTTATCAGAAATGAATTTGATTGGAGTTGTTAGAACTATGGGTTGGCTGGATGAAGCACCCAAGCCCAGTGTACTATTAAATCTGGAGTTCACTGTGCTTGTGATGTCCATCAACTTGATACTTCTCCCATTAAGGGATTCTTCAAGCTTCTTGGCCTCAGATAGCTCACTTTTCAGTGAAGCTATCTGCTCCCTACAGCACTCCAACTCCTGAGAGAGTTTGAGGTTTTCTGACTTTAAGGTATTATGTTCAGATAAATGATTTCTGAGAGAGATAATTTCTTTCTCAGATTTTAGCAGGTCTAAACATAATGCTTTAAATTCAGATTTAAAGTCCTCTGAATTAAAATCAAATGAACTAATTACCTGATCTTCTTCAGGTTGAGTCTCTGAATCTGACTCTGACTCTTCTTCATTTGAATAATGTTGTGAGGCATTGATTGCCATCATGCAGAACTCTTTCTCTTCTGCATCATCTTCATCATCACTGGAGCTGGAAGAGGCTTCTGACTCCTCTTCAGTCTCACTCCAGGATTCAGCAACAAATCCCTTTCTTGTGTGTTTGTTTTTGCTTAACGAGGGTTTGCCATTGCCATTCCTCTTGGAGTCTTTCTCCTTTCTTCTTTCTTTCTTTTCCCTTCTGTCCTTGTTTTTGTTTTCTGGACAGTCAGTAACAATATGCCCTGGTTTCCTGCAACCAAAGCAGACAATTTCCTTATTATTAATTGACATATCATACCTTGGCTTATCATGCTCCTTGTATGATCTCCTTCTGAAGTCCTTTCTGGCCATCTTGTAAAATCTTTTGGCCAACAGACTGAGCAGTTCATCATTGCCTGTGACTTTGTCTTCAGGCTGATCTTCAGTTGCCTTGAAGGCTATTGTTTTCTCTTTTCTTGTGGCTGGTGAGGCAGCCTTCTGTTCTTCTTCTCTATTCTTGATGAGTAGCTCATAAGATTTGAGCTTACCCAATAGAGCTTCAGTGGTGATCTCATTCAAACTTCTGGCATCCTTGATTGGCCAGATTCTTGAATCCCAAGTGCTAGGGAAGCACATTAGAATTTTGTCATTGAGTTCAGTTAGTGAGATCTCTTTATCCAATGTCCTGAGTTCACTGACTATTAGACTGAGCCTGTTGTACATATCTCCCACTTACTCAGTTTCTCCCTTCTTGAAATTCTCATATTGAGATATGAGGTGGGATCTCCTATCTTTTCTCTCATCAGCTGAGCCTGAGACTATTTCAGAGAGTTTGTCCCAAATTTCCTTTGCTGAATTGCATTCATCCCCCTTTTGAAAGATGTCATCAGAGATTGTCTGGGCTAAGATGTTCATAGCCTTGGAATCATCTACCTTCCATTTCTTGATGTCAGCATCTGTTCCTGATGGAAGTGGAACAGCATTTGCACTTGAGTTCTCTGGAGGTCTTGGACAAACTGTCAAAACAGAGTTGAAAATATCCTCGTCAATAGAATTCATGTATAATCTGATCCTTGCTTTCCAAAGTGCAAACTTGGATAGATTGCACACAGGAGGTCTGGTGCTAGCATAATCTTTGTTTTGGGCCATGATTTGTGAAAACAAAATCTAATGATAAACTCAAAAGAAAACAGATCTAACTAGGGATCTTTGGGTTCAGGTGTTAGCCTGTGCAACCACCAAGGTGTGGTATGTTTAACCAACCTGCCTCTGATACCAATTGAAAGGGCAGCTAGATCTGATATACTCTAGAGGGGGGGGGGGGTGAATAGAGTATATGGTGCTTGAAAACTTTTTACAACAATTGTTGTAATCTGAGTGAGCAGGAAAGCAATTATTAAATCTAGTCACAGAACTAAACTAATCACAAAATAATCACAGAACAATCACAGCAAGAAACAAAAATAAAGACAAGCAATCCAGATGACACAAGGAACTATAGTGGTTCCCCTAAACTGGTGTACATCCACTCTTCTACCACCTTAGGTAGGAATCCACTGCAGGATGAGTTGATCAGGTGTCCTGGGCACCAATGAGCTTTTGATAAGGTGCTCAAAAACCAAAACAGATTTTTTGATCAGGTGTCTTGCCACCAATGAGCTTTTGAAAAGGTGCTCAAAACCCAAGCTCAAACTTTTGAAGGGAGTTTGAGAAACCCTTTACAGAGATGGGGGTGAGAGAATGATGGAAGTCTTCTCTTTCTCAAGGCAGCTGAGAAGACTATGTGGATTTGATGGAGTCAAAGCTCCCCCTGAGTCCTTGAGATGTTCAGGAAAAGAAGCTTTGCTGTAGGGTGATAGGCCTTCAAAAGTTGATCTCCAGCAAAAGATGATTTCAGCACCAACTGAAATGTTGGGTGTCTGGAGTCTTGAAAGATGTTGGCCTTGACGACTTGAGACAAGAGAGATCAGAAGATTTCAGAAAGTTTGATCTACTTGGGTGTGTGTTCTTCAGAGAATTCTTTGAGACAGAGAATATTTTTAGCTTGTTCTTCTTGTCTGTGTTCTAAGGATTGTTGATGTCTCTAAGAGAGATTCAAAAATTCTTATCTTTTATTCTCTGGAACTGAATAGAAGAAACATCCTCTGTCAAGAATAGCCGTTGGCCTGCATTAATTGCATCCTTAATTGCAAAATGTCTTCTGGAGGAAAGTCCAAAGAAACATTTCTTGAAAATCCCTTGAAACTTGGTCCAAAAATAAATGAAAACTGCTAGAAAATCTTCTGAATTAATTGCAGAATAACTCCTTAACTGATCTGAATTTGAATCTTGAAAAATCCTTGAAGTCATCAGAAAACGTCGAACTAAGCTCTGCTATCGTCGAACTGAGCTCAGCGATATGAACTTATACAGCAACACAATATCGTCGATCTGAGCTCAGAGATAGAGATCCAATACTGAGTCAAGATAGTCGAACTGAGCTCGCAGATCGTCGAATGGAGTTCGACCGTTTGTGGAAGTTGAGCTCAGCGATCGTCGAATGGAGTTCGACGATTGTCGAAGTTGAGCTAGACGATCGTCGATCGGAGTTCGACGAATCATCGTACGGAGCTCGACGATATGACTTAGTCTCAAACTGAACAAGTCTTGGTCTTGAGGGCAGCTTGCAAACCTAGACTTCTAACCCTTAGACTCAATTCTAATTGACCTTTAGAACTATACAGGAGGTCAAAAACTGATTTCCTAGAGACATAGTGATCCTGACCCAAATTAGTAATAGGGTATTCCAACACCCTCGGCATGGGCCACTCGCGCGCGAGACAGTTCAATTTCGCCAAGATCCTGTGAGGCGATTCATTCAGGCGAAAGGCGAAAGCGTTTGAAAGGGTGCGAATGTTGTACGGTCCTACTTACCTCGGGGGCCGAGCGAGTGGAGAGGAGTTGTTGGGCGCTAGCTAGCTCGGCCTTCAGGGTGGAGGCTTCCGTCGTAGAGGCATCCCACGCCCTAAGCATATCGACGAAGTTTTGCTCTATGGAGAGGGTGCGGCGCCGGACCATGCGTGAAATATGGACCGTGAGAAGCTGGGCCTGGTTGGCGTCGAAAATGAGGGCCTTTGTCGTTGTCTTGTCGAAGGAGTCAACATCTTCCCAGGTGTAGAGGTCGTATCCCAGTGCAAAGGTGTGGTCGGATACATCGTCTCTCTCCCTACAGGAGGGCAGAAGGGTAGAAACGGCTATGCGGTTATTGGTGGGGTCCCACTGGAGCATAGGGAATCCCTCCGTGTCCTTATACTTGTCACCAAAACCAAAGTTCCTATGCCCTTTTGGCACCGGGCCGCGGGAGGGCTCAGCCGGAATCTCCGAGGGAAGCTGGACTGCTTCCGCCTCGCCGGCAGTAGAGGAGGTCTCGGTGGGAGTCTCTGATTCCGACTAGCCTGTATCTGCCCTGGCGGTAGCGCAAGGGATTGCGACAGGGTTCTTAGCGGGTGCCGATATCACCATTTTGCCCTTTTCCACGATTGTCGGTTTCAACTTTTTGGAAAGCGGGGCCGGGAGGGAACTTGATTTCCGCTTCGGAACACTAGGTGTAGAGGAAGCTCCAGGCTCGTTCCTGCAGACGTCGGCGGCCACCTTGGCACGAACCAAGGCGTCGGCAAGCGCTCCAGACTCTTCGAAGGGCTGGTGGATGGGAAGATCTCGCTTACCTGCAAAGCACGTAGTTTTTATAAAGCCTTTCGTTCGAAGTAAGCTCTCGCAAGATAAATCCAGAAATGTACCTTTGCCGGGGGGAACCGGTTGGAGGGCTTCTAGGTCTCGTCGGAGGAAGGGAACATCGAAGACCTTCGAGCCGAAGAATTCGACGAGAGCGCCCTCTCGCTCCCCAAGAGTTAGGGGCTTGTAAGTCGCGTCATCATATTGAATGCGGGCGTGAGAGACGTTGCCAAAAGGACCCGAGACAAAGACGAACCTTTCCGCGAAGTGGCAGTGCTTGTTAGCGAGACGCACCGTTTTCACCGACTGGCTGGAGAGGAAGACCGACCATCCCTTGTCTCAGAAGTTGAACAACTTTCGAAAGATCGATAAATTGAACTCGATCCTTTCCGCCCGCATGTAGCAGGCAAAAGCCACAAGCAGGGCGATGGAATTGGGATTGAGTTGAGCGAGTACCACCCCGTAGTAGCGCATCTCTTAGTACACTTCAGGCCAGAGGGGGAGTCGGAGGCCCGCTTCGAAAGGCTCCATGGGAATGGTGAGCTCCCCTTCCAGGGCGAGGTTCAACCTGTCCTCACGCCCGGGTTTCTGCGCGGTAAACCCCGGTGGGATGTAGTTCTTGTTTATGGTGACGAACTCTGCTTGCGTGAGCCGGCAAGGCGGGAAGTCATGATCAAGGAAGGATTGCACACACTTGGAACGACCCTCGCTCTCGCCTAGCATCTCGGAAGAAGGAGAGAAGAGAGGGGGATGCGAAGACGAGAACCCTTGTGCTTCAATAAAAGGCAAAAGCAACGGACCGATGTACGAAACTTTGGAATAAATGCGGGGAATGGGGTAGGTGGATTGACCTATTTATAGAAAGCAGGGTAATCATGAGTACTTTTGAAAAACTACAGCGGGCGAAAAGTCAACAAGTCAGCGAGTCAATGACTCTGATTCTTCGCTTTCCATCCTATCGAGCCAACTCTCTATGGTTTGACGGGAAACGATAGCCTCCAAGGGAGGCTAGAGGAAGGGCGGGAAGCCTCACTATGCGAGAAGCATTGAACGAGATGCACGCATCAGGCATTCGCAAGGTATTAGAACATCACACAAAAGGGAACTAAAGAAACACAGATATAGATAGGGTCTCGCAAGGCGAGAGCCCCCGACAACAATAGAATAATAATAATAATAATAATAATAATAATAATAATAACAGTAACACACAATGCTTGTAAGAAATTATTCTGCGCTAGAAGTGAAATGGGTACAGATGGAAGAGGTAGGCCAAGAAGATGGGTAAAGAAATGGATCGCCCAGAGAGCTCAGTATGGCACCCACCACCAACGACCTAGATCTCTCCGGCCAGACTGAGGAGGGTATTGAGGTTCGAAGAAGGCCATCAGGGAGGTTAGCCCCCGGTTGGCCAGGCGGAGCTGATCTTGAATCCGCGCGATGTGCCTCCCAGGTGAGGTTTCGCCGGAAGCAGCATCATGGAATCCCGCCCTGCCAAGGAGGTCTACACAGTCCTACTCAACAGCCGCCAGTCGCCGCTCCATCATCTCATGAATCCTCTTCACCATTGTGAAATTGGACTTTTGCTGTTGCGCGAGCTTCGACAAGACTATCACGATCCTCTGTCTCCGCTCCTTTCCACTCCATGGGCCCTCGAGAAAGTCTTCCCTCTCGCCGGCAGAAGGGAGGGGCGAGTCTCCCCCCGTTTCTTCTTCTTCTTCTTCTTCATCGTTTCGAACCTCTTGGTCTTTCGGCTTTGAGGAAGCGGGAAGAGCAAGAATAAGAGGGGGAGGGGGGGTGGAAGTGTTGAATTCTGTGAAGTGAAAGTGGGTGAATGGAAGGCTTGGGAAACCTATCCGCGCGGACTACGCGGACTGGGTTGGCGGACTGCTAGGTCGGCAGGGATGTTGCAGGCGGTTTGCTCTGTGGCGGCCTGGGCGGTCTGTTCGCGCAGACTGCGCGGACAGCAGCGGCGGTCTGACAGGCCAGTGAATGCTCAGCAGGCGGTTGACTCCCAGGAAGTAACCGGGCGGATAGGAATGTTATCCGCGGAGTCCGGCATGAAGCAGACTGAAGAACTGGAGCTCGGCAGACCGGTTTGGCAGTTGCCTTGGTCTTGCTCTAGTGAAGCGGCAAGTGGAAGCCGCGGAGACCGCCGGTCAGTGCGGACAGAAACTGGAGGTCGCCCGGTATGGCGGGCTAGATCCAGTGTCCGCCAGTAAGTGCGGACTGGCCCTTGTGGCCAGCGGACTGGACTTGGTGGGAATTGAACCAAGTCCAGGATGGCTCAGTCCGGGGAGATCGCGCAGTGGAGCGCGGGCTGGTTTCTCAGTCCGCCAAGCGTAGTAGAAGTGCTGTTGCCTTGTTTGCTAGCTTGGGAAATGCGGACTGGAGAATTGCTTGTGCAGGAGCGTGCGGACTGGAGCCGGAGTCCGCTGAGTCCGATTTAGCCTTGTGACGAGGTTATGGACTCAGGAGTTGCGGACTGGAGTCTGCTGTTAGCGGACTGGATTGGCATGTTCGCTAAGTCCGGAGGTGCCTTGGCAATGAGGTAATGGACTTGGGATATGCGGACGGAAGCCGGGTGTCCGCTGAGTCCGGCAGGTGCCTTGATGGCGAGGCTGCGGGCTCGGGTTTTGCGGGCTGATGCCTTGTCCGCAGAATGGCGGACACGGCTGTTGTGGAGTCCGGCTGTGGTGGTCCTGGCTTGGTCTCTGGCGGCAAGGCGGGCTGGATATTGGAGTCCGGCCTTGGAGAAGCTGGGGCGGACTGGCTATCTGCACAGGAGCGGCGAACTGAAATGTGTGTCCGCGGGCTGGCGGACACACTTGTTCTAGCTGCGGGTTGTGGCGGTGATCCTATCGGCTAAGGCGGTGACCATACTCATCGTCGTGCCTATAAATAGGACCCATGTCACATCAGGAATAAGAGTGAACCTAGATCGAAGTAAGTGAACAGTAATTGAGCTTGCGTAAGTTGCTGCGGTCTGGACTTTGTGTCCGCGCGGATTGAGAGTTGACCCGGTTGTGCTGTGCAGGTTGTGCGGATAGCGCTGGAAAGCCAGGACTTGGCTCTGATTGCGGTCAGGGACAGTGCGTACTCTGCGGTTAAGCAACAGGCGGTAAACAGCAGGTCGCGGATAGCGACCAGGCGGTCTTCTCTTTGGCGACTTGGTTCGGGGTTCAGGAAGTCGCCTGCTTCAGGCGGACTGTTCCATTCGATGACGCAGCTTGTGCGGTCTGGCGGCGTGCAGACCGACGGTGAAGAGCTAAGCATTGGAATAAGGGGTGAGTCCGCGCGGCTTGGGTTGCGGTCTGGCGACCTGGCGGACTGAGCGGACTCCACAGCAGTAGGTCGGCGGCTTGCTGATTGAGTCCGCGCGGCTTGTTTTTTGTTCTTGTCTTTGTAACTGTCTCTGCTCTCCCGGTGTTGGGTTTTGGTGAAGCATGTCTCGCCATGTATGTCTCGCCTTGTAAAGAAGTTTGCTCTTGATCAATAAAGAAGCTTGTGCTGCATGTGTTGCTGGTTATTACTGCTTTGTTGAGATGACCCCTGCTAACTCCACGATCCGGGAAAACTTTCAACATTATAAGTGGGTGTATTCTCCTTCGGTTTGTTGAGTTGTCAACAGGATATCCAAGAGGGCGTCTGCGGTTTGTTGAATTTTAACAGGAAGGATGATTGAAAAGTGGGGAGGTTCTCTCTTACCTGGAGAGCGCGAGATGTCTGTCCCCGACGGTCAGTGGGAAGGGACAGGCTGATCCTCTACGCCTTTTCCAAAAAGCAGATCGAGCGGCTTGCCCCGTCCCGGGCGAAAGGTCGTGCGCTCCGGTGGGCTGGTCTCGCCAAGTGTGGGATCAGGAACCCCCTCTATAGTCAGAGGAGGGGGTCTTGGCACGGAAGCGGGAGGCTCAAGGTTAACCCCTTCGACAGGGAGGGTGAGTTCTGGAATCAGGTTGGTCCTGCCATCTGGAGGTTAAGCGGAGAGGTCCCTGAAGCAGAAGGCGGATCGTCATTGCAGAGGCCGGCCACTTCTGTGACTAAAGGTGGAAAGTCAGTGGTATCCTTAGTTGCTGACCCCGGTGAAAGGAGTGGCTTTTATTTTCAACATACGTCTATGAACAAACTCTCGAAAGGATCGCATTATCGGGAAATGTGAAAGGACTAAATCATACCTCCGGCAGAGAAGCCAAGGAATCGACGCGGCTAGGAGTTGGTGTTGGAGGGTCCCAATTTTCTCTCAGTCGGTCGCACCTTACTGATTTAGCTTTCTTCTTCTTCTTAGGGCGGGAACTCTCGCCAGCTGCCTTCTCGATGGCTGGCCTCTCGCCGACTGGCTTCTCGCTGGCGGGCTTATCACCAATTAGTTTCTTGCCCGACGCTCTCTCGCCGGCAGGCCTTTTGCCCATCAGCCAGGGGGCAACCTTATCATAATGGGCTCGAGCTCGTGCCTGGGTAGCCGCGAGACGAGCCTGAAGCTCCTTTGAAAGGGGCTTTTCAGCAGGTTTGGCGTGCATCTTCACAGATTGGCGGAGGCTCACGCAGGGAGTAGTGGCAACAGGGATGGCCTGAGGGACGAATTTAGTGGCGTATTTATAGAGCATAGGTGGGGTCAACTAAAAGATTCTCTGTCAGGTCAGCATGTACCCACCAAATATTTTCGGGGTTGAATGGGTCTTTTCGCGCGCAAGGCTAGCTCACAAAGAGCGGGCATTGTGTAGAGCCCCATATTCGATGGGTAGAACCCAGCTCCCCCTCAAGGACCCGGATTGGACCAACTTCGGGTTAGCTTTGGTCTTCAGAGCAGAAGAGCTCCCGTCTAGGAGTAGACGAAAATGATCTCGTGAAGCTCCAGCCGAGACCCACTTCTTCTCAGAGGCGACAAGAAGGCTTGTGCCCCATGGAGGGCGGAAGCGAGGTCGGTCCAAGGGACCCTTCATCATTTTTTTCTTCTTTAGCTCCTGCCGAGTGAGAGGTTGGATGGTTCTTGGTATATGGTTCTCGCTGGGTGGGGGCCATGGCCCAGGGTGAAATTACCTAATTGCCCTCGAGTAAATTACTTATGTGCTCCCAGGGTCTGCATTTAGGATTTCATAACAGTGGGATTTGGCTATTGGCAGACAAGCCAAGGCTACTTTAGTAATTTCAGGTCAGCGAAGACTATAAATAGACCCACAAGGGTTCCTCAGAGGAGAAGCATTCATTATTATCTAAGACTCTCTAACGCTTTCGGAGGAGCTCCAAGCCCAGCTTTTTGCTTTGGAGGTGAAGCTCTTAGAGAACTACCGGGTAAGAGGTGGGACCTCCCCGCTGAGGTTTTGGGTCAGTTCTATGTCCTTTGCAACCAGTCAAGGGTCGGGGTTTGAGAGAAGTAGGTGTTTGCTACAGCCTTATTTTCGAACTCTCGTTGAGGTCAATTTCTCGCTTCAACAAATATACTCCCTGATGTCACAACCTCAACAATTCCAAAAGACAATCAAACATCTTCCATCCCACAAGATTCACAATCTGTCCAACATGCACCATGCCATCCTCTTTTATATCAGCCCACATTCTTGAGCTTATTACTCCAACCCACAAGAAGCTGATAGTAGAAGCCATTGCTCCACTTGCTGCTACCATCTCTACACTCTCTTCATAGCTTGCTTCTTTTTCCACTGTCCCTTCTTCTAGGGGCCTGGGTTTAGGACTCTCTGAAACCAGGCAGGGGGAGATGTTCCATGAAGAAGCTCCAGAAATTCAAGAAGAAGTTCCTGCAGAAATTCTAGCAGCAGCAGATGCAGTTATTACTGAAACTGATACAGAAATGGTTTAAGCTTGTACAGAAGAAGTAGCACCAGATTTCTCAATTCCAGAAATAATCACTGTCGGTGATTTTGTTCTCAATCCCATAGTGGATATTCATTCTTTACTTTATTCTTTTAATACAGTTTACAGCAATCTTCCAGATTTCTCCACTTTCTCTAAAGCTATAGTCAGTTATACATCACCTATATGTCCTCTAGTATTGGAACAAATAAGGACTAGTTTTGTAGTTAAATAAAATACTATAGAGCAAATAAGTACTACAAAGACAAAGGATTTTTCTCCTCCAACATTTAGCTTGGCTGAATCCCCCATGTCTAATCTTGATGATTTTTTGTTTGAGGATATAGATACAGATATAGAGCCAGAAGTTCATGTACAGCCTCAGGCTAAAGAAGAATATGTAGCTGAATAGCCACAGGTTGAAATAATGGACACAAACATACAGCTACTAGCTCATCCTATATTTTATGAGGAAATTCTTAAACAGATTAATGCTCTATATGATAATCCTACAGATGAATCTGATGATGATGATGATGATAAATCTGATGAGTCTGATGACTCCAGTTCGAAGAAAAAGAAGTTTAAGAAGAGAAAGGCTCCAATAAAGGCTTCTCCAAAACCAAAACCCATAGCTGAAACCCCATACTACATTCTACACAATATTACTCTCACTCGACACACTCCTCACTGGATGAGATACTCAAAGAATTAAATGAAAGCTATGAAGATGAGTAGGAGATACTCTCCACCTCCAAAGTCTAGGAGAGGTCCTCCTCCTCCTCTTACAGCAGGATCAATGGGGAGTATTTCTCAAGTACAAAGGTCTGCATCCTCTTATCACTCCAGACTATCTTACAGTATCAGCAGGCAGCAGCACAGCTCTCAGGGCACCAAACAACATTATAAGATGCAAAGCAGTCAACAACATAAATCTAAAGAAAATCAGAAAGAAGAATCAAATCTAAGAGACCTCCTTCTCCAACATATGATCCAGAGCTGGATCCAAATTTTAGAATGGCCATGTTCAATGAGCTGATAGCTCTATCTCAGATAAGGAAGGCCAAGGAGGAACGAAAAGATTCCTCTCAATTCTCTACTATGTCATCTTATAGGAAGAAAGAACTGGACAAATATCATGTAATTTTTTTAATGTTGATACCTATATGAATTTGCATCCAAAAGTTGTAGTGCCCAGAGCTATAACTGTGAAAATTCTTGGTGCTTAAGACATGAAAATGACACAAAGAGAAGCAGAGGATCCAAAAAGAAAGATGATTTTCACAAAACCTGCTTCCTCTTTTGATGCTTCAAAGAAACAGTGATAACTCTCTGATTTTGCATTTTTGAACTTTATTATTGTTGTAATATTCACAAGGTACATCTGTTCATATCTGTTGAATTATTTAAAATTCTGTCAGATATTTTTTCATTGCTTTGTGATTTTGTTTATTTTTATTTTGTATAGTGACCTCACCAAATTAGGGGGAGATTGTTAGAACCCTACATGTGATTTTGGCTAGGTTCACTATTAGTATTGATGACCCATCATGTATAGTCTAGGGTCATATGTTAGTTCCAGTGTTAAGGTCAATTACATTAGGTTAGATTGCAGAGACCTTCCTTCAGAAGACTTCAGAGACTTAAAACTTAAGAGACAAGACAGTTTGAAGATTGCAGAAAAAGAAGTTCGACGATAGTTGAACTCAGCTCGACGATCTTCAATCTTAGAATGACAAACTCAGAGTTTCTTCTCTGAGTTGAGCTCGACGAAAGTCTAGCTCAGGTCAACAAACTGTGAGATTATATCAGAATCTCAGCTCGACGAAGTTCCTTCTCAACTCGACAAACTTGGAGCTCAGTTTGGCAGGTACATTTTTTGTTCGATGATCTTGGAGCTTAGCTTGACAAAGGAGAATTATCAGCTCGACAAACTTGGAGCTCAAGTCGATGAAAACACTACTGAGTTCGACTAACTCCATACAGGTTCTGTTCGACTATCTTATCTGCATATTCTCAGACCGACTAAGTCAGGTTAATTTCAAGTAATTAAAAAAGTAATACTCTGATTAATTAATGCTTAATATTCTCAAGAATATAGCCGTTTCATGGCAACATTAATTAGGGATTTCACAGGGTTATTACTTAACATATTTACTGGGACAGTTGGGGAAACACATTGAAGACAAAATCAGCCGTTTCATTTCCCAGAAAATATGCAGAGGATTTTATGGATTTTGAAATTCAAATTAACAATCATATATAATAGAAATTTTCAGAAGATTGCACAGCAGTACTGACTACAGACAACAAGACTGATACTCTAATAGAGAACAACAGTCAAGAAGAAGAAGAAAGACAACACCTGCAAACAATGAACAAGAGATAGAAACAGAGAACATCTAGTTCATCTTCATTCTTCTTCTTCAAGCTTTATTCCATCATCACAACATTTAATCTGAGATCAAAAGATCTGTCACTCAGAATCATTTACTGGAAGAAGAAGAGGTTCACATCTTTGAAGGCCTACACCATGAAGCAAAGTCTCCTACTCCTGATCAGATCTATAACTTAGGGGGAGCTTTGACAACATCACAAAATCCACTATTCTTCTCTCAGAACATTGACAGGGAAGAACATCTTAAACCTTTTTGTTTATTTCATCCAACTGTGTACAGGGTTATAACTCCCCTAAAAAGTTAATCCTTCGGTTGTCAAGTCTCTTGATCAAAAGTCTTGGTTTGGTTTTTGTGCACCTGATCAAAAGCTCAAAGGGTTGCTAGATCTCCCTTAGAAAATAGATCTTGTGGTGACAAGGCACCTGAACAAAAACCTGTGGTGGGAGGGCACCTGATCAAAAACCTATAGTGGATTCTTACTAGGGTGGTAAAAGAGTGGATGTACCCAGATTTATTGGGGAACCACTATAAATTTCCTTGTGTCATCTGGTTGTGCTCTACTTTTTATTTTGTTGTGCTGTGATATATTTTCTTTTCTTATATATATTTATATCACCTATTTTAATCTGCTAAAAAAATAACATATAGTTTTTAAAATACTCTATTCACCCCCTTCTAGAGTTAGTTAGCTCAATCCTTTACTTTCAAGTGGCATCAGAGGATATCTGATATCACATTCACTCATTCTTTGTAAGCCTCGACAACTGGAGCGCTTTCCTTAGCATCCTCAGGGTTATCTTGATCTAGGTTCCAATAACCATAGTCTTGATCTTGCCGGAGGAAGAGTCTCCTTTGGCATTTTTGAACAATTCCAGCACTTCCCGCTTCCACATAAGGCATGACTCTGATAGAACAAACTCTAGGTCAGAAACCTGGAGTGGGTGGAGAACATATTACACCTCTTCCAGCGTATCCTTGAATCCATTTTTCACTTGTTCATAACCCTTGAATAGGAAGTCCTGACCTTTCAGCGCCATTTCGTTAGCGAATTTTTTGAGAGCGAGTGATAAGCTTTTCGTCGACTCGGTAGTATCGGGCAGTGGAGGGCAAGGAACATTGTCTTTTTCTTTGTGCACAAAACCTTCTATTTATAGTTTTTCCTGAGATAGAATGCAGAAAGGCGCTTACCTATTAGGGGATTAAGTTTAGATCAACGTCTAGGATTAATTCTTCTTACTTAGCCGCAATAGCTGATTTTGCCTTTAACCCTTAATCTTATTAGACTGACTAATCCTGCAGGCATTTAGATTGACCCTTAGCAAAAATACACTATATACAACTAGAGGAGAGCTTAAACCAAATTCAACATAACCATGTCAAACTTGCGGATGTTGAATCTAGTTCAACCTAGTGGCTTAGTGATTACGTGAGCCACTTACTTATTTGTTGAGATAAATTTTTAAGACTTCTCTCATACTTCTCCTAGTATTTTTAATATACAAATATCTTATCTAAAAAGCATAGTACAATCAGAGATACATGATTTCTTGCAATTTAGAGAACATTTAGTTGAATCATGAGATAGAAGAGTTCGACTTATCTTTATCTTGTAGACTTGGAGTAGATGCTGAATACACAGCCACTTCCTTGCTCCCTACATAGTACCTTTCAGTTGAGCCTGATCTTTTCCTCTTCTTTAGTAATAGATTTGTATCTAGCTCTATCTTACTGATCCACTTGTTGCAGGAGGTTTCCTGATACCAATCCTTTTGGTAAGACTCAAGATACTCCAGCACATCAGGCTGAACTAGATCTCCCTTAATGATTGCACATGACTTGGACATCTTTTACTGATAGTCTATCCATCCACTTCTATCTACAAGTGTATTGTAACATCCCTTGTTACTTTTGGACCCCTCAACTTAGATTGGGTTAGGCATGGGGTGAATTTTAAGGAGATCAACTAAGTTTGACCCTAGGTAGTGGATGGTAGCCATGTGGAGCCCACTATAGGACCAAAGTCAAACTAGGTCAAACTAGCCTAAATGAGGACCCTAGCCACACCATGACCCCACCACATTGCCCTAACCCTAAAAACAATCTAAGTGCACCCTAGGGCATGCCATTAGGTCAACACTTTGACCCCAGTTGACCCAAGTCAACCTTGGGCTTAATTTGGTCAAACCCACACTCATAAGCCCAATTAGACTAAGTAGGGCACCCCCTTGACCCAACCCAAGTTGGGTGGTGCCACTAGACCCATTTCCACCAAGTAGGGTCAGCCCACCCACCATGTTGGCTAAGTCAACTCTCCAAGTCAACAAGTCAACTATTTGACCTAAAAGAGTGAAATGAAGACCAAGCCACCCTCCTTTGGACCAAGCCCACCAAATTTGTCCATGGCCAGCCCAAGTGAACTAGACCAGCCCTACCCCTCAAAATCAGGAGAGAGAATCCATGCAAAGGGGTAGAAATGGGATTTTGAGAGAAAGAGGAGAGAGAAATGGGGATGAAAGGGAATGGTGGCCACATGGCCACCCCTTCAGCTGAATTCCTCTGCCAAACACCAGCTGGCCGACCTCCTCAATTCATTCCAGAGGAAATTGGGGGATGTGTGCCACTTGACAAGCAGGGGCGGAGCAACCAAGGCTGAGCCCAAGCTCACCTTGGTTGTATCTCCCCATATACTCCACCTCTGCCCCAAATAACCTCACCATTAGCTTCAGGAGGTAGAAAGGAATCGAAATCGAGTGCTGGAGCATGGAAATCGGTGGAGAATCAAGCATTCGGGGTGGAGCTCGCCGGCGCACCACCACCATGGAAAACCGCCGCCTTACCCGCAGCCAAGCCCCAATCCTGGTTCGTTTCACCTCACCTCTACCCGTACTAGGATCTTAGATCGATTAGGTGAGATATCGGGCTCAACTGAGCCCGATGCCATGGGAGAAAAATGTGAATTTTCCAAGCTTTAGAAACCGCTCGGGTTCGCCATCACCGCCGTCTCCCGCCGCCCCATCACCGGGAAACGATAGCCACCACCACCGTGAAGGTGATGGCACCGTTGGCCGGGGGTGGCGCCGCCTCAGCTGGCCGGAAACCGCCAGCAAACATTGCCCAGGTTGGCTCAATCTCATCCATCGGACGGGTGGAGAAGATGACCGGATCCCGTTCATTCATGCTTTAAGATTCGTGCAGATATTTAATTATAAGTTAAATTTAATCATTATGAATAGTAGCAATTATGTCACATTTATTCAGTGACCTTTCATGCCATATTTAGGCCTCTTAGAGGCATTTCCAGAAACTGATCCCTGCATGAAACATGTATCCTTTCCTGTTACCTTTAATTTGACATCTTAATCATTAACTTTGGTCCAGTATTCTGGCATGTAGGACATTTCTCCTAGGACTGGTCCTAGACAAGGGCAGAAATTCATTTGAATGCCCAAGTCAAACCAACAATCACCATGGCCCCAAATGTTGGGTACATGCATGATTATGGCATACCTAGCCCCTGCCAAAATTTAGGAATTTTTGAAATAACTTTTTCTATAGTTGTGTTCATAATATCAAAATATAAATAAATGAATATATGGAGTTATATGACTCCCCATGGCCCCAAATTTTGGAGGTGGATCCTTGGGAACATCATTAGTGCATGATAAAAAATTTCAGCACTTTTAGAACACTGAATGATGGGAAAACCCACTTGCATGTGTTGGTGTACATATTGCCTTGGTGTGCAAATAGCAATAGTTTAAATATTGTGCATTCAGCCTAATGGAGGCATTCAAAAATCTTGGATTTGATTACAGTGGTTCATTAGGGTAAATTTCACCCCTCAGATTAATTTTGGGATTTTTGGAATCAAAAATCCAATTAATTGGAATTTTTAAAAATATAGCTCCTTTTGAAAATAAATTTGAAAAATAGGTTTTCCTCAAGTACAAATCCTCAAACTTTGCCAAGATGAAGATAAGTTTACATTTGACTTAGGAAAATTTGATCTTTCTGTTTGAAGAACTTTTGGAGTAAAATATCTTAAAATGCCCATTTTACCCTTATTTCATTTATTCTTGAATTGATAGATAGGCACCTCAGAAAACTTTGGAAATATTTCTAGTGTTGTAAAAATATATTATTAGCCTTGTATAATTATTTCAGAATTTATGGGTGTATTGATACTTTTTAAATTAATATAATGGTATTTTGGTAAATATGTAAGAATGAAAATTGATAGGCCATTACACTATAAAAGTTGATGAAACTCTGCCAATAGTCAAAAATTAATGTTTTATATGTTATGTAATTTTCCTGTAATTTTGGATTACATATTACCTATACTTCATTTGGAAAATGGAAATTATGTAGATTTGGTATTAATTAATGAATTGGTATAAATAATCAAAGGAAAATTATGAAACCCTGTAGACAAAAATATTTTATCAAGATACAATCAGGAAAAATTAACTAGGTTAGTGGATCTTAAATCATACTACTTCATGTGTAAAGTGACCTAGTAATTAATTTAAAAGATTTAATTAAAGGATTATTTTGCCAAGGAAAATTATAAGAATTCATAGGATAGTTCTCTTAGCCCATACCACCCTAGGATAAATATTTAGGGGCAAGATGCCTTAAGGATTGGAAGTTTCCATTTTTAGTGTAATAATAGAACATGGTCTGCATATATCATAAATATGTCTTGCCTTAGGGGTTACCAGAGGATTGATTATCGGAAGAATAAGGGAGTGAAATATGAATAACCCCTGGTGGTAGTATTGTCTTAGTGATGGGGTTAAAAGTGCAAGTCTTTAGGTAGCAACTGGAGTGGAGGTCGACGGAAGACCGTCGGTTTCCCGGTAACATCTTAAGTCACTAGGGTTGTTCCAGAGCAACAAAGAGAGCTGGGGTGAAACATGGGTAGCCATCAACTAAAGTAAATATCCTTGCGAAAGGGAACGCTGGTCGTAATCCCAACACAGTTCCTAGTGCCCCTTGAGAGCCCTTCACAGGGAATACCGGGGGCAATCCTGGGATTAACCTTAAATCACTAAATATAATAACCCGTAGGCAAGAGTAGTCTAATAGGTTAAGACATTTGTTGTACCTTCTCACCCATGTAGGGTTGGAGAGATTCATGATATATGCTCACCCGTGTAGGGTTTGAGGGAGTTGGTATAAAGGCACTAATGTGCGTTCTCACCCGGGTTGAGTTTGAGGGTTTTCAGGACGGGTTTGGTCCTGCGAGCGGAAGGCTCGGAGTAAAATACTTGCATATGCAAAAATCTAGTGTCGGGCATGCGGTACTGGCCGTTCATCACACTGATGGCAGTACGGTGCACCAGGAGGTTGTGAGGGTTAGATGGGTCAGTGGGTTGTTTTACACTGCGGTCTGGAGGACGATCCCCGATAACGCACATCCGACCCAACAAGACTGACGGGTTGTCAGCAAAGAGCGTACACGAGACTCTAGAGTGAACCTTGGACGTGTACAGAGGTGTATGAGAGGGGTCTAAGGCTTGGTAGTGTGCATACCGGCCTAGAAGTGGAGACGCCCGCTCCGCTGCTGTCGTAGCCATATCGGTGGTACCCGAGAGTGATGCTAGCTCTCAAAAAGTGGGAACTAAAGGTCTGTGATCACAGAGTCGTTGTGTGTGAGTTGCACTTGCCTGTACATGAAATTGCATCATAACATTCATTCATATTAGGTCATACGCTTCATAGATCCTTATCATATAAATTAGTATGGGCTCTTTTATATGATAAGTTAAATTTTCTTGGAAATCCTAACTTATATATTTGTATGGGCATTTATATAAGTTAGGGTACTTTTATGATGATAGTGTAGTGGTAGAATAGTTTATTTACTTGCTCTTACTGCTGTCCTTTACTTCCCTTACTGTACTGCTCTTACTTACTTGTACTACATTTAGAACTGCTAGAGTAGATCAATATTACTTATTACAACTGCTAGTTAGATTCTGTCACCTGCTTCCACTTTTGCTACCCCTTGTTATCCTCCGCTTCGTCCTCCTGCTCGGTGCCTAGGAGCTACGGGGCGAGGTGCGGAGGAAACGACTTAGTATTTTTAACTAATGGTCGGTGACCATACTATTTTTAGGAGCCCGTGGAGCTGGAGCACCAGCACGTCGAGGAGGCAGGACTTGAGGAGCAGATACCGCTTCAGCAGGCTACTACCACTACTGTGCGTCCTAAGGTGGGACGAGATCTGATGTATTAGTGTGGCTTCCGTTTTTATTTTGAGAGAGAGTTGATTTTGATGTACTGGGCATAAGCCCTTATTACTCTTTCTTTTTGTACTCTCTTATGGACCATGTTGTTGTACTTTTCATTTTTATATATGATGTACTCTGTGACATGTGGACTTATAGATTTGTTACATTGTTACACTTCTTTTCTCATATTGGCCTACAGGTTATGTGTATGATCGTAATAGCCGGCAGAATCGGCGTGTTGCGGTGTCGACTAACCCGTGTGTTAGTGCCACCGTAAGACGGCAGTTCTGGGCATAAGACCTGGTAGCCCTCCTTGGTAAGGGGGAGGGGGGGTCTTACAAACTGGTATCACTTGAACAACGATCATATGAGAAAGAAGTCCACAACATGGGACCACCCCCGCCCGAGCATTAGTTTGCGGACAAACTATGCAGCGGAAGCAGTGGTGTGCCCATGTGCAAAAGTCACATAAATGGTCCACAAAGTACAATGAGTTAGGCCAGTTCTGTTTTAACCTTACCTTTATGCAACCTCCACAGGTCGCCGAGCCGCAAAATGTGGCTCCTCCCCCTCTAGCCGCCACTCCATTCCTACATACAGAGATGGGGCAGACTTTGACGGCGATTCTGGATGCCTTCAGATCCCAGCAAGTCCCGGCTCCACAGCCAAATCCGGGGTCGAGCTGGCTGAGTGCATTCAAGAGCCTGTCCCCACCGACGTACCGTGGGACAGAAGATGCGGTAAAGACGGAGGAATGGCTGCAGGCTATACACGAGATCTTAGTAGGCATCAGCTGCCCGGTCGGCGAGGCAGTACCTCTAGCCACCTCTGCACTAGAGGCTCATGCGAAGAGATGGTGGAAATCAGTGTGGGAGTCTACATATGCGGACCTTGAGGTGTCAGAGATATCATGGGAAGAGTTTGGCGATGTATTTCTGGATGACATCGTCTCTGCTACGGACAGAGATACCTTGGAGGAGAGGTTTTTGAACCTCAGGCAGGGGACTAGATCGGTGATCGAGTATCAGAGAGAGTTCTCTCATTTGGCCTGGTTCGCTGGGATTCAGGATACCGATGATAGGAGGTATGCCAAGAGGTTCTACCGGGGACTCAGGGATGATTTAAGGCAGGCCTTGCTGTTCATTTCTCATGGCACATCTAGGCAGATCATCGAGATGGCAAAGAAGCTAGAGGCTGACCAGCTGATGGTGCAAGTCGGAGGGAAGAGACCAATTGATGGGTCGACATCAGGAGAGAGCAGCAGGGGCTCTCAGAGAGGCAGGACTATCAGATACAAGAAGGGTGGGGGACGTCATCGTCCCAACTTCAGGCAGGAGCAGGGGCCTCCTCCAGCATTGGCTCCCCCACCTCTACAAATGCATGATCCGAGGAGACAGGATGATCGAGGCCACCGATAGGTAGTTTGTTACGGATGCCGCCAGCCCGGGCACATTAGGTCGGAGTGCCTGCATCGATTCCATCCTCCCCCTCCTCCTCCACCTCCAGTAGCCCCAGTACAGCAGGGCTGAGGCCGAGGCCGAGGATGAGGCCGAGGCCGGGAATACCACGGCAGGAGACGCGAGCAGGAGCAAATATACGCCTTGGACCTCACAGAGCAGAGGAACCCCGAGGAGGTTATCACAGGTACTCAAAGTTAATTATTAAACTTCTTGAATTTTCAATTATATAGTACCTGGAACCATAGGATGACAATTAATTTTAACGTAAACAAACCTCAGGCATAGTTATGATCAGCGGCAAGCCCGCTCATACTCTCTTCGACACGGGTGCTTCGCACTCATTCGTATCCGAGGCCTTCATCGAAGGACTCGAAGCCGCGGAGAGGTTTCCTGGACTAGAGATGAGGGTGCGTCTACCCGATGGGTCAGAGATGCGGACCACTACACATTGTGATATGGAGGCCGAGATTGGAGGCAAGGCATTTGAGGCGCCAGCAACTATTCTGAAGCTGCAGGACTTCGACTTGATTTTGGGCATGACATGGTTACATCGGAACCATGCTCAGATAGATTGTCCGTCCAGGAGGATCACGCTAAGGCATGGCGACTCTCATGTGATCATTGAAGGTATTCAGCCTATCTGCCACCTATTGTTATCTTCTATACAGGCTGTGAAGGCCCACGAGCAGGGAGAAGAAGTTTATCTTATCTGCTTTGAGATGGTGGGAGCAGAGACGACTATTTCAGATATTCCGGTGGTCCGGGATTTCTCCGACGTATTCCCGGAGAAATTGCCCGGGCTACCAACTGCTAGAGACTTGGATTTCATGATTCAGTTAGTACCGGGAGCGAGGCCGGTGTCCCAGGCACCCTATAGGATGGCTCCCAGGGAGTTAGCGGAGTTCAGGACTCAACTTCAGGAGCTAGTCGAGTCAGGATTTGTGCGGCCCAGTTCATCGCCGTGGGGAGCGCCAGTTCTCTTTGTGAAGAAGAAGGACGGGTCATTGCGACTATGCATAGATTACCGGGAGCTGAACCGGTTAACGGTCCGCAATACCTATCCTCTGCCTCGGATAGATGAGTTATTTGACCAGCTGCAGGGAGCCTTCTGGTTCTCCAAGCTAGATTTGTGATCCGGTTATTACCAGCTCCGCATCAGGGAAGAGGACATATCGAAGACGGCATTCAGTTCACGCTATGGATTATACGAGTTCACGGTGATGCCTTTTGGGCTCACGAATTCCCCTGCCGCATTCATGAGTCCAATGAACCGTGTATTCGAGCCCTTCTTAGACCGCTTCGTGATTGTATTCATCGACGACATTCTTATATATTCCCGGACTGAGGAGGAGCATGCAGAGCATCAGACGCAGGTCTTGCAGAGGCTGAGGGAGTTCCAGATGTACGCAAAATTTTCAAAGTGTCAGTTCTGGCTGCAGGAGGTGGCTTTCCTACGACACACGATCAGTGGGGCTGGATTAGCAGCGGACCCAGCCAAGATAGAGACAGTAAGGGATTGGCCACGGCCGAAGACCGCATCTGACATTCGTAGTTTCTTGGGACTAGTAGGGTATTATCGCAAGTTCGTGGAGGGGTTCTCGAGGATAGCACTCCCCCTCACGTCCTTGACGAAGAAGGACGCAGATTTTGTTTGGTCAGAGCGGTGCGAGACGGCTTTTCAGGAGCTGAACGACCGACTCATCTCATCCCCCATTCTTGCGCTTCCATCCGGGAGCGAAGGATTCCAGATCTACACGGACGCCTCTTATCAGGGAATGGGTGCAGTCCTGATGCAGCATGGACATATTATTGCTTATGCTTCAAGACAGTTGAAGAAGCATGAGCAGAACTATCCAGTACATGACCTAGAGCTCGGGGATGTGGTATTCGCCCTTAAGATATGGAGGCATTACTTATACGGGATTCATTGTGACATCTTTTCAGATCACAAGAATCTTAAACCTGAGACAGAGGAGATGGCTGGAATTCCTCTGTGACTATGATTATAAGATCCACTACCATCCGGGAAAAGCGAACACGGTAGCAGATGCCTTGAGCAGGAGGCCCGGCACTTCTGGACCGGAGCCTCGGTTGATGTCTATAGAGCTGCTACAGATGATGGAGGACATGCACATTACCATGGTATCTGAGATCGAACCAGTGGTGTATCGAGAGTATCTGAGCTCAGTGATCAGTGGTGATGATATACGGGAGCGCATCCGAACACATCAGAGGCTGGATGCTGCATTACAGCCGATTTTTAGTGCCCTAGAGAGGGGCAAGGTTGAGGACTACACGCTACATGATGATCTTCTTCGATTCCGTGGGCGCAGTTACATACCAGCAGGGTGCAGTATCCGGGATGACATACTCAAAGAGGCTCATTGCTCCAGATATTCAGTGCACCCCGACATCACCAAGATGTGGGCAGATTTGCGGAGGTCTATGTATTGGCCCGGGATGAAGAGGGAGATCACAGATTTTGTGACCCATTGCGAGACCTGCCAGCGTGTGAAAGCAAAATGCAAGAGCCCGGGAGGTTTACTACAGCCACTGCCAGTTCCAGAATGGAAGTTCGAGGACATTGCTATGGACTTTGTACACGGATTGCCTCGCTCCCACTCTGGGCATGATTCTATATGGGTCATAGTGGATAGACTGACCAAGGTAGCACGATTTATTCCAGTTCGGAAGGATGCCCTAGTTGCAGTTCTGGTGAGATTATTTGTGGCGCAGTTCGTCAGATATTATGGCATTCCCAGGACGATTGTTTCGGACCGTGATGGTCGGTTCACTTCGAGCGAGTGGAGGGCCGTGCATGCTTACTTGGGATCTCGGCTTACTTTTAGTACCGCCTTTCATCTGCAGACCGACGGACAGACCGAGCGGACCATCCGGACCATGGAGGACCTACTCAAACTATGCATATTGGATACGGGGAAGCCTTGGGAGAGGCTGCTGCCACTGATTGAGTTCTCGTACAATAACAGTCACCAGGCTAGCATCAGGATGGCTCCATATGAGGCACTTTATGGGAGGAGATGCCGGACACCGCAATCATGGATTCAGGATTCGGATACCAGGGCTCTTGGATCTGATTATATAGAGGATACTGAGGTTCAGATTCGTTTGATCAGGGATCGGCTACTAGAGGCCCAGAGCAGGAAGGTAAAATATTATGATGCTCGACACCGGAAGGTGGAGTTCCAGGTTAGAGACAGAGTATTCTTGAAGATACGTCCAGTACACGGTGTCTCTCGGGTGCGGAGGCACAAGAAGCTCAGTCCACGATACATGGGGCCATACCTGATCCTGGAGCGGATCGGCCCCTTAGCTTACCGACTGCAGCTGCCACCGGAGTTGGGTGCATTACATGACGACTTCCATGTCTCTTCCTTGCGAAGAGCTCTCCTTCGGCCGGAGCAGCACATTACTACTACAACCGGACCGGTAGAGCCTGACAGATCAGTTAGATTGGAGCCGATCCGGATTGACGATACAACCATCCAAGTGTTGCGGAAGAAGAAGGTCCCTCTTGTGAAGGTGCTGTGGTCCAACAATGGACGGTAGGAGCACACCTGGGATCCGAGGGATCTGATGCTGGAGCAACACCCGGAGCTATTTGCATCAGGTACTTTCAATTTATGTTTTAAAGTTCCTTAAAAATTCTTGCAAGTAGAACCCCGTAGACCCGAACTTAAATTTCGGGGACGAAATTATTTTCTTGTTTATTGGAATTTGTAACATCCCATGTTACTTTTGGACCCCTCAACTTAGATTGGGTTAGGCATGGGGTGAATTTTAAGGAGATCAACTAGGTTTGACCCTAGGTAGTGGATGGTAGCCATGTGGAGCCCACTATAGGACCAAAGTCAAACTAGGTCAAACTAGCCTAAATGAGGACCCTAGCCACACCATGACCCCACCACATTACCCTAACACTAAAAACAATCTAAGTGTACCCTAGGGCATGCCATTAGGTCAACACTTTGACCCCAGTTGACCCAAGTCAACCTTGGGCTTAATTTGGTCAAACCCACACTCTTAAGCCCAATTAGCCTAAGTAGGGCACCCCCTTGACCCAACCCAAGTTGGGCGGTGCCACTAGACCCATTTCCACCAAGTAGGGTCAGCCCACCCACCATGTTGACTAAGTCAACTCTGCAAGCCAACAAGTCAACTATTTGACCTAAAAGAGTGAAATGAAGACCAAACCACCCTCCTTTGGACCAAGCCCACCAAATTTGGCCCATGGCTAGCCCAAGTGAACAAGACCAGCCCTACCCCTCAAAATCAGGAGAGAGAATGCATGCAAAGGGATAGAAATGGGATTTTGAGAGAAAGAGGAGAGAGAAATGGGGATGAAAGGGAATGGTGGCCACATGGCCACCCCTTCAGCTGAATTCCTCTGCCCAACACCAGCTGACCGACCTCCTTAATTCATTCCAGAGGAAATTGGGGCTGTGTGCCACTTGAAAAGCAGGGGCGGAGCAACCAAGGCTGAGCCCGAGCTCACCTTGGTTGTATCTCCCCATATACTCCACCTCAGCCCCAAATAACCTCACCATTAGCTTCAGGAGGTAGAAAGGAATCGAAATCGAGTGCTGGAACATGGAAATCGGTGGAGAATCAAGCATTCGGGGTGGAGCTAGCCGGCGCACCACCACCATGGAAAACCGCCGCCTTACCCGCAGCCAAGCCCAAATCCAGGTTCGTTTCACCTCACCTCTACCCGTACTAGGATCTTAGATCGATTAGGTGAGATATCGGGCTCAACTGAGCCCGATGTCATGGGAGAAAAATGTGAATTTTCCAAGCTTTAGAAACCGCTCAGGTTCGCTGTCGTCGCCGTCTCCCGCCGCCCCATCACCGGGAAACGATAGCCACCACCACCGTGAAGGTGATGGCACCGTTGGCCGGGGGTGGCGCCGCCTCAGCTGGCCGAAAAACGCCAGCAAACATCGCCCAGGTTGGCTCAATCTCAGTCGTCCGACGGGTGTAGAAGATGACCGGATCCCGTTCATTCATGCTTTAAGATTCGTGCAGATATTTAATTATAAGTTAAATTTAATCATTATGAATAATAGCAATTATGTCACATTTATTCAGTGACTTTGCATGCCATTGTTGGGCCTCTTAGAGGAATTTACAGAAACCGATCCCTGAATGAAACATGTATCCTTACCTGTTACCGTTAATTTGACATCATAATCATTAATGTTGGTCCAGTATTCTGGCCTGTAGGACATTTCTCCTAGGACTGGTCCTAGACAAGGGCAGAAATTCATTTGAATGCCCAAGTCAAACCAGCAATCACCATGGCCCCAAATTTTGGGTACATGCATGATTAGGGCATACCTAGACCCTGCCAAAATGTAGGAAATTTTGAAACAACTTTTTCTATAGTTTTGTTCATAATATCAAAATGTAAATAAATGAAATATATGGAGTTATATGACTCCCCATGGCGCCAAATTTTGGCGGTGGGTCCTTGGGAACATCATTAGTGCATGATAAAAATTTCAGCACTTTTGGATCAATGCATGATGTGAAAACACACTTGCATGTGTTGATGTACATATTGCCTTGGTGTGCTAATAGCAATAGTTTAAATATTGTGCATTCAGCCTAATGGAGGCATTCAAAAATTTGTATTTGATTCCAATGGTTCATTAGGGTAAATTTCACCCCTCAGATTAATTATGGGATTTTTGGAATCAAAAATCCCATTAATTGGAATTTTTAAAAATATAGCTCCTTTTGAAAATAAATTTGAAAAATAGGTTTTCCTCAAGTACAAATCCTCAAACTTTGCCAAGATGAAGATAAGGTTGCATTTGACTTAGGAAAATTTGATCTTTCTGTTTGAAGAACGTTTGGAGTAAAATATCTTAAAATGCCCATTTTACCCTTATTTCATTTATTCTTGAATTGATGGATAGGCACCTCAGACAAATTTGGAAATATTTTTAGTGTTGTAAAATTGTATTATTAGCCTTGCATAATTATTTCAGAATTTATGGGTGTATTGATAGTTTTTAAATTAATATAATGACATTTTGGTAAATATGTAAGAATGAAAATTGATAGGCCATTACACTATAAAAGTTGATGAAACTCTGCCAATAGTCATAAATTAATGTTTTATATGTTCTGTAATTTTCTTGGAATTTTGGATTACATATTACCTGTACTTCATTTGGAAAGTGGAAATTATGTAGATTTGGTATTAATTAATGAATTGAAATAAATATTCAAAGGCAAATTATGAAACCCTGTAGACAGAAATATTTTATCAAGATACAACTCAGGAAAAATTACCTAGGTCAGTGGATCTTAAATCATACTACTTCATGTGTAAAGAAACCTAGTAATTAATTTAAAAGATTTAATTAAAGGATTATTTGGACAAGGAAAATTATAAGAATTCATAAGATAGTTCCCTTAGCCCATACCACCCTAGGATAAATATTTAGGGGCAAGATGCCTTAAGGATTGGAAGTTTCCATTTTTAGGGTAATAATAGGACATGGTCTGCATATAACATAAATAGGTCTTGCCTTAAGGTTTACCAGAGGATTGATTGTCGGAAGATTAAGGGAGTGAAATATGAATAACCCCTGGTGGTAGTATTGTCTTAGTGATGGGGTTAAAAGTGCAAGTCTTTAGGTAGCAACTGGAGTGGAGGTCGACGGAAGACCGTCGGTTTCCCGGTAACATCTTAAGTCACTAGGGTTGTTCCAGAGCAACAAAGAGAGCTGGGGTGAAACATGGGTAGCCATCAACTAAAGTAAATATCCTTGCGAAAGGGAACGCTGGGCGTAATCCCAACACAGTTCCTAGTGCCCCTTGAGAGCCCTTCACAGGGAATACCGGGGGCAGTCCTGGGATTAATCTTAAATCACTAAGTATAATAACCCGTAGATAAGAGTAGTCTAATAGGTTAAGACATTTGTTGTACCTTCTCACCCATGTAGGGTTGGAGAGATTCATGATATATGCTCACCCGTGTAGGGTTTGAGGGAGTTGGTATAAATGCACTAATGTGCGTTCTCACCCAGGTTGGGTTTGAGGGTTTTCAAGACGGGTTTGGTCCTGCGAGCGGAAGGCTCGGAGTAAAATACTTGCATGTGCATAGATCTAGTGGCGGGGCATGCGGTACTGGCCGTTCGTCACACCGATGGCAGTACGGTGCACCAGGCGGTTGTGAGGGTTAGAGGGGCCAGTGGGTTGTTTTACACTGCGGTCTGGAGGACGATCCCCGATAACGCACATCCGACCCAACAAAACTGACGGGTTGTCAGCAAAGTGCGTACGCGAGACTCTAGAGTGCACCTTGGACGTGTACAGAGGTGTATGAGAGGGGTCTAAGGCTTGGTAGTGTGCATACTGGCCTAGAAGCGGAGACGCCCGCTCTGCTGCTACCGTAGCCACAACGGTGGTACCCGAGAGTGATGCTAGCTCTCAAAAAGTGGGAACTAAAGGTCTGTGATCACAGAGTCATTGTGTGTGAGTTGCACTTGCCTGTGCATTAAATTGCATCATAACATTCATTCATATTAGGTCATACGCTTCATTGATCCTTATCATATAAATTAGTATGGGCTATTTTATATAATAAGTTAAATTTTCCTAGAAATTCTAACTTATATATTTGTATGGGCATTTATATAAGTTAGGGTACTTTTGTGATGATAGTGTAGTGGTAGAATAGTTTATTTACTTGCTCTTACTGCTGTCCTTTACTTCCCTTACTGTACTGCTCTTACTTACTTGTACTATATTTAGAACTACTAGAGTAGATCAATATTACTTATTACAACTGCTAGTTAGATTCTGTCACCTGCTTCCACTTTTGCTACCCCTTATTGTCCTCCGCTTCGTCCTCCCTCTCGGTGCCTAGGAGCTGCGGGGCGAGGTGCGGAGGAAACGACTTAGTCTTTTTGACTAATGGTCGGTGACCATACTATTTTTAGGAGCCCGTGGAGATGGAGCACCAGCACGTAGAGGAGGCAGGACTTGAGGAGCAGATACCGCTTCAGCAGGCTACTACCACTACTGTGCGTCCTCAGGTGGGACGACATCTGATGTATTAGTGTAGCTTCCGTTTTTATTTTGAGAGAGAGTTAATTTTGATGTACTGGGCATAAGCCCTTATTACTCTTTCTTTTTGTACTCTCTTATGGACCATTTTGTTGTACTTTTCATTTTTATATATGATGTACTCTGTGACTTGTGGACTTGTAGATTTGTTAGATTGTTACACTTCTTTTCTCATATTGGCCTACATTTTATGTGTATGATCGTAATAGCCGGCAGAATCGGCGTGTTGCGGTGTTGACTAACCCGTGCGTTAGTGCCACCGTAAGACGACGGTTCTGGGCAAAAGACCCGGTAGCCCTCCTTGGTAAGGGGGAGGGGGGTCTTATATGTATGATCCTAAAGATGACCACCTTGTTCCAATCCTAAGTATGTAACAATCTCTGTCCAAGGAACATAAATGGGTATGACCACTTGGAATTGTCCTACAAAATAAAATTATCTTACCTTAGGACCCCAAAATGAAATGGGTCGTAGGTTCCTGTTAGCATGAAAATGATCTTGCCTTCCAACAGATTTCCTGACAGGTAGACTAAGTTTTGTTTTGGCATAGATGGATTATGCCAGCAATCTAGGGCAATGTGGCCCACTTTGCCACATCACCAGCACTCATGAATATTATACTTCTATTTTGAGCAGGTCTGGTAGTTGGTTTAAATACAGATTGAGCAGAAGTAAGAGAAGCATCCTTATTATTTCTCTAAGTCACAATCTGACCGAAGGTAGGTATGGCAGTACAGGAGCTTGGTTTTTCATGAGGTCTACCAGCATTAGACTTCTTTGTAGAGGACATACTATTGATGGCCTCAGAAATACCCAAGTCTGGCTTGCTGACAGACTTGCCCTTCGTCAGGGTAGGTGCTAGGAGATCTTGAAAAATGGCCACTGCCTTACTCATGTGTGAGGGGGCTGGTGCACTAAATATAAATGGTCCAGGATGGGCCATTTGAATTTCTTCATAGGAGGCCTCAAAGGAACTCATTCCCCTACGCTTTCTTCTTCCATTGGAAGATACTATTATATTCTTACAAGAAGAATTCTCATTCTTACAGTTTCCATACATACAGTCCTGGTCATACCTATTAGAAGGGAGGATTTCCTTGAGAAGGGTTGATTGAGGCTCTACAGGAGCTTTGCATTTCCCTTTAGAAAGGTCAACTTTGGAATTCCACTTAGACCCTAAACCTCTCTCATCTTTTTGAGAGATAAAGGAGTCAATCAGTGGCAATACAAGTTTGGGCATATTGAAATCAACCACATCCATTTTATCCTTTTGGAGTCTCTCTTCAAGATCCAAGATGATCTTTTCCTTCTAGTTTATAGTCTCCATTTGGATGACTGAGTTGGGCTTTAGTTGGTTAAATTCCTAAGTGTTCTGACACAACATGGTTACTTTCTCAGCGTGCTGGGAAGCAGCTAGCTGTAGAGAGATAATCTCCTCAGCCTACATCTTTGCGAACTTCTTGCTTCTTTTGAAAGCCTTTAGAAGTTCACCATACATGTCAATTAATTGATTGACATCTTCCTCTGATATAGGACCCTCATCATCACTTGATGTGGATGCATCAGTGTCTGGAATGGTCCCATAAACAGATTTAGAGGATGAGCTAAACAGGGAGTGAACCTGATTTTGACCAGGCTGATCCTATCAGGATTCTTCTTTTATCATGGCCATCAGTCCATAACATCTACAGTCATCTACTTCATCATCCTCCTCCTCTGAATAGCTATCTGAATGTGATATAGGGGCCCTAACATCTAAACATGCAATTGGATAGACACCAATTGATGGACTGATGGCATCTTATTCCTTATCATCCTCCTCTTTGCCTTCCATGTGGACAATCAAGGTGTCCCACCTATCTTTGGCAGTCTTGTAGTGGACCAACATCTAGAAGGTGGAGACATCCATAGCACTTAGCATGATGTGTTGTGCCCTCCTATCCACAATTGCCAAGATGATTTCATCTTCAGTCAATTCAGCATAACTCTTTGGAGTCTGGACTCCTGCATCTAAGAAAGAGACCTTCATGGGGATGAAAGGTCCTTATTGAAGTGTTATAAAGGCTCTAGGATTAATGGCTTCCACGATCTGCCTGATCCTCTCTTTACATGTCCCAAAGTTCTATTTTCTACAGACTTTAGGCTCCATTGAGCACCACTCCTTATGGTTCTCTTTTGAATCTATAAGAACTAATCTTTTAGCTATCCTTTGAGATCTACTCAGACTGTTAAGTCCTTTTTGAGTAACCTCCCTCTGATACAACTTGAAAGATTTTGTTTACAAGGATAGCTAAATTACCTAAAGGGGGTGGGGTGAATAGGTTATTGTTTTCTTATGCTATATTTTTAACTTATGTACTTATGTGAGTGATGTGATTATGTTAGTAGTGCTTTCAGGACAATCACACAAACAACACCATAAATTTATAGTGGTTCCCGAAATTATGGGTACATCCACTTTCCCTCTTACCTTTCTAACTTCTAGTTAGACAAGGAACTTCTCCAATATCAACTCCTAAGAGCTTATACCTCAGATCCCTCGGGATCTCTCTGTTAAAATTCAACAAACCGCAGACGCCCCCTTGGATACCCTGCTGAAAACTCAACAAACCGAAGGAGAATACGCCCACTTATATGTTGAAAGTTTTCCCGGATCGTGGAGTTAACAGTGGTTATCTCAACAAAGCAGTAACAACCAGCAACACAAGCAGCACAAGCTTCTTTATTGATCAAGAGCAAACTTCTTTACAAGGCGAGACATACATGGCGAGACATGCTTCACCAAAAACCAACACCGGGAGAACAGAGACAGTTACAAAGACAAGAACAAAAAACAAGCCGCGCGGACTCAAACAATCAAGCCGCCGACCTACTACTGTGGAGTCCGCTCAGTCCGCCAGGTCGCCAGACCGCAACCCAAGCCGCGCGGACTCACCCTTACTCCAATGCTTAGCTCTTCACCGCCGGTCTGCACGCCGCCAGACCGCACAAGCTGCGCCACCGAATGAAACAGTCCGCCAGAAACCGACGACTTCCTGAACCCCGAACCAAGTCGCCAAAGAGAAGACCGCCTGGCCGCTATCCGCGACCTGCTGTTTACCGCCTGTTGCTTAACCGCAGAGTCCGCACTGTCCCTGACCGCAATTAGAGCCAAGTCCTGGCTTTCCAGCGCTATCCGCACAACCTGCACAGCACAACCGGGTCAACTCTCTATCCGCGCGGACACAAAGTCCAGGCCGCAGCAACTTACGCGAGCTCAGATACTGTTCACTTACTTCGGTCTAGGTTCCAGTACATCCTGATGTGACATGGGTCCTATTTATAGGCACGACGATGAGTATGGTCACCGCCCTAGGCGATAGGATCACCGCCACATCCCGCAGCAAGAACTTATGTGTCCGCCAGCCCGCGGACACACATGCCAGTTCGCCGCCCTGTGCAGATAGCCAGTCCGCCCCAGCTTCTCCAAGGCCGGACTCCAATATCCAGTCCGCCTTGCCGCCAGAGACCAAGCCCGGACCACCACAGCCGGACTCCACAACAGCCGTATCCGCCATTCTGCGGACAAGGCATCAGCCCGCAAAACCCGAGCCTGCAACCGCCCCATCAAGGCACCTGCCGGACTCAGCGGATACCCGGCTATCGTCCGCATATCCCAAGTCCATTACCTCAACTCCAAGGCACCTCCGGACTTAGCGGACACGCCAATCCAGTCCGCTAACAGCAGACCCCAGTCCGCGTATACAGCGAACTCCAGCCCGCTTCCCTGAGTCCATAACCTCATCACAAGGCTCAACCGGACTCAGCGGACTCCGGCTCCAGTCCGCACGCTCCTGCACAAGCAATTCTCCAGTCCGCATTTCCCCAAGCTAGCAAACAAGGCAACTGCACTTCTACTACGCTTGGCGGACTGAGAAACCAGCCCGCGCTCCACTGCGCGATCTCCCCGGACTGAGCCTCCTGGACTTGGTTCAATTCCCACCAAGTCAAGCCCACTGGCTGCAAGGGCCAGTCCGCACTTACAGGCGGACACTGGATCTAGCCCGCCATACCGGGCGACCTCCAGTTCCTGTCCGCGCTGACCGGCGGTCTCCACGGCTTCCACTTGCCGCTTCACTAGAGCAAGACCAAGGCATCTGCCAAACCGGTCTGCCGAGCTCCAGTTCTTCAGTCCTCTTCAAGCCGGACTCCGCGGATAACATTCCTATCCGCCCGGTTACTTCCTGGGAGTAGACCGCCTGCTGAGCATACACTGGCCTGGCAGACCGCCGCTGCTGTCCGCGCAGTCCGCGCGAACAGACCGCCCAGGCCGCCACAGAGCAAACCGCCTGCAACATCCCTACCGACCTAGCAGTCCGCCAACCCAGTCCGCGTAGTCCGCGCGGATAGGTTTCCCAAGCCTTCCATTCACCCACTTTCACTTCACAGAATTCAACACTCCCCCTTGAAGTGAGAAGTGGTGAATAACTCCAGCAGCTCCCGTAACCATGCACCTGGTCCTTCCGATAGCATCTACGAAGAGATGTCCAAGACATAGTCCTCGCCCCGCATATCATGGACCATGAGGGAGCCCTCCAGCATCTCCCAAAAGGAGCCATGCTTCCCTCTGCCTTCTTCAGCTTCAACCTCCACTCATGCATCACAGGAGTATCACCAACTTCCTTGGACCCAGAAGCCCAAGCCTCGTTGCCTCTGAGAGAAGTCACCTCATCAGACTTGGTGTCAACCACCTCCTTGATTCTAGTGGGGTCATCACAGCCAGAAGTCCCTTGCTCGACCTGAGGGCTAACAAGGAAACACGGGACCAAGTCCGCCGTGTTCCCTTCGCTATATCGAGCTGGTGGCTTACTGATCCTCTTCGATCTCCGAAGAACCGGATCATGGCTAACCACCTCCGCTGCTTTTGAACCAGCTCCGTTCCCGGGCAAACCCGGAACAATGCTCCCTTTGTTCCCTGAACAAGACGCCTCCTTACTGGAACCAAGAGCACCTGGAGCAACGCTCCCCCTGCTACCTGAACCAGAAGACTCCCCTCTTGAACATGAACTGCCTGGAACATCGCTCCCCTTGCTTCCTGAACAGGAAGCCTCCGCCTTTGAGCCAGAAGGTCCTGGAGCATCGCTCCCCCTTCTTCCCGACTCTGACGCCTTTGCCCCGGAGCTAGAACAACCTGGAGCACCTGGTGACTCAGGCAACTCCACTTCCTTAGCAGCAGCCTCCTTCAGCCCACCATCTGACCTGCTTAACTCTAGCTCCACATAAGAGCTACCCCAATACGGCGTCAACTCATCAAAAACAATGTCCCTCGACACTATGAGTTTCTTCGTCGCAGGATCCATACACCTCCATCTTCTTCTCTGCTCATCATACCCTACAAAGACTAGCTTTGTTTTGAGAGCACCCGGAGAGTGTATATAGCAGGTAGATCCAAACACCCGAAGGTGCTTCACTGAGGGCTTCACTCCGAACATTAGCTCATAAGGAGTCTTTACTATGATCGGACTAAGAGGCATCCGGTTGATGACATGAGCAGCACAGGCCATTCCTTCCGCCCAAAGAGCCTTCGGAACGCCTTTACTCCGAAGCCAACACTTGCAGGTCTCCGTTAACCAACGGATCATCCGAGCTGCAACACTACCCTGTTGTGAAGTATGTCCACAAGAAAGCTCCATCCGGATCCCTTGCTTCCTGCAAAAGCGTGAGAACTCGGTTGAGGCAAACTCACCACCGAAACTTGTCCTCAACACCTTGATCCTCCGGCCAAGCTGGCCTTCGACAAGCTACTTGAACTCCACAAACAAGCGTACCATGTTGGACTTCGTCTTCATAAAGTATACCCAAGTATACCCAGAATAGTCATCAACCAATATCAGCATGAACCTGCTGCCTCCAAGACTGGCCGTGACGGTCGGTCCCACCAGAGCACAATGGACAACCGCCAATGGTGCATTACTCCTGGCTTGTGCTTTGTCGACCATGAAGCGATAGGCTCCACTTTCCTGACATCCCGCACACCCCCGACCATCGCCATAGGATGACAATCTAGGCAAGCCTCTTACGAGTCTTCTTTCCGCCATTGCTTTCAGCTTGTCCATCCCTACATGCCCCAGTCTTTCATGCCAGATAGCAGCACTATCCTTGGCATCCAGCCGATCAGATCCAGAACTAGTTGAAGTCCCAACTACGTTCTTCTCCTTCCTCCCTACCTGAGCAACGTTCGCCGAGAGCAAGGTAACCTTGCACTCCTTCCGAAGATGACCTTGCTGCTTGCATTTATAGCACCGTGGTCCTTCCTTCCTCTTCCTATCACGCCTAGGAGAAACACTCCTTTCTTCCTGATATGAAGTAGAGGGACCATCATCCGCAGCAACCTTCACCTTCTTCCTGAACAACCCATCAAGGGAAGTCCAAACCTCCGCAGCTGACCGACATCCACTGATGTGGTCCAAGAGCTCCGATGAGATCACCTGCTTGAGAATAGACTCCGCTTTCGCATTTGCCTCCTTCCAAGCTCTCATCGCCTCAGCATTGCCAGCAGTATCCTCTTGTCTTCTTGCTCCGCATACAACCTCCCAAAGGTCCTCGCCAAGAAGAAAGCTCTTCATACAGGACTTCCACCGTTCACAGTTTGCCTCTGTAAGAAGATCAATACCAAGACAACTTGCATCCTCCACTGCCATGGTTCTACCACTGGTTTCCTCTTCAGAAGAGCAACTACTTCCATTGAGCACTGCTTGACCACTCCAACAACCTGGCTCTGATACCATGTTAAAATTCAACAAACCGCAGACGCCCCCTTGGATACCCTGCTGAAAACTCAACAAACCGAAGGAGAATACGCCCACTTATATGTTGAAAGTTTTCCCGGATCGTGGAGTTAACAGTGGTTATCTCAACAAAGCAGTAACAACCAGCAACACAAGCAGCACAAGATTCTTTATTGATCAAGAGCAAACTTCTTTACAAGGTGAGACATACATGGCGAGACATGCTTCACCAAAAACCAACACCGGGAGAACTGAGACAGTTACAAAGACAAGAACAAAAAACAAGCCGCGCGGACTCAAACAATCAAGCCGCCGACCTACTGCTGTGGAGTCCGCTCAGTCCGCCAGGTCGCCAGACCGCAACCCAAGCCGCGCGGACTCACCCTTACTCCAATGCTTAGCTCTTCACCGCCGGTCTGCACGCCGCCAGACCGCACAAGCTGCGCCACCGAATGAAACAGTCCGCCAGAAACCGGCGACTTCCTGAACCCCGAACCAAGTCGCCAAAGAGAAGACCGCCTGGCCGCTATCCGCGACCTGCTGTTTACCGCCTGTTGCTTAACCGCAGAGTCCGCACTGTCCCTGACCGCAATCAGAGCCAAGTCCTGGCTTTCCAGCGCTATCCGCACAACCTGCACAGCACAACCGGGTCAACTCTCTATCCGCGCGGACACAAAGTCCAGGCCGCAGCAACTTACGCGAGCTCAGATACTGTTCACTTACTTCGGTCTAGGTTCCAGTACATCCTGATGTGACATGGGTCCTATTTATAGGCACGACGATGAGTATGGTCACCGCCCTAGGCGATAGGATCACCGCCACATCCCGCAGCAAGAACTTATGTGTCTGCCAGCCCGCGGACACACATGCCAGTTCGCCGCCCTGTGCAGATAGCCAGTCCGCCCCAGCTTCTCCAAGGCCGGACTCCAATATCCAGTCCGCCTTGCCGCCAGAGACCAAGCCCGGACCACCACAGCCGGACTCCACAACAGCCGTATCCGCCATTCTGCGGACAAGGCATCAGCCCGCAAAACCCGAGCCCGCAACCGCCCCATCAAGGCACCTGCCGGACTCAGCGGATACCCGGCTATCGTCCGCATATCCCAAGTCCATTACCTCAACTCCAAGGCACCTCCGGACTTAGCGGACACGCCAATCCAGTCCGCTAACAGCAGACCCCAGTCCGCGTATACAGCGAACTCCAGTCCGCTTCCCTGAGTCCATAACCTCATCACAAGGCTCAACCGGACTCAGCGGACTCCGGCTCCAGTCCGCACGCTCCTGCACAAGCAATTCTCCAGTCCGCATTTCCCCAAGCTAGCAAACAAGGCAACTGCACTTCTACTACGCTTGGCGGACTGAGAAACCAGCCCGCGCTCCACTGCGCGATCTCCCCGGACTGAGCCTCCTGGACTTGGTTCAATTCCCACCAAGTCCAGCCCACTGGCCGCAAGGGCCAGTCCGCACTTACAGGCGGACACTGGATCTAGCCCGCCATACCGGGCGACCTCCAGTTCCTGTCCGCGCTGACCGGCGGTCTCCACGGCTTCCACTTGCCGCTTCACTAGAGCAAGACCAAGGCATCTGCCAAACCGGTCTGCCGAGCTCCAGTTCTTCAGTCCTCTTCAAGCCGGACTCCGCGGATAACATTCCTATCCGCCCGGTTACTTCCTGGGAGTAGACCGCCTGCTGAGCATACACTGGCCTGGCAGACCGCCGCTGCTGTCCGCGCAGTCCGCGCGAACAGACCGCCCAGGCCGCCACAGAGCAAACCGCCTGCAACATCCCTGCCGACCTAGCAGTCCGCCAACCCAGTCCGCGTAGTCCGCGCGGATAGGTTTCCCAAGCCTTCCATTCACCCACTTTCACTTCACAGAATTCAACACTCTCAGTCTCCTCCAAGACTTACTACTTAGGCATTAATCCCAACAACTCAGTGATCAACTGATCACCTATCTCAGGCCAAAGGCCCTATCACTCAGGCTGGGAGGACAGCCATACCTCAGATCCACAAAGGATCCTACTTCAGAGAGAATGAATCTCCTACTTCTTAGGCACAAAGGACTTACCTTAGATCCAAAGGATCTTACAACTCAGGCACAAGTGCCCTACAACTCAAAGAGAATGTCTCTCCTACCTCAGATTCAAACTTGAGTCCTACACTCAAATCCACACTTGGATCCTACCCTCTGCCTTTATAACACAGGCTTACAACTCAAATCTGTTAAGATCATATAGGGTGTGAGTTTCGGTGTAGTTTATTTGGCTCCAGAGAAATTTCTCTAAGCCAAGCTACTTTTGTCCTGAGTTATCTCAGTCCAGACTTCTTCTACACAGTCCAGATAGTGTCTTCAGCAAAGCTTGGCTTAAGCTATGTAGCAATTGCAGTTAGGGTTTACCCTTTGCTTCTTCTTCTTCCTCAGAGGTTTCCTCTGAACTTTGCTGGTGTCGGAACGGATGTCACCATCTATCTTTCTTCATCTTTCACCTGCTGCAGCATTATACCTTCCTGCTTCCGTACAGATTTGTTATTTTGCTCCTTCCTGGACAGACTCATCAGTTCAGTCCTATCTTCTTCTCAGCTCCAGAAATTTATCTTCAAGATTAGGCTTGATGGAACTGTAAAGTAACTTACAACATGGGTTTCTTCATTTGCTCCAACCTGAGCTGAGATAAACTCAACCCTAACTTATCGACAAGAGAACTAGTTATCTCTACTTCTCCTACTTCCTTAAAGTGCAAGCTATCTCTTTGAACACTTAAATCTAAAGCTTGAACTTCTCCTTCAAGGCTCTGTTACAATGGTGATGAAGAAGATGAAGTCCATCTATGCTTCTAAAAAGGCTCCTTCTTCTTACTCAAACTTTGCCTTTTATTATTAACCCATCAACGACTCTTTTACCAGTCAGCCTCACCTTGAATTTGTTTTCAGCTACCAGCTTTTGCATTAATGGCTATACTGTAGGTAAGCGACGACATTTGTAATGTACTGTAGCTCTGCCGCAACAAATTCAAATTTTTATGACTTGTTGACTTTGCTGACACAAGCACCTGTGGACTTAGCCAAAATCAAGAATATTTAGTATAGTCATTGAGTGAGTAATCATCACTCAACGCCAAAACACTTATAAAGATTTTTTGTCACTAGTCATTGAGTGAATGAGCTTCACTCAATGCAAAACTGCTTAACAGGAGTTTTGTCACGTGGTGTTGAATTAGTAAGCTTCACTCAATGCCATAATACTTATATTTGATTTTAGTCACTTGGCGTTGAGTGAGTAAGCATCACTCAATGCCAAAACACTTAGCCAATTTTCTGTATCTAAAAACACTAGCTCTGACTGTCTAAGGTTCGGGCAATGCTTTTTATCATATGTCGTTGAGTGAGTAAGCTTCACTCATTGCATGTGAAGTTAGTCAAATACCTACACAGATTTTCGGTGGCTGTTACTACTAGAGCAATACTCGATGATTTTTGAGTATGGAGTTTTGTGAGTAGACTTCACTCAATGCCTGTGTACTTATACACTTTCTTGCTATATCTTCATAGGCTTTGACTGTCTTAGCCTGTCTCACAGCTTGTTGTTGTATGGCATTGGGTGATTAGACTTCACTAAACTCCTGTCTTAGCAACATATTCAGCTTGCCAATTGTTTGGCATTGACTATACAAACTGAACTCAGTGCTAATAGCCACCTGGCGTTGAGTGAGTAACCTTCACTCAATGCCTGTGGACTTAGATAGTTTTCTATCTTTCCACTAGCTTGCCTAGACATCACCTGTCTTTGCCACTTGAATCAACCTGTCCAATCAATGCATTAAAGATACCCTACATATATAGAACTTGTAGGACATGTTAGATTACAACATGTGTATACCATTGTCTACAAGTCCTTCAAATCCAGGACATTGGGATCAATGGACCCAACACACATCTATCTGGTAGACTTTGAATCCTTGGTATGCAGTAAATGTAAGGAAGTGTCTTATTGCTTCCAACATGGCTACTTGGGCAAATATCTGATCAAAATCACTCCCTTATTCTTGCCCGTATCCTTTAGTCACCAGTCTAGCCTTATTTTTAACCATAATGCCATTTTCATCATGTTTGTTCCTGTAGATCCAGTTGAATCTAATGACATTATGTGCCTATGGTCGGGGAACATTTTCCAGATCTTACATCTCTTGAACCAGTTGTGTTCCTCTTGCATAACACCAATCCAAAATTGGTCTATGTTGGCCTCTTCAAATTTCTTGGGCTTAGTTGTTATAAAAAGCTTGAGTATAAGACTGTATTCAGACTTCTCCTTCTTGTCATCACTCCTTGTCTTTCCTCCCCAATGATCTGGTGTGCTGGATGATCTCTCAGATGCCTGACAGCTGGAGGCAATCTTGCTTCAGCTTGCTGTTCTTCATTTTCTTCAGTTAGCTGTTCTTCATGCACAACTTGTAAGTCTTGTTCATCCTCTGGACAACACTTATCTTTGTCATTATCTAGGACCGTTGGATCATCTTCCTTGATGGTGAGCTTGTCCATCACCTTCTCTATGTCTGCAGAACTAGAAGAAGAGCTAGACAGCTCAATGTTAATCATGTTTGATTCATCAAAGACAACATGAACTGACTCTTCTACAACTAGACTTGTCAAGTTGAAGATTCTATATGCCCTACTATGGTTGTTATTCCCAACAAAGATCCCTTCATAGGATTTGGAAACAAACTTTGTCACATAGGACTTTCCATTGTTCAGCAAAACACTTGCTGCTAAAGATCCTAAAATAGTTTAGGTTTGATTTTCTGCCCTTCAAGATCTCATAGGTGATAGAGGTTTTGTTGAGGACATGACATGTAGTATTTACTGCCTCAGCCTAGAAGTATTCTGGAAGAGATGTGTCACTCAACATTGTTCTTCCAGCCTCTATGAGAGTTCTATTTTTCCTATCAGCAATACCATTTTGTTGGTGTATTCTAGGACAGGAGAATTCTTGGTGAATCTCTCGCTCTTCACAGAACCTTATCATGCATTCAGACTGAAATTCAGTCCCATAGTCACTTTTGATTTTGACTGCAGTACTGTCAAGTTCATTTTGAATTTGCTTTACAAATATCTTGAAGAAATCAAGGGTTTCAGATTTCTTCCTAAGAAACAACACCCAAGCAAATCTGGATAAGTTATCAACAACCACAAGTGTATAGACTTTCATACCTAGACTTTGAATTGGCAAAGGACCAAACAAGTCCATATGTAGGAGGTATAAGCACCTCACTAAGTCTTTGACCCCAATGCTCTTGATGGAGGTCTTGGTCTGTTTTCCCTTCTTGCATGCAGAGCAGATACCCTCCTTAGTGCATTTTAACTTTGGACATTTCCTAACTAGCACATCACTAAAGAGCTTGCATATGGTCCTATAGTTCAAATGATCCAACCTCTTGTGCCATTGGACAGTATATGAGACATTCTTATTTGCAACTAGGCATATATGAGAGTCCTTGCTAACACATAGAAAATTAAGACAACAGACTTTTTCTCTCTTAGTGCCTGTCGAGATGACCCCCTGTTCACTTGACCTCCTAATTAGGCACTCATCCTTGACGAATGAAATGTCATAGCGAAGATCACATAGTTGGCTTATGGTTATGAGGTTGCGTTATAAACCTTTCACATAAGCGGCTTGTGTAATAGTGGTAATGTCATTTTTTATCTTACCATACCCTTTAGTTACTCCCCTATCTGAACCACCAAAGATGACTTTGTGTTCATTCTTTACTGAAGTGATGTCCTTTAGAATGTTCCTTGTTCCAGTCATGTGTCTAGAACATCCACTGTCCAAGTACTACATAGGGGGATGGCCACTTACAGTTCTTCTAATAGGTAAGCTCTCTCTTGCTCTTGGCACACTAGGATTATGCCAACAATCAATAGCATAGTGGCCCACCTTACCACAATACCAGCGCTCATGGATATTGTACCTTCTTTTTAGAGCTGGTCTTGTAGATATGTTGACAACAACTCTCAATCCAGAAGGTATAGCAGCAGTCCTTTTCTTGTATCTCCTAGCTATAGTTTGACTTGGGATATGTCTGATAGTAGAGGAACTTGGAATATCTTGATTCCTACCAGCAGTAGTCTTTGTAACGCCACCGTTAGTCACATGAAATATAATAGATGGTTTGGCTAGGGACCCACACCATATTCCACAGACAGGCAGTGAGATTACAGGTTAATATTAAAAGACTACTCGCACCCTAACTCAGAGCATTCTAGCGGATGCTTTAAGGTTGCATGAGCAAATACTAATTGAATGTCAATAATATATAAACCATACCATTTATATATATATATATATAACAGTAATGTCACTTACTAATACACAAAAGTTATGGCCTTAAGGCCTTATAGTTACATTTCACCAGTGTGGATTGCAAACATCGGCACGCAGTCCAACCACTCATGAAAATAGTAAAATTTCTTCATTCAGCCTTCGAGGGCCAGCATAGTAGCAGCATGGGCTTCAGCCCTCTATTTCTTGCTCGACTCTCCAGCACCTACATAGGGACAATCGACTTAGATGATGGAAAATAAGGAAACAGTCAGCATTCATCTGAACAATTTATAACTACCCTACACCTATCTCGGGGCAGTGATATTTCCTTCCCTGCAGGCATAGAATTCACAAGAAGAAATATCACATGAACGTGCACTCACACACTGTTCAATATATCATAAATGAATGCCTCAATGGTCAAACGTTCCATGCACTCAGGGCATATTTTCGTTGTACCAGTTTCCAGGACTACACCACCGTTCAGAGATCCCAGACCTGACGGTCAATTTATAAACATTTTTAGTCTTTCTGGCTTATAGCCAAAGACTAGCTCTCTCTCACTGCCACCATTAACTCCCATGATCTTCAGGTTTGTTTAATAGATCGACATCGTGCAGGTGCTAATCTGCCTTTTCTCATTTCTCAAATCACCTTACCTGCCCACCGAAATTCACACTCTCAGGCAGGTCGACAGGACGCGGGTCGACCCCCCCTTTCCCGTATCTCAAAACACAGCCAACATTATGTTCAATGGCTCTCGTGGCCTTTTTGAGCTCGTAGATCACAGATTAGCCTCATAGTCTCCTAGAGACACGATTTACAATCAAAAGGGTATCTAGAATCTATTGTCAGTGATACTCACAGTTGCCAGGCGTTAACCACAAAATTCACTTTCTGTACCAGACCCAACAAAAAACCCTGTTGTAACCTGCAGTGCCAGAAATACTAGAATTTTACAGCACACAACACAAATAGCTCACCAAGAGCTATTACCCTTGGCGAAATGTCGCCTGGCGATATCCAACAGTCATTCAAACTGTGGTATTTCATGGGTATTTTTCTAAAGTGCAACAACAGTACTTACTACTACTTTAAGTTCACAGGTGCAACCCCGCAGACCCCGTAAACTACTCGTTTATTCTCGAAGTCTTCTCCGACATGCAAAATAAACATGGCCAATCCAGACCAACCTGTCAAGATGGGCTTCACATTGCATGCATATTCCATACTACACATTTCTGGATCAATATGCAAGACTCGTTGGGGATTTCATGAATCGACCCAAAGGAATTCCCTAGATTCTCCACATTTTGAGGGGGGATTCTATGCATATGCCAAAAGAAGGACTTCATTTGTCCAAGAAGGAAGATCATTACCATTGTAATTCATTTTGGAGCCATGGCAAAGCTTTTCCATGCGGATGGAAAGGATCACGTCGCTCTCCTCTTCGTGGATCTAGCCTTGGATCGCGCCTCCAAATATCGAATCTCCTTTAACACTAACAAATATTAGCCCATCTCTTCATTAGATTCTTCTTCTCAATATCTTTGAAAGAAAGGAAGAGAGGGAGTGATAAGAAGACAATGATTTCTCATTCCTACACCCCTCTGGTTAAGGGGCCTCGGGATTAATCCCAGCCACAAGCTTATTCCATCAAGAGAAATGAGTGGCTGCAAAATTAGCTGAAAAGTCAAAGTAGCAATTATCGCCGCACGATAATCGACGTCACTTGGCGACATCGACTTCAACCGCTTGACTTTAGTCAACCATCGATCTTGGGCCACTTAACAGCCATCTAATACGTGTCCATGTTATGGGGAACATTCGCCTGGCGATATCCACTGTCGCCACGCGACGTCAAGGAAATATCTCACGCAATGCTTTCAGGCGTTGAGTGTGTTGAACTCATTCAATACTATTGCATTGGGTGTATTGTGCTCACTCAATGCTTTCCCGCTATCACACAGGTGATAACTATTATTGCCTTCCATTATCGAAGCTAGTATATCACTCAATGCTTCGAGGCGTTGAGTACGCCAAGCTCACTCAACTCTTTATGGCATTGAGACCTATCGCTATCGCCCTAACAATACACACTGTCTCCCGGCTATAGCAACCAATAGTTCTGATGTCAAAATTAAGGTGTTACAACCCTCCCGTCCATACAGAAATTTTGTCCCGAAATTTTTACGCATTTATAAGGGAAAAATATAGCAACTTATTTGTTATAACTGTTGAAGTTGGTGACCGGGCGGTCTGGCGGTCTGGCGGTCTGGCTTGGCGGGTTAATGACCGCGCTGTTTTGCAGTTGTTAACCCAGAAATCCGTGATCCTTCCCAAGGTAGCCACCTGGTCAGTCGCGCTCCTTAGATTCTCCTTTTTGATCGCGACAAGCCCCAGCGTAGGCGGACAGTTTTCCCTGTCCGTCTAGGTCCCCTTGCAACCGCGTGCCCTGTAGGACGGCGGGCTGTTTCCCATAGCTCACCTTCGCAGGCCATGCGGTTAGGCCCGCTAACCGTGCAATGCTTTTCCTTACAGGAGTCCGCAAACAGCACCACCAGGGGGGCCTCCCAGTCCGCCCAAGGGGCGGCGGCCTCCTATCGCCGTCTGCCGAGGCCGCCCACCAAGGGCGGCCTCCCTACCGTTCGAGGGGCGGCTGCCTCCTGCCGCCGTCCGCTGAGGCCGCCCGCAAGGGGCGGCCTCCGCCTGCCAGGCCGCCCAGCCGGGGCGGCCGCTGCCCGCCAGCCGGGCGGACTCCACCCCAGGCCGCCCGCTAGGGGGCGGCCCCGGCCTTGGAGGGCGGATTCCACCCGGAATCCGCCCAGGCCGCCCGCTAGGGGGCGGCCTTGGCCTTGCCGGGATGATTCCACCCGAAATCCACCCAGGCCGCCCGCTAGGGGGCAGCCCCGGCTCTTGCCGGGCGGATTCCACTCGGAATCCACCCAGGCCGCCTGCTAGGGGGAGGCCCCGGCCTTACCGGGCGGATTCCACCGGGAATCCACCCAGGCTGCCCACTAGGGGGGGGGGCCGGCTCTTGCCGGGCGGATTCCACCCAGAATCCGCCCAGGCCGCCCGCTAGGGGGCGGCCTCGGCCTTGCCGGTCGGATTCCACCAGGAATCCTCCCAGGCCGCCTGCTATGGGGCGGCCCCGACACTTGCCGGGCGGATTCCACCCGAAATCCGCCCAGGCCGCCCGCTAGGGGGCGTCCCCGGCCTTGCCGGGCGGATTCCACCTGGAATCCGCCCAGGCCGACCGCTAGGGGGCGGCCCAGGCCTTGCCGGGCGGATTCCACCCGGAATCCACCCAGGTCGCCCGCTAGGGGGCGGCCCCGACACTTGCCGGGCGGATTCCACCCGGAATCCGCCCAGGCCGCCCGCTAGGGGGCGGCCCCGGTCTTGCCAGGCGGATTCCACCCGGAATCTGCCCAGGCCGCCCGCTAGGGGGATGCCCCGGCCTTGCCGCGCGGATTCCACCCGAAATCCTCCAGGCCGCCCACTAGGTGGCGGCCCCGACCCTGCCGGGTGGACTCCCCCCGGAGTCCGCCCAGGCCGCCCGCAAGGGAGCGGCCTCCGTTCTCTCCCGGCTTCCTACAGCTCACTTCGCCAAACTGGCGGACTCAATTTCTAGTCCGCGGAGTCCGCACAGCTCGTCATGCTGACATCACTGGGCCCCGCTTTTTGAAGATCTTCCCCGGGCCTATAAATAGCCCCTGATTCCTCTCATTCAGGGGGACCGGAGGTGGAGACAAGTCTTGCCAGCAGACCCTGCGGACTCCATTTTCCTGTCCGCGCAGTCCTCCATCAGCCTTCCAGCAGACCCTGCGGACTCAGTTTTCCTGTTCGTGCAGTCCTCCACAGCTTACCTGCAGCTTGCCAGCAAACTCTGCGGACTCGGTTTTCCAGTCCTCCAACAGCTAGCAGCCTCTTTTACTTAGTCTCTGGCAGCTTCTTTTCTCTGCTCTATGACAATTTCTTCTCCCTTAGCCGCCAGCTTCTCTTTGTACCCCTTTAATGATTTTGTTGTGAAGGTGTATATGTAAGCTTGTAACCTCTCGCTATTAATCAAAGGAAAGCCCGTCGCAAGAGTGGCATTTAGGCCGCGGCGGGCGAAGTGTGTTGTTGCCGCTGCTAGCGGCCCCCTCTGCTCCTCTCTGCTCAGTAAGCCTTGCTCTCTGCTCAGCAAGCCTTGCTCTCTGCTCAACAAGCCTTGCTCTCTACTCAGCAGACCTTGCTTCTCTGCTCAGCAAGCCTTGCTCTCTGCTCAGCAAGCCTTGTCCTCAGCTCAGCTCAGTTCTTCTCGGCAACCAACCTGCAAGAGCAACCGTCGTAATAACTGTCTGCTCGACAGCTCCTGATCAACATACTCTTCCTCTCTTGATCAACCCTCTCTATTGATCAAGGCTCCCCTCTGCTCTCAGCGGCCTCTCCCCTACCCCCGCAGCCCTCCTTGAACAAGCTGTTTGCTCCACTCTCGAGCACTCATAAGCTTCCTTCTCCTATACCCCCGCAACCTTTCTCCTCCCTCCTCTCCTAGCCTGTGAGACCAAACACCCCCTCCGAATTAGCTGCACCCCCGGAGCCGTTTTCGCTCATCAACAGCAGTTACCCTTCAGCGGTTTGGTTGTTGTGGGTTGTTGTCTGAGGTCCAAGCGGTCTGGCGGTTTAACTCTGGCGAATTGGAGACCGGGAGGTCTAGCGGTCTCCCATGGCGATCTCTCTCTCTCTCTCTCTCTGGCAGTAGCCGAGCGGTTAGCCCGTCTGTCTAACCGCGCGGCTTGTGCGGTTTGTGTCTGTATAGTCCGCTTGTGTCATGTAAATTTTTAGTCCCACATCTCTTATTTGTATTCTCTCTTCTCTCCTCCATTCTATATAAGGGAGGTCATACCTTTGTAATAGATTCCTTTTTCATATAATAAAGTTTCTGTTAAAACCACTTCCGGTTTGTTTTTGTTCCACTTCCAGCTTGTTTTTGTTCATTTCTAACATGGTATCAGAGGAAATGACCTTTTCCTCCTGATTCAGCTTCTTCTTTTGTTCGCGCGGGCTACCTTCTAGCCGCTCGACTTCTTTCCCTCCGCTTGATTCTCGGCTTGTTTCTCATTGCTTCTCTTCTCTCGCTGCTCCTCTTAGTCGCTGCGACCTGTTTACTAGTTGCCTCGACCTGTTTTCTTCTACCCCCTCATGCTAACTAGTCGTTGCGGCCTCTCTTTTATCGTCCGACTTGGTTTCTCCTGCCTGCGGCTTTCCTACCCGCGCGGCCTGCTTCTGTCCGACTGGCTTGTGAATTGTTTTAGCCGCCGCGGCTTGCTGTTCTCTCGTCGACTCTCTTCAATGGATTCCACTTCCTCCGAGCCGTCCGCCTCGGTGGTCATCTCTTCTATTAGTGCCCACACTGTTACTCGCGGATGATGGTTGATCGATTTTGGTTCTACAAATCATATGACAGGCAATCCTCAATATTTCTCTCATCTAGACACACATGATCGGTTGCCCCCTGTCATCGTTGCGGATGGTTCTCCCTCCCCGATCAATGGGACGGACATTGTTCAAGTCACTCCGTCTCTCTGCCTTGCAGATACCCTCTATGTGCCCCAGTTTCCTTGCAATTTGTTATCGGTTACCTCTTTATGCAAGTAACTACAGTGCTCCGTCACATTCACTACTACCTCTTGTTCTTTTCAGGATCTGGCCTCCCAACGGACAATTGCTACTGGGACTCAAAGTGGCGGCTTCTACTTCCTCGACAACATCTCTGCTCTATCTGCCTTCTCATCCTCCTCTACAGATCTTCTCCAATGGCATCTTCGCCTTGGTCATTCCCCCCCTCGCCTTCTTCGACAACTTCTCCCCCACCTCCCTTCCCAACATCCTCCTCTTAATTGTGATGCATGTCAACTTGGCAAGCATCACCGCTCTTCCTTTCCTCCAAAGCAATCTCGTGGATCCACCCGTCCGTTTGATCTTGTTCACTCTGAAATCTGGGGTCCTGCTCCTACCCTTACCATTGGGCGGGGTAGTTCTTACTTTGTTACGTTCATTGATGACTTTTCTCACTGTACTTCGGTCTATCTCTTACAAGACCGTTCTGAACTTTTTGATATATGGACATCCTTTTATCATTCAATTCAAACTCCGTTTGGCGTTTCCATTAAAATTTTACGCTCGGATAACGCAAAAGAGTATCTTAGTCAAGCCTTTTCCTCCTTTTGTACGCAACTTGGGATTATTCATCAAACCAGTTGTGTTTACTCCTCCCAACAAAATGGAGTGGCGGAACGCAAAAACCGTCACCTCCTTGATGTCGCTCGCACTCTGCTTACACAAATGCATGTCCCTCGCTCCTACTAGGGCTATGATGTTCTCATCGCTTGCTATCTCATCAATCGCATTCCCTCCACCGTTATCCATGGTCAAACTCCTTTCTCCATTCTCTATCCGGGAAAAGAACCCTTTCCTCTTCCTCTCCGTATCTTTGGATGCACCGCATTTGTGCATGCTCCCTCTACCAGCCGCGATAAACTCTCCCCTAGATCCACCAAATGTATCTTTCTGGGCTACTCTCCCACTCAGAAAGGTTATTGTTGCTTTGACCCCGTCACCTGCAAACAATTTGTCTCTGCGGATGTTACCTTCTTTAAAACTGCATCTTACTTCTCTTCTGCTTCTTCCCCTACTCCTGCTACTCCTCCTTCTCACACCAACCCCCATATTCCCTTGCCTTCTACTACTATTCCGCCTTCTCGACCATCTCCACCATCTCCACTATCTCCACCATCTAACCCCGCTTCGCCTTCTCCACCTTCCTCCTCGTCGATGCCATCACTCTCTTCTCTCGGGCCAGTTTTCTCCACGACGGATGCTCCGGATACTGGGGTACCTGCTGACCTGGATCTCCCTATTGCCCTTCATAAAGGGGTTCGGGCTTGTACCCAGCATCCTCTTGCTGCAGTTGTTTCCTATGATCGCCTGACGCCTGCTCGCAGGGACTTTGCTCTGGCTATCTCTTCTACTTCCACCCCCTGTTCCTATCAGGAAGCTCTTACCCTTCTGCATTGGAAAGCTTCCATGGATGAAGAAATCGCTACTCTCACTGAATGGGGTACCTGGACTCTTGTTCCTCCTCCTGTTGGCACAGATGTTGTTGGATGTCGCTGGGTTTTTCTAGTGAAGTTCCTCCCCGATGGCAGTGTGGATCGCTACAAAGCCCGCATGGTGGCTAAAGGATTCACTCAGACCTATGGTGTTGATTATTTCGATACATTCTCTCCCGTTGCTCGTCTCAGCACCATACGGGTCCTTCTCTCTGTGGCTGTCAACCGGGACTGGACAATTTTACAACTGGATGTTAAGAATGCTTTCCTCTATGGTGATCTACAAGAAGATGTTTATATGGAGCAACCTCCGGGGTATGTTGCTCAGGGGAGACACGTGTATGCCGACTGAAGAAAGCTATTTATGGCCTCAAGCAAAGTCCGCGTGCCTGGTATGACAAGTTTAACGGCATTGTTGCGGCCAATGGTTTTACAAGAAGCTCGGCCGATCACTCCTTATTTGTTCGGAAAACTTCCTCTGGTATGGTTGTTCTTGCGGTTTATGTCGATGACATTCTTCTTACTGGCGATGACCAGGAGGGGGTAACGTTGACAAAGAAACACCTCCGTCAACACCTGGTCACAAATGATATGGGATCTCCAAAGTACTTTCTGGGGATTGAAATCTCAAGGAAGCCCAACTCCATGGTTCTTTCCCAAAGGAAGTATGCCCTTGATCTTTTAAAGGAGGCAGGATTGACAGGTGCTAAACCTGCCCGTTGTCCTATGACTACTAGAGAAGACAAAACTTGGACAGATGACTCGCCTCTTCTATCCGATATTTCGAGGTAAAGGCGTCTGGTGTGAAAACTCATTTATCTCACGGTAACCAGACCCGGCATCTCCTATGCTGTTGGCAAGGTGAGCCAGTTTATGCAAGCTCCTCGGGAGTGTCATCTTCAATCTGCCTCGCGGATCTAGGAATATGTCAAAGCAGCGCCTGGGAAAGGATTACTCTTTCAGAAGAATGGTCATCTGAGGGTTGCAGCATACTAAGATGCGAGTTACACTGATGACAAAGGGGATCGCAAGTCAAACTCGGGTTTTTGCACCTTTGTTGGGGGAAATCTGGTGAGCTGGAAGAGTAAGAAGCAGTCGGTTGTTTCCAGGTCCAGTGCTGAAGCAGAATATCATAGTATGACATCGACTACTTGTGAGTTAAAGTGGCTACGGGCTCTCCTGCTGGATTTAGGAGAGGTGTACAACCATCCTCTACCCATGTTCTGTTATAATAAGGCTGTCATATACATCTCAAAAAATCCGGTCTTCCATGAAAGAACCAAGCACATTGAGGTCGACTGTCATTTTATTCGTGAAGAGATTCTGAAGGAACAAATTTGCACTCCCTTTGTCACTTTTGACAAAGAGCTGGCTGACATCTTCACTAAGCCAGTTTCCGCCTCGTTTCTTCATATTTGTGACAAGCTGGGCATGATCGATATATATGCTCCAGCTTGAGGGGGATTGTTGAAGTTGGTGACCGGGCGGTCTGGCGGTCTGGCTTGGCGGGTTGATGACCGCGCGGTTTTGCAGTTACCCTTCAGCAGTTTGGTTGCTGTGGGTTGCTGTATGAGGTCCAAGCGGTCTGGCGGTTTGACTCTGGCGAATTGGAGACCGGGCGGTCTAGCGGTCTCCCATGGCAATCTCTCTCTCACTGGCAGTAGCCGAGCGGTTAGCCCGTCTGTTTAACTGTGCGTCTTGTGCGGTTTGTGTCTGTATAGTCTGCTTGTGTCATGTAAATTTTTAGTCCCACATCTCTTATTTGTATTCTCTCTTCTCTCCTCCATTCTATATAAGGGAGGTCATACCTTTGTAATAGATACCTTTTTCAGATAACAAAGTTTCTGTTAAAACCACTTCCGGTTTGTTTTTGTTCCACTTCCGGCTTGTTTTTGTTCATTTTTAACATGGTATCAGAGGAAACGATCTTTTCCTCCTGATTCAGCTTCTTTTTTGTTCGCGCGGGCTACCTTCTAGCCGCTCGACTTCTTTCCCTCTGCTTGATTCGCGGCATGTTTCTCATTGCTTCTCTTCTCTCACTGCTCCTCTTCGTCGTTGCGACCTGTTTACTAGTCGCCTCGACCTGTTTTCTTCTACCCGCTCGTGCTAACTAGTCGTTGCGGCCTCTCTTTTGTCGTCTGACTTGGTTTCTCCTGCCTGCGGCTTTTCTAGCTGCGCGGCCTGCTTCTGTCCGACCGGCTTGTGACTTGTTTTAGCCGCCGCGGCTTGCTGTTCTCTCGCCGTCTCTCTTCAATGGATTCCACTTCCTCCGAGCCCTCCGCCTCGGTGGTCATCTCTTCTAGTAGTGCCCACACTGTTACTCGCGGACGATGGTTGATCGATTCTGGTGCTACAAATCATATGACAGGCAATCCTCAATGTTTCTCTCATCTAGACACACATGATCGGTTGCCCCCTGTCATCGTTGCGGATGGTTCTCCCTCCCCGGTCAATGGGACTGGCATGGTTCAAGTCACTCCATCTCTCTGTCTTGCAGATACACTCTATGTGCCCCAGTTTCCTTGCAATTTGTTATCGGTTACCTCTTTATGCAAGCAACTACAGTGCTTCGTCACATTCACTACTACCTCTTGTTTTTTTCAGGATCTGGCCTCCCAACAGACGATTACTACTGGGACTGAGAGTGGCGGCCTCTACTTCCTCGACAGCGTATCTGCTCTATCTGCCTTCTCATCCTCCTCTACAGATCTTCTCCAATGGCATCTTCGCCTTGGTCATGCCCCCCTCGCCTTCTTCGCCAACTTCTCCCCCACCACCCGTCCCAAAATCCTCCTCTTAATTGTGACGCATGTCAACTTGGCAAGCATCACCGCTCTTTCTTTCCTGCAAAGCAAGCTCGTGGATCCACCCGTCCGTTTGATCTTGTTCACTCTGACATCTGGGGTCCTACTCCTACCCTTACCATTGGACGGGGTAGTTCTTACTTTGTTACGTTCATTGATGACTTTTCTCGCTGTACTTGGGTCTATCTCTTACGAGACCGTTCTGAACTTTTTGATATATGGACATCCTTTTATCATTCAATTCAAACTCAGTTTGGCGTTTCCATTAAAATTTTACGCTTGGAAAACGCAAAAGAGTATCTTAGTCAATCATTTTCCTCCTTTTGTACGCAACATGAGATTATTCATCAAACCAGTTGCGTTTACTCCTCCCAACAAAATGGAGTGGCGGAACGCAAAAACCGTGACCTCCTTGATGTCGCTCGCACTCTGCTTACGCAAATGCATGTCCCTCGCTCCTACTAGGGCTATGCTGTTCTCATCGCTTGCTATCTCATCAATCGCATTCCCTCCACCGTTCTCCATGGTCAAACTCCTTTCTCCATTCTCTATCCGGGCAAAGAACCCTTTCCTCTTCCTCTCTGTATCTTAGGATGCACCGCATTTGTGCATGCTCCCTCTACCACCCGCGATAAACTCTCCCCTAGGTCCACCAAATGTATCTTTCTGGGCTACTCTCCCACTCAGAAAGGTTATTGTTGCTTTGACCCCGTCACCTGCAAACAATTTGTCTCTGCGGATGTAACCTTCTTTGAAACTGCATCTTACTTCTCTTCCGCTTCTTCCTCTACTCCTGCTACTCCTCTTTCTCTCACCAACCCCCATATTCCCTTGCCTCATACTACTGTTCCGCCTTCTCCACCATCTCCACCATCTCCACTATCTCCATCATCTTACCCCGCTTCGCATTCTCCACCTTACTCCTCGTCGATGTCGTCGCTCTCTTCTCTCGGGCCAGATTTCTCCGCCACGGATGATCCAGATACTGGGGTACCTGCTGACCTGGACCTCCCCGTTTCCCTTCGCAAAGGGGTTCGGGCTTGTACCCAGCATCCTCTTGCTGCTGTTGTTTCCTATGATCGTCTGACGCCTGCTCGCAGGGACTTTACTCTGGCTATCTCTTCTACTTCCACCCCCCGTTCCTATCAGGAAGCTCTTACCCTTCCGCATTAGAAAGCTGCCATGGATGAAGAAATCGCTACTCTCACTGAACGGGGTACCTGGACTCTTCTTCCACCTCATGTTGGCACAGATGTTGTTTGCTGTCGCTGGGTTTTTTGTGGTGAAGTTACTCCCCGATGGCAGTGTGGATTGCTACAAAGCCCTCCTGGTGGCTAAAGGATTCACTCAGACCTATGGTGTTGATTATTTCGATACATTCTCTCCCGTTGCTCGTCTCAGCACCATACGAGTCCTTCTCTCTGTGGTTGTGAACCGGGACTAGACAATTTCACAACTGGATGTTAAGAATGCTTTCCTCTATGGTGATCTACAAGAAGATGTTTATATGGTGCAAACTCCGGGGTATGTTGCTCAGGGGGAGACACGTGTATGCCGACTGAAGAAGGCTATTTATGGCCTCAAGCAAAGTCCTCGTGCCTGGTTTGACAAGTTTAGTGGCATTGTTGCGGCCATTGGTTTTACAAGAAGCTCGACCGATCACTCCTTATTTGTTCGGAAAACCGCCTCTGGTATGGTTGTTCTTGCGGTTTATGTCGATGACATTCTTCTTACTGGCGATGAGCAGGAGGGGGTAATGTTGACAAAGAAACACCTCCGTCAACACCTGGTCACAAAGGATATGGGATCTCCAAAGTACTTTCTAGGGATTGAAATCTCAAGCAAGCGCAACTCCATGGTTCTTTCCCAAAGGAAGTATGCCCTTGATCTTTTAAATGAGGCAGGATTGACAGGTGCTAAACCTGCCGTTGTCCTATGACTACTAGAGAAGACAAAACTTGGACATATGACTCGCCTCTTCTATCCGATATTTCGAGGTACCAGCGTCTGGAGGGAAAACTCATTTATCTCACGGTAACCAGACCCGACATCTCCTATGATGTTGGCAAGGTGAGCTAGTTTATGCAAGCTCCTTGGGAGTGTCATCTTCAATCTGCCTTGCGGATCTTGGAATATGTCAAAGCAGCGCCTGAGAAAGGATTACTCTTTCAGAAGAATGGCCATCTGAGGGTTGAAGCATACTCAGATGCGAGTTACGCTGATGACAAAGGGGATCGCAAGTCAAACTCGGGTTTCTTCACCTTTGTTGGGGGAAATCTGGTGAGCTGGAAGAGCAAGAAGCAGTCGGTTATTTCCAGGTCCAGTGCTGAAGCAGAATATCATAGTATGGCATCGACCACTTGTGAGTTAAAGTGGATATGGGCTCTCCTGCAGTATTTAGGAGAGGTGTTCAACCATCCTCTACCTATGTTATGTGATAACAAGGCTGCAATATACATCTCCAAAAATCCGGTCTTCTATGAAAGAACCAAGCACATTGAGGTCGACTGTCATTTTATTCGTGAAGAGATTCTGAAGGAACAAATTTGCACTCCCTTCGTCACTTCTGATAAAGAGCTGGCTGACATCTTCACCAAGTCAGTTTCCGCCTCATTTCTTCATATTTGTGACAAGCTGGGCATGATCAATATATATGCTCCAGCTTGAGGGGGAGTGTTGAAGTTGGTGACCGGGCGGTCTGGCGGTCTGGCTTGGCGGGTTGATGACCGCGTGGTTTTGCAGTTACCCTTCAGCGGTTTGGTTGCTGTGGGTTGCTGTCTGAGGTCCATGCGGTCTGGCGGTTTGACTCTGGCGAATTGGAGACCGGGCGGTCTAGCGGTCTCCCATGGCAATCTCTCTCTCTGGCAGTAGCCGAGCGGTTAGCTCGTCTGTCTGACCGCGCGGCTTGTGCGGTTTGTGTCTGTATAGTCCGCTTGTGTCAGGTAAATTTTTAGTCCCACATCTCTTATTTGTATTCTCTCTTCTCTCCTCCATTCTATATAAGGGAGGTCATACCTTTGTAATAGATACCTTTTTCAGATAATAAAGTTTCTGTTAAAACCACTTCCGGTTTGTTTTTGTTCCACTTTCGGCTTTTTTTGTTCATTTCTAACAATAACATTAAAAATCATACGTTACAACATCACTATACAAAAACCTCGGGATGTTCCTCACGCATGGTCTGGTCATGCTCCCATGTCAGCTCTGTATGGCCAGAGTTGTCCCATTAGATTTGACCATCCCAATTGTCTTTTACCAGAGTTACTCATACTCCGAACACTTGATTCAAGTTGGCTTAACCTTCGTTGTCAGTCTTTATTTGACTGGTACTCAAGAATCCGCAATCACTTGCGTTGACTATTTCATTGCTTTACACAACACCAATATGTGCAACACATCGGGCATGCAATTTCATTCCACCACAAGAGTTAATAGATAGACTGCTTCTCCAATTCATTCAACCATTTTAGGTGGATCAATATACCTCAGACTCAACATTTTTACATGCTGAATCTAGGACATGCATTTGCTTGGTGTTGTCATACTTTACTTGCCTATCTTGGGCTACCAAAAGCCGCTCTCATAGTACATATGATCGAATTTGCATATTTGACCACCTTATGCTTATATAGATTTGACATGCCTGTCTTTGCCCAAGCAAAAGGTGTACGAAACTTCCAACCGTATTAGATTCAAAGGGCGTCGTCTATATGTTAACTTAATAACTATTATTGTAGATGAACTCAATTTTATAGAGATGGTTTTCCCATACCTTTCGATATCCAAGGCGCACATAAGGAGTGTATTCTCCAAAGTTTTGTTGGTCCTTTCGGTCTAACCATCCATTTGAGGATGAAAGGTCATACTGAACTTTTACTCTAGTTCTCAGCCACTGATGCATTAATCTCTAATCATTTGTAGTAAACCGCCTATTTCGGTCACCCATGATACAACGACACACCATGCAATAGTACTATGTCATCTACATACAACATAGCCAACCTTCCACAAAATCATCCTTTTTTTTCGATACGACGGGCGATACTTTTGTCAATCAGTCGACGATCACCCACTCGATATCATTTCCAATCTGTGATATTGATAGTCCGTATACAAATTTCACAGGTACCTTTTCGAACTTCCATACTGGAATGAGTTCATGCACATCTTTGTGCTCTCTACGTGAATTGAGTATTTCATGAAGCGTGCTTCACGTATTAATTTGACACGTAGCTTACCCACATTGGGAATGTACCATCGAATTTCCTTTTTCAATAGGCTAGCATCCAAGGGGAACTGGGAATTTAACCCATCCTCTACATTGCGTTTCATACTAATCACGAGTTCCCTTGTCAAACCTTATCCATAAGGTCATACTTTACCTCTGTACAGTTCAGGCACGCATTTGTCGTGGTACTCTCGTCATTACAAGAAATGTCTATGATTTCCAACCCTTGGATTAGACATTCATCACATAGTTATACTCACCTCACGCTTGCCAGAGTTTTCCATCTCCAGGCATCTGCCACTATATGTCCCTTCTTAGGAGTGTAATGAAGCTGGAAGGTGTAGTCCCCGAGCAACTCCATCCACATCTGTTGTCGCATGATCAGATCTTCTTGATCCAAGAGATACTTAAGGCTCTTATACTCCGTGAAGATGTCAACTTTCACGCCATATAAATAAAGACGCCATCGTTTAAGTGCAAAATCACATCCTTTCACTACTTGTCCTAGACTAGATATTTCCGCTTGTGCAATTTCAACTAGCGCGAGCAATAAGCTATTACTTTTCCAAACTAAAAAGCACGTACACCAATATATCGCCAATTAAGATGACATAAATCGGTCCAAGTACTGCTTAAAATCTTAAGGCATTCAGTCCATGAATAACAATGTCGCATTCAACAGCCCATACGATAGTATCGTGACTTTATAATGTCCGTAGGGTTTTCCACAAGCCAACTTGGGGAATGTCATATCTCGTATTCTCAAGTTGTACTAGCCAGACTTCAGGTCTCGCTTTGAGTATACCGTTGAACCAACCAGCTGATCGAACTAGTCATTAATCTGTGATATCAGATACTTGTTCTTATCCGTCAGCTTGTTCAGTTCTATAAAATAGATGCATAAATGCAGGCTACCATCCTTCTTTTTCACAAAGAGGGCAGGTGCTCTCCAAGGTGACATAATTGGGCGTGTATATCCTCACTCCAGCAACTCTTACAATTGGACTTTTAGTTGCGCCATTTCCTTTGGCGCTACACGGTACAGTGAGCCGGATACAGGTTTCACCTCTCGCATCAACTCAATAGAGAAGACAATCTCCTGCTGGGGCGGTAACCATAGAAGATCCTAAGGAAACACATCAGCATACTCTGATACAATCAGAACGTCACTCACACTAGCTTTTCGCTCAACAGCCTTTATAAGCATGAAGAATAACTTCGCGCCCTTCCGAACAGCTTTGACGACTTGGAGAGGAGACATCAATATATTGCTCGATCCTCGCATACCAGTTAGTTTAGTCTTTAGCTCGGTATTCTGTCTTAGTGTGATCTCCTTTGAGTTGCAATCCATAAAGGCACGGTACTCCGAGAGCCAGTACATGAAAAAGATTATGTTGAACTTCTATATCGATAGCACAGATGCTTCCAACCCGATCCTCACCTCAATATAGTAAGACTTATTTGCCCACATTATGCTTCCATTACGCAACAATATTGATAGGCTATCTGACGGAACATAAGTAGGCAATCCAATCCGAGACACGAAGTCTTCAGATAGAAACGAATGTGAAGAACCTGTATCGAACATTGCTCTTACCGGGTAGTCCTGAATATGGACAAAGCCTAAGACAAACAAATCATACACAAGCTACACACAAGGTATGAAGTATAAAAATTAGTAGAGCAATATCTTAACTCATACCTGTGATGACATCACTTTGCTTTATGGCCTCCTATTGAACAAGATTGTATACCCGCGGTTGAGTTGGAGCATATTGGGATGCAGTGGATTCCACTGCCTTTCCCTTTTCAGCATATGTTGCCCCGCCTTCTTCTCATCCGTTGGGCACCCATGCCAGCAATCCCGCACCAGATGACACACCTTCCCACAGGTATAACATGCAAGGGTGGTTTGCCTAGACTTCGTGCCAGAAGCCAGAGTAGTTGGAGCCTGTCCCGAAGACTTGGACTTCTTCCTCGACCTCTTGTGGTAGTCATATTTTCTAGGACACGGCACTTTGAATTCGGGCTTTATTACGGCCAAATCCCTCATGCCCTGCACCCATTTCATATCTTTCTCCAACGCACGGGCCGTATCCACTAATACTTGAAACCCATGGCTCACTGAACTTGAGAGCAGGAATCTCAGCTCATCCCGCAGCCCTTCGTACAACCTATTGGTTTTTCTCTCTTCTTCCATAAATGTAGACCCCGCATAATGTACTAATCTTGTAAACTCAAATAAGTAAGCATCTACACCACTTTCTCCCCGAGTTAGACACTGGAACTCATTTTCCATGACTATGCATTGTGTCGATGGCAGGTGCTTTGCCAAGAATAGTCTCGAAAACTCCACTATTGAGACCTTCGTTAGTTGTCTGCATGTTAAGTGTTGCAGCTCTATTTCGTCCAACCAAAGCCGAGCCTCTGCTTCTAACAAGAAAGTGGTCAAGGTGACTTTTTGTTCCTACTCAGTTCTCATTGCTGTCAAAATCCTCTTGACTCATGCAAGACAGTCCTCTGCCTGCGTTGGGGATCATGTCCCCATGAATGTAGGAGGACTAAAACTCATAAAATGCTTCAGTTATCATTCCACTGCTCATAGATCTACAACAGCCTCAACAGGTGCTGTCCTCACACAAAACTATACTAGCACGTCTGTAGGATGCACCTGCCAAATAGGTTGTGCTTATATCAATGCAAACAATGCCTCAGCGACAAAGCACACTATTTTCGCAGACGGAGGAGGTGTGGGCACCTTAGCTGGTGCCGGACTCTCATCAGAACGCTGGGGCTCAGACTGCCCCGCACCACTTCGAGTCACCTATAGGTGTAAAAGACACACTTTAGCGACTTTAAAAATGCGACTACAACTTTGTTGGAATGTGCAGATTCCTCAAATGGGTGTATTTTTATTCTTTAGTGGACATTCTTGAGTTCATTTATATTATAACGGGTCACAGTTACACGTGCTTGCCAGCCCTCAAAAGAATTCGACCATGAATTCGCAGGAGGAATACTAAGATAAGTTGATACAAAATTATAATGCCTCCATCCGTCACATGAAATATAATAACGGGTCCGACCAGGGCCCCACACCATATTCCATAGACAGGCAGTGAGATTACAGTTTAATATCAAGATACTAATCACACCCTAACTCAGAGCATTCTAGCGGAAGTTTTAAGGTTGCGTAAACTAATACCAATTAAATTTCCATAATATATAAACCACTCACTTTATATATATAACAGGAATGTCACTTATAAATACACAAAAGTTATGGCCTTAAGGCCTTATAGTTACATTTCACCAGTGTGGATTACAAACATCGGCACGCAGGCCAGCCACACATGAAAACAGTAACATTTCTTCATTCGGCCTTCATAGGCCAGCATAGCAGTAGCAAGGGCTTCAGCCCACTATTTCTAGCTCTGCTCTCTAGCACCTGCGCAGGGACAATCCACCACGAGGATGTCAAATAAGACAACTGTCAGCATTCAACTCACCAATTTATAACAACCCTACCCCTTTCACGGGGAGTGGTATTTCCTTGCCTCCAGGCATAGAATTCACAAGCAAATATATCACAAGAACGTGCACTCATGCACAGTTCAATATATCACAAACGAATGCCTCAATGGCCAAACGTTCCATGCACTCAGGGCATATTTTTGGTGTACCAGTTTCCTAGACTACACCACCATTCAGAGGTCTCAGACCTGACAGTCAATTTATGAGCATTTTTAGTCTTCTCGACTTATAGCCTAAGTCTCCACCTCTCTCGCTGCCACCAGTAACTCCCTTGTACTTTAGTTCTGTTTGACTGATCGACATCAAGCAAGTACAGATCAACCTTTTCCCGTTCCTCAAATCGCCTTGCCCGCACGTCGAATTTCACACTCTCAGGCAGCTTGATAGGATGCGGGTCGGCCTCCCCTTTCCCATATCTCAAAACACAACCAACGTTATGTCCAAAGGCACTCATGGCCTTTAGGAGCTCATAGCTCAAAGATTAGCCTCACAGTCTCCCAGAGACAGGCTTTACAATCAAAAGGGTGTCTGTAAGCTATCTCTAGCGATATTCACTGTCGCTAGATGTTAACCACCGAATTCATTTTCTATACCAGACCCAGCCAAAAACCCTGCAGTAAGCTGCAGTGCCAGAAATACTGGACTTTTACAGCACACAACAGAAATAGGTCACCAAGAGCTATCGCCGTTGGCGGTACTCACTATCGCGCGATGATATCTAGCAGTCATTCAAACTGTGATATTTCGTGGGTATTTTCCCGGAGTGCAACTCCAGTACTTCAAACTACTTTTAGTTCACAGGTACAACCCTGCAGACATCATAAAGTACTCGTTTATACTAGGAGACTTCTCCGCCATGCAAAATAAACATCACCAATACAGACCAACCTGTCTAGATGTGCTTCACACAATATGCATATTCCGTACCACACATTTCCGGATCTATATGCAAGACTCGTTGGGGATTTCACGAATCGACCCAAAGGGATTCCCTCGATTCTCCAACTTTTGGTGGGGATTCCATGTATATGCCAAATGAAGGACTTCACTTGTCCTTGAAGGAGGATCGTCACACTTGTAATTTGTTTTGTGGCCATGGCAAATCTTTTCCACATGGACTTAAAGGATCACGTTGATGTCCTATTCATGGATCTAGCCTCGGATTGGGCACCCTACTATTGAATCTCCTTCAGCACTCATAAAGATCAGCCCAGCTCTTCCTTATCTTATTCTTCTCAAGAGATCTGAAATAAAGGAAGAGAGAGAGTGAGAAGAAGAGAATGATTTCTCATTCCTCCACCGCTTTGGATAAGTGGTCTCAAGATTAATCCCAGCCATAAGTTTATTCCGTCAAGAGAAATGAGTGGCTGCAAAATTAGCTGAAAAGTCAAAGTAGCCATTATCGCCGCACAATAACCGATGTCTCCTGGCGACATCGACTTCAGCCACTTGACTCCAGTCAACCACCTATCTTTTGTCGCTTAACAGCCATCTGACATGTGTCAATGTTACGTGGAACTATAACCTAACAATATCCACTGTCGCCACGCGACATCAAGCCGATAACTCACACAACGCTTTCAGGTGTTGAGTGTGTTGAACTCATTCAACGCTATGGCGTTGAGTGTATTACGCTAACTAAAATCTTTCCCGCTATAGCCTAGGTGATACCCACTATTGTCTGGCGTTATCGATGCTAGTAGCTCACTCAACGCTTAAAGACATCAAGTGCATCGAGTGCACTCAATGCTTTATGCCATCGAGACTTATTGCAATCGCCCCGACGATACCCACTATGGCCCGACGATGGCGACCAATAGTTATGATGTCAAATTTGGGGTGTTACAGTCTTCCATTCTAAAGACATACTTTTGATGGCCTCAGATATGCCCAAGTATGGTCTGCTGAAAGACTTGACCTTGTTCTGATAGTGGGTTGGGAGGTACTTAGAGAAGACTACCTCCTTAATCTTGAGTGTTCGGGCTGGTGCACCAAACACAAATGGTCCATGATGGGCCATTTGGATTTCCTCATGGGCTGCCCTAAAGTCACTTACACCCTTGCTATATCTGCCACCATAGTGTAGAACATCTTTGTTCCGACTAGTGGATCTACCATTCTCCCAATGACCATAGATACTCTCTTGGTCATACCTGTTAGAAGGTAACAAAACTCTATAGAATGGAATAGGAGGCTTGGAGGTTAGTGGCTGCATTGGAGCTTTTCCCTTTCCTTTAGGATTGACATCTCTTGTGTAACCCTTGAAGCCCAACCCCTTCTTACCCTTTTGGGAGGTGAAGGAGCCTATCAAGGGCAGCACTGAACTTGGCTTTGAATAACTAGCCACTATCCTGTTCTCCCTCTCCAACATCTATTCCAGGCCACTTATTCGATTTTCCTGGTACTCTTTGGTGCCTATCTGGTTGAAGGAAATAATTTCTAGTTCACTAAATTCCTTCATCTTTAGATCAAGTAGAGAACATGAGTCTGCATGCTGGGAAGCAGTAAGCTGAAGAGAAGAAATCCCCATAGCCTGCTTCTTAGCCGATAACTTGCTTTTATTGAAAGCATTCAGCAAGTCACCATACTTATCAATAGTAGAATTGACATCTTCCTCAAATTCAGAGTCTCCTTCATCTATTGATGAATGAGCTTTAGAATTTGGGGTGGTCTCATAGCCTGATTTATAAGATGACTTAGACAGAGAATGTACCTTTTGTTGACCAGGCTGATCCTGGATGGATTCTTCATCAGCCATAGCCATCAGCCCATAGCATCAGTTGTCTTCTTCTTCTTCATCCAACTCTAAATCACTGTTTAGCTATGAAAGAGGGGCCCTGATTTCTATCTTGGCAGCAGGATAGTCTTCATCTTCTGCAACAATATCTAGCCCAAAGTAGGCTTTCTCTTCTTGTTCAGATTCTGTTAAATATGACTCACTATCAATCCAGCTCTTCTCTTTCTTAGCCACAAAGGACTTTTCCTTCTTGCCCTTATGCTGATGGTGGTGCTTCTTCTCTCCATCCTATCTACTTTTTACTGGGAAGTCGGTTACAACATTCCCTAGCTTGCTGCAGCAATAAAAATAATATTAGTAGAAATCTGTTTACTAGGTTTAGAACCATACCTTTCCTCCTTAGAGGATTTCTTCTTTCCCCTGTAGTAGTCCTCCGTGTGATTAAGGGATGATAAGGGTCTGCACTTCCTTTGCTTCTTCTTCATGAAATTCTGGAATTGTCTAAAGAAGGCATCAAAGTCTTCATCAAACATATGACAGTCTGATGTGCCTGACTCTAAGTCATCTGAGTCAGACTCAACATACCTCATAGGTAGAGATGGATTCTTTCTCCTGCTTCCCCTTATGGCTTCAGCTTTGAATACCACAGACTTCTCTCTGGCCTGGGACTTGGTGTTGATCTCCTCTTCTTTCCTGACAGATAGATACATCTCTATGACATCAGCTTTCCAAATAGGGTGCGAGGTGGAGTATGTAAGACCCCATTTTTTTGCTTCGCCTTCGGGGTCTTATGCCCAGAATCACCATTTTGTGGTGACACCAACATTCGGGAATGTCGCCACTACAAAACACCGATCCTACAGGCCGTAGCGATCACCAAAGATGTACAAGTATTTATTTAGAACAATTAAGTGTAAGTCCACAAATTAAATGTAATATTTGAAAGAGAATCACAACACAGTCCACAAAGTAATAGAACAAAAATGAAATTAGTAAATCAATAGAGATAAACGGGCTATTGACCGGTAAATCATGTCCTCAGTACAACAGTCTCTCAGAAGAAAAATATACTAATCACTCACGAATCCTAAAACTGGTGCTCCTGTGCTAGAATGTCCCATGTATATGTGCACCATACTTCGCTGGTGCTGCATCTCCTCTTGTTACCCCTGTCTTCCATCTAGAGCCCATGAAATGTTTGGTCCTCCAACCGCTAGTTAAAAGACTAAGCCATCTATCGTCCCCGCATACCCTTGCGACTCCTAGGCACCGTGAGGGAAGAAGAAGGGCGAAGATATTAAGGTGGCGAGTTAACAAGAGCAGGTGATGGTGGACCTATCTTAGCAATTATATAATCATAAGAACATTGTAAAAAAATCTATGCTAGCATTTCTATAGGAATAAAGTAGTATAGACAAGTAAGTAGAGAGCATCACAGGAAAATAAAGTGACGGGAGAGCACAGAGAAAATAACCTTAACGTATAAGCATGCTCACACAAGCTTATAAAGTTAAGGGATTCATTGGTAGGGCCAAACGTATAAAAAGTCTCATACAAATTTATACGTTAGGGGTAATGGTTGAAATGTGATGATGACATGATATGCTACGTTATGTGTGATCGATACCAATTTATACAAGTGCATCACACACACGACCCTATGTGCACATACCTTTAGTTCCCTCATTTTGAGTTAGCTATACTCTTAGGTACCTGTCGTCATGGCAAACGAATGCAGCAGGTTAGGCCAGCCCACCTCTAGGTCAGCATTCCAACCACCTAACCTAGACCTTCATATGCCTCAATGCGAAGAGCACACCGTGGAGCCTCTACGTACTCTGCGGGAAAATTCACCAGTCTTTTCCTTGACTAAGTGTAAACCACACTGCCCGAGTCATCGTATCAATATCGGTGCGAATAACCATCAAATACCGAAGAACCACCACCTTATGCACATGCAGCCATAAATTCTCCAGCCATCGGCTCCCCAGACAAACCTGTCAGTTACAACTACCTTCTGATCCTTCGGCTCGCCGGGCTAACTTGCCCATTTCCACAACCACCGAGACTACCGCTCGGGTAACCAAACCAAGCAAGTCTCTTGAGCCATCGTGGTGAGTGAAAGTGATGTACTAGTATTTACTAGTTGCTTTTTAATCAATTTAGTTTTACGGTTTAAGGTTAACCTTGGACTGCCCAGGGCATTCCCGATGAAGGGCTATCTAGGGCACTAAGAACTACGATTGTCTGAAGCCCAAGGCTCCATTTCGCAATGTACTTATTATTGTTGGTATCTACCCATGTCCTAACTCTCCTAATGTTACACTTTGAGTAAACCTAAGTGTATTTAGACTTCCTCCAAGTGAAAGATGATCCATCGTCGATCCCTTTACAACCTTGCATCCAAGTCAACCAGACTATAACATCTTGACTCCTACTTATGACCTCTTTCTAATCCAACCAGACCAAATACACCAACTACCTCACCTTCCCTTGCAAAGGCTTACCTGTTATCTTATTTCTAGAGCTTTACTATGTGCATACCTAATGAGCTACATGACGTGCATGATGATCCTCTCAAAATATTCATACAAATGACCTAAGATTATTTCTGGGGGCACATGATATTTTAAAGATAAAAACATAATATAATATTTTTCTTAATTTATTTAGCATTTATTCAATTTTCTGCAAAATGAGGCCAACTGTGATTTTGAACATTGTTGCAGCCAAAATTTAACTTCAACGAAAGTTTGAAATTTGGGGCGTACCAACACCTACTCGTCCCAAGCCTTGACCTCTGACTGGTTGTGAAGGACCAGAAACCGACCCAAAGCCTCAATATGGAGGTCCCACCGCTTACCAGGAAGATCTCTGAGAGCTTCCCCTCAAAAGCCAAAAGCTGGGCTTGGAGCTCCTCACAAAGCACAGGAAAACTCTTAAAATCCCAGGGAAAAAAAGTTGCTTTTGAAGAACCCCTATGGGCGTATGTATAGTTTTCTGAGTTTGAACTACTAATAACCAAACTGAACCGATCTAAAATTACCAAAATACCCTTGGTTGGGTCTGCCAACATCCAAACTCCGTTGTTCTGAAGGGTTATATGCAGACCACCGAGGGATAAAGCGTAAAATCACCTAGGGCAAAAAAGGTGAACCATCTTCCAACTAAACCGACGCTTGGCGAGGGCACCGTCTCGTGGGCGAGAGCTCCTACCTGAGCGGCTGGGCCGTATGTTGGGTCCGTCTCGCTTGAGAGGGCTCTCGCCTGAGCCACTGAGCCATCTCACTGGGTCCGTCTCGCCTGGGAAGGCTCTCGCCTGAGACACTAGGCCATCTTACTGGGGTTGTTGGTGCCCACTTTCCTAGCGAGCCGCCCTTAACCCGACGATTAGCCCTCTTCCTGGGACCCGCTCGCCAGTGAGTAGGCTTCTGTCAAAGAGTACATCTTGCCTTACATTCCCCTCTTTTCGAGCCCGATCTGATACTACGAGCCCAAGGTTGTACCCAATCCCCACTCTTTTCGATATTATTTTAAGCTTGAAAAGAAAGTCCAACCGAGGCTCGTGTTATTAAAGTGTATTTATGGGTGCATTTATGAGGGAATCTTTGCTGAGGCCCCACACCGGAGCCTATAAATATAGGATTCCTACCCCATAAGGGAAATCCTCCCTTTCACACTTCTCCCTTCCTTGGCCCTGCTGCAATCATGTCTCATAGCCAGAATTTCCGCAAGCGTCTTGCAATTGTGCGCAAGCAGAATAAGGCCAACGTGGCCGCCGTGAACAAGACTGTGGTTCGTGCCCCACCGTCCACTTCATCTCGCCAAAAGAAGGTAAAGAGAGGCAGCCCCTCCTCCTCGGCCGAGGGGCCATCTCGCACTGTCTTGGAAACCCGCCCCTCTCCTCCTCCCGTATCTCCTAAAGAGAAGGAGGTGAATTCTTGCTTTCGCCCCTATTATATTTTCATCCATTTGGTTATTTATCATTTTGCTTCTTCAGGGATCCCTCGCGCCTCTACACCGACCAGTCAGACCGCGGGATGACACCGTTTCCCATCACGAAGAAACTGACTCAGGCCGCCACAGCCTTCTACTCCTCCATCTACTCCCTTTAACGAGAGGCGAGACGACCCTTCTCAGGCCGCCGGGTCCTCCCTCCATCCTGGTAAAAAACCTTCCCTCTCACTTCTTTGTCCCACTCGCTACTCCCACACCCTACTGCGACAACCTCTCTCACCCTGCCCCTCCACTCATTCCGTAGGCGCCCAGACCTTCTCGCCCAATGAGGAGCTCTTTATGTGACTCGCCGTCTCGCCCCCTCCTCCTATAGACGAAATTGAAGACTACATGGGAGACCCCGCGGACCCGGTGGAGATGAAGCGCAAGACAGCCTAGATGTTCCGGAAACACGAGCGCATCATGAGCAAGTTGGATCAGGATAGGCAGGCGGCCGATAGGCAAATCGAATGGATCGAGAATGAATGTGCTCGCCTGTCTTCTGAGGTTGACCCTGGGATAGAAGTGGAGGGGACCGACCCTTAGGCCATTATCAGCGATGTCGACGCGCAGCTCCGTCTCGCGCGCAGTGGGCTTGGCACCATTCGCGCCTTCCACCCGCACAGTAGACCTCCCTGCGCGGGGGCTCGTGGTGGCCGCTGGAAATGGTTCCCGTATTAAGGACTGCACTGCTCGACCCGCTTTATTCATTCATCTCGCTTTTTCTTCTTTGTATTTTTAATATTTTAATACTTAAGTAATACATTATACTGCTGTCTCGCCAGGAATGTCTAGAACATGGTGCCCGCCTTATGCGGGATGGTATTTTTTATTGCTGCTAGCATAATCGCTTAATTTTCATTTAATTTCCTTTAATTTTTAGTTTAATTATTCTGTCTTGTGATTGTGATGGGCCACACAAATCGAGGTTTTAGGAGAGAGAATGAAACGCCGGCTGACTCTTCCCCTTCCCCTATACACTTTTCCATCCCATTTAATCATTTCACTACATCCTCTATAAATACTCCTGCCCCCGGGGCAGAAAGGTATTTGCGCCTTCATCTCCGCCGCATCCAAGCTTTTGCCCTTTCGACTCTTTCGTCTCGCTGATCTCTCTTGCCCTTTTATTCTTCTCGCATCTCCTTCCCTTCTCGCTTCTTCTCCTCTCTAAACCCTCTCGCCAACATCCGTCTCGCTAAAACATGGGCAAGAAGAAAGTTAATGAAGGCGAGGTGCGCAGCCGCTGTGGGAAGAAGTTTACCGATCATGACTTCCCTCTCGGTAGGCTCCCTGACGAAGACTAGGACAACTTCGTCCGCAAGTATATGAAGGAGGGGCTTGAATTGCAGCCCCCCAAGGTTGGCGAGTCGATCAACACCTACTACCCGGGATAACTCGCCATGCCCGTCTCTCACTTTGTGGCGGTGTTAATGTTTCCTCTCTGACCGGAGGTAAAACATGTCTTTAAGTACTTCGGCGTCGTCCCGACGATGTTTAACCCGAACACCATTTCGTTGTTAATCGCTTTTGCCAGCTACATGCGCCGGGAGTGAATCAAATTCAGATTGACGGTTTTCCGCAAGCTCTTCATCTACCACGCCAACGCCGACGGTGTCTCCTACTTCACCGGGCAAGGGCTCAAGGTGTGAGAGATGCCAAACAAAATTCATCATTGGCTCACCAGATTCATCTTCATCCGCGGCGACCTTGGGTGCATCCCGCTCACGCGTATGTCGCCCCCCGAGAGCTTTTATGCATCTCCGCAGGTAGACGTCACAGACAGGCTGTGGTTCAACATCTTCGTCGGCAAATATTTTGAGGTCAACTTCTTGCGGCGAGGCCTCGACTCGCTGCCTCTGGTGCTCCCTAGCGAAGGTACTCTCGCTCTCTTGCCTTGTGTTTGATTATTTCTTCATCTCTCCATCTCATCACTTCCTTTCCTGTTTTTTAGGGGATCGAGTAGTACCAGTCCACCCCCTACAAGAGAAGCATCCAACCAAGTAAGGGCCTCAGTCTCGTCAGCGCGGCGGCTGAGGCGGCGAGAGAGTCCTTGGCTCCTGCCCCTCCTAAGAGGCATGAAGGAGACACAAGCCCCTCTCTCTCCAGCCCTCCCAGGAAAAAGATGAAGAAAGTCGGGGTCATCTCCAAGGATAATAAGGAGGCCCCAAAGGAGAATAAGGAGATGCCGAGGTCTTCTAGCCCCATTTCCAAAGGGGACTCACAGTCGCCCCGCACCCCTCCCTCTCATTCCATCTCGCCTGCCCGTGAGACGGCTCTACCCGATCGGCCTGCTGTGACTTCTAATCAGCTGGCTGCCACTACATCTTGCAAAACTACTACCCACAGTCTCCCAGCCCACTCTTTTGATCCAAACTTCAACCTGGGCCCGGATATCCAGGATGTTGCAGGCGCACCTGTTCTGGTGTGGGAGAAGAACGTCAACCACGTGTCCATCTCCACCCTCCTTCCTTCTTGGTAAGACCAGGAGGTTCCAACCATCCATGCCTTATCTGTGGGCTATGGCCTTTATGATGCTCCTTAGGCGGTCTCCCCCGAGAACAAGTCCTTGCAAGACCTCATCCATAAATCCTCCCACGCACAACTACATGCCTTGGATCTCTCGCATCGGACCACGCGCCGCCTGATCTACACTAACAAGAAGTGGAAAGACGTCGAGGTGGGCCTGGCGGCAGAGCGAGTGAAATCTGACGACCTCGCGAGAAGACTATCTGATGTCGAGACCCTCCTCGCAAAATCTTAGGGCGGCGTGGTAAGCCTTGAACTTATCCTTGGATTATTCTCTTTAAAATACTCTTTAACAATGACTGGGCGTCTCGCAGGTTGCTGAGACGGCGTAGCGGATGCACTCACGCATGGCGGCCCAAGAGGAGGACATTAAGGATTTGAAAGCTGAGGTCACTCGCCTTCAGGCCAACGATGCGTCGTCGTCTCGCCGCAAACCCCTCCCAGCCCATCTGCCTCAATATTCCTTAGATGAAGTTGAGGAGCAGTGCCGGGATGCCAGGATCATAACGGTGGAGCTGGTCTTAAAAAAGATGAAGGAGCTGGGGGTTGTGAAGGAGGACTCCGAGACGGTGACCGCTTGCGATCTGGTCCCCTAGCTCTACGACGAAGGGAGCGAAGATTACTCTTCCGGCGGGGAGGAATGACCTGCTACTTGCAAGATCCCGGACCCCTTTCTCCCGCTTCTTTTTTGCTGCTGCAGAACTTAAACCTCTTTTTGAGTTTATTTTTTGTGATCAAAAATATATTGATGACACTTGTAATAAACTGATATTGATCCAATGTACTCTTATTCTGTTACTTTATCTTGCATTTTTGAGATGTGATTTGTTGGCTTGCTTTTGTTTGCGAGATGGTGCTACCCACCCATCTCGCCTCCTCGCTTTTACTCTTTTCACTTTTCTTTATCTTGTTTACTACGAGACGACCCTCATCTTATTTGTGAGAGATATAACTGGTATAACCATCTCACCTTACCCCAGGGAACTCCCGATGCGAGTGGGTTTCAGTAATGTAACCTGCTCACCTTTTATTAAAGCGAGCCTTCTGTCCCGCGCGAGTGCCCATTCAACACAGGCGAGACCATCCTTGTAGCTGCTAGCTGCGAGTGCCTCCACTCGCACTGCTCTAGCCTTTGCCTCCCATAATTTGTTTTTCATGAGTTTAAGTAGGATGCTTCTTAAGGAGGTCTCCTTAACCACTCCACCATCGAGTGAGCTTATAATCTTGCCAGCTTGATGAGAGCCTGGGCAGCTGGTCTACTGAGAATCGAGCCAGGCTCGTGGTAGTACAAGTCTCCAAGAACCAAGAACCAATCCTCTCCCCCACATGCGAGCTTTCGGACCTGCCAACTAAAGAGAGCCTGCGCAGCGGGTCTACCTAGGGCCGAGTTGCGCTCGGGGTCCCTTACCCCCACAGGCAAGCCTTCAGACCTGCCAGCTAATGAGAGCCTGTGTAGCAGGTTTACCTGTGACCGAGCCAGTCTCGGGGTAGTGTAAGAGACTTCAAGAACCAAGAACCAATCCTCTCCCCCACAGGCAAGCCTTTGGACCTACCAGCTATTGAGAGCCTGTGCAGCGGGTCTACCTGGGGATGAGCCACGCTCAGGGTCCCTTACCCCCACATGCGAGCCTTCAGACATGCCAGCTAATGAGAGCCTGCGCAACGGGTCTACCTGGGGTCGAGCCAGGCTCGGGGGAGTGCAAGTCTCCAAGAACCAAGAACCAATCCTGTCACCTACAGGCGAGCCTTCGGACCTACCAGCTAATGATATCCTGCGCAGCGGGTCTACCTGGGGTCGAGCCACGCTCGGGGTCCCTTACCCCCACAGGCGAGCCTTCGGATCTGCCAGCTAATGAGAGCCTGCACAGCGGGTCCACCTGGGCCGAGCCAGGCTCGGGGTAGTGCAACAGTCTCATCTTCCTACCATTAGAATTTCACAGTAAGTTAAAGCAGGAAGTAATTTGAGGAATATATTACAATAAACTTGATTTGAGTATACAATTTTTATTCTCCCTTCTCATGGGTAGAAGCGGTTCAAGTCGTCGCCGCTCCAGGTGTGGCTCATGGACATACCCTACATATCCTGGAGGTGGTAACCTCCTGTTCTCAGGACCCTCTCGACAACATAGGGCCCTTCCCAATTTGAGTTGAGCTTACCCACGGGGGCAGATCTCCCCGCAGCATCCACTATTTTTAGCACCAGGTCTCCTCTCGCAAACTGTTTGACCCTGATATGCTTGTCAATGTATTTTGCCATCCGCCGCTTGATCTCTTCATGCCTGATATCTATGATATCTTGTAGCTCTTCCACCATATCCAATGAGAGGGATAGCCCTCCTTCGTTTTCCAACCTCCAAGCCTCATCCCCATCACCCGTGGCTGCGAATCGTGGGGATCAAACCTCAAACTCTACGGGCAGGACTGCCTCATACCCATGGGAAAGTTTGAAGGGGGTTTGGCCGGTTGCCGTGTTCGAGGTTGTCCGCAAGGCCCACAATACTGAGGGGAGCTGTTCTACCCAACTTCCTCTTAAGTTCTCTACCTTCTTCTTGAGTAGGTTCACGATGATCTTGTTGGCCGCATCCACGTGGCCGTTGCTCCTAGGGTGGTGTATGGAAGCAAATCTAAGGTCTATCCCCAGCTGAGAACAGAAGCAGATGAACTCTTCACTGGCAAACTGGGGTCCATTGTCTGTCATGATCGCCTGAGGGAGCCCGTGCCTGAATATGATCTCTCCCGAGACAAAATTTCAGATGACCTATGAGGTGACCAATGTCCAATGCCTGGACCTCTAGCCACTTTGCAAAATAATAAATAATGACCAGGAGGAACCTCCTCTGCCCACTAGCCAGAGGGAAATGTCCGACCAAGTCCATCCCCTAGATGGCAAAAGGCCATGGTGCCGTGATGCTTCGAAGCCTTTGAGCGGGCAAGAGCTAGAGGGGGAGTATAGCTGACACTTCCGACACCTCCTTGCAAACTCGGCTGCATCCTTCCTCAGGGTCTGCCAAAAATACCCTTGCCTCACCACCATTGCTTCCAACATCCTTCCCCCTGAGTGACTGCCGCACTCCCCTAAATGCACCTCCTATAGGATCCTCGGGACCTCATCCTCGGTCACACACCTTGCCAGGAGCCCTGGCAATATCTGAAAGTGCAACTAGATCTGATATACTCTAGCGGGGGGGGGGGGGGTGAATAGAGTATATGGTGCTTTAAAAACTTTTACAAACTTTTACAACAATTGTTGTAATATGTGTGAGCAGGGAAGCAGAAATAAATCTAATCACAGAACTAAGCTATGCAAAAACTAAGCACAGAAAAATCAAGGCCAGAAACAAAAAGAAAGCAAGCCAAAACCAGATGACACAAGGAAATATAGTGGTTCCCCAAACTTGGGTACATCCACTCTTCTACCACCCTAGGTAGGAATCCACTACAGGATGAGTTGATCAGGTGTCCTGGGCACCGATGAGCTTTTGATAAGGTGCTCAAAAACCAAAGCAAATTTTTTGATCAGGTGTCTTGCCACCAATGAGCTTTTGACAAGGTGCTCAAAAACCAGGTTCAAACTTTTGAAGGGAGTTTGAAAAACTCTTTACAGAGTGGGGGTGAGAGAGTGATGGCAGTCTTCTCTTTCTCAAACAACTGAGAAGACTATGTGGATTGATGTCAAAGCTCCCCCTGAATCCTTGAAATCTTCAGGAAGAAAAGCTTTGCTGAGGGTGATAGGCCTTCAAAGGTTGAACTCCAGCAATGGATGATTTCAGCAATAGCTGAAATGTTGAATGTCTGGAGTCTGGAATATGTTGGCCTTGAACACTTTTAAAACTAAAAGAGATCTGAAGATTTGAAAGCTTGATCTCCTTGGATGAGTGTTCTTGAGAATTCTTTGTGACAGAAGATTTTGAATGAGTCTCTGTAATCTGTATTGTGTGTGCTCTATTTCTTGTTATTCTTAGAGATTCAAAAACATTCTCTCTTTTATTCTCTGGTCCTGAATAGAATATTATTCTCTGTCAAGGATAGCCGTTGGTTTGTATTGATTGCATCCTTAATTGCATAATCACTTTTTGAGGAAAGTCCACAGAATTATTTCTTGAAAAGTCCCTTGAAACTTGGACCAGAATTGAATGAAAACGGCTAGCAAATCTCTGAATTAATTGCAGAATAACTCCTAACTGATTTGAATTTGAATTCTGGAAGTTATCTGAAATCGTCGAACTGAGCTCTGCTATCGTTGAGCTGAGCTCAGCGATCTGAAAACACACAGCAGCAAGAAAAACGTCGATCTGAGCTCAAAGATCGTCGAACTGAGCTCAGAGATAAAGATCTAATGCAGAGTCAAAATCGTCGACCTGAGCTCACCGATCGTCGAATGGAGTTCGACGATATTATGAAGTTGAGCTCAGCGATCGTCGAATGGAGTTCGACGATCTGTCGAAGTTGAGCTAGACGATCGTCGACCGGAGTTCGACGAATCGTCGTGCTGAGATCGATGATATGACTTAGTCTCCAGACAGAAAATCTTGGTCTTCAGGCCAGTTACCAAACCTAGACTTCTAACCCTTAGACTCAGTTCTAATTGACCTTTTAAGCTATACAGGGGGTCAAGCAAAGGTTCCTAGAGACATAGTGATCCTGACCCAAATTAGTAATAGGGTGTTCCAACAATCTCCCCCTATTTGGGTTAGGATTACTATTTACAGACTTTAAAAAAAATTTAAATAACAACATACAATCAGAAACACAGAAAAGGAACAGCTGGATATTGTGGAAACATCACAGATATATATATATATATATATATATATATATATATGTGGCATCCAGATAATCAGAAATTCAGAAACTGTCACCTTACAAAGTCATTTCTTCTCTTTGCCTTTAACCATTTTGATTTCTCTGTTAGGGTTTAGGGCTTCTTTGTTGGACCTGGTGTCATCTGCTGCACCCAAATAAATTTGCTTTGTAGGCCTGGGAACCACAGCAGCAGGATGCAATTCCATATATCTGTCAGCATCAAAGAATTTACTGGAAGCATATCTTTCTAATTCTTTCTGTCTTTGCTCAGACATTGTAGAAATGTTGGAGGTATCCAATCCTTGATCTCTGGCCTTCTTAATCTGATCTAGTGCAGCCAATTCTTTTAACCTGGCAGTCCAAGCAGCTGGGTTATTCTCAGGGTCCTCATAAGGTACAGGTGGCTCATACCTGTTGGAAGGATTGTCTTGAGGAGGCCTGACAGACACATTCTCCTTTAGCTTATAGGGGAAAGGACCTGATGATGTATCAGATGAAACATGTCCTCCCCTAGAATATGGGTGCTTCCTGGAGTACCATTTAGAATAAACTTGAAAATCTCTCTGATTACCCCTGTATCCTCCTCTCCTGAAATATGAACCCCTAGATTGGCTTTCCCTTTGGTAGGATCTGGCATGGGGTTGATAGGGAGCCTGGCTTCTAGCTGGGGCTTGACTTGCAGAGCTTCCACCTGCACCTGCATCAGGAGGAGGTGGTGGAGGAGGATGAGGGTGCTGGAATTGGGAAGAGCCTTTCTCAAATTTTCTCTTTTTCTTCATGGCTTTCAGCTGGTTTTTAGAATATTGCATCCAATGTTCAGTGATAGGGCAATTATGAAGGATGTAATAAGGAATGTCATTGTTATCTTTGACTTTTGCAGGAGGAACCCTTTTCATTTCCTTGCTCCTTTCCTTCCTTTTCCTTGCAATAGTAGCAGAAGAATCATCAGAGTCTGTTTTGAACTCATCAGATTCAGAACTCTGGTCATCATATAGAGCATCAATTTTCTTCATCAACTCTTTCTTCAGTTGAACAGCAGCAGATGAGGCAGAGGGTGAGATAGCAGCAGCAGGGACAGCAGCAGATGGAGCAGCAGATGGAGAGGGTGCAACAGAAGCAAATACAGCAGCAGCAGCAGATACTGGACTGGTGACAGCAGCAGTAACAGTCTCACTTACAGCAGAAACAACAGATTCACTAACAGCCACAGAAGCTGGAGAGCTGATAGCAGCAACAACTTCATTGATAACAGCAGTAACATCATCAAAATCAGCAGCAGGCTCAATTTTAGTGGCCTCTGACATAGGAAAATCCTTGGATAATTGCTCAGCAGAATCAGTTGGAACTTCAGCAGCAATATGAACAATCTCAGCAGCAGCAGCATCTTCAGTAGTAGTAATCACTGAATGTACAAAAGAGGAGATAATGCTGGGGTCAAAGTAAGAGAAAGGCACCAATGCCTTGGATAAGTCTTCTGGGGGCTGGACAACATTACTCTCTGGCAAACAGCTGAAGAAGGCAGTATTAAAAGCAGATAGCAAAGACCTTAGGTCAATTGCAAGAACTGCAGAAGGAGGCTCAGCAGCAGCAGCAACAAGAGGAGCAGCAGAAGAAGCAGAAACAGCAGCAGCAGCAACAGCAAGAAGGCTTTCTTCATGTGGCATCTCCCCCTGCCTAGATGCAGAGATAGCTGGATCAAGGCACACTGCTGTGGGTGCTGCCTGGGGGAAGAGGGAGGAGAGACTGGCAGATAGAGCTGCCACTGACTTGTGTAGAGGAGCTAAGGAGGTCTCTAACAGGATAGAGAGCCTGGGGGCAATCAGCTCATACAGCCTGTCAGCTAGGGCTGAGAGGTCTACTTGCTCAACAGCTGGAGCAGAGGTAGATGGAAGGGAAATAGCTGGGGATGCTGGAAGGGAAGGGCTGGAGAAGTGTGGAATGGAGGGCTCAGGTGTGGGCAGGGTGGATATGGAGGACAGGGGAATGAATATGGATGGGGTGAAAGTAGGTTGGTCTATGATATGGTGGAGGAGATCTTGGAATGAAGTGGAGGAGGAGGGTAACTCTGGAGGAGAGGATGGGGAATCATCCATATAGGAGTCATCCAGGAGGGTGAAGGATGGAATGGATGGAGAAGAGGTGACATCTGGTGGAGGGTATGAGAACAGAGGGTGGAATGGGTCTACTGGTGGAGGCTGAATGGGTTCTGGAGATGGAGTTGATGTTGGAGATGGGCTAGAGATGGTAATGGTGGATGGAGCTGGAAAGGTGGATGGTAGAGGAAGGGTTGGAAGTGGAGGAGGATAAGACGCAGCAACAGCAGCAGCCAGGTCATCTGCAGGGGCAGAGACCTCTGGGAGAGTGACTCCTTGAGTCCTGGTGCCTGAAGGAGCACTTGAGGAGGGCCTGCCAGGCTTGCTGATTTGCCTGTCCCACTTGGCAAAGAGGGCACAGGTGAGTCTCTTGGAGGCATTTATGTGAACTCCAGAGGAGACCAGCAAGGCAGGGCACCTAGTCTGCAGGAAAACTGCAAGAATCCTTCCAAAATTAACAAAACTTTTGTTTATTTTCTTCTTGATTAGGTCAAAGAAGACCTCTCCCCAGTTCAAATTTTTCTTATCCACCAGAGCTCCCATGAGACAAAGCTGATGTCTGGATATAGTATCATGTGCAGAGTGCTTTGCCAGCAGCACTTTCCCTACCACATCTGCTAGGAACCTGTATTCAACAGACAGATTCCTTTTGAATAGCTTGCTAGGGTTTCCCTCTGGATGACCCATCCTGGCAAGCAGGTCAGAATATTCTTCTCTTGACAACTCAGCAGTATCTTCTCCATTTCTCAGTCTAAAAACCTCTGTTAAAACTGTGGGGGTCAAGGGTACCTGATTTCCAGCAATAGACCCGACTATTGTGTTGTTGTCTTGATTATGAGCAGTGTAAACCCATTCTTTGATCTCATCTGAAGCCAGCTTGATTCTGGTGGTCATGAGGGCAGACAGATTTTGATCCTTGAACAAACCCAGTATGTCTTGGAAAATCTGGTCGGTGGTGCTGAATGATTCTATATCAATGTCAAACCCGACGTCAAACTTCATTGCAGCTAGGACAGCAACGGACACAGCCATTGTACCTGCAAAAACTCAACAAACAAAACGACCAAGCGTAGAACTGTTTGGAGGGAAAGAAAATCCTGCAGAGAAATCGAAAGCGCAAAAGAGAACGACGGCGAAAAAAGAGTTTTATATTAGGGTTCGACGCAGAATTGGAAAGATCGTTGAACTCAGTTCGACGATCGGGGCTTCTAAAGGAATCTGAAGAGTCTTCAACATCGTCGATCTCCGTTCGACGATCTTGGAGACCGTCGAGCTCCGTTCGACGATCGTTCAGAGAACAAAATCGTCGAGCGCCGTTCGACGATCGTTGACCGGAAGAGATAGTTCATACTATCTGAGAGGCGCTGAACTCAGTTCGACGATTTTGGAGATCGTCGATCTCCGTTCGACGATCTTAGGGGAAATCGTCGAGCGCAGTTCAGAGATCAGAAAAATTCTAGACACTAAGAAAAATCAGAATTTTTGCCTAGTCTTGGTCAATTTTTAGCTTTCAAAATCTTGGAAATTATTTAAGACTTCCTCCATCTAACATTCCTAACTGATTTAGGAAGAAGGTGTGTTTCTTTTCATCCAAAGGCTTGGTGAAAATGTCTCCCCTTTGTAAATCAGTTGGGATATATTGTAATTCAATTTTATTCTTTTCAACATTATCCCTTAAGAAATGATGCCTAATCTCTATGTGTTTTGTCCTACTATGGAGGACTGGATTTTGGGCTATGGAAATAGCACTTGTGTTATCACAAAAGATTTTAGACTTCTCTAAGTTGTAACCATAGTCTAGGAGTTGGTTTTGAATCCACAATATTTGTGAACAACAAGTGCCTGCAGCCATATATTCAGCTTCAGCAGTTGAAGTTGACACGGATGTTTGTTTCTTACAAAACCAAGAGACAAGTCTGTCACCAAGGAACTGACAAGTTCCACTGGTGCTTTTCCTGTCAATTCTGCATCCAGCATAATCAGCATCTGAGAATCCAGTTAAATCAAATGCTGAATCTTTTGGATACCAGAGACCTAGATTTGGACAACTTTTAACATACCTGAGAATCCTTTTTAATAAAGTTAGGTGTGACTCTCTAGGGCTTACTTAGAACCTAGCACATATACATGTAGCAAACATTATATCTGGTCTACTAGCTGTAAGATACAGTAAAAAGCCAATCATTGCTCTATATGTTGTCTGATCAACAGGTTTCCCATGTTCATCAGCATCTAATACAGTATTGGTAGGCATGGGTGTTTTCATACAAGATGCCTCAGACATACCAAATTTCTTAATCAGTTCATTTGCATATTTGGTTTGAGAAATAAAGATGCCTTCAGCATGTTGTTTGACTTGCAATCCTAGGAAGAAGGATAGCTCACCCATGCTACTCATCTCAAATTTAGAATGCATTAGGTTAGAAAACCTTCTGCACAATTTGGAGTCAGTAGAACCAAAAATGATATCGTCTACATAAATTTGTACTAGTAGGGTATGGGACTTGTGGGTTCTAATAAAAAGAGTTTGGTCTACTCTACCCCTTATAAAACCATTTTCCAAGAGAAAGCATGCTAAGGTCTCATACCATGCTCTGGGAGCTTGCTTGAGACCATATAATGCTTTATTTAATCTAAAAACATAATCAGGATAAGTTGGAGAGATAAAACCTGGAGGTTGTCTGACATAGACTTCCTCTTTGATGTCTCCATTTAAGAAAGCACTTTTGACATCCATCTGATAGACTTTGAAGCCTTTGTGAGCTGCGTAAGATAGAAAAATCCTGATGGCTTCTAATCTTGCAACAGGTGCAAAAGTCTGGTCGTAGTCGATTCCTTCTTCTTGAGAGTATCCTTGAGCAACTAGCCTTGCCTTGTTCCTTATAATTACTCCTTGATCATCCAGTTTGTTTCTGAATACCCATTTTGTTCCAACAATGGAATGATCCTTAGGCTTTGGCACTAGTTCCCATACCTTGTTCCTCTCAAATTGATGCAACTCCTCTTGTATTGCAATGATCCAGTGTGGATCTTGCTCTGCATCTTGAATGGACTGAGGTTCAATTTGAGATAGGAAGAAGGTGTGCAACATGTTTTGGTTGACCTGATTTCTGGTTTGCACACCAGCTGAGATTTCTCCAATTATTTGGGAAATTGGATGATCTCTTGATGTTACTGAATCAACAGGGGGTGTTGATTGTTCACCAACCTGTGTTGTTGTTTCCTCTTGTGGTACAACAACTGGCTCTTCAGGTTGTGCTTCAAAATGTTGATCATTTCCTTCATCTTCACTGCTTTCATCCTCTTGAGTAACCTGTAACATGTTCAAGTCTTCAACTAGAGAATGTTCCTGCAAAGGTTCTATGGTAGAAGAAATCTTCTCCTTGAAAGACATGTTAGTTTCATCAAATGAGATGTGAACAGATTCCTCAATTTTCAAAGATGATTTGTTATAGACCCTATAGGCCTTGCTGATCATGGAGTATCCCAGAAACACTCCTTCATCAGCTTTGGCTTGAAATTTTGCTAAATATTTCGTGTCATTATTATGAATGTAGCAAATACAACCAAAGACTCTAAAATAGTCAACTTTAGGTTTCTTCCCTTTGAGTAATTCATCGGGAGTCTTTACCTTTAGTTTATGTATCAGACTTCTGTTCAACTCATAGTTGGAGGTGTTCACTGCCTCTGCCCAAAAGGTTAGAGGTAAATGAGCATCTGACAACAATGTAGTAGCAGATTCAATAAGGGTTCTATTTTTCCTTTCAGCTACCCCATTTTGTTGAGGAGTTCTAGGAGCTGAGAAAGTATGCCTGATCCCTTCACTCTGACAGAACTCTTGCATAAGAAGAGAATCAAACTCTGTCCTATGATCACTTCTGATCAGGGCAATGTGAGTATTAAACTCAATCTGTATGTATTTGAGAAACTCTGTCAGACATTTAAAGTTATCAGACTTCTTCCTTAGAAAGAACACCCAAGTGAATCTAGAGAAGTCATCTACAATTACTAAAGTGTAGGATTTCCCTCCTAGGCTTTGTACTGTGATGGGTCCAAAAAGATCCATGTGTAACAGATACAATATCCTAGGTGAATCACTCTTATTAAGTGACTTAAAGCTATTTTTAGTTTGCTTGCCTAATTGACAAGCCCTGCAAAGTCCTTCCTTCTTGTAGGGGCCAGAAGGTAGTCCTCTAACAATGTTGTCCTTGGATAGCCTAGCAATAGTTCTAAGGTTTAGGTGTCCTAGTCTCTTATGCCATAAAACATTTGGTCTACAGACAGAGTTAAACAAGCAGATATCTACTTCAGTTGAAAGAAAGTCTACTAAGTAGATGTTACCTTTCCTTTTACCTGTCAACACTGTTGTGTTGTCCTCTGACTTGATTTTGCATAAGGTTTTGCTGAAGGTCACCTGGTAGCCTTCACCACACAGCTGACTGATGCTGATTAGGTTGTGCTTCAGTCCTTCCACATAAGCTACCTTCTTGAAGGTTACTGAACTAATCTGGACTGCACCATATCCTTTAGTTTGTCCAAAGTTGGAATCCCCAAAGATAACTTTGGGTCCAAGCTTGGCTCTAAAGGAAGTGAGATTGTCCTTATTCCCTGTCATGTGCTTAGAGCACCCACTATCCAAATACCCTTGCTGGTTAGATGTTGGATAGGTCTTCACCTGCACATAAAATAATTCATTTGTTTTTGACCCAGTTTACCTTGGGCCTAGGTTGATAACTTCTAAATTCTGAAATGAAAGACATCCCAGGTTGACTCTTATATCCTTCAGGATGATATCTCCTTGGAGGTATAATCCATTCAGTATAAGGGTTAAAGGTTTGGGATGAAGAACCCTTAGGATTCAATTTTGATTTGCCTTTGAAAAAGTTTCCAGAGCTCTGACCTTTGTTCGACGATCTTGGAGCTGCGTTCGACGATCTTGGGTCAGATCGTCGAGCTCCGTTCGACGGTCGACTATGGCTGAGGTCAGGTATATGAGATCGTCGACCTGCGTTCGACGACTTTGGCTGAGATCATCGATCAGCGTTCGATGATTTTTCCTGAGATCGTCGAGCTGCGTTCGGCGATCGTCGATCTTCATTCGGCGATCGTCGATCTCCGTTCGACGATTTCTGCTGGGACTTAGTTTTCTGAGGCAGATCAGAATTTTTCCTAGCAACCTCTACAACACCCTTTCCCTTGTCAGAAATAAACTTGATGGGAGTTGTTAGAACAATAGGTTGGCTGGATGAGGCACCCAAGCCCAGTGTACTGTTAAATCTAGAGTTTACTGTGCTTGTGATGTCCATCAGCTTGATGCTTCTCCCATTAAGGGATTCTTCAAGCTTCTTGGCCTCAGAGAGCTCACTTTTCAGTGTAGCTATCTGTTCCCTACAGTTCTCCAACTCCTGAGAGAGCTTGAGGTTTTCTGACTTTAAAATATTGTGTTCAGATAATTGATTTCTGAGAGAGATAATCTCTTTCTCAGACTTTAGCAGGTCTAAACACAGTGTTTGAATTCAGATTTAAAGTCTTCTGAACTAAAATCAAAGGAACTAATTACCTGATCTTCTTCAGGTTGGGTCTCTGAGTCTGACTCTGACTCCTCTTCGTCTGAGTTATGCTGTGAGGCATTGATTGCCATCATGCAGAACTCCTTTTCTTCTGCATCATCCTCATCATCACTTGAGCTAGAAGAGGCTTCTGACTCCTCTTCTGTCTCACTCCAGGATTCAGCAACAAATCCCTTCCTTGTATGCTTATTTTTGCTTGAAGAAGGTTTGCTATTGCCATTTCTTTTGGAGTCTTTCTCCTTCCTTCTTTCTTTCCTGTCCCTTCTGTCCTTGTTTTTGTTCTCTGGACAGTCATGAACTATGTGCCCTGGTTTCCTGCAACCAAAGCAAATGATGTCTTTATTATTACCAATGGACTTGTCATACCTTGGCTTATCCTGCTCATTGTATGATCTTCTTCTGAAGTCCTTTCTGGCCATCTTGTAGAATCTTTTGGCCAGCAAGCTGAGTAGTTCATCATTGCCTGTGGCTTTATCTTCAGGCAGATCCTCAGTTGCCTTGAATGCTATGGTCTTCTCTTTCCTTGTGGCTGGTGAGGCAGCCTTCTGTTCTTCCTTTCTGTTCTTGATGAGTAGCTCATAAGATTTGAGCTTACCCAACAAGGCTTCAGTGGTGATCTCATTCAGACTTCTAGCATCCTTAATTGGCCAGATTCTTGAATCCCAAGTGCTGGGGAAGCACATTAGGATCTTGTCATTAAGTTCTGTCAGAGAGATCTCCTTGTCCAATGTCCTTAGTTCACTGACAATTAGACTTAATCTGTTATACATGTCTCCCACTGACTCAGTCTCTCCCTTCTTGAAGTTCTCATATTGAGAGATGAGATGAGATCTTCTGTCCTTTCTTTCATCAGCTGAGCCTGAGACTATTTCTGAGAGCTTGTCCCAAATCTCCTTGGCTGAATTACATTCAGCTACCTTTTGAAATATGTCATCTGACATTGTCTGGGCTAGAATGTTCATAGCCTTGGCATCAGCTACTTTCCATTTTTTGATGTCAGCATCTGTTCCTGATGGAGGTGGAACAGCATTTGTACTTGTATTCTCTGGGGGTCTTGGACACACTGTCAAAACAGAATTAAATATATCTTCGTCAATAGAATTCATGTAAAGTCTAATCCTTGCTTTCCAAAGTGCAAACTTTGACAGATTGCACACTGGAGGTCTGGTGCTAGAATAATCTTTTGTTTTGGGCCATGATTTGTGCAAACAAAATCTAATAATAAAATACAGAAGAAAACAGATCTAGTTTGGGATCTTTGGGTTCAGGTGTTAGCCTGTACAACCAATCAGGTATGGTATGTTTAACTAACCTGGCTCTGATACCAATTAAAAGTGCAACTAGATCTGATATACTCTGGAGGGGGGGTGAATAGAGTATATGGTGTTTTAAAAACTTTTACAAACTTTTACAACAATTGTTGTAATATGTGTGAGCAGAGAAGCAGAAATAAATCTAATCACAGAACTAAGCTATGCAAAAACTAAGCACAGAAAAATCAAAGCCAGAAACAAAAAGAAAGCAAGCCAAAACCAGATGACACAAGGAAATATAGTGGTTCCCCAAACTTGGGTACATCCACTCTTCTACCACCATAGGTAGGAATCCACTGCAGGATGAGTTGATCAGGTGTCCTGGGCACCGATGAGCTTTTGATAAGGTGCTCAAAACCAAAGCAGATTTTTTGATCAGGTGTCTTGCCACCAATGAGCTTTTGACAAGGTGCTCAAAAACCAGGTTCAAACTTTTGAAGGGAGTTTGAAAAACCCTTTACAGAGTGGGGGTGAGAGAGTGATGACAGTCTTCTCTTTCTCAAACAACTGAGAAGACTATGTGGATTGATGTCAAAGCTCCCCCTGAATCCTTGAAATCTTCAGGAAGAAAAGCTTTGCTGAGGGTGATAGGCCTTCAAAGGTTGAACTCCAGCAATGGATGATTTCAGCAATAGCTGAAATGTTGAATGTCTGGAGTCTGGAATATGTTGGCCTTGAACACTTTTAAAACTAAAAGAGATCTGAAGATTTGAAAGCTTGATCCCCTTGGATGAGTGTTCTTGAGAATTCTTTGTGACAGAAGATTTTGAATGAGTCTCTGTAATCTGTATTGTGTGTGCTCTATTTCTTGTTCTTCTTAGAGATTCAAAAACATTCTCTCTTTTATTCTCTGGTCCTGAATAGAATATTATTCTCTGTCAAGGATAGCCGTTGGTCTGTATTGATTGCATACTTAATTGCATAATCTCTTTTTGAGGAAAGTCCACAGAATTATTCCTTGAAAAGTCCCTTGAAACTTGGACCAGAATTGAATGAAAACGGCTAGCAAATCTCTGAATTAATTGCAGAATAACTCCTAACTGATTTGAATTTGAATTCTGGAAGTTATCTGAAATCGTCGAACTGAGCTCTGCTATCGTCGAGCTGAGCTCAGCGATCTGAAAACACACAGCAGCAAGAAAAACGTCGATCTGAGCTCAAAGATCGTCGAACTGAGCTCAGAGATAAAGATCTAATGCAGAGTCAAAATCGTCGACCTGAGCTCACCGATCGTCGAATGGAGTTCGACGATATTATGAAGTTGAGCTCAGCAATCGTCGAATGGAGTTCGACGATCTGTCGAAGTTGAGCTAGACGATCGTCGACCGGAGTTCGACGAATCGTCGTGCTGAGATCGACGATATGACTTAGTCTCCAGACAGAAAATCTTGGTCTTCAGGCCAGTTACCAAACCTAGACTTCTAACCCTTAGACTCAGTTCTAATTGACCTTTTAAGCTATACAGGGGGTCAAGCAAAGGTTCCTAGAGACATAGTGATCCTGACCTAAATTAGTAATAGGGTGTTCCAACAATATCTTCTGATGCAACCCTCCTTCCATCATTAGGTAGTGAGTTGTCTTGTGCCTGAAGCTTTTCCGGTCCTTGGTCCCCTCTAGAAACTCACCGGTGGTTAGAAAGGTCACCAATGGACTAACCCATGAGTGTCGCTGATCCACCACCATCAACTCTCGTTCCTCGATAGTCGGTCGAAATAGCTCAGTCAAGGTCCCTCCTCCCCGAGGTCCAAACTTAGCCAACCGTTCGGCAGCTATACTTTCTTCTCTAGGAACATGTTGAATTGAGAACGTCTAGAACCCCCCGATGATCGCCCTCACCTTCGATAAGTACTTCACAAGGGTGGGCTCCCGAGCTTCGAACTCTCCTCGGATCTGTGATGCCACCACCATCGAGTCCGTAAAAGCCTCCACATCCTGGATCTTAAGTTTCTTTGCCAAACGAAGGTCGGCTATCACGAACTCGTATTCCGCCTGATTGTTAGTCGCTGGAAAGTGTAAGACGACAGCTTGTTCTATGGTGACCCCCTGAGGGCTTATCAATACCACCCCTGCCCTAAGGGAGTGTTTTCCCAAGGCCCCATCAACCATCATCTTCTTCGCCTACTGCAGCCACAGCTCCTCAGCTCCGACCTCAACAACATAATCTGACAAGAAGTCAGCCACTGCCTGAGACTTAATGGAGATCCTTATCACGAATGACATATCAAACTGGCTCAATTCGATAGACCACTTGGACAACCTGCCTGAGTGCTCCAGTCCCTCAAAAATCTTTCGAAGGGGATGGTCCATTACAATCCTGATCAAATGCGCTTGAACGTACGGCCTGAGCTTCCTGGCCAAAACGATCAAAACATACACTAGCTTTTCCAAGTTGGGGTAGCGGAGCTCCAGCTTCTTCAGGATCCTACTAACATAGTAGATTGGCAATTTCTTATTCCCCTCTTCCCTGACCAGGACCGAGCTCATGGCCTCTATGTAAGACCCCCTCCTGGATCCCAAAACATAGCACGAAGGGGGTTTTATGCCCAGAACAGCCACCTTGCGGTAGCATTAGCACACGAGCTAACCTGTACCACAAAACACCTATTCTGCCGGCTACAACCAATATCAATAAATGCCAACCCAACCAAACTATAATCAAGAAGCCAATCCACACATAAGTATAATAAGTCCAAAAGTACAACAAATCAAGAAGCTATGACAAGCTTCTAAAATATTAGAGTACAACAAACATATGCCCAAAGGGGCTACATCAAGGTCGCTCAACACTCACAGCGGTGACTGACGATAGCGATGACACCGTCCCTTTAGGCCCTGTTTTCCTGGCCTGGCTGTCCTGCTGCATAATCTGTGGTTGCTCTACCTGTGGGGTGACCTCCTAAATAGGAAGACATAACAACCATTAGTCAAAAACACTATGTGGCTTCACATCCCCTCCCCCGGTGACTCCTCGGCACCGGGCAGACAAAGGAATCAGAATACAATGTATAATAAGTAATATAAGTAGGTACAAGCAAGTGGAATAAGTACAACAGTCACGAGTAGCAATAAAATAAACATACAATGTGATTAACATCATTTTAATCTAGCAAATCTACAAGAGCTACACCAATCCATCAAGTACAAAGATCTACAACGGGAAAGTAACTTAACTTATAAGGATGCCCATACAAGCTTATAAGTTAAGGATCAGTTTAACATAAAGTAAGTCATCGTATAGGAGTGCCCATATAAACTTATACGATGAGGATCTTGTTTATGCAATGTATTGTAATGGTATGTATGTTATGCAATGACTCATCCATGATCACACACATGCAACCGCTATGTTGACACAGACTTGTAGTTCCCACTTTCGAGCATGTTGGATCCCTAGTTGATTTGGGCTAGGTTCACTAGCTTAGGATGTGACCCAACCTGTATAGCCAGGGTCAAGTTTGTGTCCTAGAGTCTAGGCCAAGTCCTTAGAGTCAACTTCAGATGGACCAGCTATCATCAAGACCATCAGAGACTCCAGACTTAGAAGATTTCAAGGTTAAGTAAAATGAGTTCGACGTTCGTCGAACTCAGCTCGACGAAAGGTGTTCTGCGCTCGACGATCGTGAGACAATTTTTAGTGCTGAGCTCGACGATCTTAGTTATCTGTTCGACGAAGACTGGGGTTCTTCAACAAGCTAAAGTCAGGACAACTTCAGAATTTTTCTAAGTCCAGCTTCAAGCTTTTGTCGACGAACTAGATTCTGAGCTCGACGAACTTGGACCTCAAGTTCTCAACTTCTCAGGTCGACGATTTCAGTATTCTCTCGACGATTCTATATTCAGAGGATTTGTGTCGACACCAGATTTATGTCGACACCAAAAAACTTTTGTCGACACACATGATATCAGAAGACAGCAACTTATGTCGACATTGAATATCTGTAGATGCAAAATATTTTGACAAAGTCCAGAACTGTTGTCATCTCGACGAATTTGGTTCTCAGCTCGACGAATGAAGGTTGTCGGTTCGACGAAGATTGAAGCAGAATTGACAAGATTTCCCTGGAAGACTAATTTCTATTGTCTGGTCGACGAACCAATCAAGCTCAGCTCGACGAACTCAAGCTCAGCTCGACGAACTCATCAAGCTCAGCTCGACGAACTCAAGCTCAGCTCGACAAACTCAAACTCAGCTCGACGAATTGTGTTCTTCGTTCGACGATTTCAGACTAGGTCTTCTTCAGTTTTCCCATCCCGGTTCTTGGCGATGATTCCGGAGTTATTAATGCCAGATCTTCTCAGAATGTTACGATTAGAACGCACATTGATCTTGAATTGTTACATGCCGTTTTTCCATGGGATAGTTAGGGAAATCATTGATTGGCGCTTCCTTCCCAAGCCGACTGCAATTACTGCTCAACATTCAAATTTCGAATGTTCCTCAGTCAGAGAGATATACAGAAAGAAAAGGATTAAGCAATAATAGAGTAATAGTACAATCAGCAATACAGACATACAAACAGATTACACAAGAACAATTTTACAGAAATCTAAAGTTCTTGACTGCAATTAGCCTTGGCCAGAGAACAACTTCATCAAGAAGAAGAAGAAAAACCATTCACTATCAAGAGTCTTCTTCCTTCAACTCTACAGGACAACTTCAAAGGACAACAAAACTTTATCTGTCAAAGAAGTTCCTGAACAATCTCTGGTCCAGGCATTCCAATTTTGAAGACCTATCACCCTGTAGCAGTGATCCAGTTTTCCTGATACATTCAAGATCTCAGGGGGAGCAAATCTGCTAACATCAATCCATAGTCTTCTCAGTTGTTATAGAGAAAGAGAAGACACCATCACCTCTTTTCAACTCCTGTACAGGGTTTTAATTTCCTTCAAAATTATTCCTGGTTCAAGTCTCCTTCCAAAAGACTTGAGGTTTTTGTTTTTGAGCACCTGAACAAAATCTCATTGGTGTCAGGCACCTAATCAAAAACCTGAGTGTATTCCTACCAGGGTGGTAGAAGAGTGGATGTACCCAGGTTGGGGAACCACTATAAAATTTCTTGTGTCGTCTGGTTTCCCTTTGTTTTTGTTTTTGCTGTGTTGTTCTGTGATTAATAGGTTGCTGTGCTTATTTTATTTTACTTACTGACTTGTTCACTTAGGATTACAACAAAAGTTGTAAAAAGTTTTGTAGTGAGCACAATACTCTATTCACCCCCCCTAGAGTATTTCAGATCTAACCTGCACTTTCAATTGGTATCAGAGCCAGGTTGGTTAAAATAGCACACCTTAAGAGATCAAGTGGTTGTACAGGCTAACACCTGAATCATAAAGATCCCTCTAGTTAGATCTGTTTATTTTGATTTTATTATTAGATTTATTTCCTCACAGACATGGCCCAAAAAAAGACTATGTAACCATCAGACCTCCAGTATGCAATCTTAACAAGTTTGCCATCTGGAAGGCAAGAATCAGATTATACATGAATTCTATTGATGAGGTTATTTTTGCTTCTATCTTGGCAGGAGTACCTCCATCACCTGCAGCTTCTACAAGTACTTCTACCCACATGACTGCTGTACCCCCTCCAGAGAATAATGATGCCTACAAGAAAGCCAAAATGGCAGATGCTAAGACAATGAATATCTTGGCTCAAACTATGTCAGATGACATATTTCAGAAGGTGGCTGAGTGCACCTCAGCCAAGGCCATATGGGACTCCCTCAACCAGATGGTAGCTGGCTCAGCAGATGAAAGTAAAGACAGGAGATCCAACCTCGTATCCCTGTATGAGAATTTCAAGAAGGATGAGGCTGAATCAGTGGCTGAAATATATAACAGGTTGAGCTCAATCATCAATGAGCTTAAAACCTTGGAGAAGTACATCACCCTGACAGAAGTGAATGACAAGATATTAATGTGCTTCCCTAGCTCTTGGGACATGATGATTCCATGTTTTATACCTATTTTCGGACTCATCTGGGCTAGTTTTCACACGTTTGCACTTCACTTTTAGTTCTTTATCATTCATATCTCATCTTGCCTATATTTCCATAGGAAGTGCACATTTTAGCGCATGGTTGTGTATTTTGTTATTTTTATAGTTTGTACTCCCTTTTGTGATTGTCTGGAATGTCTGCACAGATTAGTGATTGGTTTTTCCTTTCGGTACAGGGGTCGTGTGCGTGTTCCGGGATGGTTGTAAAACAGTAATACTGCGCACGATCATGGGATATAATGCGCACGACCACTGGTCGTGTGCCCCTGATCGTGCGCACTACTCTACGTTTTCTAGAATCAGCCTGGGGTAAGCGCACGACCACTGGACATACTGCGCACGACCACCGGTCGTGCGCCACTGATCATGTGCATTGATTCCTCTTTTCTAGGGTCCTGTCTGGGTAATCGCACGATCATTGGACTTAGTGCGCACGACCACTGGTCGTGCGCCACTACTCGTGCGCATTATCCCAGTTCTTCTTCCTGTTATTCCATGCCAGTGCGCACGAGCACAGTACATAGTGCGCATGACCACTGGTCGTACGCCTGTGATCGTGCGCATTGTTCATTTCTGCTTTTGTATAAATAGTGCAGGTCTCGGTCTAATCAAAAAGATCCGGAGATCGCTCATTTTCCTCCGCCGTTTTCTGCCTTCTCCGCCGTTCCCCTTCATCTTCCACCCTAGGGAGGTGCTCCGGGCAAGCTTTCACCGCCAAATCCAAGCAGGAGCTTCCTCTCGGCCTTCTCCTTCATCTGTGAGCTTCAAGTAGGGTTTAACGCCATAGCCATCAAGCAAAGGAAAGCTAGCAAACTTCGTCCGCTATCGTGAGACGAAGAAGATGGGCCATTGGAAGGTGGTGACATCCCTTCTCTACCCCGGACGCAGTTGAGGACCGAGCTTGGATGCGGAATGACAACCCGACGATTCCAACCGTGAATCCTCAGCAAGACTTCGGATTCAGTCGATATCTTGACTTGTTCTTGCTTTATTGTTGAATATTGGTGTTTAACTTTAGTTATATTGATGAAGTATGCTGAATTTGTAAAACAATTTGATACAATCATGTCTATGTGATTTTGTATGTTTTCGTTATCTACTTGAGTTGCGCAATATTCCATCCACCACCATCCGTTCTTGCCGCACTAGCAATTGCTAGTGGCGTGCGTTGCGAAGAGGTGCTCACGACCCTCATTCCGCCGTTCTAACCACCTCATCCGCTAGCCTTCTCGTCCATCCGCCTAGTGATTCGGTGCATAGCGGCCCGACTAGTCTTACATCCCGCCTGGCGAAGCATCACATAGCGGCGTTGCATAGGAGTAGTTGTTAACCTTTTATTTTCTGTTTCCGCAACATCAAAACCCCCCCATAGTTAGCTTCGACCTGAGGACTTCAATCTCAAGTCCTCCTCGAAATTAACTCCACCTTACTGTGTTCCTTGTGAGATCGATACTTGGGAGAACCCCCATTTTATATTACTTGTGCGACCGGTTCACTGCCGTGATCTTTAGCATCAAGTTTTTGGCGACATTGCCGGGGAACACAATCGTGTGAGTTTCTGGAGAGGAAGACGTGAGATTGCTTTCCTTTTCCTTTGTAAATCGCTTTTGTTTTGTTCTATTTCTGTTTTGCCTGCCTTTTTCTTGTTTCTTTAGACAATTGTAGTAATATATTGTTGGATTTAGTAATTTGCACAATTTATTTTGAATCTGCTGTTTCTACACCATGTGGGGATATTCGTATGCCCAATGTCTTTGGTGTGGGAAGCCTTCCCACGCTAGTCATGAATGCCCTACGAGAGATATTGAGCATAAGCCTCAGCGCACAATGCATGAGATGCTGTATTCGTACATCCTTTCAAACACTGTGCCCCGAGCTTATGGTCAATTGTCCTCGCCACATACACCGTTCTCTTATTCCTCTCCGGCCCCACAAGGAGCGCAGCGTAATGGGAGAAAGTGTTTGTATTGTCGTAGAACAGATCATGTCCTGAAGGATTGTGCCGAGTACCTCCGTGTTATTGAAGAGGATGATGAGCCGGACATCCGGATCATCCCGACTCCTACCCTTGGTGGCACACCTTCATCCTCTGGTTATGTATCCCTGTCACCTTCATTTGTTGAAGGGAATTATATGGACACAACCACAAGATGTGTGACTGATCTAGGCTTCGACGTGGCTGAGCCTATCTCTCATGTGCATACATCTCCAAGCGTGGAGCTGATTCTTTGTGAGGAACCTGCGCTTGACTTTTATTCAAGCAAAGTTCTTCCGCCTTTTGTGCATTCTACTTCAGTCGCCTCTGGCGACATTTTCGACGATGCAACACAAGTTGAGGTTTGTGATACATGGGTTGTTTCCACTCCCATGGAGGAGGACAACCTTCTTGGTGTCGAGGATTCTCCCTTGATACTAAAGGAGGAAGTCCAAGTCTTGGTGGAGGCCTCTATGGATCCAGCCGAGCCTTGTAGCATTGTCGAGATTACTGACGATATTTTTCTGCCTCAGCCTTTGGGGAGTGAAACCAGGATCACTCCCCCGATTATTTCTTTATGTTCTTCATCTCTTTTATTTCTTGACCCACCTTCCTTTTCTGAGCCTGTGCAGGTTGAATCTCCACGGGTAAGTTGGGTTGACGTTGAGCCTTGCGCTCAGGCTGTCGACGAGTGCATCCTCTTATGTGAGGAGGTTCCTACCTCCTTCACAGTGGAAGCCCCTGCCGTCACCTTCGCCCCCAGCAAACTTGTGGTGGACGAAACCTTGCTAGGCAAGGATGTGTTTTGTGGTGAGAAGAGTGAGGACCAGCGCTCCTTCTCTTCTTACTTCCTATTTCCTCTACCTGTGTTGGGTAGGTATTACTATTTAGGTAGAGGGGTAACTGCTCTATCACCGTATCGGTACCCGTTACCGAAACGGATATTGGAACAGTTACCTGTGCACTTTTAATTTCATAGGCCTATAAGCTAGAACTGTTTAGAATTTAATAAGTCGTGCTAGGATGACAATAACCGCAGTACTTATCTTTCATTTTCTGCATTTTATTTTTCTTGTCTATTTTTAGTTTTAGCATTTTCTTTTTGTATATTTTGTTTTGTTTTTGCGGAGCTCACCCCTGCAGGTATTCTTGGAAAATTGCATTAGCAGGGTTCTGATTCTTCGTATGGTGGGCCTGCTTCGGTTTCCACGCGTCTTCTGGTATGCTTACTAGCTGAGCATGGGGTAAACTCTTCCCTTCGCTCTTTATGATTTTCATTTCTCTATCTTATGATTTGTTGCTTAGTTTAAGTCTGGGGAAGAGATTTGTTACCTATTGCACGCACACATTTCTTGTGCATACTAGAAGCCTTTATTGTTTTATTTTACTTAGTTTATTGCATCACACACCACTGCACCCACATGAGCGCGTGCTTAGCTTTTTGCGTGCTGCGAGTTAAACTCATTTCTTCGTTAGATTTGGGAAAATTATGGTGCTGACATAGGATTGTGAGACGGAGTAAAATGTTGGCCTTATTGTGTTTCTAGTCAACTGTTCTCGTCTCGTGTAGAAATTCGAGTAGATTTAATTTTTCTGTATGCTTATAGTTTTATATCTTTCTATTTGCGTAAATACTTTTTATTCTACTCAAAAGTTGGTGAATCCGGTGTGAATCCGATGGTAGCTTAGGGATGTGTGTAGATGGACGTTAGTTTTGTATTGCTCGAGTCTGGAGGATGGATAGTCTTTCTCGTTGGCTAAGAACTTGCCCCAAGCTATTCTTGAAGCATGGATATAGGTTAGTCATGCATGAGCGTGATGTAGGCCATCATTTTGTCCCGGTTGAGCTTTGTACCGTTCCTAACGTCTTGTCCTCGCTAGCCCTGTTGTGCCTACACCTCCTTTTGATTCAGCTCCACCATGATTTCACCAAAGCCTCCAAGCCAATCCTAGTCGCACTCCCGAGTTGAGCATTAGAGTTTTACATTTTCATTTTGGGATGTGATGTGGTGATTTTACTTGTGATTATGTGGATGTGCTCCAATGTTATATTTATTGAATTGTGAAAATAAAATGAAGAGAAAGAAAAAGAAAAATATTTGTAAAGAAAAAGAAAAAGAAAAAAAAAAGAAGTGAAAAGGACAAGTAAAATTGAAAATCATATTAGAGATGTGCTTATTTTTGGAGTAGGCGGTGCACACACCCATTTGTTAAAAGTTTAGTTTGGGGGTGTGGTGTACCCGCATATATTTTGGTTAGCTGATAGATTCCCTTCATACTAGCTCCTTTGGGTTAGGTGCATAGCCTTCTTGTTTATCCTTGTTTACCTTACCAAAACCCAAGCCCCATCTCTTCACCTAAAGTCCTACTGATTCATGTGTGAACCAAACCAGTGCCGTGGAGAGAATGTGAAAGGGCAAGCATATGGTCACCGACATTGGTGGATTCCTTTGGAGGTTATCCGGAGCCCCGATCTTCGGCAATGCTCGCCTAGCGATTAGTCTACTTTCTCCCTACGCGTGACCGAATGATTCACCATGATTCTATTTTTGAGTAATAATAAAATTTTGATACGCATTGTGAAAAGTATAAACTATTTTGTATACTTAGAAATTTCTTCTATTATATTTTTACGTGCGTGAGCATGCGATTTCGCATGGTACTTCGTATCGCAATTTCTTTGTTAACTAGTATTTTTCCCTTTCTGCTTAGATTTTGTTTGCTCGGGACGCGCAAACAGTTAAGTCTGGGGGTGTGATGAGTCCATGTTTTATACCTATTTTCGGACTCATCTGGGCTAGTTTTCACACGTTTGCGCTTCACTTTTAGTTCTTTATCATTCATATCTCATCTTGCCTATATTTCCATAGGAAGTGCACATTTTAGCCCATGGTTTTGTATTTTGTTATTTTTATAGTTTGTACTCCCTTTTGTGATTGCCTGGAATGTCTGCACAGATTAGTGATTGGTTTTTCCTTTCGGTACAGGGGTCGTGTGCGTGTTCCGGGATGGTTGTGAAATAGGAATACTGCGCACGATCATGGGATATAATGCGCACGACCACTGGTCGTGCACCCCTGATCGTGCGCACTACTCTACGTTTTCTAGAATCAGCCTGGGGTAAGCGCACGACCACTGGACATACTGCGCACGACCACCGGTCGTGCGCCACTGATCGTGTGCATTGATTCCTCTTTTCTGGAGTCCTGTCTGGGTAATCGCACGATCATTGGACTTAGTGCGCACGACCACTGGTCGTGCGCCACTACTCGTGCGCATTATCCCAGTTCTTCTTCCTATTATTCCATGCCAGTGCGCACGAGCACAGGACATAGTGCGCACGACCACTGGTTGTGCGCCTGTGATCGTGCACATTGTTCATTTCTGCTTTTGTATAAATAGTGCAGGTCTCTCCCTAATCAAAAAGATCCGGAGATCGCTCATTTTCCTCCGCCGTTTTCCGCCTTCTCCGTCGTTCCCCTTCATCTTCCACCCTAGGGAGGTGCTCCGGGCAAGCTTTCACCGCCAAATCCAAGCCGGAGCTTCCTCTCGGCCTTCTCCTTCATTCGTGAGCTTCAAGTAGGGTTTAACGCCATAGCCATCAAGCAAAGGAAAGCTAGCAAACTTCATCCGCTATCGTGAGACGAAGAAGACGGGCCATTGGAAGGTGGTGACAGCCCTTCTCTACCCCGGACGCAGTTGAGGACCGAGCTTGGACGCGGAATGACAACCCGACGATTCCAACCGTGAATCCTCAGCAAGACTTCAGATTCGGTCAATCTCTTGACTTGTTCTTGCTTTATTGTTGAATATTGGTGTTTAACTTTAGTTATATTGATGAAGTATGCTGAATTTGTAAAATAATTTGATACAATCATGTCTATGTGATTTTGTATGTTTTCGTTATCTACTTGAGTTGCGTCATATTCCATCCACCACCATCCATTCTTGCCGCACTAGCAATTGCTAGTGGTGTGTGTTGCGAAGAGGTGCTCACGACCTCTTTCCGCCGTTCTAACTACCTCATCTGCTAGCCTTCTCCTCCATCCGCATAGTGATTCGGTGCATAGTGGCCCGACTAGTCTTCCATCCCGCCTGGCGAAGCATCGCATAGTGGCGTTGCATAGGAGTAGTTGTTAACCTTTTATTTTCTGTTTCCACAACATCAAAACCCCCCCTTAGTTAGCTTCGACCTGAGGACTTCAATCTCAAGTCCTCCTCGAAATTAACTCCACCTTACTGTGTTCCTTGTGACATCGATACTTGGGAAAACCCCCATATTATATTACTTGTGCGACCGGTTCACTGCCGTGATCTTTAGCATCAGGACTCCAGAATCTGGCCAATCAAAGAAGCCAGAAGCCTAAATGAGATATCAACTGAATCTCTGCTAGGTAAATTAAAGTCCTATGAGCAGCTGATTAAATCAAGAGAAGCAGCAGAACAAAAGGCAACAACACCAGTGAGAAAGGAACACAGTATAGCCTTCAAAGCATCTGAGGAAAGTGAGACCTCAACATCCAATAAGGAACTCATGAGCCTCTTTGCAAACAGATTCTATAAAATGGCTAGAAAGGATTTTAGAAGGAAATCATCAAGGCAGGATGATAAGCCTATATTTGACAAGACACCAACCAAGGAGGTTGTGTGCTTTTGTTATAGAAAGCCTGGACACTACATCTCAGAATGTCCAGAAAACCAGAAGAAGGACAAGAGCAGAGAAAAGGACTCCAGGAGAAGACACAGCAGCAAACCCTCTTCCAGCAAATACAAAAAGAAAGACGAGGGCTTTGTTGCTGAGACTTGGAGTGATACAGTGGAAGAATCATCCTCTTCTAGCTCAAGTGAAGAAGAGGAAGAATCAAGATCCAAGGTGGTTTGCCTAATGGCAATTGATGTCTCCAGGAGCAATTCTGGATCAGAAGGAGAATCTGAAGATGAAGCAGCCTCAGACTTAGAGGCAGATCCGATTCTTTCAAATTTTGATTTTAATTCTGATTCATTCAAAATTAAATTCAAAACTATGTGCTTAGACTTAATCAATTCAGAAAAAGAAATAAAAACTCTTAGAGAATGACTAGGAAGTCTTGAATCTATTAACTCAGAAAATATTAAACTAACAGACCAACTAACTCTAGCAAATGAACAAATAATTAAATTAAAATCTGAATTATGTGATGCCAAACAACTTGAGCAATCTCTCAATGGGAGAAGTCTCAAGCTGATGGACATAACAAGCACATTTAATGCCAGATTAAATACAAGCTGGGCTTGGGTGCATCATCAGGTTTGCCCCCCATAATTAAGAAAAATATTCTTACAACCCCCATCAAATTTATTTCTGTCAAGGGAAAAAAAGATAATTGAGAAACCAATGACTCCAAATAATCCAAAACCTATAGATAAGAGAAACAGAAATCAGAAAACAGTTAATAAAAACAAGGTTCAGCAGCATTCGTCGAACTTAGATCGACGAAATGTGGCCAGTTCGTCGAACCCAAATCGACGAACTCTGAACACAAACTTTGGTAATAACAATTCATCTAACTGCGATCGACGAACTTGGTATGGTTCGTCGATCAGAGGTCGACGAACTTGGGGTGCAGAAAATGACTATTGTCATTCCCTGAGAAGAGATCGACGATCTCAGCCCTATTCGTCGAACTCTGGTCGACGAACTTACAAAAATTCGTCAAACCCAGAAGGACCAAACTTAAACTATTTCTCTTATAGAAACTCTAAACTAGCTAACAAGTCGTTCAATCCAGTAGCTGATTGGGTTATTCCACTTAGGAGATATCACCCCTTAGGTTATAAATCTCAACCTGCATTATCAGTTATATCCAGTTTCTCTTTTCAACCAAATAAAGGACCCAAGATAACCTGGGTCAAGAACTATTGAGATTTGTTTTTCATTACAGGTACAGGTGAAGAGCTATCCAAGGGTAAGTCAGACCTAGTACTTGGACAGTGGTTGCTCCAAACACATGACAGGCAGCAAGGCAAATTTATCCAATTACAAGTCCAAGCTAGGACCAAAGGTGATTTTTGGAGATTCAAACAGTGGCCAGTCAGAAGGATATGGAGCAGTCAAGATTGGGACAGTTAACTTCAATAAAGTAGCATATGTAAGAGGACTCAAAGATAACCAAATATCCATAAGTCAATTATGTGATGAAGGTTATCAAGTACACTTTAACTCTACCTCTTATTCTATTATTAATAATGAAAACAAAACTGTTTTAATTGGAATTAGACAAGGCAACATATATCTAGTAGATTTTATTTCTGCCAAAACTGATGTTTCTTTACTCAATATCACTAGTAATCAAAATGAGTTGTGGCATAAAAGACTAGGACATGTAAACCTTAAGAATATTGCTAGGTTATCTAAAGAAAACCTTGTTAGAGGTTTACCTTCTGGCCCCTACAAGAAGGAAAGCCTATGTAGGGCTTGTCAATTAGGCAAGCAAACTAAAACTAGCTTCAAATCCATTAACAAAAGTGACTCACATAGGATTTTGTATTTGCTTCATGTGGATCTATTTGGACCCATTGCAGTACAAAGCCTAGGAGGGAAGTCTTATACTTTAGTGATTGTTGATGACTTTTATAGATTCAGTTGGGTAGCCTTTCTGAGAGCTAAGTCAGATACATTCAAGGTTCTTACAGATTTTCTCAGGACCATACAGATTAAGTTCTCTACTCATGTTGCATTGACCATAAGTGATCATGGACCAGAGTTTGACTCTCTTGTTATGAATGAGTTCTGTGAGAAGGAAGGTATCAGGCAGTGCTTCTCAGCTCCTAGAACTCCCCAACAAAATGGGGTAGCTGAAAGGAAAAATAGGACACTCATTGAATATGCAGGTACATTATTGGCAGATGCTTATATGCCTTTATCCTTTTGGGCAGAAGCTGTAAACACTGCTAACTATGTCCTGAACAGAAGCCTTATACATAAGCTGAAAAATAAGACCCCATATGAATTACTTAAAGGGAAGAAACCTAAAATCACATACTTTAAAGTTTTTGGTTGTATATGTTATATTCACACAAATAACAAAAGATACATTAGAAAGTTTGAGGCTAAGGCTGAAGAAGGGATTTTTCTTGGATACTCCCAAGTAAGCAAGGCCTATAGGGTTTTTATTAAATTCACCCTCAAAATTGAAGAGTCTGTCCATGTATCTTTTGATGAAGCTAATATGTCCTATAAGGAGAAAGAGAATTCTACCATAAGCTCTTTGCAGGTTCCACCACTGTGTGAGTCTATGGATAGACTAAACCTTACCCAAGAGGTATCAACCCATCCTTCTCCACAGGTTGCTGAAGATAGTGAAGAAGAAATTCAAGTGGAAGTGGCTGAACTTCCTTCAACAGCTAGTACCATTCCTCAAGAGGAATTAATTACAGAAGCTGTCGCTCAACAAACTCCACCAACTGATCTTGTCACACCTAAAGATCACCCCAGATCTCAAGTGATTGGATACATTTCAGCAGGTGTACAGACAAGGCATCAACTCAACCAAGACTTGATGCATGCATGTTTTCTCTCTCAAATTGATCCTCTCACCATTCATGAAGTTGAGCAAGATCCCCACTGGATCATTTCAATGCAAGAGGAACTAAATCAGTTTGAGAGATGTAGAGTTTGGGATTTGGTTCCAAGACCCCATAACTACCCAGTTATTGGAACAAAATGGGTCTACAGCAACAAGTTGGATGCCCAAGGAAATATAGTGAGAAACAAGGCTAGGCTTGTTGCTCAAGGCTACAAGCAAGAGGAAGGAATTGACTATGACCAAACCTTTGCCACTGTTGCAAGGTTAGAGGCCATAAGAATATTCCTTGCCTATGCAGCTCACAGGAGATTCAAAGTGTTCCAAATGGATGTCAAGAGTGCATTCTTGAATGGAGTGCTTCAAGAAGAGGTTTATGTAGAACAACCTCCAGGTTTTATCTCTCTAACTTATCCCTCTTTTGTATTTAAATTGCATAAAGCCCTCTATGGTTTAAAGCAAGCTCCAAGAGCTTGGTATGAGACCTTAGCAAGTTTTCTCTTAGAGCATAAATTTACAAGAGGAACCATAGATAAAACTCTTTTCACTAGAAGTCATAAGGACCAAATTTTGTTAGTACAAATATATGTGGATGACATCATCTTTGGGTCCACTGATCCCAAATTGTGCAAGAGGTTTGCTGACCTCATGTATTCCAAATTTGAGATGAGTAGCATGGGTGAGCTTTCCTACTTCCTTGGTCTCCAAGTGAAGCAGCTCCCTAATGGTATCTTCCTCTCCCAAGCTAAGTATGCTAAGGAGCTTATCAAAAAGTTTGGGATGGGTGATGCTTCAGGAATGAAAACACCTTTGGCTACAAATGCGGTTGCGGATTCTGATGCAGCAGGGAAACCTGTAGATCAGAAGCATTATAGGGCAATTGTTGGATCCCTATTATACCTAACAGCTAGCAGACCTGATATAATGTTTGCCACATGCCTTTATGCTAGGCTCCAAGTGAACCCTAAAGAATCTCACCTTATTTTCTTAAAAAGAATTTTGAGATATATAAAGAGTTGTCATAAACTAGGACTCTTATATCCTACAGAGTCAGAGTTTGAGTTAACTGGATACTCAGATGTTGACTATGCTAGATGTAGAGTGGACAGGAAGAGTACCTCAGGAACTTTCTAGTTCCTGGGTATGAGACTTGTCTCCTGGTTTTGTAAAAAGCAAACATATGTGTCTACATCAAGTGCAGAAGCAGAATACATGGCTGCTTGCAGCTACTGTTCACAGATGTTATGGATACAAAACCAACTCCTAGACAATGGTGTCAACTTAAATAATTCAACATTATTTTGTGATAATTCTAGTGTTATTGTTATAGCACAGAATCCAGTTCACCATTCTAGGACTAAGCATATTGAAATAAGACATCATTTCATTAGAGATAATGTAGACAAAAAGAAAATTAACCTAATCCATATTCGTAATGATTTACAGAGAGCAGACATTTTCACCAAACCCTTGGATGAGAAATATCATCTATTTTTTATAAATCAACTGGGAATGATTAATGGAGAAGAGTTAAAGTAATTTCTGTCTGCATTCGACGAGTTTTTCAGAGTTCGTCGAACGGAGTTCGACGAATTATGGAAAGTTTGAGAGATTCTTGTCGAACGGAGATCGACGAATTCTCTTTGTGGAAACAATTTTCGACGACCGGAGATCGACGAACTTTGCTTCAGAAGACGTTTCGTCGAATGGAGTTCGATGAATTGTTTTCGATTCTTCTTGATGAGATCGGCGAATTATTTGTCTATAATTTATTTCGTCGAGCTCAGTTCGAAGAACTGTTTCTTTTTCGTGGAACGGAGATTGTTGATTCATATTCTGGAAAACTTATATCTAGGTTTTCTTCAACCTCCGTCCCGCACTTTCAGTTCCTTTGCTCTTGATCGCCATTTTTCTCTGTCTTTCTTGCAGGTCATTAATGGCGATTCCAGCAGGAGCTTTGGCTGCCATGAAATTTGACACTGGTTTCGACATGGATTTCGATTCATTCCAACACTCTGACCCAATATTCCTCTACATTCTGGAACTATTAGAGGAATTTGATCTCAAAGAATTGATGACCAGAAGGATTAAACTGCACTCAACTGAAATCAAAGAATGGGTGTATGCATCGTCTGTTTCTGAGGAAAATATTTTGACAGGAAATATCGGGAGTCATGCTGTTTCTTTGTCTCCCGACGTTCTCTCTGAAATTTTTGGTTTGGTAAATGGAGAAGATAATATGGCAATGGATTCTGAAGAATTTAGTGAAATGCTGAAGTTAATGGGGTTTTCTGGAAGCAACCCTGACAAGTTGTTAGAGAAACAACTATCTGCCTCCTATCAGTTCCTGGCGGATATTGTGGGAAAAATACTGATGGGCAAGCACACCGCACGTGATTACATTACCCGACATCAATTTCTTATCATATGCGCGGTGGTGAATAAGGTCCTGTTGATTGGAGTCAGATTTTCTTTGAGTTGATTAAGAAGAAGAATAACAAGAAGGAAGTCTGTTTCGGAAGAATCCTGGGGATCTTCCTTAAGGAAAAGGCTGGTGAATGCATTGTCTCCCTGACCATCTTCATCAATGCCAGCAAGCGCCTCATATGCGCCTTGTTTGGCAGATGGGAGAGGACAATCTCCAAGCTTCCCAAGGCTTCCTCTTCTTCCCTCCCAACTTCTGAGAGCACTAGGGCTGTGAAGGCCACTCCCCACCCTGCTGAAGAGATCCACCCCCCTCCACCATCTCTTCCAGCACCCCTTCCAGCAAAGCAGCCTTCTCATGTGCCTACTCCTCCTCCATCTCCACCACTGGATATCAACAACATCCCATCTCCACCTCCATCATCCCCTCTACAAGATAATCAACAACCCACACCTCCATCTTCACCTAGTGACTGACATATCCCTACACCTCCTCAATCTCCACTTCCCCCACACTTATCCTCCATTCCATCTTACACCCTACCCTCAGACACCACCATAACAGATGCATTTCCACCTCTATCCCCTCCATATATCCCACTTCCTTCATCAACCTCTCTACCTTCACCCACTACTTCTCCATCTCTGGAACCCTCCACTGTATCTACAATCATATCCCTGCTCACTCCCCTCATCAAAACTCTAATCATAGAGGCCATTACACCTCTTGTGAATTATATCAATTCTTTATCTACACAAGTTTCTCTTCTCTCTGCTGCCTCCTCTTCATACAGGGGCCTAGCTCCAGGTTTTCCTGAACCCAGGAAGGGGGAGATGCTCAGTGATGAAGTTGCAGATTCAGATGCAGATGTAGCAGCAGTAGCAGTCACAGCAGCAGTTCCCTCTACATCAGATGCCAATGCAGTAGCAGCAGCAGTCATAGCAGCAGTTCCCTCTACAGCAAATGCAGATTCAGATGAAGATGCAGAAATTTTGCCAGTATATAATTCTGAGATGATTGAATTGATTCATTTTATGGATACTGACAGCGACTTAGATGAGTCAGTACCAGAGCAAATAAAAACTGATGGTGATTTCCAGTTAAATCCCACAGTTAATTTGACTATTTTGCTGAGAAATTTTGATATTGTATATATGCAATCTCTTCCAGAAGTCTTTACTAAGCCACAGTTGGCTATTGTGCCCTACACTTCTCCAATAAGTCCAGCAGTTGCCAAGCAACTCTGTGATAGTTTTGCTCTTCCAGTTGTTGCTCCATCATCTACAGCTATTCTAGAAGGTACCTCAGCCCCAAGTTTTGTTATGGATGACTCTCCTATGCCAGATTTGGATGACCTAATCCTGGCTGATATTGAAGTGGAAACTAAGACAGTAGCTGAAAGCTCTATCCCCATTATTCCTGATTCCTGTACAGTCTCCTCCTCTCTTGTTGTTGAAACTCCAGTTCCTGAACCTTCTGCCCCTCCTCCAGAAAAAGTTGTTATTTCTGATAAAGCTTTAAAAGCTCTGGATGCTCTTTATGATAACCCTCAGGGTTCTGATACTGAAGATGATGAAGCTGATGATGATGATGATTCTGATGAATAAGCTTCTAAGAAGAAAAAGAAAATGTTATCGAAGAAAAGAAAGGATCCTCCTCCTCCAACTCCCAAGCCTAATCCAAATACTGACACCCCTTATTACATTCTGCATAATATTACTCCATATAAGGGAATGCCTGCATGGATGTGTCTATCCAAGAACCAGCAGAAGGATAGGAAAAGAAGTAGGAGATACTCTCCTCCTCCAGTTCACAGATTCAGAAAGGATCCACCTCCTCCTCCTCCTCCAGCAGCTGGTGCCTCTGGCTCTAGCTCTCAGAGATCTGCCCCCATGTAAACCTATCAAAGACAGTCAGGGAGATCATCTGGAAGCAGCCAGTAGAGGCAACCATCCTCAGGAAATCAACAACAACAACACCATCAGCAGCAAAAGCAACAAATACCTGAAGATCAAAAAGCTGACTGTCCAAAAAGGCCATACACTCCTCCAATTCCATTTAAAGATCCTGAAACTGCAAATACTGCAAGAATGGCTAGATACCAGGAATTAATTGGACTATCTTTGATCAATAAAGCCAAGGCTGAAGGAAAATACACATCAGGATTCACAACAATGTCTAAGTATAAAAAAGAAGAATTGAAAAGGATTGACAAAGGCAACAAGCTCTTCAATGTTAATGATTATATGAAGCTCCATCCAGAAGTAGTTGTCCCCAGAGCTACATCATTGAATATTATTGGGACAGTTGATATGACTATGACAAAGGCTCAGGCTTCAGACCCAAAGAGAGAATTATCTTCAAAAGACCAGGAAAGAAACAGCAGAAGACAAGTCCTTGCAGAAAAAGAAGAAGTAACCTTATTTTGTTTCATTTCCTTCTGCAATCTATTTTCAAATTTGCTCTTGTTTAAACAAGCCTGTGTATATAAATATCTTTGAATGTGTTAGTAATTCTCTGCCAGATATATTTCTTTTCTTGCTTTGTTTATCTGTTTGGTTTCTTTTTTAACTCTCTTAGTGACCTCACTCAAATAGGGGAGATTGTTGGATCCCTAGTTGATTTGGGCTAGATTCACTTTCTTAGGATGTGACCCAACCTGTATAGACAGGGTCAATTGTGTCTAGAGTCTAGCCCAAGTCCTTAGAGTCAACTTCAGATGGACCAGCTATCATCAGACCATCATAGACTCCAGACTTAGAATATTTCATGGCTAAGTAAAATGAGTTCGACGTTCGTCGAACTCAGCTCGACGAAAGGTTTTTCTGCGCTCGTCGATCGTGAGACAATTCTTAGTCTGAGCTCGACGATCTTATTCTCTGTTCGATGAAGACTAAGGTTCTTCAATAACTCTAAAGTCAGGACAACTTCAGAATTTTTCTAAGTCCAGCTTCAAGCTTTGGTCGACGAACTAGATTTCTGAGCTCTACGAACTTGGACCTCAAGTTCTCAACTTCTCAGATCGGCGATTTCAGTATTCTCTCTCGACGATTCTGTATTCAGAGGATTTGTGTCGACACCAGATTTATGTCGACACCAGAAAACTTATGTCGACACACAGGATATCATCGACACCAACTTATGTCGACACTGAATATCAGTAGAGCAGAATATTTTGACAAAGTCCAAACTGTTCTCAGCTCGACGAATTTTGTTCTCAGCTCGACGAATGAAGGTTGTCAGTTCAACGAAGATTGAATCAGAATGACAAGATTTACCTGGAAGACTAATTTATTGTCTGGTCGACGAACCAATCAAGCTTAGCTCGACGAACTCAAGCTCAGCTCGACGAACTCATCATCAAGCTCAGCTCGACGAACTGAAGCTCAGCTCGACGCACTCAAACTCAGCTCGACGAATTGTGTTCTTCGTTCGACGATTCCAAACTAGGTCCTTCTTCAATTTTCCCATCCCGGTTTCTTGGCGATGATTCGGAGTTATTAATTCAAGATCTTCTCAGAATGTTATCGTTAGAAGAACGCGCATTGATCTTGGATTATTGCATGCCATTTTTCCATGGACAGATAGGGAAATCATTGATTGTCGCTTCCTTCCCCGGCCGACTGTAATTACTGCTGAACATTCAAATTTCGAATGTTCCTCAGTCAGAGAGATATACAGAAAGAAAGGATTAAGCAATAATAGAGTAATAGTACAATCAGCAATACAGACACACAGACAGATTGCACAAGAATATTTACAGAAATTTAAAGTTCTTGACTGCAATTAGCCTTGACCAGAGAACAACTTCATTAAGAAGAAGAAAGATAACCAATCACGATCAAGAGTCTTCTTCTTCAACTCTACAGGACAACTTCAAAGGACAAGAAAACTTTATCTTTCAAAGAAGTTCCCGAACAATCTCTGGTCCAGGCATTCTAGTTTTGAAGACCTGTCACCCTATAGCAGTGCTCCAGTTTTCCTGATACATCAAGATCTCTGGGGGAGCAAATCTGCTAATATAAATCCACAGTCTTCTCAGTTGTTATAGAGAAAGAGAAGACTCCATCACCTCTCTTTCAACTCCTGTACAAGGTTTTAATTCCCTTCCAAATTTTCCTGTTGCAGTCTCCTTCCAAAAACTTGAGGTTTTGGTTTTTGAGCACCTGAACAAAGCTCATTGGTGTCAGGTAATCAAACCCTAGTGGATTCCTACCAGGGTGGTAGAAGAGTGGATGTTACCCAGGTGGGGAACCACTATAAAATTTCTTGTGTCGTCTGTTGCTCTTTATTTTTGTTTTGGCTGTGTTGTTCTGTGATTCATCGGTTGCTGTGATTATTTGTTGTTTACTTTTGAATTGTTCACTTAGGATTACAACAAAATTTGTAAAAAGTTTTGTAGTGAGCACAATACTCTATTCCACCCCCCTATAGTATTTCAGATCTAACCTGCACTTTCAAAGCAGGTAGCTACCTCTCATGCGTCAACCTCCATGGATAGTTAGTGACAGTAGAGCGGGTTTCTCTACTACTAATAATTGGGTATCCACACTACTTCGCTTAGGCCTCCGTACGCTCAATGCTAAGAACACCACGGCGGAGCCCCATGCGTACTACGACCCAGCGGGAGTCTCGGGTATGTGCACCGAGAACCAAGCCCCCAAACTAGGACATGTGTAACCGGAAGGAGCATTGGAAACAGCACAATGAACAAGCCCAACCGTTCACTTGGCACGAAAGGAGCTCCAGGACATGAACACCGAGGAACACCCACCGCCCAAATTCTATCTGTCCACTCCCGTCGGTGTGATGACTGGCGAGCCGTAGACACACTATCCTTAATATAGGATTACGACACCCGCGTGTGGGACTCACACCGCATGCAATTCCACTCACCATGGCATGGAAGGATCCTCGGATAAAGCACGAGGAACAAGCCTAACCGTTCACTTGGCACAGAAGGACCCCGGGAAAAGAACACCGAGGACCAAGCCAACCGTCCGTCTATGTTGCTTCTACCATTACCCAAATCAATACGGTCAATAAGACTATTACATCTATGTTCACATAACTCTAACATAACTGTTTACCATGCTTTGATGAAGTTCAATAATTAGTGCGCACATGAATCAATGATCTAAATAGCATAATCGTTGGTCATAACAATCATCAACCGATCGGGTATATAAATTCGAGTCAACCTTATCACTAATAGACATATTACCGTTATCATCACGTCCTCAATATTACTCTATTGAAATCATTCTAATCTCATCAACACGTCAAAACGTTCGTTCACTATTTCCTACCAAGAGATTTGTTCAAGTGAAATTTTACTTCTCCATTTGTTTACGTGGGTTCATCCAACAACTTCATCACTCATTAACTTATGACATTTAAACATAAAGGAATTCTCCAGCCCCTACGTTAAATTTGTTACAATGTCTCTACCGAATCCAAACCCGATTCTATACGAAACCAAATTTCTAAGTACAGAACAACATCAGGACAGCACCTTCGACTGGAGATTCCTGAAGCTACAGAAATTCGTGACGGCGTGTAACCACTCGTTGGAAAGGTATTTACAGTGGCTACAACTTTTGTGTTTAGTTGAATGCACAGATTTGGACGTATCACACTGAAAAGAGCCACGAAGTTTGCTGCGTGCAGAATACAGATTTCTGCACGCATCTTAAGGCGGAATGAATGACATCGGTTCATCTTCCTCCTCAAGTCAATTTACAAACTCACATCCAAATTTCCTCCACCCTTATTCTCCCTCAAAAGTCCACTTCTCTTCACGAAACCACCTCCATCATCACATAGAAGATAGAGGTTGAAGACATCTAAAATCTAGGACACATGTCCTAGCATGGCCATTCCTAGAAAAATTCTTCTCTCCATCAAGAGTCTCTTGAGTCGATGTCTCTCCTAAGAAATAACTAGAGATCGAGCACCAAGAGAGAGGGGAGGAAGCTCACCTTGTTTCCGGTGTTTCCACCATTTCCGTCCAAGGATCTTGTAACTCTTCTCGGCAGTATCTTCTACTCCTTGACGGCGGCGGTACTTCACCTCTTGGGCTTGATCCAACACCTTCCTTCTCTCCAATAGTTTATCCAGGAAAAAGGCTTGGAATGAGAATGAAAATGGCTAGGGCTTTCATTTCCCTTATAAGGGAAAAATGACACGGGTATGGACACGCCTGTGTCCTTACCCATGTCCGGATTGGGTGAAGAGTCGTCGACGGTTCGACAACCATTTTGATAAACAAACACGGGTAAGGACACGCCCGTGATGCTACCCGTGCCCAAGTGGAACGGCCGTGTGGCTTGCCGTGTCGTGCTCGAGTATTGCTTCGTCGAGTTCCTCTTGACGCACAAGGATAGGGACATGCTCGTGTCGCTACCCGTGTCCTCACACACATGGGTAGGGACACACTCATGTCCATACCCATGTCCTTCTATGGAACTACTCGAGTAATCGACTCGAGTACTGGCTGGAGGCACATGAGTAGGGACACGCCCGAGTCTCTACCCATGTCCTTCTCGGGAAACTCTTCGTCGACCTCTACTCGACGCACATGGGTAGGGACACGCTGTGTCCCTACACACGGGTAGTGACACGCCCGTGTCACTACCCGTGTCCTTCTCGGGAATAACTCGAGTCGTCGACTCAAGTGCTGGGTGGATATATACGGCTAGGGACACACCCGTATATCTATATGTGTCCTTCTCTAGGCTGACTTCACATCCCCTACACTAGTGTAAGCCTAGCTACTAGCACTTTCCTGAGCCCAAGTCAGCTCTCCTGACTCAAAAACGCGCATGAGGGGCCTAGTGCGAATCGGTACGTTACACTCTGCTCCTTCTCTGAGGTACAAGTCTAGGTCCTCCCCCTCCTTTGGGCTTTGAAGTATAGGAGCCTGGGAGAGCTTCCTCTTCAACATTTGGAAAGCTTCTTCACATTCGATAGTCCACTCGATCCTTTGAGTACCCCTCAGCACTTTGAAAAATGATGAGAATTTTTCTCCCGACCTAGAGAGGAATCTGCATAGTCCGGCCAACTTGCCTATTAAGCACTGGACCTTCTTGGCATTGCGTGGTGACTCCAACTCTAGGATGGCTTTCACCATATCTGGGTTAGACTCAACCCTTGCTGGGGTCAGAAGATGCCCAAGGAACTTCCTGCGGTTCGCCCCGAAGACGCACTTCAAGGGGTTCAGCCTCATCTTGAACTTCTGCAGTGTGGCGAATATCTCTTCTAGGTCTTGAAGGTGTGAGTCCACACATTTTCACTTGACCATGAGATGATCAACATGTACCTCCAGGTTCCTCCCCATTTGACCCTTGAAGACCCGATCCATCATGCGCTGGTATGTCGTCCCTGCATTTTTCAACCCAAAGGGCATCATCTTATAGCTGTAACATCCCTCCCTTGTGATGAAGGAGACATCGTTGACATCAGGAGGGTGCATTCTAATCTGGTGGTAACCTGAAAAAGCATCTGAAAAACTCATAATAGAAAAACCAATGGCCGAATCAACCAGTACGCCGATTCGAGGAAGGGGGTGGCAATCCTTAGTGCATGATTAATTTAATACAGAAAAATCAATACACATGCTCCACTTCCCTCCCCCTTTCTTCACCATTACGACATTGGAGATCCATCTTGGATACTGGATCTCCGAGATGATGTATGCCTCCAGAAGCTTCTTGACCTCTTCACGAATGGGCTCCTCCAGCATGGTCACGATGGTCCTCACCTTCTAGCGAATGGGGCACGCCCGGTGGTCTAAGTTTAGGCGATGTTAGGCCACATCTGCATCGATGCCCGACATGTCAGCCGTGCTCCAAGCAAAGATGTCGATGTTGCTCTGGATGTAGGCCCGAACTCGCTCCTTGTCCTCGGGACTTAAGCCCCGGCTGATCCGGACCCTCCACACCTGGCCGGTGCTGGTGAAGACTTCCATCTCCACTACTTCTCCACCCGGCTCCAGCCATGACTGCTCCCAGCCGGCTCTTGCCCCCTCTTCCTTCCCATACTCTTCCTCCCCTCCTGCCTCCTTCGACTTCCATTGCCTCCCCTAGGCTCTCACTCTGTTGCTACTCAATCTCCATGCCTCTCAGGGCCTCCCTCTCAACTCCTTCTCTAACTCCTTCCACATGCCGACCCACTTACAGCTCCGACTCTTCATCCCTCTAGACCTCCTGCACACCTCCTCCTCTTTGCTCCTCCAAAATCTCCTCCCTCGCCTCCTCTAGGCTCACTTCCTCATCTCAGACAACCTCTTCCTGCTCCACCATCTCCCTCTCCATCTCTTTTGCCTCTACCATCCAAGATATGGTGTTGACTATCGTCATGTAGCATAGCCTCGCAACCTTCGGGTCCCCCCTGATCCTAACCTGTACCCCTCCGTTATTGAACTTGAGGCATTGATGAAACGAGGAGGAGATGCAGTGAAAGGCGCTGATGAGGGGCACCCAAAGATGGCGTTATAGATGCTCGAGGCGTCCATGATCACGAACCTGTAGTTCTGTGATACGCCCCCCAACTTCTCATGCAGCACCACCCCTCCTTCTACCCCCTTTCTTTCTCCTGAAAAACCAAACAACGGTCTATCCGAATCTAGCACCCTCTTGCCCTCAAACTTCATCTCATCGAAGTCCTTCTTGAAGATCACGTTCACGGAGCTCCCGTTGTCCACCAGGATACTGGAGACCGTGAAGTTCTCAACTGCCATCTGGATCACCAAGGCGTCACATAATGGGTCCTCATAATCTAGCATATCTACTGAAGAAAAGGTAATTTTTTTCTTTCGGAGGGGGAACCTGGGAGGTCGAGGCTACCCCCCTTCGGAACATGGTTTGGAGGCTCCCCTTTCGAGTTGCCTCATTCCCAACTCCTCCGTGGATCATCCCGATCCCTCCCCGAGTTCCTACATCTGCCCGGTCCTCACACCTATCTTCCATCGCCCCTGCTGCACCTCCATGATCGTTATCATCTGATCCTGCCTCCATAGCCCTGGCTTCTATCATCTCCAAGAACTCTTGACAGTGGCTGTCGCGTCACCCTCCTCCTGGTGAAAGTCAAATAAATGCAATGCCACTCGGCCACCTCTTCCTTCTCCACCTCCTCTTCTTCCGGATCCTCCCCGAGCTCCTCGCCTTCCTCCTCTACCTCGGCCAACCTCCATTGCCTCCTGCTGATGCGGGAAGTGAACCCTCAGTTCCCGCCTACTTGCCGGTTGATCAAATATCCTCTGCTCATAAAAGTTGTCTCTCCCTGAAGGCCTCCTCCTTGGTCCAGGGGCGACCCTCCTGAGGCCTCCACCTAACCGGTTGTTCAACTCATGGGCCACTATACTTGATGATGTCCATGTTGCCCCTATCCTCGGGGCTCCTCCCTCCTTCTCTCTTCTCTCTCTCTGCTGCCCTCTTCCTTCTTACTCACGGCTCGTTCACGTCATCCTCCGCC